>JAQJVK010000009.1:0-1471393 GCA_035578135.1 Flexamia atlantica
TATGGAAAGAATTGAGAGTTTAGAAACACCTTAAATTTGTAAGTTTGCAATGATCAAATTCACCAGCATGTTAGTTAGTTCATTTCTTCTTTTGGTTGTATCCAATATTACATATCTTGCCTTTTCCAATGGGTAGAAGTTTTTACAGTCCATGTATGACGTTGTGTTTCCGGTAAAACCGGATATTCATGAACTCCCAACTTCTAAATGGTATTACGATATCACGATCTGATGTTAAAGTTCTTAATAATGAATTCTATTCTGATCGTTTAACCGTACATGCGGTACTCTCCAAACAATCTGTCTAATTGCATTTTCCATTCTAAAGTACGTCCGTTGTTCCATCAGGCGCCATAATAATATCTTTGTCGTTTGATGATCTTAACAAAACTAATTCTTGTTTACGTTTATTATTATCTTTCGGTAATCTTCGGCAAAGCCTAAAAGTAATCTTAAAGGAATGTAAAAGTCAAAATTGCCTGAAGTGTTGGAGTGATTGTACTGGAATCGGGTGCTACCCATCCTGCGGCGGCCAGCATATTTTTTTCACTCGGTGTTAAAGATGCTAATCCTTTTAATGTACTTGTAATTCCCACCTTTTTTGTTGAATCTACTGTAACTCCGGAAATTTCATATCTTATTTCATCAAACAAATATGCCATGGGGTTATTTATGAACGGAACAGTACTGCTTGCTTCCATCTCTTTTTGTTACTCTCCTTCGATACAATAACTTTCACATGGAAGTGTATAATATCCTGTTGTTGTATGGGAATTCTAATTTCATCATTATTATTTAATTTTGATGAAGCGTAAGGGTTGTGCGTATGATATTCCTTTCCCATAAGGTTCGTCGAATGTCGGACCCTGCGCTATATCCAATATTTCCATTATTAATAAGTTGTAATCCAATTTCTTCTAGAAAACGAATGTATCACTTGTTAATCCTTCTCGATGACGTGCTACTGCACTGACTGTTTACCAGTCAGCTCTTTCTTTTTAAATGATAACCCCATTGTTATACGGTTGATTTATATGTATTCGTATAGTTATAGGTTCGTCTCTAAAATCAATATGATTTCCGTCTTGATCTAGTATGTTCACCACAATGTCTGAAATAAAACTGGTGTTTAACGGTAGGTACACCAAGTTTTGTGGCTTTTCCACAATTTAAAACCCGGAGCGACCGTTGGATAGAATGTGTGCAATATATGAGTATTTTCACCATCTCTATAAGAACCATGTATAATATTACATGTAATATCTATACTGTTAACTTTCATTATTGTTACAGTTCTAGCACCTGAATGGTTAATATTAGGTTCTAAAATTTTGTTGTTTTAGGAAATCCTAATAAACTACCAATTGAATGTTCTTTGCTAAAATCTATATAATTAGATTTAATTTCAGCTTTCATAGTATTGTTATTTCCTTTTATTGTTATATTATCTTTTCCCATATGATTTTGTATCGCTTCATTATATCATCAATTTCATATGCTCCAGTGGGTAAACTAAATACTTGTATATCTGAATATTTGTTGTATTTTTATCTTTTGTTTTGTAATAATGTATTTTGTCATTAACATTTTCAGTAACGTTGGGAATAGAATTATAAGTTGTTATATCTAATAATGCGCTTCCATAATTTATCTTTTTCCAAACGTAACGCAGGAAAAGAACACTTCGCAAAGTAGATGAAGTTCCAGTTAATGATACTGTATAGGAAGACATCTAAAGTTGACTAACGCTTTTTGTTAAAAATCTAAACATAAATGTCCACAGATTACCGTATCATCAGGTTGCTCTCTTTTATAATTGTATAGTACATTTTTAGCTGTTTTAAAGTAATATTGTAGTTCTTTTGGTGGTGGGAGATTACCAAAACTATCAAAGTAGTAAATAGTTGATCCTAGTTTCTTATAACATACCCAATGAGTGCCTGATCCTTTACTATTATCTAAATTTACTATTCCGGTTTCATTTTTCCATATTTTAACAGGTAATGCATCTTTCATAAACACTCCTCTAAAAAATGGAATTTTAAACAAGAAACATAAGTAATTAATTCTTTATCTGTTATTCTTTATTTGGAATTAGTAATTGTTTTGACCATATTGTTTGTTTCTTTTTATTTTTACCTGCGGTGGATCGTCGTTTTCTTCTTATATTTCCTCCACGTTTCTTTGCAGGTTTTCTTCTCCTTTTTCCACCTCCTTTCTTCTTTCCACCTCCAAACATCGTTTTACCCTTCATTGCTGCTGATACCGCTAAAGCTGCTGCTTTTTCACCGATACTAGCGTCACTGGATGTTACTCTTTGCCAAGCTTTTTCAGCAAGTGCTCTATCCGCTATTGATCTATTTTTAGTATCTGCAAACTTTGAATATGCTATATCGTGTTGTTTGCAGGCTTGATCAAGTTTATTTATTCCAAGATCTCCTCTAGCAAGTCTTTTTTTCAATTTTGTTCCTGGACCACAATATTGATAACCTCCTGGTAAATGTAGTTCTACAGGTAATAAATCGATAGCTTTGTTAACTATAGCTCCAACCGGCTTAGTAACAAGAGAAAGTGCTGTTGATGCTATTCCTCTTCCTCTCTTTATAACGTGTCGATTATGACTGATGCGTTGAACTTTCAACATGGTTTTTTATAGTGAAAGGAAATGCCAATACTTGTTTATTTTATAAATTCTTTATAATGAATGATGCACTTATTCTTTGACATTGTTTATTTATAATAAACATGTATTTTGTTTATGGGTAATAAACTTTTACCCAGTCTTTTGGTAGGATTGTATCCTTTTTATCAACATCAACTTGAGCAAATCTTAAATTTCCAGTTTTCATATTTAAAAAATATTTTTCTATAACATTTTTCTTAACCCAATGTAGTTTTTGATCAGCTTTTATGGGCTTTATCGTATTATAAACATCATATAACACTACACTTAAGAGTCTTATAATGTAATTTACATTAACAGCATCAACAATATCAATAGGGTCATCTAAGCTAGTCAATCGCAAGTTTTGACAATGAAAAAACTTTTTGTGTTTTTCTGTTCTTAAGCATCTTTCACGCCATTCTTTTACTCTAACTGCATCACTGTCATTTACTCCCATTCCAACATTAAATAGTGGTCTTTCTTTACAATCAAAGCCTTGTTGACCAAGTCTTGATGAAATTTCTTTTAATGCAGGAACTTGTCCAATTGTTGCTACATCAACATCATTCAACCCTTCTTTAACATTAGTAATTATTTTTGCATCCGCATCCCATTTGTTATTGTTTAATTTCATTATTTGACTTATTGTAGCTGCATCTGATTTTGCAGTTCCCTCCTTAACGTTAGTTAACACTTTATTTTTGCAATCAATTGACTTAATATCATGTGTAATACAATGATCTGTAACATATTGAAGGTTTACCGCATCTTTCATATCTTTAGGGTCTCCAATATCGTGTATTACAAAGTTGTAAAAGGAAAATTTATCTGTTTTTTCAGGTATGACTGAATGTAAATACTTTTTGGTAACTGAATCTTGATCATTAACAGGATCTGCTATATTGGCTATTCTAAGATCTTTTGCATCATATGCTTTATTATTACTTTTAGGATCATATCTTAAGGTTTGGTTTATGTACCACATTAAATATTCTTTATTTACCGAATCATTCTTATCTATTGGTTTTGGAAGATTTGCAATTCTATAAAAATTAGCGTTATACACTTCATTTTGAAGCTTTAAGCTAGGTAATGTTTCACTTTTTAAAGTTTTGAAATTTACTGCATCATTATCATCTTTTGGATCATTTACAAACTTTAAACGTTTGTTACTTATATCATAATCTCCATCGGATGTTAGTGGTAAACCACCTCTTTTTCCATAAGATCCTGATTTGCTTCCAGTTTCGGAATACCGTCCAAACTTATCCACACTCATGGTTATACTGAATGTTTAGTCGGTTATGCTTGTATTCTATATACTCATATTTTTATGCAATTACTCCTCGATTTCGCAATTCGCCGACCAAAGCTACCCATTCATTTTCTAAACCACTATGTCCGGCTTGTTTAGCTTCATATATCAACTTCATTCTGTCAACCAATTTGTTTATATCGTTGTAGTATATTATATTAGTATCATACAAGTTTTTTAATAATCCTTTTCCTGATAAACTTGATTGATTTGTTTTTCTTCTTTTATGTAAAATATTTATTTCAGCAGAAGATAATGATTTTCTTTTTATGGGTTCCCTTCTTTTTGGTGGGAAAAGTTTAGCAATAATAGTTTTATATTTTTCTGATGCATTTCTATGAACATTAAAATTTTTAGAATAATTTTTCTTATGCGCATTTGTATCCTCCAATATTTGTTTAAAAATGTTTAAATCCTTTTTAGTATATTTATTAGGTTTCGGCTTAAAAATAAGTTCAAACAATCCTTTTGTACCCTTGTATTGTTTATTATTTATAATAATATTGTCATGTTCGTCTACATCAAGTTTGCTATCTCCAATCATTAGCCCATTTTCTTCTATTCTAGCACCAAAAGTATGATATTTTCGAGTTGGTTGTGCAGAATGTAACATTTTTAATACAAATTGTCTTGCAAGCGGCCCTTTATACGCGATATCCGAGCCCAATTTGCTCAAGTTGGATGGATTAATAGGCTCTTCTTCTTCTTGTTGTTCTTCGCTTGTAGAAAGACCTTCTTTTTCTGTTAAAACATCCGTTTCTTCACCTAGTTCGCTTTCTTCTTCAGTTGTTTCTCCTTGTTGTGTAAAACTTGTATCACTTTCATATTCTTCTTTTTGTTCAAATTTTGAAATGGGTAAAATAGCATCTCCGGAAAAATTAAATGTTGAATGTTTAACATTTTGTCCTAATTGTTTTAATGGCTCAGTAATAGGTTTAAATGTTGATTCCAGAAATTTCTCTCTTTCACTTATTCCTAATCTTAACGCTCTGTTTTTATGTCTAATAGAATCACTAAGTGATTTTATTTCTTTTAATAGCTTTTCCTGATTAACCATGTTTACACCATGAAGACTTGTACGATAATGTTGTTAATTAATGTATTAAAACAAATTTATCAAAACCTATGCGGTAACGACCATCTGTTATAGCTTTATCTTTCATAATTACCAAAAATCCATATTTTTCCGCCCAAGCTTTTCCACAAAGCTCTTTGAATTTATCAAATGACATATCAGCATTTACATGATCGTTGTATATATGTTTTAGGTTTGTATCGTCTTGTTTGAATAAAACTAAAATATTTGCATTGTCTCTAATTAGTTGTTTTGGAATTTTGCTATATGTTTGTCCGATATATATGCTATCAATATTATTATGTCTTCCCATGGCAAAATAGTTTCTAATAGTATCATGATTTTCACTAGATACATCATCAAATACAAATACAGAATACGGCTTAGCCTGGTCTGGTTGCATAACACTGTCACTAGCATTAAATTTGTAATAGTTAACATCGGGCACATCAGTCAGGATCTTTTCCAACAATTGATACTTTGGTTGATGTAAGGACTTTGAAAAAATATATAGGTTATTAAATCGCAATCCTTTTGTGTTTGTAATTAAGTTAAACACAACGTTAGTTTTGCCACAGTTTGAAGGACCGCTGACTATACATCGTACAGTGTTTGGAAATAAACTGCCGTGTTTACCATTGTTGATTTTAACGTTATCTACGGTTAAATCATCAATGTTATTAATATTAAATTTATCTTTATGGTGAACAATCTCCATCTTATTCAAAGGCAGAAGAGTAAATAAGTTTATTTAAAACTAAATCAAATCTTTTATAGGTATCCACGAATCTTCAGTTTTATCAAACCCCAACCAACGTACTTTAACTTGGTCTTTTTTCCTTTGCAACACCTTTTCAACAAGATAAACATCGCCTACTGTTGACTTTAACAATTCATGTCCGTAAAAACCGCCTTGTAACAAATTTCCTTTGTTATCTTTTAAAATATAAGTTTCCGGTACAGTAGGTTGTACTTTATACACTGTAAAAACTTCATTTGTCCAATTGGGCAGGTATTTTTTAGTAAACACTCCTTTGTATTTACTAATTCGAACTTTATCATTTACATTAAATTTTCTTGGTTTTCTTTGTTCCGCTTTTGGCTGTGTATTTTTTTTAATTCGTTGTAAAACTAGTTTAGCGTTTTTCTTATTCACTTTGTTAGGTGCCATACCGATAGTTCTATGAAACTTGTTGTTGTAATCGCTTATTAATTTTGGTAAGATATCAACCCATACGTAAGAACCTCTTTTCGAAAACATTTTATACATTGCACCTTTTAAGGTTCTATTAAATCTTTCAATTATAGCTGCCTTTTTCTCAGAATTTGTGGAATAATGATTTATGTTATATTTTTTCATTAACAAGGCAAAATGTTTATTAAAAAATTCTTTCCCATCATCAGTTTGTAAATGTTTAATTTTATTTTTATCTCTTTTTATAGCTACTTCCATAGCTTTTGTTATGCTGTTACCAGTTTTGTCTTTTAATGGCAAAGCATCTGCAACTTTAGTAAAACAATTAATAATCGTAAGTATGTATTTAAATCCTTTATTTATTTTACTATGCGGTTGCATTTCAATTAAATCTGCTTGATATAAATCATTTATTCCTTTTACAACAGTATTTCGTCGTGGAAACTTTATTCTTGCAGGTTTATGAAGTTCATTAACAATCTTTTCCTTTAAGTCTGTCATGATGATTTTACTAACAAAGTCAAGTTAGTATTGACTGTTTCTTTTTCTGCATCCGCTTTTATAGTTCAAGGTCATTTCAACATATTTTAAAAAAAGGGGAAATCACAGCGAGCATGCTGTGATTTCCCCTTTTTTTTCTTTTTTTCTTTTTTTCTTTTTTTTATTTTTTTATTTTTTTCTTTTTTTTCTTTTTTTCTTTTTCTTTTTACTCATTGATAGGATTGAGAGAGTAGTGGCCGAATGGTAGAGTGTGAATTTTGTCTGGAAGAATGTGTCGTTTGTCATCATTGGAGCAGAGTGCTTTTTTCACTTCTGTTACGCTGTACAGTTGATGGTTGAAACTTCTGATGGTGTTGAATTTTGCAGTTATAGTCGTTTCTTCAAATAAGCATTGCTTGTAGTGTTCAAAATTTACATTCTTCTTAAGATACAAACTTTTTACTCCCTTAGCTTTTTTAATAATATTGTTTTCTTCTTTATGCAATTGTAGTGAATACAATTTTGACATTAGTGCAATAAGTTCTTTCAGTAAAATTCCATTTGCTTCGTCTTTAAATTTTCCAAGTTTCTTTTTGTTCCGATCATTGTCATAATTTAAATGATCTTTTGGATAGTCACTAAAATCAAATTCATTTTTGTGAACAAATGTTCGAAGATCCAAATACATATCTTCAGTAAGAATCCAGTAGATGAAAGCGTCCGTGTCCATGTAGGCGATTCCGATGTTATCTCTACCGTAGAAGGCGACCATTTTGTTGTAGTGGAAATCGTACATGTGGGTTTTGGAAATATCCAAGATTGACATTCCAACGTACAACGGACGATCCATTTTCACACTTGTCTTCTTCATAGATACTGCCACAAGGTTTTCATTGATGATAACGGATGTTTCAAAGTTTGGTTTTTGTACAAGTTTTTCTAGTTTTATAGGATCTGTAATTAATTTAACATTTTTGTGTTTTCTTTTGTTTTCCAATGTTTTTCCAAATATCGCGTTATTCATTAATTTAAAAAAGTCCTTTTGAAATGTTGATGTTGCAGCTGCTCTTCTTCTGGTGTTTGAATCAATGTACGGTTTTAACCAGCAAGATTGGGAAAATTTTAAAACTCTATGAATTTTGGTTATACGTAAACCCAATTGGAGTGCTTGTTGAACAACCCAAAAGTGAGCTACGTATCTTTGTTTATTTTCAAGAGTCATCATTAATTTTGGATGTTTGCCAATTGGTGAAACTTCTGTTTTTGCAAGGAGCGGAAGATCGTAATGAAGATCATGCAAGTGTTCTGGATATTCAAAGTCACAGTCCAATATGTATCCGGTGTCTCCGTCTTTTGAAATTTGCGAAATATCACCAATAGAGTCTGGATTAACCCATTCAAAGTTTCCAAAAGGAAGTGGATTAGACATGGCCCATCCGTATAAATTGTTGGCATCGAAATATCCTAAGAACACTGATGGTTTTTCTTTATCGTAGTTTGGAAGATATTTGTTGTTAGCTTTAACATGTCTAGTAACACTTTGGGTCAATCCACCTCTAACGCCCGATTCGATCATCAACACCATGTCAATATCTGTTAATAATTGAAGGTTGCACTTTGTTTCTTTTAGCATAGCTTGCCAAGCTAGTCATGGAGAAGTATAAGAATGAAGAGGGTCTAATCCGTAAGCTTCAAAGCAGGTGTTTCTAAATTCTTCCATCACATCGCAGAGAAGGGTCACATCAAGTTTTACATAAAAGTCAGAATAATCTCCCAGAGTGTTCATTTCCAATTCGTCCCAAACTCTGCATGCGTGTTGATAGTCTTCAGGTGAAATGTCCAAATCGGTAAGTTTACTTTTGAAAGCTTCTGGTGGAGGAAGTGACGTTTCTTGAAATTTATGTAGTCCATCGATGTAATCATACGGGAAAACTCCTTTCCGAAGAACCAAATCCATTTTTTCTGCAGGTACAATTTTGCTTGTTTCTATTAAATTTTGTCTTCTTAAATTTTCAGAAAGTTTCATAAGACTGGAAGGCATAAATCGAAAAGAATCAACAAATCTAAGTTTAATTTTGCCCACCTTTTTTGAAAAGCTTATAAATTTTTCCATAGTTTGTGCTATAACGTCTATTTCACCGTTGTCTCTTGCTAATTCAGGAATGATAAAATGTCCATCGTATCCGCTAAGATTGTGAAAAACCACGGGAATAAAAGATGGTAGTTTGTAGTTGATGTTACATCCGTTGCAAGCTGCACCTCTGTAGGCTCCTGTCAGATGGTCATGGTCGCGAACTTTAACTTTAGTTTCTGTAAATTGATTGTTACACAAATAGCATGTTGTTGTCGAATCATAAAGATAAATTTCTTCCGGTGTCATAGGTGACATAGGAACCACATTGCTATACATTGCTTCCACTTTCCCAGCGATGTCGTATAAATCATCAACAAAGTATCGAGCTGCTTCTTCTCCACGATAGATCTTTGGTGTAGATGTCAAACCATATTCTTGAAGATGTTCTTCAGGCAGAGTGGATTTTACTATTAAACAGTAGCTGTTTGGTTTGTGAAGTTGATACTTTGTTCTGCTTGTAATTTCCTCTCCTTCTTCTTGTTCAAGTGGAAGCAATGAAGATTCAAAATCTGCATACACTACAACGGGGATTCTGTATTGTTGGATAACTTTATCAAATTTTACTTGTGATCTGCTAGGGTGTGGTAATTTAATTCTTACTTCATAGTTTCCATTGCATAATCTTTTATGTTCTGTTAACCATTCTGAACCTCCTCTTCTTAAAGGTTTGTTTACAAAACAGAAACATCTTTTACAAGTTGTTTTTGGTTGTTCACGTTTTGATAACTGTTTGCAAACTAGAGCTTCAAAATCTTTAATATATACATAATGTGAGATATCACCTTTAGTTATAAATAATAAATCAGTATGATCTCTGCGTTCGGTGGGTGTTATACGTAAGGGATAGACATTGTTGGATGAATCTAAGCCAAAGATGTTTACAGATGCAAAAGGATTTTTCTTTTCAAATTTTGATATGTCTTGAATTGAAACAGGATAAGTCATGCCTTGAAAGTTATACATATAGGAAACCTCATCGTATGCTCTACTCGGTCGTTCCACATGATCTTCTACATATTTTGCAAGCATTGCATACTTGAAACATTCAGCATTTTCATTTTGTACATTAACACAAGATTTGGTTACTCGAATCTTCCTTGGCAAAGCAATATAACTACTACCTCTCATTCCATATCCATGTTTATGAACTCTCACATCTAAGCTTGTTATACTTAACAAACTCCATCCAGAACCTCTTCCTTCATGTTCTTGTAATTTTGTTAAAAGTTCTTCAAAACAATCATCCACAATTGAGCTTATATCCGATGCAAACATGATGGTTTCGTTTTTAGTTAAAAATCCTCTTGGTGATGTTTCATTCTGAACATTTGTAAATACAGTATCTAATAATATTCCAAACTTTATAAAATTTAATCTTCTTAGTTCATTCTTCAATGTTTCTGTTACTAATGTTTTTGCTTTCAATATAAATTGTGCTAGTTGCAATTGAGCATTGTCAATCTTAAAATGAGTTACTACACTGCCTGGTAAAGCTCGGGCGTATAATTCCACATCCAAAGATGGTCCGGGTGCGTATTGAATAACACTTGGTCTTGAATTTAGTTGTTGTTGATGGGTAGCCAGCATTTGATCTAATTCTTCCAAATCTTCTTCTTCTGCATTGTTTCTTGTTTCGTTGTTATGGTACACTTCTTTGTGTATTTGTAGTAAGTTTTCATTTTCAAAAGATTCTTCACAACTGATGCAGTAATACATGACGTAGGTGTGCTCTCCACAAAAGTTGCAGTAATAATAAGAACCACTCTTAAACTACCCCTATTTATAGCACTACCCCCACCACTTTTTCTGTATTAAACACAAAAAGTGTTAATAACAGTTAAATTTCTTATATTTCAAAACTCCTAAGTGTCAAATAATGCAGGTATTAAAAAAATCTAAGTGTCAAGGTCAAATAATGAAAGTTTTAGAAAAAATCTAAGTCTCAAGGTCAAATAATGGAAGTTTTAAAAAAATTCTAAGTCTCAAGGTCAAATAATGGAAGTTTTAAAAAAATCTAAGTGCCAACGTCAAATAATTTAAGTTCAAAATAATACATATATTATGCGTCGTAAGTGTGATCATCATTGCTGTTGTTTAAATATGTTATTTCCAAATCGTTATCGCTTTCATCTTCCTCCATGTCCGATGCCGGAAACAAACGTCGCCGAACAAGAGCATGTATATATTGTACTGGATCATAGTTAATTGTTACAACATGTGTTAACGGTGTTTCTTCGCCTATTGCTACTGGTACTTCCAAAATATTTTCTTCATCACTTGTAGCATCAGACGTAGCATCGGATGTAGCATCGGATGTAGCATCAGATGTATCTTCTACTGGAATCAAACTATTTTCAAAAATACTTTCGTCATCCGTTAAGTCTTCTGGTTCAACTATTTTATATATTTTTTCACAAATTGTACATCCAAAAGGAAAATTGTTGTCTGTTGGAGGCATTATAAAAGAAACTTGATATTGTAAAATAAATGTTGAAGCAAATGTTTGAAAATTTTTCTAAGTCCGAAAGTATTAATTATTAGGAAGTTTTACAAGTCCAATGTAAAGTAAAAATAAAGAAAGAAGTGTTGTTGCCTGTTTAAACATTTGCAAAAGAATGATAGGTTTGAAAATTTTTCAAAGTCCTAAAATATTAAATATTGAGAAGTTTTAACACTTAAAATATTTACAAATCCAATGTAAAGTAAAGAAAGAAATGTTGTTGCCTGTTGGAACAATGGCAAAAGAATGATGGAAACCAAACCCGCAGTAAGGGTCCTGTGGTTTGGGAGGGGGTAAGCGAGGAGGGGGGATGACCTCAAGCCGAGTTGGGGTCCGGGATCTGCGCGTGTGGTTCGGCATCAGTTGCTCGCTAGACAGTGAGGTGGTAACATGTTCAGAAGGCGCCCTGAACATTTTATCATTTTTGCTGTTTGGTGAAAATATCTTGGTGTTATTTGTATAATAACATCTTGACGTAGGACTGATTAATTTTAAGGCATGGTAGTTGTTTGTGCTTGTAGATACCCTAGGGTTTGTAGTTTGTTTTTAATTTGCTGGTTTGGTAGTTAGTATTATTTTAAAATCTTTCTTTTACTTACAATATATTTCTGCCTGGAATGTTTAAATTTAAAGTAAAATTTTTGTTTTTAGGAATGTTATATGATATGTTTTTAATACCTTTCTATTCCAATTTCCTTTTTCCAACAAGCTTGTTGAGGGCATTCCCTCTCTTGTCTTGTACTCCTTTTTAGTTAGGGACACCTTTCAATTCCAATTTCCTTTCCTTTTTTCCTTCCATCTTTTGCATGGTAAAACCAATAATGGTAAAACCGGCTACCGCTTTTGTAGTGATTACGCTCACCAAAGCGGGTCACTTACAACCTCTATACGTGCTGGATGGGTAGTTCGCCTACCTCCGGAGTTTCGCTAGACCTCAGTTGTTCTGCGTCGCTAATGGCGAGACACTGGCTCCTTTAGTGTTAGGAAATAAAAAACATATTTGTATAACATTTTTTCCTAAATTTAATTAAACAACTTGCTATTTCAAAATAACATTTTTGTTTTAGCTTAGCGTTGTGCGCTTATGGTGAGGTGTGTGAGTTCGCTTACGTGATGATCACACTGTAATCATGATGTGCAGCGCTGGGCTGTCTAGCTATTTTTTTTAAACTAAATTTTATTTCTTTATTTTTTTATTTTTATTAATTCTTAAACTCTCGGCAGATTGTATTGTAAATTAGCTTTTCTTCTTTTAGGTTTCCGGGGGTGTACGGTTCTGTCAAACCGTACACCCCCATTTTCTTTTTAGTTATCGAATGACCTTGACCTACTTATTTTCAAGGTCAACAAAAAGACTTAGCGAAAATTTCTAAGTCTCAAGGTCATTTATATATAGGTAGATTTAGCTTTTCTTCTGTTAGGTTTCTGAGGTGTACTGTTCTGTAAAACCGTACACCTCCATTTTCTTTTTAATTATTGAATGACCTTGACCTATTTATTTTCAAGGTCAATAGCAGTTAGCGAAAATTTATAAGTGTAAGAAGTAGGTCAAGGTCACCAAAAAATACCCTATGAACGGGGGAATAGACCGCTAAGTAATTCTTTTAGAATTACAAAGTCGTCTATTCCCCCGCTCCTATTTTTTTTTTATTTCATTTTTACACTAACCTCTCAGTTTTAACAAAAGGAGGTATTTGTTGTGCGCACTGCATAATGTTTGATTTACACAACACATCTTTTACCCTTTTTTAATAATATACGAACATTGTTCTTTTTTAGGACTAGATTGTAAAAAGTAAAAAGTTATTTTGTTATCCCGCTTTTATAAGAAATTAACCCTCCATTGTAAATTTTGAAAATAGGTCAAGGTCATTCAAAAATACCCTATGAGCGGGGGAATAGACCGCTAAGTAATTCTCTTGGAATTACAAAGTGGTCTATTCCCCCGCTCCATTTTTTTTTGTCTTGTGTTTAATTTGACCATTTAACTTTATCAGATGGAGATTTTCTTACTAAATAATAATGAACATTACTGATATTTGGAATTTGAAGATTTACTGGTAATTTGAGCAAGTAGAGTTCATCACAACATCTAAGAACAACATCCCTGTTACTGATCTTTTTTACAAAAACATATTTGTGGTTTAATTTCAATCTGTTGATTTTAATTCTTTTATAGTTTTCAATTTTTTCTGGCAATTCACTTTTGGAAGGTTCAATTTTAACTTTTTTAGAAGGTTGAATTTTTGAAGGTTCACGTTTGTTATGCAAATTACACAATTTTTCACCTACACTACACAACTTCACACACCTTTCACCTTTGTTCGCTCCTTTTTTTAAAATATGAGCACATTGTTCTTTCTTAAAACAGGATTTTCTTAATTTTTGAAGTTTTTGAAGTTTTTCAGAAATTTTTTTAGGAGATTTTTTTGGTGAAGATTTTTTTGGAGAAGGAGATTTTTTCGGTGAAGATTTTTTTGGAGAAGGAGATTTTTGTTTCACAATAGAAACAACAGATGATGATGATGTTCTTGATGACGAGGAAGAAGACCTGGACGAAGACGAAGTGCTTGCCATAGCGCTGGATCCGAAGAAAGTAAAGATTACTCTGTTTACCCTGCCTTTATAACAGCTCACCACCCATTTACCCCCTCTACTTTTCGACGTCAAAAAAATATTCATCCAAGCTTTCTAACACTGGCAAGGAAACAGTTTCAAAAGGTTGATACAAAATTTCATAAATGTCTTGGTTTAAATTTTGCGAAGTTTGAAGATATTCTTCTATTTCCTGTACAAATTTCTGTTCGAATTGTTGGAATTCTTCTATATCCTGTAAAAATGTCTGTTCGGATTGTTCAAATTCTTGTTGTTCTAAGTTAAATGTTGGTGATTTCAAGTCTTCTTCCAATTTTTTAATGTAATCTATTGCATTTTGAACTATAGATTGTCTGTTAATTTTTTTTTGTTTTTGACTTTCCGGTACAACTAATTTTAATTTTTCAAAAGCTTTTTTTAATCTGTGTTTTCTTCTTTGTTCCCTTCGGTTTCTACTTAATCTTTGATCAATCAGGTATTTTAGGAAAGATTCCATAACGTTTTGTTGATTCAAAATGTAGCGAACTATTAATTCTATAAAGCTTCTATCCGCTCAATATATAGTGGAAACCCGGGGGGGAGGGGGAATCACCTTCGCCATCAAGGTGATTGGTACGTATTTAAAGCTTTGAGGTTTGCATAGCCAGACCATAACTATGAGCTCCTTGTACGAGTTGTGTCTGCAGCGTATCTGCACCGATAACCCTATGCTCCGGCATATCAGAAGGGTGTCAGAGCCGCTGCCGCCAATTTTGCAAGGAGAGCTCATTTATGAGCATAAAAGACGATGCGTCTACAAAACCAAAATTTGGTTTGAAGGGCCAAATGTTGGCAGAATATGTGCCGTATGTCACATGGTACGTTTTTTCATTAACTGCATTGTTTATTTTTGTTAACAATATATTATTTTTTTTAATTTCTTTAAACTAATAATTTTTTTTTTCAGGCGCTTCCTCTTGCCGGCCCGGGGGACGAGCTTTATCGAACTATTGCTTATAGAAGCGGAATAATTGGGTATAAACTACAAATGCCGGCACCTCAAGAAAAATGTCATCTCTGCAATTTCTGCCCCCTGGCAAAATATGAAATTAATTGTATGTGTTTATAAACACATATAATTATGAGAAATTAAATAGGGACGGGGAACAGAGCAGTTTGTGGTCTAACCACTTACTGCTCTGTTCCCCGTTCATAGGGTATCTTCAGATGACCTTGACCCACTTTTAAAACTTTATGGTGGGGAAAATGTATATATAAACCGTGGATTATATGAAGAGGCATCACTTCCCTCACCGATAATCATGGAAAGTTTCCGTATGTTTTACAATGTTTTTTGCACTCCTCAACAACATATTCAATTTATGTTAAATTTAATCCATGTCCTCCAGAATATTAATTTTCTTACGATTAATGTTACTGGGGAAAGAATGGTAAATTTAACATATCAACGTTTATTAGTTACCATCAACCCTTTCGTAGATCCGAATTGGTTTTCAACACTTGAAACATACATTGATACTATGGCTTTTGAACAAGGATTCCATTATCTTTGGGTTGATGTAGATTACATCAACTTTCAAAATGAATCAGATGATGATGGATATGATTCTGCCACATAAAAGTAGACATTAACGGAACTTCTCCCCCTGCCTTTTAGGAAAAAAGAGAGGAACAGTGTTAATTAATAACACTGTTCCTCTCTTTTTTCCGCTTAAAGTTAAATGACCTTGACCTACTTATTTTGAAGGTCAATTGTAACTTAGTGAAAATTTTCTAAGTCCTAAGTAGGTCAAGGTCATTTAAATCTTAGCGGAAGAATGAAAAGAATAGCTACCAACATGCATTGTTGGTATCTATTCTTTTCTTTCCTCCTAGAAAACCCCTTTAGTCCGTGTCAACTTTGATGTGAATTTTTGTACAAAATTGTACATAATAAAGGACCCATGTCCTTTTTGTTATATCCACTGCCTATAGCCTCGATTTTTGAGTTTTTGCGTCATAACTTTTATACCGTTGGTTTAATCAAAAAATGTTACTGGACCTTTTTTGTTTGTCTTTTAATTCTGCTTAATTTGACTACCCGCACGATAGATTTGGAGCATTTTTGTTATATCCACTGCCTATAGCCTCGATTTTTGAGTTTTTGCGTCATAACTTTTATACCGTTGGTTTAATCAAAAAATGTTACTGGACCTTTTTTGTTTGTCTTTTAATTCTGCTTAATTTGACTACCCGCACGATAGATTTGGAGCATTTTTGTTATATCCACTGCCTATAGCCTCGATTTTTGAGTTTTTGCGTCATAACTTTTATACCGTTGGTTTAATCAAAAAATGTTACTGGACCTTTTTTGTTTGTCTTTTAATTCCGCTTAATTTGACTACCCGCACGATGGATTTGGAGCATTTTTGTTATATCCACTGCCATCGTGTACGGCGACGCAGTTCTAAAGTTGAACGGCGACGAAATCAAGTAACCGGTTTTGCCGGAGGGGGGAGGGGGGTTTCCGCGGGAGGGGGGGGGGGAGGGGGGGGGGTGGAGGGGGGGGGGGAGGGGGGGAGGGGGGGAGGGGGGGGTGGGGGGGGAGGGGGGGAGGGGGGGGAGGGGGGAGGGGGGGAGGGGGGGGAGGGGGGGGAGGGGGGGGAGGGGGGGAGGGGGGGAGGGGGGGAGGGGGGGAGGGGGGGAGGGGGGGGGTTTCGCGGGGAGGGGGGTGGGGTTTCGCGGGGGGAGGGGGGGGGGATATAACAAAAAATGCTCCAAATCTATCGTGCGGGTACTCAAATTAAGCGGAATTAAAAGACAAACAAAAAAGGTCCAGTAACATTTTTTGATTAAACCAACGGTATAAAAGTTATGACGCAAAAACTCAAAAATAATAATAACCAACGCGAAAACTAAACTCACCATCAACAGAAATTAAAACATTTACAAAAACCCAAATGTTAAAAATAATAATTATTTAATAAAAGATACAACACAAAACTAAAATCTTAGGTTATTTAAAACTTTAACAAAATATTTAAGTCTCAAAAGTAGAGTTTTAAAATCAATCAATATATAAGTCAAACAAGTAAGTCTTTTGAAATTAAAATATCTAAGTCTAAAAAATAGATAATTTAAAATAATTCTAAGTCCGAAAGTAGAACAATCAAAACTAGGTCAAGGTCATTTAAAAATTATAAAAAAAGGGGGGTGGGGAAGCGTGGGGTCCCTACCTTATTCTACTACTTTATTTCTATACTACTTTATTATAACTTATGCTACCCCTTAAATGCTATCATGCATGCGGTTACGGTGTGATCATCACGTAAGCGAACTCACACACCTCACCGCCCTATCATATCTTAACCCCTACCTAACGTTCCCCCTATTCTATCTTATACTATGTAATATTACAGTTACGGTGTGATCATCACGTAAGCGAACTCACACACCTCCCTATAATATTACACCTAACTTAATATTACAGTTACGGTGTGATCATCACGTAAGCGAACTCACACACCTCACCGTAATATTAACCCTGACAATTAAACCACGCAGGAAATGGAAAGGTAGGTGGATTGCCATTGCGACCGACTATTATAGGAGGGCGCCTCTCCCACAATAGCCGAACGCAGTGTGTGCTTGACATAAGCCACCCCACACACCATGGCGAACATTACGTTACAGCATAACCCTCCACGTAAGCGGACCAGTTACACCTTCACCGTAATGCCAAAGAGAAACGTTGCGCGCTTGCTTATATCAGCGAGCTCGAGACTCGACCTCGCTAGCGAGCCTTGACTAGTAGGTCAACGTGTCGCTCTGCCGAGGCCGGTAGCCTTGGCCGGGTCGCTAGCCACCGCTCTCACAACTTCGTCTGGCCTACTTGGACCTGGTCACTACCTTGACTACAAGGTTGTTGTGTGCCTACTTGGACCTGGTCACTACCTTGACTACAAGGTTGTTGTGTCTGCTGCCTATAAGAACCCCATTCGCCCGCCTTGTGTTATTCTGCCACTCGCCACCATCGCTGTTACTATCCATTCCCACGTTTTTTCTATTTCATTATATCCATTTTATTATTTCCTTTATCTAATTATGGACTCCTCATCTGCCTCTTCATCCTGCCCTATTCTTCTGGGTCTGCTCAAGAAACCTCTGATGAAGCAACATTCCATCCCGGTATCGATCAGCCTTTCTGCAATCAACGATTTTATTCCGCAAAAATCTTCTACTCCCGTCCTCTCCTCCTCCATTAACGAAATAATAGCTGATGCTGTTAATGAAGATCAACCCCAATTATTTCAGAATCCCACACCAGTTACAGAAACATCAACGCCGCAAATTGAAGAGATTCCGATCGCTCCAATTTGTGACGACATTTTAACTGAAGACTGGATGGAGTTGTGCGGACTGCACCCTTCTTCTACCCCCCAACAAATTCAACCCGCACCAATCAAAGAAACCCCCACCCCCCAAACAATTCATCCCGCACCAGTAAAGAACATCAGGCTAAAGGAATTAAAGAAAAACAAAAAATATAATCTGTACAGAATTGAAGAAAACAAAATTTATATCTACAACGAGGAGAGGACGAAAATTTATATCCTCACAACTCCAAAAACCAAACCACCACTTGTCCCGACAGATCCAAAATTTTTACTAGTAACAGCGGAGGGTGGAAAATTGAGAATAAATATATTAAATTAAACCTTATATTCCTTCCCCTTCTCAATCAAAGTCCACCCTGGTGGCAAAATCGGCCCTTCTAAGGGCCACCCTAAGACTTTCAAATTTAGGCTTAAGTTAGGGCCTCAACCCTTGGTGACTACAAACGGTTCATATACCTCTAAGTCCCAAAGGTTGAGTCAATAGCGGGGGGCTTTCGCTAAAGCCTCAACCCTTGGTGACTAACAAGTGGTCTGTGTACCACTAAGTCACAAAGGGTTGGACGCTAAAGCCTCAACCCTTGGTGACTAACAAGCGGTTCACATACCTCTAAGTCCCAAAGGTTGAGTCAATAGCGGGGAGCTTTTGCTAAAGCCTTAACCTTTGGTGACTAACAAAAGGTCCGTGTACCTCTAAGCCCCATAGGGGCTTTCGCAAACCACCCCTTGTTAGTCACCAAGGGTTGATACTTAAACTTAAGCCTAAATTTGAAAGTCTTAGGTCGGCCCTTAGAAGGGCCTTTTTTTGCCACCAGGGTGGACTTTGGAGGTGGGAAAAGGTTTTACTCGGTAATATTTATGTTTAACTTTGCACCTTTTTTATTTATTATCAAGTGTCGAGGGTTAAGGGGAATAGGAATTTTTTTGGGAATGTCAATGACATAAATTTTGGTTTTTTCAGAATTAAAAATGAAAATAGAAGAAGATAAATGTCTTAAGATTTCATATTTTCGGTTAAGTTTCAGTTTTTTTAGATGAAATTTTTGCTGGGGTACGTTTGAAGATACAGGTGATAGAGGTGGTTTGGTGCGAATTTTGGGTGGTTCGGTGCGAATTTTGGTGCCGGTAAGAATGTTTTTCCAAACTTGCTGAAAAGGTTTTCGAGCAATAGTGGTTGTAACATCATACCAATCACGATTGTTGTTCGATTGAATAATTCGTACCCCAAGCAGTTGAAGATAGGAAAACCAGTTATACCAAATCTCGGTATACTCGGAGCGGTTCATTGTGAAATTGAAGTAGGTGTTGTTAGGACGGTGGCAAAGGAAAGAATAACTTGTCGAGTGTAGAGTGTAGAGTGTGTTATACAATCAAGGACAGGTGTGCCGGGTGATGCAGCAAGGACGACGACCTGTATTCGCCGGCCGGCCGCAAGCGAAAGTGCGGCGCAAGGTCAACCAGTTGTATTGCTAACTGGTCGGCAACAAGCGAAAGCATGCGAGGTCAAACCCGGCCCACTCGGTCTCGTTTATCTTTTAAAACTCGCATGATAGGGTTTGCAAACATATTAATTCAAATATGTTGTAAAAATTTTCTTACGATATTTTGTTACAAATATTTTTAAGGCAAATGTTAAGAAACCATGTTTCTATTTTGAATCGCAACTACAGTTTCGATTTCTTTAACTAAATATTATAACTAAGTATTAAGGTAATATAATAAAGTAGCATCTTTAAAAATATTGTAACTTGTACAAAGTTAAATAAATATTTTAAGCCAAATGTTAAAAAAAAAAACAATTGTTTAGTACTGAGATGTTCACCCTACAACACCTACGTTAGAACTAACACTACAAATCCAAAAATTGCGAGGAGTCTCTTATGGTGGTGGGGGGAGGGCAGATGTTCCGAGCTGCACATGTCAAGGGAGGTTGCAGCGCCGCTGCTGACACATCAGTTTGCTAGTAGAACTGGCAGAGTAAACATCTAAATAAACATGAGTTCTGTTTTATATGTTTCTTTTATTAAAGATGGACTTTGCATTGAAACGCAAAGTTTTCCTATTGATGCAGATCCTATACAACAAATTTTAGTACATCCTCCAGAAAGTTATGATTCCATCTACATTTCAGTGCAAGAAACAAACGACCCCCCACCACCAACAACTACTGATGCACAGTAGGACACGGCTACCACACGTCATTAAAGCTTCAGCTCTTTACCCGAGCACACATGGACTCTGAGCTTCAATATAATACTGTTTCTTCTACATCTACACCAACTTCCGAACAATTACCTACTACAAATGAAACTACTACAAGTCTACAAGTAAATGAAATTTCATCAACTGTTAGTTCTGATGCGCAAGCAATAATGTTATCATTAATTGGTTTCGACTAAAAATTCAACAATGGAAGAAGAAAGAAATTCGCTACTTTACAACTTGGTTTTTGTGAACCCGTCGAAATTTATTATTTGCCTACTTTCATTTTTATGTGGTTACAATTTTGGTTACCTTGTTCAGGAAATGCTAACAGATAAAAAGGAAGAACATTCGCTATATTTTAAAGTTTATGTTTATGTAATTGCATCTTTATTTGGATACTTTGTAGCAGGATATTTTCTTGTTAATTTGTCAATTCCATTTTTTACATGGTATTTTAACAGACGTGAAAATCAACAAAACAACAGTTTGTAAAAAGAAACAAAAATTATCTTGCATTTTCGGATTTTCCGAAAATGCAAGATCTTTTTTAAAAACATCCCCAAACGACCTTGACACACTTCCGGCCATTTAAAATTTAAATACCCAGCACAGCAGGGCATTTAAACTTTAAATACCCACCCATACACGTCACAGCTACGTCACAGCTGATGACGTCACTTCCGGTCACGTGACCGGAAGTAGCTGTCAAAAAATTGACTGCCTGTCAAAGTTTGATTGGGCCAGAAACGCCACATCGCCACTACTCAGGTACTATCAGTTCTCAAAAATGTAATGTTAAAAAATAAAATGTGTAAACCTGTTTATTATTGATTAACCAATTCTGGAAGACTTCAACATGAATAAACAATCAATCATAATTTTACAAATTATTCGAAAAGCTAAACAAAGAAGGACAAGGGTATTCATGTTTAATATTTTAGTAACGTTAAACAATCTTGCATGAAAGGAAAGATTAAAATTAAGCTTATCAATAAAAATTGGGTTGTACTTCGCAGAACTGCCGAGGCAAATCTTGTTAAATTCTACTCTTTTTGTAGTTATCGAACAACTTATCAGTCCCGTGATGTAGATTATTCCAAGAAAGCCTGATCAGCTTTCTTAACGGGCTCTAACGTACTTTTACGTACATTTTAAGCGGACTTTTATAAAAGCCATTAGATGTGTTTTAATATATGATTTAAAAATTGTTAAAGCACGTATTAGCAAACGCTTAATTAAAATAAAATTTGCAATTATACTTGGCCTGATTTATTTGTATATACAAATAACACGTTTCTCTGATTTAACGTATTCCTGTGGAAAGAGGACTAATATTTTTAGAAAAACTAGCAGTTACCTGCGGCTCATAACGATAGTGCTCAACACCTTTTTCTGAAGTCTTAAGTCCTGCAGTTATTATAAACTATCTAAAAAATAACTGTTTCTCTGGTTGAAATCTAATTACAGTAGTATTGAAAAAAGATTTTTTGTGTAAACTGATTGAAATTAAATTACATCAGCTGTCCATTGGAATAATTTCATAAAATATGGTTTAATACAACAATTAATTATAACTCAGAGTTTATGAGTTTCTCGTTTTCATTTATTTGTGGGGCTCCAATACGCCTAAACTACCGAACCAATTTACCTGATATTAAGTGGAAGATAGCTAATTATATGGAATAACACAGTCTCATTCATTTTCTTTAACCCTTAGGCTTAAAGCGTCTGCAGCATGTTCTGTAAGCTTCTAAAATGCTAATGTTAACCTCATTGAAGGTCAACAAATAAATATGCAGAGCAGAAATTAATAACAGCTTTTCCGAATCATCTTGCGTTAGAAGCTTAAAATACCAACTCAATTTACTGTACAGAAAATGCCTTCCAACTTCGTGTGAAAAAATATCATCCAAATAATTACACGTTTAACAAAATGTAGATTAATGAACTATGTTTCCTGTCAGGTGTTACCAATTCTTAAAAATGTAATGATGAAAAATAAAATTTCATCAAAAACATAAAAGGATATTTAATGAAACGGGTCGTGGTATTTTATTAGGCATAGAAATATAGTTTGAAATAATGAGCCACAACAACATCTTTTTATTGAGAATATAGACTTAATTTTATAACAGTAAGTCAAGATGTCGGCTGAAATCTTACAAATCGCAGAAATCAAATGTACGGGGCTCGATAATGATTCAAGGTATTTGCTATATTATTAGAAACACTTTAAAAGATTTTATGTCTTATACAACTTTAACTGTAATTGAAAAATTGATTTTAAACCAATTCAGTTTGTTGTAGGAAATAAAGATTCTTGAAATCTCTTAGCAGCATTGTACTCAGGGTAAACATCCAGTTATTTTTTTAATCAGTATTAACACCATCTTTACATTTGAAAAATATTTATCTACAATGTGGTGGATCCACGATGGAAGCTGATATTGAGTTTTCACTAAAAATTAAGTATTTGCCACCCTACAATGATTTATGTGTAAAACGGTAGTATTGATTTATCGAAAATCGGTCCCTGAATTTTAATAATGACGAAGAGAAATGGTTTTGATCGATTGGTCACTTACGCGTGAAATTAAATCTCAACTTTTTTCATCTCATTTTTTGTTTGAAGCTGCGTGGTTAGTCCTGAAAAATTGGCAAACTCCTAAGAGTAACCTTTAGGCCTGGCTTCGACGAGACGGCCAGATAAGTTTGATAGTCGCACATAGTTGCCGCCGCGTTAAGAAGAAAAAAAGGTTTGCTTTTCTTACTGCTGAACTAGTCGTCGTGGAAACCAAGCCTCAGCCAAAACACGCTCCATTGAGTCAATTCATGGGAAATAAAATTTAGAGCTAGTTAGAATAATTTACTTTAGTCTTGATGATGGACCAATTTTCAATGAACAGCTTTTGAGACTGGCTAAGCTGAAATATAAAACCATGTAACTACATACGATAAAAACTTTTTCATTGACTTTTCACTTGTTGTGGCTTAAGGAATGTAGATTTTAAATAAAATCTTGTTTTAATCTATGCCGAACTAAATCCTGACACAGTTTCTGAGTGAATCTATTGACAGTTTCTATTAATTCTCGGCAAATATACGTTAAAAATCTCGTATCGATAGGTCCGGAGATCGTGAGAAGCCAGCATATCAGGCTGTCACATCCAATCCCTTATTTTAGATCATGTATTCTAAAATCGAAGCTTAAAAAAAATAAAATTATATCTAAATAATTGTTATAAGTTAAACTATTAAATATCATTTTTTTTAACTAGGCTATATGTGCCTCAACAATTTCTATCATTCTCCAGAGTTTTCAGTTTTTTTGGGAAACGGTATATTATGTTGTGCTCTCTAAAACCGTGTTATCCTACAATAAAGAATGTTTTGTGATGGGAAAACCGTGTTTGTTGGAGACCAATAAATGACAACACACAACGTCAGTCACTGCAACATTTGTGCGGGGCGGACTGGCCGTACCTAACTCTTATTTATTCGTAAAAAAATACATATACGTTAGTGTACAGCAGTTGATACTTTATTTTAGTGAAAAAATGCATTTCAAAAATATATAATGTGATTCTTACAGGGACTGGTTGGTTCGCACCTTCATTGATTACGGTTGACAGTGAGTAGTAAGTGACAAGGAGGAAAGCTAAAACACCGGTAGAGTACCATGGTTTAGAACTGGTAATACTAACCTTATTAGCTACCTACCAATCTGGGCAATGTCCCTTCATCCCTCAGTAAATGCGACTTTACTGAATACTCTGTCCTGATGATTTGTAAGAGGTTTATAAACCATATTTGTCTTGGTAAAGTTAACGTTGATAATTGAGACAATTCTACACATATACATTGATTCAGTTTAACATAAATTTAACACAGTGCAATAAACAGTTCCTTCTAGATTAAACTTTCGTGAGGTATCTTGATCTTTTAGAACCTTTTAGGAACAGTATTTTATCAAGGTAAAAATGTGAAGTTAAATTCTGCTTACTCAATGAATTTAAAGGCATTTCCCCCTCCTACTTAAATATATGTAAATTAATAAAAATTTTGTAAAATTAACTTTTAAGTTTAGGAATGATTTTAAAATTTCGGTAGTAAAAACATACTTCAATCCTAAATCCTCAATCGGTAGATAGGAATAATATTAGGATGAATCATCACAGGAAAGAAAATCCTTCGGTTGAAGGTTTAGCTACGTAGTGTTTAGTGTCTATCGACAAAATCCATCTGTAAAAAGGAGATTCAGTAAGAAAATAAGTTTTCAGTAATATTTCGTGTTTTTAAAATGCGCGATTTTAAGTCACTGTAATTCCGCAATGTTGTCTCTTCTGCTTTCTTTGTAATAGCAATGTAATCTCAGCTTAAATATTTTCGTTACCTAATTATTACTATAACATAGTTCGTCCGTTTTATCTCGAGCTATGGCCTACTACGTCACCGGAGCTCAAACATTGTTTCCTCTCCACTTTCGGGGACAATAAACAATGTCACAACAAAACAAGCAATTAATTAACATGGTACAAATTAATTTTAACAAACATCTACTGTGTTTGTTTACAAATTACACTAAAGATATAAAAAATCTGATGTTGGAAAATGTTAACATGTCAGGTTAGGACGTCTTTAGGGATCGGCTGTGGTGTTCTGATGACTTTCACTCCACTCCAACTGCTTCCGGTGTAAAAGATTCTCATGCTCAAGTTAAAACGGCCAATCTGTGAGTTACAAGCTAATCATTGAACCCTTTTTAAGATATAATGGGTATGATACAATAATTAATTTTGAAAATTATTTACATTAGAAGCTATTTAATTTTTAGGAAATATTTGTTGCTGTACTTTCAGGAATACTTTCAGGTATTCCGTTGTAGATTTATATTATGAATGAAATTAAGACATGTATTTAAACTAAATGCCAAATCAATGTTCACGGTTTTTAGAGATTCTGCAAATTTGGATTAATAATATATCTTGATATATTATTAAAAAACAAACATGTTTAAGTAAACAAAAATACTTAAACATTTTGTGTATTTAATAATTTTATAATACGATAAATTTGATATCTTAGTTGCTTATGCATTATTAATCTATTTTCAAGCACAGCTGTCGTCATTTTTCTTCCCACCATTGTAGTAGGTCCTAATGGAAAGCACGTAGTCTCTATTAAGGAGACTTATTACCCAATAGGTATTTTAACAAACTGTGCTATTAAGAGCAATAAAAATTCAAATAGCGCGTTGGCATAAACTTTCATTACATCTAAAGATTGTAATTCTTGTCCTGATAATGATTATATCTTGATAAAATTAAAATTAAAATTCAAAGCTCATTATTACAACTTTATTAAAGTTTCAAATTAAAACCGAAAGTTACGGATTGTTTTTGTATGTACTGAAGCTATGAAAGATCAAAATAAATGTGTTATAGTTGGAGTTTTACTTTGTGCCTGAAATTATATTACACATTGTGCCTGTTACACATTGCGCCTGAAATTATATTGTACAGGCACATTCTAATACAAGGGCCTGCATTGTAGTGTTGATGAGGCAATGAGAGACGTCATAATAGATAGAAATAATAATAGAGGAAATCTTATTTTTACTAATACTGATTAATATTCTTAATACGGTATTTTACTAGTTTAAAAACAATTAACAGCTTAGTACGCTCAAATCATTTACAACCTCATTGACTACTCGTCTGGAAAGATCAAATTCAAGATATTATGCTTTAATATCTTAGTATCATCAAATATAATAATAAATAAAGTTCACGAAGGTCCAAGATGGATTTCTGACTAGTTTATACTGGCACTGAGGTCAACAGAGGGTTCAGTAAATATAAATTGTCATTGGATCTCAGTCTGTGTGGCTACCTAGAATGAATTGTTTTCTGAATACCTAGGACCCTCCTTGTCTCCCTGGAAACTTTGATTCCCGATGGAGCTTAGATGCCAAGTCAATTCTGAGCCCTGGAGGGAATAGAGGACTACGCTGACTTTACCACATGATACGGGATGAGGAAACCCTTGCCTGACGGGCTCCTGGGGTCTTCCGGTCTGGAGGTCGAACCGTCCTGGGTAAGACTCTAACTGCAACATGGAGGGTTCCTGGGGTCTGTCGGTCTGGTCTGGGGGCCCCGGGAGGTCAACAGGATAGGGAATTGATTTTTCTCTAGGAGCCTGAAGGATTGGGCGGGAGTGCTTTGCATTAACTAACAATCTAAAGTACAGCAAATGAATGACATCCCAAAATGAAGCTTTTCTCCGTTATAGATTATGTCACATTATAAAATGTATAGGAGCGCATAGTAATCAATCGATAACGACGTTAACTAAGCATGTTTTCCTAATTAAAAATATCGTTTTAATCCGTTTAGCAATTTGCGGATATGATATTCTCTAGAAACTAATAATGTGGTTGACCGTAGTAATCTCATCTTTTTTTGTCTACGTTATTTCTTTTGCAAAACTTTGATGAAACAAGTCGTTGTAATAAAAAATGAAGTTTATTCAAAACAGAAATTACCAATTGAAATAAAAAAATATAAATGGCTTCATTATGCTTTAAAAAACTTCTATTTTCATTTGCTTGCTTTGACTCAATATTCTCATATCAATTTTCATAAAATTTAATAAAAATTCAAAATGGTTCTTTGAGAAACTAAGTAAACCAATTTATTATTTTATAGTGTTTCCTCATGATATTCTGATCAGTTGCTTGAAAAAAAAACATTTTAAATAATACTTTAAAATATAAAATTCCACATCAAATTTCATATAAAGTCAGTTTAATTAAAACTGCAGTCAAGAATATAAAAATATTATAGCAAAGTTTCATTACAATTAACTAATGACAATTTCTTGACAATATCTTTACAATACTTTTATATCGAGAAAACGTTTTTATCAAAGTGGACGGTTTATCTACGAGGCAAAGGGTCGGCTGAGATCCATAACAATAGGTATAAAAATTAATATTAAGAATATAAGTAGTTTTCTTCTAAAAAATAAAAAACACCTTTATTTGTGTGGATAGCGGTGATGAACCAAAGCCTGCCTCGGCGGTCAAAGTGCCAAGTTGATGACAGACCGTGCGCCATCTGCAGAAAGATCTGTAAATTAATAACTCGTGACTCTTGCTTCCAGCTGAGTGATTTCTGATCAATTAAATTATGGTTGGCTCAAAGTTATTGCGCGCGTAAAAGAGTTGCTGCTAAACATGCAAAAATAAGCAGTTTATTATTATTGACAGCTAAGTGTATGTAAGCAGAAATTATGAGAGATGGCATACCGTTGGTTTATTTTTCGTGTTAAAAGCAACGAAATGCTGATCTTTACTTTGTTTATTCTACTTATTACCGTTTATCTGATGTTTTTTGGAAAATACCCTCTTCCCCCCCCTTTGCCAATCAATCAACTGTGCTTGCCGTGCACGCAGAATCTTTGTGCCAATTTAAATGTGAAAATACAGTTTTACTCTAATTTAATTCATTTCATTGTGTCTTATTATGTCATAATTGTCTTATTATGTCTCTTGCCAACAGACAAGAGTCTATTTCAGTCAATTTGATGACTGAATAGTCTATTTTCGTGTTAGTTTGCTTCACCTGGGCAAGTTGTTAAAGAGCATTGATTATAAGCAGTTAAATTTTCTAAATTTTAAGCTAATTAAACCCGTCATTACTGTTAACTGTTATTACTGAGAACAACGTTGTTTTGCAGATCACAGCCTAATCTTTAACAATGGCACTTACTTTAACATTTTATTTTACAGCCTTTAAGTAATAACTTTCAACATTAAGTTGAAAGTTAGTTGATCTAAAAGTTGAGTTAAGCTGAAAGTTAGATTAATCTAAAAAATAACTTTCAACATTAAGTTGAAAATTAGTATTTAGAGGTCGCAACGATGATTGAACTTACTGTTATCATGATTTAGATATTTGTATTTTATATATATGTATCAATAGTTGAACAGGAAGTTTCAGCTTTAACCAAACATATCGTATTGATATAAAAGGCCACAAAAAGTAAATTAGTCATCGTACTTAACAGAGTACTATATAGTAAGTTTTGAAAATTTCTTGGTCTATTAGACAAGACGTTTCGCAAGTACTTATTTCTCTCCTGGACCTCAAGGGCGTTACAGGAAGAGCGATGTGTGATGTAGCCGTCGATAAAGACAATATTAATCATTGATCGACTGTAAGTTTTGTCTTTTCTAGAGATTCTCTGGATAAACTCTTGTCTTATCTAGGAATAATCTTACTAATTACCTCAAAATGTTAAACCAAATAAATTATTTATTTCGCGTTTTTATATTCAAATACTTACATTTTTTTACAACTGTTTAAACCATCAAGAACACTCTTGTATGGTAGTATTTAAAGGAGAAATTATAACGGTTTTATTTTTTTGCAACAAATAATTTCAATGGAACCATAATTTCATGCAGCAATAAAATATTTTCAAGCCAGAATATTAATAATGATTTTCAATTCAGAACTGGAATTATGGATTTCACTTTGGGCAAACAGGCCTGATCAACCTGCATTGTTTCCTTATCAGCTGGTGAGTCAAATAATAGCTGCAGCTACAGCTGGCCCAACATAGTTCAGACATTCCAAACCAGACAGGATGTTTCTCTCTCTCACTCTCTCTTCTCCCCTCAACTGTTTCTTGAGTTAAAATATCAGAACTCCAGCAACCAAGCCGTGCACAAGACATCACTGGGTTCCTGTCTAGTCTACTTGCTCCCTCCTTTTATGCCCAACGAGGATTTTTGGCAAAGGTGAGATATTTTGATATAAATATTGTTCATAGGTTTCAACTGTTTATTTGAATTTTTAAATGTGTTTGTAGTTATTTAGATTCTGTAAAATTTAAATGGTTTGAGCAAAATCAACAAATATGATAACCAACCGAAATGGAACATGAATAGTGACAAAATAAGTCATGGCAAATGTAATATGATTTTTTAAGTAGAACATTTTACCAATAATTACAAATGATTTGAATTTTCTGGAAGTTATTTTTGTCAAAATGTTTAATGTTTATGAAAGCATATAGATCTATTGAAGCAAGTTTAATAAATAATTTCACCATGTGCTAATTATTCCTGAGGAAACTTGTAATAGTGATTTCCTGTTGATAATTGTCAGACTTGTGATTTTTGTGACTTAATTATTTAATTGTTCCATGTTCAAGAAATAAATTTTACTTTTACTGTTTAAATAAGTAGTAAGTATAAAAGATTAAATTCAATATTTCTCAGTGAAAGTATCAAACAGCTATCATGATTTATTTATTTTAGGCGAATATTCAAATGTGACCTGTATTGTTCGGATAGTTGCTGAAATGTTTAACGTTATATGTAAATGTCTACTGATTGCTTCTTAAGAATAACTTTCTATTATATTTGTATATTGTTTTTATGAGATTTAATAGTTAATATGTATTTTGTCAAGCAGTAAATTCTTACTGAAAGTTACTAAATATTTTACTGACAATTTTTATGCTCTTGTAATTTAATTTGTCTTTATGGAAGTTAATAAGTAAAATGTTAAATGTTTGTTCATTTTGTCAGTAATTATGATAATAATTGAAAATTCTTGAAAACTCATATTAATCAAGTAATTTATTGAATTTTAAAAATAATCTTGGAATATTTCAAGTGTTATTCTAGTTAAACCAGTACCTACCTAGATTCTAGTGCCTAAGTTTATATACAGGGATCACCCCGGGAGCAGACTGCGTGCGGCAGGGTACCTACAACTTACCTGTCTACGCTGAGGCTGCCTACTTACCTGTCTACGCTGAGGCTACCTACAACTGACCTGTCTATGCTGTGGCTTACCTGGCTACCTGTCGCCTACGCGCTGGACCTACCTGGATGGACCTACCTGGATGGACCTACCTACCTTTCGCTGCGCCTAGATACATCGACCTGGAGTTCGACGGCAAATACTGGGCCCAGTCGACTGTGACCGATAAGTGATAGACATAAGCGCTTGCGTAGTATTATTTTGTTGTTGAATTGTTGCAATTGTTGAAATATTACGAAATTTTTATTGAGCTCAGATATTATTGGATAAAAATTCATTGCTCAATTTATATTTAGAATTTCACGTTGTTTATGTAAATCTCTCTTAACTGTTCTTATCTTATGGGGAATTTATTGTCTTTATAGAGCTTTGAAGTTAATATACATGAATAAAAGCAGGCTCTGAATTTAATTGTTTTATTTTCGCCTGTGTTATCTTGTTATATTTAGAAGTTTTTTTAAATGAATTTTACTTAAAATTAAAATATTTAATATTTATTATTTACCTTAATTAACATTTTTTTGCTCATTTTGATATAAAGTTATAGACTATTCAGTGTACAGTGTGGAATAATGAAACCACAGTCAAAGAATTGATTTCAAGATAATCTAACTGAACTTAACTATTTAAATAGTCAAGTATACCATGTTTCATATTCACCAGCCACACTGGTAAACAACAAAAGGTTATTCAAGATTATTCAGTGTGAATATTAGTGTTATAATTGTTATTTATTATTGCTGTATTATTGTGTATTGGTGTTTTGGGTAATTTGTTATTTCATTCTGGTTGGTCGTTTAAAACTTTAATAGTAAATATCTCACCTCAACTTTGGTCGTCGTTGGGTTTTCCTTGTTTACCCAACCTCATCTCGACTACATCAACAAGGTGGCGCCCTCTTTACATTTGGAAAATATATACCTCGGAAGAAATTTTTGTGCACCGTCCCACCCCTACTCGGCTGAGCCACTGGGACCGCTACAATTTGGCGCTCGCAACGTGGGGCCTGTGACTTTATGAAATTTTTGATTTTGCTATCAAAGCGATGACTCAAATGATGAACTCTTACCACCTGCGTAGAGAAGAAATAGAATATGAATTGAAGATTCGTGGTGTACCGATTGAAGGAAATGCAGACAATTTAAGAAAATTATTATCAAATTGTTTTTCAAATAATGTAACACCAGATGACAAGATTGTGGCGAAGTTGGATCCCTTCCAGGAAATTGACTCGTGTGAGGAAAAATGTATCGATCTCAAGAAACTTGTTGATAGTTATGAAGGAAACATAGGAGACAACGAATCAAAGCTACTTAAAGCCAGGTTATGGCACTGCTACTGGCGGGTGGAGAGAATTCCTTTACCAGCAGCATCTGAGGCGAATGACCTTCAAGAGAGGCAAGAAAAGGTACTGACGGAATTGAAAGATCTCATTAATTCTTTTTCGGAATTAAAAGGTGGCTTAAAGAAATCTGAAGAAGAAACGTCTGAAGCTGAAAATATGCCGGACAAAATTGTCAACTCGCCAGATGAAATGGAGAAATTGTCAGATAATGGGCACGATGATCTTAGGCCTACTACTCAGAAACCTTTGATGGAACTAAGAAGCTTTCCAACAGCTAATGCTCAGTATTCATCTGAGAATAAACAGTCTATTGAACATCGTAGATTTGAGGATCGACCTTCTTCAAAGATGGTTCCGGTGTACAAGTGGAACTTAAAATTTGATGGCGATGGGAGCCAAAGTGTTGCTTCTTTCATTCAACGGGCCGAAGAACTTAGTAAGGCTAGAGGTGTCTCAATGCAGGAACTTCATGATAGTGCGGTGGATCTTTTTGGTGGTACTGCGCTTATATGGTATCGCTCAGCATGCCAAAGGATTTCATCCTGGGACCAACTTAAGGAAGAGTTGAAAATAGTTTTCCAGAGTGCGGATTACGATGATCGACTGCAATTGGAGATTTTAAGTCGTACTCAAGGTGAAACGGAGAGCCTGGATCTCTTTCTTGCTGCAATGGATGGACTGTTTGGACGATTGTCGACACCTATGTCGGAAGAAATAAAATTATATCGAATTTTGAGGAATGTTAACACCTTTTTGCAAGAGAAACTCTGTATGTTTAACATCACGACACTTGAAGATCTTCGGCGTCTCGGAAGAAGGGCGGAAGTTGGAAGACTGCGCTCATCGACCCTTCAACCACCCTCTCGACCCACTGGTGTTTTAGAACCCGATCTGGCCTGGAATTCAAATCGTAGGAAGCCAATTCATGGGAACGTAGCCTACTTAAATAACAGTCGAGATTCATCCTCACCTTATCCACGGACTCCTCGGAAACTTAAGTGTTGGAATTGTGGAAAAGAAAATCATAGCTACAGAGACTGCAATGAAGACTTGAAGATATTTTGCTTCGGGTGTGGTGCAGCTGGAATTAAGAAGACAGACTGTTCAAAATGCAAATCAAAAAACGCGTAGGCGAGGAGCTATCTACAACTAATTGTGGATCGCTCCGTGGAAATTATGAAATTGAACCGGAAAATCGAAACCCTACTGATCTAATGGCTGTTCAACCGATGGAATTGAATTTTCTTCTGGAATCTCAAGGCAATGATCCTAGACCCTATCTTACAGTTCGGATTTTTGGAGCTTCCTGCAGAGCATTGCTTGACTCAGGAGCTTCTCATACTGTTATGGGCGGAGAACTCATGTGGATTTTTGATAAATTTCCAGCAAGGCTACAACCCCTTTCAGACCAGTATATCTTGACGGCTGATCAAAAGAAACATCCTGTTGTTGGTAAAGTCACACTGCCGTTGACCCTTGTTTACAAAGAGTCTCACTATTTTAGTGGTTCCCTCATTGGCCCAAGGAATCATTTTGGGTATCGATTTCTGGAACCAAATGCATATAGTCATGGATGCCTACAACAATAGTTGGGAATTTTCGGATGTACTCGAGTCAAGTGGACAAATCTGCTCTGTTGGACTTCTGGATGAGACCAATTTGTCAGAATCCCAAAAGGAAATACTGCAAAATCTTTTGAATAAATATCTGGGCGATAACCAAAATGCTGTCCTCGGCAGAACACACCTGGTAGAACATAAGATCGATACTGGAGATACTCTACCGATCAAGCAACGTTACTACCCCATGTCCCCGACCAGACTGAAGCAAGTTTATGATGAACTTGATAAGATGTTGGAGCAAGGAATAGTGTCGCCGTCAAAGAGCACCTGGTCATCTCCAATCATTTTGGTCGACAAGCCGGATGGAGGTCAACGCTTTTGTGTCGACTTTCGCAAGGTCAACGCAGTAACTCGAAGGGATGCTTATCCACTTCCTCACGTCACTTCAATTCTTGATCGTTTAAGAGATGCCCGATTTCTTTCAGCATTAGATATAAAAAGTGCGTATTGGCAGATAGCTTTGGAAGAATCTAGTAAGGAGAAGACCGCCTTCACGATACAAGGCCGAGGATTATTTCACTTCAACGTTTTACCTTTTGGCTTACATAATGCCCCTGCCACTTGGCAACGTCTAGTGGATACAGTGTTGGGTATGGACCTTGAACCATACGTTTTTGTCTATTTAGACGATGTTATTGTTGTGACTCAGACCTTTGAGAAACATGTTGAAATATTAGAAGAAATTTTCAAACGCTTATCTGCTGCCAATCTTACCCTTAACAGAGACAAGTGTCACTTCTGTAAAACAGAATTACGTTATCTTGGATACGTTGTTGACAGACAAGGATTACGAGTGGACCCTGACAAGGTCAATGCCATTCTTCAAATTCCAGTCCCTCGTACTGCCAAGGAAGTCAGACAGTTTTGCGGTACTGCTAGTTGGTACAGGAGATTTATACCGAATTTCGCCTCTCGTCTGTATCCTTTGACTTCATTGCTCAAGAAAAATCAACCGTTCAAGTGGACCGAAGCCGCTCAAGCCGCATTTGACGACATACGTACGAGCCTCTTCCCCGTACGAGCAGTCCCCTATTCTTTCATGCCCAGATTTTGGAAAGCAATTCACTATCTTGCGATGCTTCAGGAATAGGAATCGGATGTGTACTCTCACAAAGTTCTGACAGCGGAGAGAAAGTGATAGCTTATGCTAGCCGAACTCTGAGCAAGACTGAACAAAAATTCTCAGCAACTGAGAGAGAATGCCTCGCCGTAATTTGGTCAATTGAAAAATTCCGTCCCTACATAGAAGGCACCCATTTCGAAGTGATCACCGATCATCATAGCCTCTTATGGCTTCATAATCTGAAGGACCCTCAAGGCCGTTTGGCTCGGTGGGCATTAAGGCTCCAACCGTTTGACTTTACCTTAGTTCACCGTAAGGGCAAGGAACATGTTGTTCCTGATCTCTTGTCTAGAAATCCTGTAGAATCTTCGCCAGCTGAACCCACCATCGATTCAATCAATCTTAACCTACCAATTAAAGACAAGTGGTACTTGCGGATGATAGAATCAATCAAGAAGAATCCAGACCTCTACTCCTCCTGGAAGATAGTTGACAATCAACTCTGGAAATGCCTACCTGCATCTACATCAGTTGGTGATGAGAAAGAAGATTGGAAGCTTGTTATACCCAAGGACCAACGTCAAGAAGTTTTAAAGGAATGTCATGACGCTCCAACCTCTGGACACATGGGAACCTACAAGACTTACCACAGACTTCTGAAGAAGTATTACTGGCCGAAGATGAGGAAGGACACAGCAACTTATGTTTCTCGGTGCAGTACTTGTCAGCAGACAAAAACCAGTGCTGTGAAGCCAGCAGGACTTATGGGAACACAACGAATAGTTGACCGACCCTGGCAGACTATCAGTCTGGATCTAATGGGCTCGTTTGTTCGGTCTTCGAGAGGATTCAAATACCTTTTGGTGATTGTTGATTACTTCAGCAAATATACTCTGTTGTATCCACTAAGAGCTGCTACTGCGAGACTTGTCTCGAAGCACTTGGAAGAAGATGTTTTCTTAGTGTATGGCGTTCCTGACTTTGTCATTTGCGATAATGGATCGGAATTCATTGGACAGCAGTTCAAGGCCTTACTTCAAGAATATAAGGTGAAGACAATCTATACACCCAGCCGCCACCCACAAGCTAATCCTACTGAGCGGGCAAACCGAACCATAGGAAATATGCTGAGAGCGTATGTTGGGGATAACCATCGCCACTGGGATGTCAAGCTTCCTGAAATAGGCTGTGCATTACGGACTGCAGTTCATGAGACCACTGGACATTCTCCAGCTTTTCTAGTTTTTGGTCATGATATCAACTAGTCGGGGAAGGGATCTGAAAGTCTTCATGAAGAATCTTTACCTCAACCTACCAGCACAGATGATCATCTCCAGAAGCTGAGTCGCTTGGAAGAAGTATTCAAAGAAGTCAAGGAACGAATGAAGAAGGCTCATGACAAGAACACTCATCGTTACAACCTGCGAAGAAGAGAGCAAGAATTTCAAGAAGGGCAACAAGTGTTGAAGCGGAACTTCGCTCAAGCTGATGCCGCTAAGTACAAATCATCGAAGCTCTTTCCGAAATTTGTTGGACCTTACCGCATCAAGAAGAGGATATCTCCCGTCACCTACCAGCTCCAGGCAGAAGATGGGCAACCCATAGGTTCATGGCATACCTCTGACTTGAAGCCTTATCTTGAGTGATAGAAGAAAATTTGGGAAATTTTCTTAGGGGAGAGGGAGTGATATAACGGTTTTATTTTTTTGCAACAAATAATTTCAATGGAACCATAATTTCATGCAGCAATAAAATATTTTCAAGCCAGAATATTAATAATGATTTTCAATTCAGAACTGGAATTATGGATTTCACTTTGGGCAAACAGGCCTGATCAACCTGCATTGTTTCCTTATCAGCTGGTGAGTCAAATAATAGCTGCAGCTACAGCTGGCCCAACATAGTTCAGACATTCCAAACCAGACAGGATGTTTCTCTCTCTCACTCTCTCTTCTCCCCTCAACTGTTTCTTGAGTTAAAATATCAGAACTCCAGCAACCAAGCCGTGCACAAGACATCACTGGGTTCCTGTCTAGTCTACTTGCTCCCTCCTTTTATGCCCAACGAGGATTTTTGGCAAAGGTGAGATATTTTGATATAAATATTGTTCATAGGTTTCAACTGTTTATTTGAATTTTTAAATGTGTTTGTAGTTATTTAGATTCTGTAAAATTTAAATGGTTTGAGCAAAATCAACAAATATGATAACCAACCGAAATGGAACATGAATAGTGACAAAATAAGTCATGGCAAATGTAATATGATTTTTTAAGTAGAACATTTTACCAATAATTACAAATGATTTGAATTTTCTGGAAGTTATTTTTGTCAAAATGTTTAATGTTTATGAAAGCATATAGATCTATTGAAGCAAGTTTAATAAATAATTTCACCATGTGCTAATTATTCCTGAGGAAACTTGTAATAGTGATTTCCTGTTGATAATTGTCAGACTTGTGATTTTTGTGACTTAATTATTTAATTGTTCCATGTTCAAGAAATAAATTTTACTTTTACTGTTTAAATAAGTAGTAAGTATAAAAGATTAAATTCAATATTTCTCAGTGAAAGTATCAAACAGCTATCATGATTTATTTATTTTAGGCGAATATTCAAATGTGACCTGTATTGTTCGGATAGTTGCTGAAATGTTTAACGTTATATGTAAATGTCTACTGATTGCTTCTTAAGAATAACTTTCTATTATATTTGTATATTGTTTTTATGAGATTTAATAGTTAATATGTATTTTGTCAAGCAGTAAATTCTTACTGAAAGTTACTAAATATTTTACTGACAATTTTTATGCTCTTGTAATTTAATTTGTCTTTATGGAAGTTAATAAGTAAAATGTTAAATGTTTGTTCATTTTGTCAGTAATTATGATAATAATTGAAAATTCTTGAAAACTCATATTAATCAAGTAATTTATTGAATTTTAAAAATAATCTTGGAATATTTCAAGTGTTATTCTAGTTAAACCAGTACCTACCTAGATTCTAGTGCCTAAGTTTATATACAGGGATCACCCCGGGAGCAGACTGCGTGCGGCAGGGTACCTACAACTTACCTGTCTACGCTGAGGCTGCCTACTTACCTGTCTACGCTGAGGCTACCTACAACTGACCTGTCTATGCTGTGGCTTACCTGGCTACCTGTCGCCTACGCGCTGGACCTACCTGGATGGACCTACCTGGATGGACCTACCTACCTTTCGCTGCGCCTAGATACATCGACCTGGAGTTCGACGGCAAATACTGGGCCCAGTCGACTGTGACCGATAAGTGATAGACATAAGCGCTTGCGTAGTATTATTTTGTTGTTGAATTGTTGCAATTGTTGAAATATTACGAAATTTTTATTGAGCTCAGATATTATTGGATAAAAATTCATTGCTCAATTTATATTTAGAATTTCACGTTGTTTATGTAAATCTCTCTTAACTGTTCTTATCTTATGGGGAATTTATTGTCTTTATAGAGCTTTGAAGTTAATATACATGAATAAAAGCAGGCTCTGAATTTAATTGTTTTATTTTCGCCTGTGTTATCTTGTTATATTTAGAAGTTTTTTTAAATGAATTTTACTTAAAATTAAAATATTTAATATTTATTATTTACCTTAATTAACATTTTTTTGCTCATTTTGATATAAAGTTATAGACTATTCAGTGTACAGTGTGGAATAATGAAACCACAGTCAAAGAATTGATTTCAAGATAATCTAACTGAACTTAACTATTTAAATAGTCAAGTATACCATGTTTCATATTCACCAGCCACACTGGTAAACAACAAAAGGTTATTCAAGATTATTCAGTGTGAATATTAGTGTTATAATTGTTATTTATTATTGCTGTATTATTGTGTATTGGTGTTTTGGGTAATTTGTTATTTCATTCTGGTTGGTCGTTTAAAACTTTAATAGTAAATATCTCACCTCAACTTTGGTCGTCGTTGGGTTTTCCTTGTTTACCCAACCTCATCTCGACTACATCAACAAGGTGGCGCCCTCTTTACATTTGGAAAATATATACCTCGGAAGAAATTTTTGTGCACCGTCCCACCCCTACTCGGCTGAGCCACTGGGACCGCTACAAAATGAGTGACAGATGATTGTTGAATTGGTACGATGCCTTTTCTAGCTTTGTTACGGTATACCAATATATATTCAATAACAGCACATAACAAAGCACTTAAAAGTTAATCATAGGCTTTCTTATAGCGACTAAGCCTACGCACAGGCAATCTGCCCATGTAGGCTTATTTCCATGATTTTTTGTTTTAGTTGTAAGAAAAAAGTGTATATTTTGTCATTTTATATTATATTTGTATTAATTGATGTACTTTCTGGAAATAAACAAAAATTTGAAAATTTGAAATTTGAAATTTGAATTTGAATAAAACTGGCTAAATCGTTTACCCAGGACCATTAATTAAAAGCCCAATAATCACTTAAATCTCAATTTACCTTAATTTTCAGGTAAATTAATTCATTGCTTAGGAATGAACCTATTTTTTTGGAGACCGATTAGCTAAATTTTATTTCTTTAAAGTAATATATTTACTCAAATTAAACTTTTGGTTCAATCAACATTTCGATATGATATGTTTTCTCAAATACTCAAGAAATCTTAAGGAAGATAAAAGAATGATCCATTCTCATTATTTATCTATGGTTTGCAATAGTAAAAACGTCCTTCTATGTATATCATAATAATTTTTTAAACGTCCTCATTTAACCGTAGTAGGTAATCTCGTGATATAAAGAAAAAAAGGTGTGTGTTCAGTCAGCTGGTGTTTAGTTAGCTTTTTTTCCTTACATCATGGGTAATCTTTTGATTTTTTTTTAATAACTGAAAAGACGTACTACCAATCCAAAACGTACAAATAAACTCCATACAGTTCACCTTCGCTTGTCATATTACGGTAACTTTAATGATCGTGATTTTAATTATAGGATAACTAACTAAGCTGTGTGTGTTTATTGGATTTAAAACATTGAATTTTGACGCCAATTACTTTGAATTTTCGGGCGAAATCAACGTCAGCGATACAATATAGCGACTAATGGAGCTACAATACTCGCCAAAAAGAGGCGATTATGTGTAACCCATCTCGGGGTTTATTGGCTTTTAAAGGCTGATATCAGTTTTAACTTCCAAATTTTACCAGCAGTCCACTATACATTCCTTCTCATGGGGACCTACTTTCCTTCTAAAACTCTTTCATAATGAATAATCATAAATATAATTCAAATATCTAAAGTTTTAATACAAATCAAATAAATAACAACTAATTAGTTAGGGGTATTGACACATTTATGACGATATATTTTTGTCTTACATTCAACTGAAGGCTTCACACACATTCCCAGTTCTCAAGTGGTCTTTTACAGCTCTACTAATGGAGTTGTGAACTTATTCTAATCTCAAACATAAATTACACTTTGGACGTTTCGGAGCATTCTAATTGAAGAGGGGACCTTAATATTCGTTGAGACTCAGAAATTTTGAAATTTATTTATTGTATGTTATAAAAACCGTATTATTGATCCCAATGTATGCATGCAGGCATTCAGTAAACTTAGCCCACTGACATACTAGTGTAAGCGTATGTAAAAAAGCTTTGAAGTTCTGATCAAGTGTTTTTTATGACACCAAAAGTGTTTACTCTCAGGATGATAAATATTATAAAGAAGTGATGGTTTATGAGCGTTTATATGTTTCTTCTGTAGGGTAAACGTTAAGATTGTCGAACCGACTGAGGTTAAATTTTACACAAAGGTATGAAAAAAGAAAAGTGAAAGGCCTATTAATATCTTTAAAAAACTCACATCGGACTTCGTCCCTTTTTTAATGTATGTATTCTGTTTGATTTTTTTTATATTATTTTAGTTGATATTTTCCGTGGGAATCATTTCCCATTTTAATCGTGCTAAGAACGTGTACAGCAACTACTTATATTATAATATACAGGGTATCTTGCAACCCTATGAACAAACATACATAGCATTATTCCTTGGGTCAAGACAAACACATTTCACCATATGAACATGGGTCTCTGGTGCCTAGTTCTCCGTCTGTCTGTCTGAATGTGTTTTTTACAAACAAATTCATAACTTCTAAACCGTTTGAGGTACAGCGTTGTGATTTTGCACAAATGTTTATCTTATTAGGATCTATCATCGTTTAAAAGTATACCGAAATATCATTAACCGTTTCAAAATGGCGGTCATTTAAATTTTTTGATGCCAAATTCCACGAAAACCGTTAATGTAAACAAAAGATTGCAAGTTACATAAAAGTATGTCCATTTTATGTAGTTTTCAGTGATACCTTATTTGTTAAGATTGGATAAAGATTTACTGAGAAATTAGTTTTTTTCGTAATGCATGACCACTTTTCTCCATATAAACAATGTTGAAATACGGGGTGTTAAAAATCAAACTTTAACGGCTTATATCCACTTACCTATTGAGTATAGGAAAAAATGTCAAAGAATAATAAGTTCTTAAAATTTAGCGTGGAATCCAAATACGCCATAAAATACAGGGTGTTCCATAAGAAAAATCAAAGTTGTCCGCCATATTGGAAAATGGCGGCCATTTACAAGAAAATGGAATTTATATTTTTAAATGTCTTAAAAAAGTAGGTGAAGTACCCCCCTTAAAGTTATCTCTAAATCCAATAGTTTCTGAGATACCAATGGTGGCACAGTTAAGTTGGACACCCCGTAATTTTAACATTGTTTAAATGGAGAAAAGTGGTCAAGCACAACAAAAAAATTTAATTTCTTAGTAAATATTTATCCAATCTCAACATAAGATATCATTGAAAACTACATAAAATGGACTTACTTTTATGTCTCTTTCAATTTTTTGTTTAAATTGACGGTTTTCGTGGAATTTGGCATCAAATAATTTAAATGGCCGCCATTTTGAAATGGTTAATGATATTTCGGTATAATTTTAAACGATCGTAGATCCTAATAAGATAAACATTTTTGCAGAATCTCAACGCTGTACCTCAAACCGTTTAGGAGTTATGAATTTGTTTGTAAAAAAACACACAGATAGACTGACGGAAACCTAGGCACCAGAGACCCATGTTCCAATGGTGAAATGTGTTTGTCTTGACCCAAGGAATAATGCTATGTATCCTATGTAATGCCATGCATACATGTTCCTATGTATGTATGCTATGTAATGTGTGTGTGCTATGTATCGTTTTCTTGTTTTTTTGTTTTTTTTTTTGTATGTGTTTGTTCATAGGGTTGCAAGACACCCTCTATAATTCATACCATTGAGGTTTGATTATTTTAGAATGACTTATTTTAAAGCGAGCAAGGATATGTATCCAATTACTATGAGAAGAGAGGGAAAATTATAAATGTACGAGTAGAACTTCTAAATATACTCTTCAACATTAACTGTGCAATATGCAAATGTTAAACTATAATATAACATTAAAAAATTCCTACATATTTTAAGTAAACAAAATTTTAACTATTACGGCCGATTTACAGTCAAGCCAAAATATTTAAGTCGGATCACCATATTATAAACCGATTACTATTTAGAAGAGTTCAATTAACTACAGACCCGAGTGAATGTGAGCTGACGGATCGCTGAGCTCAAATGTAAGCTTCTCCCGGTGAATGAAACCGACCATGTGATTCAGCCGTTCAAGTGGGACTGTAAAACCAACAGCAAATTATTCCGTTCTGTAAAATTGTTCTAATAATGTCGTAAATGCCTTCTTCATGACATCGAATAATCTAGTTTTAACCCGTTCAAGTCATCATAAATTAATTCCTTATTTTAGGAAATAATAACAACAATTACTGTAATAACAGCTAGCTGCTTAACCCGTTTTTTGCACCCTGAGTAAATGATGAGTAACTGATAAAGTAAAAATGTTTGCTATGAAAGCCAATTAAAAATTTAATATTTGTTAATCACATAGTTATAGGAGCTTAAAAACCCCCGCACAACGGGCATAGCCCAAGGGAAGTTTACACTACGGGAATGTGTCTTTGTGTTTCTAGAGGGTATAAATATCTTCCTCAAAGATCGTCAGTTGGTTCAGTAGTTAAGGAGTGATGGAACCTCAAAACAAACAAGCGTACACAAAATTTCAGACTGATAATAGGAGTGTAAAGTAATAGTACAAAGGCGTGGATTGAATAGTAAAAAACAACACATAAAACACTCTAAGCGATCCTGTTTGGTAAGGCAAGTATTTTAATTGTCCCTGTTCCTTTAATTCCTGACACCCAACTCGTCATTGACACCGCCGCATATCGTCGATTTCGATAGTGTTATGGTGAGACTTCGCAAGTCTGAGCTCCATTTATCTTTACAAATCCCCGACTGAGATAGGGAACATTACCGCTACAGTGTGCAGAGGCGGGTGAATATCAGTCGCATGGCTGCAGTGAAGCCCCAGTCTTGGACCCATCACTCGCCCAGATGCCTGCCCTTGACGAACGTGGTGTGCAACTACTGGGGGAGACGGGCTGTACGAAGATCGCTCAGCTAACTAGTAGGATATAAGATCCTTCACGTTCATCTAACGTTACTCCTTGTGATGGAGGAAGTGCTTTGAGCATTTTAGCACTTTATGGGTGGTAAGCAAACGCCCACTTAAGCGTTTGAAGCCACGTTTTGTATCACATTGCCTCTGGTTGTGTTATATAACTTTTTACTCTCTAAACGATGAAGCGAGTTCACAAAACTGAACTGCATTGTCGACCATGCACAATTGAACTGATCTTAGACGTTAAGTTAATTTTCAAAAATGTCGGTAAATGTTAAGTTTCTTTTGTCGGAGGATTGCACGAATATGATCGGTTGATAATGTTATTTATGTATACTTATGTATGTTATTCATGTTTATGTATATTTATATTTAAGAATGTTATTCTACTATATTTTACTTTAGCCTATATGTTTTGTGAATCAGTTACCTCCAGCACATTTAATGGACACTAATTTATTTATTCAAGATGTGGACATTTTCACTGTATTCATTTATGTAATATCCTATATATATGAACTTCATTATTGTAATTGGGTTTAAACCTGTTATAATGCATGTAAATAAATAAATAAATAATGATGGGAGAAAATATTCAGGTTTATAAAGGAAAACTCAAAAATACATTTCTCAAACTTAAAATTTGTTGGGGAAAGTTGGTAGCCTCGAGCTAGAAGGGGCTGCATGGATTATTTAAACAAGGGATTTATTTTCAAACATGCCTTCCATTAACGAACAGTTAAATAGTTTAATGAGAGTTTTGAATCAAGTTTACACCATTAGCCAGGAAGTGAATCATTAGCAAAAGTGCAAAGTTGGTTCATTATTATTTTATACGTATCTTACAATGTGAAGGCCTCGACAGTTTACCTCTATTAACCTGATTTCAAATTATCCAATTCAACTTTCTCAAAGTTGCTAGGCGGCTTGTTGTTATAACAAAGTTTAAAAGTTATTGAATGATTCCTTGATTAGCATGATACGTGTTGTTGTAATTCACTGGATGTAGATAAAAAACTTACAAAACCTAAAAATGGTTTAAGTGTTTTAAGACGTTTTTTTATTTACATTCAGTGAAGTGATTAAACTAAAGTTTCTTATGCCTAAACGAATGGTTAAAATATTTCATACTAAAGGATGAATTGATTGGTTTATATATTAAAACAATATGTAAACCAATACGTCTACATATTAAACCAATATATCTTTGCTTTGGTTTAGCAATCGGGGAGGCATTAGATTTACGTTATTCAGTGCAACATTAAATTACTCGTTAATATCCGACATGTTCTAGTTGGCATTGTGATACTGATTCTGAATTATTACAAGTGACTTTCCCTCCTAAAATTAATTTTGGAAGTAAAAACCATGACAAAATTATGAATCCTACTTCACATTAATTACAATTACAAATCGTACTTAACATTTTCAATCATCGCAAAAAAGTAACATTATTTAAGAAATATACGTAATAGAGTGCGATAAAATCAAAATTAACTATTACGTCAGTTTGCTTTTAATCCCACTTCTACAGAATGAAAGAAAATGTTCTAAACATTGTATATGTATAGTTTGCATATCAAAAGTTTTAAATTTTCGAAACTAACTATCTATACAGTATATTTTTATAGCCGATATCAATATTTTACATATTTTGCGAGATTGCTCGGATTAAAGGTATTGGTCACAAGGACTCGGGTAAAATAGTGCTAAAATAGTGGTGATAAAATAATGGTGCTTACCTAAAGAATTGCAATGTATAGCAACGAAATGCATTTTAATAGCATGGGAATCCAAAATGTACGTTTGGTTTCCATACAAACAGTTGTCCTTGAGGTTAACCTAAAATTCTTAAGCCACGATATTGATATTTGTTTAATTTTCAAGCTGACTTGAAAACACTGATACCTACCTACTTGACTTAAGCAGATAAGCTTTTATGGAGATAAGCAAATAAGCTTTTATATGGGCTTTAGCTCCTGAAAGCCACTAGACGAGGACAACCTAGTTGTAATTCTGTCCTAATTATAAATTAGAACCTTTTTCATTAAGAGTTGATATTTTTTAATTGTATATTTCTATAGATAATAATCAAGAGAAGAAAAGATGCAAAGTTAAGTACTCTAATCAAAAAGTAAAATTTGATTAGGGGTAATATCAATAATAGAAATACTAGATTAACACGTTATAAAATATATCCGGTGTTCAAAAATTCCCGGATCGGCTCCGTAATTTTTTAATCTTTATTATTTACCTACGAAACCTAGAACATGTCTCTAGGACACAAAATACTATTTTGGCGCGTATTCAGTGACCCACTACCTCCTCAGGGGGGCGGCCCATAAGGAGTCAGAAGGAAATCTGAAATGTAAGCATAGGTTGATATGTACATCAAATTAAACCCCTTTTTGAGTAGAATACAATGCCGCGAATCCGAGCTAAATCGGATCACCTAAGACAAAATGGCGGCTGTTTAAACTTTTCTCAACTGCAATTTTTAAGCTCCTTAAAAATTCGATTTCAGATGTTCTAGACTTCAAGGTGCGGTTTTCGGCATTTTGTCGAGAACTTCATGCCCTTCAAAATTATGTACAGCACTATCTATGCTGGTCATCATCATCCATATCCTTTAAGGTTCGTCCCTCATGGAAGTTGTGTATGCCATAGGCTGTGCATAGGTCGATATGTATATCATTTTAAAGAGGTAATAAAGCATAATTTAATGCCGCGAACCGCATCTCGAACAAACGCTTAGAACGTCTGAAATCGAATTTTTAAGGTAGAAAAAAATTGCAATTGAGTAAAGTTTAAACGGCCGCCATTTTGGATTAGGTGATCCGATTGAGCTCGGATTTGCGGCATTGTATTCTACTCAAAAAGAGGTTTTGTTTTGATGTACATATCAACCAATGCTCACATTTAAGATTTTTTTCTGACTCCTAGAGGGCCGTCCCCCTGAGGAGGTAGGGGGTCAGTGACTATATGCTAAAATAGTATTTTGGGTCCAAGAGACATGTAATAAGTTTCTTAGGTCAATATTTAATATTTAAAAAAAATACGAAGGCAATCCGGGACTTTTTGAACACCCGGTACCATTAAAACCATTCAATTTTGAAAATGGAAATAATGTTATTAGTATTCTTTAAAATTGTATATATTTTGTATTTACTTCTTTCCAACGATAATATACTGTAAACGTAGTTTTAGTTGTATAAGTAGAATATCTTGTTTTATAAATAAAGAATTCATTACTGATTTTAAATTTAGTTACATTTTCTAAAATGTATTATTTACAATTCAAACGTATTCTTTTTGGTCCCTAAAAACCATTTACTCGTTTTCTCCCAAACATCACTTTAAAAGTTAGAGCGATGTTTACAAGCAATCATTAAATAATGCAGCTCAAAGCGGAAGTTCACCCTAAAGTTTTTAATTGAGTCTGGGTAATAGCTATCTGATGGCCCAGCAATTTCCTGACGAGAGCTAGTTTTAAACGTATGGCCACAATTTCTGGAATTAGTTTCTTGGAATAAAACATTTGAACACAAGTTCTATTTTCAACCAATTGTAATTTACATATTTTTGAGATATAATAAAAAATGAAATACGCCAATTTTAAACTAGAACAATCAAATTAATTGGTTCAATTGTTAGTTTTTTCCCCGAGTTACGCCCCTAAAATATTATAAAAAGTTACTACTTTATTTTAAAAGTAACAGACACTTAAAAGGAGATCAATTTACATTCAAAACAAGTTTCACGCTATCTTGTCGTGCTTTAAAGCGGATTTTATTTCAATATACCTCAACAGCCTGCCACGTTTACAATAGTACATCGCATTAGTTGAAGCTGCTGATATAAAGCTGTTTCAGTATTGAACGGCTGCTGTAACCTTGTGGCAAGTAGTTGAAACTGTAAATAAAACAGCTCCACTTTGATGTTTATCCTCACAAAGAATCGTTGAACCTTCATTTCTTATAAACCAGTGACATAGAGCAATTCCCCACTGTAATTAGCCTTTATGTAGACCTGATTACTCATTTAGCTAAAAAACTAAAGCTAAAGGCACTAAAGAGTATTGTTACATGTAATTGATTACAAGTAATTAAATTTTACCTAAACTGTATCAAAGCCTTTTAGCACTAATTGCAGTATTGACCTTCAAAAGGCCCAAATGTCAATTTTATGCCTTGTTCAACATTTTATTCGTGATCCAAATTTGTACATTTTAGAACTGTCTTATAAGATTTTAGATTTCCATAACAATCTTTGCAGCTATTGCTGTAGGTAGGGTTAAAAAGTATTACTCAAGCCAAAATAGTTTCATTGCTATAAAAGGTAGTAAAATCTAATGACTCACTCCTTAAATATGGATAATTAAAAAAAACACAGTAAATGCTTACTGATCCACAAATATTCAACATTAAACAACAATACAAAAATAGTCTTTCAATTTCACAAACACTGGTAAGGGTTCTGCAAGCACCACTGCGGACCGACCGGGGAACTCTGCACTCCCCACTCCCGCATCCTCTCCCGGAACGCTCCCAGGCGGTCCATGGGGTTGGCGGTCGACGCGGGGTCGCTCCAGAGGCGCTCCGCCACGGCGGCCGCCGCCGGCCACACGGCCGGGTGCAGGGAGTGGCGGTCCAGGTGGTCCGTGAACACTAGGGCTTCGCCCCCCAGCACCAGCCGTCTGTCGGCTTGGCCCAGCTCCGTCCACGGGTGGTGGTGGTAGGCCGCCCTCCAAGGCTGGGGCTCGCTGAGGACCCAAGCGTCACTGGAGGAGACGATCACTCTGAACTTCCTCTTCACGAGTCTCTCCAGCTCCCCCGAGGTGGCCGGTCCTTTAGACTGTATGATCGGAGTAATGTGCTTCACGTTCTTCCAGAAATCTGATTCTTCTAGGAAATCGTTCGACCATAGAATCACGTTTTTCACTGCCACTTCTTCCTTCTTCATTCGGTCCAGTAACGTTCGGTAAAAATGTTCCCATACACCTATAACTCCTTTTTGAGTGAATATCTTCGATTCGGTCACTTCCTCCGAGCTCTCCCAGCACCTGAAGTCGACTTCGTCTCCCCCGATGTGAAGAAGAGTTCCGGACCTTGTGACCTCTCGCAGTTCCTTCAGAAGCTGGGCGAGAACATAGTAGGTGTTTTCGTTTGTGGGGTTTAACTGGCCGCAAGGGGGTTCGTTGCAGAATTCTGAGAACGGTTGGGCGTTCAGGCACAATGAAAGGTTCCCTTTGTCTTCTGACTCCCCCCAGTCCCAACCCTGACTGTTATGCGATGGGACGTCTATTTCTATTAACACTTCGACTCCTCGTTCTTCAGAAAACTCAACCACCTTTTGTATGTCTCGAATTGTGTACACCTCTTTTCCCGAGTATGCCCCAGAGGCTGAAAACATAGGGAATCTTTTTGAAACAAAAGGGAAACTTTTAGAACCTGCCAAGTGCCAATGGAACACGTTCATTTTGCTGATGGACATGGCTTCTACGGTTTCTAAAATCGTAGGTACAGGGATAAAAGAATTACTCGTGTCCAGCATTAACCCACGATACGTAAACATCGGTGAATCACTAATAATAACGTTGTTCATTATCTTAAGTACTTCATCTGTATCATCCCACCAGACAAGCTGGCTAAGAGTTTCTAATCCGTGATTAGCTCCTAAGTAAGACGAAGCCATGATTATCGCGCTCAGGACCAAACCTTTTTGACCGATGATAAGTTTATAGCTCTCGTCGATGTTGATATTGAAAAATTCAAATTTCTTGGGTTTGACGTTTATGTCAATATTCACCGCTGTCACTGTTGCACGAGTGTGAGATTTTTTAGCCATTTTTGAAATCCTTTCTTCATAACGTGCTATCGTTTTCTTTAACAGAAGAGCTAGATCAAGATTGTTGACCGATTCAAAATCTATTTTGAGGTTCCTAGGGTGAAATGATGCAGTCGTGTTTGATATTTTGACGTCTCCAGTTGGCATTGGCCAGATGTTTCTACCGGGGGAACATTGCATGTTGCATGAAGCCAGAGACATCGATAGCGTAGATACTTCTTTCATTACCCTTTGACACGTCTTGATTCCATCCTCTCCCTTGACACACTCCCAAGACCATCCTAAAGACGGACCGTCCCTGAAAAGAAACTGAAATATAAGGACTATCTACTTATAGTATCAAATTAAATCAACTAATTTCTTTCAGTTCTGTTGCATGAAGTTTAAAAAAACAAATTAATGCATAAAATCAATTACATCTATCATTCCTGATAATTTTTCTTATTTCTATGATTTTGCTATCATTATAAGTGAGACAAAGTAGGATGCGCCTTTTGTCCTTAAACTTTAGCTGAAAGTTAATTTATACTAATGTTACAAACCTTTTTCAACGAGCTTTTGGAAAGCTTACGTGTGTTTAAAATTTGTTAAAAAACTGAATTTGGTTTCAACTACTTCACCGTTTGTCTTAAAATATTCCTTCAAAATCCTTGGTCTAAAACTTTAATCATAATAATACAACAAATACTTAGTTTGTTTTTTCTTAGAAGAGATTTGTCATCGAAAAATACCTATGACCTACGTAATCACAAACCTACTAATAAATATAAAATTGGACATTAAATATGTTTTGTGTTGCTAGTATTTACGTTATTTTAGCGTTGATCGGAGCGTGTCTGAGGTTGTGGAGGCGGTTGAGGATGGTGACGTCCCAGTAGAAGATGCAGATGAGGACGACGCAGCCCAGACTCACCACGGTCCTCAGGCGTGGCAGCCCGCCCTGAACGCCCATCTCGCCTGCAACAAGGGAGATACAGATGAGGACGACGCAGCCCAGACTCACCACGGTCCTCAGGCGTGGCAGCCCGCCCTGAACGCCCATCTCGCCTGCAACAAGGGAGATACAGATGAGGACGACGCAGCCCAGACTCACCACGGTCCTCAGGCGTGGCAGCCCGCCCTGAACGCCCATCTCGCCTGCAACAAGGGAGATACAGATGAGGACGACGACAGCCCAGACTCACCAAGGTTCTCAGGCGCGGCAGCCCGCCCTGCACGCCCATCTCGCCTGCAACATGGGAGATGCAGATGAGGACGACGACAGCCCAGACTCACCAAGGTTCTCAGGCGCGGCAGCCCGCCCTGCACGCCCATCTCGCCTGCAGCAAGGGAGATGCAGATGAGGACGACGACAGCCCAGACTGACCACGGTCCTTAGGCGCGGCAGCCCGCCCTGCACGCCCATCTCGCCTGCAACATGGGAGATGCAGATGAAGACGACGCAGCCCAGACTCACCACGGTTCTCAGGCGCGGCAGCCCGCCCTGCACGCCCATCTCGCCTGGGACGAGAGAGAGATAAAAAATATAAAGAAAATATTAATTACGAATGCATTATAGAGATCACATGCAGTGTATATGCAGGTCGGATCCGTGAGGATACGAGTATGACCTCAAGAATCTTAGTTATTGGCATGTTGACTGACTGAGTCTAGCATATCTATTTTTAATCGTAACCTATTCCTTACATAAACCACTATGCATTAAAAATTGCATAAAACGTATTAACCTAATTGCATAATTTATTCGTCTGACTTGTCAATACTTAAGACAATAAATATGTAAAGAAATATACATGATTATGTAATAATCTTTACATCATACTACACATAAACATGTTTTCTATGCCTTACTCTTGGCTGGAAAGTTACTCTTTGCCATTAACTGCACTGTAAATTTACCATGAAGTGCACAGTAAATTTAACGTGCACTAGAAAACGGAAATAACGGAAGTATAAAATCAAAACAATTATTTGATTTGCAGCAAACCGACGTTTAATGCATGTTCATAAGTTTCTTTAGAGAAATGTAGAGGCAGCACTGGTAGCATCTGTATTCTCGCGCTGTTTTTAGCTCGCCTCTGGCTCGCGTGGGAACGATCATGCTCGCACGGTAAAACGGTACTTACCGGGCTAATAACGTAATATACTGTTTTCAACCTCACTTCAGTACTATTGTTGTTCAGTGCTATTCTATCAGGTTCTGTTAGAAGTTAGGTTAAGAAAGTTATCGGAAATTGTATATTTCTTGAAAGAGAGTAAGTTACTACGGTTAGACATCAGTACGACATAAAAATGGCCGATTCTCCCTCTTATTCAAAGTGTTTTTCAAGACTGTTCTGTAATGGTTAAACTAGGAAATGAATTTAATTTTTTCAGTCTACTTATATTGTGAATGCTCCGTAGCATTTTTCCGACTACAGTACTGATGAAATAATTAAAATACGTTTGCCAACAAATCTTTAAAAAATTATGATGAACTTGTGACAACCGTTCATGTTCATCTATTAGTAAACCTTTCAGACTCTTGAGCTGGAACTATTCAATACCTTTTTTTTAATAAAACCGAAGACTTCGTCATATAATAATAATGTCACATTATAATACTTAATAATAAGGATTTAACTAAGAGCGGAGAGTGAACAATTAAAATAAGTGTTAATCCCCTAGTCCTCCTCTAACAAAACAATTCATACAATTCGTTCAATTAACCTAATTGTTTTACAGAAGTCAAGCACAGACACTCGAGGCATTAACGCGATCACCCTCCGCACCCTGCTAGCGGCAGTGGTAGAGGCGAGGGTCGGCCTCATTAGGACGGGTCGATAGCGTGGGCACGCGAGGCTATGGATCGCCGCGAGCCTCGGTCGCTCCACAGACAGTCGTGTCTCTCCCTCACACTCAGTCACCCCCGTGACCCTGCGGTCACCTTACGTGACCTCGGGGTAGTGTCGGTGTTCTCGGAACAGTTGTAAAGTGTCCAAGATTTCCGGTGGTGTTTCGGGTGTCAATAATGTTCGGGGAACCCGTAGATAGAAGATAGTCGTGTCGTTCCCTCACCCGGCGCCACACTCAGTCACCCCTCCGTGGCCCTAAGGTTACCTAAGTGACCGGTATCATCACCGGGGTAATGCCGGTGTCATCGGTGACTTCCATAGTGTTGTAAAATGTCCAAGATTCTCAGTATTGTGTCAGGTGTCGATAATGACCAGGGAAATCCCTAGACAGGAGACAACCATGCCGTGTGCTGCCTCAACAACAGTGTGACCCTCCGATGACCTCGTGGTGATTACGATTATGGTTTTGGTGTTATCAGTACCTTCCAAATTTTCGTCAGTTGTATGAGACCGCAATCCCTTAGGGTGACCCCAACGTGACCTCAAGTTCGATTGGTGATCAGTGCCTTATCAGCTGCCTTAAAGTCCTGGTCTTGTATTGGGTGCCGAATTTTCTCGGAAAATGCAAAATAATACACAGAAGTATCGTGAGTACCACGAACTGTGACCTGATAAAGTGACCTCGGGTGCGATATCAGTGTTATCAGTGCCTCCCGGAGTCTTATCACCGGTCGAGACAGTCCCGGTCCTCGGAGACAGTCCTAGTCCGGTTTTGGGAACACACTTCCAATCAAACCCCCTATCACTTTTAAAGAGCTTGTAGCTTTTTGCCGCTCAAGGACAAAAACCATCACGCATAAAACAGATAGGTTAAAATTTCGATTTTCATATGAAAATCCTTAAGAATTCAGAGGCAAATCGGTCACCCGGCCACTTGAGCATCGCTCCTCACAACCCTTCACCTCGCAGTTGATCCATCACCTCCACCAGAGGACCCACCCCCGCCGCCCCCGCCATGGCCCCCGGCAAGACCGGCCCCCGGGGATGATCCGGCCCGCCTCTCCCGCCGCCTCTCTCCTCTCCATCACCCAGGGGCATGTCGCCCACCGGAACATGAGTCACGTGGCGCCCCTGCACGGCGGCATCAACATTCTGCTCGGCGGGTCAGTATTTGTCGAGTAAATAAAATTAATAAAATCATAAAAATGTAATTTTTTAACGGTAAGCTACTAAAATAAAAAAGCACGATTTTTAAATGTTAGAAAAAACGTGATAAATATGTTTTGGATACAATTTTTTAAATCTCAAGAACTATTTGCAATGTTGTAAAACTTATTGCGATTAATAAGGTTTAAAATATTATTCTCTTTTTATGTAACTTGAGAAGTTTTAAAATAATAATAATGGAATAAACATACACAGGTAGATAGACTAAAAATATTCGTTTTAGGACATTTTTACCGAACGTCTTTGATTGTATATGATTATATCCTAAAGACTTGAAACCAATTTTGGAAGCATCCTGTGTGTTTTGAAATATGTTTAGATATAATGAAATAATCCTTGATTAATAATATTTAGGCCTTTAAACAGGCCCTACTTCCGCATTTACTTAAACGTGGTTAAATCCACGGTTGATCGGTAATTATAAAAAAATTAAATTCTTACCATTAGTAAACCTATATGAAATGTACAGAAATACCTGGTCTTTGTCAATTCTGAGTTCTATAAAAAAGCTTCTTTAATTTTTCGGCAGAGGCGACCGTGCGGAAATGGTTGTTTTGAAATTGCAAACTGAGACTAACGAGTAAATAGTTATCTACTCTAGCTTGTTAATTTAAAACCTAGATTGTGTCTAAGTATCTGTCGGTTGAAGGGAGGGTTCTACTGTATTCCAAAACTTAAATATTTGTTGGTACCTTTCAAAGTATTCCAGACACTAATGACTACTGTTTGGCAACGAAATAGAATCTACAATAACCTTTTACACTTTGTAATGAATTCCTTTCTCTTGATTAAGACCACGTCTAAGCTAATGCGCTCCTCAAATGTATAGACCTAAAGCGTAATTGCGTAGCGTTAACGAGCTCTAATAGCTGCAATAACTTAGCGTAATCTCAACTTAACGCGTACATATAGACTTGGTCTGTGATGAGTGATGATGATGTGTTTTACAGAACGGTACGTTTGGTAATATCTTGCTGTGATTTCCTGTTTGTATGCTAAAGGACTTTTTGTGAGCCTAAAAGCTTCATCTGACTAAATTTAATTCTTCACAATATTTTTTTTAATTTCGGATTTCTTAAAATAACATTATACAGTACAATAAAAAACAATTTTACATATGAGGGTGTCGTATTTTAAAAGTTGCATAGTGTTGGTATATTCAGTTTCTTGCGACGAACCGGAAAATTTAACATAATTTAAAGTTAGTTTGTACCGCAGTTTTCTTGAAATGACAACATTTTATGAAATAGCGGGGGACAATAAGTTGTAAAGTGTTGTGTATGCAAAATTCGGCGATAAATTACAGATGATAAACAAAATTAACTATTTCAAAACGTTTAAGTTTTTAAGTTAAATCATTCATACACTACACATTTCACATCTTTATAACTAGATAGATTGGTTCCACCACGACAATCAGTAGAGCAAACACAAAAATCCATTACTTCACCATCACTGAACTCTTCCCGCCAAAACATACCATTTAGTTTTCACGCTCGAGCAAATAAGTACTTTTACATGTCTAAACCTTTAACAGAAGGTTTGTTGAGTTTGAAATAAAAAATTAAAGGTTTTAGCGGTTTTAAAAATCTATATAACTGTATTTTTTAATTGTATCGGAATATTTACATAGTATTTAATGAAAATAAAATCATTCCATTCCAATTCCAGGTGTTCCAGCGTGGCATTATTCAAACTAAACTGTCTGAACACCATTGTGTAATCTAATTACGACTATTCTGTTTATCCTATTTATTTTAAACATTACGCTTTAAAATACATTCTTATTATTTCTAGCAAACTTAGAATAACTGAAGCCAATGGTCCAATCACCATATATCAGTTCCGGTTAAGAAATAAAGCAGGCAAGGTCAGGCGGTGTAATGGCTCGTCGATAGCCTGGACGCTGACGTCACAACTCCATAGTTACCAGCTGACGTGGACGTTCGTCACGCCAAGCGCCAACCGGCGTGGACGCGTGTCACGTTAGTGGGGGTTGTCACATAATCAGCGACCCATGGGCATGCAAGCGGTGTGTTTCGAGGCAGCAAGCAAAGTGCATCTTTTGAGTTACGGTTTGGACACAGGTTAATCGGTTCTAATTGTTTAGCCAGATTTTGTTTGGTAAAAAATTGAAGTAGGAATAAAAATACTTCATTACCAATAAAATTAAAACATCGTTTTATTTTATTTGTTTATATAGGGGGATATTTTTTTAGTTCAATATTGCATATTTGAAGGCGCTCTAATTTTTGAATTACTGATTTTTATGTTTTTTGGATCTACTTTGTCTTCCATCGGAAGATAAAGTAATCACTTTTCTCCCTCTGGGAGACAAAGTGTTGTTTGACTCATTCATTACAAGGAGTAAAAAGTGTCTAAACATAGCAAGGGGGGGGGGAATTTGAACACAGCAGATTTTAAACGCTATGTCTTACTAAATTATAAACAATGATGAGCAGGTGATGTCTTAGACCTCTAAACAGTTTTTTTAGGTTAAAGTAGACATGTTGTTTTAAATCATAGAGAATAAATTTCGTAAAATATATAGATTTTCTCTAAATGTAAGAAGGTATTTCATTTAACACAAACTGCACAAAACCCAATTCAAGCCTCCAATTAAGTCAAAGCGGAAAGACAAGATTGAACAAACACATGTCAACGTAAACATTTGCTGTATTCAGATTTGATAAATAATATAGATCCTGACTATTTTTTTTTAATTCAAACAATTACATTTAAAATGTTGAGAGGTTAGAAAAAGGATCGCAGTTCAATGTTGGCCGCTTTTAAATCTATCAAATGAAGTTTTTTGATAAAAATAAACTGTCAAGCATTTCAAAGTTAAAATGACTTTGTTTTAAATAAGGGAAAGTGTACACGTGTCTAAGGGCAACTTTTCTTGGATTATGAGAGAACAAGCGATATCATTATACTTCCAACAAAACATATCCTCGTTTGTTGTGTAAAGTCATATTGTTAGCACACAGTTGCTCTTCTTGCGGTTGATATAAAAACTGTAATACTTAAAAGCTGGATTGAGCTAGCCTTGTAAATTACATTGGCCATTATTCTCCCAATCCTGAAAATGGGACTAATAACTGACATTAGCTAAAATATCAACAACATGATATTCAGTTTTTTTTTTGCATGGGACGCGATGAAATATAAAATTCTGGCGTCATGGTGATTTCATTTAAGATAGTTTTTTAACGTTTCTAACTGTAAAAAAGACATCTACCGTAGTTAAAAATGCAAACAGAAGGTGTTGCTTATTTAAGGCATAAGTACCTCGTGGACCGAGCCTTGCTCGGTGTTATTTCATATTTAACAGTTCATCCAGTTACTATAAAATATTTCAATGTCATAAAATTGATAAATAGAAACCTTTTTTATTGCTCCATGGACTCTTCATCCCACCTGCTGTATTTTCCCTTGATGGCTGTAGATTCCAAACAGCTGTTATGATTACTTCATTTGTTTACACTTTCCTTGTTTATTTTCGTTGCTATCACGGCAACCCATAAGGCCAGTGTTAAATTTTTACAACTTTAAAATTCGATTTATTACGTTATTAGATTTTCTCTGGCCAATTTATCTGCATTAAAGACGTTTTTGAGTCATAAATTACTTATTTCCAGACTTTGAAGGAAATCCTCGGAGCCGTTTTAGAGATAATTGTGCAAGCAAACATACAAGCAAGCAAGCACGCACGGCCGGACGATAACATTGCCCATATAAGAGTATAGGATAGGATTTCAACAACGATCAAATAAACAACACTTAACTCACTATTCCAATCATTAATCATTATTATTTAAAAATATATATATTTTATATATCCAAACAAAAGTATTTCCTGGTATACTTCCTTAAGAAGTGAGTACAAATATTTGCATGATCACAACAAAAGTTTAATTTTAAGCTTAATTTATTTATGTCTAATCAGTGATTATTGGTAAAACCTTGATGAGAAGACTCTCAAGGAGATAATGAAAACAGTCTTGTTATCAAGGGACTTTTCTTATTGAGGCTCGTTTTATAAAAACTTAAGTGCAATTACAATTTCAAGGAGGCTTGAAAAGTGCACTTCTTATCGAGGTTTTTGTGTTAGGCCTATCGAGTGTCTTGTTATCGAGGTTTTGCTGTAGCTATCTACCAGTGAAATGTATATACCTTTTTAAGTAGGCTAATTATAACACAAAACTTTAGCGTGGAAAGCGGTTATACTTTAATATTCTTCTGTTTTGCGTTTTGCAAATGTTATTAATCTCAGGATTATGAATATAACGTGTTCTTTACACCTGCTGGCCCCAAATTAGGCGTACTTCAAGAGAGTGACTTCAATTAATTATGCGCTCTTCTTTCTTATGTACGGTACCTATAAAACTCATCGATAACACGGTAAATAGCAGTGTCAACGTTTAAAACAATTTACAAATTTTTAAGATTAAAAGTCAAAAACTGTTGTTTAATATGTCTTTAAAAATCGAAAATTCTAAGACAATTGTCCTAAAATTAATGAAATTCACGGTTATTCACATATTATTCACACACAATAGTTATTTGTGTGTCGAGTGAGCTAAGTACAGGGTGTTTTTGTTTTTAACGCAACCCATTTTTAAGATTTAATAATGTGCATATAAATATGAAATGAGTATTGTTTTGTTGATCTTTACATTTGATTTCATACAATCTGTTATTTAAGTCTGGTCGCATTTAGCTAACATAATGTATTCAAACAATCCGCCATTGACACATATACAAAGTTGTGCTGTCTCCATGAAATTCCTGAACACGTTTTGCAAAGTATCTCTTTGATTTTCTTGTATTAAATTTGTTATGTTTGTTTTGAAGTGCTGAATGTCTTGTAAATCGTTTTCGTAGGCCTTACTTTTATGTATCCCCAAACAAAATAATACAGTGGGGTCAAATCCAGGGATCTTGGGGGGGATTAATCCTTCCCTGATAAAATAAAGTTTTTGGGTTGCGTTTTAAAAAAAACCCTGTACAACATTGCCTCACAAGTGAAAATGTTGGCACCCCGCGAGCTTACGGGGGCGACAATTTTCACGAGGGAGACAATGTGCTTTGCTCTCAAAATACTCACAACATTTTTCCTCCATCTGCAATAGTAAATACCCAATCTTTAAACATCTATTTCACTGACTTAATAATTAACAAACAACGTTTATTTTGTTTCGATCTGCAATTAGCGCCTGCATCTGAGTAGCTGCAACAATTCATGCACCAGCGATCAGCTGATTGTTGCAACGTTCTTACATGTTAGTTCTTGACGTTCTCTCAGCTAATTGTCGTTGATGTTTTCCTTATTAAATTATTCCTGTTACTAAATCAGCTGTTAGCGCCTGCAAACGCTGAGTTGCAACGTATTTGCATGTGTGCGTGGAAATTTGAAAGCGCTCTGATTTTTATATTATTGATTTCTATGTTATTCTTATGGGTTTACTTTGTCTCCTGCCAGGAGACAATTACTTTACTCCTACTCGGAGTCTAATTATTATTTTACTCACGCATTACAAGGAGTAAAAGGCGTCTAAACATAGCAGGGGAGGGAAAAATATATTTCCAGGATTATTATTTCAACATTGACTTCTTTAAATCGGACACACGATCATGAAACTTGCACTGACTAACTAAGTATCCACGTGTCAGCCTTTGCAGTCTACTCAAAATATATTTTCATCATACTGACTCAGAAACATCTGTTTTCTGTTCCTTTTTGGCTCGAAAGTTACCCATTGCCGTACTAGTCCGGCAAAAACGGAAGTAAACAATCAGCTGATTTCCAGCAAACCGACGTTTAATGCTTGTTTATTGGTTACTTTTTAGAGGAATTTAGCGGCAGCACTGGCAACAGCAGCAAATATGTTTGCTCTGTTTGTTATAGGTTAGGTTTGAAGGATTGAGAAACGTATTGGTTTATACAAGGACTACGTTATAATTGAAAGTCTGTTTTTTTTCTGATTAGTATGATGAAAAGTAACGTACGTTACACGGCCGGTAAGTTTTGCCGTTCTCGCATGAAAATCCCGCACTCGCTTTCGCTCGCGCGGGAGCTATCATGCTCGTCCGGTAAAAAAACAGTACTTTCCGGCCTATTAACGTAATATACTACATCACTAGTCAGTCATTCAACTGCACCTTGTTTTTCATTGTTATTCAGAATCGGTTCATGAATCATCCGTGATTTGATGCGTGACTGCCCATACATGCAATTACTGTGAGCTTGTCTCAAGTGGCACATCAGCGAAATTAAGCTTACTTTTTTAATCTTGCGATTTATTCTAAGCTTACTTTGGTTTATTCCAACTTTTTATTGTATTTTTTACCTAAAATTACATAGCAAAAAGGAAGATTACTTACGCCTGCAAAAAAATCAAACCACTCAGCGCTCTCAAATGAGACATCGATATTTTTATTATAAGTGACTAAGTGTCTTCTTCAATTGAATAGTTATCTCATGTTGCAGCACTGCTATAATTCTCAAAATATTTTCAGCAGTTTCTCGCAAAAAATGTATGCCAAGTACTCAGCAGTTATGCCAAAATACGATAAAAGCCCAAACAATAAATGGAAAGGGGGAATATTTCATTTATCCCAAATGGACAATATAAAACTTTTTATTTCCAGAAAAAAAAACATGATCTAACAGTTTACATCTAAAGAGCTCGCGTATATATAGAAATATAAATTACAAAATGTAAAATGTAAATTAGCAGGCATTTTTAAGGCAATCGCTCTCGGTTTGTTGCTCCTTTGCATCCTTTGCTCGGCCTTAAGCAAAGGATTAAATACCTTAAACAATCTTTACCAAAGCTATCGAAAAGCAGCAAGCCTATGGGACAGACTTTGAACAATACCTGCAAATAGATCCCTTAGACTAAGTCAATTTATTCTACATAAAGGTTCTTCGATTAAATAACATTTTAAGAAAGCTTGTAACTTACATTAAAATCCTTTAATGCTTTAGTCAAGGAAAAATGTTTAAACGTATAAAAAACTACTTAGAATAATTTGAAAATGCCGTAGTGACAAACAGACGTCAGAGTGTAGTGATGTCAGGTGTTTGACATATTATTACACTCATTTGCATTCAACGCTGTTTATCAGTGGGTAATGAAGCAGCTGGGAGATTTGAACATGTTAAACTGACCGACGAAACGTCATCCACTGGAAATTTATTACCTCAATGTCGTTATTGTTCATAAATAACAGATTCGCCGAATTTTTAAGTGGAAATATCAATTTACTTTTAATGTTTAACCCTCCTATATTTTATCTATGAAGGATTATTAGCAAAACAATAGGGAATTTTTAAAACTGTTACATTTACTTACATTTTAAAATTTGTTTTATGCTGCTCTTCGACTCTTACATCTTCTATTGATGCTCGTACTCGCTCAATTCTCAACTAAGAGTCTCCAACCTTTATATTGAATCCTTTATATTAATACTTTTTATTAAAGCCTTGATTATTTTTATAAAAAAATGTACCAATAATGCTGAGGAGAAATGCCTAATTAAGCTCGAAAATCTTTATTTTGTGTCACATAAATAAAAAACTATTATTATCTGTTACCTTTGAACGACACTGTCGTTTACTCAAAATATCCTACCAACCAATTATATTTTTACATTTGGTCGAGTAAAGATTGGGTTTTTCACTAGGAAAATACTGTAGCTACAAAAGTGATTTTGCGATTCTCTGTCATATGTTGTGTTAGTCAGCACACTAAAAGTTTACCAAGGTTTGACCACCGGAACTGCCTCATTTTTAAGATGGCATCCAAGATGGTACCAAAAGCGTTCAAAACAAATGCAATAAATGGTAATGTATGAGTCAATCCGGTATCATACATCACTGCCGATAATTGAAGTGAGGTAAGAACTTCACTTTGACTGGGTTAAAAATGTTTTTGAATGTAAATATAGGCTTGTGCCACATCCCACACTGATTGTAAAGCTAAAATACGTTTTGAAAATTTTTATTTGTTTCATGATACATTAAAATAAATTTTTTTTCAAGGTTGGGTTGGGTAGTTTTTTTTATATCTTTCAACGATTATAGGTACTGTTATTTTGACAATAAATGAGAGAATCAGCAAATTCATCGATTCAATAACGAAGTTGTGATTGAGTTTGTTGTTACATTGACAGGCATAACATCGCTGACAAGGTAAGTTAGGAGATTGAGAAAAATATTCTAACGGTTCTCTTCAAGGAGATATTGTGTTTTTTATATAATCAAAAACCGTGAAAGAATATTAGACAGACCGAAAAAGGTTAAATATACATTTTTTATTTGATTCTGTAAAATTTTTTTAACTGTACGGTATTTTAAAAATTGGATCGGTGTATTAAAATAAGCATGAAAATCAGGTTTTGATTTATGGATTACAAGAATACCTTTAAAATAGGGAAATATTATCCTATGTGGCGGTTCTAATATTGCAGTGCAAAATAAGAATGCAGATCAAATTAATTACTACTGCGCAACAATGTTCTGAGGTTATCTGGGATCGGTATTTGAACAAAAGTAGAAATAATATAAAAGCATTCTAGATTTTAATCTCACCTTTTTAATCTGTCAGAAGAAACACTTTAAAACAATGCTAAAGATCAACTTTTGGTGTGTGTAACATTACCAACCATTAGGCCCATTTGTATTTATAACATAACATACGTTTCATTAGGGACTTCTTCTAACTCCTTGTAAGCCTTTCTCCCCGCGGAATAATGTATTTTAAGTAATATTTGCTTAGATTTTATTTTACAAAAAGAATCATAAATAATTACATGCATGCCAATGTCTATTGCAAAATTTATATTCAAAACATTTAAGTAGGATTTTGCAAACATTTTGTGTAACGAATGTGAAAAAAGTTGAGCTTTTATATAGACAGATTATTTTGATTGATTAATTCGATAATAAGTTTCACTTAAGTGGTATTTAATTGATAAATAATATAGCAAGAACAAATATGATTAATCCGGAAGTTTAGTGGCTAATGATTATGAGGCTCATTAGTTTCGGTGCAATCGTTACATTAATTTACATTTGACCAAGTTTATCTCTCGCCACAATGTAATATGCAGTTGAGAACATGTGTCTCCTATGTGTGCCCTATTTTTAAGACATTTCCATGCCAAACCTCTCTCCTCCATTCATGCCAACCTTAAGACTTGATTATTTATAAAAAATAATTTAGTTGTGTTAAATTCCCTAATTTTTTTTTGAGAATACACAAATAAATACACTTTTGTGTTTTGGTTAAAATGTTAAATTAAATAATTAAGATATTGCTACAAAAGTATAACCTTCATGCAAAAATAGTTCTGCTCTTGAATCAAGTAAATAAAAAATGTGTGTAATATTTATTTTGTATGTGTTAAAAGTTAAAATTGACCCTACAATAAACGAGTGGCAGGAATCAAAAGCAAAACTTCCTTTGTACTATAGTATTTTACGTTACTATCGCGGAGTGAGTAGAAATTCCGGACATTGTCCGAATTCGGGGTCTGAGCGTAACATGTATATACGTATAGGGCTTTATGTATATATATATATATGTATTTACAAAAATTAACAAATGGTTTTATTAGCATCTAGGGACCTCAAAACAAAAAGTTACGATGGTCTCGGGCTTAAATCTTATTATGAGACCTATAGTAACAGCTTCTTTCCTATAGCGTAAATCCGCTTAAGTCCATTGGAATTAAGATGCGAAGTAATACAATTTGATAAACAGATAAAACGTTGTACTTCCTCTAACATTGTCAATTGTTCAGTAAGAGTATTTTTAGTTCGTAATGATTTGTTCTGACTATTATAAATACCCAAACGCGTAATGTTTTATTTTTTAGAGTCATAGAACAAAAACGTATTGAGTTTATCCTAACACGCTATTGGCTGTGCGCAGCTCAGGGAATTGCCGGGAAACTATTCACTTTCACAAATGAAGCGGCAAGTTAAACCACCTGTTAATCCTTTTGCTGGTTGGTGTCACCTTTTAACGTGTATTACGGGTCTAATCATGGGAAAATTTAGGGTTTAAAATTCAATTTGCTAAATTTTTTCTCTCGGTGAAAAATGCATGTTTATTTTTATTAAGTAATTGTAGTCAAAAACACAGAAATGCATAATATCTGTAAAAAAGTGTTGATTGGTATGTAGTTTCATCTACTCAATTTAGCACAGTAATTAATTATTTCAAAACATATAATTAGGAATAATATTTAATAAGACTGCTGTGTGTGTTGCTCTCCAAAACTACATGTAAATTCTTCATTTTGAAATCCCTTGATGTACACTGTTGTGTCCTGCTTCCCTATCTTTTAGGTAGCATCACCATTTATTCAGCACAAGACCGTTTTACAGAGACCCGTATTTCATTGTTTTTGAAAGTAGTCAGGGGTTTTTTTAAGATAAATCAACATATTTGGTTATAGTTTGAAATAGTTGTAATGGTTATCAACTGAATGCAGTACTTATCCAGCAAGAAAAAATGATCTCACGAACAAAGCCTACTAGTTACCTAAGAATTAAAAAGGCCTTAAGAGTCTCATATAAATAGTTAAAATATTTTATTTGTTTTAATATCCAAAAATATATAATTCACTAATTGTTATCTAATCGTATGAATAGTGAAATTTCATTCAGTTAAGACTACAAAATAATGGAAAAATGATAACAGCCTTTATTACAAAAGGTTGATTAAAATGTGTTTTATAAATTGTTAGCATAAATACTTATTTGCTTAACTGATCACTCCTTGACAATTAATTAAGACTGCCTCCTCAAAGTGTAACATACCACTGCCCAACCTAAAGTCTTACAGCAGCTGACTTCTTTTATTTTCTATCTGACAGTAAACTTTTCATGGGGACCCTCTTTTCTATCCTGCCTTCAGGTATTATTGAAATTTTTGAAAATTCCCGCCATGGACAACTTTGTTTCTTCTTATGGAACACCCAGTATTTTTTGGTGTTTTTTCAACAGATTCTACGCTTAATTTAGGAACTGTTTATTACTTACCATTTTTCCTACACCCAATGGTTATGAAGATATAATATAAGCAGTTAAAAATTGATTTGCCATTGCCATTTGAAATGCATTTCGAAATCATTGGTGGTCTGTATAACAAAAAAGGTTAGGTTGTGCCTTAAAATGTTATTTGTGATGAGATTCAATTATGAAAATGCAATTTAAATCTGTATTCCCTAAAGAAAGTGTATTATTAAGAATATTCTTGTATTCCATGTTACATGGGATGGCACAGTTAAAATAGACCAAATTGATTCAATTTCAAATGGGAGGAAATCAAACTTTAACTGATATTGCCATAACCTATATGTAGTAATACATGTTAAAGAATAAACACTTCTTAAAATTGAGTATAGAATCCAAAAACACTATAAGATAAAAGAGTGTTTTATAAGAAACTAGCAGATATACCCACAGCTTCGCCTGCTGGAAGGATAACTGATATCATCATCTTATGCTATGTGCAATTTTTTGAAATAAAACAATAATGTTAATTAGGACTGATTTTGGTTTTGGGCCAAGAGCATACAATTACACCCTTAAGGTGCAGCTGGTATAATTCCACCCCAGGTTGAAATGAGAATGTGTAAGGTTTCCCTCAAAAATATTTCCCTCATAGATTAGCAAAAGGTTTGAGTACTTATTTATTTATATTTTAAACAGACAACCCAATTTACAAAAGTGGGAATACAATATATTAGGCTATTTTGGGCAGGTCAAACAACGCTAGTAGCTTAAATGGCATTTGATAAATATATAATGAGTGGTCGTAATAAATTTTTAAGTTGTATTCTTTTTGTAGATTGGATCTTTTACCTTTCCTACCCCCTAAAAATATTCTATAAGCCTCCCATCCATAGTTCTGAAAACCGAAATTGCTACCATTTTGAATTGTACACCCTGTAAAGAGTATTTGTGCCAAGTTTCATGGCATAAAGCCTTATAGTTCTTGAAAAACTGAGATCAGTTAGTCAACCGATTTTGGCTTAGAAAACAAAGATGTCATTACGGGAAAGTGACAGGAAATTTTAAAAAAATACCTGAAAGTAGCATAAAAAATAAAGGGGGTCCCCACAATTCAATACAATGTCACATAAAATAAAAAAAGTTAGCTACTGGAAATCTTTAGGCTGGACATTCGGTACTTTAAATTATAACATAAAAAGTTATTGATTAAAGTAGAATTTTTTAAATTTTGTTTTTATAGTTTATTTTGCATGTATTAACCTTATATTGTATTCAATAGACTGATAGTTTCAAGGATAGTAATTATTTTTTGAAGAGTGTTATAACTATGTTTATTCAAATTAAATTTATATTTAAATGGCCTCTTTAACATTTATAAGATTATAACTTGCCACTCAAAAATTATATTTGAATCTTAAGGAGGAATTTTAATTTCTGGATCTTTATTGCAATTCGATAACCTTTTTTATGTCAGACATACAACTCACAGAGGTAGGTTGATTACAGGCTTGTCACAGCAAAGCTGCATTTTGTCGGTCAGTTTAACATGTCCTAATCACGATCACTGCTAAATTACCCGGGAAATACATCTAAAGATAAACATGGCAGATGCAAATGAGTCTAATAATATGTTAATCACCTTCACTCTGTTCGCTAATTGCGAATAGAAACCTTAAAGTAAATTAGATTTTTTATTGTTTTTCTAACCTCCTTGTTCCTACTTTTAGTTCCAATACATCAATATAATATTGTTCAGTACAAGCTAAAAGAATTAAAATTAATCTGATATTTTTTAACCTTTTCAATGTAATGATTCAGGGTAGTAATATTTTTAATGCTGTTTAATGTGGATCTTTAATACTTTTCACATTGAAATTGTGCTCATAATGTTTTTAGATTATATGTATAGAAAGTCTAAAAATAAATACAGTACATTAAACTGTTATTATGTTTAAATGCTCACAACTGTTATTATGTTTAAAGGCATTGGGAGACAACTGACTACATTGGCATTACTGTAGAATACCTCAAGTGAGCTTAATTAAATTATGATGTAAACAAAAACTTATTTTTTTATCATTTTTCTCTGGACAATCCTTTGGCTAATTTATTACATGTACTGAAATCATATTCTGAAAACTCTATTGAGGCTCTAATTAATTATTGGAGAGGGTTTTCTTTCTATATGTTTATTTTTTATACATATACCATTGACAGTTATTGCAAGACACCAGGATATATTTCCATTTAAATGTAAATAGTCACTCAAATACAATAGACTTATTTTTTAAATGGATACTTTATAGTTTAAAAGAAAACATGTTTACAACTATTAAAGATTTACCTAAAACTAAAATTGTTCCTATAATAAGGAACAAAATTTGAACAAAAACTAAAGTCAATCACAACTTCCAGATAAACTAACAAAATTTAACATGTTAAAAATATTTTTTTTAAATAAAAATAAATATTTAAGTATTACCTGAGGGACAGATTCTTATACAATGAGCGCCATGAGATCCAGAGAGCGACTGAAACCTCCCAACTTCCTCTGATATCTGTTTCCTCTTTCCAGCTTGTTTAATCTTTTATAATGACTGTACTCTCAGCATGTGTGAAATATAACAAATTATTTTCTTCCTATAAGAAAGAGTATATATTTGATTAATAATGAAGAATGGTTTTCAAAATTGTTTTATCTACCTAAGCACCTGTTGATTGAAAAAATATTAATTGCAATAATTACGCTTTATGCAAGTTTGATTTTAAATTATAGTCCTAGTTAAAGATTTAAAGATAAGTAATGTTTTTCAAATATTTTTACCAATGTAAGATCATGTGTATAGTCTAGCACGATACAAATACATTTTGTGTGTCAAATCTACTAATACATAACAATGGACAGACTATTTAAATTCAATCATAGTCCAGCAGTCCAGCTTAAATTTTGCATTTCATAAGCTCAGTTAAAATATTATGTGGAATTAAGACACAATTTTACAATACATTAACAGCTTATATTCAAAACTTATAAGTAACATGCAACTACAATCGATTATTGTACTTCAATCAAGGTGTGGGGGTCCATTTCATATTAGATTTACTCGTTATTAGTTACAAATACAAGTTATAAAGCACAAATTGCAACTCAAATAATTACGCAACTCAAAATTGCCTATATATTTTGTTACTTGTAACCTTTGATTCTGTTATAAAATGGGACTAAGTGTTGCATTTTATATTCTAAGGGCTTTGTACAAAGCTCACGTTAACCCGTTACCTAAAATCTGCTGTGGGAAGTCCTAACTTCATTTCAGAAGCCTTCCTGAAATAACCTCCTCTTCCATTGTCTCGTGTGATGGTGGGAGCATTCTGGTTGACCGTTCGTACTTTTTTTGCTGAAAGCAAGTACATAAGATAGAGTTCCCAGCAGACTGTAGCGAGCAGTGACCCTAAATGTCTGACTGACATATCCAAGCCTTTTCTAACTTTCTTTAATCTCACCTCTCCTGCTATCCAGTGTGATGAGGCATCATGGGACCTCTCCTCTACTGCTGCCACAAGAGGGTGCAGAAGACAGAATGTCTTGCAGACTCCAGACTCTTGCGGCTCCAAACGTGTGACTGACAGTTCCGAGCCTTTCTGACGCTAACCTCTCCTGCTGCAGTGTGATGATGGGAGGCATGCTGGTGGTGGTGTTCTGTATCTGCTACTGCTGCCACAAGAGGGTGCAGAAGACAGAATGTCTTGCAGACTCCAGACTCTTGCGGCTCCAAACGTGTGACTGACAGTTCCGAGCCTTTCTGACGCTAACCTCTCCTCTCCTGCTGCAGTGTGATGATGGGAGGCATGCTGGTGGTGGTGTTCTGTATCTGCTACTGCTGCCACAAGAGGGTGCAGAAGACAGAATGTCTTGCAGACTCCAGACTCTTGCGGCTCCAAACGTGTGACTGACAGTTCCGAGCCTTTCTGACGCTAACCTCTCCTGCTGCAGTGTGATGATGGGAGGCATGCTGGTGGTGGTGTTCTGTATCTGCTACTGCTGCCACAAGAGGGTGCAGAAGACAGAGTTCCCGGCAGACTCTAGCGAGCAGTGGCTCCACACGTCCGAGGACTCCACAGACTCTACTCTGCAGGTTTTCACTCTCGATGGTCAGGTGTGTTGGTTATAAACACAAAAATCTGGTTCTAACTTTCTAAACACAATTTTCTTAAAGGCAAAGGTGGAAATATGGGCCCTGCTAGTATTATGGGCCACTAGTATATTTGAAAATGTAGGCAATGCATTCTAGCGGCAAACCTTGAAACTAACATAACTAGTTCCCAAACATAACCCTAGGCTACGCTGACACAGTAGCTGTCAAGATTTGTAACTGTTGAAGGAGTGAATGTTTCCCACATGACCAAAAGTTTGAAAGTTATGTATTTAACTAAATATTACACTTACTTCTCCTTTATTTTTAGTATAACTGTGGTTAATAACACATTTGGCCCATTGCTAGGAATGAGATTCACATTTTATATTTTTATGCTACCTTGGATTTTTTTTAAACGCATACACTCTCCATATTCTCCAATAAAAAGTAATTTTTATTTTATTTAACTCTGATACAGAATATTCTTTTTAAAATGGCATGAGTAGGCATGTTACGATAAAATCATATCTACACTCATCGTTTGTTTATATGAACAAATGCTAATGCTGCGTCCCAATCTCAATAGGTACAGCAATACTAACAATAATGTTCAGGTTTTAACCATGGCCCTCCTTATTCCTTCATCTAATGATATTAATAGTTTTTTTTTAATAGTGTAGAACTGCAAGGCCAAAATACAGCTTTGATCTAGCCAGATTTATTGTAAAATTTTCAAAAATTCATAACTTATATCTTTAATCAGCTATCTATGAAGATAGATTTTTCTGTGTTAACAACCCTTGCATAGTGATGTTGCCAGTTCAAAGGTCACGGCCTTATTACAGTACTTTGGATGACTTTGTTATAATTTTGATAGCAGATGTACCATAACAAACTTACATTTTCTAGCTAAATTGATGAAGCAATTTTTCAAAATTTTATTTTAGTATAACAGATTATTCACACAAATACATATACTGTTAACAGCAGCAGTGCTACGAGATAGAGGGGGTGTTTGTGGACGAGCCGACGCCCCAGCCCTCGCCCCCTCCCTCCTACCACGACGTGATGAGGGGGCAGCTGCGGCAGACGAAGGGCGAGGCGGACGACCCGGACTTGCCGACCTACGAGGCGGCCCTCGGCCTCCCGCCGCGAACCGAGGTGGCGGCCCTCGGCCTCCCGCCGCGAACCGAGGTCTGCACGATATACATGGACCAGCTCACGTACATATGATCAACGCTTATGCGGATTGACTTTGCGTTGGACTTCATTAAGTTGTGGAAAGTTATATTTTTGTGAAACCAAGAGTTTCAATACTTTGTTGGAAGTAATGAAATGTGTCATAGAATTAACATTCCAAATATAAACTTTTGCAATTTCTTCAAGAGTGGTTGAAGCGTAAATGTTTGAGTTAATTAAATTATACAAACAACGTGTTTGTTCTTAAATTTGTATATTTCATTCATTCATTTTAAATTAAATAGAGTTACCAGCTTAAAATATTTTTTCTCTGATCTCATATACTATTTACGTATCAATGTAAATAAATCATATTAGGATTATTTGCCTCGCTGAGTCAAGTAAATTAATTTTAAGCTGTTGAAATATACAATAAATTCATTTCTCAATTATTAATACTGCACACAAAATTACATGCCAATGGTATTTACATAATTTGGGGACATATGAAGCTAATCCCTGTAATGACAGTGGTTCTTATCGCTACTCTGCCACTCATATTTTGTTAGTATAGCAGTTTTTATGTCTATATTTTAACCAACTTTTTGTTGTTAAATCACAAGAATAAGTCTAATTTACAAGTACTACATACAGTATTACCCTTAACCGACCCACACGGGACCGGACCTAGGTCGGATAACTTAAAAGGTCGGTTAAAACAGGTAATCCTCTAAACAACAAAAAATGAAAGCTCTATTGATTTAGGGTTCTATTAACATCATTCTAAAGCCGCCCGTTGATTATTTAGAAAATAAACTATAATTATCAACCTATTTTCCAAAATAATTACTGTAGAAATGTCACAAATCACCCTATAAGACGGTCAGAACAAAACCTTCCTGTAAACTAAATAGTAGACAAATTTTAAAAAAGTTCTTATGTTAATGGAGTTAATATTTTTAACAAATCTTTTGCAGTACTGACTGTCGATGCATCTACTATACATTTTCATAAATAAATAATTAAAATATTTTCAAAATATTTTAAACTGTAACAAACTGTAGAGATGAGCGTAATGTTCCCATCGCCGAGTATGGAAACGGAAATTCCGCAGTTCGTAGAAACAGATGGTTAAACCGAACTGTTCTAAAAACAGGGTCGGTTAAAACGATCTTTAATATTTTATCATCAAGGGCGGATAATCCCATAGTCAGTTAAACCGAGGTCTGTTAAAAGGGGGTCTACTGTACATAGCTTTTCAATGTGCTCTTAGGGTTTCATTGGCAAAGCGTAAATATATAACAATTAATTTAATTGACTACAAAACTAATTAATTTTTTTCTTCTGAGATTAGGTGTCATATTTTTTATTTGTAACAATGTTTTTCAGTTTCAAAATTAAATTTATTTTCAATTTATAACTTGAAGCTGAATTACAATGGCTATAAAAGGTAAAAGTGAATCAGTCGGTTGGAAAGCTGGAAACCCTGAAGATAAAAATACTTCTTTAAAATCCAAGCATGTGTGATAGGTATCATCACATTCATACAATTTGAAATGGAAGGGTACCTAACATGCTCTTTCTATATTTTGGATTAGTGGTTCAATTTAAATTTGATGCAAAATTTTTAAAAATTAGCAAACATTTCTAGTACTGTATTATAGTAATGAAATATTGTACTTAAGTAGAAAAATGAGAAATTATACCAATGCAACAAAAAGATAAGGTGATAGTATGCAGATTTTTTCTCAGACGTAACTACTTAAATTAATTTAAGCTGTTAAATGAAAAAATATTAGATTTTTTTAAATATTAATGTAATGTAGATGTTGAGTCAAAATGTATAAGTCATCGCTAGAAGGGTTTACAGTGCCTTATATAAATATTGCACATTATTTAAATATCTGTGATGCACAATAGCTTTATACAAGCAGGGCGTAAGCTTATAAATTGAAGCTTTATTTTAGTGCAAAAATATTACCACAAAGCTTGATGATTATGTTAAGTAATTTACTTTGATAATTGGATATACTCTACCTGTTTTTACAAATAATTGTTGGTTTTGTATGTATTTAGCTTTATTTTCATGTTCAAATTGTATTTTTCATGTAAATACAGATTTTATAAAAATGTTGTGCTTTTTTAGCTAACCCAATATATTCTTTCACCCAATACACTAATGAAGTATCTTGTTCGGTGCCAATGGCTCACCCATAATAGAAGGCACAGAATGCCTGAGCGCTACTCCAAAAATATACCTAATAATGCATTTGATTTTTACTCAAGGAGTACAAAAAGTATGACTCTCATCTTTTGTATGTTGTAGTTAATGTGTACTTAGCTTTAGTAAATGGATCTAGAGTAACATACCAAACTAAAAGCAGTTTTCTTCTTAAACAACAACCATCTGTAATAGGGGTCATGAAATTGCAATCTTCAAAATTTCTTAAACAGCTAATTCCCTACAAAATTTTGATTGGAAATCATCTATTTAAGTAATTTTGAAGATCACAATTCCAAATTTCATGACGTCTAATACAACCATTGAGTTCTATGGGTCATCTCCGAGATGTTTTAAGAGAAAAGAAGTAGTTTATTAAGGCCATTGCAATGCTAAAAAGAGCTGGAAAGTTTTTCCCACACCTGCTATTTTTCTAGGTACTTTTTACTCCTTGTATCATTAATCATTTCATTAATCATTCTTAATAATTCTTAATAAGACAGTGGAGTGTAATAAGTGAGTGCATGAAATAATAATTTGTCCCCCAGCGGAGTTAAGTTATTACTTGGAATGGAGACAAAGTAAACCCAGAAGAATAACATTGAAATCAATCATTCAAAAATTAGAGCGCCTTCAAATTTCCACGCACACATGCAAATGCATATGTTGCAGATCAACGAATGCAGGCGCTAATAACTGATTAAGTGGCAAGAATAATCAAATAAGACTAACATTGACAACAATCACCTGTGAGAACGTCTAGAATTAAGGATGTAATAATGTTGCAACAATCAGCTGATCGCTGGTGTATGCATGGTTGCAGTTCCCTGGATGCAGGCACTATTAGCAAAATGAAACAAAATGGACAAAATTTTTATAAATTTCTAAGTTAATAAAATAAATTTAAAGGTCAAGATATTTATTAATGCAGGTGAGGGAAAAATGTTGCCAACATTTTCACTCATGAGACAATGTTGTACTTTACTCACTCAACACACAAATAACTATAGCTTTAGGCTTGAAGCTGATCGTAAGTGTTCCAAAGGAAGAGAATACATTTCTTGGCTTACCTAAGTAAAATCCCAAAAGAAAAGTATAAAAAAGTACAATCCTCCCATAAGTCCAATATCGTTTGAAGAGTATTTTTTGCTTCTGGGGGCCCCAAAATGAAAAGTTATCATGGTCTCGGGCTTAGGTCTTGCTATAACTTATTCCTTTAAGGAAATTAACTAATTCTGTCAATAAAATTCGCTAAAAGACAAAGGCAAAGTTTTTTTCTGATGATGTAAATCAAATAAATGGTTGTAATTAGCGCTTTCAATAACAGCTGTTATAGGGAAGAAAGGTCTTTTAAGTATCTCTAGTCAGTGATTTATTTAATTTAGTGATAAAACTAAATTTACCAAGAGAAACAGTCCAATAACTTCTATAGTATGCCAATAGAAGTTATTCGACTGTTTCTCTTGGTAAATTTAGTTTTATCATAGTTGCGTCTTTATCGATCGCTTAATTGCGTGCAGAGTGGCAACACTGCTTATTAACAAGCTGAAGCGTAGAAGGTTGGTCATGTGACTGTGCGTCACGGAGCAAATCAGCTGACGCCTCCGAACTGTCATTCTCTGTTGTCATCTCGCTTGCTGTCTGCTCGTATTGAAGGAAAGTATGGCGCGAATTCCAATAGCTGAAGTTCGCCGGTTTTGCGTTGATTGCATGACTGCAGTTGGAACACCTCAAGCGAATGCTGTAGCTTTAGCAGATGTCCTTGTAGAAGCAGACAACAGAGGCCATTACAGCCATGGAATCAATAGACTGGGTAAGAAAATCAATCTTTTGTACTTTTAGGTTATGTTATTGTTTACATTAGTTTGAAAGTTTCTGGTCAAATTCATTATCATTTTTTTAATTCCCCGATCGTTTCATTTGGTTAGTGGAATCATGGCATTCCTTTTGGATTTGCTCCTTCACTGCATTTAATAATCTCAACAACAGATAAATATGTTCATAGTAGTGCACTCTCAAGCACCCTTGACATCTCAGTATTACGTAATCCTTTGACTCTCAGAGGAATTTTTATGAAGATTGTTTATCAGTTCACTTGCACTTGGTTGCTGGTTTATGCAGTATACTTTTCTAATATCTAATATTTGAATTTGATAAGGGTGTTTTTTTTTTAATTTAAAATATTAACCATAATATTTTTAAATACTGTTCATAATTAACAAAAAATAAATAAAGGACTTAATCAAGCTCCATAGGTCATATTTATAGGCATATTCTTGTAGATTGTTAAAATTGGAACAACATAGGATCAGCTGATGTTTAAAAAAGCTTACATATATTCCATTTATTTGATTTTTTGTGTGAGCCATTTAAATTAGCAAATGCTCTTAAACAGAATTAGTTAATACAGTACTCCCAACTCTTGACAAAAACGAATATAAGGCATACAAAAAAAAGGTTGTTTAAAATTCCGAGCAAATTTAAATTGTTTTTAGTAAGGACATGTTATTGGTACCTAGTTTTAAGGATCTTAATAATTTTATGTCAAAGCTTTGTTATGAAAAATGTGTTACTATTGTTTTATTGTTTTAACCAAGGATTTTTTTTTTTTAATATATTAACATTAAGTTAATTCTTCTTTGAAACCACTACTACTTTATTAACTACTCCCCTAGTTCACTTTTTCCTTGTTTGTCGCAGCTTAACTTATCAGATCACTCTTTGATCTATTCACTGTTTATTAGCTGAGAAGCTGATGACATACTCAAACATTAAATATTTACTTATTTCACCAACAGTATCCACCACTTCCATAATTAATATAATTTAATAATTTGTTACAAAACACAAGCACGTAATTGGCAAAAAGACAATCTCCTTTGAAAATTATAGATGCTTATAGCTTAAATTACATACATACTTCATGCAAGGTTATATATCAATAATAACCTATTTGTTTAATCGCTTAAAGGTATCATGCAGCCTTAACAACGAGAAAAATAATAATATTGGGGCTATTCATTTTTATTTTGCTACTTGAGATGAATAAGAAATTAATAGAACTAAAATTTGAACTTTTAGTTTTAAATTAAACAGGATATTATGAGAAGTTGCCATATCATGTGTCATTTCCATTTGTAAGTGGTTGTAATCAAAGAATTGTAATCAGTGAACACAACTAACGCGACATTCACACACCTACACTACCGTGGAGCATTGGCCTTCATTTATTCTTGTTGTTCTATCTTTAATTCCATTTACCCAGCAAAACTAGTCTGTCATAACTAACAGATTTGGATGGGGGAAATCCACTGACCGTACAGATTTACTTATGTGGAAAGAATATTTTTTAATTATCAAGGAAAAATATAATCACTGTTTTATACACTCCAATAAAGAAAGCTGTAATATTTTCATAAAAACACATTTATATTATAATCATAGTATAAGAATACTATTGTAATAAACTTAACACTTTCATTTGTTTGTAATCAATGGGCTTAACATTATAACTAACTATGTAGTTGTGCAATTAATTCCTCCTTACACAACTAGGGTTTGGAGACCAACTGAAAACGATGTGTTAAGGCTGTTAGACACTCTTGCAGTAAAGTAATCATTGATAAATTACAGTTGTTTTTATAACAAATTGAATTATTCCATTTAATTTTTTTTTATTTAAAATCTTAAAACAAGTTCATGAATTAGCTTGAAATTGTCAGTGTTCTTTTTTAAATAATGTGATAAACTAAAGCCTATTTTAGTATCAGCTTATTTTAGTAGTTGATTTTAGCAAATTGTCCCATATAGGGATGCAGAAGCTGTTACCGTCGTACTCATAATAAAACACATTGTCCTTATGGGAAATTTAAAAAAACTATATTTTCCTTATTTCTTAACATGTCTTGAGACCACGATAACTTTTTGTTTTGAGGCCCTCAGAAGCAAAAACCACCATTGATTTTAATTTATGTAGGCAATATATGTATAATATATTTCTGTTAACACAATATAGCTGACGATACCGGCCACAAAAATAGACCGATCTTAATGAAATTTGGTACAGACATGTAAAGTGGTCATTTGGACGAATTTGTATATCAGCCGGATTGGACTAACGGAGGGGAGGGGTTAAAGAGGGAAAACCCCCCAAAATTGGGTTTTTTGAGTTTATAGGTAGGGTGGGTGCACCAGTGAATGACCGGTTAAGGACGATGTCTCATGTTAATTTAACATTACTCCCTTATTTTATGGTCACAGCTATATATTTTACTGTAGAAAGTTCATTTATTCTTTAAGGATTAAGCAATATTAGTTAAATATGTCACTTAATGAGAATACTGGTTGTAATATTAATTAAAATACAACTATGTCAATGCTTCAATAAATGACCGGGACTGCACCAGTGAATGACCGATCTTGCACCAGTGAATGACCGGTCTGTTTTGGCTGAATAACTGTCAAAAAATTTGAAAATCAGCTGACAACAATGATTAAGAATAATTCAGCTGAGAATATAGATCATAGCTAGTAAATGACCAATCTCGTTCCAGTGAATGACCGCTAAGTTTTTCCCCGGTCATTCACTGGTTTTTGCCCTAGTTACGTTCCAATTTATGACCACCCTCACTAATAATTAATCTTAACATGCACAGCAATAAAATTGATTTTAAATTGCAGGATAGTATGTTAAATATCATTTAATTGCAACACAATTTTGAAACAATCATCAAATACAGAATGAATGTAAATCCAGGAAAGCCTTGCAGGGGTAATCACTATAGCAGGAGACATCAAGATCGAAGATAGTGGAACACTCAATATTAAATATGTTTAAAAAGTATTTTCTACTTCAGCAATTTTAACCAATGAAAGATTATTGTTAAATAATATTCCAAGGCTGGTTTTATGCTTATTTTTAATTCGCTAGCCCAAAGGATATGCTTAATGACGGGCTTTTTAATCAAAACGGTCATTCACTGGGGGGTGGTCATTCACTGGTGCACCCACCCTATACATTGAAAAAAGTAATCTAAATATTATTAGCATTATTGAATTAAAATCAAGAAGCAAAATAATTATTTTGAATCTTTGCACTGTGTCCTTTAGTTACCGAGATATTGAAAGCGTTAAACACAGTACATTTTCCTTATGTTATCCTTGTAGGAAATTCTATATCTCGCTTATTTCTCATCATATCTTAGTAAAACTTGGTTTATGGCTTAATCTATATGAGGTTTAATGTACATTAGAACCTTACTAATTCGAACTCTGATAATTCGAAAAACCTCTACAGTTACAATAATCAATTTCGGCATTTCCCTTCTAAAAACTTCTAATATTCTAAAAATAATACACTTACAATTGGAAATGTTTTTACCCATAATGTTGCCTCTGAATCTTGAGCCTCAAGAATTCATTATTTGTTGCTGTAAATTGAAACACTATCTAGAATTCAAAATCACCCTCTACAATTTGAACTTAGACCACCGTGTATAGCCTCTGAAATTCGAATTGAGCACAAAAATCAGAACATGTTGAATCATGTACTAGTGCAATCCTGTACTCAGAATGTTCAGGCATTTTTTTTATGCTAAGTTGAACATGCTTGTAAACGGCTGACCTCCTGAGGCTTCATTCATAATAACCTCTATAGTTCAAACCCTCGATATTCTCAACTTCCTCTAATTCAAAATAAATTGGCTGTCCCCGGAATTTTGAATAAGTGAGTTTCTTTTGTATCTCTAAAATGCCCGATATTTATATTTTTGCGGCATTTAACCTGCATACTCATTCCCCATTTTGTCCTTATGGGAAATTTAAAAAATCTAGGCCTATATTTTCCTTATTTCTTAACATGTCTTGATAAAACTTCATACTGTATATGGCTCCTTCTAGTTCAGATCTACTAAATATAAAATTAAAACCACCAAATTTAAACATGCCTATTGCAGCAAACCTGCATACTCATTTCTCCTGATGTTCTTATGGAGATTATAAAAACTTGCCATATCGCTATATTTAGGGCTGCCATCCCCGGTTTGACCGGGACAGTCCCGGTGTTTTGCTCTTGTCCTGGTGTCCCGGCCGGTTTTCCTGATGTCCCAGTCAGTTTTTAAATTGCGTAATATGTTATTAAATAATGAACTAAACCTGTAGCTTAACAAGTTTGCTGCGGCAAACTATGAAAGAGGAAAAAATTCTTATATAATATATACTTTTGTTTTTAAGTCGCATTTCGTTCGCATAAAATACATTTGTTTTCATTGAAGTAAAATAAATTAATTGTAAGTTTTGTTTTATGTATTGAATTACTATCCAGTTTTACCATGGTAAAAATTGCATTGTAACAACAAAAAACTAAAAATAACTTTTTCTCAAATCATTACAATTCACAATTTTGCTCTAAAACTCTTGTAATTTTTACCAGATTATAAGTTTGTTCAAAAGTAAATTTTACCTCAGTATATTTACCTAAAACTTACTAGTTTGATTCAATAATCTGGACACAAAATAGGTCTGCTTGAAGTTAATTTTTACTGCACAAATTAACTGGAATTAACCTTTTTCCTCCAAAATTTCCAAACATTTCCGGGGGAGGACCCCCATACCCCCTCACGTTGGGGAGTATTCCATACCCCCCAAACCCCCCGGTATGTCACACACTGGAGGATTCTTGGTTAGTTGTCCCGGTTTATGTTTACAGCTAAATGCAATATGAAAATAGCTATTTTTGAAATTAGATTTTTGTTAAAGACATATATCTCAGGTTAAAAATGGGTTACAAAATTCGTTCTGGTCTCGAACTACTCGGCAAACTATAAGCTTTCATATGAGCTATCGCTAATTGGAATCTGACTAATAGAAATAGAGTTATGATCCAATATCCAACATAAATTCTTCTCACTTTCGTAATTTGCCATTACTTAAAGACCCCTATCTCCGAGTTTAGCAGAGACTCAGGTATGATTAAGGTCTTAATTAACTCAGTACACTACTGGCTTTAACTTAAGCTCTAAATCATTAAAATCGGCTGAGTTTTATGTGAGTTATAGAACTTTAATCGATATAAAAATAACTTTTTTCAGAATTTTGTATTTAGTAAAGGATTGGTATTTCCAGTTTTGATTAGGGCATGTAGGTCTGAATTGTTTCCAAATACCCAGTGAGCTGTCAGCTTTCATTTGAGCCACTGATGATCAAAATCAGACGAGGTTTTGTTGAGTTATAACATTTTTATTAATTTGTTTTCTAATTATTTTGGTGTAATATGTATACAGGGTATCTAGTCCACCAAAATTACGCAGAAACACCCTTAACCTAGAACAAATTGCAACATGAGCGTTTTTAATGGGGATAAGTCCGGAAAACTATTATTTTTAACATAGTGAAAATCGGACAAAATCAGACTAAGGGAAAACCCCTAAAATTACGTTTCAAAATGGCGGTTTACAATGCGAAAATTATAAAATAAGATTTACACTGCATTTTTAACCATAACTTATCGAGATATAAACTTATGAACAACATAAAAAATTGTTAGGGATATAGCACTTCAATTTGATAAGATAGTCATTTTCAGCCGCCATCTTGGATCCGCCATATTGGATGTGAAATATTTTTCATAAATGTGTAAAGGTGGTGTTGTGACCCATCATTTTTAACTAAACTTTTACACTGGTTTCAATTCCGAAATCCGTTTTCAAAAATATTGACCCATTCTTAAGATAATGGGTTTTTTAGAAAAATGGTAGTTTAAACTCATTTTAACATGACGCATTGTTTAAATGAGTCCATAATGCTAGATAATAACACGTAACTACCATAAGTCATTTTCGAGTAATTTCCACGTGATTTCGACGAATTAAGCATTTTCAGGCGCCATCTTGGATCCGCCATTTTGAAATTGGCGGGGTTATTTCTAATATAAAGGTAGGTCTATGACCCATCATTTTGAACTAATTTTTGATGCTGAATTGAATGCTGCAATCCGTTTTGTAATATCATTTTTCGTTTTTGAGATATCGCCATTTTTTAAATTTATAACATTAAAAAAGGCGATATCTGAAGAATGAAATATAGTATTACAAAATGGATTGCGGTATTCAATTCAGCATGAAAAATTATTTGAAAATGATGGGTCACAACCCTACCTTTATATTTGAAATAAGTTAGGTCATTTCAAAATGGCGGATCCAAGATGGCGCCAGAAAATGCTAAATCCGTCAGAATCAGGGTAAAATGGCTCCAAAAGACTACTGGTTGTTACTTGTCATCATCTAGCTTAATTCTGAGATTATGGACTTATTTATGCAAGGGATAATGTTAAAATGAGTTAAAAATACAATTTTATTAGACAGTGATATCTTAAGAATGAGTCAGTATTTTTTTTAACGGATTTCGGCATTGAAATCAGCAAAAAAATCTAGTCTAAAATGATGGGTCGCAACACCAACTTCTTATTTGAAAAAAATATTCTGTATCCAATATGGCGAATCCAAGATGGCGGCTACAAATGACTATCTTATCAAAATGAAGTACTATTCCCCTAACAATTTTTTTTGTCGTTCATAAATCCATATACAGTATCTATAAATTATGGTTAAAAATGCAGTGTAAATCTTATTTTGTAATTTTCCCATTATAAACCGCCATTTTGAAATGTAATTTTAGAGGATTTCCCATGGACCGATTTTGTCCGATTTTGGATATGTTCAAGACCATACTTTTCCCGACTTATACCCATCAAAAATGCTCGTGTTGCAATTTGTTCTAGGCTAAGGGTGTTTTTTGCGTAGAATTATGGGACTACTAATGTAGATTTCAAGTTTTATACTAATCATCCTACTTTAATGTTTTTGAGGAATGTAATGTTATGTGAGAAAAATATTCCAAGTAAAATTATTTTCAAACGCTTGAGAATTTTTTCCTCGGCAGTACTCAATCAATTACAACTAAAATAAGATTAAACTTTAATTATTGGGAAACAATTATTGACACGATATTTGGCTTTGTATGAAACCAGAGTAATGGAGATTAATTATTGTAATTAAATTTCACTCAGGGAATGCTTTGATAAAACTAATTAAAAACCATTTCAACCAAGATAAGCTTGGTTGCAGTTCACTTTCTTATAATAAAATCACAATAATTCAATTTACAAACTTTCATTTGACCTAACCGTTAAAACCCTGTCGATTATGTATTTTCTATTTTAGTGCACACTACTAGAATCAATATTTTCTAACTATAACTTAAAGCAAATTAAATAGTGAAAACGTATTTATTATATTCTTTTTTATGTGCATTTTATTTTGTTACTATCATGTTATTGAACTTAAGATGTGTAAAAAACCTGTAAAGAAAACATTTAACTTTAATTTATAAGAACAAAGTTCATCCCAAGAGAAAGTCAAAGAAAAATCCTTCAATGACATCTAATATGAACTAGCCAGAGGTGAAGCAAAATAAAGTTAGAAGCTGGGACTTAGCAGCAGCTTCCGCATAGTTGACTTGACTTTGTAGCGCTATAAAAACATAGAAAAATCAAACCAAAAAGTTGTTTAAAAATACAAATTTTTCTCCGAGCAAAGCTGCAGAGCAGCAGCTCCGAACAGGTACTTTTTAAAAGCTGGAGGAGAGCCTCTGTATTAACCCTGAAAAGCTTTCATTCCAGTTTGATTATAGTTGAACAAAACCCTTTCATCTTACACATTAGTCTACTATTTAGCTTCAAAATGCAATCTGATTAGATAGTGAAATCTGCCTGTTTGTCGCACACTGTTATGTTGTTTGTAACCGTAAGAGATAGCAGAAACTATCTAGAGCATTTAAACATAGAAGTTGCATCATACTGTATGGAGGCAATAACGTTGATGTGTTGTTATGTCCACATACGGCCACTAACTGTCTTGTAACCGATTTCTGATTGGACATTACTCAGCCGCTCGGTTTTATGGCTTTCAATCAATGATTCCCTTTTGATTTCTTCCATCAAATAACTTTTTTTATTTCACTCCACCTTTACAATTGAAGGTGGGTTTTGTTAGTCTATGAGAAATCTATTGGAAGTTGATTTGTAAATAATTGACAAAAAATCCTTTTTCAAAGGAGAACCCTTAACATGTACAATTGTTATTTGAATACCATACAATTTCCCTTAGATAATTTGAATTTGTTCACGTATGTTGTACCTTGAAGAGTGTCACTAATATATGTTTTCCTAACCGAGTATCGATCTAATTGAAAAAGGTATACCAACAGTCAGTTCATTTTAAATACATGTTAAACCCTCCTGGTTCGCCATTGTTGATGAAACCACTCTATGAAATTTTGACATTCAATATTGCACAAAAAAATTAACTTGCTGTTAGCTTGCCGGGGTGCTCCATTTAAAGAATTACAATTGAAGTCATAAACTTACCTAATAGACCTACAGCATTTTATTGGAATATTAAGCATATTTACCTTGAAATATGCAAATATTGATATAGTTGTGGCCAAATATATTTATTTCTGATTTAAATAATTGACAAAACCACTACAAATAGTGATGATTTCCTAAACAATTTTTTTTTTGCGAAGCTGAACGCCATCAGTCTTCTTACCACAATTTCTTACCAGTAATCTCGTAAAGCCTAATACTAATTTCGAAAACTAAAATACTCTTCATTTCTTCATACTTAGAGGGAAAGGTGGATCCGTAAGTAGCTAAAATATGCACCTGTAGCATAGCTTATTGGAACCAAAACCAACCATTTTTTATGGATAGCAGAACCAGTTTATTTCCTTCTCAATAATTGAGAAGGAAATAAACAACAATTGAAATAAACAATTATTGTTCTAGAGGAACAGAGAACGATACCCATTGTTCCAATGGGTTAGAGGAACTAGTTTGGGGCCTTGAATTGGCCACTGATCTCAAAGGTTTAATGATTCGCTAGTATCCTAATAATGTATTTTTTATTCACCAAGCATTTCATTTTGTGTCCCATAGCATATTTTTTCTTAAAAAATGAACTTAAAAAATTCTTTTCAATTTAGACAGTGTATAATTTAGACTAAGGTTAGTTTATTATTGACAATGCACCTGTTTGCTTGTCTTTGTGACATATAATAAATGTTATGTGCCAATAAAGTGAGTTTTAATTTGAATCAGAAATGTACGTCCGAGACGTGAAGCTGAAGACGTGTGACGGGGCCGCGGTGCCGACGGTTCTCAACGAGACTCCGGCCACAGCCTGGGTCGACGGGAACAACGCCCTCGGCCCGGTCGTCGGCAACTTCTGCATGGAAATCGCCATCACGAAGGCGAGAGAGTGCGGTGTCGGCTGGGTCGTCGCTAAAGGTACTCTAGTATCTTTGTATTATTTATTTTATTTTATTTTTAATTTTAAGAAATCTCAACTGTCCATCGCCATGGACCAATAAGCCTGTGCGGGGATCTTAAGACAGCGAGGTACTGTGGCGGCAATAGTCACTTAGGCCAGCCAGAGTTGACCGCTCATGATGGAACTGGAGTCGCCTGCCACTGGGATCGAACCACACAATGTTTGACACATGAGGCCAGCACTTTACCTCTATGCTACCACCTCGGTAACGCTAAGGACCATACACAAGGTGAGTATAGGGGTTTGACAATTACTTTAAAGTAGCTTTGAAATTTCTTTTAATTTTAAAGCTCCTCTTACCTTTTAATTTATATCATTTTAAATGTTGGCGCTGTTTTACAAACTTAATCCTAGCTAAATTAATCCATTTTATGCTTTCAGGATCAAACCATTATGGCATAGCAGGATGGTATAGTATGATGGCCTTGAAACACAATATGTTAGTGAGTATTTTTCAAATAATAATGGTATTAACCTATGAAACTTTGACTTTTGAAGCAAGCGCTGAAACCAATCAACTTATACTAGGGTCATAACGTAGAACCAAGGCCACACTACACTACAGGCCGGAGTCCTTTTTTGGTGACGTCACATTATCAGACGGAATCGCAGACGCTTTTATAATGTACTCTTATGGCGATTCACTGTCGCATTCTTAAAACTATCGTGCCCTAAGTAATTCGTTTCAGTTTTCGTTTAGAAACCATTATTTTTTCGAATCTGCATTAATTAATGAATAACCAAATGCGGTCGAAAACATTTTTAAAGAAAACATTACTTTATTTCATAATCTTAAAAATCGGTAAACATTACACGCAAGTAATTTGTTTACTTTTCATCAGATGATTTATTGGAAATTTGACAGTTTTGTTTCTTATTGTTTACATTTCAATGTTCTAATGTCATAATTTTTTTCGTAAATGTTTACGTTTTTCGTATGATTTTAGTTGTTATTTCCAACACAGCGCTAGTAGTTCGGCCGGTGTTGTGACGTGGCATCAGGGAGGAGGGGGGGAGACTCCGGCCTGTAGTATAGTGTGGCCTTGGTAGAACCTATTCAAAGTAGAAAATCATAATTTATCAAGCAATGTATTTCAACGTAGATTTAAGGGTTTTTTATATTAGTTTGGGTATAATTTATCGTAAGTATATAAATTTCACAGTGTCTTTTTTTTTATTTACTTTAACGTTGATGAGTGAAAATTTTTTATCGTGCCCTTTACTGTTTTTATAGTATCATATTATGTGTTTAAATATTTTTTGGTACGAGGGCAACATTTTGCAAATATTTATTTGGTTGTTAATGGGTTCTTGGTATTTTTTTCGAATTTTCAAAGTCACGAATCTCACGACCGTTACTTGTCCCTAAGGTTTAGGCTATTCTTCAACTTTCATTCTATTTTTAGAACAATTATGCATGCTAAAATAAATAATACTATATCATCGCTAATTATTAAACTTACAAATAAAGAGTATTTAATAAATTTTTATTTATTTCGAACTGAGTATTACGACAAAATAATTCTGTCCCTCGATTTTAAGTCCCGACCATAACGGCAAAATTTGGAACTTTGGGACACGACAGTGGCGAGCCTGGTGACGGTAGAGTCAGTTGGTTTGAAAAGACAGATGTGAACGGGCGTGCTTGTCGTTGCTCCAGTGATTTTTCTTTCTTTTCAAGCATATCAAGATTGATAAAGGTAAGTTTGTGTTTTTGATAATTTTGATGTGTCCAAGACCGTACGTAGTCGTTTGTTACAGTAGTCATGGTGTTAATTTTTGTTGATATGATATTTTAATTGCTATGCTAGCCTAGAAGTCCACTTTGCCTTCTCAAACACGAGGTGTAGGGCTACCACCAGAACAGGGACAAATAATTGTGATTTCTCGACCACATTTGTCACGACCAAAACCAGTGGCGGTTCGTGCATAGGAGCACATGAGCACGTGAACCCCCAATGAAAAACCACAAATAATGTTATTTATTAAAATACTTCTATATAAATGCAGAATATCCCAAAAAATCAAAAATAACAGTAATACGCAACAGCGAAGAGCGCGCGTCGCACCCAACGTTGTCACTAGAGCCAGTGAGACGAGACTGAGTTTGGAGCACAGCTCCACGGCTACTATAGGCGTAGGGCGAGTCCATTTGTGGCAGCGGCGAGGGAGGAACCATGATTGCATGGTGCCTAATGGAGCTTCTCTCGGAGCTGCTTCCTGTTGTGCCCATGTGTGTTTTAACGAGGCTTGACACTTGTTGTTTTTTGGTTCGGATGATGGTATAGTTTATTAACATAATATCGTGTGTTTTAATGTTGTTTGTAGTCATAAATATGTTTGTTTTAGTGATTTAGTTTTGTGTTTTTTTATGATATACTCTGATTATTGAAAGAAAACAATGGGCATAGCGGCCACACGATAGTTGACCCTCTGCAAAAATATTTATTACGCTCCTGATTAATGGTAATGGCATTTTTAATTTATATCAAATATATTGTTATTTGTGTCAAAACATAACTGGCTATGTAAAATTTTATTTTTTGGGGCAGGAATTAATTACGAATTGTTTAAAGACTTACGTTACTATTTACACGAATAAAATTTACTAAAAGCGTGTACAATTATTAAAAACTTCCTGCAAAACTTGTATTGTACTTTTTAAACTAATAAAATTTACTAAAACTTGTAACGAAATATTTTAGTTCAACAGTATGAAATAGAAGAAGTCAGTTCTACGTGGTCGCGGCCGCGTTTTCTCAAGACATAGTCGTAATTCATCGTAGGTTAATGATTTTTATTTTAAAGGATTAATCAAGAAGAACATTAATCAATGATGGAGGATAATAATTGTAGGCCTCAGTTCACAGTTAGTTATTTAAATAACATTCGGTTTTCCGATTTATGGTTATAATATTAATTATCTCAGTATATTTCAGGATTACAGATTAATAAAAAAATTGGTTTTAGTCATTTATTAATGTTGAACATTAACTGTGTAAGCCTTATTTATATGTTTACTCTGAATAATTCTCTTTTAAAATAAAACTATGGTTATTTTTATCTGCAAGATTAAAAATGAAAATTACAGTCAATAAAAATAGTGAAGAATTATCTAATGTTTAATTTTGGGTTAGTATCATATTAATGTGTAATAGTAGCAAAATACAATCATAATCGTCAAAGGAAGGGTGGTGCCTTATTAAATTTAATACTTTAAGCATTACACTCGTGTATCTCAAGAAACAGGTATCTCAAGCAATGCAGGCGCTGCGGTCTTTTAAGCGTGTAACCTACTCAATTACCGATTATTTTAAGACAATAACTCCAGTATAATACATTGATATCATGTGTACCGTATATTTTTTAACTGTGAACCCCCAGTACATAAACTCACGAGCCGCCACTGACCAAAACTATTTTTGTCACGACCACGATAGCCTTATCGATTGTACGGGGGTATGGTCGTGAAAATCATTATAAATTTAGTTGTAAATTGCACTATTCAATTGAAGTTAAACACAATTTTATCTTATAATAGTACAATTGAAGGATTTATGAAAAAGTCAAATTGTTGTTTTTGAAATATGTAAATTGAAGGTAATGCTTATATTTTATTATACATTTTTGTGGAATAGAGTACAGTCAACTCCCAAATAACCAGGGTATTGGCCCATTAACACGTTCGGTGCTGGCTGCTAGATGGTGCGACTGCACCAGGAGCTGAACTAGTGTGTGTGTCGCTACAGCTTAAATGACCCTGGTGGTAGTTTTTGGAAATAATGTTTTTTATTGTGGGAAAAGTATGTCCCCAAGAGCTGCAAGGAAATATAGAACGCTCATGAGGAGCTGGCTAATCCGTGACAACGTTAAACAACAATGAACGGTGCCGTTCCAGAACATTCTCATGGCGCCATGTTCCCGGTGACGTTCCGGAACGTCCGCAGCAGCGAACGTGTTAAAGTGCTACGTATAATTTAAAATGATAATTTAAAACAAAGGCATTAAATAAATTGAGTAAATCGACCGGCGATTCTCGTTTTTTCCAGACCGTACCCCTTGTTCCTGACCGTATCTTTCATGATTTGGGTTATAAAAATGCAAAAATTGATATATCATCATATAAAACTACAATCACACACAAAAAAGATGCCCCTATGAGGACATAAAGGTATTTCATATTTCTGGAATGAATGCTTGGAGCTAGACAAACTTTAAGAGATCTTTTAGCTTTTTTTGATTTTTTTTAGTTTTTCAAATTTTTTTTAGAAATATTAAATTTACTAAAGGCTTAATGAGCTGTTTATTGCAATATTGCCCTAAAACTAAAACATTTACAGCAAAACATATTTATCAAACCACATTAAATATTTTTAATCTTCATTTTTATGTTCGTTAAGGTCAGTGACAAAATTTCATGTTCTTTCATTAAAGATGGTGTATCATTGAATATACACATCTATGTATCTAATGTATACACACAAGATTTTGCGTTACCTTGGCTAATCTATGAATCTTCAAATGTCAATCAATTAAAAAATCAAAAATGTTTTGAAAAAAATTTTCGCAAATGTTTTTCCTAAAAGGGCACGATAAAACATTTTCACTCTGATATATTTAAAGCAGAAAATCAGGACTTGGATCTGACATGTCACCCACAAATTCATTGCCAATAAAGCTTTTTTGTTCAAATAGCATGAAAATCATTTTTTCAAACTATACAATGATTGCTAAATAATTTAGTTACTTTTTGTTCTGTAGTGTTTTGCTGAGTACACTTTCGCACACTATAGATTCCATTTGAAAATATTTAATCTACATTTTTCATTGTCACACCCTATAATCTGTTAATGTTTAACCTTAAAAACAAATCAACCACAACCTCAACGTTTTGTATACACTCAGCTTTTCTTTGTGTGTCCATATGTTTTCTCACTTTGCCACACACAATTGCCTATTATGTGTCCAAAATATGCAGGCATAATGGTTTAAGCATGACTCATTAAAACAGATGGAAAGCAGTAGACGGATGATCTGGTCGCAATTATAAAGATGTCAGCTCGTCTCTCCACCTGTCGGGGCGAGCTGTGATGACGAAGTGTTTTGTTCACGTGAGACTTGACAAATCACCGAGCAATTACACCCGCGTACAGGTTTATCGTACCTTCTTTGTTATATTATGGCAGAATGAAATTGAAGTTTGGTAATTGCACGCTTTGAATGGTTTTTCAAAGTGGAATTTGAAAGTTGAATTTGTATTGTGTATATTTATTTGTCTATTGTCCTGCAAGTATTAAAGTACAGGTACTTAAGGATCCATTTACATATTCAGTCAGCTGGAAACAGTGTTTTATGTTATTTTTTTCTTTTTATGAAGGTTTATCAAGAAACCAAAATAGATTATATCACACCTTGGGCCAAAAATGATGTTTTACAGGCTCAAGATCGTGTTTAACGTTCCGATGCATAGTCGAGAACATAAAACGATCAAGAGCCTGCAACACACTTTTGACTACCGTGTAAATGCTATTTTTTACGTTATTACCACACTATTTATAGAGACTATAACATTAATAAATTCTAGCAAGTGTACAAACATTTGGAAACAAAACATTGAGGTTGTGTATGATGATACAGTTTTTTCATCGTTGCTAAATAACAACAACAATGAAAATCATATCATATCCACTAGTCTGCTGCTCAAACTCATTTAAAACCGCATGTTCATGTTGTTTTAAGCAACTAAAACAACAGCTGACTTAGTATAAAAGAGTTCTATTTTCAGCCTCCTCCTGTTGTTCACAAAACAGTTGATAAGAGCATATTGTCATGAAAAATTTGATATTTTCATCACAAATTTAATGACACGTATTCTAAGCAAGCTGTCATTAAAATGGCGAGAAAATAAACGTTATAAGGGGGTTTTTTTGCCCAAGATGGGAACCTCTACTTTTATGCTTTCTCTTTGGAGGGATAACAAGGCTGGATAAAACTATTCAAATGTCAGCAAGATTTTCATCTTAAGCACTACCGTAGTCTTAATTTACTAAGATACCCAGTTGTAAAATGCTTGTTGAAATTAACCACTGGCTTAGCAACTTCAACAGTGCCTTGAGGACCACACCTCGCTCAGTAGCTCATAATTCTCCCCTGTTTACTTCTTTTTATAAGTCTAATCCTTATCTTTTTTCATGGTGTAAGTAAGAAAGAAAGGTGTGTGCAGGCTCAGCTGATGTGACATAGTTGGGCTCATGCAACTAGCGCTTACGACGACTACAATACAAACCAGTTAATACAACTCAATTAAAATATTTTGTGTACGGTTTTGTAAAACCGCTAGGTCCGCTAGTTTCTCGAGCCCAAGTACGTCATACCAGCTGACTGTGCACACACCTTTCTTTTTTCTTTACACCATGATCCTTTTTAATGTTTTAAAACATAAGGCCTGGCAACTCTTGCAATATTTTTACTTGTTTATATTTTTGTTTTTATTTGGTTACCAATTTAACAAGTCATACAAATTCCTTTTTTATGCATGTAGTTTTACTAAAATCTACTTAGAACACTTTTTGGGCAAAAAATAGTCATCACTGATCAGTGAAATTAACCATACGATTACTAATCAGTGATGACAAAATGTTGCAAAAATCAAAACATAAATTCACCATCTATAACAATGAATTTCAAACAAAGAATGGATGAAGTAGTTATTTACACACTTTGAAAGAAATTCTAGCACCGTTTTTGAGACAATTGTGCAAATTAACAAGCAAGCAAGCACGCAAACAATGCTCATCTAAGAATTTAGGTTTAGTAAAATGAATGTTTAAACTTGAAAAAGTTCAAGAGTAAATTTTCTATTTATTTTTTAAATGTTTCTTAAACTTTATTATGTGTACTGTTTAAATTGCTACAAACATGTATGTGGACAATATGCATTGTTATTTTATTTTATCAACATTGACTCCTTATCACATGTGCATGATTAATTTTTCACTCGGCTATATCAATTTGTAGATTATTAGAACTACACACTTACTGAATTATGATGACCTTAATATTTCATAATGTAATTTTTCTCACAGTTCTTATACATATTCAATTCTAATATCAGAATTACAGTGTCAAATGTGTGGTAGTTTTCACTCGGCGGTTGCACGTTGTCATCGCTCTAACGAATGAGCGATTCAGCTAATGCAATTAAGCAGGTGTAGACAGTAAGGATTCCAATTACCGTAGCATCTGATGTTTCTCCAGACGTCTGGTTATTGCCGGGATGATGGAAGGTGTTATTTGCAACATGTGTTCCGTACTCTGACTGATCACCTGATAAATGCTACAGATCATTTAGGGGAACCTATGTTCCCCTTATGAAAAAATTTGCATTAAAATTACATCTCTACAAGTCTGATTAGTTTACTGAGAGTAATTTTATGTTCTAATAATTTTTTTGATTAATTAACCTTTTATGATAAAACTTTACGGCACTAGTTCTGTTCTGCAAAACACAACAGCATTAGTCTTGTTCTGTAAGACTGGTCAAATTTAACAAGAAATTCCCTTGAAATGGGTCTAATGATTTGTATGAAAAAATTAATAAATTGTAAGGTTGTAGTTTTCATTTAACAATTAATGTTGTATTAGTAAGAGAACCAAGTGAGTCGAATACGAAATAGACCATTTAAGTTATAGAAGCACAGTTATATACTAATCTCAATTTTATTTTTCTAGCTAATTTTATTAAATATTTTCTCTCAGTTCATATTTTTAATAGTTTTTGTTGAAAACCTTGAGCTAATTAAATAATATTAAAATATTGTTCATTGATTTAATAATTTTTATTCATGACTCTCCTGGATAAAGAATTAGTCAACATCAAATGTTCACACCACTAAAAAGAACATTTCAAACATTGATTTGAAGTTATTTCTCTTAAACATATTTCGCCTGTTCCAGGGAATGTCTTTTACTAACACATCACCGTTAATGAGCCCTACGAGAAGCAAAAAGGTACTACCAAAGAATTTTCCTACTACTTCAGTATACCTTTATTCCTATATTCCTATATTCCTTTACTTTATTTATTTGCCTGACTTTTTTTACTTTTTATTTATCATATTTATCAGTCATACATTAATAGTTTTACTAATCAATTTGGTTTGAGCAATATGTATTTTGCTCCATCGTAGAAAATATACAAAAATTTATTAGTTGCTAGAATATGACCACCATTGTAATAATTACTGAAATCATCAACATAAATTATAACAGTTTATTACTTGAAAGTGTTTTTATACAGAAGGTCATTAAATTCTTAAGAAAGGCATTCTTTCTACAAATTTGAACCAACTGCACTAGCATTTATTTTTAACTTAAGCGCGGCTGTTATCTTTAAACGTGAAACTTTCATTTTCTCCCACCTGCTATGTTTAGACACCTTTTACTCCTTGTAATGGGTGAGTAAGTAATAAAGTCTCCCAGAGGGAGGAAAGTGATTTCTTTGTCTCCCGGAACAAATGTTGTCTATGTGGGTTTAGACAAACTAAACCCATAAGGATAACACTGAAATCAATAATTCAAAAATTACAGCGTCTTCAAATTTTTGCGCACACATGCAAATATGTTGCAGCTCAGCGAATGCAGATGCTAACAGCTGATTTAGTGGCAGGAATAATTGAATAAGATTAACATTAACAACAGTCAACTGTGAGAACATCTGAGGATTAAGCATGTCAGTACGTTGCAATCATCAGCTGATCGCTGGTTGCAGCTACAGGCGCTGAACACAAAAAAATGGATCGATGCAGAAAAAGGTCTATGACTCTTGAGGGATTATAGTTGCAACTGTCAATTATCATTATGTCTTTTAATTATTGATCCTGGCAAACCAATCAAGTGATTTTTGGCTGTAACGGAGCAACAAATTTATCTCACTCATGATTTTACGCTCATCTCCCAGTCATATTTAGGTTGAAATAAGCAGCCAATGCTGAGCTCTGTGTTAATTAATAATGTTGATGTAATAATATGGGTTACAATTTGGTTACAGTCAGCCTTGGGCACCAACCCTCTCTCTCTAGCCGCCCCCGGGGAGAATGGGGACAGTTTTGTGTTGGACATGGCTACCACTGCTGTCGCTGTTGGAAAGGTAAGTGCTTGTTAAGTGACTGATATACTGTGAATATTAAGTGTTAATGACTTATCGTGGCCTTTAAAAAAGTGGCTATGTTTATTAAATTTAGGCCTTTCTTTTGTACATAAACAGAAAATGGTCAAAAAAATCTTTTTGGAATTTGATTTTTGGAATCATGTGAGATGTTAGGCAGTATTATGCACTGGCCGTTGTAGAAAATTGTACCATTTTTAATGTATAGGATTAAGTTTATCTAACACTAAAAATATGAAAGAAAAAAATTTTGTGGAACAAAGGAAATGTCCTAAGTGTAGACCTACTCAGAATAACGAAGATAGTGAAAGTGCTGTAGGCCTATCAGCTGAGACGAAGTCACTAGAGCAAAGACTAAAAACTGAAGCAGCTAGGGAGCTGACTATACAGGTAGAAGAAGAGACTCAATAAACTCCTAAAGAGAGTAATAAGGGAAGACACAAAAAATGTAAATGCTGTTCAATTTATAAAGAAGAGGTTGCGAAAATGGTCGACACTATACGTAGCTTATAAAGTATAATTAAGATGCTAGATACTGAAAACCTAAACAGGCCTAATCACAATTAACCTTCTCAGGTTCTGGGTAAAACCTCTTGCCTAAATTGTTTTCCTACTCTCGGTAAAACTAAAAGCAGCCAGGAGGTCTTTTTGGAAACCAACAAATGGCAAAAGGCACCTAGGCACAGTCGTAAACTAAAGTTTCAATCATACGACAGGAATAAAGAAATGATTAATCGAGATTGCACTTCCAACAATCCTTTTGAGGTTCTACAATCTGATTCTGAAGCTGACAAGTTGAAAGAAGAGGAACCGTCGACTGTATATGACTATGCTAGAGCAAGTCGTCAAACTTGTTCTAAAGAAGAAAAAAATACAATAAAAGCAGCTTCTGTCTACGAGAGGGAAAACCCCAGGAATTCTGGGACAGATGTTAATGTCAAGAAGAAAAACTTCTCCTATGTGCAGACAGTCATGGCTGTGATTTGGCTTACCACCTAAATAAGTGTCGAAGTTCATTTGAGGCTGTTGGTTTTGTGAATCCAGGAGGCCTGACAGAACAGGTCTTAAACTACAGGAACGTTGATGGAGAGGAGTTGGGACCAGAAGATGTGCTTGTGATAGCTTGTGGATCCAATAATGTTGCACGAAATGAGTCAGATAATGCATTAGGCTTAATCAACAGTACGGAGCAAAAATATAACAATATCAGAATAATCATTGTAGATTTACCAACAAAGTACGATTTAAAGGATTGGTCCTGTGTTAATGTAGAAATAAGGAAAACAAATTTATTGCTGGGAGCTTTGTATCAAAAATAAAACCTAATGAGTCTCTGGTAAAATCTAGCACTGTGATGTATCCAATTTGATTTTATAAATCTGTTTGGCCAATATTCTGTTAACTTATTTATGTTGTATGTTTTTGTTATACTATTAGTTACATTTTTATACCATTATATTTTTATACTTAGTTTTAATGACGAAGCCTAATGTAACAATTTTGTTATTTGATAGCAAATAAAGATCTTGATTCTTGATTCTTGATTCTTTCTGAGTAAAAGGGATTACAAAAATCATGCTTGCCTATTTATATAAAGATTAAAGAATGGTACATGTTAGCGTCAGGGGTTAATTTCAGCCGGAGCACACCGGAGCACAGCTCCGGTACTTTTTAGGAAACCGGAGCTCACCAGAGCGCGGTTTCTCAACTCATTGGTACGGCTCCGGACCCTTTTTCTGGCCACATAATTTATTAATACTGTTGAAAAAGCGATTTTATAAAAGTGTACAACTCTTTTTAATTTGGCAATCCTCTAAGTCAATTTAACAACTCTATTTTTCTTTACATAGTTTCACGCAACGTAATAGATGGTAGTTTTTTAACCTCTATTCTGGATACTGATAACTTGATTAACTCGAGATAGGCTTTAGCAAGTGATGGTGGAAGTTTACTATCTTCAATCAAGGGCAAATCCAATCCAGGCCAATACGAGCGTGTACTGGGTGCGTTCGGCATTACCGTACCACATTTCTACGTCGATCTTATAACGCCTCTTGCGGCAAACAGTTCATCAAATGTTTGGACAAATCAGGTGCGCCCTTGTTCGACAGTAGTAAATTCCCACCATGAGTCGTGAGTGGCGCTAAACACACGTAGCGCTGGAGATCATAACCTTAACGACCACTATGGCACAAGTACACTCTAGCCGCGGCAGGGCAAACCCAGGGGCAAACCTAGCTAGCGCGAGCGTGAACACGGCCTAATTGTTAAACTGTGGTCATAAACGTTAAAAAGGCATCAAATTTAATCGTAATTCAAAAAAATTCCGGGAAGAGCCCCTTCTGCGGGGGGTTTTCCATACCCTCCCGGCGGCCACTCGTTGTGCCAAAACTCCGGTACTTTTTTGTTTACAAATTAAGCCCTGGTTAGCGTATTTAGTTCTTGAGATGCATAGAGTGTTACACTTGCATATTCCTTTCAGTACGGTATTCATATAATAATTAGACACTACCACACCTTTTAGGATAATGAATAAAACAATCGTCCCATTTTATTATTATTTATATATTTTATTTATATAGATGAAGCACTAACTAGTGTTTTAGATTCAGATTTGGTTGAACACGCCCCCTACCTAGGACACTGGGGTTTAAAAGACAAAAAAATCGTCGAGGTCTAAAAATCTTTCCCTAAAAAAACTTCTTTACTTTTGTTACCACAATACTTATGTTATAAAATGGTTACTTATGTTATTTAAGAGCTGGTTTAAATGAACACAGAGCACAAAAGGGTTTTCACACACACGTATCCATTCACATTATCAAGTTCCTTAGAAGAGCAATATAATTTTTTGAAATATTACCTTTTAAATCTAGATTGAAGTCCAGCGGCGGAAGAAGGAACCGATTCCAGTGGGATGGGCGCAGGGACCCGACGGACAGCCAACGACAGATGCTGAACTGGCTTTCAAAACATCGGCTCTCATGCCCCTCGGAGGGGAAGAGAAAACCTCCGGGTACAAGGGCTATGGTCTGGGTCTGCTTGTCGAAACATTCTGCGGTATTCTGGCTGGTAAGTCTGAATTGAAAATCTCCCATTCTACAATAAAGCAATTGATTTTTCAAGGTTCCATCCTAACCTACTTCCTACTAATATTATAAATGCGAAAGTATGGATGTTTGTGAGAATATCTGTCTTTCAACCACATAAAAAATATTGGACCAACTGAGCTGAAATTTTGCCGGAATAGAGCCACTATATCAGAAAAGGACATAGGCCTATTCACTTCCTTAAAATCCCTTCGGGCTGTGCCCCGTGAACATCCTTAGCTTTAATGTTTACATTTTATAAGGATGTAAACACTCAAATAGGTACTGAATTGTAAACAGCTATGCATAATAAAATTTGTCAGTTCAAAGGGCAAGTTCAAATCCCTTCAATTAATAAAGCATAACTATGAAAATAATTTTTAAAAGTCTTGAAAATGTTCAACATAAATATCCTAAAGATATAACATAAAAAGATCTCAAATAAAAATTATTTTCAGCAGTTTAATTGAAAAGATTTGGTACAGTGCTTGTAAATACACATAGTCAGTGCTAGGCTCGATTGTGCCAAATTCCAAAAGAGGGCGCTAGCAGCAAGGCTCCATTTTACTACCAAACACTGTTTTGTGATCATTTGCCCAAAGGGAACACTAGCAGCACGGCTTACTTTTACCATTGAAAGTAATCTTTTTTAAGTATAAATAAATGTTGTTTAGCGATTATTTATCTAAGATTTTTTTATGTTATATTGTTTAAAAAATGTTTTCATTGAATATTTTAATTAATTTTTATTCATTTCTATGGGCGGATGAAGTATTTCATAAAAAGCCAAGAGCCCATTCTTTTGCCCTATGCTTAACATGAGGCAACCAAAAACACATTTTGGCCCTTCAAAATGGAAAAAAAACATAGAATTATACTATTATGATCAATTTTTCACAGTTATTTTGATATTTTTCTTTTATTTTATTTAAGTTTCACCTCAATAATAATTTGCTTACTCCATAAAATACTAAAATAACTAGGCAAACTCGGAAAATGGCCCGTGTGGATATTTCTCTGAGGCCATTATTTTGATGATCGTTGACCAATTGGAATAAAATTTCTATGTGTATAATGTTCCAACCTAGAGAATATACTAAATTTACCTACAGCCTTGTTAAGCCCCTAAAAAGTATTTTATTGTGGAATCTGACTTTCTCATGGAACTAAATGGGAAATTTCATTTTTCATTCTAATAATTTTAGAAAAAAATGTTATGTACAAAAAAGTTTTATTTTATATTTATCTTTCACACAAATAAAAAGTTTATCAAAATTGGAATACTATTACCGGCACTAGGGGAAAGTCGACTGATATCGGACAGCGGCCGGTATCGGACAGAACCAGTTTCCGGAAAATTACGCTAGGGGCAGCAGCTGTCAGGCCGTCAGTACAATCACCTAAATGAGCAAGTTGGGCCATCGCCATTTTGGACAGTTATTGTACACGGTTTTTGTTGTGGTTAGAGTTTTTTGTTTTATTGAGTTGGGACACGTGCACGGATATAGTTTTCCCAAGCTGCTGCATCGATTGAAGTAAATGATATTGGTCATAGTTGAGTTTAAAATACTTAGTATACTTTATACTAAGTAAATACGACGTTTAGGTCCAGTCGCATTGTAGATTGCGGCTTGGCAGCCATTACAAATTGTGTTGTCCGGCAGCTGGTATCGGACAAGTTACAATCGGGTGGTATCGGACATGGGCGGATTTAGGTCATAATATTCGGGGGTGCCAGCTCACCTAACGTATGAAGTATTGTATGCTCAAATTAAAACATCAAACTCCTATTTAACATGTATGCCATACGATCGCTCCCAAGCTGCAACGCGTTGCAATAAGATTTATTTTTAAACCAGGATCTGAGCTTGAAATCTGAAACTTGAACAGCACTGCTGAATAGAATATTGTATTCTGTACACTGAACAGTACTGCTGCTACGATAGGCGTGGTAATTAAAGTAACTTTAAATCAGAGCACCTGAGCACCAGGATGGCGGCGAAGAACACAGAAAATTTTGCCGCCACGAACGTGTTAAATGCTCCGTTTTAAGGCGCATTCCAAGTAGGTACTTATTTTATTTAACAACAACCATCTGTAATTTATGCAAAACCCTCAAAGGTATGTTAAAAAACATTATCCCCCTTCACTGCCAACAAATCCACCAAATATCAGGGGGTGCCAGGCTCCCCCTGGCACCCCCGGAAATCCGCCCATGGTATCGGACTATGTTATGACCGCTTAAATTCACGGATTTTTAGGTTCTTTGATTTTTCAGGGAACATGGGGAAAATAAGAGGAAATTAGGATGAAGCGTCCATTAAATTGGCAATAGGCAAGGTTTTAGATAAGGAAATGACAATACAGACTGCAAATGAGAGGTTTGGTGTTCCGAGGAGCAATCATTTAGGAAATAAAGAAATCATCAGAGAAAAATCTTTTAGGAAATAAATACATTCTTAATTTATTAAATTGTATGAGTTAATATCGACCAAACCTAAATTTAGCACTATTTTTAGGTCTGTCCGATACCACCCTCCATAAATTGAAAGTCACATTTTGTAAACAGGTAAACTTTGTTAAAAAATAATATGTTGTTATTGTCATTATCATAAATAATTTAAACTAATTGCACATCAAATACTGAAGTATTATTTTACGCATATGGTGGTTACTTATCGACATCTTTAAATTGAGTAGTCAAAAAAAAGCTGAGGTTTCCGATACCTGCCGACCTTCCCCTATTGAGCAATTTATGAATGTAATGGCGTCCATCTTTATGGCTGATATGATGGTGTTCTGAACGAATCCAAGAATGGTTCTTCAGACCAAAATATTCCTACTTGTATATTTTTTACACTTACCAAGTTGCTAAGCTGCATCAAACAGTGCAAGGTTTTGGTGAAAATTAACACTAATTACGTGTAATAGCATTAGTGGCCTTCATAAACCTAGACCTAATCTATGTCTGTACGGTACCTAAATTACCAGTACATATTAAAATTCCTGGAATTAATTTGAAACATTGTGCGACTGGTGATACACATTGGGGGTTTAGAAAGTTTGCTATGTGCCAGCAGTAATGTACACAGAAGTCATCTATTCAAAAATAACTAGTTTCAATTAATCAAAATTTATGTACTTTAGTATTCTTTATTAATAAGCAAATCATGATGATGATAAGACGATAAATAAAATATCTTTATATATAGGTCTATAAACCTAATATACCTACCACTGTTTTTCCTCATGTTAATATTTAGCTTTGATTGTTCATCCTAATAAATTATTTTGCTTTTTTCTAAACAATAATTGCAATAAAGCACCAACACCACTTGTTAAAGTAAACAAATTATGTTTTAAAATCCCCATGCTTTTCAAAAACTGGATATTTTGCGTTATTTCTCAGTTTCAAGGAATCTTTTCCAAATACTTCATTCCCCTTAGAACCTGTAACAAAGATCTTTAGTTTGAGTCCTTCACCGTCACCCTGTGAATTTCTACAGGCCCAAAATTTTGATATTAGTTATATAACTTCATAAATATATATGGACATCAATAGCCACCTCCCCACTGATTTAGAATATGTCTAATTCAAGGAGAATAAGAACTGAACTCCCAGTAAGGAAAGAGCTACTCAAACCAAAAGTACAATATCATATTACGGATTTGTCGGCAATAAAACAAGGAATTTCAAAAAATTATCATGATAACCAACATCTGAACCATAAAAGGTATAAATTTACCTGAGTCTGCCGAAGTGATCCTAAGGATTCCTAAAAGGATAACGCGTTTCGAGGATCAGTAGGTCCTCATCTTCAGATCGTAGTACAAGAACAGTTCACTCGCGAAAGGTCGTCAAATCAATTAAAAATATTAAAACACAGAAAATTTTGTTTCTGTGTTTCTGTGTTAGGCAACATCTGAAGAATGTGCCTATTTTCAAACCAGGTGAAAATGTAGTCTTTCAAACAAGGAACAACAAGTATTGGGAGAAAGGATATATAAAAGGGCAAGCAAATGAACCAAGATCGAAGTTACTGGGTAAAACGATGCAGGGATGGACCAATTTTAAGGAGAAATATTTCAAAGTTGAAAAGGTCCATTACAAATGCAAATCTTAATGATTGGTCACCACCCCCTTAATTATTACTTACTGATCTATTGGATGGAACACACCCTGGACTGGCTGAAGAACCTACATCACGACGTGCAAAGGAATCTCCTCAAAACGATCATTCATCATGGCTTGCAAAGGGGTCTCCTCAAAACGATGAACTAATATCAAGATCTGGAAGATCTATCAAATCAGTGGACCGTTTAAATCTTTGAGGAGGGAGCTGATTTAGAATATGTCTTTTACTTAACATATGATTTTAAAAATACAGTATCTAATTTTTTTTACATGAGTTGTATCTTCCATTCTTAGTAAAGTTAGTTTATTTTTGTGAATGTTAATTATATCTTATAAATTACCCGCAGGTGCGGATTACGGCCCCAAAATCCGCAAGTGGATGGACGGGGAGCGGCCGGCCAACCTCGGCCAGTGCTTCGTCGCCGTCAACCCGGCCGCCTTCGCCCCCGGCTTCCAGCTGCGCATGAGCGACATGATGGGACTGCTGCGCAACCTCGAGCCGGTACACTCACAGGCCGTAGACAGCAGACTGATCTACACCTGAATGATGATCATCGCACACTACAGCCAGATGTGCCATGTCACGCCAAACCGAACCGAACCGAACCGCGGTGAAATATTCCCGGCTGAATAGTTTCCATGTGAGTCAATGCGAGTGCGCACATTTGAGCACTCCGTGACTTACTTCCTCCCACGTGATTACGTCCGTGTCCTCTGCGGAATAACTCAGTTGCCAGAACTCTCGGGAGAAGTCGAGTGGAATTGTTCCACTGGAGGCGGCGCGGCACGCTGTAGTGTGCGCTGGGCAACGGAACCAATTTCTGGCCGCGACCATCTTCAGGCATGTTAAGTAGTTCATAAAACCTTTCAGGGGACGTTTTGAAATATTGGAAGAATTTACTTTTGTCTTTCAGTAGATTGGGAAAAAGGTGATGAAATTCACCATATGTTTCCCTCTTCTCGTTTATTGGATGAACCCACATAGTTTTTGCCTCTTCTCCTTCTCTTCTGATTCTAGAAGGCAAAATGAAAACATATCTTCTTCCTCAGAACTGCTCATCTTGAAAGCTATCAGAAAAACTTGCCAACACATGAGTCACACAACTGCCGGTGTGGGGGTGCAGAGAGGGAGGAGGCGGGTATGTGCGACCTCACCAACAGAAATTCCCACTGAACGATGCGGCATGGCGTATCTGGCCGTAGTGTGCGATGGCCTCAAAAGCAAAGTATCTTTTCTGGAAGTTCATACTTTTTGTACGTCAACTATAACTATTTCTATACCTTCAGTAGATACGAGTTACTCTACTGAAAATACTGAGAAATGTTAGGCAAAAAACTTAAGAAATTACCTAGATTTTGAGTATTGATATTTAGTATTTTTGTTGTGATAGTTTTTTTTACTTTTGGTTGCAGATCTATTGACGACATTGCAACCAATGAGTCCAGTATGAATTTGTTTTGAATTTAAAACTCATTTCTCTTCAACCTCTAAAGATAAATGGACATTGTACATTTCTACTCTTATACATAATAGTTATTTATGTACTAAGAGCGTAATGTAGGTCTTTCTCGCTTGAGCCAAACAGCTACCGCGTGACATGAAGCGGAGCGTGGTATTTTATCGAAAGCAAGAAAGATGCTTGACATGCAAAATACATACTAAATTTTTCCTACAACTGCAGTTTTGAATTCCCAAACGATAAATACAATAATATTTACTCACGTCCATTGTAGCTGAATGCCCCATTATGATTTTGAGGTTATAAACAATGAATAAAAATAAAGACTTTTACAAGAACAAAAACGATTTAGTGAATACATATTTTAGCTTATAAATAATAGGAACATGACTTTGTCATCACTTATTACATCCATTGTAACTAAATGCGCCAGTTTGAGGGTATAAACTAGGTAGAGCTCGGTCGGAAATCGGATAGGAGCGCAGTAGCGCGCCGAGTAACAATGCAATCAGCTGGCGAGCGTTAAAGTAATCACGTAGTGATCGTTGAAGATTTTTAACGCTCGCTCCAAATACTTTCAAAGACATTATCGCTTGCTCCTCAGTTAGCAGCTTTTTTACAATTGGGTTTCGGTGTATAAGCTGACATTTTACGCGCGGTTGTAGGAAAAAATATTTTACCAACAACGTAAAGTGTCAGTTTACACACAGAAAACCAATTGTAAAACAGCTGTTTACTGAGGAGCGAGCGATAGTCTTTGAAAGTCTTTGGAGCGAGCGTTAAGAGTCGTTAACACTTGCCAGCTGTTTGCATTGTTACTCGGCGCGCTACAGCGCTCCCTTCCGCTTCCGACTGAGCTTGACTCGTTTACAACCTCAATCTGGCACATTCAGCTACAATGGATGTAATAAGTGATGACAAATTTGGACTTACTCCACCTGATATTTGTGAATTAGTGAAAGAAGTTTCAAATTTAGTATGTATTTCAGGTGTAAAGTGTCTTTCTCACTTTCACTAAAAATACCGCACGACACATAGCAAAGCGCTAACAATAACAGCGCTTCAACTGTTTAGCTTAAGCGAGAAAGACCTATTTTACACTCTCAATACATAAATAACTATTTCTTCTATTAGTATGCTTGGATTTTTTCTATTACATACATAAGCTCCTTCAGAATTAGAATTAGAGTTGGTGCTATATCATTATTTTTTTAGGCTGACCCAGAAAGGCCAGTTCTTGTTCATGGTGACCCAGAAAGAGCACATATAAAGAAAGTTAACTCTGAAGGCGGCGTTGAGTACCATGAAAACCAACTTAAAGCATCTGTAAGTTATTGTCTTCTTCCTTACATTTTGGTATAAGTTACTTCATGCAACAGAGTGAGCATTTAACTTAATTCCCTCAATTAAATGTTCTCCAAAAAATCCTCCCCTCCTTTTCTTCTTAGTTTGGAACTGAAATATGCTACCAATTTAGTTTTAACTGTGCTATCTGTATCAATAGAGCTCCAGTATGATTAGCATTGGCAGAAACTGATAATTAGACAATTAGACACCGAAGATCTTGGATGGCTGCCACAGCTCCAGAGAACCAGGCCAATGATCTATTGTCAGAGCTTAATCAGACTTTATTATAAAATTAAAAAAGAACCATCTGACTGAGGAAAACCGACATAGAAGAATATAACAGAGGTCGCTTTTAAATGGGTCTTCAGTTGTGCCCATGTGCTTGCTAGTTACAATTAAATCCAGCCACAGTTAAGTTACTAGTTACCAGTTACATCTAGTTACTAGCTACAGTTAAGTTAAATTAGGAGAGGACAGCGACGGTGCTCCTCTCTCGCGGCGTTAATGGTGAACTGTTTTTTTATAAGTCCTCGACACCAGCTGAGCGCAACATTAGAAGATACCTCGGTTTGATTCTCCTCTGTGGAAAACCTTACTTTCTGGTAAACATTTTGGTGTTTGTACTACATACTTCCATATATGCATGTCCGCAGATGGTATCTGAGAAGCTAAGTGGCTCAATCTTGATATTCTCAGCACTAATGCTGCCAACCTGATGTGTTCATAAAAAAATTAGTACCTGGTGGACCGAGCCTTGCTCGGTGTTATTTCATGTTTACCAGTTCATCCAGTTACTATAAAATATTTCAATGTCATAAAATTGATAAATAGAAACCTTTTTTATTGCTCCATGGACTCTTCATCCCATTCGCTGTATTTTCCCTTGATGGCTGTAGATTCCAAACAGCTGTTATGATTACTTCATTTGTTTACACTTTCCTTGTTTATTTTTGTTGCTATCACGGCAACCCATAAGGCTAATGTTAAAATTTTACAACTTTAAAATTTGGTTTATTACGTTATTAGATTTTCTCTGGCCAAGTAATCTGCATAAAAGACGTTTTTGAGTGATAAATTACTTATTTCTAGACTTTGAAGGAAATCCTCGGAGCCGTTTTTGAGATAAATGTGCAAGCAAGCATACATACAAGATAACATTGCTCATATAAGAGTATAGGATAAACTTTCATCTTGATAGTATAAATATTCTCACTATGGTTTGTCATTGCTGACTGATATCATGGTCATGATAATGCATAAGAGTATTCAACAATTTATGACCCATCAGTCCTTTTTTTCCAATTTTTCTTCTTTACTTTCAATTCTTTCTTTTTTATATGGCCATTAACAAATAGTAACTGGCTTTTTTCTTTTATTTTCAGGCGCAGTTGGCAGCAGACCTGAAAGTGAAGCCCATGGCAGTATCTAAATGACATTCCGTTCAAGTTGCATAATCTGTTGGTTACATTTATTTGTGGTGATAATTGTTGATTCATTAAAATATATTTTATTTGGATGTTGGAGCATTTTGCATCTGGCCTTGAGTCAATTGGCCATTTACCACCACAATGACTACAATATTTCATATTTTGATTTTAGGTTTAAGTAACTGATGAACTTCCTTCGACTTGTGCCTACAGAAAGATTTTGATGTTTTTCTCATCACCTTTTTCCAACTATGTTTATTCTTCTGGGTTTTACTTATTTCTAAGTGGGGAAGCCCTTTTTTCCTAACTAAAATTAATTGCTGTCATTAACAGGCCTTTTTCATAGCTTGACTATAGCTTGGTCCTATACTTACTCAATAGATATGAGGGGTTCTAAAGTATTTTAAGTTTATTTCATGATAAACAGTATTATTGCAATACTTTTGCTCACAGACCTATTGCACCAGACTACTCCAAAAACCAATAAGCTCTGATTTTCTCAAAGAATATGTGGCTCTAATAATTGCCGAATTCATAAAATTTATGATTAGCAATGAACTTATGATAGCTTAACTTTTAGCTTATATCTCAAAGCCAAAAGTTAGTTCCTCCTAAAAAAGAACAATATCAGCAATTTTTTATAAGCATAAAAGTGTAAACAGATTCTTTTGCCCAAAAAGCCATTTTTATATATCTGTGGAGAAGGGGTTTATCTCTTTTTGTAAGAGGTAACCCTAGTAAGAAGAAATTGATTAATATCAAAAACGTTTTTATTTAGCCAGTGTTATTCAAAGTATACTTTGTGCGTTGTATATATACGAGGTACGTTCGGAAAGTAAGTTCCGTTTGGGAGTAAACAAATTCTCAAAGCATTTACAACATTTTTATTATATACATCTTAAAGAGTGTACCTTAAACTACTTTTCCACTTAGTTTCCAAAAATATTTAGGTACTTGTCATATCTAGGGTAAAGCTTTTCAATTCGTCCTGGAAAGAATTCTGCCACCTGTGCACACAGCCACCCACTGACGCCATCTTTAAGTTCATCGTCATTCACAAACCGACAAAGGTTACAATGATGTACAGTAGAGTTTGTGAAATTAGTGGGAAACACTTAGGCCTGTATTACATCATCAAATATTTTATAAAAGATTTTATTTGACCATTCAAATTTCAACCCAGCTGATTCTCAAAACAAATACTTGAATTTTGGTTGGTCAAATAAAATCTTTTATAAAAGATCTTTTATAAAATATTTGATAATGTAATGCGGGCCTTAGAGAGATCAGTAATTTTGAATTTACTTTTTTCCCGAACTGTATCGTTGATTTTGCCAACGAGATCGTCACGTTACGACAGATGGTTGGCCACTCCTCTCTTCATCGTGCAACCATCTTTACAATTCGGGAAAAAAGTAAATTCAAAATTACTGATCTCTCTGAGTGTTTATTCCCACAAATTTCACAAACTCATATGTTCAATACAATGCATAAAGTCTCACTAATACCTCCTGGCTGCGACACTGTAATCATCCTCATCTCATCTAGGTGCACTATGAGATGCAAATGCAGTCTGTGGGGCTTCTGTGGTTCTCAGTTTGTATGGTATCTTTAAACTAGAAGATTCAGAAACAATTATAACTCGAGACAAGAAGCAATTAATTGAACACAAAACAGCAATCTGCCTTAGACTTAAAATACAATTTTTCAGTCATGGATAATGGCTCTCTATCTAGCAAAAAAAAAATATGAGAGGTGGAAAGTGAAAAGATACCTCTTGTCGACAAAGAAAAATTTTCAGTACGGCAGATATAACCGATTAGGGTCAAAAATATCGAAATTTGGGTCTCTTATCGATTGTTATACTTCATTTATCATAGAACAGGTGTGTATCGGTTAAAATGTCGAATCGAAGTTATAAAAGGTTGAAATAAATCATTTTGTTAGCCTCTGCATGGCTTGAGGAAAGGGACCTCTTGTCGCTCAATGTTATTTCGCCATAACGACAAGAGGTCCTATTTCCAACATGCACTTCGTAAGCAGACTTTAGTCCAAAAAATGAACTCTCCTGAATTCTAGCGGAATTTTAGAGAACTAGGAACGAAGTTTGATGCAAAGAGAACAAAATTTCTCACCAATTTCATACAGTCCCGACAAGAGGTCCCTTTTTATAAACGATATTTTGGCTACTAAACTTTGTCTTTTCAAGAGACTATTTATACGTACGGTAATAATACAGTAGAGTCCCACAAACCCGGACTAATGTGGACCGAACGGTGTTCGGGTTTGTGAAAATTCTGAGTTATCGGGAAATGAGTAAAAATAAGAAAAAATAAGAATAGTTTCTGTTATTTCTTTATGAAATCATTTATTTATTGCATAGTAAAAAGTATAAAAACTATATGAGTTGCAAAAAAAAACTTTAAGAAAAGCTAAAACTGTTTTAAATGTGTCACACCGTGCTCTGGCCTTGAATCTCAATGCACTTTATTGCTCTGGCAGGCTTTCCGAGTTATCCAGAATTCCGGGTTGTCAAAGTCCGGGTTCGCGGGTCTTTACTGTAGTTATTTTCATTGTAATAAATGAGCAATTAATTATATATTATTGTTCCTTGAATACCTCAATGATGAGCAAAATTAAATATAAACAGGGTAATTTGATTACAAAAGATTGTGATGGAAATTTTAGATTTTATGGCTGCAGCACTGATAGCGATGCAGCCTGTCAGGTGAACCAGAGTTAAGTTATCGTGGTAGTCATGTCTTGTTCAGTTGTTTGATGATAAAAAACTTTATGAAACAATGAGATAGCAGTAAAATATTCAGTTTTAAAAAGGGACCTCTAGTCGTCATGGAAAATGACATAAGGCCGACAAGAAGTCCCTTTTCTGGAATACGACTTTTTACGACATGCTTCGATAAAAATATTATTTCCCTGAAAACTACTGTGAGTTAAGACAAAAATTGGTATTCCCTTGAAAGAAGACATTACAAGCTTTCTTTTGATACCAAAATCATTTCTGAAACATATAGGTTTTATGCTTATTTGAAATTTTCAAATCGTTTTTCTCAAAATGACCCTTTTCCCATACGAAATTTCAAAGTCCTAACTTATAACTTTACCAAAAAAATCGTAGACTCATGGGACTTGCGCCAAATTGTTAGGAATTAAATGAGGAATTCCAAAATATTAATAACTCAAAATCTAAAATTTCCGACAAGAGGTCCCTTTTCGCTTTCCTCCTCACATATATCGCTTTTCCCTCACAGGCTGAGGGACCGGGATTCACTTCCCAGCAGACCAAACCCAGCCACAAAAAAAAAAAAACTCTCACCACAGACTGAGTCAATATAACCAAGAGTTTTATATTTTTTTTTTGTATTTTTGGGGCAGAACTCACAAATTTACTCATAAAAGTTACAAAAAATATTTCAGTACTATTTTTGCATTTTTTATGTGACCCATGTATATGTTAAGACCCTTGTATATGTTACGTTGGTTAAGTAAGATTAGTCAATACTGTAATTTATGCATCAGACCGACTGTTTCACAAATATGTGAGCTTTAAAAATTTTAATGGTTTGTAAATTAACTAAAAACGACAATGGGATAGTAATTTTGATTTCCCTGCTACACAATCAACACAATAACAAGGAATGATAAGTAAACAAATGCTACAGGCTCACAGGCAACATCTGGGTATACAGGTTGACAACTTTTAAAATCTTTAAAAAAAATACTTTCACACCCCTGAGACACGGACATGGCAAACATTTCAATAGACCGATATAAAGCCTTTGGATACTGCTATTGTGTACTGTCAGGGACATATCTTGCTATTCTTGCGCCCTTGGCGGGATTACATGACTCCCCCCCTCTCTTGTATCCCTACTTCATACCTACAATTGTAGGCTCCTGTCCATACCTACTTGTGTAGAATATTGCCGATCCAAAACTCTGTTAACATTTAAAAAAATTCAGATTCAAAATTCAAAATTATTTATTTTGCACAAAAAACTTTACAAATCAGGAAGCTTGAGTATAAAAAATAAATACAATTTTTTACAAAATAAATAAACTTAAAAATATATATGTATTGCGAAATTAATTTCCACAAGGGAAGACCCGTGCGTGGAAATGAGTCGTTAAAGAAGGAGCTGATTATTTAATATTTAATCATTAAAAAGAAAAAAAATCAAAGACAAACTTATTGCGCTGGGAGGAAAACATTGGCAATGACGGACGGACTGACCCCCCCCCCACCCCCCACCCAAAAAACATAGCTACACACACACACTATACCATTCTCTCACACTTAACACTCAACAACAAACACACAGTCACTCATACCGACAGCTGGAAAAATCATTGCCTGTAAATTGAAAGCAAGATCCGTTCGGAACCCTGTCTCCCAATGTCAGTGAGCCATTTCCGTAATCTTTTTTTTGTACACCGTCACAGAACATTCGTAGTACCGTAAATGTTGGGGTAAATTATGGTACAATGTGTGAGCAACATAGTAACAATTAGTTGTAGAAAAGGTTCTTGTAAGTCTCGGTAAACGAACTCCCACCCCCAGTGCATGTCTTGTTCTATAGTCGTGTAATTAGCATTCAAACAAGTCATTAAAGTGTTTGTAAATGTTTGTAAAAGGGTTTGATCTCCAAAATTCATCAGCCGAACATGAAATCAGCAAAGCTTTGACCCGACATCAGACTTGTTTTCGCCTAATTTGTCTGCCGTACCGTTAGGAGAACAACCAACAGAAATTTTGTGTTTTGCTTAGTAAGAGAACAGAAATATTCTTTGCCATGATCTAACAAATTCAATGAAATTATGGTAGATGATTACACGAGAAACTCTCACAATGTTGTAACGAGAATCATCTGCTGTGATCTGATGATGACGATGGCAATATCGAAGACAGTAGTTCCGCAATCGTTTTTTTTTTTGCACTGTAACATGCACTTATTAATTATGGTACTACTGGATCATCTGGATTTGTACATGTATCCTTGAAAATTTGTAAAAATTAGAACTATAAACTCATATTTTTGGCAATCTAGCTAGAGACAAAAACAAAATTCAAAACTCCATTAATCCAGTTTAATAAGGCTACCCCTGTGCGGATTCCAGAAAAGTTGGATCATCTCGGACATTTAGTAGAACTAGTGGACTCGTGCTGCTCCGCAGCTTTCATTGATAATAATTAATCATTCATTTCATTGAAATATATTTTTCCCATAATAATCTTAAAAAATCAGTCCTTTTCTTTAAATCTGTACCCTTCAGTAAACTAATATTTTCTCTCCAATTTGATAAATGCCTTGAAATGGGGGCACAAAATTTGTTGAGGCCGGTCTTGCCTTTCGCATAACAATTCCTATTTATCTGTAGTTGGTAAATATACAAAATTGTCTTTCATGACTGTCCACGTCATTAGTGGAGATTTCCCTGCCATTTTCCTACAGGCATGGGCGTGATTTCTTTTAAAACAGTATTCACGCTTGTTGCAGCTTTGTTCTCCCACCGTAGTGTACCCGCAATCGGAAACGCGCTTGGTTGTTTTTTAATGCGGTTTACAACCAAACCATAAAATTTACGTGTCTATCTCTTACCCTTTTAGTAAAAAACTTACCTGTTAGTCAAAAGATGTAAACTTGATTTAAAGAGGATAGCAATTTTAATTTGCACAAATTATTGGGTTAAGGGTGGACATACTCCCATGATCCCCCCACATATCTACGCCACTGAGGTAGACCTGGTATACCTCAGACCATTCAGATCAAAGTGGCGGAGTCCAGATCCATGAAACGATAAATCTGGGTAATCTGGATAATCTGGTAAGTACCAAAATAAGAGTACATATGAGTTTATAAAATAGCGATTACGTAACTATCAACTTCGATATTGCCGTAGTATACTTGGAACGGTTTGAAAAGCCTTTACAAACCCGAAAACTGCCACCAAAATGTTAATTTTTCACATTAAAATATTAGAAATCCCACACAATAATAAAAGCAACAATTTCCAATGTAAAATGTATGGAGTAGTTAAGAGGAAACACCCAGTTAGTTGCCTTTTTTCCCTAGCCATCAGGCATTTTTGTCTGAACTACCCCTTATAGCGTGAGGAATGGTTGGTTTGTAGTATTAAATTCAAAATTTGAAGCTGGTCAGTCAACCGAAAGTACCCAGTCAGTCGAGTTTTCTCCTCAGTCAGTAGGATGTTTTCTAGCTATTAACTACCCTTTGGGGTTTATTTAGGGGGGTGGTTTTTTAATTATTGTGCGGGATAATTGGTAGTGTAATATTACAAATTTTCAAGTCAGTCAGTGTTTCATAAAGTCTGTAATTAAAACAGGTTTTTTGATATATATAATCATAATCAGTGATAAATAAATACTTTTCTTTGTTTGAAATTCATTGTTGGTGATAGTGATTTTACATTTTGATTTGGATTTTTGCGGACATTTGCCATCACTGATTAGTAAAAAACAAGTTTCACGACGTTTCGGGATCTGGAATCTGATCCCGTCTTCAGGTGGAAGAAAACTTAGAGAGAGCACGTCCACACCCAATCAGAGCTGAGCTGAGACTGGTGGGAGGAAGGAAATGGCGGCTGCGACGGAAATGGCGGCGGCCACTGCCAACCAAATCACGGCGCGCTACCGGTGGCAAAAACCTGAAACAGAGACATGTGATACGCAAATTCTGAGTGTCTGTTTGTGTTTTTTAGTTAATTTTTTAATTAACTATCCCGCAGAGGTATTTTTTAAAAGAAGACTGCTTCTCGCATGGCCAGTTTTACTTGGCCTGTTCCAGAGAGAGCTGTGGAGGTAGTCTGACCATCCTTGAGCCAGAGTGTGTCACAGCAAAAAATGTTGTTCAGAAGTTTTTTAGAAGTAAAGTATTTAAAATTAACTGTAAATCCAAGGTCTCTTCAAAATTTAACCCTGGGTTCAATTCCAATATTTCAAATACATCGTTCATTATTATTGTTTGTTTTACCCATAAAACCTTAGTTCAACCCGTGCAAAGAACAGGCACAACAGCTAGTATATATATAAATTTGAACAAAAAGTGTTTTTTTCTTCTCGGAGCCACAAAATGAAAAATTATTAATAGTGAAAAGTGCATGACTATGATCAAACAAAAGCCGAGAAGAAAATGATAAATAAATTATGAAAGTAAACTGTGAACTTCAGGATGGACAAACCCATCCTTATTGGTAAATGTTAATTTACAAATGCTCCATTTTAAATGATAATTTGTATATGCACTATTACAACAACTGATTTATGGTTTGGATCCCTTACAATAACAAAGGACCTTGGCAAAATGGCCCGATAAATGGAAAAAATATATAGCATGTGGATGCCAATAACAATTAAAATCAAAATTTTTGTTGTTGTTTTAGAAAAAGAGTCAATTTAATTCCATGAAAGTAAAACCATTGGTGGTCGTAATGACGTCCCCTCAGAAACTATGAAATCCTGCATAAAAGAGAAATTACATCTCTTGTCCAGTCATTAAACAAATCTCCTGCATGCATTCCCAACCTGTCTTAAAATAACCAAAGTTTTTCCCAAAAATAAAAATGGAACAGGTAGAATATTGCCATTGACTATGCTATTATCACTGAGGAGTTACATTACATAAATATAAGTCCATTATAAATTATTTAAACTAAAATAAGTAGTGTAAAATTAAACAATAATATTTTTTGCTGAAATGATTTAAGAATATGCTTTAAAATTTATGAACAATAACTAATGAATGCCAGGAAATAATATTGATAAAAAACCTTTCTGAAACCCAACATGCAATAGCAATTCTGAATGTATTACCAACAGCATTACTGATTGTATTTTGACATTGGATGATTCACACTGCTGATTTCATGTTGTTATCAATGACAATTTCCCCTTCGCTCTGTACTGTTTTATCACAAACTAGATTCTATGGGTCATTCTTGAAATCCATCATTGAAGACAGGATTAATTTTCTTCTAGTGATTGTGAAAGCTAATTTAACCCCTCATCTAGCATACATAATTTAACATCGGCCCATTTGGAGGAGGGATAAAGGTAGGAATATTAATAAGAGAATGTTAGTTTATCAAGCTGACTAACTGTCTGGGGAGTATGCGGACATACCTAGCTTAAACAGATGCCTGAATTATGTAAATATTTATTGGCTTCAAGGGGCAAAAGCCCTTAAATAAATAAGAAAAATATTCACTAGTCATATTACAGTTCGCACATTATGTATCCGGCTATGGCAGAGTCAACTGGTTGCAAGGGGAGGGGGTACTTTTCTAAAAACATTATTCTACAGCCCCACTGCTTGTCAAAAGCTGTGTTTACCAACATCATATGTTGAAATTATCATGTGATACGGTTAGATGCATAGTAGCCATAGCCGGAGATATAATGCGCGAACTGTACATTCAACCTTTAAAGCTCACCTTTAAATAAAATAAATATAGCATATGGCTTTGAGTCAAATATCAGCACCACATATTTTATACAAATAAAGCAGACTTTTTTTAGATCCCAATGCTTTTTAAGAGGCAGATATTTTCCATTATTTATCGCTTCCTGGTAAACATCAAGCAATTTCAGAATTTTTCCCGAGTCCCTGGGATCAAGACCTTTAATTTGAGCCCTCTCCCATCATCATGCAACTTCCCAAACGCCCACAATTTCTGCGTAAAAGTTTTCCTTACATAATTTTATATATTTATAGATGTTATTTTTAACCAGTTAATTGGTGAATTTTATGATTTAAGTCTATTTAATCTATGTGTAATCTAAACTCTAATGAAAAATTTATTATTATTTTTAAGCAACTTTTTATTCAAAATCATTATTATATGTTTTAAGAGTTACTATCAAATGTTGATTAAGTCCAGGAATTTTAGGAAAATCTACCTGACAAATCCTGACTAAGTTGAAACTTGGTCCAGCTGTTAAGGAAATCTCCCTAAATAAAATCCCAAAATTCTCTGGAAATTCCTGCTCTGCTCCAGCCGCCATCTTGAAAAACTATTTTCTGTCTATGTTTTTCTAGGCCTATACATTTTTTCAACTTAGACAACAACCATACGAGATTTTCAATATTAAATATTAAATTTTATTAATTTTTAGCGAATTTCCCCTATAGGGAAGAAGCTATTACCGTAGGTCTCATGGTAAGACCTAAGCCCGAGACCATGATAACTTTTCGTTTTAGGGCCACCAGAAGCAAAAAACACCATTCGTTCGAATTTTTATATATCCATCTATCTATCTATCTATCTATCTATCTATATATATATGTGTCTGTCAGCACGATACGGCCGTAAATATGGTCCGATCTTAATGAAATTTGGAACAGACATGTAAAGTGGTAATCGAATGGACGAGTTCGTGAACCAGCCCGATCGGACCACCAGAAGGGGGGGTAAAGGGGGATAAACACCCCAAAAATGGGTTTTTTGAGTTTTTTACATATAAAAATAAAATTTATCGAATCTTTGTTGGCACCATTGAATTCAGCTCAAAAAACAAACAATTTAGTGTTTTGAATCATTGCTCTATGTCCATTGGTTACCGAGATATTGAAAGTGGTAAACACAGTACTTTGTTCCAATGTTAACCTTATGGGGAATAAGTAAAATTCTATATCTCGCTTATTTCTCAACATATCTGGATAAAACTTGGTTTGTGGCTTCATCTAGATGAGATCTAATGTATTTTAATGTAAGACTGAATTACTTACTTGAAATCCGTCAGACAGCTCAAAAATGATCATATACTTGTTCAGGACATGTTTCGACACAATAGTGTCATCTTCAGCTGAGAGTTAGTGAAGTTCATAATCCACCATTTGGCTTCATCAATAAATTATAAAACACAAACACAAAACAGTCATACATTTACACGGACACGGGTACATTTAAAATTGTTAAAAACAAACAGGCCTGTTCTACAATAATAACCAATCACGACACGCCGGCGGTGGTAGACAGACTGAGGCTCATTTCATTATCCATCAGGTGTGGTTTGGTTATCAGAGGAGCAAAGGTCAACAGCTGGGCTCTGGTATTGATTGTAGGCAAGAAGGGAATTGAAGATAGAATTTGAACTAAATTGGAGCTTGTCATTTATTATTATTTCATTTTGGTTATTTTTAAAATGTTTATAAATTTCATATTCTTCTAGCGTGTTCATCTTTCTTCCCTTATTACAAAAATGAAGGATTTCAAGTGTATCATGTATGTCTCCAATAGAGTGGTTATGGTCCAATAAATGCTGACCGAACGTGGATTTTTGTTTTTCCAGCTTATGATTGGGGCGGTGTTCCTTAAACCTAGTATTAAATCCACGTCCGGTTTGGCCTACATATACACTTGGGCATTCTGCACATTTTAATTTATATATGCCCGTTTTATCATATTTATCTATATTGCCGTTTTTGACCTTCAAGATATGTTTGGTTCTGTTCGTTGTGCTAAAGGCTAGTTTTATATTATGTTCCTTTAAGTGTTTATTTAGGTTGTTTTGTAAATTATGGCTGAATTCAACGCTTGTATATTTAATTTGATTTCTATTGGTGCTGGTGTTTAGAATATCTGGGTTGTTATTTCTGTCAGCAATTTTTCGTTTTTGTTTATAAATTAGTCTATCTACCAAATTGCTTTGGTACCCATTAGCTAATGCAATACGTTTGATGATATTAACCTCTTTGATGTAGTTTTCCTCATTTAGCGGTACATTCAGTAGTCTATGCACCATTGAATTATAGGCCCCCATTTTTTGAGAGTGGGGGTGGTAAGAGCTGGAGTGGATGGTTTGGCTAGTAGTTGTTGGTTTCCGGTAAATGCTGAACTGAAATTTATCATCACTCTTATCCAAAGTCAAGTCAAGGAAATTTAATCTATTATTGTTTTCGATTTCAAGAGTGAATTTTAATTTTGGTGCCAGTTTATTTAAATAAGAATGCAAGAGGTTCAGTTGCCTTGTGTTACCATTGTAAACAATAAATGTGTCATCTACGTACCGTCGATAAAACATGATTTTGTCTCTGTATTTGTTTTGATCGTTCATGATATGCTTATTTTCTATATGATTTAAATATATGTCCGATAAAAATCCGGATAAAGGCGAGCCCATCGCCAGGCCATCAGTTTGATTGTAAAACTTATCATTAAAAGCAAAATAATTCTGTTTCAAAACTTCTGTTAATAAGTTCATTATTTCATTTATATCTTCTGGTAAAAGGTTGGAATTTTTTAGGTGTTCAGAAACAATATCTAATGTATCCTTTATTGGCACATTTGTGTAAAGATTCACAATATCAAATGAAGCTATGGTATGATGTGCTTTCAGTTCAAAATTCTTAATATTATCTATCAATTCATATGAATTTTTGAGGCTGTAGCTGTTTTCAATTTTTATGTGGGTTTTCAGTACAACTTCAAGATGTTTCGCAATTTTGTAGGAAGGAGCTGCTGTGTAGTTGACAAGAGGTCTTATTGGAATGCCTTCTTTGTGCAGCTTAGGCAACCCGTGTAACGCTGGCGCCTGAGGATTCATTACCTTAAGGCGTTTAATTTCATCAGCTGAAAGGATTAATTTACTTTCATTTATAAGTTTCTTTATTTTTCGTTGGTAAAGGGCAGTTGGATCCTTACTCAACAATTTTATGTTATTATTTTCAATGAAATTGTTTACTTTATTTAAATAATCTGATTTGTACATAATGACAATTGTATTGCCCTTATCGGCCTTACATATCATAGCCTCATTATTTTCAAGTTTATCTTTGATGGTTTTCAGAGCGGCATATTCTTTTTTCTGAATTTGAGACAAATAAGGTTTACAACTAAGTTTGTTTTTCATTTTCCTTGATATAATATGGCGGGCAAAGTTCCTACAGTCATCATCAAGTATAGCTTTAATTGCAGACTCTGCATTAATGAGTTCATTAAAATAAGCATTTTTCCCCGATCTCGGAAGGTTATAATTTAGGCCCTTATCTAAAACTGCCATTTCAATATCATTGAATACTATATCAGTGCAGTTTGTTGTCCTAGGGTAAAACGGAAAATCAAACAATAAAATATCCTCTTTGTTTTTCTGCATGTTGATTAAACTTTTTCCTCAAGGTTGCTTTTTTATTTCTAATGACTCTTGAAACAGAAAGATTTATGTTATCTAGAATGCTATCTAATTGAGCAGGATGTACTGCATTGGCTAACTCAAGAAATTTTCTGTACAACAATGAGTTTAGCATATTCTTTTTATAATATAAAAATCTTATTTCATTTTTAACCCATAGTTTTTCAGCTGTTGATTTTGTTCTTTTTGCTGCTTGTGAACCATTATTTATCTTGACTTGTACATAACTGGGCTTAATATCATGCTTCAAACAGTCTTTATTAAATTTTATGTTTTGTATTGTGTTTAATAATTTCAACTTCACATTTTTGTACTGAACGGCTATTTGTGCTTGACTAGCTTGTATATTATTATCCATGCTTATAGCCCCTGAGCTGTGTGATTAATGTAAGACTGAATTACTTACTTGAAATCCGTCAGACAGCTCAAAAATGATCATATACTTGTTCAGGACATGTTTCGACACAATAGTGTCATCTTCAGCTGAGAGTTAGTGAAGTTCATAATCCACCATTTGGCTTCATCAATAAATTATAAAACACAAACACAAAACAGTCATACATTTACACGGACACGAAAAAATAAAGAAACTTATAAATGAAAAATAAAGAAACTTATAAATGAAAGTAAATTAATCCTTTCAGCTGATGAAATTAAACGCCTTAAGGTAATGAATCCTCAGGCGCCAGCGTTACACGGGTTGCCTAAGCTGCACAAAGAAGGCATTCCAATAAGACCTCTTGTCAACTACACAGCAGCTCCTTCCTACAAAATTGCGAAACATCTTGAAGTTGTACTGAAAACCCACATAAAAATTGAAAACAGCTACAGCCTCAAAAATTCATCTGAATTGATAGATAATATTAAGAATTTTGAACTGAAAGCACATCATACCATAGCTTCATTTGATATTGTGAATCTTTACACAAATGTGCCAATAAAGGATACATTAGATATTGTTTCTGAACACCTAAAAAATTCCAACCTTTTACCAGAAGATATAAATGAAATAATGAACTTATTAACAGAAGTTTTGAAACAGAATTATTTTGCTTTTAATGATAAGTTTTACAATCAAACTGATGGCCTGGCGATGGGCTCGCCTTTATCCGGATTTTTATCGGACATATATTTAAATCATATAGAAAATAAGCATATCATGAACGATCAAAACAAATACAGAGACAAAATCATGTTTTATCGACGGTACGTAGATGACACATTTATTGTTTACAATGGTAACACAAGGCAACTGAACCTCTTGCATTCTTATTTAAATAAACTGGCACCAAAATTAAAATTCACTCTTGAAATCGAAAACAATAATAGATTAAATTTCCTTGACTTGACTTTGGATAAGAGTGATGATAAATTTCAGTTCAGCATTTACCGGAAACCAACAACTACTAGCCAAACCATCCACTCCAGCTCTTACCACCCCCACTCTCAAAAAATGGGGGCCTATAATTCAATGGTGCATAGACTACTGAATGTACCGCTAAATGAGGAAAACTACATCAAAGAGGTTAATATCATCAAACGTATTGCATTAGCTAATGGGTACCAAAGCAATTTGGTAGATAGACTAATTTATAAACAAAAACGAAAAATTGCTGACAGAAATAACAACCCAGATATTCTAAACACCAGCACCAATAGAAATCAAATTAAATATACAAGCGTTGAATTCAGCCATAATTTACAAAACAACCTAAATAAACACTTAAAGGAACATAATATAAAACTAGCCTTTAGCACAACGAACAGAACCAAACATATCTTGAAGGTCAAAAACGGCAATATAGATAAATATGATAAAACGGGCATATATAAATTAAAATGTGCAGAATGCCCAAGTGTATATGTAGGCCAAACCGGACGTGGATTTAATACTAGGTTTAAGGAACACCGCCCCAATCATAAGCTGGAAAAACAAAAATCCACGTTCGGTCAGCATTTATTGGACCATAACCACTCTATTGGAGACATACATGATACACTTGAAATCCTTCATTTTTGTAATAAGGGAAGAAAGATGAACACGCTAGAAGAATATGAAATTTATAAACATTTTAAAAATAACCAAAATGAAATAATAATAAATGACAAGCTCCAATTTAGTTCAAATTCTATCTTCAATTCCCTTCTTGCCTACAATCAATACCAGAGCCCAGCTGTTGACCTTTGCTCCTCTGATAACCAAACCACACCTGATGGATAATGAAATGAGCCTCAGTCTGTCTACCACCGCCGGCGTGTCGTGATTGGTTATTATTGTAGAACAGGCCTGTTTGTTTTTAACAATTTTAAATGTACCCGTGTCCGTGTAAATGTATGACTGTTTTGTGTTTGTGTTTTATAATTTATTGATGAAGCCAAATGGTGGATTATGAACTTCACTAACTCTCAGCTGAAGATGACACTATTGTGTCGAAACATGTCCTGAACAAGTATATGATCATTTTTGAGCTGTCTGACGGATTTCAAGTAAGTAATTCAGTCTTACATTAATCACACAGCTCAGGGGCTATAAGCATGGATAATAATGTATTTTAGTCTAAAATCCCCGAAATTTCAATTTTTGTGGCAGCAAACCTGCATAATCATTCCCCATGTTATCCTTATGGGAAATAAAAAAATTCTATATCTTACTTATTTTTTAACATTTCTTGACTAAACTTGGTATATGGCTTCTTCTAGTTAAGATCTACTAAATAATGAATTAAAACCAACCAGTTTTAACATACCTGTTGCAGCAGACCTGCATAATCATTCCCCATGTTATTCTTATGAAGATTACAAAACATGTAAAATCTCGCTAAGTTGGATTGAAATACCGTTTGTTGTTTTGCATTTGAAATTCGCTGAGTATGCAGGTCTGCTGCAACGGGGGTATTTAATATTATTTTTAAACCCCACTTTTTGAGGCAAAACTTCATCAAAAAACTATCAAGTTGTAATTCATTCAAGGCTGAAAAGTATTTTTTTACTTGATTACGGTATACATTTATTCTGCTTATGGAAAAGTAGAAATAGCTGTTTTTCCTGAAAATTTTTTTATAACATTTAATAATTTACTTTAATGTAAAAGGAGTTTATTGGTGAACTTGAAAAAATGTTGATATCTTACAACTTACATAGATATAAATGTAATTTTGATGTTTTTAAAATTTACTACATTTCCGACAATACGATTTTAGAGCATTGAGAAACTGGTTTGTGTCAAGTCACTTTTTTTAGGCCTGGAGATGGAGACACTTCCTATGGAGATGGTGGAACGGATTGCCCAGCAGATGCCACCGGCAGATGTGGCTCGCTGCTCTGCTGTTTGTCGTCAGTGGCGTGAGATTTTCAACCAAGATTGTTTATGGAAGCCTTACTGTGATCCTGACATAGAAGAGCATCTGCGAACCCATCCCTGTATTGCGATACCTGCATTTTTATCTCCAGAAAATGAAAACTCAACCTTGACACCAATTAGTTTTTGGAAATTGGCTTTTTTGAGGGAAAACCATTTGAGGGGGAACTGGAGCAGGATTAGTAAAGAAGTTATCACTGAAAAAGCTCAAGTTTTTGAAAATGAATTTTTAGTGTATATAGATTTCTTGACAGAAACTCTAATCGTGGTTTGGTCTGCAAACTGTATTGAAATCTTTGATATTGCTGTGAAGCCAGCAGTTTGTGTAGCGAAATCAGTCTCCTCAGTAGATATAGATAATCATGACAGATGTATCGTGGTGGGAACTACCATGTTATTGGTGGAGACATTATATTCAGTCGAAATTTACAGAGTTGATTTACCAAAAAAACAAATCAATTTGAAACATTGCATTATTTTAGCTCAACCATCTGCTTTTGAGACAAGGATTGTCAAGCAGCATTTGTATCTTCTTTTGGATAAACACACCTCAAAATTGGAAATTTTTGATTTGAATAGCGGTGAGCTTGTAAAGGAAGAACCATGCCCAGTGATGGTGAGTGAAAATGAAATTGTTAAGTATCACAAAATATTTCAAAGTTCTTCATACAGTAACAGTGTGGCTGTGGCTTTTTATGTCAGCAAAAGTCACTTTAAGCTTTGTATTTACAGCATCAGTCAATTTACCTTCTTATCAGGTGTAATTGTTGACTTATTTTCCAAGTTTGAAGCTGCATTGCACCATCACTGGTTGGCTTATAATGATGGCAACACACTGACAGTGTACAACATTCAAACGAAAAAAGTCCTCCTGAAACACAAAGGAGACTTAGAGGGCATTAACATTCATGTTTGTGATGATTGTTTTGTGTTCACAGAAAAGAAAGCTACCACGGTAAGAGAATTCATTGAAAGTGAACATTCGTATAGGTTGATTTCGGTTAAGAGCTACTGTCCTTCACGCCAAACCCTTACTACCTTGACAAGTTATTCTGATAATCACTTCAGGTATATGCTTGAAGTAATAAATGATAAAGTCTTAGTACTAGCACTGCAGTATAAAAACATGACTTATTATAAATTTTCAAGCCAGAGGGTACTAAAGTTTGAGGTTGAAACTGGTAATGGAATTCTTTCCAAAGTCAACTGCTCTTTCTCTATTTTGTTGAGTAGAGGATGTAAAAGATTCAGTGTTGGCTACTTATGGTGAGGAAACACAAAATTTATAGTTGTATTAAAGCAAAGCCATGTGAAAATAAACGGTATCAGAAATCTGACATATATTTTCTTCCTTTACCCATAACTAGCTGTTGGTGACCTGCTTCACTGGGTTGAAAAGTCTTATGAAGGCCCAAAATATAGTTTATATATATATAGAAGATTGTAAAACGATAAACTGGTAACTGCACAGAATAACCAATTAAAACGACGATTCATTATGTGGTAATAAAGGCCAATATTTCCTAAAATAAACGGTATCAGGAAACTAACACATACTTTATCGCTTCAAGTAATTTAAAACCAACAAACATATATAGTGAAATAAAACAAATTAATTATCACACAAATATATACCAAATTTTATCAAAATCGGTTGGTAAATAACGGAGATATCGGTTTTTAAATATTTGCCATAAGAATATCATTGGACAATGTACTGTGTTTACCGCCGAACTATAATATCAATTATCTCTGCAACCAGTTGACGTAAACTAATGATTCAAAATACTGGATTATTTAGTTTTTCAAGTAGAATTTAATGGATGCAAGTATATTTTCTTTAGAGGTTACATATTTTGCGAAATTTGAAAAATATGAATTGTTTAATACTTAAACCCCCATAACTTCTGAATGTGAATTTTTACAGACATGCGGGTGGTGTACCCTTAAAGAATCCCCTTAAAAATCAAAAATTCAAAAAATGAAAAATACACCTGGAGATACCACGGGTTTATACCTACATGCCAAATTTCATGAAAATCGGGCCACTGGTGTTTTCTCTAGCTTTGTTTACATCCACACACACAAACACACATACATACATACATCCACACACATACAGACAGACACCACGCCAAAAACCACTTTTTTGGATTCAGGGAGCACTAAAACGAATATATCCACTAACAACTCAAATTCGAAAATTTTGATGAAAACAATACTTTCTCCATATACTATGTATAGGGGGGGAGAAAGTAAAAAGATAATAAACAAACTGAACTGTTGAAAACACTTTATTACCAGAGTAGCCAAGGCAGCTGTAAAAATAAATACCCCCATCGCAGCAAACCTGCGTACTCAGCGAATTTCCAATAAAAAACTATAATTAATGAAATATTCCAAAAAACATATAAAAAGTGATATATTAATATATTAAAATAAAGTTCCTTCGTTTGATTTACATGTCCAAAAAAGTTTAAAAATAAGTTTAATTTTTAAAATACATATTTTTTTAAATAAATGGGCTAGATTGTTATTTTTTTAGTTAAAAATCAAAAATCCTATTAAAAATACTTTTGATAAACTCGAGAAATACTTTGCAGGTTTCGATGAAACAAACTTTTGTTGGACAACATTCTGCTGCCCTGATACTAAAATACTTGACAAAAAACGTGAGCGGACATAACTTGGGGACCAATGGACTTTGAGCAACGATTCAAAATACCAAACTGTTTGTTTTTCAAGCTGAATCCAATGGTGAAAACATTAGTTTGATTACTTAAAATTTTAAATTTAAGAAAGCCAAAAAACCCATTTTTGTGGGTAAAAACAGTCTTAACCCCACTTTGGATATGTCACTTTGGATATGTCCGAGTTCGGGTTTAGGAACTCGTCCAAGAGAACCTAGTTTTACATGTGTGTACCAAATTTTGTTACGATCGGACGATTTTTATGAGTTATCGTGCTTACAGACACTCAAAAAATGAAAATTCTACTTCCGGTATAAGCCCATGTTAAATTTAGAAACAAATCGTGATTTTTGCAGGTAAAAATGCATTTTCACGATAAACTCACTTGATATCCAGAAAGTAGACTTAAAAAGCTATCAATTGATATAAAAATTGATATGATTGCTGAGGGTACCCTGAACGGATATTTTTTGTCCATTCTGTTAAAACGGCGGTAATAGCTTATTTCTAAGGAAATTCGCTAATATTTCTAAGGAAATTCGTTAATATCTCGAAGACCAATGAACTTTGAGCAATGATTCAAGCTACCAAATTGTTCGTTTTGTTGAGCTGAATCCAATAGAGAAAACAAAGATTTGATAATTTTAATTTTTCAATTTGAAATACTGAAAAAACCCATTTTTGAGGGGCAAAAAGGAGCCTTCCAGAGGTATTTTCGCTAATAACTTGGAGACCAATGGACTTAGAGCAACGATTCAAAATACCAAATTGTATTTTTCAAGCTGATTCCAATGGTAAAAACATTAATTTGATTACTTAAATTTTTCAATTTAAAAAAGCCAAAAAACCCATTTTTACAGGGTAAAAGCAGCCTTTACTGTACCCCACTTTATAGATATGTCGATCTGGCCGGTTTATGAACTCGTCCAAGAGAACCTACCTTGTCATCTGTCATCCTGCAAGCTGGCAAACTCTTACAATTTTGATTTTAAAAAATCGCTTTCAGAATTAATAAAATAGATTTAGATAAAAACAATTGTTGCAAGTAATTTTTAAATTGGTTTACTTAACATCATTGTAATTGTATTAAAAACAGCAGTAGGTTTATATAGTTTTGAATAACATTTATTTTTGTAATTCATATAATAACTGTAACAGCAATAAATAAACAAATAAATTCGTAAAATTTATTAGATCTTGGTGGTTTTTAAATTGAATACTTTTTCAATCGACACAAAATGTATTTTTATCAGTTTAAAGGGCAATTTTTAGCCAAAGCTTCTCAAAACCGAAAACTGATGTAAACCTAATACAGATATTAGGTTTTTTAACTAATATTTCTTTGTAACTAATTTTTTTTCGAGGGGAAATGCTATTAATGGACCGTCAAGGAAGATATCGAACATTCCTTGGTGTGTGGGACTCGCACCCAACTAAAACCCCCCGCCTCAGGCACGCTGTCACCCACTTCGGAAAAACCTATCAAGACATGAACTTCAAAGTGGAACCTTGTATGGTAAGTCCAGTTGGACTAACGCTTCTTATTTTGCACCTGAGGATTGGCCCTGGATCTTAAGAGCCTTCTAATATTTTTCTCCTGAGGATATATTCAGCGAAACTTGAAATTCGCCTCCAGTTCTCAAGAGAATAAGTCAGCATAAGGGGAACCACAGTCTCTGGCGTAACAACCCCTACCTCCAGTTCTAGATTTCTCCTTTTGTCCGCCTAACGCTTACACTCAAAGAAGGTGTGAAGAGCATCGTGTCTTGCTCACAATCACCGTATTGACAAGCTGGGGTGTCAACTTTGCCCATCTTATATGGAGGTAGGCCCGGAAATTACCATGCCCGGTAAGGAGCTGCGTGGTAAGGAAGTTTACCTCACCAAAGCCACGCTCGACCCACAAATTCAAGTCCGGTATAAGAATTCGCGTCCAAGCCGCTCTTGACTCACCAGCCCATCTTTCTTGCCACTGCTGAATGGAGGCCTCCCTGGCCAGTCGCGTCGCTTCCTGCGTCCCGATTTCAGCCTTGGTATGAAAAATCTGTTTTCGTTCTTTATTACAGGTTATACAACTGTAACTAATATGGAAGTAACTAATATCACAAAATACCTAATATGGCACATCCCTAAGTGTCACATTAAGCCTGGTTTGCACGACGACTAGTACAGTGAACAGTAACACCTTTAAACAAAAGAGAACAAAAGAATTTTTTCTACTGGCCTACTGTTTGGTCGTCGTAGGCACCGGTCTGACATTTAAATGGAGCCAAGTGGTAAGCTTATTGGAGCGGATTAGTTCGATGCATTTTATTAAGATGGCGTTGTAAAAACATGACTTTCTTCTTCTTCACTGATTCAGCCAATCAGAACGACGATAACGATCTGCTTCCCGTTCCGTTTCCCCTGATTTTCTGTCACGACGCGACGTGTACACAACCATAACGAGTTGGAATTAATTTGAGTGTGGGAAAATACCTAAAGTACGTTTGCAGAAGTTGTTCTAGTGTAAGTCGTTTCGTGAAATATACTGTACTGCGTGATTCATGTTGTGCTTGAAGCTATTGATGGAAAATAAATACGTAGATGTTTACATAAAAGCACTTAATAAAAATCAACTAAGTTAATTTTTATTAAGTGCTTTTATGTAAAGACCTACGTATTTATTTTCTATCAATCGCTTTAAGCACAATAAGAATCACTCAGTACAGTATTTTGCGAAACAACTTGCACTAGCGGCAAACGCACTTAATCTAAACAAACCGGTAAAGTCATTAAAATTGAAAGTCTAGCAAACAAAACAAGAAAACGAAAATATAAGCAAAGCAGACGACGACGATCGATACGTCGCATCGATGACCATCGATATATGGCATCGATGACCATCGATATATCGCATCGATCTTTTTATTTCTTTGCACTTTATTCAGATAGCGCTGTTGTTCCCTTACCACCGAGTTAACATGGGAGTGCCATCTCTTTACGAAGTTCATTATTACTCTATGTCGTAGGCTAGAAAGAAAAGGATGTAGCAGTGTCGACAATAGAACGCGCCAGTCTTGGTGTCGTGACACTAGAGATTTAAGCTTAAGCCTAGTTTACACTAGCATCTAAAAGTGTCGTCACTTGGACACTCTAATTAACATTGTTGTTATGCCGATATAGGTTTACCAAAATCAGCTGTGTTAACACTTCCAATTGTTACAACACCTTATTTATCATTAGACGGATGCAGACTTGAGTGACGACACAAATATTAGTTTTTACAAATATTTGTGTCGCCACTTAAAACTGCATCCCTCCAATGATAAATAAGGTGTTGTTACAATTGAAGTGATAAAACAGCTGTTTTTGGCAATCCTGTATCAGCATAACAACAATGTTAATTAGAGTGTCTAATTGACGACACTTTTAGATGCTAGTGTAAACTTAGCTTTACACATAAAACGAATCAAGATCAAGTGTTTAGTTCATTATTACTCTATGGTGTTTACGACATTTATTTGTAGTTTTGGCTGTAGCCCGAAATATACCAACACACAACTCTTTATATATATATAAAATGATTATACAAGTACGTATATTATATTGCTCAATATACTTAGTACAAGCATTGATTATATAGGTGTATTGTATTGTCAATGGTACAATATACAAACATAAGTAGTATCATTTAGAGTATATATAATCAATGGTAATTGATTATAGCTATTTTTTACGACATATTACATTGGTTTGTTGTGTTGGTCAACATGGAAAATCAGCTGTACAAACCAAACCAATATGTGACGTAGTTCCCGCCGAACCCGGTTCCACCATCGACATCATCTTACTAAGCTCTTCATTTCGTGCTTGTTCTTATGATACTTTCGTTCTAGATTGCGAAAAGTTATTAGTTAATAGCACGCATCCAGAAACTACCACTTTTCAGTTCATTGACATTCTTAATTTTGACATAGTCAAAATGCCCAAAGATAAAAGTGAGAAAAAGAAGAGGAAACAAGAATCATCAGACAGCGACTCGGGCCCTGATGTAGGTATTATTTATTTTTCTGTTACAACTAAATACCTATGTATAATGCGAACTATACTAAATACATATTTGTACTATGTTAAAGGCTGCACTTAACTTTTTAACAAACCTATCCCACATTTAACCACAGTTAATCCAAACATTACCTGGCGATTCCAGTTTAACTTTGGATTCCACTATCTTAAGGATAAATTGGGATTTTGGGTTACTGGGTGGAGACAGGGCCGGATTTCCCAATAGACCCAGTACGCCTGGGCCTATGGGCGCAAGCTTCCAGGGGGCGCACAGCCAAGAGAAAAAAATATACAAAAAATCTAGAAACAAAAATAAATAGCCATGACTAAACACATTTTTTAAATTGATTTAAAAGCAAATCATCAGGCAAAAATATTGTGATTTTTAATATCAGTGAAACAAATAATGGTTTGTAAAGTTTTATTGTTTTTCAACATTACGCATCAACTTTGTTAGTAGCCTACATCATTGATCTCAAACAAAGGAGAACTGGCTGTAAGGATGTCGTCGAGCGGTACGTATTGTATTTCCATTATACTAGCTCGGTGTCACTGCTCTAGTGCTCGGAGTGATAAGGGGCGCATGCGCTTGGCAATGTTATTGTCGAGACACTGGGCGCGTTCAGCCGCAGTCACCGGTGGGTAATCTACTACCCTATAATAAGAGAACGGTAGTGGTGGACGAACCACCTACCGATCATTGTTGTGCATCCACCGATGTTGTGTTTACGGTGGATTCGGTAAGTATCCGGACATTCTTGATTGTCAAGATGCGGTGGATTTGCCTATTAGTGACTATGGTAGGCCTAACTGGTTAGCCACCGGTGACTGCAGCTGAACGCGCCCACTGTTTCCCTCCCTCGCCTCACAATAAATCAGCTGGCGTATTCTTATCAGTGTTGCTCGTGTCAACGGCTGAGTTGTGCGTGCCACCGGTTTTAAGTATTTTTATTGCGACAATTAGTTTTATTAGTTGGTCAAGTCTTATTGTGTAATGAGTCTAAAACCAAAGCCAAGTGGTGCGTAATTTAGAAAAAATCACGAGGAAAAAGAAGAGAAAGAAGAAAAACTCTGATATAACTTTATTATGAAGGTTTTTAGAAAAGTAACTTTAACCAGACTAGGGAAAATTATGGGGCCTATGGGCACCAAAATGCTAAATCCAGCCCTGGGTGGGGAAATATTTAACTAATACATCCCTGCTGATTCAAAAGTTTTATTTGGCTATGGCTGAGCCCATTTGGAAACGAAAATTGCTGACCGGCCAAAATTCAATGCCCTAATCAATTTTTAACTGTAGGCCTAAGTTACAAGTCCTATTGTTGTGATAGGAATTTCATGAGTAACATATTCCATTTTCAACGAGTTTCATTTCTACAAAAATTTCAATGCTAAGTAAATTTTGAAATTAGTATCTGCACCGTTTAGTCAGGTTTCCCTGTCTGAGAAACCCTGATTCCTGTTTTTAGTGCCCGTGTCCTGAAGTTTGTAGGTTGTTAACCCTTTGGCTGCCAAGAAAAATTTTAGATTTTGTTTTAACACATTCACTGCTGAAGAACATTATAGGCCTAAACCTTCACCAGATGCTAATTAAAGTTTTCCCACAAAACCTTTTCTTTATGAGGCTTTATAAGGAGAGTCCAAAACTCAAGTGCAAACATTCCTGTAAAGTATTTATGATGTCATATAGTGACGTCAAAGTCATGGGTCAGTACTGACTCATCAGCATTATGTCACAGGAACAAATATAAAATTCACTCAGTACACAATAAATGTTTGTATTATGCTATAAACTTAACTTCATGCACGTGTTCATATAAAGATGAAAAAGTTTACACGGGTGAAAAAATTCCATGGAAATAAATATGACGTCACTTGGTGTCGTCAAAATCATGGGTCAGTAATGACCCATAAAAGGAATATTGAATGGGAAAAATCCATTATAATCACACAGAAATGTATAACTTATATTATTTTATTTTTCTATTTATTAAAGATTTAATTTATCAATTTATTAAGCATTAACACACACGCATCACGACGATGGTAGGCCTATCGTAGGGTACCAAGGAATGGGTTAATATTGACCCAGCCGCGTGAGCAAAAGCACGACACGGGAACTGAACTACCCGAAGTATCTGAACTATCTGAAGCAACGCAGTACAGGTCCGTCTGTGCCGCACGCTGATTTTGCAGTAAAATTCTGTTAAAAAACCGAATAATCGAATATTGCAGCAATCAATTTATTGGATCGAAAGATTAATCGATTATCTTTCAGGTTTTATAGGCTAATGGAAAAAACCGCAATATGGGATCATTCAATTCCAGCCGTTCATGGAATCAATCCGATTATCTCAACAGCTTTGAGCCGATCTGATGGGCCGCAGGCAATTCTCACGACGAATATTGGCAACTGGCTGTTCTTGTGACAAATGGCGACGTTAATCACATCGGCAGCTGGCAGTTCTCGCGATTTAATAAGTTACAAAGCCATTGTAGTCGGCTCTTGACAGTCAAAGGGTTAATAGGTGTGGGATGGATAGTAGTGCTGTGTTTTAAGTAGTCTTGTGTAAGCTTATATAAATTTACATGGATCTAGATGAAAATTATATTCTGCAATTTTCTTGACAATCCATCTGGATCGTCGAAGTGCCTTCGGGACTAAGGCCTAATGTAAGTTAGTGATACCTAAGCCTAAGCCTATTTAAATTTTAATATGACACTGTAGGTTAATGATAGGATCTTTACTTAGTTAGGAAAATGAGATGATCTAGGCCTACGTCCTATTAACCTTGTACAGTACATCTTGGATTATCTGGACCCAGGTTTAAGCTGGGAAAAAATTTCTTTGAGCAAAAATGCTACTATCTCTTTGAGACTTGTAGCAAAATTATTTTCCTTTTAGCATTGTTATCGCATGTGAATGAATGAATGAAAGAAACGTTTATTCCAAGAAATATACAGCTTTACAAATATAATCATAAAAACATAAGTCTATAGCAAATGCAAAAAATAAATTAAGAATTTTATTACAATTTTATTGGCTGCTAAAGAAAAAAAGGAATGGTCTCATGGAATCAGCAGACATAGGCAAATGCCTGTGCGTCTGCTGCGTTGCAGTATAAAAATATCGTAAGTTTGACCTCATTATTGGAAATTTGTGTGTAATAAAAATAATTAATGAAGTTATAATTAGGAAATTTATTGAGGAAAGTTAATTTATTTTTAAAAAATAATGGAGAAAAAAGTATGATTTAAAAACTAAGTTACGGTTTGTGCTTCTTTATTTTATAACTAGCAGTTGCCCGTGGCTTCGCTCACGATAAAAAATTACAGCTGATCTTACCTCTGCTCTTTGAACCGTCAAATTTTAGTATCAGTTGTTTACATTTCAGAATTAGGATGTTCATGGGGCTTAGCCCGAGGGGATTTTAAGGAGGTGAATAGGCCTATATGTTTCCCAGGTTCAAGATCTATCTCTTTGTGAAATTTCAACCCAGTCGGTTCAGTATTTTTCGTGTTCAATTGTCCCATACATACATACATATAGAAACCACCTCTTCTTTATAATAGTATAGATGGTCTGATATAAATGTCATTAAGTTATGGCACATGTCATCAAAAAAACAACTTAATCTAACAACATGACCTCAAACTATATAACGCATCACCGTTTCGAGACGTCTGTTTTCGCCAGTGTTGCCAGACTGGCCATGAGATTTTACCCACCGTGAGTTTAGAAAATCCCCGCTTTTACACAGCAGTTTCTCTAAAAATCCCCGCATAATCCAAGGCACCGTATCTTGCCCATTAAATAGGGTATTCATGACTTGAAACTAAAATTATCGAATGACTATATTGATTATTCGACTCTGTATCATTCCAAGCGGTGGCGAAATAGCCCCCCACATTCTCGCATTCGCCACCACTCGACTAGACTCGGCGACTCGGCCACTACAGAGTGCGCACTAACTGCTCTTTAGCAAAGAGAACGTCTGCACGTTCTCTGTGTCTATCTATAGTCTTCTTTTTGACGCGACATCTGATCGAGGGTTACGTTGACGACTACATTCTATAATTAACTCATATTTTATTTTAAGTCATACAAAGTAATGGACTTAAATGGACTTTTATTGAGACTTGTATTGGTTAACTTTATTTTCTGCAATAAAGTTAAAAATTTCCACTCTCCCTTTGTAGCAAAAAGGCGACAGCTTGTCCGAATATTGTCGCATTTTCGTGGAGCATGTCGCATTTTGCGACAAATGCGACCGCAGCTTAAACCCTGTGTGGACCCCACATTATCCAAATTGCGGATTGTCCAGATCGTTCCGTCTGAGAAATTAAAATAATAAAATCACGGCAAAAACATATTTTTAGCAAGTTTATGGGTGGAATGCGCCTTCTAAAAGTAAAATGCAAATGTAGTTTTCTGGATTGAATCGAAAGATTAATCGATTATCAACAAAGCGCTAGGTAGTAATCAACAAAGACATAGCCTATGGCAATTTTGCGAGTGTTTGTTTATTGCTGTCATTTGATGTGTATGACACGATTTGCAAAAAAGCATTTGATGACTAGTAATCTTTGAAAACTCTATTGTATTTTTTATCTTTGCATCTTTTTATCGTCACACAATATTTTGTTCTTTTCTTCTTGGCCGAAGGGAGAGTTTCCACTATGTGATTCAAATCTTAAAAAATTCATATCCTGAGATCTAATTCAGATTTTTAAAGAAAGATTGTGAGAATATAATTGAAAAATAGGTGTTGCAACACCATATTCTACTTGAAACAAAAATGTTATACGAATTCTAAGACAGCAGCAAAAAATTACCAATCAGTGAAAATAAAGTAAGCCTACTAAGTAACCATGCCCAATGTATTCAGAACCCTATAAGTAGGAACATCCAATGTTAATTTTTTTAGTTCCGCCGCCGAAAAGCAGAGGAGAAATTAGCGCTGATGCATGGAATAGTTCAAGCTGGCTCCGTCTATACCGCGCTTTTACTCACTATCCAAAATGTCAAAATGAGAATGTTTGTAAACAAAAAAAGGTACGGTAAACATTTTAGTAAAAGATAAACAATATAAAACAGTTAAATACAACAGTCAAAATATTACAACCAGCTGCTTGGCTTTGGAAAGTCAGCTTGATCCGTAAACTCCTACAACAATTCCAATTGGACTGAAAAATTAAAGTGGTGCCATCTCTTTTTTGGCGGCAGGAACTATTCATTTTTCCATAAGGTGTCCCTAACTTAGAGGGTTCTGTATACATTGCCATGCCTTCCCAACCACGTTTTTGAGTGGTGTGGTGTTGATATTTAACACAATTTTTTAGAAAAAGTTGAAGGGCTATCATGGGACCTGATACTTACATGGTTGGGTAATGGGTAGGGTATCAGTAGTTGTAGTATGTAGTGCATGCATGCCTCCAAACCAAACTTACATCAACAACCAAACTTACATCAACAAACTTTCAAACCAAAACTGAGAAACCCTGGACACATACTTATGACATGGTGATTTTAGTGTTAAGGCTCCCTTTCCAACACAGCGTCAGCGAGCTCAACGTTGACGTTGGCGTCACTGCACTTCGTTAAATGTGATGCAGGCAATGGAGACTTGTTTCCTAGACGCTGTGCGCGCTGATTGTTGATGTGTCAGTAGACACTATTGCTCGCTTTCCATTTGACTATGGCGCAATGACGCCATCGTCGAGGTTGAGCGCGTGGACGCTGTGTTGGAAATGGAGCCTCTAGGCCAAATATTCTTGGTTTTGGTTACTATTGAAATTATTAGGTTAACCCTCGAGTGGGCGCACGCGGAGTTTTCCTCCGCACGTGTTTTTTATGTTAAAATAAACAGACATAATGGGTATCGGCGGTCGTGTCCGGCTCCGTACTTTATGCCCCTCATTCCAGGAATTTCCTAAAGCTATTTATACCCCCCACCCCCCCCTTGGTACCTCGTTATATGCAATTCAGAGATGCCGTCTCAGTTTGCGGAGCGCCCTCTCCCGTTACACAGACACTGATACCTATTTTAAAAATTCATAATAGCAATGGATTTGTAATTATTATTAATTTTTTGGACTTTTCCTTTTGCTTTCGAAAAAAGGAAGCGAAAGGAAAAGTCCAAAAATGTAAATAATAATGAATACATATTTTATACTAGAAAATTACATACTATGTTAAATTGAAATATAACACTTATTAAGTTGAACAATTAATTGAATCGACAATGAAAAGTGATACCTAATGTAGTTTGTCAACATTTAAATACAATATTTCGTAATAAAACAAGAAAAATGGGTTAAATTTGTGCAATCTAGTGTTGCGGGGTAAAACTCCGCATGCGCCCGCTCGCGTTTTGCCGGTGAAGCGCCCGCTCAAGGGTTAAGGCTATTACCCTAAAAGGATTGTTACTTAATGAATTTTACTAAAAATCATAAAAATGAATTTCAGTAAAATCATTTTGTTCAACTCTTAGCCAGCAGGATCAAGCAACAGCTTTTTCTCGTTTTTTGTAAGTAAATAACAATTTTGCACCTGTTGTTAGCATTAGATAGATCATTCTTTCCTAATGGGAAGTGAGAATTCATTTATCTTAAATGATATCAAGGCTGGTTTTAACTTCCCTAAAGTTTAATACGTAGTTTTTGAAACACAAGCCACTTTAGTTTGGTACCGTGACTTTAATCTACCGGGTTGATCCAGGGTTTGGTCATTATCCATCCCTGTCTTGTTCCGATGGTGTCCTGGTGAGATGAGTCCACTGTACAGGTAATTGACTATTCTCATGGGGTTTTACATGGTGTTCAATTTTCCCGAGGTCCTTTGTAAAATCTGAACAAACAGACGATCTAAAAGAAATACATAGCTCATTTTACGGTGCTTTAGATATAAATAGATGTGTTGACTTCTATGAGCAATGGTATATATATTAGCCTATGTTCATCCTGCAGTCCAGGCCTTGTAAAAGATTACAAGTAAACATAGTCTTTGATGTGTACATCTGTTTATTGACTGTGTTTTGAAGCTTGTATTTCCCAAAAAGCCATCTGAAATATATGTGTTAAGAACATTTTACTCCTTTCACTCAACGCCATTTTACACTAAATTTGGTCATTCTATTCTCCACACTTTGCATATTTTATCTTGAGCCTTGGAAACCATCATCTCACCCGGAGCAGTGGGAGTGGGTTAAAAATTTCTAACATGAAGGAAATTAAAAATAAATCAAACTATTTCTGTTGTCGAATAATAATTTTTTCCTGTCTGAGGCGTCAAGAGACAGTGACAGATTGATATCAAAGTCAATGGTACTGATTTATGTCATTTTTAAGACCATCATATTCCATGTTTCCCAAAAACATTAAATGTCAACCTTTAAAATTTTGTGTGGAAAGTAGGCCTAAGCAATAAAAATTTTAACTTTAAGCTCCACCATAATTGATTAGGCAACCCGAACACAGAAAAAGATTGCTTGCCATTCTAATAATCATATCACACATCACAATCACATGCACCAGGCAGTAAAAATTTGGTGTGCACATCTCTTGTCTTTTTCTTGCTTTATTTAATTTGTTGTTACTATTTTTATAAAAAGTTGAGAAAAATAAGGATAAAAATCGTACTCTGCCTAGCAGAAAAGTGTGTCCGTAACGCTCAATCTTAGCATTTTCTAAAAGTTGCCTATATCAAAATGTCATCTGTTAATTGTTGATCGAAAATTTTTTTTAAACATTATTTGTTGTACCACACCATTGATGAGGAACCATGCCTTACAGCTTCGGCAGTGGAGTAGATCATGGCTCAAGATAGCAGCTTGTTGTAAATTCAGTTGTTGACACCAGATCGGCCCTAAGCATCTCTTCCTTTGTGGAACAGACGTTAAGAATTTATAAACCAATCTCAACTGTATGCAAATTTCTCACCTTAGTCTCAGTTGACTCATTTATATATAACATCAATGCATTTTATTCTTTGAGTATTTGTAAAAAATAATAGCTTTCTGTTTTACGATGGCAATATTTATTTGTTGTCAACTGTTTCACAAGCTGTGCTGGAATAAAGGAAATTTAATATGACCATAGTATTGCATCTATAACATGTATACACTATATATTATAATGTATGGTATTATTTAATTTATAATATGACCAGAAAAGGGTTTGAGTTTTTTAATGGTGTTCTGTAATCATTGACAATTTTTCTGAAACGAATACATTTACTAATGACACTAGGCTAAAGCTACTGTACTGAAGTCTAATGTTTAATATGAGATTAAGACTTGCAGTTCAATAATTTTCATGAGCCACTACCACTATCAAATTTTTGGTTATCTGATTTTTTATCAACATGTGAATTATGTTGACTTAGCTTATCAAAGTCTACTACTTTATTTAGTATTTGTTGCTGTTGTCGTTGATTGTTTCCTAACAAAAAAGAAAGTTGGTTTTTTCAATACTGTGCTGAAAATATGGTGCTCTCTTCTTCAGAAAGTGAAACCGGTGGTTTTAATTTTGACCATTCTGATATTATGAAAGTAAGTTTGTTTCCACTGTAATACCATTGAGGTGGATATTTCTGTGTATCCAAAGTCAATGGTATTATAAGGGTAATTGTTGTATGTTTCTTTGTGATATACAGGGTGTTTTTTTAACACAATCCATTTTTTAGATTGGATAATGCACATGTAAATATTAAATAAGTATGTTATTGTTAATATTTACATTTTATACAACCTATTATTTAAGTTTGATCACATTTAGTTTACATTATGTGCCCAAACAATCCGCCATTGGCATTTTTATAAAGTTGTACTCCCTCCATCGAATTCCCGAACATGTGTTACAAGGTACCTCTTTGAATTTCTTGCATTCAATTTGTTATGTTTGTTTTGAGGTGCTGAATATCTTGTGAATCGTTTTTGTAGGCCTTACGTTTTTTGTATTTTTTGTAAATAATATAATTGCGTCAAATCCGGCTATCTTGGGGGGTAAAATAACCTTCACTGATAAAATAAAGTTTTGGGTTGCGTTTTAAAAAAACACCCTGTATCTCTTCAGTACTGGTACCATATTACTTTTCTACATAATTTGAATTTGATCAATGCTAATAGAACAAGGTCTAGGCCGTTGTTTAGGGAAATAATACAGTGGGATTTGGACCTTTAATCTCCAGAAGCAGTAAAAACTTGGTGTAATTGCTATCTTTTTCGTTTTTCAGTTTGCTTGTTGTAGCTTTCTCAATATCAGATCGACGCTTCAACTTAAACCTTTTGAGAATTTTCTTGCCTGAGGGCTACAAATAAGTGGCATTTTTTATGAGAATATGCAAACCATAATTTAAATTAACCATCCCTTGACTTAAAGCATGGTTTATAGAGTGTTTTTTTTTTCAAAAATTCTTAATTTATTTTAAAATTTAAACAAATTTTAATGTTCTATTTGCTGGAAACATCTAACAATGTGGGGGAAGTAAATTTCACTTGAAAATTTAACCCCCCCAATAACTAGTCCTACCCCCTTCTCGCCCCCAACCCCTAAGTTAAAAATTTCAAATGGTACCTATCATACTGTTAGTGACATATCATAATTAAGAGCGTAAAACAAATATTGGTCAGAGAAAAATTAAAATCACCACATCTGTTCTTGAAATTAATACATCAAAGAAAGTGTTTTCATCATCATAACCTTTGTTAGATTTTTATCATAACCATCTCTAGTGCAAGGCCGCGGTGCTAGTAACTGGCAATATCGCACCTAAGGGTTCAGCTGATTTGGTTATCCACACTCTCTTACGGCACTATTTTTTGTTGACTTGAAACCAGCTGGCTCTGTAAGGGAAAGTCAATGGTTTTACTATGCAAAAAAGCCTTGAGAAGTGACGTTGCCAGGTTGAAGGCCGCGGCCTTATTACTAGAGATGGCTGAGTATTTATAGTACCCATAAAAGAGAATTGGTATATTGATTGGGAGAAACAGCTATCACATTTGGGCAATTATTTCCCATGGCAAAACTTTACGCCCTCTCCAACCCTCAGCTCACTCCAACCCTATCTTTAAAATTTTAAATGTAATATATACCCTTGTGACATATTCAAATTAAAAGTTATGAAAAAAGAAACATTTTTCTCAAATAAAACTTAAAATACCACCACACTTTCTCAAGATTTCACTAGATTAATAACTTTAATCAGGGTTTTCAATAATTAATCAATATCTTGAGAACACATGATATGATTTTAAATTTTCCCTAAGAAAAATCTTTTTTTAAGAAACATTTTTTGAGTTAGGGGTTGGGGTGAGAAGGGGGTTGTTCAGGGGTGAAATTTTAATGTAAAGTTTACTTTCCCCTGCATTGTTAGACGTTTCCCCTGCATGTGTGTGGCAAACAGAAAACTAAAATTTGTTTTAGTTTTGAATAACTTAAGAAGCAAGTTTTGAAAAAAAACATGTCGGACAATATCAAATGCAAAGTACCACGAGCTGTATTCAGGGGTGCCCACAGGGGGGGGTCATGACGCAAACTGCGTCATTGAAATTTCTGGGGGGGGTGAAAAATAGTTCTTTTTCGCCAGCCTGGGGGGGGGCATCATAAAACAATTAAAAAACGTGAAATTAAGAAATTCAATTTCAGTATTAAATTAAAACCCATATTTCTAGAACTATGGATATATGTGTAACGTAGTGTGGGCTCTGGGCAGTGATAATGCAAGTTTGGCAACGTTGAGCTAGTGGTTGCCTATGGTAACGAGACTCGCGCGGTGGCGCGATGTACTCGTAGCTCGGAGAATTTCGGCGCATGCATTCACACTCCCACCCCTTCGATCTTGTGTCAGTTGCAGTTGTCATTGTCCGTCAGTGGTTACTGGTTAGTTCTTGCTATCCGATACACCTGACACCTGCGTGTTTTGTAACTTTCGAGTATCATAGATGTTTTAAAATATTTAGTTTGTGGTTTAGGTCTACTGTATTTTATTGTAAGATGTAATCACGGTGAAGTGCATCGGGCTTTATCACAATACATTTGTATTTTGCTTATAGTTCAGTTATTTAAAATGCCTAAAAAACAAAAACTATTAAAATGTAAGTGTTTGGAACCTATGTGTAACGCTAAAGTACGCCACGATAAGTGGACAGAGCACTGCAGAAAGAAACATGTGTACAAAACTAAGAATGGCTTGAATATAAATTTTTAAATAATCGAGGAAAAGGATATGGGCGAGTCCGCTTGGAAACCCTTGATAGGAAAAACTGATAAAGAATAATATATACATATATAGTGAACATTGTTTGTTAACAATAAACCAATGTTTATGTATACAATGAATTTATCTTCCGAATCCTAATATCTCGGATGTGGGGAGGGGGTTGGTCACAGTTAAGAGGGGGGGGGGTGAGTCATTACCCCAGGGGGGGGTGGGCACCTCTGGCTGTATTTGAACTGTGAGAGTTTAATTGAGTCATATTTTCTGCATTTCAAGGGAGGGTAATCTTAAAACTGCCTCTTCTAGAAGCTGTTGTGCTTGCATCTGCTGTCGATAAAATGTTATAATTTTCAGGATCGAGAAGGGCCAGACAGTAAAAAATTAAAACTTGAAAAGGATGACATCGATTCTTTTCATATTGAAGGCATGAAATACCTAAAGGTGCGAACTTTTAGAGGAAAAGTCTTAGTGGATATTAGAGAATATTATGATGCTGGAGGAGAATTAAGACCAGGGAAAAAAGGTAAGTTTTGTAGTTGCATGTTCATTACTAGAATAATTAGAATAATTTTTGGTTTTTAGGTAGCATAATATAATTTGACCATGGTGCAAGCTGATTCAGAATCTGACTAGTGTGAGATCGTTAGTAATAACTTTTAAATATAGATGTCCACAGTGGTATCATTATAGTCAATTAAACATCTGAAGAAATATTTCTTGTGATTTCATTTATTTTGTAAGCTTGTTTGCACCATGAAGTAATTAGATTTTATTTTTCCAAATTGCCACTTAGTTTTTTTATAAATGATGTCTCAAAGACACAGATTGCGGTACTGATGTTTGTTTATTTAGGCCTAAGTAAGTCTATATTATCGTAACTCTAGATATTTTCTTTGTGTTGTTATATCTTCAATGCCACTCTTTTTTATCACATTATCATCATCTTGTTCTTTGATAAATTATAAAAAAACATTAGACCATAGAGAAAATTTTAATGGGTTCATTTAAATAAATTTGAATTTTCGCTCAGATTACACCTGATTTAAATTTTAAAGGCTTCAGTAGAATACTTGAAAGTATTCGTGACAGCCATTAACTCTAAAATCCTCAGTGAAATGTACAGTAATCATTGTTATTCCAAACTGATTGAAACCGAACTTAGTTTGGATCATTGCAATGCTTACATGAACTATATACGGCTAAACGGCTCGCTGAGGGCTCCGCCCCAAGGCCCCCAATGATGTGTCCTGGCTAAAGAAGTGTTTTTTAGTTGTTTATTATTCAAAGACTAAGTTGTATTCAATATAATTCTCCACAATATATGTTTGGTTGTGGCTTGGGTGGAGGGGTGGTACCATTTAGGTGAGGGAAAATCGTTGGATCGTGGGAGGGGGGTCAAGTGGGAGGGAAGGTGTGGAAGGTTAAAGGGGGTTAGGTAATTATTTATTTAAAATAAAATCAATGCAGTAATTAATTAAGAAATAACATTAATAGCATCTATTTCTTCAATTTAGGGATTAAATTAGTTGAGATTAGCAAACAAATTCTGACTATCGCAAATGGTTATTTTGACAAATTTCAGGTAGTTAACTGAGTATTTAGGTCAAATACAATTAAAAACTACAACGATAACTGAAAATTGATTGAAAGCCAAACTTAAGAGCACTCTTTGAGGGAATAAAACAGGATAAAAAGGTTAGATAGGCCTACCTCTCATAAATATGGAAGTTAACACTGGCAATCTCGTTATAAAAAATTAGGCCTCTCAATAAATAAATTCTAACATAGCAATAAGATATAGAATAAAATTTAAAATTCATTGAAAGTTTGACTTTAGAAGAACATTGGAGAGTTGAAACGGGTTAAAATTGGCAAATGATCTCTTAACAACCCTGAAGGCAGGGCCGTACTCAGACCGGTATAGCCGGTACAATTTTACCGGGGCCCGAGCCGGAAATCAGCTACGGTTTTGAGTGGAACGGGTGCAGTACCAGGACTTGAGGGGCCCGGCTTAATATCTTCACCGGGGCCCGCCAAAGCTGGGTACAGCCCTGCCTGAAGGGTCAATGTGACTATCTCCGTGTCAAAAATCAGGCCTCGCCATAAATAATTAATTTGCAAAAGAAGTAAATACCCCCGTTGCAGCAGACCTGCATACTCAGCGAATTTCAAATGCAAAACAACATATTTTAATCCAACATAGCGAGATTCAACATGTTTTTGTAAGCTCCATAAGAATAACATGGGGAATGAGTATGCAGGTTTGCTGCTACGGGTATATCAAAACTGGTTGGTTTTAATGCAATATTTAGTTGAACTGAACTAGAAGAAGCCATTTACCAAGTTTAACAAGATATGTTGAGAAATAAGCGAGATATAGAATTTTCTTTATTTCCCATAAGGTTAACATTGGGACAACGTACTGTGTTTACCACTTTCAATATCTCGGAAACCAATGGACATAGAGCAGTTGTTCAAAATACGAAATTGTTTGTTTTTTGAGCTGAATTCAATAATGCTAGCAAAAATTGGATAATTTTTAATTTTCTATGTAAAAAACTCAATAAACCCATTTTTGGGGGGGTTTACCCTCTTTTAACCCCCCTTCCGGTGGTCCGATCGGGCTGGTTCATGAACTCGTCCGAGTGATTAGCACTCGGAAGAGGGGGTGAACCAGGTATATATTGTTGTTGTTGAGGGGGGGGGGGTGATATTGGTATACAGTAGAAGCCCTCTAGTTCGGCCACCATGGGACCGGACTACCGGCCGGACTACAAAATGGCCGGACTATCCGGATGTACTATCAAAACATAAAATAATCCTATTAACCCTAGAGAGCTCGCGCGGGGTAAATATTTACCCCATTGTTTTATTGTATTTATTTAATGAAACAACAAGCAATTAATTCAAAACATATTACAAACTTTAATGTTGACTATATTTAACTTATATACACTCCATCATGTAGAAAGTCTTAACAGAAAAGCATACTGTTCACACATAAAACAGTCAACACAAGTTTCTACTGTATGGTCCTTGCAGATGCTTTTACCGCAATTAGCATAGCACTTGGTAGTTTTTCGGTCCAAATTTCTAAATTTCTTGATCAGAAATCACATCTTGCATTTTTTCCGAGTTAGTTGTTGCATTGGTTCTTGTTGCGGTATTCCTAAAGCCAGCTTTATGCACGTTTTTAGGTCTCTTGGTAATGTTACAATTTCAGTTCAGCGTGGACTTAAAACAAGATTTGCCGTTACAAATTTGGCATTTCATCAACCTAGACTTACAGGTCAGCCACTAGACGAGTCGACTGGAAGGTACTGAAGGGGAGAAAGCATTGGGGTGCGTCTTCGCATACTTTTTCTTGTGTTAAAAACGTGCCTGGAGAAAATTTACCCCGCGCGAGCTCTCTAGGGTTAAATTCATTGCATATGCTTAAAAACCAACAAAACACGTTATTTAAACATGTTTACAGTGTTAATTGCCAAAGAAAATGTTTTGACGTCTCTATGTTGAACTGTCATGATATTGCTCTACTCGTCATGGTATAGTCTACTGAACACGTTTTTTAATGATAACGTACTGAGGATATAAAGTGAACAGAAAATCTCATTAGGTACTGTAAATATACACTAGGGATCTATTTGATAAAATTAATTACACGTATTACTTGAATCAAAACCTAGACGAATTAAAAGAAATCTGTTATATTCTTTTGTTATGGAACACTTTTTTACTAAATTTTTCTCCCATTATCACAAACCAAGTTTGTGGTTTCACCCATTTTAGGTTTCTCAAACTAAATACGTAATATACAAATTTTTGCAAGGTACACTTCCGACAACAGTCCTAATACTAAACAGCAAAAGAAACGCACAGACGAAATCTCAGATCAAATCTTACTGTACAGTCTTTTGATGTAAAGGATAACAACATCGTTTGTTAGTACAGGTCAAGAGTGTCCATCAATTGCAAGCATGCCCGTAAACTAAACTGACATAAATAGTTTATTTTTACAGCAGAATTTAAAAATTCAGGATAAATCCTGTCAAAGGTCATTTCCCCGTGGTGCGGCGTGGCGGTACGACGGATATGAAGACACCCTTTTAGGGCCAGCCGGACTATCCGGCGGCCGATCCAACCAAAGCCGAACTAGAGAGCATCTACTGTATATTTGGTGGGTACGTCTGTACCAAATTTCATTAAGATCGGACCATATTTACGGCCGCTATTGTGTTAACAGACATATATATATATATATTTTAAATAAACAAAAAGACCGACTTACAAATTATAGATATATATATAAAAATTCGAACGAATAGTGTTTTTTGCTTCTGGGGGCCCCAAAATGAACAGTTAACATGGTCTCGGGCTTAGGTCTTACCATGAGACCTACGGTAATAGCTTATTCCTTTAAGGAAATTCGCTAATTCCTTTAAGGAAATTCGCTAAAACTATGAAGGCAATTGAACTCAAAGAAAGTCCAACACTAAATGACTTTTTGATGAGTGAAAATGCGGTAAAAATGGATCATTACCTCTGATAAACCTGAATTGTCAAACTGAATATCTCCATTTAAAAAATTAAACCTCTAAGACAAAACTAAATTTTATAAATAATAATAACCACAAAATAAATTAAAATTTAAATAAAAGTCCAACTCTTTATGATTTTTTTAAGGCTTTGTCAAAATTATATCTCAACAGTTATGCACAGTCATCTTTTTCAGCAAAACACCCACTGATCATGTGCAGTTTTTTTTGTACAGCAAGCAGAATTTATTTTGTCAATCTTGAGTGATTGTCTTTTACATTGACCTTTCCTGCATTTTCATTTGTTTCATTTTTAGATGTGCTTTCATCATGTCTTTTTATAGGCCTAGTTTTATATCTGAATATCTAGTTTGGATTTACTGACCTACATTAAACTTACTTTACATACTATAGTCAGATTCAGTCATATAATTTTATAACTACAGTTATAAATGACAGTCATATAATTACAAGTTTTTATAATTCTCTGTTTTACAGATCTATAAAAAAGATTATTTCACTTGTCTTTTTTACCAATCCAGGTTTTTACCATTTCCAGGTATATCCTTGAGTGCCGCACAATGGAAAAAGGTTGTTTCTTTATCTGACCAAGTGGATGATGCCTTGAAGAAGGTCTAAAGTTGTTACGCCCCTGCCAAATGTGTACAAATTTGATATCTCGTTAACCCTTTGTGTGGTTTAATATATTTGATGGGTGATATTGGTTTTAATTTAAAAAAAAACTATCATATACATAATAAGCATTTAGGCCTTAGTAAGAGTAGGCCTGTGAAAATGGTACAATTAAAAAAAAATTCATTCACCACATTTTTTATTATTTATTTCAAGCTAAAAGTGCATTGTTTATTATTTGAAGTCGAACTTGTTTTAAGTAGTTTTGATTTTGTAAAGCAAATAATGTTTTGTTTGTGAACATATGTCATACATATAAGTTTTATTGCCATGAAAAATAAATAGTTTGTTTACCGTAAAAGTTTGTTAACAATGTAAAAAATTTTGTATTGTTTGAATTCTAAGTGTTGATGGTTCAGTAACAAGTAGATTTAATTACAGTAGAGCGCCGATTATCCGAACGTCAATCATCCGAACCGTCGTCTAACCGAACACCGTAATAATTCATATTTTGAACATGATTCTCAAGCAATTCAAATTCGCGCGCCAACCGAAACTCCCGATGCGCCGGGATATCAATGTATTCTGATAGATTTCATAATAAAATTAAGTGAATAATTTTTGTTTGATCATTTTTTAGCCTTTTTACTATTAAGAATTACGTTACATATATAATTTTAAAATGATGTCTTTTCATGTTCGATTATCCGAATATTCAGTTATCCGAACACCCCTTGTCCCCAATTAGTTTGGATAATCGGCGCTCTACTGTATAGTTAGTCTCTAAACTGTGCGTAAAAGATAAGAAATAAAAACAGTGCAACATTTCTGTCTTATTGTAATTTAACAAATAGTTTGTTTAAGATATTGTAGTGTATTATTGGAATTCATAATGTTAGAACAAATAGACCTGGTTTCTGATAGTCACGTAACTATGTGTTAGAAGATCAAATACTAAGACAGTTCAAAATATTAATTCAAACCTGAAGTGATTTTAATTTTAATTCTTTTCCTTTTTTGTGAACATGTGTCAAAGTCTTATTGTAATGGAAAATAAATAGTTTGTTTAATATATTGTGGTTAATTATTTGAAAGCAAAATATTGCTGGTTATGTAACAATTGGACCTGGTTGCCGATATTATTGGGAGCATGAAATAAGACGAATGGCAAAAACTGTAAACTCATGGAATCGTCTGCTAAACCCTCAGCTGAAAAGACTATATGAAATGTTTATGTTGAGCTGTCAAAACTTTGTTTGCGCTTATCAGGGCCTTTTACATATACATTCGTGTTGATTTTAATACATGATCTGCCTGGAAGATGTGTTAAAACATCTTCTCAGTCCTTATTCAGTTTGCTGTTGGGTTGATAAACCATCCAAACAAATAATAAACAATAATTTTGCCAGCAGCCCACTCACTCATCCGCCTTATTTTGGTGCTTCTGATAATAGTCACCAGAAAATGAGTTCAAGATTTGAGATAAAAGAAACACAGTTTGCATGCCAAACTTCGTGAAATTGGGACCCTTGGTGTTGTCCACACACTACATATTATAAACAATTCGAGAAATCAACCTTTCTCCCGGTCATTCACCTCCACAACAAAGCACAGAGCCCTCCGGACAAACACACAGCGGAGCACAGAGGTTTCGGACAAACAAAAGTTACTCCGAAAACCACTTTAAGATTCAGGGATCGTGAAAGCAAATTTAAAGTTCAAAATATTTTACAAAATTTTCTTCATATTTTATGTTTAGTGGGAAGAGAAAGTAATATGATCCAAGCTGACTGAAATAACTTCAGGTTTTGGAATTATTTACAGAATAACCAGTTCAGGAGTTCAGTTTTACTGCTTGTATCAGAACTTGTATACTACCTTTTAGCTTTGCAGGTGAAAGCCGTGGCAAATATATAAACTTGATTGTTATTATTGCAGTTAAGACTTTTTTGTAAGTGTTAAAAACTTTAACTTTTTAAAAATATAATTTTAATTTTTGTTTTGTTTTGAATCTAACTTTTTTTCCACGGATGTTGAAAATCATAATTCATTAGTCTAGTACAGAACACATTTTGATATTTCTGCCCCTGCACCAGTATTATTAACCATTATTCAATTTCCATAAGATGGTTAACTGGGAATAAGAGCTATCTGTAATAATAAATAAATAATTAAAACAAACCTTAGATGTAAAATTCTTTGTCTCTGTGGTCATTTAACATTAATTAACTCGAAAACTTACAGCGCATCAAGTTGTCCAACTGTACTTTTGTATCAACAAATTTGTTCACAGAAAAATAACACATTAATTTGATGATTAATAAATACCCCCATTGCAGCAGACCTGCATACTAAGCAAATTTTAAATGTTTAATAAATGCAAATTATAAACTTATGAATTGCAGCAAGTCAAACAACACATATCACGTCTAAACTAAAAGCAACAAAAAATAAGCATCGAAATCTAAAACAAATTTAACAAAGGATTTTCAAATTTAAAATGTCAAAAACCTTATCTGAATAAACAGTATATTTTTAACTGTTATTTTAATCTATGAAGACTCGAGTTATCCAAAGAAATATAACCCTTTGAAACTAAGTTATCATGATACAACCCTTTTTTAAGCATATAGCATGAAGAACCTTTACAAAATGGTTAGAAACACATATTCTTTAGTAAAAGTACAAAACGCTGAATTTTCTTATAGAACTGCTTGATAATTCTTAAATCTTACTAGTTTAAAAGGACTAGTCCTACTTTTTAACCTTGAAAAAACACTTGGAGTCCTGTAATTAACCCCTTAATCGCCGCGCACAAGTTAGCTCATGGTACTAATCTGTATGTGCTCCGCCACACACGAGATCTTGTGCATCACCCTTGCTTCATTGACCGCCATGCCCGAGTTTACTCGGATTTGACTTTCTCAGCTGATTTATGTTGGTACAACTGTTCTGCTAGGTTTTTACCTGCTAAGACTGTACAGTTGACCCTGACGGTTACAGACCGTTTGGTGCTGCACTCTCGTGGATTTTTTTGGAACTATGTCCACACCACGAGATCTGCAGTATCGCGCTCGTCGCGTTGAGACGAAAACCCGGCGTTTTCGTGTTGATCGTGTAATTAAACTGCGTGCTACTAAAAACTGCGGGGGCTAATTACTCGGCGCTTAAGGGGTTAAGCGAATAATAACCAGTCTGCAAACGTTTGATTACAGGGGAATATTGAAACATCACACATAATTACATCCTAATTTTATTTGAAATATTACATTGTAAAATATACATTTTACAAATTATGATATTATATACATGGCTTTGATTAAGGTATGTCATATACAAAATTGATACATAGAAAATTGTGCAGATTGCTCATTAGAAATACCTGTCAGCGATTCCAAGGTACCTATCGAAATAGAATGATGCATTATATGTTTAGTGTTTAATTCTATAGTCACTTTGATGCATTTCCTTCTTGAAGATTCTTTGCACTTTCTGCACCTAAAACACAACGAAAAAATGTTGACTTTTCAAAAATTTTAATATTGTGCTCAAATAGGTTTTAACAGGAGGCATTAAAATTCAATATTTGAGTTAACTTGTATAATTAAACCACATTTTTTTAAAGCCTCAGACTGAATAAGATTTTGTTTTGGGAAGGGAAAGGAATTCAGCAAGCTTACCTGAAGAATCAGTTTTTAAGTTAGTGCACAAAAAGATGATAATGTTCATTATGATTCAAATCACCACAGCTAAATATTAGGTCCCGAATAAAAGTAAAATTTATGTAAAATAGGCTACATAGTTATATTTTTCACTTTATTTCAGAGAAAAACACCAGGCCTTATTACAACACACATTGTATATAAAAAAAGTCTAATATACATTACAAAATCATGATTTTTCAACATGTAACATACAATACTTTTCACCATACTACTCAGAAAACATACTTTCAATCATAACGTAGCTTGAATAAACCAATATATTTCTCAATCCTTCATACCTAATCTATAACAAATAAATCAAACATATGCTACTGCTGCCAGTGCTGCCACTACATTTGTATACAAAGTAACCAACAAACAAGCACTAAATATCAGTTTGCCGCAAATCAACTGACTGTTTACTTCCGTTTCCTGTAATTGCAGTCCAGCAAAACTTTAGCAGTCTGGAAATAATATATTACGTTACTAGGCCGGAAAGTACTGATTTGCCGGACGAGCATGATAGTTGAAGACAAAGAAGAAAAAAATCTATTTTCTATACTTATTTAATACGCTAGGGATTTTTTTTTTTGTGATCATTACTCCTCCGAAACTACTTGGCCGATTTTAGTAATTGAGGTGTCGTTTGAAAGAGCTTGGCATGAAGTTTTGCAGGAAATAAAATTTATGAAGATTAGACTGAAGGGAACGGCCCTAGACACCCTTAAAGTTTCATATTTGTCCATAAGATTTAACATGGGAATATACATTTGAAACAAAGCAGCTGAGTGCAAACCCAGGAGTTTTGAATGGAATTGAACTAATGAATATATAAAATCTTGAAGCAAACTTTAAATATTTATTTATGAGCAGATTTAGAAAACCATTTCAGTTCAGGTCAAGATTGAGATGGGATATACATCTTTAGTCGTAGATACTGAATTAAAACCATTTCAGTTCAGCTCAAGATTGAGATGGGATATATATCTTTAGTCGTCGTTACTGAATTACAGAAAGTTTTATTATAATAATAAAACCTACAAAACAAAGTGTAGTTTTTTGAAAACATATGATTAATTCTATAATACCAGTACCTATTCAAAACAACCTGTTTAAAATCATGTGTGTTTTATAAACAAATATAATGTCGATTTTCAAATAAATATTTGTTTTGGTTTATTTATTTTATAATCAAAATTTACTTGGAGGTGATGGTGAATGTTAGTGTGAAGTGTTTGTGAGTAAAACTTAATGATCTAAAAATGAAAATGTAAATTTGTCATAAAACTATTTAAATGTTATTCAAGTGTGAAGTGTTGACCATGAATGATGTAAACATTAAACAATATTTTACCAGTTCTTTTTGCACTTTTAGTGATGTTCTGTGGTTGCAGTAATGATGCCCCATAAACTTAATTTATCTATAACTTAACCTAAATCACATTTTTTACATGTAATGTTAAAGTTTTTTTTACTTATTCGTAACAACAATAATGCCACGAAACCGAAGAAGGCGTTTACAGGGTGTCCCTAAAATCAGGCTATAAAAATTCCCGTATTTTTCACGCCGAAATCACGTTTTTCACGCAAGGTAATAGATTACATATTTTTACTCGAGCATGCACTTTAGAACCATATTTTCATGATTTGCATTTTTTAATTTCATTGACTGGCTGAGGAGTCACGGAAAACCCAATGACGGAACCAATAAGGATTCAATTAGTTAATTCGTTCATAAGGCGAAAAACCCGTGCACAGAGAACGACGAAACTGCCGTTGATATCGTAATCTCACGGCAGAGAGTGAAACCGCCGTAGAACGCAAATAAACCTACTTGTAAAGAAATTGGCCTCAAAAGTTAGTTTTTGGGACAACTCAACTTTTCACTGTAAAATGAAATTCAAATAGGCTACATTGAGAAACATACAGAACGTTATATTACAACAAACAGATATTTATTTGCTTCTCGTATTCGAATTCCATTACGGCATTAGACCTATAGAGTTCATTTTCATGAACTAAGCGAAGATGCAACAAAACAATGAATCGATCCATCGATCGAAAACTTGACAAGAAGAAGCTATGCAAGCGCCAAACTATCGAAATTTCTTGCTTCACATCTCTGTCCGTTCCCATTCGCGATTAAGAACGCAGGGGTAGTCTCTAATTGGCCCAACGCTACAAAATCACGTGGCTTCCATGACAACCTGCTATGCGCAATGAACATTGCGCAATCCGCGTGAGGAAGAAAGGGAAGAGAGGTGGAACGAAGGACGGAAGGAAGTAAGACAAAACTTCGGAAACCAGAAAGAAAACTAAACCAATTCTATATTAGTTGACTCATTGTACCGGTTTTAAAATTATTTCTAAAATTTCGTATCTAATAGCTGTTGTGAATTATTTAAAAGACTTTGCTTTTGCCGGCTACTGTATAAGATATCATGTGTCAAATAACATATGATAATAATTTGTTTATAGTTCTGATTTAAATGTAAATAATGATTTAGCTAAATTTTAGGAACCAATCTTTGAATGAAAAATTATTAAGAAATAAAACAGGTTTTATAAACACTTGTCAATACGAACCTTATTTCAGGGAAATTAAAATAACTAATTACGATTAATTCTCCCCATTTTGAAGATGTGGCGACCAACTGCAGGACATTTGATGACAAGTTTACCGACCCTGTTTTGTTAAATTTTAAAAGATTGTTTTGAATTTTGTTTTGAATTAACTCCAGGATTTGAATATGTCAGAAATATCAAAACTGAAGAGATCTAGAACTGCTATAAGAAGAGCTTTTACTTTGGCAGTGAAGAAAGTAGAAGATCACTTAAAAGAAGAGGCATTCGATCTGATTCAAGTATCTGCACAACTTGAAGTCCTAAATACAAATTTTTCGTCTCTCAATGAATTGAATTCATCTATATATGATAAATTGCTAGAAGATGAAGAAACGAGAGATGAAGAAATAGATGAAGAGCTTCAAGGACAGAGCGAATATTCAATTCAGTATCACACTATTTGCAAGAAAGTAGATCAAATAAGAAATAATGAGAAAATGAGTCAAGAGGCAAGAACTGAATCAACTGAAAGAAGTGCTTGTTCTAGATCAGGGTCATGTAAGGCGAGTCGCCCATACAAGCTCCCTTACTTGAAATTAAAAGAATTTAACGGGGATCTTGGCGAATGGCTTCCGTTTTGGTCTCAATTCAAGAAATTCCATGAAGAACAGAATATCGACCCAGCCGATAAGATCCAGTATCTCATAATGGCAACTTCGATTGGATCACCTGCTCGTGAATTAGTCGAAAGCTATCCTGCAACGCCTGAAATGTATGAGGAAGTCGTTCAAGCATTGAAAAGCCGATTTGGAAGGGACGACCTACTAAAAGAATATTACATGAGGCAGATGTTGTCTTTGACAATTCACAACGTCACGAGTACAGTAAAGCCACCTTTGTCAGTTTTGTATGACAAGATACAGTCTCACTTAAGAAATCTTAACACACTTGGTGTAACATCCGAACACTGTGCCTCCCTGCTGTTCCCAATGGTGACATCTAGTCTACCGGAAGATATTCTGAAACTTTGGCAACGAACGACGAATCACAATTCGAACAGTCACGAAAACTCATCAAAAGAAGTTTTAGAAAATCTATTAACCTTTCTGAAGAACGAGGTTGAGGGAGAGCAGAAGGTATCGTTGGCATTGGAAGGGTTTGGTGTCTCCAGTTACAAACAGAATGTGAAGTACCACCCAAACTCCTACCAAGATTCTGATGGATCTACTAACAAAACAAATAAAGGTTGTGAGCAAAATAAAAAACGAAGACCTTTCGATAAACAGCCTTTAGCAGCAGCTCTTACGACGACGACGCATGTTTCAGATTCCTCTGCATGTGTATTTTGCGAAAAAAATCATAGATCACAAGACTGTGTGAAAGCTCTGGATATGACACTCCAACAAAGGAAAGAAATTTTGAAGAAAAAAGGAGCGTGTTTTAAATGCTTAAAATTCCGACATATGAGCAACTCCTGTAAGGCTTTAATAAAATGCGCAGTATGTTTACGAAAGCATTATCCGATTATGTGTGAAGAACCACATAAGAAAAACAATCGTTCCTTTAATAACAATGAAAATTCAATAGAAAAGATGCCTACTACTGAAAATAATCCAAGCCAGGCATTGCTCTCAAGCATAAGTAAGACGCCCGTTGTTTACTTAAGCACTCTTGTTGTGTTGTAAAACTTGTCATGGGAAACCAGGAACACTCAGTACGTGCGCTGTTTGACTCTGGAAGCCAAAGGAGCTACATTTTGAAATCGTGTGCAACTGACTTAAAACTAAAAAGACTGGGTAAAACTGTAACAAGTCAAGAATTGTTTGGAGGACAAAAAACGAGTTCAAGATCCCATGGAATCTATTCTGTTAAACTTAAGTCCTCATCTGATGGGTTTGAAGAAGAGTTCAAAGTGTTGGTCACAACTCGTATTTGTGGGTCCATACCTAAAATAACTGATATGAAAATATGTTTTGAGTGAGGAAAGGGATAGACTTTCAGCTAGCTTACCTGAGAAATAATGTTCATGGTAGCAGCACATAGAAACACAAAAGGAGACACATTTAACACTAATATTTCGTCCTTCTGGAGGACTTCTTCAGAGTGAAGAGAAAATGGCTGTTGAGTTCAAATTTCAACTGTATGCTGTCACTGTTGCCAACTGTGATCACTTAAATACTCAAAATAATGTCTTAATCACTGTATATACATGTAAAATCACCAAAGTTTGTGGTTAATACTATTGATGTAAAATCACCAGTTTGTTTTTTATACTATTACTAAGAATTAAGCTAGCTGAAGGGTTAGGTAGGGGTGGGGTTAGGTTATCTGATATTTAGGTTGGGGGGGTTTCTGGAATTTGTCACATACTGATAGGCTAGTTCCCACCTCCTTAGTAAGGAACTATTGCATTGGTTTTTGGGGAAGGATTTTAGAGCTTTGGTAGAGAAGCATGTGTCAAAGTCCAACTTGTGTTTATTAGCATGGATGGCTATGGGTTTGTCCTTGCTGGTTGCATCCGACACAGTCAGTGAAAATAAATCAAAAACTTCCATACTGTTGACACTTACCAATCATGAATTTCATCATGGAAGTAAATACACTGGTATGAAACAAAGTCACAGTGAAAAAAATGGTCAAGTGGTCAAGTGAGGTATTTGGAATAAACATTAAACAAAAAGTAGTAAGATATTGTGAAAAACCTCCTCGAAATAAATGCCAGCTTACAATAGAGAACAATGAATCTGCTAAAACAAAGCTGATCTCTACCACCATAAAACAGAAACCTGTTGTGAAGAACGAAGAAGAGTACACCAAGACAAACAAATTGTGGAAACGTTCTGCATTAAGAAGAGGTGAACCACAGACCACGCATTCATATAATGTCCAGAACTTTGATGAGCTAGACGATGTGTTCATTGATTTGAATGGATACAAAAATGAAGAGGAGAGTTGTAATATTCAACAAGGAAAGTTTAAGTTCAAAGCTCTGTTCATTCCACCGGTGGGGAGCGTTAAATGATAGGTTGAAGAGCGGTCTTGAGGAAAATCGAGGAGGAGCCGTACTGTGTTTTAAAGAACTTATGAATGTGTGATTCTCGTTTAATAATAAATATGTATTAGTAAATTGTTTCGCAAAATTTAGGGAGAACGAAACAATTTAGGTGGGGAGTGTGTTGGGAATTATTTAAAAGACTTTGCTTTTGCTGGCTACTGTATAAGATATCATGTGTCAAATAACATATGATATCTTATACAGTAGCCAGCAAAAGCAAAGTCTTTTAAATAGTTCCCAACATAGCCAAAGTTGTACTATACATCCAATTTAAGTTAAATTATCTACTGAAAATTAAATTAGCTGGTCTATCAAATATCTAATTTAGCTAATCTTAGTGTATTTTACTCATTTTAGCGAGTTGCCGTGCCAGACGTGCAAGGCTGATGACAAGACGACGGGGGGCGGACAGTGATGAAAACAACAGGCTCACGCTCGCCCGCCAATGCCATAATTGCCAGTCCAAAATTATCGTACGAATCAGACGCCTATAAATACGATAGTTCAAAATTAATAATCCTAATAAGGTGGGCGAATAGTGGGTTTTCATTACAGGTTTCCTTTAAAGTTAAAGAAAAAATATTGATTCAATTTATTTTAAAATATAAGCATTTTTTATTTCCACTGAGTCAAATCATAAGATAATTGTAATAATAGGAAATAAACGAATAAGCTTAATCTTGTTGAAAACTCAAGTCCACAAAGTAATAATAATAATCTTTAATCCGTGAAATAAATTTACATTTGCGTAAAGTGTGTCAAAGGGTAGTACAATACCTACAGGACATATTTTTAAAAAAACAAGTAAGTATAAAAATAAATTATAAGGTTTTCAACATTAAGTCCCATCCCAGCAATAGATTTAGTAGGTAACTTTAAATACAGTTAAGTAAAGTTTTATAGGGCCTACATTTAGGCCATAAAATTTTGTGACCTAATTTTTGGTTCTGATTATCGTCCAAAAGTATGATAACAATTTGCAATATTGAAATTATTGTCATTTTAGTAATAAACTAAAAATTTATTTTCAACCTAAAAATAATTGTTTATTATAAACTTGGACAAGAAAATGTTGAAGTCAGAAATGAAAACTATGCATTACGCAAAGGCCCAGTCATGGAGGAGAGATTGTTTGTTGATTTTTAAAACCCCTCCTTACCCCCGGCCAAACAGTTGAATTCTATTGTTTGGTACCGTATGTTGTCGCAGGCCGTGATCAGATAAGAAGGAGATAATGTCCTTATTACAAAAACGCAAAAACCCAAACGAATAATCATATGAAAACCATGGACGTTTCATATTTTTCTTTGATTTTTATAAATCATAATTAGACACAAATGAATGTGATGCCATATTCCATTCAAGAGATAAGGCATGATTCCATTTTCCGAAATTTCTTGAAACTTCTTTAAGTCCTTTTCCTACTAAGTTTGCGGGGTATTTTTGTTACGCAGAGCACTTCCTGTTGATATTGCCGCATATCGTGTTCAAAAAAAGATTGCAATAATTAATCACCGATAAAATTATGGATTAGTAAAAATCCGTGATTTTATCGGATATTACCGATAAAATTAAGTGGACTTTTTTCCGGATAGTTTAACTACTCAATTCGAGTTTGGGATGTTGTACAAGCACTAAACAGTCGAATAATTACGAGAAAGTCGTATACCCGCCCTTCTCTAAAAATTATAGATCTGATCTGAATTCTATATTTCAAACGATTGTGATCACACTATGTGATCTACCATTGGTTATTTGCTTAAAAAATACTGCTTTATCTTTTGAATCATCAGCATAATTTTACTTTCATCGGTTCTGTAATAATTTATTTTGAATTACCACAGTTAAAGATAATATTGTTCGATCAAAACGCTAATAAATTTCATACTTTCTTTACTTCTACAAAAATTTCTTTACTTCTAAAAATTCAGGATGAAAAAAATGGGTTAGAAAAGTGTAAGTTTCAGCAGTTGAAAACGATTTATTACCTACAGAAAATAAGTAGTAAGGAAAACGAAATGCGAGGTACGGTATACGATTGCTCCAAAATAATGATTTCAGACACAATTAGAAATGTACAAGACGAAATAAAATATTATGATGTATAAAGGTAATCCGTTCTGTGTTATCAATAAATTATTACGCAAGTCACAATTACGTTCTTCAGTTTAGTCTCACGCATTTATAGAATTCGCCCTTAGGAAGTAAAGTCAACGACACTACGCGACGGTCTCATCGTTTCCGGTCTTATTGCGCAAGCCAAATAATATGCACGCACACGTGAACGCTTTTTGTTGCTTTCTTATCTTTCAACCGTCCCAAGACCGCCTAGCACAAAAACTTTTTCCTGGAATATCCTGCTGGCAGAATAAAAACAGAAAAATACAATTCTTTTATGTTTGTTTCATAAAAGCTCGTGGATACACTTTTCAGACAGCCGAAATCTTGGCCGAAAAAATCGTTCGTCCATCGCTTCACACAATAGCGTCAATAGCAGAGTTCCCGTATTTCAGATGAAATTCACGCATATTTCCCGGTGAAATATAATTCACGTATAATTCCCGGTTTTCCCGAAATTCCCGCTCTGTGGACACCCTGACACAGAACTCATGTATCAACGAAACGCCATTAAAACGGTGCGCGAGTAAAATCGTATTGATACGAACATTGACTCATATAAGAGGTCGAGCCCTTTACTTTCGGGACTTTGTGAAAAAAGGTGTTTTTTTTTGCGAAGCAACAAATTTAATACTTAAGCAAATGGAAACAATAACACTTCATATAAATTGAGCTGTCACAAATGGAAGGTAATTTTGCAAAATAACGCGTGACTTTTATTGAGAAGCATGCTTTCACTTGATAGACAGCTAAACAAAATATCTCAAAACTGCTTGAAAAAATTTAAAATAACTTAATTCTGCATTTGTTATGGTGAGCTCAGAGTATCACCTCGATGAGTCTGTTGGGTGGTCTATATAATTTTCATATAGATGAACATTTTTTTCACAGAACAGTTACCTTATCACCGGAAGACAGCATTCCAAAGTATGCACTAAAGTTCAGTTTGGCGTAAAAACTTCAACCGAACAGACGGATGGAGATATGAAACATAAACTATGAAATACATTTAATGCTGAAAACTGGACTTAATAGCAATGACAGACATACACCATCAGTCATGAGAGAATGATGTCTGTATAAATATCTTTGCAGACAAAAATTTGGATGAAACACGAAAAAATATTGCATTTACCACATTCGTTGCTGCCATTTTCCGTGCAAGAGATGGATAACCTTGAGGAGAAAGAAATTTGGTTGTTTTGCTCGATTTCGAGCAACAGGTTTACTAGTACATTAAAAAATCATGATTCTTCTCATGTAACATACAAGACTTTTCATCATACTACTCAGAAAAAAACATAATTTCAATCATAGCGTAGACCTTGCATAAACCAATACGTTTCTAAATCCTTCTAAACTAAGTAGGAGCAAAATCACAAAGCCTAAAATAACAGTTGGACTCACCTGCGCACACGGAACTAGCTGTTAGCGAAAGGGTCGACTGGTAACTCGGGGGTGAGGCGCAGTTCGTCGTACGCCGGACTCGACCGCAGCACACACAGAGTGACTCCGGGCGAGTACGAGGCGGGAATGGTGATGTGAGTCGTCGGCTGACTCCTCCCCGACTGCTCTCTGATCACGTTCACCACTTGGCCTGTGGAAACCAATGATTGTCACATCAAGTGACTCGTTATATAACACAAATAAATAACCTTGATACCAAAAGTCTTAAACTGTGTACTCTGTTTTTTGGCACTATAAAGTAACATGGAGAATGAGCCATTTTTTCAGGTGTTACGATTTCAAGGGATGAGGGCATTGTAAGCTAAACACATTTCCATACTTTGGAATATTGTGAAGCTAACAGAAAGTAGGATTTGGCACTCAGTCAACATCGCCCTTGAAGGAAAAAGATAATATTCCTGACCCGTTCCCCGAGCCCTAAACCTACAAGATGACCCATCTTCTAACCCGATGACCACCAAGGCAGCAGGAGGGCAGCTGACCGGGAGTTCTTCATCGTTAGGGGGAGCCTAAATTTGTCCGCCCTCCAGATTGGCAGTCCTCAGGAGTAAGTGGGTAACAGAGATGCCAATCTTAGTCGAACGAGAGGGGAAAAATGTGAGTGGATCTTCTGACTAAAAGATTGAACAAGAGGGAAAAAAGCGAGTGAATCTTCTGACTAAAAGAAAGATCCACTGACTGCTTCCTCCTGACTGGGTATCGAAGATCACCCAGGAATCAAGGTTCCCAGAGAGGCAAGGTGAATGGTACATAGGAAGGTGGTAATTCTGGATAGCTAAATAGACTCACCAATACAACAAAGGGGTTCTACTTCGTGTTTCCACTGTCAACCCATGTAAGAAGTATAAACTAATTCAAATAGTCAGACAGTTGTCCAGACCCATTAATCAGATATGTAGTAAGCTTATAGAATCTATAATGATGATCAATAGTTTGGTAATTCATGTTCAAAATCTGTCAATAAATAATTTTTTGTAAAATCGATACTTCTAATTAGAATATTGGATATGGTTCCATAGTTGAAGAAAAAATACAAATTGGAAATGCAATGCACTTATCCAGGTCATATTTTTTTCAGAGTTTTTGTCAGTTTGATTTGTTGACCATAATCCTGAGGTTCGATATATGGTTGAATATGGTTTGATATATGGTTGAATATTTCAGCGACAGTGGGTATTATTCTCACCGAGGACGTTCATTCTCCTCCAGTCAGGCCGTGAGGGGTCGGCGAGTGGCAGTAAGTTGGTGTCTGTTGTCCACCGAGAAATCACATCTTCCCTTCGCACCAACAAGACAGACGGGCTGGCCAGCTGAGGCCACAGCCGACTCTCGTACTGAATCTGTGACCAAATTTGGGACATTTATTTCCGGTAGTACAATCATTTTTAAGTGAAAAAGTACAATGGATGATACAGATGCAATAGTTAATCAATTAGAAACATTAACAAGCAAATGAGTACATGATTTAATCTGACTGCTGTATATTCATGGTTATAGACACCAACAACGAAAGTTTCAATTGGCAACAATAAATTCAATCATCAAAGCAATCATGAGAATTTGCTAATTTGTCCGCAAGCATCCTAAACACATCAATTTGCATTGAAAATTTTGTTTGTACTCTTTTTTCTAACGGTAGTCAGTTATAGATAACCATTAAGCCTGGTTTGCACGACGACCAGTACAGTGGACAGTAACACCTTTCAACAAAAGAGAACAAAAGAATTTTTTTCTACTGTCCTACTTCGTCGTGCAAACCAGGCCTTAGGCCATGAGCCATTGGTTATGAGGTGTAACCATTAGCCACCATAAGTAGCCTAGTTCACACAAAGCACCGACTGAGAACTCACACTGCAGATAATCCCAGATAGGCATCAATATCACCTCCCCAACCCTACATCAGGATAAAATCAAAATTGGCTAGTAACCATAGTTGAAAAAAATACAAATTGGCAATACAGATTGCCAATATTTATGATACAAAATTAAAAACAACTAATATTTATGTTGTTAACAAAACAACAAAAAAATTCAAAACCTTAAACTCCCCCTTTAAAAAAATAGCCATTAACATTTTTAGAAAAATGAAATGATTTCTGTCCCCAACCATGCATAAAACGGAGTATTGTGATAAATTGAAAAAAGTAAATGTAAATAAGAAGTGAAAATGATCTGTGGTACCTCCAGTGGGTTGGTCAGGTGTATCCCCTTGGAGCTGACCCCGTAGACCATCTGGTGATGCCAACAGTCTGGAATCTCAGCGCCAGGCCTTACACCTTTCTGCAGGTTGAGTGTCAGAATTGGCACCGCCCCTGCAAACAAAATTGTCCAGATAACTTATGTTAAGACCAAGTTACTCTACTTACAACTTTTGAGAAAACCATAATTATTATGATACACATCAACCCCACACTTGAATAAAAGGTCTCAATGAGATAATTCAAGAAAAAAGATTAGGCATAAAGAAAAGAGCAGAACACTTAATGCATTTGTTTTTATTTGGCATTATTGATAATCAGGTTAAGATAATATGTTGTTCTTGCAGTGTGTATTATAATAAACATAACATACATAATAATAATAATAATAATAATAATAATAATATACATAATAAACATAATAAACAGTGTGTATTAGAATAAACATGTCAATGGAAAAGTAATTCAGGTTTCACTAGTTAAATTGATTCACAACAAAAAGTTAATCACAACATAAGATGATAATGATGTATAATTGAGGGACACTTGACGAACTGTGTTTGGTAAGTAGTAAAAAAGTGCTCAAAACGCTTTTAAAACCCTTAAATTATTTGTCAAATGTGAATTTTTATCCACTCCATATCGGAGTAGGCTTTTCTATTGTGCAAAAGTCGCTGTTACCTAAAAAAAATCTAAATTTTTTACAGTGGTATATTGTTCTTAAATTTATAACTACTATTCTATATGTTTATTCGTTACCTTTCCTAATCCAATGGGACAACCAGCTCGTGAGAGATATGTTCCGCTTTGGGAACGTTGGGAAGAATCTTGCGTACACCAGCTGTTGCGAGGCCCCATGCAGCCCACGGATCATGTCTTCGTGGGTGGCACCCGCGTAGCAGCGAGACAACAGGTACTCTGGAATGGGTGCTGAATCGGCTCGGAACCTCGTGGAGACAAACTGCTTCACAGCGCAGAGGGAGAATTGGATGTTCAATCCGAGCTGAAACAGAGAGCATAAAGTAGTTTACCAAAATCAAACATGGGCCGAGTAAGTAAACTACTTTACCTAAAACAATAAAAGCAGGCCTGCCTTTCATACTTGTTTTTTCTTTTCATCTTTGAATTATATTACAGTGAATGCTATTTTAACTGGATGATGGGGTCCAGGCCACGTAAACAATAATATTAACCGTTCTGATTTTTAGTTTTTATCAGGGAAAACAATAAACAAATGTACAAGGTAAATATTCAACTAACTGAAATTTTTACACACCAAAATATTTTACTCCCATGGTTCAGACGTGGAAGTGATCTAGGATATTGTAAAATCCAAAGTGTGTGATATACTGCAAAATTTGTTGTAAAGGTTTAAAACTGACTATATCTGGGAATGCCTGATCAGCTGTAAAAAATACACCTGAGAGACACTAACTTGTGATTAACTCATAATATAATATGGTGACGGATTCAGGCAATGAAAATGTGCCCAAGGAGCATAACTATTGTTTGAACTTTGGATAAGATAATATAGCTTTGCTACTGACAAAGAACAAATAATTATTTTTGATTAGTCAATGGAGAATGATGTTTATAAACTGCAAAACAATGAGCGCTTCTATAACTAAGGTTATGTAGCTAATCTCTTGGTAACAATAAGACGATCAATTGTTCTTGAAACTTTTATACTCGTGCTTTAAACAATCATGATTACTTCACAAAGTTTAAAAAAAAAAAACTATAGTTACCAGAGCATTGACGACAGCCGTTACACCACACTGAGACACTCCGATCTGGTTCACTTGTTTATCCTTGGCCTCATGTTCCTTCCATACCATTGTGCCGGCATCTCCATCGTTCTGCAAATCACAACAGATTATCAAGTAGGCCCTTAGCCAATTGAACTCAGTTTTAGAGCTTACAAAGGTATACTCACAGGTAAGTTAATCAAGCTGTGTAAAAATCTTAGTACTTAAGAGCTAAGATCATCTTACTCTCATTTAAGTTTGGAATAAGAGCTAAGATCAATTCACTCTCATTTAAGTTTGGAATAAGGTTATGGGGAAATATTACAGGTGCAGGAAAAGGTTTTTATTTGTAAAAAGAGACGATACTTTTGTTTAAATAATGGGGTTAAAAGATACAGACAGATATATTGAGCTCTTACAATCTCAACAAAAATGTTTAATTTTCAAGTTTTTTTTATCCATCATACCTTGTCAGGTAAAAGAAAACTAAGGGAACTTTAGTAATAAATTAAGTATTTACTAGTGGCTTGTACGGGCAAAAGCCCCTAAAAATAAAATATCACCATTGAATATTTAATGTAAGATATTTAATAATCTATAGTATTTATTAAACACTGTATGCGATATGTTAAAGGTATTTTGACATTTGCTAGTACATTTCAGACTTTTAAGGAAAGGACACAACTTCAGTAAGTAAAGGGCTGAATCCCTGGAACAGGAGCACTATCCGTCGACCTCAAAACAAACCCAGATCACTTTGTTTCCAATCAAAAATATGTAAATGGTTTGAAGAAATTCTAAAAGTTAATCACAGATTGTATCACTAAATTTATATCCCAAGGAAAATCATGAGATTTAACACAAAAATGCAAACAAATTGTGACGTCATCACATATCGTCATCAAGCTCATATGTATCCTCTAGCTGTTCAAAGTATATTGGTACTTATTATGGAAATTTCCAATTGAAGCTACATTTTTAACCAATAGGCAAATAGGAAAGGATGAAATCAGAAAATGGTCTCTCATAGAGGCTCCCACTCTCCACGTTAGGTGAGCCTCTGGCTCCACCCCATACGGGAGTCAGGTTTGGAGACTACCAGCTTAGTGAATATTTAATATTGAGGATTTTACCTTACGTCCCACAAGTTTTTATAGTTGCCTGAAAGTAATTGCTGCGTTGTGTTTGTAGATTCAAGATTCAATGTACTTTTATCAGGGTTCCCACTCAAACTGAATTTTAAAATTCACGGCTCTTTCACGGTTTTTAAGGTCCGAAAATTACGAAATTCACGGTCTAAATATAGGAAAACATTTTGCCGCCCGCACAGTTTCACAGAGAATAACAGGGTGGGGGGGGGGGGGGGGGGTAGCGAGGGAAAACTCGGCAGACGCATAGTGCCGGCGGCGGCGGCGCCAGCACAACGGAGAAGTAATTTTGAACTGCTCACAAAGTCAAAGTCAAAGTCAAAAAAACTTTATTCAAAATTGCATATACAAACTTGTACATGGAATGGCCAATATAATCACCAATATAATTAAACTGTGTAATATTTTAGATGAAACAAACTATGCTTGATGGAAAAATAATTTTAAATACAATGCAATTAAATAAATTACAACTATTTCACAAAATAAGATGTGATTTTAACATTATTGATTACTTAAGAAAACAGAAAACATTGTACTGGCGATTGCGGAACACGCACGCAACTTAAATATTTTTTAATTTCTAACGCCATCCTCCCTTCCTTCCTTCCTTTCTTCTTGTTTTCTATCCGCCCACACAATGCGCAGAATCCAGTGCGCACTGTCGCACTGTATGTTGCCATGACAACCGTGTGTCGTCATAGCAACGAGCCAATCACGCACTGCGTTTTAAGACAACAAACAGCCGTGTTATGAAAGACAATATGATAGTCTGCGCTTGCATATATTGCCAACCTTTCAATGAATATTCGATAGTTCATTTATTGCGTCTTGACCGAGTTGAAGCTCGTGATTGTCAACTCTCTAATCATCGAAAACTCAAAATATGATCTATATAACACATATTAAAATAATGTCGTGTTTGTTTAAAAATTAATTGCAAGTTATTAAATACACTTCAATTACATATTTTTGTAAAATAGTTTTTTTGCGAAAGCTGAAAGTAAAAACATGATTAAAAATAATTCTTGTTGCCAGCTTTGGACACCGGTTAGGCGCGCCGCCTGGTTAACACGCCTCCGGATAAATCGTTGTTCTACTGTCCGTAAATGTTAGTTAATGGCACAACGTTGGTCGCCTGCAGACATGTTTTTCAGCGGCCGAAGTTAGGGCCTTGTTGTCATTCAAGCAGTGCAATGGGTAGTGAGTGATAAGTAGAGGTCTGCGGGTACCCGAAAATTCGGGTAGCTTCGGGTAATTACGTGAACCCGAGTGGTCGGGCGGGTTCGACACGTCTCAGGCTTAATACGGTGGGTTTTTATTACACGTCGGGTCGGGCGGGTACCTACTACCCGAAAGAAATCGGGTTGACGATACCCGTCACACTACCCGAAAGAAACCCGAAACTTTAAAAATGTTCAAAAATAAAAGATTCGCGCCAAGCTTCTGACTTACGGCGTCCACGCAATATTATAACGAGACGAACAAGGATGGTCGCGATCACGAAGTCAAACTTCGAAGCGATCTTCGCTATACGTCTCAGTCAGACAATCAGCCATCCCCTTGCCGTCTCAAAATTATCGTACGCTTACTGCTTAGTATCGTATCCTCGTATAACAACTTAAAAGGACCGATGCTCCTTTTGACGCAATGAAATAGTCGTACAAACACAAAACAGCTTTGAATAAGGTTGAATTTCTAGCCGAGCTTATGATACGAGAAGTCTTATTGAGAAGGTAATTTTTGTGATCTATTTTTGGTCACGTTAAACCGGAAGAGCGTGTCCTTCCCACGAAAAACGTACAAAAACAATAATCCTGAGTGATAAGGAAAGGGCGTTGACAGGTGAAAAAATATTATCTCCAATTAGATGGAATTCGGAGTTTCTGCTATATTTAGTTGACCTTGGAGAACGACAAAATTTACATCAGTCTATAGTTTGATCTTAGAATTTCTCTTGAACGGCAAGAGATAAAAATTTCATTTTTGCCTCAATCGATTTATACTAAAAATTAGACAAAAAAATATTAGCCGTCATATGTTGTTGTAGGACAAGTCGTTTGAATTCTCGCATATAGAAAACAAAATACGCAACCAAGACATTCGTTCTGGCGTCATTTTTAAAGAGTTTATTTATTGCCACAAACATCTTGAACGATGACTCAAAAAACAGAAAATGATTAGAAACAAGCAGCGGAGACATCGATGCATTAATCGGTAGTTGAAAACCGATGAATCGTACAATAGAAGGAATGTAAAGAATAAGAAAACAAATTAATTAAGGAAGAAAGAAATTCACGTATTTATTTGCCGCGCAAACGTAAACCAATGAGCGTGCGTCTTCAGCTATCTAGTCTTCTCTCTCTTCACCTTTCCATCCTTCCCTCCCCCCTCCAAGGCAACCGATCGCGTTCCGCCATTACCTCCCCAGTCTCCATCCCTCCTTCCCCAGCCACAGTGGAATCTCAATCTCAGTTTAGCATGCCCTACCGTCTAGCAGGGCTACGTACAATCTACGTCTTAAAGTACACAATTGCTGTCTCGTCTTGGGACTGTGAATCATTTTTAATGTCTCTAATAAATTGATACAAATATTTCTCTATAATTTAATAAAAATATTGGCTATTTTAAAACTGGCTGATTTTAAAGGACTGATGACGAAATTCACGGCTCTTTCCAGGTTTTTTCATGGTTTGCCAAATTCACGGCTTATTCACGGTTTTTAAGGTTTCACAGTTGAGTGGGAACCCTGTTTTATTTGCCAAATTTAAAGTTTACGTTGCACTCAATCGCCCTGTTACTGCAGCACACTCTTCTTGCTCGGCCAAAAGTATGACCATCTCCGATCGCACATAAAACTGGCAGAGCTATCATATATTTAATTTCGTAAGGCGATTCTTTGCGTCAAAATTGTGGGCGTCTGGAAAGCCGTAGAAAGACGGTAGAGGGCTCAAATTAAAGGTCTCTGTTTCTAGGTGGCGGGAAAAATACTGAAAATGCTTGAAATTCGTCAGAAAACGAGAAATGACGTAAATAAAATATTTGCAATTTAAAAAGCATTGGGATCTAAAAACGTCTGCTATGTTTACATAAAACATGTGATGCTGATGCTTGATTCAAAGCCATATGCTAGAAGTTGACACATGGTTTTTTCAAAAGGCAGCTAACTATGCACGTTCAATGTACTATAACAAATACATATTTTGAATTTAATATATTCCGATTTTATAATTATGAATTTAAGCATATAAATAACTTAAAATTTTTAAGAGTTAAGTACGTTTGTTTCGTTTACGTTATGACGATGCCGATTTAATGCTAAGTGATCTACCTTATCTGGGAAATTTTTGCGTCAAGATTGTGAGTGTTCGGCAAGTCGCAGGATGATGAGAGAGGTCTCAAATTGAAGGTATTGATCCCAGGGACTCGGAAAAATACTGAAATTGCTTGAATTTTACCAGAAAATGAGAAATAACTAAAATATCTGCCATTTAAAAAAGCTTCCGTATCTGAAAACATCTGCTTTGTTCACATTAAAACATTTGTTGCTTATACTTGATTTAATACCATGTATAATTTAAATTTGACCAATAAAAGATATTTAATCTTGAATCTACCAAGACAAAGCAGTATTTATTCACGGGCAACCATAAAAACGTGTTGAACGTAGGGTAAAAGCCTCAATATTAACTATAATAATTAACTCAATATTAATATTTAACTAGCTCGTGGTCTAGAAACCTAACTCCCATATGAAGTGGAGCCAGAGGCTCCAACGTGGAGCTTGGAGTCGTCAACGGGAGACCTTTTCTGATTTCATCCTTACCTTTTTGCCTAGTACTTAAAAATGTAGCCTCAATTGGAGGTTTCCATAAAAAGTACCCTTTTAATGTCCGATGTTCTGTTGAATCAGGTGGAAACACGACAATTGTTTGAATTTTTTGTGTTACATATGTCACACGACTTTCCTTGGGAAATAAGTAAAGTGCTGCAATCTGTGGTTAACCTTAGGAACTTTTTCAAACCATGTCCTTATGTTTAATTGCAAACAAAGTGAACTGAGTTTGTTTTGAGATCGACGAATAGCGCCACTGTTCCAAAAAATTCAGCCCTTTATTATACTGAAGTAACGCCCTTTCTTAAAATTCTGATACGTGCAGGCAAATGTCAAAATATCTTTAACATTACACTTTAAACATTTAAATCCGTCAAAATGTCACCGAGTTGTGAGTGTGAAGGAAATATTAAATGTTCAGCATTTGTATTCCATTTTAGGGGCTTTTGCCCCTACAAGCCACTAGTTGGCCTTAAAAATGCTAAGTTTTCTCTATACCTATAGTCTGCGCTTATCGATTGTGCTAATATTACAAATCACTTAGCTTTAAATCAGCATCAACTTCTACTTTTGTAAAAAAACAGACATATGTAATTCCTAATGCTTTTACAATGGTGAGTATGTTAAAAACCCTAAATTATAACATTAGAACATTAAAAAAAACAGTTATTTCTTATAGTATGTTCAACCTACATTTAAAGCTAAATTTTAAATAAACCATATATCAACATCTATCATGTGGTTTTAAACCAAGTATAAGCAACACATGTTTTAATGTAAACAAAGCAGATGTTTTTAGATTCTAATGCTTTTTAAATGACAGATATTTTATGTTTTATCTAATTTTCTGGTGAATTTCAAGCAATTTTAGTATTTTTCCCACCATCACGGAATAGAGACCTGTAATTTGAGCCCTCTCCCATCTTTCTACGTCTTGCCTGACGCCCACAATTTTGACGCAAAGAATCACCTTACGAAATTAAATATATGATACTAACAATAAAATTAATCAATGAAAATTGGACATTCCAACATTTAGATAAAGGAAATCAACTCATCATTTTGCAGGTTGAAATGTGTTTCTATTTAAGTTCATTGTTGGTGATGGCGAGTTTGTATTTTGATTCTGTTTTTTGCAGACATTTGCCATCACTGATTAGTCAAATATTTAAATTATTAGTTCGTAGTTAATAATTAATGGGGATCATAAACAATTATTGTTAAATGAACTACCAGGTACTGCCATAAATGCATCATTTACAAATTTTTAAACCGTCTTAAAGATGGCTCTCTTCAATACCATTTTACAAGGAACATTAACTTATTTCAAAGAAAATTATCTGATCAGTTTATCATGTGGCTAAAAGCTTTCTTACATTACAAAGAAATATTATTTTCATTTTTTATCTACCAAAAGGCCTTGGAGACCTTGGTTTTTTGTTTTCATTTTATATTTTTCTTCTTTTTTGGCGAAAAACATGTTTCATTATGTTAAATTTTAGAATCATAAATAGACTGATCTCTATAACATATAGTACCTGACAAAGTAGTAAAGAAGGAAAAAATCTTGAATCTTGAACTTAGCCAACGACCATTTCTGGTTAAAATCTTAATGTCAGTAAGAAACCTGATGTAAACTTACAAAGTTCTCATCGATGGATGTTGGAGAGAGTTTGTTGGCACCACAATAACAATAAATGGCCTGCGCTTGTTCCTTCACAGCTGCGGACTCAGGCTGACGCAGTGGGGAGCCGGCGGGACTAGAGACTGGCACTGCAACGAGTCAGGGTGTGAAACGATGCAACACGAGACAAAGGGAATTGACTAATGTAGATGTATTACGAGATACAGTAGTAGTAATATTCAAACCTACAATATTTTGATTCAGAGTGTACAAGCAATGATTTTAATAAAGCCGAGTTGAATTTAAAAAAATGTTGGCAAGGTTAAAGCGTTTTTCTTGAGTTGATTTTTTTTTAACACTGGAAGATAGTAGGCCTAGTTATCATACTTCTACAAAGTAATCAAGTCAAAAATAATAGTTAATAATAAAAAAACATGTATTGGGTGGAGTGAATAAAAGCTAGCACTTGCTAAGACTACGGTTTTTCTTAGCATTTGCTAGGCTTGAGGTGAATAAAGCCTCTTAGTTAGAACTAAGGCTAGTTCTTGCTAGGGTGGTACAGAATCCCTAGCAGTTGCTAAGTAATTCAAGTGAATAAAACGTTGCGACTAATGACTAGCCCTAGCATTTGCTAAGAAAAAGTCTAGTCTGGTATCGCACGAGCTAACTTTAGGTTTTTGGTGAGGAAGAGTTCATCCATGGTGGAATTTATTAATGTGGGGTTATGAATTGGGCTACTCAATGACCTTAATATGTGTCTAAAAATTCGTAGGGTTTTCTTTAGGGAACAAAGTAGTTTTAAACTGTAGAACTTGTATCAAGGACACCAAGTACAATCACTCAGAGACGGAAATCTATATTTTAACTAATTAAAATGTAGATTTGTCTAAATGCATGCGTATAGCCCTCCCCCTAACCCACCAATACTAGAACAGACAGGTATAAAGCCCAAAGCAGCCACAACTTTTGAGAAAATAACATAAGCCTGACATCCATCAACCCTGTACCTGAAAGAAAGATCTCAGTAAGAAAATCTCAGGAAAAATATTACTATTTTTATAAAATTTTCCCTGACAGTATGAATGTAAAGAACATGGCTGAAAAGCTGATACATTTGTTTTTATTTCATAATTTTATTTTGTTTACTTTTTGCCGGTGAAGCGTGGGACACCATGCATGCTTCAAACTTTCTCACAACATACACACACACAAATCTTTTCACGCACCCATCATACAACCAATGATACAACCACCGATCATGTGCACTCACACTCGAAACACTCTCACACTAACGGGTATGTATATACACACGTGCATGCACACATTCAAACTCATGTTTCTTTCTTTATTTTATTTATTTTAACATACGGACGAAAGGAAGGAGGGTCATTCCACATCAAATCAACCAAATAAAAAACATTTTCAACTTTGGTATCTCAGATTTTAGTAAAACTTTACTTGTTTGTATTTTTTTTGGGTGCTAAATTCAAAAATAATTTTTAAAAAATTCTACCTCTTAACTTTTTTTGCTATGATTTTTTTAAAATCGGAAATTTCCACTGTTTTTGACATGCGCTCAAACCTATAATGTGCTATAACTCAAGTTCTATTAGGCCTATCAAGCTGATCAAAGGCTCATTTTGAAGAGGATTTCAAGGGCTTTCATATGATACCACACTTGACCAATTTTGATTTTAAAAATCTTTTTTCAAAAATTTCAAAAAATGATTTCAAATTTTTTTTTGAGATAGTGATTTTTGAAAAATTTGAAAATTACATATATTTTTCATTGCAATGTGGACAACATATGTTGAAAATTTCAGAGTGGGATGACAATGGGATCAGCAGTTATGGTAAAAAATACTTAACAGCGGTTTGCTATTTAAGTGAGATTGCATGTCACTTACTACCATCTAGATTTAACATGAAGTATGATAAGTATGTGTAATGAAACAAAATTATAAACTATTCCCCTATAAACGTAAATCACAATTAAATATACACTACCCTATGTACAGGATGTACACATGCTATCAAAAACATGCAATCCCTGTATACATGCAGAAAAGTGTATATACCGGGTGTCTCACCTAAACTGAACCAATAGCTAACTTTTTTATTATAAATCGACAAAGAACTTCTTATGGGGGACTTCCCTTTATTTTGAAAGTTACTTTTTGAAGTGACTTCAAAATTTTAAAATATGGCTGCCATTTTCCAATATGGCGATTAACTTTGATTTTTCTTATGGAACACCCTGTATTTTATGGCGTTTTTGAATTTAACACTTAATTCTAGGAACTTTTTATTTTTTCTCATTTTTTCTAAACCCATTGGTTCAAGAGATATGAGCAGTTAAAGTTTGATTTTTTCCCATTTAAAAAGCATTGTGTCCATTTAGCTGTGCCACCCCACGTATTCATTATGCAGTGAAAGCATATTTGAAATAATACATTTCTATGAGTGAATCTCAACTGAAAATTATTTTATGATTAAATCTCAACTAAACTCACATTTTAAGACACTTTTACTCTTTGGCATGTATTATTAAACCCAACCTTTTTCGATATATAGACTACCAACAATTTCCCAATGCATTTTAAATGGAAAAAAATCAAACTTTAACTGCTCATATCACCTGAACCAATGGATTTAGAAAAAAATGAGAAAAAATAAAAAGTTCCTAAAATTAAGCGTTAAATTCAAAACCGCCATAAAATACAGGGTGTTCCATAAGAAAAATCAAAGTTGTCCACCATATTGGAAAATGGTGGCCATATTTTAAAATTTCGAAGTCACTCCAAAAAGTAACTTTAAAAATAAAGGGAAGTCCCCTATAAGAAGTTCTTTGTCAGATTTATAATAAAAAAAGTTGGCTACTGGTTCAGTTTAGGTGAGACACCCGGTATATACACTTTTCTGCATGTATACAGGGATTGCATGTTTTTGATAGCATGTGTACATCCTATACATAGGGTAGTGTATATTTAATTATGATTTATTATGTTTATTAGGAAATAGTTTATAATTTTGTTTCATTACGCATACTTATCATACGTGTTAAATCTAGATGGTAGTAAGTGACATGCAATCTCACTCACAAAGCAAACCGCTGTTAAGTATTTTTACCATAACTGCTGATCCCATTGTCATCCCACTCTGAAATTTTTAACATATGTTGTCCACATTGCAATGAAAAATATATGTAATTTTCAAATTTTTCAAAAATCACTATCTCAAAAAAAAATTGAAATCATTTTTTGAAATTTTTGAAAAAAGATTTTTAAAATCAAAATTGGTCAAGTGTGGTATCATATGAAAGCCCTTGTAATCCTCTTTAAAATGAGCCTTTGATCAGCTTGATAGGCCCAATAGAACTTGAGTTATAGCACATTATAGGTTTGAGCGCATGTCAAAAACAGTGGAAATTTCCGATTTAAAAAAAAAAAACATGGCAAAAAAAGTATAACAGGTAGAATTTTTTAAAAATTATTTTTGGATTTTGCACCCAAAAGAACACAAACAAGTAAAGTTTCATCAAAATCTAGGATGGTCGGGTTGAGTGCCTTGTTGGTTTTACATGGAATGACCCAGGATAAGGAAAGATATTTATTTACAAATTCTGATTGAACAAAAATTTATCCAAAGATGTTTTATTTTTAAATTCCGATTTTGTTTTTTTAATAACTGCTCTAATTTCAATTTGTCCCTGTTCATCTTTATTTTGTTATTTTTCAAAACTTCACATGTACTAGAACACTACGACTGACGGCGGTGACAGGATGAGCGCATGGACAGGTAACAATTTGAGGCTAGGTCTTGCTAACCTTAGTTCTTACTAGAGTTAGCATTTGCTAAGCCTAGTAAGTGCTAGAGTGGTACAGGATCGCCTAGCTCTTGCTAAGTAAACTTTATTCACATCGTTTGGAGCAAGAGCTAAGACTAGGGGTTAGTTGCTAAGGAGTAGTTGCTAGGTTTTTATTCACTCCACCCATTTTTTCTAAGGGTGGGCTAGTACACGATTATCTGGCTTTTTTCAAGCCGAGTTTACACTACTCGACTTGAAGTTTTGAAAAATACTCGGAAATTCAAGTCCAGTAGTTACTCCCGCCGTTAAACCGGAACTGGTATGCGCTATCACATTTTACAGCCGTTTTTCACATATTCAACACTAGTCATGAACAGCCACCATAAAACTTTTGTTAGCCTATTTTACTTGAATTAAAGTGGTTTTTGAGTAGTTAGGCCTAATCAATAAATTTAATAAAAATGTAATCAAAAAAATCTTAAAAAAATAATCAGTATAAAAATTTAATCTAAAAAATATAATCAAAATTTAAACAATAAATTTAGTTTTTCTTTTTTCCTTTCTTTTTTCCCTTTCTCTAATCGTTTCATTTCATTGGAAAACAGGTTTACTGAATGTAGGCCTAAATAAAAAATGTCTTACAACACTTAAAAAGTAATTTAACTTAATTTTTAAGTGTTGTAAGACGGTTTTTATTTACATCCATTGAATACAACAACACGAATCATGCTAATCAAGAAGTCATTTAAAACAGGTTTGCTTAACTCATTTTAACTCATAGGAAAACTTCCCAGTTAAATACCTAAAAAGATATTACATTTTATGTGATAAATAATAAGGAAGATACTTATTAACATTGAAAATACTCGACTTGAAAAAACTCGAAACTCACGAGTATTTTCTAAAACTCGACTCGACTCGACTTTTCATACTCCAAAAAAATTTCATACCCAAGAAGCTTTAATCAAATTTGAGGTAACAATAAATAGCCTACGTTTTTGTGAACTCCGATGGCTTAGCAAGTTTCAAACAAGTTTTGATTCTCTGATCTAAAAATTACTTATTCTAATTCAAACTATTTAGATTCGGATTCTTTGAGATAAAACAAAGGATAATAACTTGAATAAATCTGGTTTTTAAGTTGATAAAAGTAAGACAAGGCAAAATCAACTAATGACTGGCTCCACACCCACCCTAAAACTTATACAATAGGCTAGGCCTATTATTTTTGTCATTTGTAGTAAAAGAGTATTACTTTTTCAGGCTGGGTCAGATACACTAAATGCCTACTAATGGGGGGGGGGGGGAGGTTGTTAATCATAAGTTCCTAAAGTTTGTTATCCTTAAAGCTGCGAGAACGATCAGTCTTGGAAATGATTACAAATACCTGATAATGGTGATTGCTCGGAACTGCTCTGAGGCCGGGGGGAGGGTGAAGACAGAGGGGAAATTGGTGTTGAGGCACTTGCCTCCGGCTGTCGAGCTTCCGCAACTGCCTGACAATCTTCTGAAGGTTGTGGCAACAAAGGTAGGCCTAATTCTGGTACAAATTCTTCTTCGTTTTCCAATCTCTCACCACATTCTGAATCTGTGGAGCTGTACCTATCATTGGACGGACCAGGATCAAAATCCATTTCTAGGTAGTCCATATCTGGTGAAGAATTTCTACTGTTGGGCTGAGGTCTTGAAGGTAACAAGTCTAAATTAAAGAATGAGCTCGGCAAATCGGCCATCTGATTTGAATCACCTTTGTAGGTGTAGATGCAGCATTCCTCGTCTTCACTAGAACTATTTCTATCGTAATCACAGCCCACTCTTTCCCTTGGTTTGCAATTTTTTTGTGTTCCACAATCCAAATCCTGGCAGCAATCGTTACTACTAAGAGTTGAGTCCACTTCATTTTCATGACAACGCAACTCTACTTTAGAGCAATCAGATTTTCCTGATGACTTTTCATTACTGCTCCTTCGGGAACAAGACGGTCCATTGGTTTCAACACCATTTGAAAAGCTACAAGATGCTTGTTTAGCTTTAGGATAGGCACCATTGGTAATAGAATGAAATTCATTGGTTTGAACGGAATTTCCATTTTGCTTTACTAGAGGCATTTTATTTTCATTATTTGAAGAACACAGAGAACTTGATATCCCCGGAGCTTCATCTTTTGTTCCATTTACTTTGTTAGGGTTTTGTTTACTGTTATTCTCCTTGTCATCAGCGGCATTCATGTTTACCTACAACACATGAATAAAATCAGCAATTTGAAAATTTTGAATTAAAGAGACTGGTCATAGGCTACATCAATGACATAATACCAATTGAATCAATATGATTGAAGTCTTAACCAGGGTGCACACTAGATTGGGATGGCTGAGTTTGGTTAGGCTCGGCCGTTCAGATTCAGACTTAACCTGTACACTGCATTTGGCTTAATTCTGCCCAAAGCAGTCTCATTCATTTGCTGGCCCGAGGAGTCTTTGTACTGCGAAGGATAAGGACTTTTGAAAGCCTTGCACTCTCCAAACTTGTACCTATACTTTGGATTAATAGAACAATACATATCCTATTCAATCATCTTGTGGGGAGCTAAAGAAAAACCTTGACCAGATTTTTGTCTGGCAAAAAAAAGCTCTCAGAACAATTTTAAGCATGTCACCACAGACCAGCTGAAGAAATGTATTTAAAGAAATAGCCATCTCACAATTCCTTCACTTTTTATTTTGGAATCATTTTGTTATATAAAAACTCAGAATATCTCACCAAGTTCTACAGATCACACGTAAAACATCTGGAAAAAGGGCATACACACAATTCAACATAGATTAACCGCTTTTGAACATAAACCAGATTATACTGGAATGAAATTGTACCAAGCGCTGCCAAGAAAAATTACTTGGGATCCTAGAATATTAATAAATTAAAGTGTGAAGTTAAAAAATATCTGGTGGAGTCAAGTTTTTACGACATTGACAGTTACTACCTTAACGGTAACAAAGTTTAATTTTAAGTTAGGCCTAGGTTTTATTCTTCATTAAGAACCTTGACCTGTCCAATTCATTGTGGCAAAGGACCACAGACAGAGACATCATGTAGCATTATATGTATGTATTCTGATTTTTGTGAATCTAACTTAGCTCGAGTGGCTGTGTAGTTCACTCTAGATACCAGACTCTGATTCCAACAAGGAATTATGTTTTAATATTATTTCTAAGACTGCTTACCATTCTAGCTTTAACCCTTCTTTTTTTGTGAAAAACTGAATCCTACACCAGAATTACACCTGAGTTGAAGAAATGTCATGCTTCACCACTAACGAGTATGTGTAGGCCCTATTTATTAGCATGTCATGAACAGTTAAAGTAAATAATACCAAGTTGATTGGCAGCACTGGTAATTGTTTGGACAAAAGTGAGCAGCCTAGGTAGGTCCATTAGGCTATATAACCTGTTAACTTGGGGTAAGTAAGCCTTCATAAATACCACTCATGAATTTAAATTTAATTACTCTGAGGTATTCTGACTTGTAGTACGAACATTGTTTAGCATAAAATAATCATGGTCTGAACGTTTACATCAATCAAATAATGAAAACAATTTAATGAAAAAGTCAGTGTTATCTTAATGTTCCTATGCCACTCCCAAACTCTGACAACATATTAATTACACATATATTCAGGAAAAACAATACAAAGTAAGTACATACCATTGGGTAAAACGTATTACTTTAATAAGTATCCAGCTTACAATCCCGGTATAACGCGTAATGATAAAAATATTTCGAGAATAAGATACCCAATTGAACAAACATAACCTTACATATTTATCTAATTCAGTTGAGAATGAGGAATTTCACCTATGCATTTTTTCTTGACAAAGAGAACTTAAAGTAAAACTATACTTACTATATATGATACAGCTTTATAGTTGTATCATAGATAAAATATACCCAGCAGGATATAAGAGGATAAAATATACCCTGCTGGGTATATTTTATCTATGGTTGTATCACCATAGATAAAGGGATATAAAAGAATTACTACAATTTGTCATGATTCCTTGAAAAATATCGTTTTTGTGAGCTCAACAACACCTTTATTTTTTTAGACCAATTTTTATGATTAAAGTATCAATTTACTGGACTTTTAATCAATATTTCCTGAATGCTTTTCATTTTCCTGTATGTGAAAAAAGCGTTGCCCCATTGGGCATGTATGTTAACCACAAATTTACATGTATTTCTAATGGAAGAGATATTTTTTTTAAATATCAATAAAATTAGTGCTACTTTGTAAATGGTTGGACCAAAGTAGACATATACTTTTCTAACAGGAAATTTAATTTTCTTTAATTTTCAAATTTAATAGGGAATACTAAAAGTTTATGGTTTCAAGATATTTATGAAAAACCAAAAAATTGTACAGTTAGATTTTTTTAACTAGAAGAGGAAAAAAAGACGAGGAGGAATTTCTTTGGTGATGAATTTTTTTGTTTGTAATATAATCACACGTTTCTACCTGTCATATATTGAGGTTAGGTCTAATAAAAACAAAAAATATTCTTTTTTTTACAATTTTATTAACCGTTCAGCAAAAATTACAATGTTGCTATACAGGCTAAGGTTTAAACTATAACTATTAACAACAATATTTACAACAAATATCGAGGTCAGCCAAATTTTTTGGCCTCTCTGTAATGTTCAATCACAATGAAATGAAATTTATTGTTTCACAATTTATGGTCCATTTAACACTTGTTTCACTATTCCCATGTTCTTGCTTATTTCTTCTTCTTTCTTCTTCTTCTTTTTTTAATTGTTTTTTTAAGATAACAGTACGTCTTGAGGTAAACGTGGTTTAAGCCGCAGGCTTCTGAGGTCGGATGGGCGTCCGGTATTAAAATGTTGTACACCTGATACCATAGGGAGTTTCGTAAAGAAAATTCAAAGTGGTGCTTTTATTAAACTCTTGGACAGATGAAACGCCCAGTTCCCTGTGGATTTGATCATTTCTTACAAACCATGGACACTTAAGGATTATTCTCAAGGTCTTGTTTTGAAATGTCTGGAGCATTGACTTTGAATGTATAAGTCATAGTTTGAATAGTTCTACATTCATAGTCAATGGTCTGGAGTTTCTTGAGTGCACCTTGCGAAGCAGTGCCATAGAGTAATAATGAACTTCGTAAAGAGATGGCACTCCCATGTTAACTCGGTGGTAAGGAGACAGCAGCGCTATCTGAATAATGTGCAACGAACTAAAAAGATCGATGCGATATATAGATGGTCATCGATGCGACATATCGATCGTCGTCGATGCGACATATCGATCGTCGTCGTCTGCTTTGCTTATATTTTCGTTTTCTTGTTTTGTTTGCTAGACTTTCAATTTTAATGACTTTACCGGTTTGTTTAGATTAAGTGCGTTTGCCGCTAGTGCAAGTTGTTTCGCAAAATACTGTACTGAGTGATTCTTATTGTGCTTAAAGCGATTGATAGAAAATAAATACGTAGGTCTTTACATAAAAGCACTTAATAAAAATTAACTTAGTTGATTTTTATTAAGTGCTTTTATGTAAACATCTACGTATTTATTTTCCATCAATAGCTTCAAGCACAACATGAATCACGCAGTACAGTATATTTAACGAAACGACTTACACTAGAACAACTTTCTGCAAACGTACTTTAGGTATTTTCCCACACTCAAATTAATTCCAACTCGTTATGGTTGTGTACACGTCGCGTCGTGACAGAAAATCAGGGGAAACGGAACGGGAAGCAGATCGTTATCGTCGTTCTGATTGGCTGAATCAGTGAAGAAGAAGAAAGTCATGTTTTTACAACGCCATCTGAATAAATTGCATCGAACTAACCCGCTCCAATCAAGCTTACCACTTGGCTCCATTTAAGTGTCAGACCGGTGGCAGTGCCCCAGACTGGGCAGGCACACATCAATAGAGGTCGTAATATAGTTTTGTAAAGTAGAACACCATTTTTTACGGATAAAGAAGATTTTCTATTCAGTAACGGAAATAATTTTGATAACCTTCCATTATGCCAAATTAAGTTTTTTGCTTATGTGAAATCTCCAATTCAATTTTCTGTCCAAATAAACACCTAAGTATTTGATAGCTTGATCTGGAGGGTTCCAAGGAATGTCTTCACCTAAAATTTGTAAATTTTGAGGTTCTTCAGGTCTACGAAGGGTGAATAATTTTGATTCACTTTTATCAGGGTTTATTGCAATTCGCCACTTAATAAACCAAAACATTAAATCATTTTGAAGTCTTGAACGTTTGATACTGCAATACGGATATCATTGTGAGTCGAATAAAGGAGAGTGTCATCTGCAAATGCAGCAGTTTGAACTGCAGGAGATAAAGGCATATCGGATGTATAAATGTTAAAAAGAAGTGGTGATAAAATTGCGCCTTGAGGAACTCCAGCTTGAATGGGCCTGATCGTTGAATGGACTCCGCTAACATTGATCGAAAATGATCGATCTTCAAGAAAACTTTTGATAATTTTTTGAAAATAAAAAGGAACGCCAAATTTTCTTAATTTGAACAGTAAGCCCTCATGCCTCATGCCAACTCTATCAAATGCTTGACCCACATCTAAAAATACGACTGCCGTATGACATTTCCTCTCAAATCCCTGAATAATGTTTTCGGTTACTCTTAGTAATTGATGACTTGTTGAGTGATGTGATCGGAAACCAAATTGTTGATGGGGTATTAGTGATGAGTTTTTGACATAATCTTCTAATCGTGTTTTTATAATTTTCTCAAATAATTTGGATAATGTTGGTAATATACTTATAGGGCGGTAACTCGCTACTTGAGATGAAGGTTTGCCAGGTTTATGGATCACTGTAATAATGGAATGCTTCCATGCTTTTGGAAAATATGAGATACTCAAACGTACATTGAAAAGAGAAGCAAGAAAAGCAATCCCTTTCCAAGGTAAATTTTGGAGAACAATATATATTAGGTATTCCATCGTGACCAGGAGATTTCTTCTTTTTCAATGTATTTATGCGTTTTTTTATTTCAGATGGTGATGTGAATTTTATAGGCCGTTCAACAGTGTACAATGGCGAGAAAGTGACGGACATACCGTGATGGGAAAAGTCAGCGTCTTGGATGTTGTCATTAGGTCGAAACGTTGACTGATAATAGTCAGCTAAAACATTGGCTTTTTCCAGTTTACTTTCGTACACATTCCCGTTATTAATTAGGCTTGGTATTGGGGACTTTTCATTCAAAATTCGCTTCGTTGCCAACCATAAGGAATTATTATCATCAGTAGACAGGTTCGAGACATAATTGTGGTATGATTCATATCTGAAACGGTCTAGTTCCCATTTCACACGCCTGATCAGTTGGTTATATCGTCTACGTAAAGCGTCAGTTCTATGGCGTTGCCAAAGCCTTCTACGCTTATTCTTCAATTTTATAAGCGAAAGGATGTAATTTGGAACAGTAGGAAATTTTCTAGTAGGTTGGAACGAGCGTGCCGTAGAATGATCTATTGAAAAAGTAATTGAATCCAAAAATCCAGTAAGTGCTTCATCAATCTGATAACTATTCGAAAGAACACGGGAAGGAGTGAAGAGTGAGTGAAAATTGTCAGCAAATTTTTCCCAATCGCTAAATCCTTTGATCAGTTTCTCTTGCAATGGCTCAAAAGTTGGGGGCTCTTTAAATGAGAGTAAAACTGGTAAGTGATCAGAGTCAAGATCAATAATAGGTGTAATGTGAGTTGGACAAGTCACATTTTTAAATATGCCAATATCGAGGATGTCTAGTCTAAAAACATTGTTATATGAGTAGTGAGTTGGTTCATTAGGCGCTACAACCGTAACATTGAAGTCAGTAACCGCCGCTAAAAGCCGTCTCCCATTAGGATTAGTTTTATTACAGCCCCAAGCTTCGTGTTTACAGTTTAAGTCTCCCAGCAAAATTGTTGGAATATCGAAACAGAAAAGGTTTTCTGTATATGTTTTGGAGAATTTATATCTCGGAGCATAATAAGCGGAATACAAAATTAATTAATTGTTCATTGTTCAATTCTAATTTGATAGCAACAACTTCCAAGTTATTCATGTAAGGTAAATACAATGAATGGTGGGAAATATTTCTTCTTATTATTATGGCTACGCCCCCAGATGCCCTCGGCGCGTCCCTGTCACATCTATAAACAAGATAACCTGGAATTTTAAAATGTTCAGTCGAGATCAAATGTGTCTCTGTAACACAAGCAATGTCCACTTTATTTTGTGCTAGGAACACAATAAACGATCCTTTATACCATTAGCATTCCAGTTCACTATTTTTAAGTTATGTATCGGCATGTGATTAAAATCCATTTCTAAAGATGGATGACACTAATTCTGAGAAAAACGATTTAATTTGAGGAATGAATGGTTTGATGAATGCAAGTAAAGATGTCAGAATAGGATGAACGGGATTATTTTCCTGTGGTTCATGACTTGGGCCTGGAGTGTTAGATTCAGGACGACCAATTTTGGTACCATTTACCGCACTAGCGAAACTACAACGGGGCGAACGAAGGTTACTATCCGGTGAACTTGAGGTACTATTGTTGACATTCGATTTCAACGGTGGAAAATTTACAGACTTTGCATTAAATACAGCATGATTAGGAGTGTTGGACGTATCTGAAGGTTGGACATTTTTGTTTAGATTTGACCGGGACCTGAGGTTCAGGTAGTAAGGACAACCTCGGTAATTAGCAGTATGTGATTCATTGCAGTTGACACACTGAACAGGATCGTCTTTCTTTTTAGGACATTCAGAGAATAGATGGTTTCCCGGGCACTTTACGCATCGAGGTTCAAGCCTGCAATAGTTCTTTGTATGGCCAAACCGTTGGCAGCGAGTACATTGTGTGATATCGTCTTAGCTTTCCTCTTTAACTCGATTTGTATTTTTGAATGAAATAGGAATTCAAGTACCGATTGTGGTTTAGGGGGAGGTTGGATGTCGTCATTAACGTCGGCGGAAGAAAGAGGGTCGAATCTATTTTTGATAACAGTTTTGTAACGCAAATTAGTTTGTTGTGGATGAGGTGGCGATTGTTTAGAGTTTCTACTTTCTACCAGTATAAAATCATTATGAGTTTGACCGTCTAATTCCATGTCTTTACCTTCTATTGATGTAGATGCGTGGAAGCGTTTAGAAGAATTAGTTTCATCTACAGGCATGCCGTGTTTGCCATTGTTGGGTGTTGCGTAGTTGTGGTCAGGTAAGGTTAGGATTGGTGGTTTTAAAACCGAGTTCATATTTTGAGCTAGTGTTTGATACACGCTTCTTCTACAGTAAACTCCCGATTCAATCTAGTCTTAGGTTTAAATCGCAAAAGTGAGAAAATGCAATAAAACTTCAAAATATCTTAAAAACTTAGAGCAAAGAAGATCACGTCTGCTTATATGTAACATCAACAGCTGATCTCCCAAACAATATTCTAAGCCATTTCATACAATTGTTTTGTAAACAAAGGCATTACAAGATAACAAGAAACACATGATTTTACTTTAAACAAAAGAAGTGCATTGCCAAAGATATTCCACCTTGTCTTAACAACTTCTAGTTAAAAAAATCTAACTGTACCTTCAGACTCCCCTCTCATCCCCCGCTCAAGGGCTACGGACGGGGACTTTTGATATGTTCACCTCCTAACTAGTCCAAACAAAGCTGCAAAGTCAGAAATTGAGTTCCAGGCAATTCCCTTTATTCCTTTTTTGAGCATTCGTTTCCAGGGCCGCCGAGAGGGGGGGGCAAAGGGGGCAGATTGCCGCGGGCCACAAAAGGAAGGGGGACCACATTTTGAGCTGAGAATATTTTTGGGGATTATTAAATATTAGTTTTTTTTAATCAAGGAGACCAAAATTAAATGTATTAGAAGATATATAAAAAAACTTTGTACTTAAAAAACTTACATAAATTAAAATTACCTAACTGTTCATTTGTCTTATTTTGATACAATTTCATTTGGTTTTCGGCTGTCTCGTCTGGGGCCCCCGAAGTTATAGGCCTGCACTAGACCTCGCATTAACCAAATCCGTACCAAGCTCAGCAATCGTCCAATACCAATCGTTTACACCCTATAATTCATCACAAAACTTTTTTTGTACAGGCCTACGATGGGCCAAGAAAAAGGATTCCTAGTTTTAACTAAATGGTGTATATTTTACACAAGAATAATAGTAATAACAATAACATTTACGACTCAAGACGTGACAATAATTTTTTCCAACTCAGAGGAGAATCGAAGCTGAAGTTGTTAGACTTCAGCTTCGTTTCTCCTCTGAGTTTGAGTTCAGCTACGTATGAACACAGATAAACGAATACATAAACGAATGCATTCGTTTATCCGTGGTATGAACCAAGGTCCAAAGAAATACAGGGTTCCTCATACTAAAATTTAAGCAGCTCATGATGCCATCAGCAGACCGAAAGAATGCGCTCATCTGTAGCCTCAAGCTGGCACAATAAAATCTTGACCAGTCAGAGAGTAGTTATTACTAGTCTACACCTTCGACTTAAGCTATACTTTTACCAAATAGTAATAGGCTAGGGCTAGAATACAACCTGTAAAATTGTGTCTTGGTGACGTCACACGCACCACAGGCATTATGGGAGTTGGAAAACAGAAGGAAAACAAGTAAAGTAGTTTATAGTAGTTAGGTAGCCCGTGAATAATTTGTATAGTAACTTAAAACTGTTCCTTAAATCCTTTTTACCCACAGGTAGGCTACAGGCTTTAGAAACACACGTTTTTAGTCTATAGTTGTGCTTTTAATCCAAATTTATGTGTTATTCAGTAGTTGTATCAAAAAGAATTTTACCAGCTTTTACTGTTTGTAATGTTCTGAATTTTTTAAATTCATAAATCAAACGTTTAGTACAGATCTGTGATATTCAACATTTTAAAACCAAAAAGTTTGTAATCAGTAGATTCCAAAAATGTTGCTATTTGACCGACAAAGTTATTTTTTATTTACGATTTTTTGTATTGAGGGGCCTTACTCTCAAACTTTGCCCCGGGCCTCAAAATGTCTGTCGGCGGCCCTGTTCGTTACCAGGACTATATTCTTCAGGCAAAAAATTCAATTTAACGATCGACGTCTCCCTCTTTATTGCAAGAGACCTAATTTTCATTAGTTTTTTCATTATTTAAAATACTATCTTATATTTTTATCGCAAATGTTAAATGGGTCCATTAATATTGATTTTTGGCCTTTTTGGGACCTTACCCTAAGCAAAAATTACGTCATAATCTTATAAAATCTGGCTTTTTCACTTAAACTTTAAGTGTTTAAAAAGAAGTAGCCAAAAGTTACAGTTTTATGCTTTAATGTGTTAGTTGCTCAATATTGACCTAATTTTGCCCCCCTTAAGGAGATACGCCTCCTTCTATAGGCTGTTTTTTTTTCAAAAATTTTGACATTTTCCGAAAGTGACATTTTTTATTCCAAATTTAGATCTGAAAAAGTATCCAAAGTTTCATTTGATTTGGAAAATTATTTCAGGAATTTTTTTAATAAAATTGAAAACATTGCACTCTTTGTTTAAAATTCATTGTTGGTGATGGTGATTTTATATTTTTTATTTTGATTAGGATTTTTGCGGACATTTGCCATCACTGATTAGTAAAAAACAAGTTTCACGACGTTTCGGGATCTAGAATCTGATCCCGTCTTCAGGTGGAAGAAAAACCTAGAACATAACAAGATTAGTAACACATAGCCAGGAAAACCTGGACAAAAACACAGCTAAAACAGTGAACTGTAAAAAAGCAGTCACGAATTTCATTGCACTCAGCGATTTCCAGTGATTTTAGTGTGTGTTTGGAGTGTAATGAAAACTTTAAACGGCGTTTCCTCAAAACTATGTTTTTCATCGACTGCATTTACGTAAATAGTTTGAATAACTTTGTAACTAATGAACTTTTAAGCAGCTGTTCTTGATAGTATTTAGAAGATTTGTGCGTATAGAGAATATTGTGCAATTATTTTTTTCTTATAAATTTCATCGTTTTACATAAAAAATCTGTTTTTTCATAACATTTTTCATCATATTGTAAAAAATGCTACTAACAATGCATTTTTTGTTTTACCATATTTTCAATACACACAGAAATGTTCATTGTTATTTGGTGAAGTAAAATATATTGACATACTTTTTTACATTATGTTGATAAACAAAAAAGGTATTCAAATTGAGAATATTACAAAATATTCTTAAAATTTTCAAAATTACCCCAAAGTCACCCAAAATATATTTAGATAGTAAATTATTTTATATAAATCCTCTAATTGGTCAAGTATAAACAGAATAAACCCACAAAAGCCATTAAAAATAAAAAATAAAAAAAGTCTTAGAAGGAGACGTATCCCCTAAAGAAAGTTGATATGGTTTGACGTATTTTAGCAACAAAAATTTAATCAAATCAAATTAAATCAATATCTTTTTATTGCCATTGAATAAGAATTTTACAATAGGCCAAGTCACATTGCGGTGGCATCACCAAGTCAAAAAATACCCCCGGTGCAGCAGACCTGCATACTCAGCGAATTTCAAATGCAAAACAACATATTTCAATCCAACATAGCGAGATTTTACATGTTTGTGAAAGCTCCGTAAGAATAACATGGGGAATGAGTATGCAGGTTTGCTGCTATGGGCCATGGGTATATGAAAACTGGGTGGTTTTAATGTTTTAATTCAATATTTAGTAGATCTGAAGTAGAAGAAGCTATTTACCAAGTTTTTTCAAGATATGTTGAGAAATAAGCGAGATATAGAATTTTACTTATTCCCCATAAGGTTAACATAGGGACAACGTACTGTGTTTACTACTTTCAATATCTCGGTAACCAATGGTCATAGAAGTATGATTCAAAATACTAAATTGTATGTATTTTTGAGCTGAATACAATGGTGCCAACAAAAATTCGTAAAATTTTATTTTTCTATGTAAAAAACTCAAAAACCCATTTTTGGGGGGTTTACCCCCTTTACCCCCCCCCCTTCCGGTCAATGTATACAGAACCAGTATACACATTGCTTCCGGTAGTTTGATCAGGCTGGTTTTCGAACTCGTCCGAATAATAACTACTTTACATGGTTGTGCGAAATTTCATTCAGATTGGGCCATTTTTACGGCCGCTATCGTGCTTAAAGACACACACACACGCACACACACACACACACACACACACACACACACACACACATATATATATATATATATATATATACTATCAGTTGCCCGTGGCTTTGCTCACGATAAGAACTGTAACTCCCGCTGCCTAAATGAAGATAGGGCAACATACTGAGTTTATGATTAAACAGATAAGGTACAAAAACGAATGAACATTTCGTCAGCTGTTCAACAACAAAACACAAAATACATTTTGTCGCCTCAGTGTGTGGCCGGCCTAATTGTCATTTATTTTAGAACTTTTGAAACAATACAAACACACGTTGCTCGTAAATTGACAAAATAATGCTTTGGTAATATCTGAGTTCACTCATCCCATTACGCGCAGAATAAGCGTACTCCTAGTATAGTACATACCACTTAAAAATCAACAAAACAACCATAAAACCATTATGAAAGTAACCAAGTTATAAATCAGCTGTAAAATCATATCCATATGTGAAGCTGAACCACCTGCTTGTTGAATGAACATTTTTTTTATTATTCTTTATTACGGCCTAGGGTTTACCCAAGAAAGGCCCATAACAATTTACAATAATGATTACAATTAATTTTAAGTCACAATTTCACATTGATCAAATTGAAATGTTGTTATTAACTATAAAGTCAAATACCCCCGTTGCAGCAAACCTGCATACTCAGCGAATTTCAAATGCAAAACAACATATTTCGATCCAACGTAGCGAGATTTGACATGTTTTTGTAAGCCCCATAAGAATAACATGGGGACTGAGTATGCAGGTTTGCTGCTACGGGTATATCAAAACTGGGTGGTTTTAATTCAATATTTAGTAGATCTGACCTAGAAGAAGCCATATACCAAGTTTTACCAAGATATGTTGAGAAATAAGTGAGATATAGAATTTTTCTTATTTTCCCATAAGGTTCACATTGGGACAACGTACTGTGTTTACCACTTTCAATATCTCGGTAACCAATGGACATAGAGCAGTGATTCAAAATACTAAATTGTTTGTTTTTTTGAGCTGAATTCAATGGTGCTAACAAAAATTTGATAATTTTTACTTTTATATATTAAAAACTCAAAAAACCCATTTTTGGGGAGGTTTACCCCCCTTTACCCCCCTTCCGGTAGTCCGATCGGGCTGGTTTACGAACTCGTCCGAATAATTACTACTTTACACGTCCATGCCAAATTTCATTAAGATCGGACCATTTTTACGCGAGTTATCGTGCTTAAAGACACATATATATATAGATATATAGATATATAGATATATATATATATATTTATGAAAATGGACGAATAGTGTTTTTGGCATCTGGGGACCTCAAAAAGAAAAGTTATGATGGTCTCGGGCTTAGGTCTTACCATGAGACCTACGGTAACAGCTTCTTCCCTATAGGGGAAATTCGCTAAAAACAAGTCCAAAACTGTTTCATCCATTTCTTCCAATAATGTTAATACGTTTAATGGAAATTTCACTTTTAATTTTGTAAGCTTCTTGAATAAAGTATTTGTTGATTCTTTGTCATTCAGAGGGCATGCAAAAATTAAATGATCTAGACTGGCCGAATCGTTATTACAATCACACGTAGAATTTTGAAGCACATGAATTTTGGAAAGATGGAGGTTTGTATATGTATGGCCGATTCTCATTCTGCAAATTGAGGTTATAAATCTTCTATTTTTTGAGCAGGAACTAAACCATCGCGGGGTAGAAACATATTTTTTCAGTTGGTAAAGTCGATTTCCATTAAATTTTGAAGTCAAGTCCCAGGTAATTTGCCAATTTTTGTAAGCTTTTGATGTAAACAGGTTTTTTATGTCGAAAAATGAAGGGATATATGACAGATTTTGGGCAGAAGCTGTTTTCGCTGCTCTATCCACCACTTCGTTTCCATGTATCCCAAAACAAGTCCAAAACTGTTTCATCCATTTCTTCCAATAATGTTAATACGTTTAATGGAAATTTCACTTTTAATTTTGTAAGCTTCTTGAATAAAGTATTTGTTGATTCTTTGTCATTCAGAGGGCATGCAAAAATTAAATGATCTAGACTGGCCGAATCGTTATTACAATCACACGTAGAATTTTGAAGCACATGAATTTTGGAAAGATGGAGGTTTGTATATGTATGGCCGATTCTCATTCTGCAAATTGAGGTTATAAATCTTCTATTTTTTGAGCAGGAACTAAACCATCGCGGGGTAGAAACATATTTTTTCAGTTGGTAAAGTCGATTTCCATTAAATTTTGAAGTCAAGTCCCAGGTAATTTGCCAATTTTTGTAAGCTTTTGATGTAAACAGGTTTTTTATGTCGAAAAATGAAGGGATATATGACAGATTTTGGGCAGAAGCTGTTTTCGCTGCTCTATCCACCACTTCGTTTCCATGTATCCCAATATGCGATGGGACCCATGCAAATGCAATTGAGAATCCTTTCAAAGACAAATCGTAATATTTTTTCCTAATTTGAAGAATAATAGGAGACGTTTTAAGACCAACATTATTGCTCATTAAAGACAATAATACACTCTTGGAATCCGAAAATATGACAAACAATTTCTTATTCAAGGTTTCAATGTAAAATAATGAATGAAGGATAGCAATGGCTTCGGCAGAAAAAATTGAGAAAATGTCATTAATCTTAAAAGATTGAATGAAGTTACGTTGATAGTGAAAAATTGCACTTTCAGTGAAAGAGGGTTCTTGTGATTTTGAAGCATCAGTGTAGATCATTTCGTGATCTGGCCACCTTGAAGTTATTAAATGATTAAGTTCGTCATTTAAAGCCAAGCAATTATTAACGAAATTCTGCTTGCAGGAATCAAAGGAAACAAATTATATCTTGTTCATAAAGTAGTTTAAGCTCATCTGAAAACAAGTTGGATGAAAGTAATTGTGATCGTTTGTATTGATAGCAAGGTCATTAAGCATATGTTGATAACTAACCAGAAGTAAAGGAGTTTTTTTGTTTTCCCAGTATGAAGATCGTTGGTAAATATAATCCAATTTCTGTAGATTTCTTTTTAGAGGATGGTACTTCTGGAGAAGTAAACATTTAGACAGGTATCTGTCACTCAACATTTGCCTTCTTATTTCCAGGGGCAAAACTCGAGCTTCAACTTCCATCGCATTACATGGGGAAGATTTCATCAATCCCAGGCATGTCTTTAAGGCACTGTACTGTATCCTGTCTAGAGCCATCCTATTAACAGTGTTGGCATTACCAAAAATAAAGCAAGCATAATCCAGAACTGAACGTATTGGTGATTTATATAATGTTAGCAATAATAATGGGTCAGCTCCCCATTGCATACTAGACACAGACCTCAGTATATTCATTCTTCTGAAACAGGATTGAGAAATATGATTAATGTGTAGTTTCCAATTAAGTTTCCTATGAAAAGTAACCACTAGGAATTTATGCTGCTCTTTACATGGGATTTCTTGATGGTTATATTCAATTCGAACATGTTGAGGGTTGTGTTTACGAGTGAAAACACAAACTGCTGATTTTGAAGAAGAAACCTTCAACCCGTTATTCAATCCCCAATCATACATATCACGAAGAGCATTGTTTAAAATAGTTTCACAATTTACAAGAGATTTGTTAATTGTGTAAAGGACAATGTCATCAGCAAATTCAAGTATATTGACTTGATGGGAAAGTATCACATTAAGATTACCACAATAAAGCGAGTATGGTATTGGACTTAACACCGAGCCCTGTGGAATTCCTTTGCTGGTAATTCTGGATTCAGATAGTCCACACACTGATTTTAATCGCAGTGATCTGTTAGAAAAGAGTAGGGAAATTAAGTTCACAATTTTTGCGGGAATGTTTATGGAGGATAATCTTTTTGTCAGCATATTAAGATTCACGTTATCATATGCACCATTGATATCCAAAAATGCAGCCACTAAGAAATTTGATACGGTAAATCCAATTTGGATTTCTGTTGATAAAATGGCCATATTGTCTGCACAGCTTCTTCCAGAGCGAAATCCAAACTGGGTTCGAGAAAACAAGTGATTTCTTTCTGCCCACCATTGCAATCTATGTTTTAGTAATCTTTCGAACAATTTCCCTATGGACGATGATATTGCAATGGGACGATATCCTTCAGCTAGACGAGGATTTTTGTTTGGGTTTGGAATAGGAACGATTAAATATTCCTTCCAGGTGCTTGGAATCAGATTTGCGTTCCAAAGGCGGTTGAAAATGTTCAAAAGCCGTAGAACCGCTTTTTGGGATAAATTTTTCAATAATGAGTTATGAATGTTATCCAGGCCAGGACAAACATCCTTTAAATTGGAAAGAGCAAGGTTAATTTCATCCAGGCAAAAATCATTCAATAATTCCAAATTTTGAGCGGTAGCATGGGCTTCAAGAAAAGGAATAGGCAATTCTGCGGATAGTGGTGAATATTTCACAAAAAACTCCTCAGAACATTCCGAAAAGTACTTTAAATTTCTTGACTTAGCATTATGTGTTATATACTTACTCTTGAGAGTCTTCACTACTTTCCACACCTCAGATATGCCTGTTACAAAATTGATTTTGTTACAAAATTGAATCCAGTAATCCTTCTTACAGGATTTAATATATCGTTTCGTAATTGAAGCGACACTCTTATAATTAAAATAGTTCTCTCGAGTCTGATGCTGCCTATATTTAATGAAAGCAGCTCTCCTCTCTGAAATATGTCTGGAACATTCAGTTGACCACCATGGACAGGGTACAAATTTGTTTCTTGATGGTTTAGACCTAGGAATTGATGCATTTGCCGCAGTAAATAAACAGTCACAAAAGTTATCGTATATTTTTAAAGGATCATCATCGAAATTGATAGTGTCAATCAAAGTGTCAACATTAGCTGAATACAATTTCCAATCTGCCCTCTTGAAGCTCCAATAAGATTTATTGGATGGAGGAAGACTAGAAGAGGGTGGATCCGTGATGTTAGGCAGGCCTACGATGGAATTGTAACAGAAATTAATTAATATAGGAATATGTTGCGTGCCACTCCATCCATCTAAAATGTCCCAGTCACAAGATGCTGCCAATGACGAAGAAACAATAGATAAATCAATTGCGCTTTTTCGTAATGGGAATCCAGAATAATAAGTATATGCGCCAGAGTTCAAAACTACTAAATTATTATCTTCAATAAATGTATGTAATTCGTTTCCCTTGAAATCATTGAAATCATTTCCCCAGGACATGTGATGGGCATTGAAATCCCCAAAAACCATGAATGCAAATTAAAGCTAGAAAATAATTGTGTCCACATTGTACTGTCAACCTTATGGGGTGGTGGAGCATAAACAGAAAATATGTTTACAGTTTTACTTTGTAGTTTCACCTGAATTCCAGTTACATTAATCCCATTGATCATGAAGTCATTTGATAAATCTATATTAAGTTCTGTGTATTCTATACTATTAAGAACAAGGATCGCAGAACCCCCACCACCCCTAGCGATTCTGTCATCCCTTATAACTGAATAGTTATTAAAAGTAACATCATGAAATGGATTAAACCGTGTCTCTGAAAGAGCAGCAATGTTGATGCAAGGCTCTTTTAATAAAAATTCAATTTCACCTTTATGGCAGAGTGCAGAATTACTATTCCACTGCAATATTTTCAGATTTGCGGTATTCATAGCTGCCAGATCAGAAATTAGTGTCATAAAAACAAAAATACAGGTGAAATATGGAAATTTACAAAAAAATTATGTATTTTTTCTGGAATCCATCATTGATAAGGTAAATAAGAGTGAAAGTGTTAAAACGAGTCATCGGACGAGATATCAGGAGCTGGGATGCTTGTCAAAAATTGGTTTAAATCAATATTTAAAACAGGTTGAAGCTTAGATAATAAGTGTTCAACGCTGATTTTACTATCTTTGTATAGAGAAAGAGAGTTTAATACAAGTGTTGATACATTATCAGACTGACTGGAGTCAGTAGGTTCATGTGCTCGTGAAGAAATTACAGGTTTACTAGGATTTCCTTGTTGTTGGAATTGACTGAAATACTTATTAGTATATTCAGGAGTGACAGGATTTGGGCGTTTAGTAAAACGATGCATTGTTACATTTTTATGAACTTTGTTATTTATGGGGGCGTTCTTACGTGCCAATCGAGGTTGAGGAGGAATAGGAATCGAGTGGCGAAGCTGGTTTGAAGATTTCTGAGACAATTCGGGAAACGATTTATCATTGTTAATATCCAACACCTTAGAAAAAGAGACTGGAAGTTTTGTCGATTTTGGAAAAAGAAAGATTTCGCTTCGGAGTAAGGAATGTTACGATAGGCCATTGTTTCTTTTATTTGTTTTTGTATGTCCCACTCAGGGCACGATTTGTCAATGGACGAGTGAGGACCCTTGCAAAATAGACATACAGGGGTTTGAGCTTGAGGACAATCCTTGTGATTGTGGTAGGTCGGACATCCATTTGGACATCTTGCAGAACATTTACAATTTCAATGAATGAACATTGAAAATTAATTAAAGAAAAGATCATCCATTCCACTTGCGTAGGAAAATTTATAAACTTCGACCCCGCCAAAACCCCTTAAAACTTCGAATAAAAAACCGTTCTTAGCGGATGCTTACGCCCTTAAGATCGTCCATGCAAAGGTCCAAGGTTCTAAGTCAAGTAGTTTGGGCTGTGCAGTGTCAGTGGTATTGGACAAATATAAAGAAGATGGACTTTCATTAACCAGAAAGATGTTTTCAGGAATCCTCAAAGTCCGCAGGTCTGCTGCGACTGGAGTTATTCTATTGCTGCCCACCGCAGAAGGTGTTTCTATTTTGCCTCCTTGTACTATACATGTGAGCAGGTCAGCGCCCCACCGATACAGGCCTCAAGAGTGCCACTGCCCTGGGAAGGCTTATGCCCAATATCATTGAATCTGCTCGCATGCATGGTATATAGTGGCCCTTAAGCAGGAATATAAATATCTCCGTCGCAGCAGACCTTGCGTACTTAGAGAATCCTAAAGCAGTTTTCTGTTTCATGAAAGTATAAATACGTAAAACGTAGAAATTACCTTGATTTAATGTCAAATAATTCTAAAGTTTTTAGGGTCTATCTCGAACATAAAAATACTCCCGAAGCAGCAGACCTCCAAACTATTTGCATGACCTTATTTTATTTCTTCCATAAGAATAACATGGGTCCATTTCGCTGGCCCGGCCATGTTTGAAAATCAATATTTCAAACATACCGCGATTTAATACTCAATTAGTACTAACTAGTACCCGAATACTAAAATTAGTACTCCAAGCAATACCGAGTTATTAACAGTAGTATGATGCCGGGCCAGGGAAATGCTAGCCCGGCAATGTCAGAAAACGCGAATTTCAACGGTACCACGATTTAATACTCAATTAGTACTATTTTGTACCCAAGTATAACTGGCGCCAATTCTTGGGGCCCAGTCCGCGCATGGGGCGGAGAGTGGGTAGGCTGGGAGGAGAGGGGAGTAGTAGCGGCAGCGGCGGCCGACAGTGTATTAGCCTGGCTGCGTATACTCGGCAGCTCGCACGTAGTTACTGCTTCTGTGTCAACTGTTGTTCAGAGTACCAAGACACTTTAATAAATACTAATGAAATATTAACATTATTGAATAGAATTAAAACAGATCATTAATCGTCAATAAGAGTCAATGTTCCGTCGGTCAATATTTTTAGGACGACATGTAGTGACACGCTATTGTTGACGGCTGAGAGCAGAATGACAGTGCTGCGCTCCTGCGACGCGTTGTCGCGCATGCGCACTAGCCGTTTTTGCTACCGCGCATCCACCGCACTGGGCCCCAAGAATTGGCGTCAGTTACATTATATTCAGTACTCCAACCATTGCCGAGTTATTAGACATAACGTATTATATTGGCCGGAAATGCCAACTCGGCCATGTAAGAAAACGCGGATGGTGCCACGATTTAATACTCAATTAGTACTATTTAGTACCCAAGTATTAGATTTAGTACTCCAACCATTACCGAGTTATTAGCCATAACGTATTATAGGGGCCGGAAATGCCAACTCGGCCATGTAAGAAAACGCGGATTTCGACGGTGCCACGATTTAATACTCAATTAGTACTATTTAGTACCCAAGTATTAGATTTAGTACTCCAACCATTACCGAGTTATTAGCCGTAACGTATTATAGGGGCCGGAAATGCCAACTCGGCCATGTAAGAAAACGCGGATTTCGACGGTGCCACGATTTAATACTCAATTAGTACTATTTAGTACCCAAGTATTAGATTTAGTACTACAACCATTACCGAGTTATTAGCCGTAACGTATTATAGGGGCCGGAAATGCCAACTCGGCCATGTAAGAAAACGCGGATTTCGACGGTGCCACGATTTAATACTCAATTAGTACTATTTTTACCCAAATATTAGATTTAGTACTCCAACCATTGCTGAGTTATTAGCAATAACGTATTATAGGGGCCGGAAATGCCAACTCGGCTATGTAAGGAAACGCGGATTTCGACGGTGCCACGATTTAATACTCAATTAGTACTATTTAGTACCCAAGTATTAGATTTAGTACTCCAACCATTACCGAGTTATTAGCCATAACGTATTATAGGGGCTGGAAAGGCCAACCCGGCCATGTAAGAAAATGCGGATTTCGACGGTGGCTCGATTTAATGCTCAATTAGTACTATTTAGTACCCAAGTATTAGATTTAGTACTCCAACCATTACTCCAACCATACTAATTTAGTATTAAATCGTGGCATCGTCGAAATCCGCATTTTCTTATATGGCTGGGTTGGCATTTCCGGCCCCTATAATACATTATGGCTAATAACTAGGTAATGGTTGTAGTACTAAATCTAATACTTGGGTACTAAATAGTACTAATTGAGCATTAAATCGAGCCACCGTCGAAATCCGCATTTTCTTACATGGCCGGGTTGGCCTTTCCAGCCCCTATAATACGTTATGGCTAATAACTCGGTAATGGTTGGAGTACTAAATCTAATACTTGGGTACTAAATAGTACTAATTGAGTGGCACCGTCGAAATCCGCATCTTCTTACATGGCCGAGTTGGCATTTCCGGCCCCTATAATACGTTATGGCTAATAACTCGGTAATGGTTGGAGTACTAAATCTAATACTTGGGTACTAAATAGTACTAATTGAGTATTAAATCGTGGCACCGTCGAAATCCGCGTTTCCTTACATAGCCGAGTTGGCATTTCCGGCCCCTATAATACGTTATTGCTAATAACTCAGCAATGGTTGGAGTACTAAATCTAATATTTGGGTAAAAATAGTACTAATTGAGTATTAAATCGTGGCACCGTCGAAATCCGCGTTTTCTTACATGGCCGAGTTGGCATTTCCGGCCCCTATAATACGTTACGGCTAATAACTCGGTAATGGTTGTAGTACTAAATCTAATACTTGGGTACTAAATAGTACTAATTGAGTATTAAATCGTGGCACCGTCGAAATCCGCATTTTCTTACATAGCCGAGTTGGCATTTCCGGCCCCTATAATACGTTATTGCTAATAACTCAGCAATGGTTGGAGTACTAAATCTAATATTTGGGTACTAAATAGTACTAATTGAGTATTAAATCGAGGCACCGTTGAAATCCTCATTTTCTTACATGGCCGAGTTGGCATTTCCGGCCCCTATAATACGTTATGGCTAATAACTCGGTAATGGTTGTAGTACTAAATCTAATACTTGGGTAAAAATAGTACTAATTGAGTATTAAATCGTGGCACCGTCGAAATCCGCGTTTTCTTACATGGCCGAGTTGGCATTTCCGGTCCCTATAATACGTTATGGCTAATAACTCGGTAATGGTTGTAGTACTAAATCTAATACTTGGGTAAAAATAGTACTAATTGAGTATTAAATCGTGGCACCGTCGAAATCCGCGTTTTCTTACATGGCCGAGTTGGCATTTCCGGCCCCTATAATACGTTATGGCTAATAACTCGGTAATGGTTGGAGTACCAAATCTAATACTTGGGTACTAAATAGTACTAATTGAGTATTAAATCGTGGCACCGTCGAAATCCGCGTTTTCTTACATAGCCGAGTTGGCATTTCCGGCCCCTATAATACGTTATGGCTAATAACTCGGCAATGGTTGGAGTACTAAATCTAATACTTGGGTACTAAATAGTACTAATTTAGTATTAAATCGTGGCACCATCGAAATCCGCATTTTCTTACATGGCCGGGTTGGCATTTCCGGCCACTATAATACGTTGTCTAATAACTCGGTAATGGTTTGTGTACTAAATCTAAAACTTGGGTACTAAATAGTACTAATTGAGTATTAAATCGTGACACCGTTGAAATCCGCGTTTTCTGACATGGCCGCGCTAGCATTTCCCTGGCCCGGCATCATACTATTGTTAATAACTCGGTAATGCTTGGAGTACTAAATCTAGTATTCGGGTACTAGTTAGTACTAATTGAGTATTAAATCGTGGTATGTTTGAAATGTTTATTTTCAAACATGGCCAGGCCAGCGAAATGGACCCGAATAACATGGAGATGACTATGCAGGTCTAGTGCAACAGTTATACAAAAATTTGGGGTTTTAAAACAATATCAGGTGAATCTGAACCAAAAAAGCCACATACCAAGTTTTATCAAGATATATTGAGTAATAACCGAGATATAGAATTTTTCTATAGGGTCAATGTACTGTGTTTTCAGCACTAAATATAGTTTGAATAGTGTTTTTTTTTTCTTGTGGGAGCTCCAAAATGAAAAGTTATCATGGTCTCGGGCTTAGGTCTTGCCGTGAGACCAATGGTAATAATTCCATCAATGAAATTCGCTAAAAGACAAAGGCAAAGTAATTTTTCTAATGATGTAGATAAAATAAATGTGCTCTTTCAATAACAGCTGTTACAGGAAAGAAAGCGTTATAAGTATCTCTAGACAGTGATTTATTTTATATTCTGATCCTGACAGCTGGTTTGACATTCTATTAAATTTCTTGCTTTTTCACATCTGTTTAAATATAAACATTTCATAAATTTATATTCTGCCATAAGGATAATAAGGGATCTTTGAGAGGGTCTGTGGCGGAGTCCGAGGGCAATGTATACTGTATACATTGCCGAGGGTCAGATCAGGATGAAAACTACTTAGTTTTCCTATTTAATGCCTAAAGAAACAGTGTACTAAATTTCAGCCTTCTGGGTTATTGGGAAATTGGGGAATTAATGATGAGTGAGTGAGTGAGTGAGGGCTTTCCCTTTTATATGTATATATATATATATATATATATATATATATATGGAAAGAATTAACTGAGTTCCCTTTAAATTCATTTTATTTGCGACATGTTTCGACCTTAGGCCATTTTCAAGGAAGTTTTACCTTACCATGAAAATGGCCTAAGGTCAAAACATGTCGCAAATAAAATGAATTTAAAGGGAACTCAGTTAATTCTTTCCATATTTATTATAGTTACCCTTATTTGTGGACTAATTCAAGAAATATATATATATATATATATATATATATATATATATATATATATATATATATGAAAATGAACGAATAGTGTTTTTTGCTTCTGGGGGCCCGAAAACGAAAAGTTATCATGGTCTCGGGCTTAGATCTTACCATGAGTACTACGGTAACAGCTTCTTCCCTATAAGGGAAATTCGATAACAATTTTACAGAGAAGAGTTCGTACTTTTCCCTACTAAAACAAGATTACAAAGAAAGGCAGTTTGCGCTACAGCATCAGCAATAATAACATAGTAACTAGACATAAGATAGATTTAAAATATAACAGTCATAAACAATATTAATGAGTAACAGAAAAAGTCAACAGAAATTTATAAAATTTATAAAAGTAAAAATATATTTATAAAAGTTATTATAAAATTTAACTTTTAAAGCACGCACCCAAAAATAGTACTCATTGCCAGCTTTCATTTTCCACACCCTTTGTTAAGCAATAAATTTATAAGTCGTCAGAAATTGTGCAGATTTCTTGTAAACCACTCTCCGAACTTTCTGTCCATAAATCTTGTGGAGGGGGGGGTGATGTTCCAGTTTAACTAGTTTGCTACAAACACCTCTTTAAAACCCTTTTAGTGCCGGAAAAAATTTAATGTAGGTGCAAGAAGTGCCGGACATTTTTTCATTGTTACCTGCAAGAAGTGCCAGGCCTTTTTTAGCAAAAATGTAAGGGTTTGGGAAAAAAACACTAAAAATTTATTTATTAACATTTTCAACAAATCTTTTTTTTATTTGTTTCTAAATACCTCTACTATTTATAAATGACAAGAAGAAAGACAAATTTCAAGTTTCTGGTAAAAATAAATGTTAATGAATTTAAAAACATTTTTGCATCATACTCATTTTTTATGTTCACACTAAAAAAACATATTTAGATTTTACTCTGATGCAATTTTTATTAGTTTTATGTGAAACTACGTTAAAAAACAAGTAAAAACCATGTATAAAACATCAATTTACTGTAATAGGTTATGAATTAACAAAATAAAACGATAACCTTGCAACAATGCAGAGTTGAACAACGTCACTAAGCAACCTACTTAAAACAGTATTCGTATTCGTATTTACACTAGAAACATCATTTAACATTTAAACAGATCCACAATAACAAAATACAAACTTTATTTCAATTATAACTCTATATACACGCTCTCATTTTTCTCTGTGAAATACTAATATATTTTCGTGTTTTATTGATTTATCTCTTTATGTTTGTGTTTTGTATTTCTGTAAAGTTATTAACTGCATAATGTAATGTTCTGTGTCAGTGTTTTCCTTTCCTTTAGGACTTTTTTCCTCTAAAACACGTTCAATTAATTTTTAGTAAGGTTATTTGTTTGTTTTTTGTTTTGCTACCATGACAACAGACTATCACCACGATCACGACTATGAATCTTCCTCTAAACCCATAGAACCAACGACTCAGTCAGAACTCTCTGATGACATCGAGTCACTAAGTTCCTCAAATACTCCCTTGCAAACGGTTTCGAACAGAAATAGCAAGAGAAATCTAAAATCTGAAATTTCGTCAGAAAGACAAGAACCTAAACGGCATCGAGTTGGTACAAACGCAGGGAACAGGCAGGCTACTGATGTACCAGTTGAGCTTACGAACTCCTTCGAACCCTTATCCTCCGCGCTCGACAGCTCAATGGACCACGAAACCTTGGCTTCCGGTTCAGGTGAGTCTAAGCCACCTCCAATTTTCCTCTCTGGTGTTACGAATGTAGCTCCAATGATTAAAGCTCTTAGACTCAATGGTAACTAGGTCTGGCTATTCATATAAGTGTCTTAATCAAGACAACATTAAAGTATTCCCTTCATCCTCTAACAACTATAGACTAATTGTTAAAGGCTTAAGAGACTTAAATGCGTCCTTTCATACTTACCAATTAAAACAGGAACGTGCGTATAGAGTTGTTCTAAGAGACATGCATTATTCTGTAAGCACTGAGGATTTGAAAAGCGCGATTGAAGATAGCGGTCATCAGGTAAGACACCTCACTAATGTCAGAAATAAATTCACCAAGAAACCTATGTCCCTGTTTTTTATTGACTTAGAACCTAAAGCTAATAACAAGGACATATTTCAAATCAAGTATTTGTTGAATGCAAAAGTTTCATTTGAGCCCCCTAATAAAAAGAATGAAATTGTCCAGTGCAAACGCTGCCAGCGTTATGGACACACTAAGTCATATTGCCATAACGCATTTCGTTGTGTCAAATGCTCGCAGGAGCACGACACAAGAACATGCCCTAAGCCTCCATCAACACCCCCAACATGTGTATTGTGTTTTGGCGAACACCCGGCTAGCTACAAGGGTTGCCCTGTGTATAAGGAAATTCAATCTAAACAGTTTCCTCCTCTTAGGGAAAAATCCTTAAAAGTAAGTCATGACATCAGCCCCGCAGTACCACAAAGCCCTTCTACCAGTAACCTTAACCACCAGCCCCATAGGAATAGCTTAGCTGCAGAAGGAGTGACCTTTGCGCAAGCTACACGTAATAAAAATGAAACAGTTCATACCAGACAACCTAAGCCAAATGAAAATACTCAAGATTCAGAAAGTTTATCTAATATAATTCTACAATCTTTCAAACGTTTTGAAAGCATTTTGAACAAACACGCAGAACAAATTAGCTCTCTCCTTAATTTGTTAACCACTGTCGTTGCTCGGCTAAAATGAATATTCTACTCAAAATTGCTCTCTGGAATGCCAACGGCTTATCTCAACATAGCGATGAGGTTCGAGTTTTTATCGACCAACACAAATTAGACGCCATCCTTGTTTCAGAAACCCATTTCACAGACAGAAGTTATTTCAAAATTCCAAATTACACATTGTTCCATACTAATCATCCTGATAACACGGCCCATGGGGGTAGTGCCATTTTGGTAAAAAACTCGATTAAACATTACAAACTTCCTAGTTTTAAAGAGCAATACCTGCAAGCTACAACCATTGTTATCGAAGGCGGACGAGGACCTATTGCTCTTTCTGCTATTTACTGTCCTCCAAGACATGTCATAACTTATGAACAATTTGACAGATTTTTTGCCACTCTCGGAAACACGTTCGTCGCCGGAGGAGACTACAACGCCAAACATCAAGAGTGGGGTTCACGATTGGCCACACCGAGAGGTCGACAACTACTAAGAGTGATAAATAATAATAATTACAATCATGTTTCAACATGGTAACCCACATACTGGCCGACTGATATGAGGAAAATCCCAGATTTGTTGGACTTTTTTGTCTCCAAAGGTATTCACCAAAACTACACTGATGTCCAGTCTTGTCTCGATTTATCCTCTGACCATTCGCCAGTTATATTGAAAATTAGCATTCAAATTTTTCAACAACAAGCAACTCAACGGTTATACAACAAATACACTGATTGGAATCTTTTTCGCAGTTTAATAAATGAAAACTTACATTTAAAAGTTGATTTACAATCTAATCAAAATTTAGAGGATGCCATCTCCTGCTTTACAAATTGTCTTCAAAATTCTGCAAGAACATCAACGCCTGTACTTCAAAATTCATCGAAGTCTGTGTTGCATTACCCTATATATGTTAAAAAGAAGATTGCCGAAAAAAGGAGGCTAAGAAGAATTTGGCAGAATAGCAGAAATCCAATTGACAAAGCAAATTTCAACAGGGCATCTCAAAATCTGAAGAGGTTATTGTATCGTGTAAAAAACCAGTGGTTTGCGGAGTATACCCAATCTCTGTCACCTACCGAAGCAACGGACTACTCACTTTGGAAAGCTACTAAAAGGTTAAAACAACCCAAGACACCGATTCCGCCTATTTTAAAGTCCGATGGAAGCTGGGCAAAGAGTAACACTGAAAAATCAGAAACCTTTGCACAATACTTTTCAAATGTTTTCAAACCAAACTTGGCCACTGTTAATAACGATAATGACATACAAGAGTTTTTGGATTCTCCACTACAGCTTGATTTCCCGATGGAAAAAATCAGACCATCTGAAGTGCGATCTGTAATACATGACGTCTTAAGTCCCCACAAATCTCTTGGTTATGACTTAATTACAGGTAAACTACTGAAAGAACTTCCGAGGAAAGGGATAATCTTTATAACTTTTTTATTTAATGCTATGTTGAGTCTAGAATATGATCCAGCTCAATTTAAACGAGCTCAACTAATTGTAATTCCAAAACCAGGAAAGCCTATCACTCAACTGACCTCTTACAGACCTATCAGTCTTTTACCTGTCATATCCAAAGTTTTTGAAAAGCTTTTTCTCACTAGGATACAAACAATGATTGATGAGGATGCCATAATTCCCGGCCATCAATTTGGTTTTAGAAGAAAACACGGCACAATAGAACAAGTTCACAGGGTTGTTGGGACGATACGACAATGTTTAGAAAATAAATCTTATTGTTCAGCCGCGTTCCTAGATGTAAGCCAGGCGTTTGATAAGGTGTGGCATCCTGGCTTACTGTATAAAATTAAGATGTACCTACCAAATTCCCTTTTTGCTATTTTGAAATCTTATATCTTACAGGCAGGACATTTCAAATTAAATATCAAGACATCCTTACTGATCTGCATCCTATACAGTCTGGAATTCCCCAGGGCAGTGTTCTGGGGCCTTTCTTGTATATTCTCTATACTTCCGACCTCCCAGGAGATATGTCTACCGAAATTGCTACTTTTGCGGACGATACTGCAATTTTGTCCGTTCATCAGGACCCAGCTCAAGCTTCTAATAATTTGCAACGAAGCTTAGATACGATCACAGATTGGTTTCGGACATGGAGACTCAAAATTAATGAAAATAAATCTGTTCATATTACGTTCACTTTAAACCTGAATTCTTGCCCACCGGTAACGATAAATAATACACAACTATCTGAAGTGACCGAAGTGAAGTATTTAGGTATTCATATAGACAGCAAATTAACTTGGAAAACCCACATATGGACTAAAAGACAGCAACTTAATTTAAAAACTAATCGGATGAATTGGCTCCTTGGATCAAAATCAAAACTTAGTTTGGAAAATAAATTGCTTCTCTATAAGACTATTTTGAAACCTATTTGGACATATGGTGTGCAGCTTTGGGGTTCTGCAAGTGTCTCTAACATTGAAATAATTCAAAGGTACCAGTCAAAATTATTACGCAAGATCGCCAACGCACCTTGGTATGTTTCCAACAGGACCTTACACGAAGACTTTAAAATACCTACAGTGAAAGAAGAGATCACGAGATTTAGTGAAAATTACATTGAAAAATTAGAAAACCACCCTAATCACCTAGCCTTGAACCTACTCGACAATACAGACACTGTTTACAGACTGAAGAGGTCTTCAGTCTTGGACTTGCCTTTTCGTTTTGTAAACTGAGGATAAATTTCTATTACTAACATTGTAACCTACATAATATTTACTAATTGTTCACATTAGCATAGAACAGATTGTAAAGTTAAATAAATAAAAAAAAAAATTATAACTCTATAGGTAAAACAAAAACATAGCCTAAAAATTACACAATCGAAGTTGCATCACCGCCATATGAAATGCATGGTTATTTGTCTGCCAACATCTGTTTGCATTTCAGTATGTCATTTCAGCTAACCATAAAGACAGTTCAGGAGAAAAGTCACATGAAACGAAAGATTTGACTATAGAAAGGCATTTGGCACGAATTCCAGCCAGTAAAAACGAAAAAATATATTTTATATGTATAAAAATGTAAACGTCTCGCTACGAGATCCTGGCATACTATGCAGTTAGAGACAGGATCTCGCTAAGAGATCCCGGCACTAGCGGTAGTTAGTGTGCGCGTCTCGCTACGAGATCCTGGCACTAAAAGGGTTAAGGACGATAAATTTAATGGAACCGTTTGAGTTTCCCAATACCGTTATTCCCATAGGCGGGGAAGGGTCATGAGGGTCGCCTATAAACTAAGCAGGGGGGCTCTGACCCCTTACGGCTTGTGCATCCGGTGTTTCCTGGAGGAAAGTGCGTTCGCACTAGTGAATACTAAGTTCATACATAAGACCATCCTCATAGTCAGATTAGTTCAAGAAGTGAAACTGTCGAAATTAATTATAGTTCGGAAATCAGGCCCGTTTTTAACCCTTTTGGCGCTATGGGTATATTAAACTGGTGCGCCCCCCCCCAACCATCAGGCCTTTTTCACAATAAGCGCCCTAAACCCTGGCGCCCCTGGGCACGTGCCCATTATTGTGCCCAGTTATAGAATCGAGCCTGGTTCGGATCCCACGTTAAACTTAATGTCTCCTTGTTGCCGTCGGCTGATAATTAAATGACCTGTCCAAGGTATTTGTCGGCCTTAGTCAGTACCTAAAAAGATCACAAGGTCACGCCCAAATCATCCTACACTCATATTTCATTCATACTTGGTTTGAATCTGGGCAGGTCGCCTATTCAAGTAATGTATAATGTATAGTGTATGTATAATGTATTTATATTCAATAATACCATGACAAGGTGGCTATTTTTCGTTTTAAATTCTGTCAATGTTGGTTCTCCTGATGGTTGATGTTGGTTGAAGTCAAGTCACAGTACTGAAAATTCGCCGTAGTGGAGGAATTTCATTAATTTAGTGGTAAAATCTACCATTCTGATAATAAATACCGCCGTAAGTTTATTAAGTTTAAGTTTATGAACATTAATTTTTGATTTAGTTGCATCGATTCTCAGAGCTCTACTACCGAGGGACTAGGACTGTTCCACTATAGTGTCAACCATGGCAGCCTTACCGAGAAGAATTATCAAGGAAACTCAAAGATTGATGCAAGAACCAGTGCCCGGAATCAGTGCGGTTCCCGACGAGAGTAATGCGAGATATTTTCATGTAATTGTTACTGGTCCTGAAGATTCTCCTTTTGAAGGTGGTCTTTTCAAATTGGAGTTATTTTTGCCTGAAGATTATCCTATGTCTGCTCCTAAAGTTAGGTTTATAACAAAAATTTATCATCCTAACATAGATAGATTGGGTAGAATATGTCTTGATATACTTAAAGACAAATGGAGCCCTGCTCTTCAGATTCGAACAGTACTCTTATCCATTCAAGCTCTGCTCAGCGCTCCCAATCCCGATGATCCACTCGCCAATGATGTTGCTGAACTGTGGAAGGTTAACGAAAGTGAAGCCATACGAAATGCCAAGGAATGGACTCGGAGATATGCAATGGACAATTGACTGCCAAACACAAGCGTCATCTGAGGTTTGAAATACAATTTCTCTGCATCAAAAACTGTTTTCAATGATACAGACATTGATAGGATATAATTATGCATTAAACAGATGAGTAAAGTTTAATGTAAAGTTACACAGTGTTTATATTCATATGAAGCCCAAGTTTATCTATATTCAAAAGATTTCATCACAGCCTTATACCTAGCTCTTTTTGAAAGTTGTTGGGCTATCAACCTAGCTTGGTTAAATTAAGCTTAAATTTGTCCGCCATGTAGCTGTAGGGTTTTGTTTGAAATCCATTTGCCAAACAGACAGATATTTGACACATTTTAAAAGCAGATTTATAGTTTAGCCCTTTCATTGTTCTTGTATCACCCACGTGAATAAAAAAAAATATTTTTGTGTCACCTGTAAATAGGCCTTCTGTGAGGTATGGCCATAATGACTTGTAAATAATAGGTCTTTTGTATAGTGAGTAGGATTATAATTTGAAAATTTTATATGTGTTTACTTAATTACATCTTAAATTATAATTCTAACGGGTCAGGGCAATAACTGCTTAGCTATTTTTTTTTTTACTGAAGTCTTTAAAGTACTCTGCAATGAACCAAAAATGTAGGATTAATTTAAGCAAGTTAGGCCTGTTTATTCATATTACAAGGCATCTTTTTTGTCAAACTTAATTTTGCTTGATCTAAAAATTCTCTTTGGGTTCTTCTGTACCATATCTCTTTACTTAAGAATACGTTCTGTATCATATCTTTACCAACACCATTTGCATTTCTCCAGGATTAATTAATTCTAACTGGAAAAGATCCAAATCATCATTCAAAAATATAGATTTATTAATTACTGGACTTCCTTGCCTCCAAAAGAAATTAAATCATCAGTTTTACTTACTATACAAGCGAATGGATACCTAAAATGTTTTATTTGTTTTGATTTCTTTCTAGTTTTTATAAATGATTTGATTTAGTTTCGTATGAAGTAGGATTTGCTATTAGAATTACATAATTCCAATAGCTAATTTTACAACCAGTTAGGCCATGTAAGTTAATTTTGAAACAACCTTGATTATTATAGATTCAAGAAAATAGTTTTGGCCTATGTATCAGAACTGAACAATTATTCATAAGGTTATGTCAGGAAATGAGCTGATTACTTAAGTGTGCAGTAATGGTTTCTTTCATTGCCTTTTTATGAAATTGTATTGTATGCTGCACTGAAACCTTTTTTAATTTCAATTATTTTATGTCAAGGTTTTGTTTTTTGCAGGCTATCTTTTTTTGTCTTTAAAATGGAATGAATTAAGGTAGCAAATGTTTTCAAAATGATTGATGTGAGGTTTACCAAAATGTATTTTATATAATTTTGTGAACTGTTAATTTAGCCACTGGCAACAGTGTAAAATATTAATAAAAATTTAAATAAATCACAAAGTTTCTTCTTGCAAAGAAGTTTTGCTTCTTTGTCATTCCCTTTATGTTAATGAATAATCAATTGAATTTAAAAAATAAGCGAGGAGACACTTAACATTTACATTGTACCAACCCCACTCTTCCTTCGGACATGAACCGTGGTAGTGTAAAAACAAAAATACTTGTATAGGTAGGCCTATACAGTTTTGTATTAGCCCTGAACTATTTGGACTCTTGATTTTCCAAGCAAGCTTAACAAAAAAAATGGAAGAATTTCGTTAAAAACATGGTAGTATAGTGTTTTGCGTGAATATTGTCTCTTATTGTCAGACGTAACTCAAGCACAGAATGCCCTTCATAATGCATCAAATCCTTATAAAATTTGAGTAAGACTTTGCTGTGCACCCAAGCAAGAGTAGCTCTAGATAGGTAAATTTATGAGAGTACTAGCAGTTGCCCGTGGCTTGCTCACGATAAAAACTGTAACTCCCGCTGCCTAAATGAAAATAGGGCCACATAGCCTACTGAGTTTATGACTAAACAGATAAGGTACATAAACGAATGACGACTTTAATTCAACGAACTAAACTAAATTTAACTTTTAACTAAAAGCTTGCTACTTAAGAATTAGCGGCACTCTTTCAGGATGATGGTACATATCACCTAAAAAATAAACAAAACAACATAGAATCATTATGAAAGTACGGTAACCAAATTATAAATCAGCTGTAAAATCGTATCCATATGTGAAGCTGAACCACCTGCTTGTTGAATGAACATTGAAAATTAAACAAAAGATCATCCATTCCACTTGCGTAGGAAAATTTATAAACTTCGACCCCGCCAAAACCCCTTAAAACTTCGAATAAAAAAAACCGTTCTTAGCGGACGCTTACGCCCTTAAGATCGTCCATGCAAAGGTCCAAGGTTTTAAGTCAAGTAGTTTGGACTGTGCAGTGATAGGTTAGTGGTATTGGACAAATATAAAGAAGATGGACTTTCATTAACCAGAAAGATGTTTTCAGGAATCCTCAAAGTCCGCAGGTCTGCTGTGACTGGAGTTATTCTATTTCCAGAATAACCCCACAGGTATTTCTATTTGGCTTAATTTTAATATACATGTGAGCAGATTCAGCGCCCCACCGATACAGGCCTCAAGAGTGCCACTGCCCTGGGAAGGCTTATGCCCAATATCATTGAATCTGCTCGCATGCATGGTATATAGTGGCCCTTAAGCAGGAATATAAATATCTCCGTCGCAGCAGACCTTGCGTACTTAGAATCCTAAAGCAGTTTTCTGTTTCATGAAAGTATATGTACGTAAAACGTAGAAACTGCCTTGATTTATTGTTTAAAAAATTCTAAGGTTTGTAGGGCCTATCTTGAACATAAAATACCCCCGTTGCAGCAGACCTCTAGACTCTGTGCATGGCCTTATTTTATTTCTTCCATAAGAATAACATGGGGGATGAGTATGCAGGTCTACTGCAATAGTCATACAAAAATTTGGTGGTTTTAAAACAATATCAAGTGAATCTTAACCAAAAAAGCCACATACCAAGTTTTATCAACATATGTTGAGTAATAACCGAGGTATAGAATTTTTCTATAGGGACATTTACTATGTTTTCAACTTTAAATATAGTTTGAATAGTGTTTTAGCGAATTTCCCCTATAGGGAAGAAGCTGTTACCGTAGTAGTCATGGTAAGACCTAAGCCCGAGACCATGATAACTTTTCGTTTTGGGGCCCCCAGAAGCAAAAAACACTATTCGTTCATTTTCATAAATATATATATCTATATAGGCTATATCTATATATCTATGTGTCTTTAAGCACGATAACTTGCGTAAAAATGGCACAATCTTAATGAAATTTGGCATGGATGTGTAAAGTAGTAATTATTCGGACAAGTTCGTGAACCAGCCCGATCGGATCACCGGAAGGGGGGGGTAAAGGGGGTTAAACCCCTCCAAAAATGCGTTTTTTGAGTTTTTTACATAGAAAAATAAAATTTTACGAATTTTTGTTGGCACCATTGAATTCAGCTCAAAAAAACAAACAATTTAATATATTGAATCACTGCTCTATGTCTATTAGTTACCGAGATATTGAAAGTGGTAAACACAGTACGTTGTCCCAATGTTAACCTTATGGGAAATAAGTAAAATTATATATCTAGCTTATTTCTCAACATATCTTGATAAAACTTGGTAAATGGCTTCTTCTAGTTCAGACCTACAAAATATTGAATTAAAACTACCCAGTTTTAATATACCCGTAGCAGCAAACCTGCATACTCATTCCCCATGTTATTCTTATCGAGCTTACCGAAACATGTCAAATCTCGCTATGTTGGATTGAAATATGTTGTTTTGCACTTGAAATTCGCTGAGTATGCAGGTCTGCTGCAACGGGGGTATTTTGCTTCTCGGAGCTCCAAAATGAAAAGTTATCTTGGTCTCGGGCATGGGTCTTGCCGTGAGGCCTATGGTAATAAATCCATCAATGAAATTTGCTAAAAGACAAAGACAAAGTATTTTTTCTAATGATGTAGATAAAATAAATGGTTTCAATCAGCTCTTTCACTAACAGCTGTTACAGAGAATAAAGGTCTTTATTAGTATCTCTAGTCAGAGATTTATTTTATGTTCTATTCCTGACAGCTGGTTTGACATTCTACTAAATTTCTTGTTTTTTCACATCTGTTTAAATATAAACATTTCATCAATTTGTATTCTGCCATAAGGATAACATGGGATCTTTGAGAGGGTCCATGGCGGAGTCCGAGGGTCAGATCAGGATGAAAACTACTTAGTTTTCCTATTTAATGCCTAAAAAAACAGTGTACCAAATTTCAGCCTTCTGGGTTATTGGGAAGTTGGAGAATTAGTGATGAGTGAGTGAGGGCTTTGCCTTTTATAGGTATAAAGATTAAAAACATTTAGTTAAGTTCGTTAGTTAAACATTTGCTCACAAACAAATAATATTTAGGCAATTTAATTGTTTATATTTTTAGGTAGGGCTTAAATAATTTTCTTTCAACAAATTTCTTTGTACAAAATAGTTTCAAGGATATGGGCTAACTTATGCAAAAAAAAAAAATTGGGAAGCAAATATAGGAAATGGAATAACTGTGTATCAGTACCGGCAGGCTATATTATAATTGTGTATCACAAACCCTGAATTTTTCTGATATATTTTTGTAAATTTACTTAACTCGCATATTTTTGATATCATGATTTCCTCAGGCTATATTTGGTTATTGGTCAATCCTCAAAAATCGGGGTCATGTAGATTATAAAATAGACCGAAAACTGGCTTTACGTTTTAACCCCAATGTAGGTAGTGAATAGCCCCACTCTTGGCTACATTCTTATAGTCATTGTTGGATAGTTGATGTGTTTTATCTTGAGCTTTGGGCACCGTTTACACCTGAAGCAGTTGGAGTGAAGGGAAGTCATGAGAACTACACAGCTGATCTCTGAAGTGTTACTAGCCTGACACGTTGACATCTTATAACAGTTTTCTATTTATATCTTTATTGTACTTCGATGTTTGTCGATAGTGGCAAAAAATACCAGGATTTAAAAGTCGGAGTGAATACCCTGAGTATTATCCAATTTGGGTTGATATCCAAAATCCATAAACACCCGGGTATTTTGGGTAGTTAAAAACACTCAAGAATGTCAATTAATTGTATGACATTCTAGAATAGCTTATAACTATTTATTTACCGTTTTTCAATTTTTTTTAAATACCTGACATTTGGTATGCTGTTGCACCTAAGAACATACAAAGTCAGTCAGATAAACTATATTCCGGTTAAAATACACAGCCAGTGCTGTGTCCCATTCTTAAGAGGTATGAAAGGTATTGGTAGTATGAGAGCCCAGCCCATGGCTATTTAAAGTTAGCGTGGTTATAATTTGATCATACTTTTACATGTAAGTTTATTCAAATTTTTAAAAATCCATTAATTTACTCAGAAAATAGAACTTAATAAAATTGTGTCCTTGCATTTCAGACAAGTTGAGGATTGTTTTTTTTTCATTTTTATTCATTCTGAAACCCTCCCCCCCCATGGGAATTTTCGACATGTATATTTTTTCGTTGCTACTGACATGTACTTTAAGGTTTTGCTTGTTTGCCACTTTTAAATTACAGCATAACCCAGAAAAACAAAAAAATATCTTTGATAAATAGTTGAAAGAATTAACATGGGATCATTTTTTTTTTAGTTACTTCGCTCCATTTTATACATGTATTTTTTTAGATATTGACTCGGGACCAACGCTTATCATTGTTGGGTGGCTAATCCTTTATTTTGACAGGATAATAATTTTTGGCTGCCATCTTGGATCCGACATATTGGATATCAACTTAATTTTTTTATGTAAAGATGGTGTTGTGACAATGAACTCGATTTTTACACTGATTACAATGCTGAAATCCGTTTTTGAAGATATGCTCAACTAAAAATCTACTCCTATACATTTCTCATGGATGTTTTATACTTTCAATATTTTTTCAAATTCTTTTTCTTATACTGTACCTCTCATCACAATTAAGATATGTAGTTTGTTTTATAGTCTTCAAATAGTGAAATACAAGCTTTCATTTGAGAATTAATCATCAACATCGGGCAGGTGACATATAAGCTATAAGGTTCATTATAACTTAAAAATAAATTTTTCGGAAATTTGTTTTTAGTCAAGTATGTATATCTCCGTTTCTAAATAAAGTATTTAGTTCAGTTTGGTCTTCACTCAATAAACCATCAGCTTTCAAGTGATCTGGCTCTCAGTTAATAAGATCAGACTAAAGTTTGTGTGATTTATGAGCTTTCACTCAACATAAATTTGTTTTACTTGCATAATTTTACATTTCTTAAAGAATTTCTCTAGTTGTAAGAAGAACTCAAAAATGGTAAAGGTCTTAATTGACTTTGTGGATTATTGGCTTTCATTTGAGTCGTAAATTATGAGTTTCAAGTGAGTTTTGGTTTTAAAATCCACATAAAATTAAAATTTTGAGACATTTTCGTTTAAACAAAGACTAATATCTCTAGTACGAGGAGGGGTTTGGAGTTCTGAATGCTTTTAAGAGATTCAATAAAATATTGATTTCCATTTGAGACTGTGATCATTTAACGGTTTAATGTTTTGAGTTTAACGATCATTTAATGGTGAGTTATAATCCACTATTAAGTGTAAAATTAAGAAATAACTATCTTTATGTCGTAATGAGCCTTAAAATCCGTTTACATATAGCTTAACCAAATTAACTTATTAATATTTTAAATAAGAGCCGATATATCACTGCATATTTTAAGAACAAAATGAACTAAATACCTTATTTAGAACCGGAGACTTGACTAAAACAAATTTCCAAAAAAAATTATTTTTAAGTTACATTGAGCCTTATAGCTCATCTGTCACTTGTCCAATGTTGATGATTAATATCTCAAATGAAAGTTGGTGTTTCACTGAGTATTTGAAGACTAAACTACATGTCTTAATTATAATGAGAGATGTAAGAAAAAGAATCCGAACAAATATTGAAAATATGAAAAGTCTATAAGAAGTTGGCTGGATGTAAATAAAAAACGTCTTACAACACTTAAAAATATATTTACACTTATACTGTAACTACATACAAGATTGTAAATATACAAAAGTGGTGGAAAATGGCGATCAATTTCGATTGGTCTCACCAATCATCATCAGGCCCAATAAGAGACTAGGCCTGTACATTTATTCTCTGAAGCCCTATACATTTCCATAGTAAATGTATAGGGGTAGATATTTATTTGAGTATATATTTTTAACGAATGTATATTTCCAGAAACGGATTTCAGCATTTTAATCAGAGTAAAAATCTAGTTCATAGCAATGTATCCACAATACCATCTTAACATAAAAAAATACAGTTTATATTCAAGATGGCGACCAAAAATCATTATCCTGTCAAAATAAAGGGTTAGCTACCCAACAATGGATAGGCATTGGTCCTGAGTCAGTATCTCAAAAAATGCATGAAAAAATGCAGTGATGTGACTTTTTTCAAAAATGGCCCGTGTTAATTTTTTCAACTACTTATCGATGATATTTTTTGTTTCTCTGGGTTAAGCTGTAATTTAAAAGTGGCAAACAAACAAGACAAAGTACATGTCAGTAGCAACAAAAAATGTCAAAAAATTACCATGGGGGAAGGGGGGGGTTATATAGTGGCCTTCCCTCTAATTCCAGTTAACTTGGGCTTTGCTATGAGAGGTGTAGTTGAGCTGGGTTCTATTTAATAGCCCTACCAGTTGATTTTAAACCCCTCTTCACCGAAGCTTTTACATTCAACTAGCTGATGGTGTCCTGCTTTGCTGGGAAAAACAAAGAAATAATTGTAATTAAAAATAAATGCATTAACTGCTCAGCCCTTTTCTTCAGATTTGTGCTCTTAGGGAAAATTTATCAAAAAACTCATATTTTTGCTGAGATTTTCTCACCGAGACTTTTCATTCAAGTAAGGGGTTGATGGACGTTGGGCTTATAGTTTTCTAAAAAGTTGTGATTAGTTTGGGCTTTATATATGGGTAATGATATAATCGCTGTTGATTTACATTTTTAGACAACTATGAAGACAAAGTAATATTAAATATACCACACAAACTTTGCTACGGAAGTCTTGAAGGGCCCAATTGTAAGGAACACTTTTTAACCAAGCCCGAGTTATGATGAGGACAAGCCGATTTGAAAAATTAAAGTTGGTTTAAATATATAAGATCCAGGATTACTTGTAATGACTTAGCAGTTTGAGAGAGGTCTCCGATACTTGAATGAACAACCTCCCTTTCACTGATTAAAGAGTTTGACTATGAATTTTATTTATTTATAGTTTAAATTATTTATTTTATTTTTTTTTATATTTGGATCATAAGGTAAGCCTTATCACAATAATGTTAATTAACCATCCAGAGGCTACAACCCCATATGCATTTTAGTATGAATCAATACCAGTAATAATTGCATCAATTAGTTCATTGGTTTCTATTTATCAACATTTATTTAACATCAATTTGAACTGTCAAAATATCTACAAAATGATCATAGACTAAATTATCCTAAACTGTGGATTATAATTATTTTATGGAGCAATAAATTTGATGTAGAAAAAACTGCTTTCTTTGAAATTGGCATGGTTTCTTTAATATGGCTTGAGCAAAAAATTACGTTTACTCTTTGGCTCTTTAGGGCTACTGCACTTTGCCCTTTGTAGGGGCGCAGCCCTTGGGAATTTTTAAATATATTTTCTACTTTAACAGGGGCAATGTCAACTTCATGGCTGAACTTTAAATCGATAAGTAAGACATGCTGGAAGTCGTAATGACCAGAACCAAATAACATGTAGATGTAAATTACATTCACAGACCCAAATTTTAAATTTTCTCCCACAACAGTTAGCAGATAGTCTTGTTCTGATTTGTGTTGATAAACATTGTCTGTTAAGAGCACCTCTTGATCGAGTGGTTCACCTGTGTTCCAAGAAAATTCCTTGTGATGAGCAAACTCAATTATTCTATTGGAAAACCGAAAACCATCACGTTTAATTTGTAGCAGACAGATGCCAACAGTCCTTATTGGGTGCCTGTAACAAAGTCTCACAGGCACTGTTTGTCAACAGTGAAAGAGGACCAGAACAGGATTGATCACTGTACGTGCTGGAGTGTGACATGTCTTTATGGTTGACCGACCGTGCAGATGGGCCAATGTTTCCGCATGTGTGAGAGAGATATTCTACTAAGCAAGAATAAAACATATTTAAATTGAATTGATAAACACGGCTGATAGCATTAAAGCAATAAGTAGAAGACACTGTTGATTATATTTATTTAACTTCTTAGTGGTGGTTTTGAAATTAATGTTTAAAAAAAATATACCCTCCTACTGTTTTTATCAGCTGATATGGCTGCAGGCTCGGGTAATTGGACAGTTTGAAACACAAACTGTAGCTTATAGTGTATTTAATATTTAAACGATCATTTTAAAAACTATTCAAAAGTCTAATTTAAACTATATTTTCATGTAAAAACCTTGTATACAGTAAGTATTCGATGCTACAATTTTCTCTTTTTATGGCACGTCGTTGGCCAAATTATTATGTGTTCAGGTTTCGGTCCCGAGTTAGCTAAATAATAGGGAGCTTATTAATTGTGTCTAAATATTTATATTCCCTCATTTATATTCTGTCATGTTTAGACGCTTTTTACTCCTTGTAATGATTGAGTAAAATAATATTTTGCCTCTCAGCGGGTGTAAAGTAAACCCATAAGAATAACATTGAAATAAATAATTCAAAAATCGAGCGCCTTCAAATGTCTAAGCAGCCTTGTGTAGACATTTGAAGGCTCAATCTATTGAGCCTTAGTGGCTTAATATATTGAAGCTCATACGATTGCAGGCACTAACAGCTGATTTAGTGGGAGGAATAGGAACATAATAATAATATTGATGAATATCAACTGTAAGAACATCTAAAAACATGTAAGAAGTCTGCAACAATCAGCTGATCGCTGGTGCATGAATGGTTGCAGCAACTCGGATGCTGGCACTATAGGTGCAGAACAGAACAAAATGCATATTGTTTGATAATTACTAACTTAATGAAATAGGTCTTTAGAGATAAGGTATTTTTTATGACAGGTAGGGAAAAAATGTTGTCTGTATTTCGGGAGAAAAGTACGCTGTCTCCCTCGTAAAAATTGACGCCTTCGGCAAGCCTCGGGCACCAACATTTTCACTTGTGAGATAATGTATTTTACTCCCACAACACACAAATAACTATTAAATTGAACTGTAAACAAGTTCAAGCAACACCTCCTTTGCTTTTTAGGTAACCCATTTTTGTGATAATTAGCTCATTTGGGTTACTACTGTGATCATGGTCCCCACATTCTATTGCGGGCCCTATAACCAGGATCAGCCTCGGGCCCCTCTATGTTTATGTGCTATGCTATGTTTAACCCTTTACAAATTTTACTAGGACTGATAATTGATAATAATGAATAATAAAGGCTAATAGTTCAATCTAGAAAACATATTTCATTTGGTAAATTATTGCAAACACAAATTTAAATAAATCATTCATTCACTTTTACTTTACTGAAAATACATTTCCATTTTGAGATCGATTTCCCTAACTAACTGACCAAAATTAAAATCAGTTGGGGCCCGAGCATACTGTTGTACAGTTCGCGCATTATAACCCAGGCTATGGCAAAGTCAGCTGATTGCAAGACGCGGGGGGAGAGGGAGTACTTTTTTGAAAACATTGTTCTACGGCCCCACTGTTTGTCAAACATTTGTTCACCAATATCATATTTAGAAAATATAATATGATATGATTAGTAGCATAGTAGCGATAGCCAGAGATGTAATGCGCGAACAATATACAGTACACCTCGGATTATCCGGATTAATGTGGCGGAATACCGATCCGGATAACAAAAAATCTGGATAATCCGAGGTCATTACAATATCGGTTAGCAATCTTTTACCTTAGCCACTGCTAAATTGATGCTGCAAACTGCGTATGAAGCCCATACAACATGTTAATCTTTCAAATTTTTTGAGGGTTTAATTTTGAGACAAATTTAAGAACTAAACTTAATTATTAATCATACGAATATAATGTTAACTTTTACCGCACTTACGGCTTAGGTTTGGAATAAAAGGCCAGATTAAAATATTTAATTTATTAAGATTAAATTATCACGACTGAAAATAACACAAACTTGAAATGGTCATGACGAAACTTAAAGTAACTCAAAATTTATTACAGTAACTCTTAAAAAACAGTAACTCTCTCTTACAGTAACTCTCTCTTACAGTAACTCTCTTTTATTATAGTCTCTTATTGTTATTTCTTAAGAAATAACATAACACATCAACTAACAGCAATAAACATACTCGCAAAATTGCCGTAGGCTACGCCTTTGTCGATTACTGCCCAAGTAGCAATCCAGAAAACTATGGTCACGAAAATGCAGTAATGTACCGTTTAGTTTAGGCAATCCGGTTCCTTCAATAATTATTGTGATCCAGAATGCATTCAGTAATGTATTGCATTTGCATTTTATTTTAGAAGGCGCATTCAGGGCCGTCGAGAGGGGGGGGCAAAGGGGGCAGATTGCCCCGGGCCACAAAAGGAAAGGGGCCACATTTTGAGCTGAGATTATTTTTGAGGATTATTAAATATTAGAGTTTTTAAATCAAGGAGACCAAAATTAAATGTGTTAGAAGGTATAAACAACTTAGTACTTAAAAAACGAATATAAATTTAAATTACCTAACTGTTCATTTGTCTTATTTTGATACAATTTCATTTGGTTTCCGGCCGTCTCGTCTGGGGCCCCCCGAGGTTATAGGCCTGCACCAGACCTCACATTAACTAAAATTGTCCAATACCAATCGTTTACACCCTTAAGTTCATGACAAAACTTTTTTGTACAGACCTACGATGGACCAAGGAAAAGGATTCCTATCTTTAAATAAATTGTGTATATGTTACAAAATAATAATAGTAATAACAATAACATTTACGACTCAAGAACTGACATTAATTTTTTCCAATGATTAACAACTTCAGCTTCGTTTCTCCTCTGAGTTTAAATTCAGCTACGTATGAACACAGATAAACGAATACATAATTTAGGGATGTGTGAGTACTCGATTATCGAGCTTTTTTCGAGCCGAGTTTAGACTACTCGACTCGACTCAAAGTTTTGAAAAATACTCGGAAAATCGAGTCTAGTAGTTATTCCCGTCGTTTACCCGGCATTTTTACGCGCGTTCGCACTTTACGGCCGTTTTCTCACAGTCATGAATAGCCACTATAAGACTTTGGTTATTTTACTGTACTTGAAATTCAAGTGGTTTTTGAGTTATTAATATCAATAAATTTAGTTTAATATTGCAATCCTTTCTACAATTTGAGATATATTCTTACCCAAACTTTTCAGATCTTTTCTGTTCAATGAGACAGATTTAAATTTAATTTTTAAACCTACAAAAATATATTACAAATAGGCCTGCTCTTTTTTTAACAAACAGGTGCATAATAAAACACCTGAGCTGTAACTCAGGCCACTCGTACAAGCACGTATGGTGCTTTCTGTTATGTTGCTTGGTTTTTACCTCCTCAGGCTGAAAGTTTAATCAAATATTGAATAATAATTAATATAAAATTATGTTAAGAGTGACCTGAATTGTCGTTTCATTTAATTTGAAAACAGGTTTAGTTTTAACTCATAGGAACACTTCCCAGTTTAATAACTAAAAAATGTTACATAGTATGTGTTCAATAATAAGTTTGATAAATATTTAACTTGTACTATTCAAAATACTCAACTCGAAAAAACTCGAAACTCGTGAGTATTTTTAAAACTCGACTCGACTTCAAAAATCACAACTATCATAAACGAATGTATTCTTTTATCTGCGATATGAACCAAGGTCCAAAGAAATACAGGTTTCCTCATACAAAAATTATTCAAGCAGCTCATGATGCCATCAGCAGACCGAAAGAATGCGCTCGTCTGAGCGCCTCATGCTAGCACAATAAAGTATCTTGGCCAGTCAGAGAGTAGTTATTACTACACCTTCGACTTAAGCTATACTTTTACCAGTAATAGGCAAGGGCTAGGATACAACCGGTAAAATATGGTGTCCTAATGACGTCACCCGCACCACAGGCATTATGGGAGTTGGAAAACAGAAGGAAAACAAGTAAAGAAGTTTACAGTAGTTGGATAGTCCGTGAATTGTATAAAAACTTAAAACTGTTTCTTAAATCCTTTTTACCCCCAGGTACAGGCTTATTAGAAGCATATATTTTTTAGTCTAGTGGCTTTTAATCCAAAGTTATGTGTTATTCAGTAGTCGTATCAAGAAGGATTTTACCAGCTTTTACTGTTTGTAATATTCTGAATTTTTAAAATTCATAAATCAAAAGTTTAGTACAGACCTGTGATGAAGTTGTTTTGTATTAAACATATATTCAACATTTTTAGATCAAAAAGTTTGTAATCAGTAAATTCTACAAATGTAATGTTCTATAAATTCTACATATTGTCTGTAGATTTTACAGACAAAGGTAGGCCTATCTTTATTTACGATTTTTTTGTATTGAGGGGCCTCACTCCCAAACTTTGCCCCGGGCCTCAAAATGTCTGTCGGCGGTCCTGGGCGCATTTCACCCGTAAACTCGCTAAAATCATGTTTTTGCCGTGATTTTAAAATTTTATTTCTTGTATATGGACCGGTCCGGATAATCAGAGGTGTACTGTACTAATATGCCAACAACAGTAAATGGCACGTATGCAGCTAATTAAAATGGTAACTAACCACAAATCTAGAATTGATATTATCTTACTAAACTTTATAAAAATTTGTAAAGGGTATTCTTTTTAAAATAGTACAACCCAAAACTTTAATTCATCAGTGAAGTAGTATTTCCCCCAAGATCCCCAGATTTGACCCCACTATATTATTTTCTTTGGGGATACATAAGAAGTAAGATCTACGAACAAAATTCTCAGGATATACAGCACCTTTAAACAAACATAACAAATTTAATGCAAGAAATTCAAACAGGTGCCTTGCAACAAGTGTTCGGGATTTTGATGGAGGGAGCAAAACTTTAAACAAATGCCAATGGCGGATTGTTTGAGCACATAATGTAAACTAAATGTGATCAAACTTAAATAATAGGTTGTATAAAATGTAAAGATCAATAAAATTAAACTCATTTTCATATTATATGTGCAATATTCAATCTTAAAAATGGGTTGCGTTTTAAAAGAAACACTTTGTATTTTTGAATTTTCTATCACAGACCAGAGTTGCACCAGCCCCATCCTTGGGGGGCCATGACTACAATAACAAGCATTATGGTTGTTCATGTAGCTGCGTCAATATGCTAATTGAAAACTTTGTTTTTACTCGAGCTGCAACTGAACTTTTAATCATATTCTTCAGAGTATTGACTCTTTTCTTATTTTGTTTATATTTTGGGGGAAAGCTGACAGAACTGAAAAGAAAATAAACTGTATTTTTGCAAAATACTGAAAAAATCCATATTAATTTGAAAACTCAATTAATTCCCAAGATTGCACGAATAAAGAGCAGTAAAGCATTTGGTAAGAAGAATCCATATTTTTAATTGTCTACACTGTGTGGGAGAAGTCTTTTAAGATTGTCTGGAACCTATTGTTAAGTAAGGGATTATGTATTATGCATAGATTTCATTTAAAATCATGGGTGTTATTTTTATTTGGAAATCTAAGACTGTCAGTTACCCTGCGACAAATCAATTTCAGCCAAAGCCACAAAAGTGTTGTGATCTTGTTTGTTACTCACTTCGTTCCATTCCCAGATATGTCTTAGATTCTTTAACATCCTCAGATTAATAAAAACCTTAATTTTAAACCAATATCAGCAGAGGAAAAAATTTTCTTATTTTATTCATGAATTAATGATTTTTTTAATCAGTAAGCTAAATACTGTTCTTATGTAGAGTTAAAAATCTAACTCAATTTAAAAAATTTCTTCAAATTATTAGGTTTTAAAATATGGAAAATTTTAGTTTGATTTGTTAAGTGATGACAATTAAGTGTATAAAGCCTTTAATTAAGTGTAAAACCAAAGCCATATAGACCTAGCATGATTAATTTTTGTTTACTAGTCAAATAAATGTAAAATTTTTTAATGATAAATCTTATTACTTTATATTCCACAGACAAAAACTAAACCATTGCAGTAAACAATAGAATCACTAACCTAAAATTAATATTGTAAGAAATTTTAAAATTTCAATATTTTTTACAAGACAACCTCATAAGATATAGCCTAATTAATTGTTGTCGACTTAATTGTAATAAATATTTAAAAAAATCTTAGTTTAATATAATTCAAACTCATGCCAAGGCCCGACTTAAAATCTTTTTACACGCTTAAATTATCCCTGTAAGGGAGTAATTTATTAAGGTACTTATAACATAAATTCATTTCAGTTAATTAGTTAAGATCCTGATCTTGGTATAGAACATCTTATAAAGATATGAACAGTGGCTGTAGGATGGTTGAGATTACTTTGGGGATATAATGCGCAAACGGTACAACAGTATGCTCGGGCCCCAACTGATTTTAATTTTGGTCAGTAAGGGAAATCGATCTCAAAATGGAAATGTATTTTTAGTTAAGTAAAAGTGAATGAATGATTTATTTAAATTTGTGTTTGCAATAATTTTCCAAATAAAATATGTTTTTTAGATTGAACAATTAGCCTTAATTATTCATTATTACCAATTATCAGTCCAAATAAAATTGGTAAAGGGTTAAAAAATTACCGAGTCATTTTTTAAACATAGCATAGCACACGAACATAGGGGGGGCCCGAGGCTGATCCTGGTTACAGGGCCCGCAATCGAATGTGGGGGCCATGATCATAGTAGTATCCCAAATGAGCCAATAATTATCACAAAAATAGGTTACCTAAAAAGCAAAGAAGGTGTTGCTGAAACTTGTTAACAGTTCAATTTAAAAGTTATTTGTGTGTTGTGGAAGTAAATTACATTATCTCACGAGGAAAAATATTGGTGCCTGAGGCTTGCCGAAGGCGACCATTTTTAAGAGGAAGACAGTGTACTTTTCTCATAAAATACACACAATATTTTCCCTCACTTGTCTTAAAAAAAAACCTTATCTATAAAGATTTATTTAATTAACTTAGTAATTACCAAACAATATCCATTTTGTTCCAAATGTCAGTAACTAAAAAAAATAAAAGTCCTATAAATGATGCATCAAGTTGTTCACCATTTAAAGCTGAAATATCTGAGGACCGAGCTTCGCTCGGGGGCAGGGCCGTACCCACACCGGTATAGCCGGTACAATTTTACTGGGGCCCGGGGTCAAGGGGGGGCTCGTGCTGGGTTGAAGGGGGGGCCCGGGGGGCAGAATCCCCCTCCAAAACAGTGGAAAGGCCCTGAACAAGGCCCGGGGGCACGTAAAAAGGGCCCGCAACGGCAACGAAGGGACGAAAATCTGCACGTGGCAGTAAAAAAAAAAAGGTCACCACTTTTGACGAGCCGAAAATGACCTACGGTTTTGAATGCAACGGATGCAGTACCAGGACGTGAGGGGCCCGGCTTCATTTCTTCACCGGGGCCCGCCAAAGCTGGGTACAGCCCTACTCGGGGGAAAGCAGTAACTTTTTCAAATATACATGTTCATATTTCTCCCCACAATCCACAGCCCAACCTAATAAATTAGCTTCGTAATTTTATTTACTGAGGTTTAAATTTTGTTCAATTATTGAATATATTGGGTCTTTGTTTTCTAACCGATGCTCTCATTGGTCGTTTCAGTGGTCAAGCACTGTGAAGCACGTTGTATATCTCAACGGTGTCTTCATAAATTGCTCAACACTGCCATTCGTTAACAGATTACAATATCACAGAAAGTTCACGTTATATGATTTTACTTACCAAATAATAATAATAAATTTCACAAATGATAATATATTATCTGAGCACCTAAATTTTTTGTAGACCTTTGAGAATTTGCTTATTTCATAAATAGTTTTTGCAAACTTTAAAAAACATCAAACTGATTTAAATTTAGTAAATCTAAAGCATAAAAACACCTTTTAGTCCAGTCGCCAAATAGGAAAATAGGCATGAACCTTGAATTAGGGTCCGACTCAAATTTTATGACTGATTCTAGTACTATTTGATGTACTGAACAAGAATATGGCGGATGCCACACTGGCATCCTTGAGCAATTTTGAATATTGAAGGTCAAAGTTCAAAGGGCCGAAAATAGAGAAACAAATATTGGAAAAATATGTATTTGTGGTATCCAAACAAATATTCCCAAAGGTATTGATTTTAAACCACCACCAATAGTTGCTGGGTGGTAAATACTTTATTTTGATTGGGTATTAATTTTCAGCCGCCATTTTGGATCCGCCATATTGGATACAAGTTAATTTTTTTAAATGTGAATGTGGTGTTGTGACACATCATTACAGAATAGATTTTCACGCTGATTACAATGCCGCAATCCGTTTTGGAAAATATTGTTTTGTTCTGAAGATATACTCAAATAATGATTCTTCCCTGTACATTTCTTTTGGGAGTTTCCAAATTAAACTTTTTTTTTGTTTTTCTTATATCTCCGGTTCTAATCGCATTGTAAATTTCGTTTTGGTCTTAAAAGATTCAGTGATTTAATGGCTTTAATTTGAAATATTGTCTATTTAAACAAGACCAGTCGGAGATGAGTTACAAAGCAAGATTGAACATAAAATTTTGATTTTTAAAAATTTATGTTTACTTAAAGGTTTATATCTCAGGCTCTAGGTAAGTCTAAATATTATGGTTAGTCTTAAAACACTCATCTGATATTTGGCTTTCATTTAAGCCATTTTCAAAGTAAAAACCACTTTTTAAAAAGGGTTATGACTGTTTAGAGATCATACGATCTTCAAAATTTAACTATTTTTGTCTTGTTTCTCACATATCCCCAGTTCTAATCACATTATAAAGTTCGTTTTGGTCTTAAAAAATGCAGTAATTTAATGGCTTCAATTGTAATATTAATCATATAACTACGATCAGCCTGATACGAGTTACAAAGCAACATTTAACATAAGATTTAGATTTTTCAAAAATTATTTTTACTTAAACATTTATATCTTAGGTTCTGAGTAAGTCTCAATATTATTCTTAGTCTTAAAACACTCATCTAATCTTTGGCTTTCATTTGAGCCACTGATGACGTTAATCCGACTTTGGGAAAAAGAGCTAAGCGAATTCAAAGATCATATGACCTTCTAAATTGAAATGTTTTTGTTTTGATTTTCTGATACCTCCCGTTCTAATCACATTTTTAAGTTCGTTTTGGTCTAAAATGAAATATAGAGATCAGATAAGTGTTTTGAGACCGAACACAATGTTTAGATTTGCTTAGAACATGAGCTATTAATCTGTAAGTAAAAATAAATTTTCAAAAATCGACATTTTATGTTAAATATTGCTTTGTAACTCACCTCCCACTGGTTGTATTTAAATAATTAATATTTCAAATTGAAGCCATTAAGTCACTGAGTCTTTTAAGACCAAAACAAACTTTATAGTGCGATTAGAACCGGAGACATAAGAAAAACAAAACAAAAAATAGTTTAATTTAGAAACGCCCATAAGAAATGTATGGGCAAGAATTTTCATTTGAGTACATCTCAAGAAGAAGACAATATTTTCAAAAACGGATTGCGGCATTGTAATCAGCGTGGAAATCTAGTCTTTAATGATGTGTTACAACACCACATTCACATTTAAAAAAATTAACTTGTATCCAATTTGGCGGATCCAAGATGGCGGCTGAAAATTATACCCAATCAAAATAAAGTATTTACCACCCAGCAACTGTTGGTGTTGGTTTAAAATCAATTCCTTTGGGAATATTTGTTTGGATACCTAACAATTACATATTTTTTCAATATCTGTTTCTCTATTTTCGGCCCTTTGAACTTTGACCTTCGATATTCAAAGTTGCTCAAGGATGCCAGTGTGGCATCCGCCATATTCTTGTTTAGTACATCAAATAGTACTAGAATCAGTCATAAAATTTGAGTCGGACCCTACTTCAAGGTGTCATGGCTTGGCGACTGGACTATTTATGTAGACAAATACTTGTTGTTGATATGATATTATTTATTTCTAATTAACTTAAAACAGCTGTTTGCCTGTTTGGGATTTTTAGATGGGGATAATGCTCCATGAGCAATCTGTACTCAATTGTATTATCATTATCTCTATTCTTTTCCACTCTTCTGGCAACGTGCTGTAATAGTATATTTCATTACAAGGACCTAAAGTGACGCTTTTCGTACAAGGTCAAGTTTTACAACCGAGGCTGTAAGCCGAGGTTGAAAAATGACCGAGTAACAAAAAGCAGCTTTAGGTCCGTGTGATGAACTATATTTTTCATTATATTGCCTAATACAATACGTAAACTACTTAAGAAAACCAAAATGTTACAGCTTGTTTACCTTTAAAGATGCCTTCAAAAGATGCCACCGTCTTGTTCTTGCTATTTGAAGCAAGCTGATTGTCTGTGTCATTTTTGTTAGGGTAGACTGACAACAATGAACAACTATCGACGTATCGAACGCATGTAATAATCGATTGGTGAAACGAGCGAGTTTCACAGATCGATTAAACTGACAACAATGAATGTTTCGATAATAACGATGAATGTTTCGAATATTTGTAATCGAATGAATATTGTTCGATTATTACGACGTACTCGGCACTTTTTGACTTTTATAGTCCTAGGACTATAAAGAGTCAGCTGGTATCGAGTACATCAGCTTTTAATTCCTAGGAATAAAAAGAGTGTATTTAGGTCCGGAAAACATGCATTAAAAACATCTGTTTTTGAAGCAGTATAGCGAAAAAGTTTTAAGTGGCTTGATCATGAACAGCTGGGTGATTATTTTGTTTACTTTTTCGTTGTTATTGGCTACTCATATGACCCCATGTTAAAAATTATCAACTTTAAATTTCTTTTTTCTAAAAAATTTGCGTTTCTACAGCAAATTCAATCACGTAGGTGAACTTAAAAACTACACCTATGTGCAAAATTTTATTTTTCGAGATAGGATTTATACATATTCATTGCTCATTTAAAGTAATAGGATTTCAGAATGTTAATAACTCAAAACCGGGAAATTCTAGCTTTAGGTCTCTTTTCACTCTCAGTATTACAAAAACAGATAATACAGTAGAACCTCATTTATATGACATACAATAAAACAACCTCTATAACACATCTTTTCAAATCCCTGTGGAATTTCCCCAACTCTCAATGTTAAATTAACGTCTATAACACAATATTTTTCGTCTAAACAACCTCGATAATTCGGCTTTCTCCCGATTCACACTGTAGCTCTGAACCTCCATAACACGACGTGTTCAGGAATCAACCTTGATGAGACAACTTAGAACTTAATATTGCAAAAATCTCAACGCTTGTGTGGGCAATTGTTCTCACGGTAAGAGATTATCAGACAGATGTTCTGGGGTAAACAACAAACGTACGTTCAGATAAAAGTCCACCTTGGAAACCTCTCTCCTCCTCCCTGCCATTGTCAGACATCTCTTAAAAAAGACAGGTCAGTGCGTTTGGTATGAAAAAAAGCTCTCATATGCAAGAGCAAAATGTTTCAATATCCTCCCTGACATAATAATAACTTCTAACCTGTAAAAAACTAAAAATGAACTTGACAACACGTGGTTGAGTGAAAACCCATTTTATAGTGTAAAAGAGCTTTTAGAATGGAAGTAACTAACTAAGATATTATGGAAGCACTCAGACCTAACAATTAATTCAAATTAATCTACTATATATTTGTCAAATACACTCAGTGGAAACATCGTACAGCCCAAACTACTTGACCTAGAACCTTGAAACTTTGCATGGATGTTCCTCTTAGGGCGTAGACATCCGCTAAGAACGGATTTTACAAAATTCTTAGTATAAAGGGGTTTTTTGCGAGGCCGAAGTTTTCAAATTTTCCCATTTAAAAGCATGTTGGACGATTTTTGTTTACATTTTAAATGTTCATAAAACAATCAGCTGGTAGTTAGCTTTGGAAATGTATACGTTGATACAGATGATAATAAATTGATTTCTTTGATCATGGCTTCATTGATTTTTGTTGATCTGTTTCAAGGACATAATTATGTACTATATAAAAGTTACATTTAGTTTAGATAAAATCCACCATTAATTAGTTAAGTGGCACCATCTATATTTCGGTAGCGGGAGTTACGCAGTTTTAAACGTGAAGAGCATACTGCCTTTTGTGGCTGAGACTAAATCCCGGTAAGATGGAAAGAGAAAAGAACAGTGGTTTTTCAGTCACAAATAGAATGTGCTGAAATGATATGATTCTTTGATCTACTTATGTAAAAATTTATAAATTATACAAATCCCTGATTGTAAGTTATATTTATACTATCTTTTCTACTGTATTTTTGTCAAATACCACTGACCTATCCTATGTACAGCCAAAACTACTTAACCTTGAACCTTGAACATTTGCATGGACGTTCCTTACAGAGTGTTGACATTCACCAAGAACGGATTATTTTAATTCGAGGTTTTTAGAGGTTTTTCGTGGAGCTGAAGCTTTGAAAATGCCCCATGTTAATGTAATGGATGATCTTTTGTTTAAATTTCCAGTTTTATTCAATCAAGCATATTAGCTTCACAAACGGATACGTTGTTACAGCTGATTTATAATTTGATTCCTTTTATCATGGTTTTGTGGTTGTTTTGATGATTATGTTAGGTTATTCGTACAATATAAAAGTTACATTTGGTTTAGTTTCGTACCTTATACGTTCAATCATAAGCTCATTATGTGGTACCATCTTTTTAGGCATCAGGAGCTGTAGTTATTTCCTTAGGCCGTCCTTCATGTTTTTAATTACAATTATGCCAGTTACAATAATTTGGCAAATTCCTTTTTCATCTAATTCGACGGTGTCCCGGCTTTTCACGGAAAAATAAATGCTGCAATCAGTGGTTGATCTTAAATTATTCCTACCCGTCCATATTTTAAGTTAAAAACTAAGTGAATCGAGTTTGAAATACTGCCCACGGGTAGCACCAGAACTGTTTCGAACATTCAGCCCTGTACTGTACTTAATTGATGCCCTACAAGGCAATCCAGGGACGTAATGGTAAATCTACAAGGAAGTACCTTAAAATCGACACATTTGGTGTTAAAATCGGTCCGGCAGTTTTCGAGTTATAACGGTGAAAAGAAAACCTTCACTATCTACTGTGGTATCCTACATCCTACTGTGGTATCTACATTTTATCCTACATTCCGCCATTAACAAACATATCTCTACATGACATATTCCTTGATATAAATATTTTCTATTCAGTCCTCTAGATTCTTCATATCAAGGTTAGACGATAATTTTTATCGTGAGCGAAGCCACGGGTTCTACTAGTTTTATATAAATTTTATACAAATATAAAATTGATATACTGTTACATTTTAAATGCAAAGTTATACGTTCGTTACCGATAAGATTAGGAAATGTCCCTTACACTGACTGACATCACCAATAAGTGACGTGTCACATTTCTACTGTAGCCCGACGTCTACTGAAGGTAACACATGAGATTTTTCCGGTGGCCCGACTCACTTGTTGTCGACACGGATACACACAACTTCTCCTACTACAAACTGGGCTAGAAAATTAATTTTGTCGGTCTACAAGTACGTTTACTGAATATGACAGCAAATTTGCCCTATGGAGTGATACTGATTTCCTTTTTATTTGGTAGCCTGAAGTTGATCAGTAGCGCGCTGCTCCAGCAGTCATGCAGTTGTGTTATTTTTTGTTTTTAGTTATATAAATAGAAAACATGCCTAAAACATTTTTGGAGGTGCTTATAATGAATTTGATGAGGAACTTTACTGTGAAAGTAATTCCGATAGCTCTTTGGTTAGCTTGGATCCGTAAGACTACGGGTGAGTTAATTTTACTTATCTTTGGTCTTTAATAGGGTGCTTGGCTTGACAACATTGGTCGGTGAAATGGGCCGACTGCAGCAACACCTATACATGACGTCGGCAGCAAACGTGTTGAAATAGTTCTATGAAAAAGAAATCAGATATATTGCTAAGGAATTTAGTATTCTTTTATCCACACTCTACAAGATTTTGAAAAAAATCATCTATTTTTGTTTGTCAACACAAACAACCTTGACATCACCGCCCTCAGTAAGAAGAGACCCTCGATAAGAAGACTGTTTTCCAGATCCCTTTTCAGGTTGTATATTTCGGTTTGTATATTTTCAACTGCCTGCTGTATGCAATTCATTTTAAACACCTCTAACATTTGAGGATGAGATTTCATTTGCATTTTGTATTTTACGACAAAGTTGATGGGGAATTAGAAAAATCATAAAACATAATATAAATAGAAGTATTTACTAAGTTTATTCAAAACTACTTATATACAAAGGTTTTGCATTACAGACAACATATTGTCAAATAAATAAAAGTGCAATACAAGCTTCATGATGCTGAAGGAACCAATGATTAAGTAATAATGCTTTTTAACTTGAAGAAAACTGAAACATAAGTGATAACATAACGCTTGTCCTTTTTATTTAACTAAATTTTAAAGCTGAAAAGGAGAAGTAATAGGGATAATATTAGCAGGTTTCAGTATAATAAATACTAACTAGATTTCAATATCATTATTTTCTAGCAAAGCTGTGCATAATTTAAGCTTCTCCAGTGAGCAAGGAATCAAATTAAAATGGAAGAATAAATTTATATCTTGCATCACTTAGAAAGTAGCAGATGAATTCCTCAATATCAATTAAGTGTGGGGAAATCATTTTTATCTGATATGGAGAATCGGTACACAATATATTTCCCATTATTTTATTTGGCAAAAAATATTTTATTTTGATTTTTGTGATATATTTTTAATATTTTTGCTCATTGAAACTATTTGATATAATTTTTTGGGATCATGGTTAATGGCCGTATTGAAACTCCAATTATTCTTAATTTGTCTTGATGCCTTCATTTGTTCATTATGACGAAATATTCAGTACAACTTCTTAAGGTAGTTTTCTTAAGGTTGTTTGAACACAAAGTTGTTTCATAAATAAATAAATAAACAATAAGAGACAAAGAGTTGCAAACTGTATTTCTTTTACTAACAATCAAGTTTTAATTAAAAATATTTATAATTGATTAAAATAATTTTTTGAATAATTTATTAGTAAAATACAGCAATACAGTAACTGAGAGAAAGTAAGAGATTTTTTATTATAGTTAGAAGTTAATAACTTAATATAAACTAATGACTCGTATGCAAAATAAAGCTTGCATTGCTTTTAATAATAAAAAGTTATTTTCACAAATATATTATAAAATTCACTTGTACTACACGTTGGTGTAATGACTTAGATTCATAAACAAAACAACAAAACGTAAAAAATAACAAAAATATACAAAGAACACAAATCTCACAAAAGGTACATATGATATGAAGTGTTATATAAAATATTCGCTATAAATAAATAATGTTACAATGAGCCGAGTCGACTTGCGTATGGCCCCAGCATTTACATCCACGATATCCAAAAGAATCGACCACAAAGCGTTGAACCGAATATATTAACAATGTATCATTTATACACTACAACAATTGGACATCTAGCACAACGTAACACTCACACACTTATAGAATAATATAGTTATATAATCTACAGGATGTACACTACAAAATGCGACTAGAAAATGTAACTTATTCACAGTCTCGTCCACCCTACCGGTTTAGGCACTCGAAAACACATCACTCTCCTACGAACCGACTGGGAACTTGTACAACCTAGACAGTAATGACCAGACTTATACTATAAACATAACAGTCCACTGCGGACAGTGGTTAATACAGATATGTAAAGTTAGCCAGCACAACGGTCCTTACAGACGGCCGTCTCCTCAAGTACAAGTCAAAATGGGAGAAAGCGAGAGCAAGCTAAGGAGGCGAACAAGAGGTGAGTATCGACAAGTATCGTAATACTAAGTATAAAATAGAATACAAGTAATGGTACAAGATCCGTGTTCTTTGATGAACTCTTTGAGAGAAACGTAATTTAAGGCTGAAACATCTAGATTGTGTGACAATAACTTAAATAATATATATTTGGTAAAAATTTAGAAACTCTTAAACTAATTTGTTTAACTATCTTAAAATACACTGATGGATACATCGATACTTTTGAGTTTTCAGATTGCAGCAAAAATCGCCAATTTTATTGAAATTAAAATAATACTTACAAATGTAAACCGATAATACAAATAAATTTATGCTGAATCTTTTGCTTCAGTACTACAAATAAATAAGGGGATCAAACGATAAATTCTGCAATAAATTTTAGTTAGTTACGACTGATTAAAGAAAAACTGAAATAATCGAAACACTCAAGCTGATATAAAACACCTTGTGCACTCCTAGATACTAAATGTAACTTGAAATCAAATAGATGTTTATAAATACTTTAATATTTTGAAACTGTTGACATAATTTAAATCATTTATGCTTTACATTAGCTTGAAACTAAAACAACTTCTTAGGGTAGAATTTAATTTCTTCAAGGAATAATTTATAACAAACTATTAAAATAAAAGCTCTTCCTAATACATAACTCATTCAAGTATAAAATAGTTGTTGAATTTGTTTAATCAAAAAAATCTTTCCTCCTCGTTCACAAAATTAATTGAGTCATAAAAAGCTATGACATGTTAAAAACCAATCCTTACTCTCAAACATATTTGTCATCATTGTTAGGCATAAAATTCTAACTGAGGCCCATTGACAACCGCAAAAACTGGGGACAATTTTACTTAATTTAATAGTTAGTTGAACTACGTCAATTAACAGTTTAATTTAAAGGATGAATTTTATCAATTACGAACTAATTAAAATTAGATTGGTTGTTTAGAAGAACAAATGGGGTAACAGTAAGGATTAGAGACCAGACCTGAGAAACAGTGAAGTGATCCAATCAAATAAAACTTCTTTTTACAAAGATTTAGACTCTGTGTTGTAAAATTAAATTAAAATTTTTGTTACACTGATTTTATCAATGCTGAGGTAGCAATCAATCTATGAACCCATAGTTCATGAATTGAACTTACTGTTACCTTTAGTCATTTCTAAAAGAATCATATAGAGAGCTACTTTTATTTTGAAAATAAATAATAATAAATATTATTATTTCATAAAGTAATTCACATCAAGATCAGGTGAAGCTAAAACATAAAGGAAAAATTTTGAATGAAACTGAAACAGAGTATTCCTTTCTAGGATTATATACGAATGTCTAAAATGATATGAAAAAAGACATTTAAATAAAAAAAATTGAGCAAAATAAAAGTAGGTGATTTTTGTATGAGGAGCATAGAAGATTACATGCAAACAACATAAAGCTAGAATAGATTTGATGTATGAATTTATCCTAATTAACGACACTTGTGTGAAATTTATTAATCTATTTTTATTATTATTTTTCTACATTATTTCTTTTTCATATAAAATATTTATGTTAATAATAAAAATACAAATAAAGTTTATTTCATGTTGAAATAATGTAGAAGAAAAATATTATTCTCATCTACGAGTTTAACTAGTTTAATATGATGTATTAATGAAGGTTATTTGATAAAAAAAATGTGTAAAATGACAATAATATGGACTTTCCTAATGAAGTTTAGAATTATAAAGTGGTTGTTACTATGCAAATCAATAAATTAAACAACAACAGAAAATACAATAAATGAGCTTAAACCAACGATATTCTGGCTTGCCATCAAATTTAAATATCTCATAAGGGTTTAACATTTTAAGAGAATTTTATTGTTTTCCTATTAATTATTACATTATTGTTTAAAGTCTCTACATTTTAACGACTACCTAACTTTTAATGTGGTACCTATCCAACTATTAACTGGCGCTGGTTTCTTTTTATACAAATGATCTCTTTAAGCGTGCATATTCATTAACAAACCTACTGAATAAATAAATAAATATACAAATATTAAAAATAGACTACCGTATTTGATACAGAATAAATTAACTAGGTAAATCACTCGGTTGTGCTTCTGCAAAGTTAGGTTCCTCGAGTTTTGTGCTGAATTTGTGCACTTATATATAAACCGGTGTCTCTTGCCCTGTCAAAAGTCTGAACATGGAAGTCGGCATAGTCTTCATCAGTATCTGAAAAAATGTTCACATGTCAAAAAAGTGTTTTGATGAAGGCCCTACCATTTTTAAAATACAGTTTTTTTTAAAGCAGACACCTTCTAACTGGACTTCGGTTTGACCGGACTACTCTCTATGGAAGTTACATTTTTTAAATGGACAATTTTTATCAAGACTCGGTTTAACCAGACGTAATGAGCAGGAAGTAGACAATATTATATTGATGATTCTAGTGGGAAAGAATGTAGACCAGTAAACACATGTCTAAATCAGAGTATTAGCTTATACAGCATACATTAGAGTTATAATTTAACGTGTTTTAGGGAACGTTGGTTTATCCACAAAAACTGTTATCCAGAAGGGTCTCGGTCCCGAGATTTCCGGGTAAGAGGAAGCCTACTTTAGTTAGAACCTAAGGGAGCTAATAAAAATATTTCAAGTGTAAAAAATCTAAATTATATAAGTTTGATAAAATCTAGTAAAAACATTAAATCAAAAATTGTCAAGTAAGGTCTTCGTTATTAACTACAATAAGTTTTTGAATATTGACAATTTTTCGCAAATGTTCGGAAAATTAATATTGCCAGAAGAATATAAACTTGCAACAATTGTTGTCAATGTTTTTGTGTTATTAATTGTCTTCTTATAGAGGCTGCACTATAATACTATAACAACTAAACGACAACTATTATTAATGTACATTTAAACGCTTCATTTAAATTATAATGCATTACAATAAAGTAAGTAAAGTTTGATTATATACCGGGAATTCAAAAAGTTTGGAAACCTCTTAATATTTACTAGTAAACCCGTTGCTCGAAATCGAGCAATTGTTATGAATTGATTTCGGAATTAAAATAACTATGGCACAGTATTCTAATACTATTTCAGTAATGCTATGCTTGAACTTCCTATACTGGGATCTTTTACAAAAGCTTCTTTCTTTAAGGAGATGTCCGTGTTTTTTAGTGTTTTCTACGAATATTAAAAGCCCCTCAAAGGTGTTGGCTCAACCTGCCGCCACATGTACAAAGACCATGAGAAAGTACTGGGTAGGAGAGGTAATTTCCAACTTTTGCAATGGACTGACCCTGAGCTATACCTGGTCATAGCGAGTGCTGGAATTACTGGAAACTGGGTTCTTTATATTAGAGAACATCTCTAAACACAAACAAAATTGTTAAAACTATATTATTTACATCATTCATAGTTTGCATTTCAAAGTTGAAATAAATTAAAAGTAATTTACATTTTCATGTAATTTTATTTTAGGTAATCTATACTTATTTAATACGCTAGGGTTTTTTTTGTGATCATTACTCCTCCTAAAGTTCTGGGCCGGTTTTAATTTGTTCACAAAAACTTCATATTAACATTCACCATAAACTCCAATCGAATTGTATATCCAACCAAGTTCATCAAGATGAATTTGTCATACATAAATTAATTATTAGTTGAAATAATCACCCTATGCACAATATGAAAGAAAATGAACCAAAACAAATAGTTATTTGAAAATCGACTACAAATCTGTTTAGACAACACTTAAAATGGGTTGTTATAAATAGGTAAGGAAGAATTAAATTATAACCCGTCAATCTCAAACCGAACTAAAATGGTTCAATACCACTACTCATAATGAGTGTTAAGTCTGCTTCTTTCTCTTTTATATTCTTTTAGCATTTTTCATAGGAATATAAACATATTTGAATATTAATATCTTCACACATGTATTGCAAATGTTCTTAAAACTGAATTATGACCTTAAGTATGTAATAGGATAATAGTTTGTTTATTTACATCTTCCATCAACTGAAATGCCTCCAGCTCTACATGCAATGGTTTCAACTCCATTAACATGGCTTTGCTGACAAACTTTGTCTGCTTCAATCAGCTGCTTTATTTGAAATTTCTATTCCCATGTTAAATCTTATGGACAAATATGAAACTTTAAGGGCGTCTAGGGCTCTTCCCTTTAGTCTAACCTTTTTAAATTTTATTTCCTGCAAAACTTCACACCAAGATCTTTCCAATGACACCTAAATTATTAAAATCGGCCCAGAACTTTAGGAGGAGTAATGATCACAAAAAACCCCTCGCGTATTAAATAAGTATAGATTTTACTAATAGTTGCAGAACAATGAAACTCTAGGTTTACGTCCTCACTGTAGTTGTTCACTTTATTGCCATTTTAACCGTCTTTCTTCCCTTCGGAAAGATGTGTTGGAGAGGAAGTCTAAAAATCTTAGATGTAAGCATAGGTTGAATTATACCTCATTTCAGAGGTCTTTGTGAGCTCTAATGTGGCTCTGCTCTCATTAATAAAATAAACTAAGGGTTTCTCGACTTTTTGAATGCCAGGTGTAATGATTCTACTTTAATGATTCATTGAATCTCTTTAAAACTGAACAATAAGCCAAACAATTCAGCACAAGTAAACATTTTCATATTTTAAGAATGTCAAAATCAATCAAGCCCCACCTCTCCCACAGACGTTGCTAAGAGGTTGACGATCTTCTCGTGCGGGACTGCCACAACACTCTGGTTGTTAATCTCAATGATCCGGTGTCCCACTCTGACACCTCCTCTTTCCGCAATCCCACCCCGTAACAGGCTGCATATCTGAAAACCGTAGTTTACAACTGCAGTTGAATGACTCAAAATCAATATTGCGGAAATTATATCATGTGCTTTACATTAACCGTAAGTAGAAGTGGTAAGTAGATAGTAAAACGAAGCTAACCAAAGCTAACTGTAGAAAACTTATTTGTAGCATAATTTACTTTTTTAAATAAACTGCCTGTACAGTTTTTGTAAATATAACAGTGAGACCATTATGTATATTTCATTTTATATTTTTCTTAAATTATGAATAAAAGTGATTGGACAGAAGTATTTAAAAAGTCAATTATTGTATGTAATCTCAAATTGGTACAGTTTCCTTACATGTAATTTAATCTCAAAATATGCTGTACTGACTTTCTTTTATCAAAGTCATGAAAGCTTCTGACCAACCAGGTGGTAACCCAGGTTGTTGTTCCAAATTTGACAAGGCAGTTCCATTTTCCAAAAGGAAGGGGAAAAAAGAGGAGGTGACAATTTTAAATCAGACTAGATGAAAGTTTGGACTGGTTTATGAAGATTGACGAAAGACTTTTGACTTTTTATTCTCCTTAGTCAGATGCTACTGTATAGGTCGCTTTAAAAGACATGGCCTAGTCAGTCCTCCCATAGAAAAAAATGTTGCTCAAATCAACGGGACGACACTTACGAATGCCTGGGCCACTCACCACTCCGTTCTGCACGCTGAAGCCCAGCTGGTACTTGGTGTCCGGCCGCTTGATCTTGACCTCGACCACGGGCGCGCACGGCACCACCGTCAGCTTCACCACCGTCTGTGTCTTGGAGTTCTGCAACAGAGACGCAAACTCTGACAGAGTAATATGCGAAGGCTTTTCATTTCCAAGTCTTAACTCAATAACGGCTGGACAAATTTTAACGTTTGAGGTGTCATTACAAAGGTTTTTTCACCTAGACATATGGTATTTTTACATAGATATACGTCTCAGAATGTTAAGAAAAGGTAGGGCAGAGGGCTGAAGTTTTGAATCAGTGGCGCCATCTACTGGATTGAACTCAGATCATTCTGTTTTCAAACTACTCTGTTTATGGATGTACTTTGAAATTTTTCTACAGGTAGGCCACAGGCTGCAGTGTTGGCGAGCGAAGCTGCAACTGAGTAATCTAGTTACAATAAAACCTTGATAGTTCAACGAACACTCGATACTTGGACACTATGTCGATAGTTGATACTTTGTTCGATAGCTGATACTTCGATAGTTGATAACACTAATCGACACTTCGACAGCCCTCGTCGATAGTTCGACAAGGGCTGGCACCCAACAAACATTCAAAGATTTCTAAATACTTGGTGCAGTGATTTTTATTGGGGACATATGATAGTGTCACTTTGGTACACTATCACCTAGATATATCATACTGTCACCAAGGTATATCCTAGTCACCAGGGTACATCACACTAGGTATGACATACTAACACCTAGGTATATCATACTGTGACCAAGGTATAACCTAGTCACCTGGTTATATTACTCTGTCACCAAGGTACATCACACTAGGTATGACATACTAACACCTAGGCATATCATACTGTCACCAAGGTACTAGCCACCAGAGTACATTACTCTGTCACCAAGATAAATCACACTAGGTATGCCATACTAACACCTCGGTATACCGTACCTTGATGTAGTTCTGGCAGGTGGAGAGCGGGAGGCCGACCAGACTGACGCCGTTGATGGCGATGATCTGGTCGCCGATGTTGAGTTGTCCGCAGCGCGCCGCCGCGCCGGCCGGGGCCAGGTTGGCGATCACCACGGTCGGCAGCATGGAGCCCCAGCCCGACTCCACGATCACCACGCCCAGGATCTCGCCCTTCGCCTTGGGCACCACCACCTGCCGAGCAGGCGTACTTTCAGAGTTCCACAAAATGAGAGCATATCTCGAAACATACTTTGTAGTAAGGATGTGACGAATCTGAATTTCGATTCTCAAATCCACCAAATCTTTAGAAAAGATTCGGATTCGAGATTCGATCGGCGAAATTCGAAACTTCGAAAGTGCCAAAATTGTTCGCGTAATTATTAATGCTAATAACTGAGAATTGAAACATAACATATTTTTAAGTCATTTAAGGTCTTTAAAGCATTTGTTTATTCAAATGTGGCATAATAAGTAAATCAACTAGCCATTTGTTTACTAACAATAATCTTGAGCTATGTGTTAAGTTTAAAAAATAATTGTATGTTTAAATTATCTTAATAAATTAAGTTTTTTGTTCATTACATTATTGATATAGTTATTTCTCAAACAAATCTAACAGATACTTATTAATTGGTTCAATATAACTGATTCATTGACGTTCTGAAACTTATATTTCTATGCTTCTCTTTGAAAATAACCATAATTAGTTTATTTGGATTGGCTGAGTTATGTTTTAAATAATAATTGTAAATAGTATTCAGACAACTTAGACTTTCACAATTTGGGATTCAAGAAACAAGATTCAATTTTTTAAGATCCGGATTCTGATTCGACTCAAAATTCCTGGATTCGACCATCATCATTTTGTAGTTAGTTTTGGACTGACAGATAAATGGGAGTAATGGCTTTTTAAAACCAAAAGGTGATTGACATAAGATATTTTAGTTTAATAATGGTAAAATATTGGATGACTGTATAAATTAATGCAAAATGATGGCAAATCAGGAAGCCTCACCAGAGCAGAGTGAAATGTCCTCTTTTGAAAGATTTTAAATACATAGCATTCCCCACTTTTAAAAATTTCCTTGATATTTCTTGGTTGATAGATGTCCTTAAAAGATATCATTTAACAAGTACATACATGCTTTGTTGCTTTAATGTGAAGCTAAATATAAAAATTACAACATGATGTGATATTACATAAAAAATTTAAAAAAAAAACTCTTGAGTAATTCTTTGATATAATTGGAACAAAATTTTTAATCTCCTCATTTCCTTAAATCAGTTATCAAATAATTAAAAATAACACATTCTTAAAATTTTACTCCCTTGAGTCTTAGCCTGATTTGAAAAGTAGTATAATCTTTTAACTTTCAGACTAAAAAGAAACGACACCAGATTCAACCAGAGGCCACTTTAGCCGTTCTACACTCCTGTGGAAGTGACTTCTTTTTTAACAGCCAATTTTTTCAAGTCATCTGTCTAAGTGGTTGTAACTGGCAGAAGATGGACAATGTCAACAATTCTCGTGGGAAAGATTAGAGATCAGTCAAAACGGATCGAAAAGTTATGCTGTCTTAAACTCTAGTGGAGAACTCGTTTTGGCTTAAATGCACAGTTCCTATTATGTGCATATGTCTTATTTAATTTAATGAGATTTAGACCAGCCAAATCATTGTCCGGCAATGCCAAGGGGCCAAATTCAAGAGCAAATGTTAAAAATAAATTTTATCTCCCCTACTTACCTCTTTCTGCATTTCTTTTTTCGCAAACATCTGAAGTTCGTCTCCAAATATTTCTTGTGAATTAAGCACTTCTTGATAGTCCATTTCTTTTACAAAACTGTGATCTTCTATGCCATTTGCTTTTAAAAACTCCATGTATGCAACTTGAAATGCTTGACCTATTGACTGGGCAATGAATTGGGCCTGGAAAAATAAAATTGTCCATATAAAATCACTAATGTTTAGGGCACTTACCATTTAAATTATGGAAAAAAGTTCCTGCATTTTAAATATTCATGATTAAGTATCCATAGTTTTATATTATAAAATGGTACATTTCAAATGGTTCTAAATAAGAGATAAGGTTTTGTTTTAACTCACCAATCATGACTACAATACAATTCAATCCAGTTTATATTTAACTCCCTAAAGCATTTAATGGGAAAATTGCACCATGCAAATATCTTACACGATATTGTAACAAACACTCAATAAGTTAAAATTCAACATTTCTCAGTTCTTAAAAAATTAGAAATGACATGGGTGAGACACAATAGACACTGACATCTAATCACATGTGCTAAGAAAGAAATATGTGATCACATGTTTACAGAAGGGGAAAACATATTCAAAGGCATGAAACAAATCTTAAAGGTGACATTTTATCACTTTTCCATTTTAATGAAGCTTGTCACCAGACTTACGATTGAATATGAAATTAATGGTAGTAAGTCTTCAGCCTTTTTTAAAAAATGCTGACGAGATTCTTAAAATTATTTTTAAGGGATTTTTAAATTATTTTGAAGACATTTTAACATAATTATTATTACTGTACAGTACATGAACAAACAACCTATAAAATCTAAGTGGTTACTTTTAACATTTTAGAGGCCTTTTAAAGTTAGAATAAAAAACTCAAGCTTAGCTTTGTATTAGGCTAGTTCTTTGAGCTTTTAATTTGAATTGAGACAGATCATCAAGTTGTTATTTGTTTATTTATTCCCCGTATCTAAACGTTGCATCATATGTTAAATAAAAGAACGAGACTTTAAAATAAGGTATAAACATTTCATCCAAACATTAATCAAACGATGTCGATAATGATAGAGTTTGAATAGTCAAATTGCAGTTTAAAATGAACAGAGGTCCGCCTTGATCGGAAAAGCATTAGAGCGTCTTGGACTAGGAAAAACAATGAAGAGGCCTTACAGAATATCCCACCACAACTTATTCTTCTCCCCAATTCTATCTCCCAACAGAAAAACTTAACAATGGCTTCAACCTACCTCCTCGCTCTCAAAGACGTGGCAGATCATCTTGGGCGTGCGGTTGATCTTGGGCGGGTCGTCAACCTCGTGGGGGACGAACCTGCGCCGCGCCATCAGCACCACCAGGTCGCCGATGTCTGCGATGTATGAGATCGTCCGCAGCGCGTGGTCCATCATTATCTCCTGCGCAGCAAACGGGAACGAATTAAAATAACATTACTACACAAAACAGTAGGATTTGTATTGGAATCAGTCAAGTGGTTAGGATTACATGTCAAAGAATTGCAGAGAAGCGATGATAGGGAATGGCAAATTAGTTAAGAGGTTACTTTTGTAAAGTCGATTTTAAATTTCTAATTTGCGGCTTTGATCAATAATCTTATTAATCTATATTAATTTGCAGTGGACTTAGAGCAAAAATTATCTAGTGATTTTAAGGAGCATAATTTTGAATATTCAATCAATACTTTTTCAAGAATACTGCATTCCAAGAATCTTAAATCAAGTTGCGGAAGTATTAAATCAGACATAAATCTTAATTATAATTTTAAAACTAACATAAATTTAATGAGAGAAGCTAGTACACCAGTGAAACAAAAAAAACATAGTTTTTAAAACTTCTCAGAAAAATTTAAAAAGAAGTGAATTAATAAATGGATTTAAAAAAATTTGCTCCACAAATATTTTAATGAAAACAAACTTCCTAGGCGCTGTAACAGTTATTTTCGAGCTTTGTATATTATAACAGTTATTATTATAATAGTTATTTTCGTCACTAAACTGCTTGTTTGACCTTTAATTACATTTATTTAGGAAAAATATAATCCTAAAATCTATCTTAAGTCATAAGAGAGAAATTTCTCGGGTTTACCTTGAGATCTGTGTTCAAAACCATAATTTTTTCAGTGGATATGAAGAGGTCGACTTCAGTGCTGGGCTGTGTTTCACCTTCAGGGGCCTGGAATAAATAAATTTTGATAAATATAATTAATTAAACACTAAGTAACTTTTTAAAGATTCTAACTAATTATATAATAATATAAAAATCCCAAAAAATTGAAAAAACTAAAATTACAGAGGTATTAATTAGGTATTTATAGATTTTGTCAACAACAATCTACCCTTGTTCCTCTGTAAATGCTCTGCAAATTCCATAAAAAAGTAATATATTTAAACAAAAGCCAAAGAGGGTTGGGTGACTGATCACAGTTTATGAAAACTGTAAGGATTGACTATAAAAAGACTTAGGGCCATGAATCAAGGCACAAATATTTTCTTTAGACTCTAGATACATACTAAAAAAGGATTTTCATAATTTTATTTAAAAGCTAAAATAGATAGACAACAAAATTCGAAGTGGCAGCCTTTTGAGTTTTTAAAACTTATTGCTTTAAATCCTGCGTTTATTATAGGGCTAAAAAATATTTTCATGTGACAGAAAAGAGGCCAATTCATTTAAAAAAATAAAAATGTTCAAGATGATTAATTTCATCTACAATTTATTTACCAAATACCACTGATGATTTATCATCGCACAGCTCGAACTGGTTGGCCTAGAATCCTGGGACTTTTCAAGGACTATTGTTTAGGCTAAAAGGATATAAACGTATATTTACATATGTAAGTGTAACGGTTTAATATTTTGTAAATGTGTTTCAAAGTCAGGTTATTCCATTGCCAAACAGACAACCCATAAGTACAATGTAAACCAAGTTGTAAATTAAAAACAGTTTTCTATTGTATGAATGGGATTTTAAACAGAGACGAATATTAGTTGCATTGTACATGGTTTTATATGATTTTTTATACAAGCAATCAAACTGAACCTTAACTATGAGAGTATACTTAATTTTTGCATTTAATTCTCTTACAATAAGTAAATAAACATAGACATGAACTGCAAGTTTTATAGCCACCTTCAGTACAGTAATAAAATTCAGTGCTGTCGATATGGAATGTTCTTAAAATTTTCACCTTAACGGTAAATGGTGCTGACTGACAATGAATATACTCGCTAATGTCTCAAATTTTGATTGTGTGCGAAGGCACAGGCAAAAGAGCTAGTATTTAATATGTTTGAGTAAAAAACATTTCTTCAAGAAGAGTATTTCGAATTAATTGGCTACTTTTTGACAATACAACCTAGGGGTTAGTCATAACTAAATTTTAGTAATGGGACTTCTCCACCAAGAATATAAAAAATCTCAATAATGATAAGATTAAATTGATTTGTTGTTAAATTGAAATGCCAAGTTAGCTGTACGGGGAAGTAAAACCATACAAACTTAAAACAACTTGATTTTTGCAGCTAAAAATCTTTGAAGCAAACAAAAAATTCCAAGAAAAGACAGAAGATTACATATAATTACCTGTAATAATACCAAAGAGGTTCATATTTATATATGCAAATATGTCAATTCTCCTGTTATCATAGGAGTGTCTTTGTACTGGTATGCTCTAAGATAAGCTGTAATAGGAGTCTAACATTAGGTTGTATTGCTTATTAAGAACTCAAGGTTACTCACCAATGCCTACAGGGCCAAGCAGCACAAAAATGAGGGAAACAAGATTTAATTAATACGTATATTACAACTCAAGCAATTATTACAACAGTTTACAGGAGTTATCAATTAACATAAGGATATTAATACAATATTGATGGAACTAGCTCTAAGAATTCTATGGAAAGGTATTTCTACGTCTTGTGTTGTTTATGATATGTAAAACAATCAAAAAAAAGGAACTTTTTAAACAGACAATAGAAAATCTACTGAAAGTCAGTTACGCATCAAGACAGTGATTTTGTATTATTTCCATCAGTCCATTAAGTTTTCCAGTCACACCCAACATTTACTGTAAACATATTCAAAGAAACAGAGAATTTCACAGTTACAAAAGACTGAAATGTTTGTTTGCTTCTATGTATGAATATGAATAAAACCCAAAACACATTCTTTTCACGGGGAAGCTTAATGAATGATACGCTATAAGTGTAGCTTTAATTTTAACGTCGTTAACACTTAAATGCTCAATATTTTGACTTATTTGATCAAATTCCAGCTAAAAATTGTGATTAGTATTTCTGAAGAGTTTTACATATACAGTAAAATTCAAACAGTTGTCGGATCCACTATAACAACTACTATGCTACAATAACAAAGTAAGTATAAATGTTTCTAATACACACAAATTGAGGTATATGAATTTAACAACTCTGTAATCATGGTATCCACTATACACTGTACATAGGTAATAAGTAATAAAAATGTTAAACACATTAAAACTGCATATACCTTGTTCAATTATTAATACAATTTTAATTATTATGTATAAAATAAGCCGACCACTAAATTTAAATGAAACACTCGTCTTTTTTAATTACATATCCTTCTAGGTCTGAGCCTACAGTGCAAAACAAAATAACTAATTCCTTTCATCAGAAATTAAACAGTTTTTTTTAATTAGTAACCTGTTTGATAAAAAAAATTGTCTTTATACCATGCCCTATATTTTTTTATTGTAATAAATTATAGCTTGATTTTGGATAACACAAAATCCTGAAAATGAAATGTAGCCACTCTTTAATGCCCTTTAAAAAGGTTTTTGAAACCTACTGCACAGTATTGCCACGTTTGCCAACAGTCATGTTTAATTGGCAGACGTCAATTCCGGAACATTGCAATCGCTTCTAACCACTACGACACTCGCTCACCCTGAGTACTCTCTAACAGTTAAGTGCAATTGAAAAAAAGGTGCCCCAACACAAAAAACCACACCTTTATTTTCATCACGGCCTCTTCGACCATGGTTTTCTTCAGTCGCCGTTTAGCCGTAGCTCTCTCCTCCTCGTCTACCGCTACTGAACCGAGAAACCGGAGGCGAAAAAGCGAACCGGGCCCAAGCCGAGCGTTGGACGTGAGGTCCGTCTCCAGGTCCGAGAGTTCCGTGGAGTCGGAGTCGGACGGATTCAACACAGCTAACTCGCAGCCCGCATGATGGCCGCCCACCTGTACATATAACTGTCTTCCAACCACCACCCACCGCCCGTCTCCTTCTCTTGACAACATAGCAACTTTAGTTTTCCTTTTTATCAATACAATTCACTTTTTGGACTTTTATATTTTTGATTTTCTGTCATAAATTGGAATCTTTACAAGAATTGTTGTGATATGGTTGTGTAGTTAGAGGTCCTGCAAATTTAATTGGCAAAATTGGGTTGATGAAAAAATAAGTGAGTAATAGGAATGTTGAATCCCAATTTAATTGTTTTTATTGGAACAAAAATGTTCTAAGAACAAAGACATTGATGGATAGGGCAAAATCAAGTTGATCTACCAATAACAAATCGTTTTATTGATGTTTTAAACTATTCAGGACAGTTAAGACATATACTTCATATTTTGTTGCAGTTTTTTACCTTATGATATATTCGGCAAATACCTTTTTTAATCTTTAAAGCAACAACCAGAAATTTGCTCTGCTAAAATAAAGTTTAGAATTTTGAAGCGAAAACTGTTATAGTGCTATACTTATTTTTGAATCATTGGTACAAACCTTAAAAGTAAACTATTATAATGATGATCATAAACAAAAAATATATTTGTCCTTTAATTGTTTAGTACTGATATATATTTGGATATTACCTATCCATTATCTTAAAAAATAGAATCATTAATATTTGCTGTGATCCTTAACCTCAAGAATATAGGCATATTTAGTCTTTTAGTAATATTTTTTTTATTATTTCATTACCTTAAGATATTCTGTTGAGCTTAAATTAATTAAAGTACTTTTAAAATAATTTTGATCTCTTCAATAATAAGTCTGTTTAGTCTTATTCCAATTGAAATTTTACTTTATTTTATTCTATTGCTATAATCTTGAAATGCAATCCAGGATTTCATCGCTCAAAAAATTACGCTTAAATAATATATTTTTACAAAGATTGCAAAAATAAATTTAGCATCAAAATAATATTTTAAGCATTATGTTTAAATCTAAATATTAAATACTAGTTTGTTAAATCAGACATAATTTCAGAAAGCAAACAAAAAAATCATCATTTCTTTATTAAAAAACTGTTTTTATAAGTTAGTTTTGATTTTTTTTTAACAAGTGTAAAAAAAGTTTTATGAGTAAAATGATTATGCTGGGAGAAGCTTTTCAAATTATATAAATCTCAAGGTCATAACTGACTAAACCTATTATTAATTTGCTTGTTTGTATAGGCTCTGGATATATATTTATCGCCTTTAAAGATAGCTCAACAAGTCGCCTTTCTCTCAGCTTAACGATGCTGGGACAGAGAATAACAAAACATTGAAATCAAAAACATAAAATAAAAAAACAGACAGAGACAGTGAAAGTGGCATTGTGCAGTGCGTAATCATATAAGTGTGCGGTACATAACACTCAAAGTGCAGAGGGTTTGGTGAGTAGAACTCGGGGGAATAACAAAAACAGATCTAAGTCAAGAAAACATTTCTGGAAGCAAAGAAACAGGGGACAGTTCATGTGAAGCAAAAGTAATTTGTTATACCTTATTTTCATTTTAAACTTACAGAACATGAGTCAAAAGTAAATTATTGCTCTCAGTAAACATTCTTTAAGTTTAATAACTTGGTAACAGACCAGCTGATGAAGTTACCCCTACTACTCTAATCACTCGTGTATGTACAACCCTAGAGACACACAGAAAGCTGCGAGGTGGCCTGAGTGGTTGGAATCACAGTTAGGACGCTGACAGTGCGTTCGTTACACACACACAACATCCATATATACAGGTGGGCATCTCTCTAGTCTAACCACATCTCCGCTTGGACATCTCCACTGACTCACGTGGAATCGCTTCTTATTGTTGTGTTTATTGCATAAAAAAGGGTAGCAGGGTACCAGTGTCTACTTTTTGAGTCATTCTAAACACAATTACAAAGGAGACACTAATTTTTAACCAAATTCCAAAAACTAAACTTTATGTCTTCTTAGTGCAAAAAAGTGACTGGTTTTGACAAAATTACACAATAAACTTATTAATAAGAGTCAATCCTTCGAACACATACTATTTTATAACAAAAAACAACGATATGACACATTTTATTAAAATCGGAGGAATTAATTTTTTTTTAATTCTAATAAAAATAGTACAGTTATTAAAAATTAAAATAAAACCTTCTGAATAATCTTGGTGATGGACCAACTTTACTGCCAAAATTACGAGGAAAAATTTGGGCATGAATTCCTGGAAGGCTAAAAATACTGAAAAAATTACTGTTGATAAAATTAATACAAAAAAGTCTCAATCCACATGTAAAAAAAAACAAATAAAAACATAAACAAAATATCTTTACTAGGCATAATGTAGATGTTCTAACTAACATTGTTACAAAAATGTAAACTGGAATAAACTTGCAAGCTGAAATATCAGCGCATGATATAATTCGGCCATGGGGAGGTTGAAATGCACACATGTTGATTTGGTCATCAGGATTGCCGAGGTAAAGACTAACAAAATAATCTAAATAATGGGAGTTTGATATTATCCATGAAACTCCACTTATACAGGGTGTCCAACTTAACTGTGCCACCATCGGTATCTCAGAAACTATTTGATTTAGAGAAAACTTTAAACGGGGGACTTCACCTACTTTTTTAAGACATTTAAAAATATGAATTCCACTTTATTCTAAATGGCCGCCATTTTCCAATATGGCTGACAACTTTGATTTTCCTTATGGAACACCCTGTATTTTTTGGTATTTTTGGATTCTACGCTTAATTTTAAGAAACTTTTACTTTTTGAAATTTTTTCCTAAACCCAATGGTTAGGGAGATATAAGCAGTTAAAGTTTGATTTTTTCCCATTTGAAATGCATTGTGTCCATTTTAAACGGGCCATCCCATGCAATCCTTATGGAGTCCAAAAATATTCAAAATTATTACCTTATATGAATGAATCTCGACTAAAAACTATTTCTATGGTTGAATCTAAACTAAAATCACATTTTAAGGTACTTTTGTATTTTGGTATTTTTTATTTAACCCAACCGTTATCGATATACGGAGTACCAACAATTACTCAATGCATTTCTTATGGGGAAAATAAAACTTTAAACGGCTTATATCCTCTTGACTAGTGTGTTTAGGAAAAAATTTCAAAGAGTAAAAGGTTCCTAAAATTAAGCGTAGAATCTAAATACACCATAAAATACAGGGAGTTCCACAAGAAAAATCAAAGTTGTCCGCCATATTGGAAAATGGCGGCCATTTAGAAGAAAACTGATTTCATATTCTTAAATGTCTTAAAAAAGTAGGTAAAGTCCCCCATTTAAAGTTTTCTCTAAATCAAATAGTTTCTGAGATACTAATGGTGGCACAGTTAAGTTGGACACTCTGTATATGTCTAAATAATAGGGACACATTCTTTTTTTAAACAGGCAGCTGTAATAAAATGCAGATTAAAATATTTTTAAAAGAAAAGCATTTAAAATTAACCTTGTTTATTAAATTACAGTTAAAATCTGTCATGAGACTTAAACTAACCTGCAAATATTGCTTTAAACCAATGCAGGGCAAAAACCTTGGATTACGGTTTTGAATGTTCACTCAACAAAAATCTTCCTTTGTGAATCTAAATTATTTAAAATAAAAATTGCTGGTGTTTACTTAGCATAGAAAAGTAGATAAAAAAATATTTACACAAGAAGTTGTATATACAAAACAAAAAATGTCGTTGTTGTAATCGTCTCCTTAACACACTTGTATCAAAAGTCATAAAACCCCAGTTCTAGTGTTTGTTAATAACATTTGTACAATTATTTATTTCTATATGTTGTTAAAATGTATAAATGCTAACAGCGAATATCAAACAGATATTTATCTACGACCATTGCAATAAGCACCAATTATGGTATTACAATAAACATTATAATGATATACATTAAAACACCAAAAACCAAGCAGTACTCTAATGACGACTTTAGAGTACTGGAGTCACTTTAGAGTACTGGTTCTAGACCAATGAGAGCTCGGCATTTGACGGAAGTTGTGTCATAATAACAATTACGCAATTCGCACATCAGCTGATTGTTGCATTACGATTCATGTTTGAGTTTACTTATCCCATCAGCTGATTGTTCCACAACGATTCATGGTTCAGTCTGCTTATTTGCCTAACCTCAAATTTTAGTTGACCTATTCCATCATTAGTAAAAGTCATGAGTTTTGTTTAACTTCGGGGGAAATTTTGTCGTATATTGTTGGTCGTAGATAAAATAGTGTATGCAACGATTGTATTATGCCTTTAAGCCACTCGTGAGATATTTAGAACACTCGCTTTGCTCGTGTTCTAACTTACATCTCACTCGTGGCTTAAAGACATTCATTATACAATCGTTGCATAAACTACTATAATGACATTGAAGGTGACTGTAGATTAAGTAATTTCAACACTCTGATAGCAGAACGAAACTCCATTAAACCTGCCTGAAGCTGAATAAAACTAAATCCAGACAAAACAATTGATAAAACTACAAAAGGTAAAACAACAAAGATAAACATTGTAATATAAGAATAAAATAAACACAACTAAACACCACTGACGAATATCTAAGTAAAGGGAACATGCAAGAAGTAAATTACATATTATGAAATCAGATTTATTAACAAAAAACAGTGTAGTAGTGCAAAAATATAGCAGAAATTCAAACTAGAAAAACAGAAAATTCACAAATCAGTGCAATCTACGTTAGGTCTAAAAAAGTAAAATAACAGTGAAAAAAGTTGGAAGTTAAGTTGAGATCAATTTTCTAAACTTTATGGGATTGTTATTGGTCTATTTAAATTTAAATCCCTATCCCGTTTTATGGGTTTCAATTTCTTAAGTCCATATCCCGGTTTTATTTGTTTCCATATTTAAGTCCACTTTAGGTAAAATAACTTACAAACTTTAAACCATAATTTTGGATTTTGGATAAACACCATTAATGAAGTATGTATCATTGGATAGCAGATGGTGGTTGGAAATAGTTGTACATAATATTAACAACATTTTACAAATACAGAACAGATTTATTTTATGAAATAAAATTCTTCTAATATTAAGTACTTAGATGATAGTCAGTTGTTTTACCTTTTGTTGCCTGGCACAAATATTGACATGTTTGCATTTTAACTCTTCTGAAAGTAGTTCTTATACACATACATTTAAAGAGTTACATTATTTTAAAACACATTTATCATATTAGTAATTTATCTATTAATCATTTTGATTTAGACTAAAATTAAATACTCCAATAGAAAAATCAACTCAATTAAATGAAAAAAATGTATATTTTCAGATGGGATGACTTTTATTTTTTCTCTCTTCATACAGTATATGTTGAAATGTTGATTAACTTATTTATTCACAATATTTTTTAAGGAAGTAAAAAAGAGTAAAATCGATAAAGAGTCTGGTGAAAACCAAATCCAAATTTTGTTAGGTACATATTAGGTAACAAGATAATAAAGGTTAAGCAAATATACAAAGCTTCATAATGATACTGTTGCAAATTATTATTTTCTAAATCAAAAAAGAACCATTAAATAAATAATTTAAGCTAAAAGTCAAAATACACAAATCATCATTTACAAATTAAAGATTAATAAGAGTCTGTGTAAAAATTTAAATTGTAAAATTTGTATACCTCGGTAATATTCAACAGTGGTGCTAAAAAGGGTATTTGCATATTTTATTTGAATTTGTTGTGTTGAAAGGGGGAGTTACATTTTTTACTTGAACATGTTAAATAAACTTAAAAATTCAAATTTGATTCGTCCAATAGGCTACCTTTTATCAGGCTGTCAATTTTTACAAAATCGATCTACACTCAGTGGAAGTGACCACTCTTTAACCAGCTGATTTTTATCCACACATTAGTTTAATCAACCATGATCTGTAGGAAATGAACAATATTTAACAGTTCTCTAAGAAATACCAGAGAAAAATGATCATAAAAATGTAAAGTTTTACTTTTCTGACAAATTGATCAGTGTTGCCATACAGTACATAATAGGCACCATAATTTATAGAGTTTAAGGCACATTGGTTTAACCGATGAAATTTTTTACCAACTGGGTCTCGTCCTCGAGGTGTCCAGATAAGAGTGAGTCTACTGTAACATTGATTATTTTTTTATTTAAATTGTCGAACTAAAATTTAAAGAAAAAATATGTAAAATTATAACTTTTAAAAATAAAAATAACAAATTGTTATTGGGTGTTGTGTGATGACATAATTTACTGAAATGAAAAAATTATTTGATTGTAAATAGGAATAAGATCAATCAGTTGGTTATTTCATTTACTGAACATAAACCCCCCAACAAAGAATAGGTTGTGACAAATGAAGTCGCCCAGTCCACCTTTAAAACTAATCTTAATATTAGTATTGGGTTTATGGTTGTCCTTGGTCACATCATCATGACACAACCTCCACTTATTTTTTAAATAACTTTTATAATAACTGTGACAGATTAAAGTACATCAGGCCATTCAGGCAGGTGAATATTTCATAAGGGAATAGTACTAACACATGTCTAACATCTGTTTCAATACTGGCATGTTACACTGGCTGCGTATTTTAACCAGAATAATAGCCCTAAGACGTCGAGCCCATGGCGATTTCCGCTAAGAATTTTCTACTGATTTCACTGGACTAACAAATTATTAGCAGATATAAACAAATTAAACCAAAAAAGTCCAATTATTTGCACTTCAGATAATACAGTAAAGATTTAAAAAATCCTACAGCGGAAAAAATTGTATTGTTTTCTAGAGGTTTGAAGAATATTTACTATAAATATTTTTTTTAGGAAATACAGTCTTTTTGAAATAATTAATTCAGTACTTAAATGTAATTTTTTTTTACTTTGTCAGCAAATAAACATGAATTTACTTTTCTACTTCGCAAGAAATATTTTAGATGTAACTAAATTACAAAATGTGGTATGCAACCAATGATATTTATACTATGTACAAAGGAGTAATACGTCAACCTCTTGTAAAATTATATTGGAAAATAACTATTAATAGCTAGCTAAAACATGCAATTTTTTAACCTTAATAGATGTTTTTGCAACCTGTAAGATGATATTTCACATAATTTTCACAGCCTTTTACCAACAGCCAACTGTCCTGTTTTAGGATATTTCCATTGCCAAGATGAACGTAAATTCTTTGTACTCATCTCAAAACCTTATAATTTCCAATTCAAAGATACTTTCACATAAACATCAAGGTATTTTGATGTTCATACTCAAGTCATACGTAAAAGCTTTAAGTCTCTCAACTGTGTAAAACCATAAATTAACAAACCAAACTGTTTCCTACATAAAATAAATATTTCAATAAATAGTTCAACAAACTGAGACATCTCTACAGTCAGCTATACCAAAATATTTACAAACCTACACTTTTTTCAATATAATACGGCCTGTGAATAAATGTTGGAGGGGTGAAATCATGCTGTTATAATAGCAATCGACTGACCTTGATCCGCGAGACAGCCTCCTCCGCTTGCATCATCCTCGTGCTCTTGGTCGGTTGGCCTTCACACACGAGCTGCGTGGAGCCCAGGTACCTCGCGCGGAACAACACCCCCTCTATCAGCACTGTCGGTTCGTGGATCATACCTGGCGCAGGGAGACCATCACATCACCTCAGGAAGAGGTCAAATTACAGGCTAACACGTGGTCACACTCGCTCTGTGGCGATGTATCACACTCGCTCTGTAGCGACGTGTCACACTCGCTCTGTATCAACAAGTCACATTCACTCTTTGGCAACGTGTCACACTCGCTACATGGCTACGTTTTTTCTTCACTCTCACCTTCACGCATAACTTCAGTTTAGGTTGAAAACTTATGTGTTAAAACGTTAGAATAAATTTTGCTCCACAGTCTCGTTTAAATTAGATTTCAAGCAGAAATTTTTCTTAAGAAAACCCACTGAAATAGGAGATAGATCTTCACATTTAAAGTAATATCTTATGTAGTGAAGGTAATAAAGAAATTAATTCCACAAGCATTTTCATTTTGAAAATGTCAATTTTCATCTTATAATACAACTACGGGAAACATTGTGATGAATTTCAAACTCTCCTGCTATAAACCCTTTTTTAGGATACTAAATAAGTTAAAATTGTAACTTATATATTTCTTTAATCTCTAATTAAAATATTCCATTTTATTATTATCCAAGATATATAATTTTTGACATTTCCTCAACAATAATCAGACATTACAAAGAACAGTTTTCAATACTCACCATCAATATCAAATGGAAATTCCATGAAAGCATGGCAAAGAAAACAAATCTTTGTATTATAGATAGTAACGAAGCAAAGAATGCCTACCAAGTGATAAATAAGTTCATATACAAATTAGAATAATGATCAGTTAGTCACAAATGATAAAATATTGACGACTCATAAAATTATAAAGGGTTATCTCAGTGATGAAGGTTATAACTAAAGTAAGGAGGGGATAGGTACATAATTCTAGCTAAAAGTGCAATCAACTGTAACAGTTAACTAAACATTTTTTTTTAATATTAAACGGTCGAACATATATTTTAACAAACAAAGAGAACTTCTGAACAAGCTTCAATCATAATTGATGTCATTGTAACTATGAACCAAAACGAATAACAAATTCTCGAGGAATAGGGTCACAAATTCAAAACAAACAAAAAACTAAAAGTAAAATTAACAGAAATAACAGATCAAAAACATTATTATAAATTTCAATAAAAACAAGTCAGGATGATAAAATGATAAAACTCATCAAGAACAACTGTTAGTTTTAGATTTCAAAATGATAAAAATTAGGGGTGTGCGAATAGTGATTTTTGAACTCGAGCCGAGCTTTTTCAAAAGTTTACGAGCTCGAGCTTTTTCGAGCCGAGCTTTCTAACAATCACCAAATTATTAAGGAATTATGAAGCTTGATTTTGATTTTAAAAGATACATTAGACTAATGTTTGCATGCCTTAAGTGAACACCAGCTCAAAACTAGAAAGCTTATCTCCAAAACAAGTTAATGACCTGATAGGTTCATAAATATTTTGTATTATATCACATCAAATTGATCAAACTGGCTCAAAAAATAATTTATAAAGAAAAAAACAAATTTAAAAGCTTCATTTATTATTTGACTCCCCTATTCCACAATATTTTACTTTAAAATAAATAGTTGAAATTACATAATTATACTAGTTACATATAGGTACTATAACGTTAATTCCAGGAGTTGAAAGGAGTAGTTGGAAAGGTTTTAAAATGGTTATACAGGGTGTTTTTTTTTAAATGCAACCCATTTTTAAGATTGATTAATACGTATATAAACATGTAATGAGTATTGTTTTATTGATCTTTACATTTTATACAACCTATTATTTAAGTTTTATCACATTTAGTTTACACTACGTGCTCAAACAGTCCGCCATTGGCATTTATACAAAGTTAAGTTCTTTCCATCAAATTCCCAAACGCGTGTTGCAAGGTACCGCTTTGAATTTCTTGCATTAAATTTGTTGTTTGTTTTGAGGTGCTACAAAATCTTGTGAATTTATTTCGTAGAGTAATACTACTTTACATGTCTGTGGCAAATTTCATTCAGATCGGACCACTTTTACGTGAATTATCGTGCTTAAAGACATACACATTGAAACGCAACCCAAAACTTGATTTTATCGGTGAAGGATTATTTCCCCCAAGATCCCGGATTTGACCCCAATATATTATTTTATTTTTTTGGGATACATAATAAGGCTTACTAAAACAAATCACAGGATATTCAGCACCTCAAAACAAACAACAAATTTAATGCAAGAAATTCAAAGTGGTACATTGCAACACGTGTTTGGGAATTTGATGGAAAGAACATAACTTTATATAAATGCCAATGGCCGACTGTTTGAGCACGTAATGTAAACTAAATGTGTTCAAACTTAAATAATAGGTTGTATAGAATGTTAAGATCAATAAAACAATACTCATTTCATTTATATATGTGCATTATTCAATCTTAAAAATGGGTTGCATTTAAAAAAAAACACCCTGTATCTAGTAAAAAATAACATATTTACACTTAGTCAAACACAAGATTGATTTTTAGCGAATTTCCCCTATAGGGAAGAAGCTATTACCGTAGGTCTCATGGTAAGACCTAAGCGCGGGACCATCATAACTTTTCGTTTTGGTGCCCCCAGATACCAAAAACACCATTCGTTCAAATTTGAATATATATATATATATATATATATATATATATATGTGTCTGTAAGCACGATAGCGGCCGCAAAAATGGTCCGATCGGAATGAAATTTGGCATAGGCGTGTAAAGTAGTAATTATTCAGATGAGTTCGAAAACCAGCCCGATCGGACCACCGGAAAGGGGGGGTAAAGGGGGATAAACCCCCCCAAAAATGGGTTTTTTGAGTTTTTCACATAAAAAAATAAAATTTATCAAATTTTTGTTGGCACCATTGAATTCAGCTCAGAAACACAAACAATTTTGTATTGAATCACTGCTCTATGTCCATTGGTTACCGAGATATTGAAAGTGGTAAACACAGTACGTTGTCTCAATGTTAACCTTATGAAAAATAAGTAAAATTCTATATCTCGCTTATTTCTCACCATATCTTGATAAAACTTGGTAAATGGCTTTTTCTAGTTTAGATCTACTAAATATTGAGTCAAAACCATCCAGTTTAAACATACCTGTAGCAGCAAACCTGCATACTCATTCCCCATGTTATTCTTATGGAGCTTACAAAAAACATGTCAAATCTCGCTATTTTGGATTTAAATATGTTGTTTTGCATTTGAAATTAGCTGAGTATGCAGGTCTGCTGCAACGGGGGTATTTATGTTTACAAAGTAAAGATGATTACAAATTAAGCTTATTAAACTTTTTATTTCAGAATATAATATATGAATGAAGTAATATTTAATAACAACAATAATTTATCGTAATCCTAAAATTAGTTGCATTTCTTAACTTTTGGGAAGAAAATAATGTACAGTTTAAGAAAATTAGGAAGAAGAAAGATCAGATATTAGGACGGAATAGAGAGAAAGAAAGAAACATCTACCTCTCTCACTCTCCTTTTCAGGGGCCATGGAGGGGGGTGGTGGAGGTTGTTTACTCCTACTAGCCCCTGACTCTGTTTTTTGTCATTGTCTGACTCAGTGCGTGTGTGTGAATGTTAGAGAGCATGAGTTAATTAGGAGATAAGGAATTCTTACTGCAAAATGCAAAAATACAAACTACTTGTCATACAACTTTAAATGACGCTCTTATTTTTTGTCTTATTTTTATAAATCAAATGAGACCAAAATGAAACTTGTACAATATACCGTTCAAGAGATAAGCCATGATAAAACAATAGACTTAAATGCTGTTTTTCGTAGTTCTCCAAGGTCAAATATATAGAGCTCCGATTTCTGTCTAAGTGGAGATAATATTTCTTGTTATCTGTCAATGTCCTTTCCTTATCACTAGGGAATATTTTAGTTTGTTTTTCATGGGAGAGAAACGGACTTCCTGTTTAGAGTGTCCAAAAATAGATCACAATAATTATCTTTCCGATAAGAACTCTCTTATCAAAAGCTCGGCTCGAGTGTCGAGCTTTTTTGAAAAAAGTCGAGCCGAGCCGAATACTGAAAAGCTTGACCTAAAAAGCTCAACCGGTCGAATACTCGCACACCCCTAATAAAAATATTAATCAGAAAAATATTTTTAGTGATTATTCATTATGGATGAACATAATATACTCTAGTTACCAACAGTATTTTAAAGTAACCAAACCAAATGAAAGTAAATTTTACCTTCTTTATTTCTGCCTTTCTTCTTTCCACCTTCCTTTTCCTGAAATAATAAGCTTTAGTAATAAAAGGAATAAAGAGAACATAAAGAGTAATAAATCATAAAAATACACTTGAAAGTAAATTTCTAACTTTTCAATAGGACAACATTAAACTCAATGAAATCATGTTTACAGAAGACTTTTCAATATCTAACATGCATATGTTGATAAAACATTTTTTTCCAATAAATATTAAAATATGTGACCTGCCAAGGGAAAAGGGACTTTAGCTTCCATTTTTTCAAAATTGAGTTATTAGTGTATCATATTTTCAAGGTATCTTAAAAAATGCCTGAGTTATAAATTGTTAAATTTGAAATTAAAAAAACATCAATTTTAGGAAATTGAGGTCTTAAGTTTTACAAATTTCTAACGTCAATTCCATTATTACTACTTACATTATTTGTTATGTTTTGCATACCATTTTGTCAGAAATTTAAAGCTGAATATGAATCTACCATTGAATTTGTGTCAATTATTTGTATTTTGTGTCAAATGCTGCTTAAATAGATGGGAGTACTGAAGAAAACACAAAGATTTAAAGACAAACTGTCTTGTTATATGATAAAAACTAAAGTTAATTGTGATTTTATACTCAAATAAGAATTAATTATAAAAATCTTAACAAAACATGATATTTACTATATTAGGTGTCTGAGTTTCACTTTTTATTTATTGACCTCCTAGTACATTTTTGTTTGTTTTGAAACTTCATATGGACTTCAAACTTCATTATCTGATTCCTGGATCAGGGCTTAGCAAGTCCTGCATTTATTCCTCACAGAACTCTCTGGTTTTTCTTAACTTCAAAGCATTAAAATAGCATCGGGGAAGTCAGGGTCTCCTTTCTCCAGATAGCAAGGGTTTAGAAAAAAATTAATTTTCATGTAAATCATGTAAAAAGTGAAATTCAGGTGTAAGATGGACCAAATATTTTTTGGAAACATATAAACATTAAGAAACAATAAATATCAGAAAATGTGTTTTTTTGACCCTATCCTCTAAAACTTGCTGTCCTTGTAAAATTTTGTCTGGGAGGATAAGCTCCCTTTTCCCTTGGCGGGTCACATATTGATCTGAAAAACATCAGGCTCTTCATTACATGACACTTGAGCATGTATTTCGTCATCTTGGAGGTGAAATGAAATTAATTCTACAATACTCTAAATATAAATACGCAAATCAAATTATTTTTATATAATTTAAATTTTTTTAATTCATAAGGTAAAAAAATGCAAATACTGTGTAGTTGTCAGATTAAATAGTGTTTATATTTAGGGTTTAAATATTCGTCTCTAAGCTCTTAAAGCTAAATTTGTCATCAAATTCAACCAACAGGATTTATATAATGTTGGAAATTAAAAATTAAAACTGCTAAAAATATTACAACTGAATTGCAAACAAATTGGGGAATAAATATCAAAATACTGATACTTTTTATTTCGAACAGAAGTTACTACCAGTAAAATGCTGACAATAGTTACATTTAAATAAATGTGATTGAAGGCTTAACTGTACAGTAAGGTTACTAAACAGATCTGTGCATTACAATACATTGTACACAAAGCAAAGCAAGTTTTTAGATCACACATGTTAAGCCATGTCTATTTTAGCAGTTTACTTTTATTTTACAGGAACACAAAACTATGAAGCTTTTTAAAACACTCTTCACATGACACACGGTTTTATCAGCAGTTCAACAAGCTACTCATATCTACATGTCAGGAAACTAAGGGTGTAAATTACTAATTTAACCTTCCGTTTTTTCCATAATGAAGCCATGCAGAATCTTTTTATCTAGAACAAACAGTGGTATTTCTCATTTTATACTTATAGAGAAATATTTAATTTTTAAATTAATTTAAAAATTAAATTTTTAAGGATTTTTAAATATAATACAGCTGGTAAAAAAAACAAAGTAACAAGAGTGTTGTCTTTGTAAATACATGAGGAAAAAAGAAACTTGTTAAAACATGTTTTGTAATGTCCCTTTGAGGACAAAAAATCTAAAAATAACTTGAGGGTATATCTGGATGAGGTGCTTAACCGTTGACAATTTTCAGATCAACAAGATAGGATTTTTCTCAACTATCCACAAATATCTACATTTTTTAAAAATAAAAATATTTATATGGTTATTTATTTAAAATATATATATATAATTAGTAGTTATATTCCAAACTCTAATCCATCATGTAGATCATGATCAAAACTCATATGCACCAAGTTTAATAACTCAAGTAATAATATGTCTGCATAACCACCTGAATCAATACAACTTTTATGCAGCCTATCACAAAGAAATGTGTTTATGAGAATGCTTTAATACAGACAAAAAAATAAAACCATGCAAGTACAAAAAAAACATACATATGTGCAGTATTGTTGTTCCAGTTTTAAAAACTTCATTAATAGCACGATCAAGAAGCCCTTATTCTTTTTTACATCATTCTAAAGTTTCAACGTCCAAACAGTTTTAATGAAACAATATCCGTTTGGGAGGAAATAAAAATATTAAAATGTCTTTAATAAATTTCAGAAAGTTTCTTTTTGTAGTTGTTTTGTTCTGTTGTGATAAATTCTAGGTTGAATGTTTAAATGTCTAAAAGGCTACTACTTAGACCTTGAAACTTCAGAGTTAATGATGCACGAAATGAAATAATCAAACTTATCGTTCCAGCCTCCTCCTTTATAAAGCAGCCACAAACTCCCTTCCAAACAAAGCCACAAACTCCCTTCCAAACAAACATCATGCACATCCTCCGCCGACAAGCCACGGCGACCAAACGGACATCAGCAGACAACTCTACAAGCCAATGCCCACACCTTCTTAGTCTTAGCGTTGCCGTTAGTGGTGGTTTCCGTGGTGGGAGAGGTATTGGCCGGGGGAGGGGAGGGGAGGGCAGGGCTGGTGGCGGGGGGAGCTTCGCTCTCATTGGCCACGGAGGAGGCGGACTGCGAGGGGGAGGGGACGGGGGAGGGGGGTAACTTGCTGCTGCCCGTGGACCCGGCGGCGGGGGCTCGCGACCTCGCCTTCCTCCAGCCCTACAACATTACAACATGCTCCACACCAAGAGGGAAGATACGTGTTAGTAGTAGAGAACAGTGGTTAGTGGACAACGCCTCCATTAACAATAAAGAAATTATATAGAATTTATTACTAAACTTTAAAAATAGTTAGACTTGCTAACGTAACTATCAGATCTTTGTCTTCAATTCAAGAGAATAATTTTTAGATGCTCAAAAAATATGGGTTTGAACTGCATCCCCTTCAGAGCATTTTGACAAAGAAAGAGCCTACAAGTTTGAGCAAATATCTATGCAAATTACCAATTGTATCTTGTGTATTACAGCAATAAATTAATGATCTCTCCAGTTTTGTATTTTTTTAATAGAGAAGCCACTGATTTCAAGTTTTTATTAGAGTACAAAGACAAAAATCTTTATCATTAATGTGGAAGGCGAAGTCTACAGTTAAAATTATGAAAGATAGTGGGTAAAAAGGTTGAGGAAACCAAACATGCATCATGGACCCAACAGAGAAGAAATAAAGAGATGAAAACATAATAGAACATAATTATTATTGCATGATGAAAAAACCTTCAAAAACAGATGAATTGGTTTTTGACAACCATTACAAATAATACCGTATAAAAATTCAAAATGTCCGTTTCATGAATAACTGAAAACCTCATTTTTCAGTTCTCCAAGATTTAAATGCATCATTGTTTTTTGCTTCACTAGAATCTTAAAATTTTATATTTAAAAATACCTTCATGCATGTATATATTTAAAAGGAATTGGGTAAAAAACTAATTTTCAACTTAAATGATAAAAGCTTGATTTAAAATACACAGGTATAGAATTTTATGTATAAAAATTAATAATTTAAAATACATTAGAACCATTATTATATGATTAAGAATTTTTTCATAACTCCAAAGAATAAATAAATAAATCTATGGTAAAATTTGTACTAAAAAAAACTAATAAAATTGAAAGAGTAATTTTTAAAATTATTTAAAAATTGGTTTCACATTAATGGGTATTTTTTTATCACTGTCAATACACAATCTATATAAATAAAATTAGAGTTTTGTCTGTACATTGCTTAGAATTATGAAATTTTCGGTTATTTTTGCGTTTTGAAGGTCAGAGAATCTGAATCAAGCCTTTTCTCAATTTATGTCACGATGTGTGTTGGTAACGCTCAACATCACACTTTAGACCGCTTTTCACGCAAAAACTAGAGTACTGTTATGGCTGAAACCTTTTTCCTGTGTAGTATGCACATATGAGAAGGCTTTAGACGACTTAAAACTAGCGTACGTCTTTTTTAAATTAAATAGCAAGCTTCTAAAAACCGAGTTTTATTTGATTTCAACCAAGTTTCCCCATAATAATTAAAGGGGATGATGTTTTGTTTACATTTTCAGAGTTCCAAGCAGATGGTAGTTACCTTCACTGATGGATTCGTCGTTACAGATGTTTAATGATTTAATTCAGATTTATGTTTTGGTTTATAATATTTATTTTTTTATGTACTATATAAAAGTAGCATTTAATCAATCGTTAGTTTTCGTACATAATCCATTTGCTCATGGAATCTACTCATCAAGTATAAAATGTTTGATATTTTTAGGCAATTTATTAAATCACAAGTACTTTTGAAATCAAACTGCAAAATCCTAAAACACGATTTTATTTTATCTCGACCAAGTTTAAGTTGTGGCAGAATACAAAATAATTGATGAACTGTTTATGTCTAAACAGATGTAAAAAGCAAAAAAAGTAGTATGTCAAATCAGCTGTCATGCAGGAATAGAACATAAAATAAATCACTGACTAGAGATAATTTAAAGACCTTTCTTCCCTGTAACAGCTGTTATTGAAAGAGCTAATTTAAACCATTTATTTTATGTACATCATTAGAAAAAGACTGCTTTTGTCTTTTAGCGAATTTCATTGACGGAATTAACGAATTTCCTTAAAGGAATAAACTATTACCATAGGTCTCATGGCAAGACCTAAGCCCGAGGCCATGATAACTTTTCACTTTGGGGCTCCCAGAAGCAAAAAACACCATTTGAACGATATTTAAAGCGGAAAACACAGCACATTTTCCCTATACTATCCTCATGGAAAATAAGAAAAATTCTATATCTCGGTTACTACTCAACATACCTTAATAAAACTTGGTATATGTGGCTTTTATGGTTCAGATTCACATGATATTGTTTTAAAACCACAAAATGTATGTATGTCTGTTGCAGCAGACCTGCATACTCATTCCCTATGTTATTCTTATGGAAGAAATAAAATAAGGTCATGCATAGTCTGGAGGTCTGCTGCAACGGGGGTATTTTTTCGTTTTAGATAGGCCCTAAAAACCTTAGAACTTTTTTTGACATTAAATCAAGGGAAAATTCTACGTTTTACGTACATATACTTTCATGAAACAGAAAACTGTATACTTGGTCTGCTGCGACGGGGGTATTTATATCCTGCCTAAGTGCCACTCAATATCATACATGCGAGCATATCTGACGATATTGGGCGTAAGCTTTCCTAGGGCAGTGACACCCTTGAGGGCTTTGTCGGCGGGGCGCTGAATCTGCCCGCATGTATAGTACAGGGAGGCCAAATAGAAATACCTTCTGCGGGGGGTAGTAATAGAATAACTCCAGTCGCAGCAGACGTGCGGTCTTTGCAGATTCCTGAAAACATCTTTCTGATTAATGAAAGTTCTTTACATTTGTCCAATACCACTGACCTATCACTGCACAGCCCAAACCACTTGTCTTGCAACCTTGGACCTTTGCATGGACGTTCTTTATGGCGTAAGCATCCGCTAAGAACGTTTTTTTTTTTAAATTCAAACTTTTAAGGGGTCTTGGCGAGGTCGAAGTTTATAAGTTCTCCTTAGTAAATGGAATGGATGATCTTTTGTTTAGTTTTCAATGTTCATTCAACAAGCAGATGGTTCAAGCTTCACATACGGATACAGCTGATTTACAATTTTGTTACTTTCATAATGGTTTTATGGTTGTTTTGTTAATTGATTATTTTGATTATATGTACTATATAAAAGTTAGATTTAGTTTAGTTAGTTAACTTAAAGTTATCATTCGTTTTTGTCCCTTATTTGTGTAATCATAAACTCAGTATGTGGCCCTATATTCATTTTGTCAGCAGGGAGTTACAATTTTTATCGTGAGCGAAGCCACGGGCAACTGCTAGTTAAAAATACAAACCCTAAGTTGTTTAATTTTTATTCCAAAATGGGAGAGTAGAGCCATTCAAATAAGGGCAAATACTGTTTTAAATAAAAGAGAGGTAAATTTATACGATTTGTTTCAGCAAAAATAATTCCTTTACTTATTTAATAGGCTGGGTCGTTTTTGTGATCATAACTCTCTCCACAGTTCAGTACTGATTTAAACAATTTAGGTTTCATGCTAAGCAGCACATGTCCACTAGTACAATATAAGCCAAATCAGTATAACGTTAATTTTTAAAAAAGTCTCAAGTATTCCACATTGAACTTAGTTGGAATTCAGAGTTGTTTCACACAATAGACTCAATAAACGGCCGTGCAAAATCATCCGTGGCCTTGAGGATGAATTATGACCTAACAAAGACAAATATTCCCTCCATTTATCTAATGCAAATAATGCTGAAAAATAAATATGTTTAGTCATAAACTCCATCCATATGTTGGCTTCATGGGCACACTCACACCAAAATAAGGATAACTGTTAAAAAAATGAAGAAAATCCATGCACAATAAATAATAGTGACAAATATATTTGAAAAACTTAAGTAAACCACTGACATTTTTTGAATAAAATAAATCAAACATTATTCTTAACCGGACATGACAGAAAATTCATAAACAAACGAAAAATACACGTATAACAAAGCGACGATTAACACAGAAAATGGAAATAACTAAACTTACACACAACATAAAATTAATAAAAATAAACTAATTGTTTTTACATTGTCCCCGTAGAAGTGGGAATGTTTTAACTTATCTAGCTGCAGGTACGACTTACTGGCAAGCATGGTTTGACTGAGGCTGCCTACTGTGTGAACAGCTGACACTCAGCAGCCATGTCACCACTACTGTGGCTGTGGCTGTGACTCACATTATCAATTGGTTCTACACGGGTGGCTACCAGCTCGCTCGTGCTGGCAATACTTTCACCTGCCCAGCCAGGGCAATTAAATGTACGCGCTTTGCTCTTTATGTTTATGGGGTAATTGGTAGAAATCTGGCTTTGGATATTTCTGATATATTTAATTGATTTATTTTAAATTTATTAATGAATGCAAATAGGTTAGATTAATTTTGAAATGTGGAATATTGAAGAGTGATTGTTTAAATGATTATGAAGGAATTGTTTTTGGGACCGTAAAATAAAGGCTTATTTCTTTTTAAGGATTGTCCTTTGGTACTGTGTTCTAGTTTGACTGGTAATAAAAAAAATAATTAATTTAAAAACCAGAGTTAAAATACATCAGAAGTTTATTTTTAATATTTATTGGTTAACAAATTAACTACAAATTACATAACAGATAATGAGTTTACAACATGTAAAGGAGTAAGTTGCTGATATAAGGGATTGAAATTGAAAAACCAATTAATTTCTCTAAAGAATATATGACAGTTGTTTGTATGAATGAATTGTGGTTTTAAGAAACAGGAACTATAAGATAAAAACTATAATTAATACGGGAAAGAATTAATCTAACATTTAAAAAAAAGATTTCACGGCTTAAGTTATAATTTTATAAAACAGTTCCATGATTTAACAGAAATATCAAACACACACTAAATAAAACGGACAAATTTATAATTTTGTTGTTTGCTAGCAAATTTATTAAAAACAACGTGTCTTAAACGGAAATAGGAAATATTTTATTTCATGAACAATTCTCTGCTCTGCAGACTGAAATATAGGCTGTATATAATGTCATGTTATCAATGGCAGAAGTCTTATTTACAATTGGTAAAATAAGTGTTTGAACCACAATGGAACACTGGAATTTTACTGCACCTTTTCTATTCTTTTCAAATTCCATAGTTAATTAAAAATATTATCATTACATTTAAACTTAGGATTGAAAAAAACAAATATTTTAAGATTTTCTTAAGGTAACATTTGTTTGATAAATAATAATATTTTAATTTCAACTCTGAGCTGGTTTAACGCTTATGATTTAATGACTATGAATTATTGGTAATACAATTCATAATAGAAAAAAATACTTACAGAATTTTGCAAAATTCTGAATTGTTAAGCTGATTTAATTTATTTTCTCTTTAGCATGCTGAGCGGCCAAACTGAATTTAAATTTCAATGGAATCACTACGAACACAGGAAATATATAAAATAAGCAAAGTAGCAGTTATAAGCGTCAAAATAAACATTTTCTTTAATTAATAATGAATGTAAGCTACAAACAATTAAACTTGCAAAGCTCCACTTTTATCTGGCCAAATCTCTAAAAATGAATTTTTTATGTCCGGCTTTACGAGTAAGCTCCAAAAATAAACTTTTTGTACTAATGCAATCTAATACCAAGATCATCTTCAAACAATGTCTTTTATACTCTACAAAGTGGCTACATTTGAATGAAGAAGATTTTTGAACACTTAAATATAATTAAAATGTTTTTTTATGAAGATACTTTTTCAAGTTCAACAGAATCAGAGTGTAAACCGCACATACTTTCTAAATTTATATAATCACCAACAATAAGAAAGAGTTGATAAATTTATTTTCAAACAATACCAAACTTCAATTAAATTCAATTACAACTTATGACTGATATTTCCAGGCGTAGTCAACTGCATAAAGAAAAAAAATCATCCAAATAGCCGACACTACCTATATATCACTGAATTTGAAAATAACAAATAGCATTACAAAAAAATAGTTACTGAAAAAACTTGAAACAGAAAAAGTATAAAACAAACAGCCATCCATGCTTCCAAACACATCCAAACCACCCGATCGCATTTCACTCACATAAACATTTTTTCCTTTTTTTGGTCGAGATGAGTTTAAATTTTCCTAAAACAGAAAACATTATAAAAACTGATTGTACGACTCATAAAGAAATTTAACTTTTCCTACCTAAGTTTGGTACATAAACCAAAATAAGACATACACCACAAAAGAAAGTTTTTGCACTTCTATATTCATTAAATAAGTTATGGGTTTTTTGTGATCAAGACTCCTCCTAAGGTTCTGAACCGATTTTAATAATTTAAGTGTTGATTGAAAGAGCTCGGCATCGAGTTTTACTTGAACCAAAAATATAAAGGTCAAACTTAAGGGAAGAGTCCTAGGTGCCCTAAAAGTTTGTGTATTTTCCATAAATTTATCACAGGAATAGAAATTTTAAGGAACAGTTGATTATAAAAAACATTTGTAAAATGCTAAATTAAAGGAAAACTTAAGAGCCAATGAGCAGGGTGTCTATCAATCATATGATTCTGAAGTGGTTTAATTTATTTTCCCAAAACCTTCAAAACTGTTAACTGCCTAAGCTTTTATTTTATGAGATAAATTATCCATTCATACAACTTGTAAGATCCATCAAGATAAGCATGAGTAATCTAGGTCTAACAAAACCCACAGTAAAGTTTGAAATTACTCTAATTATTCATTTAATTGCCTTAAAATTTAAGAAAATAGAAATAATAAAATTCAATCTGGATAAATTTAAATATTACATGATTTTAAAATTACTCTTTAACAAATGTTACAGATTTTTAGCTGCAAGTAATTTTAATTATTGGTAATTAATGGTAAGATTTTTTAACTTGAACATTACTTTAAGGGAGTTGAGATGGATTATTAATTAAAAAGATTAAAAAACTAAACAAAAAAATAGATTGAAAAAAACAAATTTGGTGGGTTTAGAGAGGTAAAAGACCATAGATATACCGATGTAAATCAAAGTAGGTAAAGGTAAATCTTTGAGGAAGAGAAGGAATTATGAGGGTTTTAGGTGAAGTAAGAACAATCATGAGTAGCATAATTGTTGTGTGTATATATATATCGTTTATCAGGTACTTTAATTCTCAATACAAATTTTTTTTTATTATTTGAATATTCTATTTTATTACAGTGAATCATATATGGTGGAAGAATGTTAAGAAATTCAAGTTGGACACTGTTAATTGTACATATGCAAAGAAGTTTTTTTAGGCTTTTGTCAGTTTTTAACATTATCAATGTTTAAAAACATCAATGTTTTTTGAGCATTTAACTTCCAATATCCAGTTCATTACCATTAATTTTCTATTGGAATAAAACCATTCAACATCTTTTCGATCGTTTTATTAAAATAACAATGAAAAAACTAAAAATTATCCCATATGGAATAAGCATGCAAAAAAACCTTCGCACCAAAAGACACAGAGTTCCAAAAGTCTGTGTTTCCAGAACGGTTTTTATTAGTCAGGTACCCTAAGTATTGAACGTCACAGCTACACAATCATCTATGAAGTCCTTAACAATGATATATGGCTGCCTTTTATGGCTACCACCCCTACCATGGTTGTACCAAGAACTTGTGGGGACGACCGAGTGAACGGATCCCGATTTCGTACCTTATCGTCGTAGAAGCCGTGATCGTCGGTTCGTTGCTGCCCCAACAACCGGTCTGTCTCTAGATCTGTGTCCGGTTCATCTGCAACCGGCAGCGTCACTGTCACAACCACAACCGAATGTTACACGACACGACAACCAAGGCGGCAACATGCGAGCTACAACACTTTACTCACCGATTCCTTTGATGCACTAGAGGGTAAAACAGAGACAATGTTTTTTTCCAATACAAAATTTGTTTGAACAATTTTTCTGAGCTGAAATGTTTAATCAGTTGAGATTACTAAGAAAGAGAAGTATAGGGAGAAGTTGGGGTGTAGAGAAGGACTATTTATTCGTTTATTAGCGGTCATTGACAATCATTCACTTTTATTTACTTTTTGTAATAAAATTAAACTTCTATCAGTTTTAACAATTGCATGCCTTTTCTCATAAATGTAAACCATTTTTTATCACGAAATCCTTGAGTTGTGGATCAGTGTCGGTAAAGGTGGGAAAGTGGAAATTTTATTACTCTATCTAGTAAGTTTTTGTGAGGGTGTACGCTAGTTAGTATACTGACAATAAACACCTTGATCTAATTAAACACATATAGATATACCGAAAGGAAAGGGGGTTACCCCAAGGGGGATACCCAAGGGTGGTTTTTTTGGGGCTCTTTTTTTCTGATCATGTGCTTTTCTGGGATTCATGAGGTGTTGTCAGTGATTTAGAGCACATGTAATTGAACCAGGATAATGAGCGAGAATTAAGAAACAACAGTACAGAAAATTGCAACACTTTAGGTTACGTTGATTGAGTTTGATGATTGGTTACATGTGACTTATACCTGAAAATTAATTGAAAAATATATTGTTGTGTTGTATATATCATAAACAATCAAGTCTAATTTAAATGTTTTTTATTGGGCCAGTAAAGGTTAATTGAAATTGAAATTTATTTTAAACCACTCACAATAATAAAATGTGCAATGTACATTTATTCCCAGACATAAACCGTTTGAACACACATAGTAAAAATGTTTCACATTTATTTTTTTGCAAAGTAAGTGGCAAAACAAGAAGCAAAATAACACATGACATACCGCTCTCCAAGAGAAAAGCGCAACAATAACCATTAACCAAAAAATGTGAAAAATAGTTTACCTTCGTCCCCACTGTGTTCACTCGCTGCACTTGTGCCCTTTTTCCTGTAAAAAATTAAATTCTTGAATCCATTTGAGCATAGTCAAATCATAGTCATGTCTTCAATTATTTTTATGTACAAGTTGTACAATAAACAGTGTCAGTAGCACTTAGCTTAGCACTGTAGTGAAAAGCAATCGTACTTCTTAGTAATCTAATTTAGTAACTACTAGCAGTTGCCCGTGGCTTCGCTCACGATAAAAATTACAGCTGATCTTACTTATGCTCTTTGAACTGTCAAATTGTAGTATTCACAGCTGTTTACATTTTGGTATTTAAATGTTTACACCCTTATAAAATGTCAACATTGAAGCTAAGGACGTTCACAGGGCGTAGTCCGAGGGGATTTTAAGGAAGTGAATAAGCCTATATGTTTCCCAGGTTCAAGATCTACTGTACCTCTGTGTTGAATTTCAACCCAGACGGTTCAGTATTTTTCGAGTTCACTTGACCCATACATACATACATACAGAAACCACCTCTTCTTTATAATAGTAAAGAAGATAGATAGTTAGATAACGTGGTGTAATTGAATACCTTGAAACCAGCCTAATCTCTCAGAATCAATTTTAACTAGCTATTTATTTTTTTTATTGCGTTTTAATGACAGTAAATGGCAAGAAATAGATCACAATCATAAATAAATCAATAAATCTGCAATCATTTACTATCATGCTCAAGCTTCGGTGCACAATACTTCTGTAGCTTTTGTTTGTAAAGAGCTTGTTTCCAGTTGACTGAAACATATTTTCCAGTATATATTCAAGGATATCTGTGAAGTTCACTGACATCAGAAGTAAAATACTGTGAGTAAATACAGGTGAATGAATAACTGGATCATATGATCACAATGATTGAGGATAGAGTAGGAATTTCTAGTTCACGTGGCCTAAATTTTGGTCCCAAAGTAGCCAAATAAATTCAGGTTATGCGGGCACTATTCCAACAGGCAGCGGGGCAGTCACATGATTTTGTTTCTTTTTTCTCACATTTTTATTAGTGATTGTGATCGGGATGTATTGTATGAATATTCCTGTAGCATTCTCTTGTAGAATGTGGGTTGCTTAGTTAAATTATGCAGGTGTTAAGTTCAGTTTGATTGTGCATCGTTCTGGAAAAAAAGTTAAAAAGATTAAAATTGATTTTTTTTGGGATATTGTATGGTATTTTCTGGTCTTCAAAATGACATAGTTTTAAAGCTCTGACACTTGAAGTATGGAAGAAAAAAAAATATTTCCCAGCAAGAACAAACAATTTTTAATTTATTTTTAAATTTCCTTGATGTTAGGTGTAAGGCACTCATTAATCATTAATAATTCCCAAATATAGCATCTGTAGGTTGAACTGCATCCCCATAAATTATGCAAAAATAATAGGAATTTTCGACCTATTTTTGCACATATTACAAAAAGTTTGTAGCTCGAAAGTTTACATTCAAAAAATTTCTTTTTAATTCCTTGGCACTGATTTATTATAATTAACAAAGAATAGAATAAAGTTTCAAAAAATTATTGACTGCACCACCTTAAGATGGCGAAAATGTTATATCACAAACAGAGGCGTATTTCAAAATAAGTTGCAAGCTAATAATATTAGCCAATTTACATGGTGTTTTCTTGGTAAGTTATACTACATTGGGCCCGTGTTCTGCATGGTGGTATACCTCGGCACCCAGACGGGGCTCTTGTCGGGCTGGGTGGGGGAGGTGTGGGGCAGGGTCTTGGTGCGCTGCAGCGTCAGTCGGATGTCCTTGAGTGCCGCCTCCACCGACGGCGGGGGGTCGGCGCTGAGGCGGCGGTGCGGGGCCGGCGCCGGCGGGGGCGGCGTCCTCTCACCTGGCACACACAGGGGTCGTAAAACATCTTAGAAATCAAACCACAAATAATGAACCATGATATATTTGAGTACAAGCATTTCTTGAAAATACTGATAACGGGCAGCCAAAACATGGCTACAAAAAGAAACTTTAAAAAGCAGTTTTTTTAAATCAACAAAATCCGAGGTTGCTTAGCTTTTTTGCATATAACTTTTAAATGGTGAAGAAATCGACCAAATTGGAAGTTGATATTCTGAATGAGAATAAAATTTCCTACAATTTGGTAATATAAATTCCTTGAAAATACTCAATAAAAGCATCACAAATTTGTGTCCACATAAAAAATGGGAAAACCCCCATTTTCAAGGTATTTCTTATGGGGAACATGTGTTTTTTTTACTTTTTCACCATAAATCTCAACAAAAACAAACTTTCATAATTATTTGCAAAGCTACAGGGAGGGAGCTTTCCAACGACACATCAATTCAACATCTGCCCGGTAGAACTGGAGATTTAGTTGTCTGAAGACTGGGCTAAAGTGAATTATTATAAGAGTAAATAAAACTTACTATGCAAACAACATGAACAATGGGGAAGACAACTGACAGTAAAAAAGTAATAGCTGATTATGGATTCGGTAGGTCGAATAGTGTAAAGGCAAACTGAGAAGAAAAGAACAACAGTCTTAATTCTGAATATCAAAGTACAACAAGGTGGAACAGTATTATGTGATAACTGAAAAGTATTTATTACTTGTATGCAGTAGAGACTCGCAATTCTGACTCGGAGCAATCAAAATTTCCAGTTTATCTGAACTAAAGGTTTGTAAATAAAGGTTTGAAATAAAACAAAAAAGGAAATATGAAGAAAATATAAATATAAAGAAAATACACAGGCAATGTAAAACAACACTTAAAAATGAAGAAAGTACTGATATAAAACATGATTTCTTGTAATTGGTGGAATAATCGTAAATGCGATTGGGCGTAATTGGCAGAAGTAATCTTGTCGAAAAAAACACTTACATTTGATCAGTAGGTGTAATTTTGCAGGAAAAACTAAAGCAAGTGATTGGCAAACATAATTTTTGGAATCTAAACTATGTTTGGTTAATAAGGTTCTACCGCAATCTTTAAAGACTTTGTTTAATCTTGATGTTCTGGGTTTAATTCTCTTGCTGGTAAATCAATTTTTGAAACAGTTGATCAGTAATAAACTGTAGGTTGATAAGTCTATAAAATATTGAGGAAGACTTTATAGCTGTGTAAATTCGTTTTCTCTTTCAAGAAAAACGATTTTAACATCTTTGAACTTATAAATAGTTTTAAGATAAACTCGTGAAAAAAGGAATGAAGTAATAAATTCTGGTTTGAAGTGTTGGGATAATTTATTGTCCTGCATGGGTCTTTTTCTCATTTCTAGCTTGGACTTGTTAAACTCAATTGATACCTACCTTTCTAAATCACTGCTGGCATACTTATCACTTGTTTCACCTCGATGTTCAAACAGAATGGTATTCAGCATCAACATAAGTTGAAAACACACTTAAGTGTAATTGTAAGTAATAAATTTTGCTCCAGTACCTTTAGATTAGTATGATTCTTCTAACGACTGTTTGATCTTATGTATGAATATCTTTGTAACTTAAGCAATAAGGGCAAATTTAATAAGGACACTCACTCAGCGGGTCTAAGCACTCCAAGTCTATGTCCGCCGGGTCTATGACGGTGGTGGAAGTCTTTTTTACATCAGTCTTCTCCTCTGCTCCGTTCACTTTACCGTTTACATTCACAGCCTCTCTTCGGTTGCTTCTCTCAACGATTTCCCTTTCTATTTCAGTTATTTGTCTCTTCATTAACAGCACCTGAAAATATTGAGATAATCAAATTTTACAAACAGGTCTCTTGGGTATCAATTGAATATGGTGTGATTTAAAAGAAATCGATAAACGGAGTTAAATCACTTTTAGCAGTATTTAAATAAAAATGTATTTACTGAACAAATATATATTTAAGAGATAGTAAGGCTCTTACGGAGTTAATTCACTTAATAGTATTTAAATAAAAATTTATTTACTGAACAAGTATATTTTTAAGAGAGAGTACGGTAAAAAAATGTTAGCTACAGAAACAGTTACCAAATTCCAACTCTACACTATCAGAGAGCTTACAATAGCTTAAGACGAACTATTGAACAAAGTTTAAAGCTAAAAACAATAAAGGATAGTATGTTTAGCATAAAAAAATACCAGGCAAACTGAAAATGCAAAGCATTAATTTAACATTTTAACTCAAACAAAAGCAAAGAAAAATATTTTCACAAATTTGTGCATTTCATTATTTGGTTTGGAGAGCTAGAGGATAGGTTATCTGCCAAGAAAAAGAGGAGTGAAATGCTGCAGACTAAATTTAGGTTACGGCAGACAAAACTCTTTAGCTTACAGTACACGATAATAAAACATATATAATGGAAATATTTTTATGTTAATTAAAAAAAATATTTTCTTTTTTATTACTTTATGTTTTATATGTTGTTGCATTGTGTCTTTGATATGTTTAATTAGTAAATTATTGTATGTAATTAGACTTATTAATTTCAATTTAATTTGTCACAATTTCTGTGCTTCATTGAGGAATATTATCAACATGGACTGGTGAGAACAACTGCTTTCTGTCATAATATCATAAAGCATGTTAACTCGTAATTTTTTCTCTCCCACACACACTATAATAATAATTAGTTTATATGATAATAATTTATATTTCAATTAAAATCGTCTTGACTTTTGACTTTAAATTTTCAGATAATAACTTCTTCAGATGGCGACGAGTTTTCAGACAGTGGGTAATATCTTTAGAAACTTTATTAGCGGCACTCACGGTGGGGTTGTTATTGTCGGTGTCGCTGGTGTGGCCGGAGCTGAGGCCGTCCTCCAGCACAGGCATGGAGCTGTAGAGCAGCGGTGTGCGCGGCGGCGGTGGCGGCTCGGCGGCCAGCAGCGACGACGCCTCGCTGTCGCAGTTGCTGTCGCAGTCGGTCGTCTCCGGCGACAGTGTGAAGTTGCGCGAGTGGCCTACCGTCTGCCCCACCTCTGTCTCCAGGTCTTCCGTCGACCCGCCGCACGACGACTGCAACACGTTCACAATTTGGGTTACAAAAAATTATATTGACATAAGAACACTTGTTCCGTTTGAACCTGGTTCCTTTAATGCAAAAGGTTAAAAACACACCAGTGGTTCACAAGTTCTTGTTTGCACCAGAAAACCTGTCCAATGGACTGGTTGATTTGTTTTTCATATAAACGGATTTTCAAGCCTCTAAGGAATGAAAAAGGATTTAAGGATGTAACATGCCTGAAAAATCCATATAGGGATAAAAATCCCTTACACTGAAATATAAATCGGCTGATCCAGTGTTCTGGTGCAAACAATACCTTAAGCCCACAGCCAATGGATATAAATTGTAACCAGGAACAATGTCGCTTAATTCATAATGCATTGGGGTTTCCTTCCCAAACAAAACCATCAAATCATGATCACATGAAACATGACCGTTTATAGGAACAGCACAGCTATAGTTTAAATTATTCCCAATAAAAAAACCATAAAACGCAAGTTTACTTAACCTAAGAATGATCAAAGAACAATTACACAATATAAGAAAGAACGACAGAAGTTGTCATGATTTTCTTTTCCAACTATTATTGCATTAAATTTGGCATTTTACAGTTATCAGTGGTATCACTTTCATCGATTAATTTTTTCCAGAGCCTCACCTGTTTGTGTCTTTGTTTTTACTTGTCTTAAAAATATCTTTAATGGTAATGAAACCCAAATAAAATCATCAATAAGGTAGGTCTATCATCAATAAGGTAGGTCTACTTATTTTCATGCAGAACAATAAGCTATGACACACCATAAATGTTACGAGTAGATTAACCTCTCCACGCACCTGAATGGCTATGAGGTCACTGACAGTGTTGTCGTCGGCCGGCTTGTGTGGCGGGGCCTCGCTGCTGACGTCCTCCTGCGACGCCGTGGACTTGGCCAGCCGCAGACCTACGTACGCGTTCCCCTCCCCCGACCCCGACCCCGACCCTGACTGTCTCCTCAGCTCGTAGTCCAGGTCCTGTAATCCAACAATTCATCACAATGTTAACAGTGTGGCTGGTTAATTTGGTTATTTCAATAAGGAGGGAAAAACATACAGAATAACCTCGCTTATCGTAGAATCTAACAGGGTGTTTGGGATAGGAAAATATAAAGTAAACAATAGCTTTTGGAAGGTGAACTCCTGTTAGTCCTCAAGGTTTGGTATTGGCAACATAACAATTTCACATACACCCATTATCACAAAAATCCACATACCCAATCTATTATTTTCAAATGTCCGATTTACAAAAATAAATGTAGGTGAACATCATGTTTACATTACCACAAGCGTTCCCACCACCGTTACCTGAAAAGGCTGTGGACTGACTTGTTTGTTGTCGCCAGGCTTGAAGAACTCCTCGAGAACCTTCCGCGTCTCAGAGAACTCATAGAGGTAGTCGAAGGTGTTGTGGGGGTTGGAGGCGGCGTGGGGTGGGGTGGGGGTCTGTGGGGGCCCGGACCCCTCGGCGGGGGCCCCGGGGGTGCTGGGTGGCTCCCCTTCCTCCCCCGACCCGGACACCACTCTCTGTAATGGAGATCGTCACAGTGTGAAAACAAAATTAAATGTATGCACATCTAGTGTCGGATTAATTTTTATTTTTAGACTAAACCTAATTTTCCATCTTTTCTGACCTACTTTTTTCTAAATCTTCCTAATATTATTATAATTTGATCAATACAGTCATGGACTTGATTGCAGCAAAAAAAGAGAATTTGGCTACCAGGACTCTAAAAAAATTACCCCCTATGGTTGTAAGGGAAGATCCATCTTGAGAATAAACTAAAAATTATCGTTGATTTATTGTGTTTATTACAAAACGTTTAAACAAACTGATAAAACTGATCACAATACTGATAAAAAATTCCTAAAAAATCAAATCCTAGTCTAATACACCCATGTGTAATCTGCCACTGTGATCATCCAGCATAGATCACATCTAAAAAAAATCTAATGCAAACACGAAAAACAAGCTATTATTTCACTCGGTTTGCATCCTAATTTTCACACAAATCATCATTTTTACACAAAACATTTTCTTCCTTAGCATTACCAAACTAACCGTAAGACCAAGTTACTGAGTGCGTAGCTTCTGACTCAACTTAGTCACACATTGACACAGCAGCAGATACCTGAGGGAAGCCCGGGCGCGGCAGGTACACGCTGGGAGAGGCCAGCAGACTGTGGGCGCTCGGCAGAACGGGGTTGTCCTGCTGGCGGGGCCCGTAGCGGCGGGGCGACCCCTCGTACTCGGCGATGGGCAGCCCCCCGATGACTCTCGCCACCTTGCCCCCGCCGCTGTCCCGGTCCCGCTCCGGCGACAGCGACTCCCCGTCTGACACCGAGTTGGACACCTGTGCCACAAGGTACAATGTTAGCAAGTAGCGGCGGGACGAGCCCTCGTACTCAGCAATGGGCAGCCCCCCGATGACTCTCGCCACCTTGCCCCCGCCACTGTCCCGGTCCCGCTCCGGCGACAGCGACTCCCCCTCCGACACCGAGTTGGACACCTTGTGCCACAACGTTCAACGTTGGACAATTTCTTTATTTGTGTAGATATTTAATATTTGCTGTTGTTAGTTAAATTATTAAGTAGCAGACTGAGCAAAAGCCAGGCCTGCAAAGAGGCTGTTAACTCAAAGGACATTGAGGCTCAGCACCAAATGTCAAAGCCAATTCTAGCCTGTCTCCATCAAATAATGATCAGAAAATTTCAAAAAGCGCTGGACTTGGTCACAGTCATTTATTAAATCTGATACGATGACAGAAGGATTTAATGAACTCCAAGGTAAAATCTTTGCATGCCTATGCTTAGAAGATTATAGCGTGATTTCTTTGGGATTAATAGTACAACTCCTTTGAGAAAAAAAGGTCTAACAAAACTGCAAGCAAACAAGCCAGTTGACAAGCCAAACATTTTATGCACTCATATGCAAACATATGTTTCAAAAGTTTTTTTTTAATTCCTTCAAATATTACCCTTATTTTTTTAGTGCAACTAAACGAGTTGTGTAACCTTTAATATTTTTATACTTAGTTTAGTCCCTGAGCTATGTGAACTGTACTGTTCTCAACTGATTATGATGCTAATGCATTGAATCGAGTTCTGAACTGAACAAATTCATTTTGAGCTGATCAAAGTCTCCAGTAAGCAGAAGCAGTGCAGTCTTACATTGGATACCTTGAAGAAATGCGCCGGAGGGTGCTGGGAGTGGTAGCCAGGGGGACTGGGGGTGCTGCCCCCCGAGGACATCGCACGCTGGTCGCTGCCCAGCGTCGGCAGTCGCAGGCCCTTCCAGTTGTCGTCGATGTCGTCAAACACCACGGCCCCTCCTGCGAGTGACATCAGATTGATTTTCTCGTTAAATATGGTACAGTGTTCCCGATTTTTCTCTTCAGGTCGGGTAGGGTCAAGAGCTGGTCTGAGACATCGGGGCAGGGCAAACAATATTTCAGGTCCTGATCGGGTCGGGCCACACCTGATAAGTTACTCCCAACTTATACCCGGCGATCGAATTTATGTGTATAAGACCGAATTTTACAGCCGATCGCAAGTTACAATAAGCTACACATTCCGTTTATCTGCAAGCAACAGATTCTTAATCGCAGCCACTCGCTAGTTTCACAAACAAGTAGCATTATCTGTTCATGTGTGGTTGGCAAATACGCGCGACTGTTTTTTATGGCCGATTGCTAGTTTCACAAAGTTCCATTTAATTTATTTACGATCGGCAAATACACAATCTTTTTTGCGGCCGACCGCAACTTTAGCAAGGATACATTTGCCAATTATCGGCAATCGGAAAATACGCGTGATCGTATTTCGCGGAATTCAAAATGCTACATCTGCCGTTAATTCGCAACCAACAGTTGCGCTATTGTTTTTCGCAGCCGTCTATGAGTTTTTCATAACAATAACCTTAACAATATTTCATTAACTCATAGAAGAATGGATTTTGGCAGTTATCTTGTAATATTATCTCTCAGAATTCGGAAATTGAAAACTTACATCTATATTTACCTCTGACCTCGCATTTTACATCTTCAAATTTGTATTCATAGTTTATATTGTTTATTGGCGCTATGGTCATTGTGATAAAGAGTGGCTTTGTAATGATAGTGATCATTGTTATGACTCTCATAGTATTTTAGATGTTTTCCAGTCCTCAGTCTCAAACTACATTTGAATTTCAGATCTCACTTAGAAACTTACCTTTGAGGGATGGTGGTGTCCGTTGGTGGCGCACAGAGCGAACTTCAGTAGAGAAAACAGTCTCGGTAACTTCTCTCGAGGAGGGACTGCGCTTGGGCTCTCCAGTCCTGCAAAGTACCGATAAATCACTTTCGTTAAGGTATCACAATGTTAAGTAGTAATCCTAACACTGATAAGCCCAAACAAAAAATGACCCACAAAATATATAAATACCTTTGGATGAAATCTCAAGAAATTTCTGTGATTATTTTTTGAAAGTTTAAGCTTTGAAGTTAGAAAAAATTATATTTAATGAAGAAACACATAGAGTAAAAAATTCTGAAAAAACACAAGACCTTGTCCTGAGTTCCCAGACGCCGCCAGGGTGGGCAGGAGATTTGCTCTTGCACCTGTTTCCCGCCATCTTGTCTTCTGACCGAGACTTTCTTAAAGCTTTTGTCCGACTTTGGCAGAAAACTTCCCTTCCACCAGCAATCTCTATTATCCTGAAACAGCAAAATAAATGAGTCAGAGTGAGGTAAGAGTGCAACTTCTCACAATCACATCGTTTGCCGAACGCTGATTTACATCAACTAATTTTCCTCTACTTCAAACTTCAGCTCAAAGAAAAACACAAATAAGTGGATTGTGATTTTTAATAAATAATAAAAAGGTTTTGTAAGCAATCACCTATCACTTTAACGTATGAAGGGTTAACATTTTGTTGGTTATTAAAAAAAACTAAAATAAATAACGATAAAAGTTTAAAGAGACTTAATTGATCAACCCAAATTATTAAATTCTCAAAATCTGATAAAATTTCAATTACATAAAATATTTAAAAAAAAATGCTGAGCAAATCAATTTAAAAAAATAATAGATAACCCTATATCATATAGTATACATCAACTAAATTAATTGTAAAAAGCATTACTGATGGTGTCACCTAGTCTGTACTACATTCAATGAAATACATTGCTTTCTTAGTAAAGTCAGCAGTTTGGAAAAGGTGAATACAGCGAGATAAAATAAACTTTTCACTTGCCAATGTGTGTCCAGAGACTTGCCTTGAGGAATGTTTCTTCCTTTATCTGACGTAAGGTAATATTTTATAAGATCAAAATATTTCGAGAAACCAAACTTTTCTAACATAAATTGACAAGGAACAACGCAGAAAAAACAAAAAACTTAAATAGATGTAAAAATTAAAAAGTATATTTTGTTTTAAAATCCTTCTGAAGTCAAATTTACCTCAATAGCTTTGGAAAACAAGTTTAACAATTGTTAATGACTGTAAACAATATAAACTCAAACAAGTTATTTGAGATGGGGTAAGGGAATAATAATGTTTAAATGAACTGAGCAAATAGGAACTGGCAACTTGTTTAATAACTTTTACCACAAGGATAATTGGAAACAGAGTCAAACTAAGCTCTTTCTATTTTATTGGGTTTGAATTAAGTAGAAATATGTTACTAAATAATGAAGTAAAATGATTTTATAGGGTTTATTCTTGTGTGGCAACCTTAGAAATAATGATTTAATTTAACATGTGTCTAATGACCATAATTATGCAAAGTATATTAGTTGTTTCAAGTGTATCTATTTTTTATACTTACAAAAAAAGTAAACAATTTTCACAGACCATAGATCGTGCCATAGATTCTTGCCATAGATCGTGTATAGTATATAAATAATTGAACCTAAATTGTTCATTGCATTAAAACTGTACTAAATTGTACTTTACCTCCTGGGTGGAGTGGATACGTACGGTCCCAATTTAACACGTTCAGTGCTAATAATTGCGTAATTGAGTATTGCGACCCTAAAATGCTAAAAACTGATAATGTCATTACTGACTCAAAAATGATGTCAGGGTATTCAAAATGATGCATCTAGATGTGTCAGTGACGATTTCGGCCGAAATTGTGACGTCACGTCTGGGGCTGGAATTCTCGTCTTTAGGCACTGGTGCTTGTCCTTGTCCAACCAGTCACTATTTTTAGCCCTACACGCCCACAGGAAAACAGTAAATAGTTTTTTTTCCATTTTCAATTGTTCTTATAACATCAATATTTTTATAAAAAATATATTTACAACAAAAAATGTATGTAAACGGGATGTCCCGCAATCCCGCCGTAGCACCAGGAATGGCCGACCATTGAGGGGGGATGATGTCGTCATCATCGTCGTCTGAACTCCCAGACGAGGATTCAGAATCTTCATAATTTTCAGAAAACACGTTTTCAATATTTTCGCTGTCATTCTGTTCCTCCACTGTACTAAACCAACATCGACACTCGGCACAATGCAATGGACATAAACACTAAGCACCAAAAAAAACAAAAACGAATGGCTTACACGGAAACTACGCATGCCAAAAGTTCTAGAGATGCATACAAAAAACGCGGCAATTGCACAACACAGTCCCCGTGCGAGGCTGAGCGCACACTAAAGTAAGGTTGTTGGCATGGGAGGAGGACGAGATTTCTTGCCTTGCGCCACTGGTGCCATTACCGCAGGACGAGAATTCTCGTCCTTCGCGCTCAACATGTTAAGGTGTCTTGGATGGATACTAATTACCTGACACATTTATAGGGCCTATGAAGCTGAAGACTAATAGTACAAGGGCACTGAGAGTTCCTTGTTCATGGTTTTAAAATCCTAGTAATTAATATTGGAAATATGTTTGAATATATTTTTATTGTACAATATTTGTTTTCTTAAAAATTGACCATCATGTAAACAGTAGTGAGACATGAAATTAAAACATATGATTTTTTATAATACAGACCAATAGATATAACAGATTCTTTGGCACTGAGGAAGTATTCAAGGACTAAATCGGTTTGGTGGCATAACCTTTCTTGATGTATGTCGTGGACGTGGTGGTCGAGTGACAACAGGTGAATTCATGTTAGGGTGATGAATAGTGGTCGAAGGACGAAAAATTGTTACATCAGAATTCTCAAGGGTTTCCTTGAATGTAACCTTTGTATTTGTATAATTTTCTGAATCAGGTTTTTGTGAATCTTTATGGGGTCTCTTGATTATGGTGTCAGTTTCAGGAACCTCCGTCCGTTTCAGTTGGTTTATATGTTTCTTTAAGACATATCCAGAGTCGAGTTGAATGCTGTAATGGAGTGCTCCAAGCCTGGTTATCACTTTGCCGAATGCCCATTTGGCCTCCATGCGTACCAGGACCCTTTCCCCCTCGCTGAAGGAGCGCGGCACTGGAGGGTAACACTCCCGAGTTGTGGACTTGCTAGGTGGCTGCATCATGTCCAATTCTGTGCGAAGTTTTCCCATCCTCGTTGCCACTTTAAAATCCTAGTAATTAATATTGAAAATATGTTTGAATATATTTTTATTGTACAATCTTTGTTTTCTTAAAAATTGACCATCATGTAAACAGTAGTGAGAAATGAAATTAAAACATATGATTTTTTATAATACAGACCAATAGATATAACAATGGTCCATGTACGGGAGGGCCTAAAAGGTCATCGAGGTAGAGGCAATAACATCTGGGAGGTCCAGAGGACAGGGACAAAGCTGACATGTTTTCCATCCCTGCAAATCGCCTCCTTCCTTTGTGACTGTGCCTAGCTGGTAGTGCTGTCAATTGATAATATCTGACAACCACGCATCAATAGGCTGCATGACCGAAAGTCTACACTGATTGGGCCCAGAAAAAAGGTTGAAGTGCAAAAGGCCTCTGGTATGTCTTACCTAGAGGGGAGCGGCTTGGAGAAGTGGTTAGAATGCGGGACTTCAGTCTTGGGGGCTCGGGTTTAAACCTGGGGTATGTCTTGTGTCTTGGGATATCAAGGCGGAACAGGAACAAAATACAGTATATATAGTTGCTTGGCCGGAAGGTACTGTTTTGCCAGATGAGCATGATAGTTGCCGCGCAAGCAGAAGAGAGTGCGGGATTTTCATGTGAGTACGGCAAAACTTACCGGCCGTGTAACATAAGATACTTTTCATCATACTGCTAAGAAAAAAAAACATACTTTCAATCATAACATAGTCCTTGCATAAACCAATAGGTGTCTCAATCCTTCAAATCTAACCTATAACAAACAAAACAAACATTTGCTACTGCTGCCAGTGCTGCCACTACATTCCTCTAAAAAGTAACCAATAAACAAGCATTACAAGTCAGTTTGCTACAAATCAGCTGATTACTTCCGTTTCCTGTAATCGCAGTCTGGAAAACCTTTTTGTACTTTTTGTACTTTTTAAACTGTTTGTCATCGCAATCCGGAAAAAGTTTTTGCCGAACAAGTACGGCAATGAATAACTTTCGAGCCAACAAAAATGAACAGAAAACAAATGTTTCTGAGTCAGTATGATGAAAAAGACTTACCTAGAGTCGCGCAGCTTGTAGCCGGTGGGCTTGTTGGCGCCGCCAGTCAGCTGCAGCACCACCTTGTTGTTGTCGGGCCCGGGGGTCGCTTCGTCGTCTTCCTCCTCGTTGCTGTCCTCGGCCGACGTCTCCTGGCTACACGACTCCTCCCCCTCGCCCGCGCCCTCCCCCTCCACGCCGCTCTCATTCCTGCAACACACCCACGACTGTAACTAGACTCCTTCCCAAACATGTATTAGCTATATACACACTCATTCATTTTTACTCAAACTCATTTTTACCAAATCCATTCTTACAATATGAAGTAAGGAGATAAGCAAGATCTCAACCTTTTAACACATACTATAGCAGAGTCTTTGATGTAAGTATGGGCGAGAGGATGTCTCAATAAATACCCCCGTTGCAGCAGACATGCATACTCAGCGAATTTCAAATGCAAAAAAAATACTTCCATCCAATGTGATAAGATATTACATGTTTTCGTAATGACCATGAGAATAACATGGGGAATGAGTATGCAGGTTTGCTGCTACAGGCAAGTTAAAACTGGGTGGTTTTATTTCAATATTTAGTAAATCATTTCTAGAAGATGCCATATACCAAGTTTTATCAAGATATGTTTAGAAATAAATGAAGATATGGAATTTTGATTAATGCCCATAAGGATAACATGGGGGATGAGTATGCAGGTTTGCTGCCACAAAAATGGAAATTTCGGTGATTTCAGACTAAAATACATTAAACCTGATCTAGATGAAGACACAAACCAAGTTTTATTGAGATATGTTGAGAAATAAGCGAGATATAGAATTTGACTTATTTCCCATAAGGTTAACATTGGGACAACGTACTGTGTTTACCAGTTTCAATATTTCTGTAACCAATAAACATAGAGCAATGATTCAACCTACAAAATTGTTTGTTTTTTTGAGCTGAATTTAATGGTGCAAACCAAAATTGGATTATTTTTATTTTTCTATGTGAAAACCCCAAAAAAACCCATTTTTGGGGGGGTTTATCCCCCTTTACCCCGCCTTCCAGTAGTCCGATTGGGCTGGTTTTCGAACTCATCCGAATAATTACTACTTCACACCCCTGTGCCACATTTCATTCCGATCGGACCATTTTTGCGAGCGCTGTTGTGCTTACAGACACATATATATTTAGATATATCTAGAAATTCGAACGAATGGTGTTTTTTGCTTCTGGGGGCCCCAAAACGAAAAGTTATCATGGTCTTGGGCTTAGGTCTTACCATGAGACCTACGGTAATAGCTTCTTCCCTAAATTTGCTAAAACAACATGATGTTTTGGCCTAAACTAAACATCATCTTACTAAACGGGTAACGTTTAGCTTAACTAGTTTTATTACTACGGATAACCATTCAGTGTTTAAAGTAGACAATTTGTGCAACCATGTTTAAAATGTTTAAAAAATATAGATAACAGACTATAGTACTTTTGTACTCAGACTGGTTACTCTTAAATAGAGTAAGAAATTAATAACGGAAGCAGCCAACAATAAAATTTTATCTTTGGTCCTTACATAAAAAAGTTCTAAATAGAAATAACAAATTTGGAGAGAGTCAGCCAACAATAAAATGTTATCTTCGGTCCTTAAAATAAAAGTTTTACACTGAAATAATGCATTCAGGCATTAAATGAAATACACAGTCTGATCACAAAACCGAAAACACCAAAATAACTTTATGAGAATGCTTTTCTAAGAATATTGTGCGACAGTTAAAACATTTTACAATCAGTCTCTTTTCATGGTAAATCAAGAACCGACTCATATTTAAAACTGAAAACTGAAAAAGACTGCTACAAAGTTGTCGAGACAGTCTGGGCCACATGGAGTGTTAAACTTGCGCGGAACTGTATTACAAGCTCGAGTGATTCCTTACGGCCACTTTAATGAGTACGGTCGCAGCGAGGTGCGCCCAGCTCGCAGCCACTTCTCAATCCGATCCGACTATATTTCTTAACAGCTACTCAATCCTTGTAAATCCACCTGCACTGTAACTTCTACAAACTCTTGACAGTTCAAACACTCAAGAATTGGTGAAATATTGATTATTTATATTTATGTCATGACAAACTGTGTATTTCATATTGAATAGCCTGTTAAGGCAATGTAAGGTAAATCCATTAACCTGCCAGAACCAGTCATTGAAAAAACTTACCCCATACATTTTGCTCAGGATGACTGTGGTAGTAGGGATTCAATAATAATAACAAGGGTATTAATTGTAAGTCCAGCAAATATGTTACCACTCTGGTAACCAGCTAATTGTAATAATGTAATTAAAGTACAAATATGAAATAAAAAGTACAATACATTTCTAGCAATTTAATGGCAAGCAAATTAAAATTATCAACCTTTCATATAAATCTTTCAGTACAAAATTTTGTTTACTGCAAACACGACAGCTCCGTAAAAAAGTATAACTTCTAACTTTTAATAATATCGCCAAGATAAAAGTAATCAAATTATTTATGCTTAATTATTAAGGGTATTAAATGTACAAGTAATGATAATCCTATATAAAACACTTTCTTCATGTATTTTAATTGAAAATGAATAATTTCAATCACATAAAACAGCTGTTCCTACGTCTTTCACAAACTTTAAATTTCTATTAAAACATCTCGAGTCATGAAATAATCCGAGCGCATCTGGCACTCTAGTAATGAACTTGATTCTGCTGTGCAATGAATCCACAGCAAATTAACAAAGACATCTTTGTTTTTTTAGGGTGTGTTTTTGTTAAATCAAACTTCTACAGGTGTTTGGAAAAAATTTCTCAACAATACTACATTAAAAATACTTCAGTTTTACAAAGGGGCCATACACATATTATGTAACACACTTAAGGAGGGGGAGGGGGTATGGCATAGCGTTATATGGGGGATGGGGGGGGGGGGGCTTTGGCTCAACGTTACGTAAGTAACTCTTACATTTTGTCCCTCTTTAAAAAAACAAAAATAATCAAATTCATATCGAGCAGATTATTTTGTCTATTCGATAGCTTTTGTTTTATGATCTCTAATTAAGTATTTGTTTAATAATTTAGGCCTGCATTACACTGTCAAATATCTAATAAAAGATCTTTTATAAAAGATTTGATTTTGACCAATCAAAATTCAAGCCAGCTTATTTTGAAAACAATAACTTTAATTCTGATTGGTCAAATAAATCTTTTATAAAAGAGCTCTTATAAAATATTTTATAGTGTAATGCGGGCATTATCAACATTTTTCTTTGCCGAATTTGTTAATTTGTTACCATAATCATTTTAGTTGATATAATGCTTGTTTTTTTAAATATTAACAACCATTTTTTTTATCTTTGACAACTGCTAATGTACCATAACGTTGTTTTGAACAAGTTATAAATTAAATCAGTTACGTTTTAACTAAGATGTTTTTTTTGTTTATATTATTATTTTGTTGTTTATATTATTAGTAATAGTCTTGTCTGTTTGTACCAATTTTGTTTTGATTACAAAAATGTTATTCATAAACAAAAGTCATTTCAAGTTTATTCATTTATTTAAATCCATATTCCACTAGTAAAATTATGTTTAAGCTATATTAATTCCTACTACGACCGAGTTACGTAACGCATGTAGGGTGGGGGGGGGGGGGGGTTTGCTCAAGCGTTACATGGGAGTTACATGGGAGAGGGGGGGGGGTTTGAAATGACAAAAAAATGTGTTATGTAATATGTGTATGGCCCCAAAATCTCATTCATATTATATTGCCATTTTACGAAAACTCTTCAAATTACTATGTTAAAATTTAAAGCAATTGACTCACTTGCATAAGAAATTAGCCCTGTTTCAAAAAAATTTAAAAAGCCTTATATTGACTTCCTTTTTAAAAATACTTATACTCTTGAGTTTCTCAATAATAATTTACTACCTCATCATACGATTGAGCGTGGCAATTTTCCTTCCTCAGACGTGGCAAAAATTTATTTTCATTTAAATATTTGTTAACACTGCTAATTTTTTTTTTGTTTCATGTACTTGCAGTACAATAGTCAAGTTACAGTTATAATGGGACTAACATGTATGACAAGTCCAGGCAAGATTGACATATAAGAGTGTTTACGGATGTCGTAGTTAAACAACATAAATAGCCAGTACAAATGTAATTATTTCTAGAGTCTGGAGTGTTTTGTTTGTATCCACTGAAAGGTAATTAAATTGCTCCCCGAACTGACTGGGGCTTAAAGCTTAGAGTCTGCAGAAACAATAGTCCCAGTTTAGCTGCTGCTTATTACTGCCTCTTTACAAAACCCGGTCTTGAAAATATTTCACAGTTAAAATATTCATATTTTCAATATAACTCTCTCTAATTGGCTTGACTATAATTTATTTTAATCAGTTGGGGTCATGAAAAAAGATTAATTCTCCTCAATATCTTTACTACTATAACGAATTTCCCTCTATGAGGTAGCTGTTTCCATAGGTAGCACGGTAAGACCTAAGCACAGAACCACAGTATCTTTTCATTTTTAGAAAGATCCCAAAAACACCATTCCTTCATTTATGTGTGTATATTGATGAATTTGGTGAATAAGCGTAAACCAATATTTATTACTCTGAGTTAAAAAACCCGCATAAGTGGTTTACTCTAAGAAGGGGATTTTAATAACATTTACTTCAAAAATTTAACACGTTTATTAATTTTATGTAAATTTAGCTGACTAAATTGGATTCAGATTAAATTTTAATTCCAAATTAGAATTTTTAATTATAATTCTATGTCAATCCATTGCCAAAATATTTGATGTGATAAATGCAGAACATTGTATGACACTATTTTTTATTTTACTCTCAAAAAAATATAATTTTACCCAAATCTAGTAATTTGTTCAAATGCAAATCTGAACATCATTAAATTTTGAGGTGAATATTTATTTGCCTTTATTTTGAATAGTTAGAGTTCATTGGTAAAGATTTTGCAAAAAATATGAACTATTTTAAATCTAAATGTAAAAAAAAATTGGCGTGCAATAGAAAAAGCGTATACTGTAATGAATAAGATCCCCTTGTTAATTTTCCTCATGTCTAAAGTTCATGAATGATTAAATGTACTTGTTTAGTTTATTATTTACGCATTCAACACAAAACAATGATTTTCTTCACGTATGTTGAATATGCCCAAATAAAAAAATCATTTGGTAACTCACCAGCTGTGGAAGAACCATCTTTAAAAATATTAATAAGGTCATGAAAATGTCTTAAAATACAGGGTGATCATATTTTTTATTTCTGATTTTACATAGCTAAAGATTATCAGGTAACTTAACCAACCATTTACTAAAACGTTTCCATTAGTTTCCAATAACAAATTTTGTTAGTTTAAGATAAAAAGACAATGAGTCTGGAGTTGATGGTTCTATTAATGTTGATGAAAACTCATTATCTATAAGAATGTAAAACCGAGACCTACTGCAAATAAAACTGAAAACAAATTACTTAATGAGGACTAACCAACTTTCCTGCCCTCTAGTGTTTTGAGAATTGCTTGTTGAAAAACGAACAAGCTCTTTTGTCAATATTCAAACTAGCTTTTTCAGTACTCACATTTTGTTTATTTAATGGAATATTATTTATTGAGCAAGATTAACAGTTTACCTCTCTTGACTTACTTGTAAAGAAAACAAACTTGTCAATTAACAATGTAGAGGTATATAGAACAATGTCAATCAATAATAATGTAGAAGTAATTACAGTGTGCACCAAATGACATAAGCCAGTTAGCTCGTAAGACTAATGATAATTTACGCATGAGGATTATGTGAATTGACGTTCACATCACTTGGTACTGACTGTGCAATAAAAAATAATTGAGGGAATAATTCTCTCTCACTATTTAATTTATTGAACATTGAATATCATAAGTTATCTATTCATAAGTTACTTTATTCACAAAAAAAAATAATACTTTCAGGGGAAATATTTTTTTTAACTACCGTCCACAGTCATATTTTTATGACTGGCCAGTTTTCTGATTCCATTGTCCCAATCGACTATGATTAATTTGATGACCAAAACATGAATATTTGTATTTCACACAATTGAGCTGATAAATCAATCACGGCGACAAAAGAATTTCCATCAATAAGTGGGGCGTGGACGTACAAACAGACAGATAAATAGCGGGATGTGGGGGTGGTGATGGGGGTGGGGAGGGGACAGTTTGTTGCTTGATCACAGAATGAATGAAGACTTTCGTGTTGGTCACAAACCAAAAGATTTTTATTTCACTACTGGAAATAATACTACAGAGAAGTTGTTGCTGCTGATTTAGCCAAGTTGGTAAATCCAATGGGAGTAAACAAAATCCAGTTATTTAAATGACACTTTAAGGCTGTACAAATAATTTCACTTTTGAAACGATAAATAATTTTTACGAGTTCTTAAAAATAGGGCTGAAAATATATTGGTATAGTTTGATTCATTTATAGATATTTTCTTCAGTTGTAGGCCTACAATAAAACAACGGACCCAATACATTTCCATAGGATCTTAATGATTTGATAAATAAATTAATCTTTTTTTCTTGAGTTTTTTAATAAGCAGTATTTGACTCACTTTATGGAACTCTTTCACTTGGGGTAATTGTTAATTTACTAAAATTACTCTTCTAAAACTTACCAATATACCAAGCAATTTCATAATAACAAAAGAAAAACACTGAACCTTCATGGTCTCAACAGAAGTACAGAACCTCAATTTTATATGTACTTACATGTTACTTTCTGAAGAAAACAAAACACAATCCAACTTTCACCATCAATTCTACAAAGTAATATTACCAAAACTTTTTACAGTTATGAGATATGGGAATTTATAAAACTTCATCTTCATACACAAACAAATGCTTTCACTGCTGGTTTATAAGAATGAGTGTTTTTGATTTGACTGATTTATTTCACAACCTATAACTGTTTATTTATCACCTATAACAAACTAATCAGTGAACAATTCAACTTTGTACGTGATAACTGGAATTAACCTTAGAAAGTCTAAAATATTTATAACTGAAAAAACAATATATGAAAGGGTGCCACCTAAAGCATAGGAAAAACTTTGCATTTATTTTGATTTTAACTGGTAGAAAAATTAAAATTAATATTTGCATTCCAGTGTGAAAACTTCAAACCCATTTAGAAGGTTCATATCAAACTTCACCTCCCTAGGGTGATGGTCCCAAATGAAGTCAGTTCATAACTCAATCTGCCGGTTATTAATTGTTAAACGTAGTTTATAGTAAACAATTTTAGTTCTCAATACAATTTTAGAGTAATAATTTAATTTTCTTTCTCAATTCGAGGGCCGAAAGAAAAAGCTGTAATGTAAATTTAAAATGCCAATTTACATACAAAAACTGGCCATGCTTATATAATTGAAACTTATAAATAAAAAATAAAAAAAACTGTTCACACCATTTAAAAAAATACTATTTTACATTTTTCAAAATCTTCATAAAATATTACAGTTACATGGGCAAATTTGACTTATGACCTAAGTCATAAACTCATTTTAGATTAAAATCATTAATTAATCCTTTATCTCTCTTATAATAAGACTGAGCCAGGATTTTGGGGAGAGCAAGTTGTTTGTTGTACAACAAGTTATTTTCTAACTTCTGAAAAGCAGAGAAAACTTGGTTGATTCTCATTAAGACTTCATTTGCATTCTGAATCCACAATAGTTTTGGTTTGGTGAAAGAAAATCATCCATCAACATGAAGTTATAATACTGCTTTCGGAAGGGATTATTAATCTTAAGAAAAGTCTACCGATAGCTTCCAGCCATTCATTCATTAGTTTATCAAAGAAAATTTAATTGGTTGTTATTTATTTTCAAAAGGTATTTCAGCATAACTCCATATCCCTAAATAAGGGTTTGCAATTTGCAAAACAAATGTTTGGATTCAGAATAACTGTTGCATTGCATACAGGTATACAGAGGAAATTCAAACAGCACATCTGTTTGGGATTGTAAGCACACATGGGCAATCTATATCATTCAATCATACAATACGGAGCAGTTCGATCAGTGCATTTTTATACGAGCAACTTTCAAAGGAGCTGAGCATCTGCCATAAAAAATATAAAACATTCAACACTATTTACATATTATTAAGTTACTCTAGAGCTATATTTTTTTAATGTCCTAAAGACGTTTGCCTGCCAGGTAAGCACTTAAATGTTTTCAGTATAAGTAACACCATTTGTGCAGTAGCCAAACTCTGTATAAGCTAAAAAAGATAATTTTTCATATTTTATACCGAAAAAAGTTTGGTTTTACAACTTTATTACTATTTCAAATTCTGTCCGAAAAATCATTTATAAGAAAGAACCAATTTTTAGAGAGGTTTGAAACTGGATTCAGGTGACACTTAAATTAATGATTCTGGCTTAAGAATCAATTAGTCTTGTTGGCAACAAAACTACAAAAATCTCTATTACTCTTCATTTTCGATATTACAAAGTAGTCATTGTCATTTCACTAAGTAATTAAATGGAACTATGGATAAACAAAATTTATTTTTCCAACAAAGATTTTGTATGTACAGCTTTTCAAACTTTCCTTTTTAAAATAATTTAATGAATAATTACAATTAATATAAAATCATTTTTTAACAATACACCCTTGTACTCTGCACACTCATAGAATGGCAAACTACCGCTTTTACTTGCGACTTTCTCTTACTCATTTACCACATTATGAACAGCTTAATTAATAATCCGGTATTAATCCTGTTACGTAAGCTGGACATGTAATGAAAAAATTTAAAATAACAAAATTTATTATCTTTGTATATTAACTTCAAATAGCACCATAACCAACCACATTTTATCAAACCAGATTATATTCTCAGTTACGACCCCTAGGCTCAAACAAATCTTAGAGACAGAAAGTGCCTTAGCAGTGATTCAAAAAACAAAACGTGTAGCATGTAGACAAGTCGAAGACAATCGTATTCTCCAGTGGCTAAGCCTTGGTATTGATTGGCCGGACAGCCGGACTGTGTCGACATGCGGGCTTAGCCACAGTGACCAGTCTGAGTCGGGGACATTCATTATCTACCAAGCAGCATCCCCCCACCAATCCCCCACACTTCACACCCACAAATTATCCTCTGTTTGCACGTTCGCTCCACTTATCACTGTGGTTTCTTTTGTCAGACGATTGATTTATTTATGGCAAGGAAAGAGGGCATAACGGTTCAATTAAGGATGACTGGCAGGAATTAATCGGTTAATTTATGATTTGTGTTGGTCCATATCAACTCGACACAGGGTTTGGACCTGACCGTTTCAGAATTTGATGAAATTTTGTATGAAGTTTGACCTCATTGAGATAAGAAAAATGTCAATTTTTTCATATTATCTTTAAATGGTTTCAAAGTTATGGGTACTTAAAATTTTCAAAAATCCGCCAAAAAAATACGATTGGCATTTTTGAAATTGCCATAATTATTCTCCTAATTATCAAACTAGAGAGACGAGATTAGTATCATTTTATTCAGCTCTTTGTTATAATGTACAAATCAAGACACCTTTTGACCAAAAAAGGTGTTTGATTAAAATTAATCATTTTAATTTTACATTTTACAAAAAATGATTTTTTGAAAATTTTAAAAAATTCTTAAAAATAACTGATGGTTTTGGTAAGTGATTTTCAAAATTTCAAAAGGTGAGGCCTAAGGGGTGATGGTTAAAAATAATTTTATGAAGGTGCTTGCATAAGTTTTTGCATAGTTTCAATACAATGTCTCATCGTAATATAATTATAAGCCCCTAATGGTGTTTAACTTAAATCAATTATGCATTCAAGAGGATTGCTTCTAATAGTAATCAAAAATGTTATTAATTTAGTGATTAATTTGGTAAGTTGATCTATTTTATCTATGAATTGAATAGATCATTCTTTGGTAGAAACAAGATAATCAATAATGTTATCAATAGTCTGTTGGTTGTTTCTTGAGCAGTCAAGAGCATCACAGACATGCCCACTCCCGGTTCTCCCTTCTGTCTGTGCAATATATTTTTCCTATGTTAATCTTCGACTACAGTTGTTATGGTTAAGGAGCCAGTATGTGGATGTTACAAACTAAGAAATCTTTAGTGCTTTAATCCTTTGACCACCAAGCAAATGACAGGTGGGAGCGTCACAGCGCCGGCCTTTCCAGCGCTGTACAACCGCAACACCAGCTGTAAATTGCCGTGAGAGTGCTAGAACGCAAAGAGTTTTTGTCTGATTTTGTTCCATTACACGTAAACTAGGCCTATTATAATTCCCTTACTTTTTATAGGAAGAGCAATGTTTTTGGTACCATATAATTTTTTTGGCGATAAAAGCGGCAACATTTACATGCAAATTAAATTTAAATTTATCAATAGCATGGCAATATAAAACGCAACAAAGTAAAAATACCCCGGTTGCAGTAGACCTGCATACTCAGAGAATTTGACATTTTTTGGTAAGCCCCATAAGAATAACATGGGGAATTAGTATGCAGGTTTGCTGCTACAGGTATATTAAAACTAGGTAGTTTTAATTCAATATTTCGTATATCTGAACTAGAAGAAGCCAATTACCAAGTTTTATCAAGAAATGTTAATAAGCGAGGTATAGAATTTTACTTATTTCCCATAAGGTTAACATTGGGACAACGTAATGTGTTTACCACTTTCAATATCTCGGTAACTAATGGACATAGAGCAGTGATTCAAATACTAAATTGTTTGTTTTTTAAGCTAAATTCAATGTTGCCAACAAAAATTCGATAAATTTTATTTTTATATGTAAAAAACTAAAAAAACCCATTTTTGGGGGTGTTTTTCCTCCCTTACCCCCCCTTCCGGTGGTCCGATCGAGCTGGTTCACGAACTCGTCCGAGTGATTACCACTTAACACGTCTGTACCAATTTTTATTATGATTGGACCATTTTTACGGCCGCTATCGTGCTAACAGACAGATACATATATAGATATATATCTAAAAATTTGAACGAATGGTGTTTTTTGCTTCTGGTGGCCTCAATACGAAAAGTTATCATGGTCTCGGGCTTCAATCTTACCATGAGACCTACAGTAATAGCTTCTTCCCTATAGGGGAAATTCGCTAAAATAAATAAAATCTAAAATTGCTTTTCAAGTTTGGTTTTAAAAAACCATAAAGAGAGGTAATTTTGTTTTCCTATTCTTTGTTAATAAACCCCCTTCCGATTGTCCGATCGGGCTAGTTTTCGAACTCATCCGAATAATTACTACTTCGCACGTCTGCCCCAAATTTTGTTAAGATCGGACCATATCTGCGAGCGCTATCGTGCTGACAGACACATATATGTATATATATATATATTTGAACTAATGGTATTTTTAGCTTCTGGGGGCCCCAAAATGAAAAGTTATCATAGTCTCTGGCTTAGGTCTTACCATGAGACCTACCGTAATAGCTTCTTCCCTATAGGGGAAATTCACTAAAAGGGCTGAATAGCTGATGCATATGTTTTTATTTACTTTTTACCGGCGAAGTGGGTCACCATTAGCCAGTGTTATAAAAAAGGCCAAAATCATTATTCTTGCATGACAGTGCTACAAAAAACACAACTAATTTTAATAATACATATGTACAAAATGTAATATAAAATGAAGGCCAGCAGCAGTGTAGTGACTGACCTGTCAGGATCCATCATGAGGGAGTCATGGTTGTCCAGCGTGGTGACGGTGGTAGGGTTGAGGTTGATGTCTCTCGGCCGACACTTGGGGAACAGTTTAGTGATCTGCTCTGAACTGCCGAGGTTGTCCAGCTTCAGACTCACACTGGTCATGGCTGGCTTCGGTCCTGCAACACCCATCAGCCAGTTAACACACTATATGAACTAACTAAAAACTAGTCAGGAAGAAATACTGTGGTTCAATCGAATCTCCCACTGTCGACAAGAAACTTTAGAGATAAAAAACATTTTGTGAAAAATACAAAATGGCAGATATGTGGGTAAATATGCATTGTAGAACATACCTTCATATCAACTAATTCTTAGTTTAGATGTAAGGAATCACCTCCTGATATCCTGAAACGTTTTTAATGGACACCCTATATATATATATACGTTGTCCTAATATATTGTTATCCTAAATAAATATATATATACTATTTAAATGATATAACTGAATTATTCTTAGCACAAAATTGTTAAACAATAAGGCAGAAAAAAGACATCCATTACACATTTAAAACAAAATGGATAAATGAATAAGAGCAATTTTCTGTATTACAGTCACCACAATTTTATGCAAATTAAGTAATAAACTAATATAATGTGATAGACTAAAACAGTAATAACTGCCATTGGTGATTTTATATATTCCACCTCTCTTTCACCAACTGAAGTTTAAATGGTTGAAGGTTAATCGATTATTTTTCAATATCAGTTACAAACGAACTATCCTTTTACATTTGCTAAATGTGTTATCGAATGAAATCAAGTTATTTTTCACAACCAAAACCAATTTACATTAAAAATTGCTTAATGTAGTCAATGAACCTATTTTCAATTAATGGTTGATTGAGTTCCTAAGAAATCTATCTTTAAAAGATTTTTAGGTGAGGTATCTAATATTTTTAAGAATAACTTCGGGCAACTGCCTCCTTCTAAGTTGCCCAAGTTCAAATTATATGTGGTGTTATATCAGTGTTTTAACGGGTTTTTTTCAAGTTTTTGCGAATGCTATATTTGTTGATATAAGTATGTTACAGTAAAATCATTGATGAGGACTAATACCATAATCTTAGAAATGAGTTTTATGATTCCATATAGTGCTAAAGGGAGGAGCCATTTACTCTGTCACATAGCCACTTCTCTTTTCTGAAAAAATGAAAATGAAATGAAAAATTGTTTATTTATACAGGCAAAGTTAGGGCCTCTTGACCCTTTCTTACACTTAACCTGATATAATAGAGTACAATAAATACTTATGCATCATATTTACAAAATAACTTAAAACTATATTTACAAAAAAAGGGAAAAAAATAAATTTTATTCAATCACACAACCTTCCATCCATCAGCAACCACGCATAAGACACACCCCCTAGGACGCACCGGCCAAGGACATCCGCTGAAAGTAAAATTCTCTCAGCACCACCACAAACCGACAACGACTTTCCAGGGACTTAATGGATTCTGGCAAGCCATTCCAGAGGCGACAAGCAGTGACGACAAAACCGCGGTCATATATTGCCGTTCTATGATGAGGCATTCGAAGTGTTAGGGAAGCAGAGCGTGAAGTTCTTATACTACCCTGAGACACAAAATGAAAGTCATGCACAAAATAATTTGGTAAACTAGTTTTTAAAATTGAGAACACGAATGAAAGAATTTTAACTGCTCTCTGATCATTTAATTTCAACAATCTCGTCTCAAGGTAGTATGGTGTTATGCGCTCCACGCGTCTCAGATCATAGACATATCTCAGACAATAGTTCTGAGTCCGCTGAAGTGCATCAAAAAGAGCCACAGTCATGTCATTGATCACAGTGTTACAGTAAGTAAAGTGAGGAAAGACAAGTGATTTTACGAGGTGGAGTTTGATATGTAATGGTAAGAAATTTTGCAATTTCTTAAGTGAATGTATCGAGGCAAAGACTTTCTTTCAGATGTCGACTACGGCGTCATCCCAAGTGAGTGTTGAGTTGATAGTAAGTCCCAGATTTTTCACTCTGTCATAGTAAGGAAGAATATTTCCATTGACTGTTAGTGAATTTGTAGAGTTGAAGTCAATTGATTTTCTTAAACGTGAATGGCAAATGATTATAGGCTTGGTCTTTTCATGATTGAGTCTAAGTCCATGTTTTCCAGTCCATAAAGTGATTCGGCATATGTCTTCGTTTATTCTCCAGACACAATTATTAATATTGTTGACTGAAAAAGGTGCATAAATTTGAAGGTCATCGGCATACATGTGGTATTTACAGTGAGTAAGAGTTGTGTTAATGTCATTCACATACAGTACGAAAAGCAGAGGCCCAAGGATAGATCCCTGGGGCACACCGCAAGTAACAGTTTCCCAGTCAGATCTGATGTCATCAACCTCCACACACTGCCGCCTGTCTGACAGATAAGATCTCAGCCATTTGAGAACATCCTGTGAAAACCCTATGGCCCTTAATTTTTCAATTAAAAGGTTGTGATTAACACAATCAAAAGCTTTAGAAAAATCAAAAAGGGTTAGAATCATGCCCTGTCGGTGTTCCATTGAGAGTCTTATGTCCTCCGTCACACGAAGAAGTGCAGTTTCAGTACTGTGAGCCGTCCGGAAACCGGACTGATAGTCAGATAGTATGTTATTTTCAGTGATGTTGTCAGTCATTTGACAGTGCAAGATTCTTTCGAGGCCTTTCGATAGTGCGTGCAAAATGCTAATCGGAAATTTTGAAATTTTTCTGTAACAGTTTTCAAAAAAATACTATTAAAATAAGTAATTATAAAACCAATTAATATGTGCCAATTACCAATTACAGTGTATTGAAATTTGCCACATAATTTTTTTCAAGACATCAGAATGTTTTTGCCATCAAAGGTTAATAACAAATTTTTATTGAATTTAATATTATTCTATTCAGTCATATTAACATCACGGATAGATTGGGTGGAAGGATCAATGAAAACAGGTATCTATGTATTATATTCATGACACTATGTTAGAGGAAGAGAGAAGATGACCGACTGTCATCGCGGACTCGTGTGTGTAAAGGCACCACACAAATCACGAGGTAACGTGTGGGGCGAGGGTAAGTACAACGCTAGACACGGAGTCACGGCGGGGCAGATGGGAACGGTATCGGGGGGGGGGGGGGCTTATCAAGCTGCAACAGGCCTCTGGTGTCACAGACGCGTAATGACGGCGAATCTCCCCTTCCCGCAATGTCTCACATTCGTTCCCATTCGAAAACCTATCATGCGGAATATGTTTAATGAATCATTTCTGTTGTGCTTGGTTGTGCTTGCTGATGGTGCATGAATAATTTAAGAAGTTTGAAAAATCGTTGACAAAAAAGTATAACTCTCGATTGACAACTCTTGATATACATTTTTCAATAGTGGTTAATACTGCATATAAAAATTTAAATGTATAGTTATGAATTAGCAAAACAATGTGAGAGTTCACATTAAAAAAAATTTTTTTTGGATCTGATTTTTTCTGCTAAACACAATAACAATAAATAGAACAGACTTTTGATTCGATTTTAAAGATATATAATAACTCTTCCCCATAACTTTGATTTCGATGACAATTTTAAAATATCCTCATTGGTTAACTATTTGTGCTTTAGAACATTTTCTCATAGCATGGTTATTTGTATAAGTTGGTAATATATTAAAAGAGGTTCTAAATAAGGTTCATGATATTACTACAGTAGTTATTATTATTACAGTTACAAGGATTTTACTGAAAAATTGTACAAATAAAAGTTAAAGTAATAACAAATTATTATTATTACTATTAGGAATTTGAAAACTTCATCACCTTAACTGTGAATGATTAATGTTCTGCAAATCAAGGTTTAGTTAGCTATATAGTGAAAATTATTTAAGAAAAAAATAAGAACCTGTGGAAAAAATTTGACCTTTTGAATGTAATCGACTACATTTTTAAAGTATGCAGGAAGTTGGCGATTGACTTTTTTAAATCCTATTCAGAAACATTTAATAAAACACAAAAGATGATTTAATAAAACGTATACAGTAGGCCTACACATGATTATTTCAGAGGAGAAAGGCTTTTCTAAAGATGAAAGGATAGTTCGTTCATAAATATTCCTTTTATCCAACAGCTTTGAAGATGCCAGGTTGAAGTTTTAATTAGGCTTCCCCTTACACAATAACTTATGCCTCATATTTAATATCTAGTGAATTAAACTTTAAGAAACAAGTAACAAAAATATATAACTTTTATAAATGATCACTGTGATTATATTATGTGAGTAAATTTCTAAGAACAGCTTCATTTAACAGGGGAAACCCTTAGTTTAAACAATGTACTCATTTACATCCAGACCATATTACACCATGGTTAATTATTTGACAGCTATAATCTATCTATAATAATATAAAATAAAAGGTAGTTTCTGTCTGTTTGTTGTTTCATGTAAAAGCAAAAACTATTAAACCAACGGCTGAAATTTTACAGAAAGGTAGATTTTGAACCTGACCAACACACATACCTGTTCATGTTTCTCAGGCATCGTCGGTAGGCTTTTTACGTATATATTATGTCTAATTTTTGGGATTTTGGAAGACTTATTTATTTGATTTTGAACATGAACTGATGTCAATTTTTAAGTTCTTTTCCCAGTTCTGTTCTTTGTTGTACAGAACAGGTATAACAACTAGTAATATAATAACATAGAGAAGAGGTGGTTTCTGTTTGTTTCTTGCGGGGTAAACGCAATCGTTTTTATTTCGATATTAAAGGTATTCTTGAGTAATTTTTCTGATCGCGTGAAAAACTAGAAATGCAACAGCAGCTAGGTGAGATATAGAGAAGTAAAAATACTTGTACAGGGAATAGTAAAAAATAATAAATGAAAAACATAAATCCAATAAAAAGAGACTAATGCTAAGTGTTAGAAAAATTGAACACAGCAATCTTAGTTAAGATAACGAAAAAAAGGAAAAATATTTAATGTAAATTACAAACAACTTAAAAAACAACTATTAAAGAAATATCATTCAGAATACTTGAAAACATTATTTTATAAAAGAAATTTAATTCTCAACCACTTGAAATTGAACTCGTCAGAAATTCTGGAACCAAACAACTTTCATCCATTAAACGTTTCTGGTAGTTTGAATATTTAAATTGGGGCAGAATTAAGGATATTTTAATTCCAATAGAGGTTGAATTGAAGAGGAAAAATATTTTTTTAATGAGATTTAATGGGACTAAAAATGTACAGCCTAATGTAATGAGGTATAATGTTCACGTTTACTATTTGAATAAAATACAAATCAACTCGTAATCTGTTCATTATAGTGAAAAACTGCACTATGTGTAATACAAAGGTCTAAAGAACTTTTCAAGTGAGAAGTACAGTCACATGCTTACTGTTTTCGATCTTTTTGTTTTAGCATCTCAAAGTTCTTCTAACTCAGTTCTTTTCTCAAGCAATTAAAAGCAAAAAACACACTAAATATTAGAAAAGATATATGTGTGTATCAACAACAGTACCAATTTAAAACTCGAAAAATCAAAGAAATTGCTTCAGATCATCTTAACTATATTTTATCAAAATACATAGATCATCTTAACTATATTTTATCAAAATACATAAATAAACTAATGATTCATGACAACTAACTATTTATGTGTTGTTTGCCAACTAATGATTCAATCGCAAATAAATTCAATCATCAAATTGTAATTCTCAAGAGTTATTTTTTACCATGCAAGATCCAATTAACTCATATAATCTTAATTATTCCCCGTTTTTAGACTGATTTCATCTTATTCTGATTACGACAGTAATGGTAACAAAGATCTCTTTAAGCTAGTTTGATAATTGTGATGGTAGAATTAATTGCTGAACACAAAAATTAACATCTGTTTCTGCCTTTGTCCTACTAGCGGTTAAAAAGACTAATTCATTTTGTCTTATAGATTTGATGATTAAATAAAATATCTCCAAGTTATAGAAGTCAATTGAAAAAAAACTAAACAAATGAAAATTTTATTTAGGCTTCAAATGGTACATCATTTTAATTTTGATGATACATCTGCAGTTTTTGAGCAATAGTTTGCAACCTGCAGAAATTGAAAATATTTAATGAATTAAAATAAAACAAAGGAGTTGTTTAACCAGCAAAGTGTTTTACCGAGAAATGTAAATAAATAGAACTATTAACAAGGATTAGATTAAAACCCCTCCAATTTACAAACACCTTGTTATGGTACTTTAATCCTGGCCATTACATCAAAATGAGCTGCGGAGGTATTAACTGTCTAAAACAAAGAGGCTAAAGCAAGCCAGGGAAGCATTTTAGGATAGAGGTGCTTCAGGTAGATGAAGGAAAAACTATAAATTTTCAGAACCATATTTATTTAGTAATAAAATTGTGTATTTAATAAAAAGGTTTGAATAATACCTAGTTATCTAACTGGGGCTATATTTTTTAAGTAGACTGGGGCCATTTTTTTAATTAATGGTTATAACCCATCAATTAATTTTAGTTTAGATTAAGATTTTTAATCCAACCGAGTTTTTTAGGGTTTTTATTTTGAGTTAAAAAAATGTAAATAATTTTTTTAAATGGACAAAAATATAATTTTTGTGATTGCACAAAATTTAATAATAATTATATTAAATATTAAGGCTGTTATTTCATTAGACCTATTTACAAGTACAGATTTAATAGCTTGGAAATGGGATGTTAGAATAAATTATTGATGTTAATCATATATTTGGCAAAATAATTATTTTTTGTTTAACAAAATAAAAATAAAAACCTTTTTTATTTACTTTTTTTCATCAAACTTATTTTTTAACAACAGCATTGAAGTAATATTATATGAACAGATATAGTTATTCTACTTAAACAAAAATGTTTAATATAATGTAAAATAAAAAGTATTTTGTTTTAATTTAAGAATAGGCCTAGTAACATTTTAAAAATTCATGATGGCAAATGATTTCTTATTACAGTTGAATTATATGTAAAATTATTAGGGTAAAGTTTTGAACACTCGGAGCAAATGGAAAAGTTTAAAACAGTAACGATTGCCTAACATCATCAAATTTATCAGATGAAAATTAGACATATATTTTTATTGGCCTATCAGACAATTCATTGTGGACCTTACTAATAAAAAATATTTAATCACTTAAATCTACTATTTTCTCTCGCCATTATTTTTTATTATTAGCGAATTTCCTTAAAGGAATAAGCTATTACGGAAGATCTAAGTCCGCAACCATGTTAACTTTTCATTTTGGGGTCCCCAGAAGGAAGTAAAATTCTATATCTTGCTTATTTCTCAACATATCTTGATAAAACTTGGTAAATGGCTTCTTTTAGTTCAGATCTACTAAATATTGATTAAAACCAACCAGTTTAAACATACCTGTAGCAGCAAACCTGCATAGTCATTCACCATGTTATTCTTATGGAGCTTACAAAAACATGTCAAATCTCGCTATGTTGGATTAAAATATGTTGTTTTGCATTTGAAATTTGCTGAGAATGCAGGTCTGCTGCAACGGGGGTATTTTTTTACGCCATAGCAAATCTTAATGTTTTGTGAATAAATAGATTTTGATTTGATTTGATTTGATCTCATCTAGTTGTATAGGCCTACAAATTTTTATTGGTAGTCATTAAAATTGGCTGGTGCAGCGATAGATATTTACACTGAAGCACACCTGTGCATAATGATTTTGGTGAAATAATGTGAGATAAGTTAGCACCATGATTGATCATTAAGGGACCCTGTCTCCATAATAATATCCATTAACCTACACAACAGATAACGAAGCTTCCTCTTTCCTCTTTCCTCATTTAGGATCTTTTTTTAGGAATCCTCTTTTAGGAGTCATCCAGCGTGTTTGACCACACCTAACTAACTCATGATGGATATTTCATACAATACATGACATGTTTTAACATATAAATCCGTGTTACATAAATGAACATATGTGTATGTATGAAAATGTCTATTATATGAGTGTTTTAATTTACACCTTCTTACGAGATTCATGTTTTTAGTAGTCTACATAACTATAAAAACTTTTTCTTTCCAAAGAAAAAGATTAAAATAAATCCAACTCATTTTACCTTATCACTTTCTAGCTCAATTTCGTTGTTTTAATTCGCTTGAAAAAAAATAAGATTTGTGGTTTTAACTTGACGAAAAAATGTCAAAAAAACATATTTATTTCTTTAATATCACCCCTTGGTAAAAAAGAGCTATACGAAATAGTTTAATATTTTCTATGCATAACTAGTTGAACTGTGGTAATAAATTATGCTGCATTAATACCATTGATATCAAATAATGAAATTTTAAAATATGAAATTTAAATAATACATTATTGCAAAATATAACATGAAAATGTTTCTTACAAGCTACTGTATGTGTATGAAGAAACGAGGTAGCTAGATTGTAAGCACTGAATTGTTCGGTATTTTATATGAATTGTATTACCAGCTAAAATCAGAGCTACTTTCTTAAAAAAATTGAAACTCTTTCTCAAATCAGGGGTGCAACTCGAAATTCTACAAAATTTCAATAATATAATTCTTTGCAAGCAATTGGCTCTTGGAAAATAGTAGCAATCTGTTTGTACATATTTATCAAATACCACTCATCTATAATCGTACAGCCCATGCTACATGACCTAGAACCTTAAAAATTCGCATGGACGTTCCTCTTAGGGCGTAGGCATCCGCTAAGAAAGGATTTTGCCAAATTTCCTCAGGGCTCTGCCCGATTGGTACCTCAAGGTTTCAATGTTAAACTATACTGTAGGAAAGTTTATGAAATTTGTCATGGAAACCTGATAAAGAATGATAAATGAAACATTAAATCCTGAACACAAGGATGTTCCGCGGGTGAAGCCGGGTTGATAAGCTAGTCCTAACATAAAATTTAATTGCAATCTTTTAATGGAAAAGAAACAAAGTTATACAGGTTAATTTCAATATATTTTAGTTTATCATTAAACAAATTCCTTGATATTCAATGACTAAAGGAAACACTAGCACCACTGATAATCTCATATTTGAACAGTACACCAATCAACAGATCTCAGATGAACATCTAGGGTTCGATGATGGAGGTTGATTTCCCCGCTGACAGGTGTACAAGTGACCAATGACCCACTGGGCACTTTGTATTGAGCTGCACAGGAAATCTCATTAACTCAAATCAGGACGGAGTGATAAATTTGTCGACTTGATGAATAGGACTGATGGGATCCAACAGTGACACCTTGTCGGCGTCAGTTTACAGGATTGTCACATCGGTTGTTCGGTTCCATTGAACATTACTTTATTGATGAAAAGACTGTGATGCTTTATAAATGAGTTAATAAGGGATTCTGGTTTTGAAATGGAAATCCTATAAATAAATATATATGAATTTTTTTTATTTTACAAAGTAAATATACATCTTTGAAAAACGCTTCATTAGTGACAGAATATACTGAAATGTAATATTTTTGTGAAAATTAGCTCTAATAGAAAAGTTTAATTTTAACAAGACCATGTGTGCAAGTTTTCAATCCTTCTTTTTATTTCTCTATTAATTAGAAAGTGGATGTACATCTGTTCTGCTTTTGGGAATTCTAAGATTATGAAGTGAGAAAGTTTACCAAAGACAAATATCTTCAGTATATTTTGTGAAATTCCACTATAACGAGTCCATCTTGTCATCAGGAAACAAATGATTACTACCAAATCCAGTGAGATAGAGGTACAATTTCATATTTGGTTCCAAAACTTAGCTTCGGGCGACACTGTTTTGCACTCCTGACATACAATACCATTATCACATGGCATATTTCAGCAGTTTCAGACACAACGGCTAATGCAGAGTTGCCGAAGTTGGTCGGAGTGTCGACACAGGTGTGGCATGTTGCTAGACTATCTCCCGCCCATCACTTGCATGCCGCAACTCCAACTTCCGACCGCATCCTGCCAAACTGCCAGCGCTTAATGGCTCTTTCACAACTACACACACCGCTTAATAGGTTTATATAAAAATAATATTAAATACAAATTTGGTGGAAATTCACTCTCTAAAGTTTGAGTGCTGCATGCCTTTTTGTTATATTTCCTCTGTAAAGTATAACCTCAACATAACGAACATGAACATGTGAGTTTTTTTTAAATATAAAACTTAGTATAAAACTTTTTCCTAATTCTATAGTGTTTATCTTGTCTTCTGACACAACATTTTTTGCATTAAAAAAAAAGATTAATGTTTGTATCAGTGAAATAATGGTACTGTACAAGTAAAAAAAGAGTTATTGTAATTTATTAGGTAGGCCTATAACTACTATAAAGTTTTGGTTGATCATATTTTAAAAAATTATGAAAAACTATAAATAAATATTATTTTTACAAGAATTACAATTTGAAATTAATGTAATAAAATAAAGTTATTTATTGTTTTCATACACAATTCAGTAAATTTACTGAATCGTATATATTTTATTTACACATTTAAATTATTATTATCTGATAAATTTATCCAATCAGTTATCTCTGAGATAGTATAATAATGACTTTGCATATTAGGAATGAGAAGCTTAAGTAATAAGATTATTTTACAGAAATGATTAATTGATGATGATTAAATCATCAATTATACAAGTTTTTGAGAATCATATGAAAAGTAGGAAGTCTAGGTGGTTCAACAAAATATTCATATTTCCTGAATTCTCCACACACTTTCCTTAACAAGTTAGCATCCAACTAAGTTTAAAAGCGCCTGTAATATGGTTATTTGGGAGTTTCAGCCAGTTCATGACGGATGCAAATACGAGTTAGCAAGAAGGAAGCCCTCGACAGAATCCAATCACCATGGCTCTGCGGTCAGCATGGCCATTCATTGTTTCCGAAATCAAATGACTATTGACTGCCAATTTCCTATAGCCCGGAATCACATGTTCAAATCCTGGTTTTCTGATGACTATATTCAACATGCTATCTTTTATCAAGACAATCGTGAGGGTAAATCCAGAACAACAAGTTTGGGAGTAAATTCTGAGTAAATCAACTCTGCTCACCAGTGCCCCTCATTCTGGTTGTTGTGATAAGGTTAAGACTTCCTAGAGTTGCTTAAGCTCTTTCTATGTAGTTGCTGGGTGTTAACACCTCAGTGGGCTAAGCCTGAACCAAGTAGCTGCAAGTTTGACAACTTCTGGATAGTGGCTGGCTATCAAGTTTTGTTGTGTTTTTAATACATGGGGAACGGTTTTACTTATTTCTCAACAGATCTTTTTTGAACAATTTTTAGTTAATAATAATTAGAATAGGGAATTATTCACCTCATAAATGAAGATATTTTTAAGTTTCTACTATTACAACAACACATAATGTACTAATTATCGATGGAAAAAAACACATAACTAAGATAATTAATGTTATTCAATCACAAACAAATATCAAAATAAATGAATCTTTCAATAATTAAACTGATTGTATCAAATATTTCTGAATAACTGGAGTTGAAAAATAATAATCCACTTTACTTAAACTTTGACCTCACAAGTAACTCAGAAATGTTACAGGCAAGTGTACTTGGAAATCCTGCACCATTAAAACTTTAATACCAACATTGAACTTTAAATTTTACTTCTAAATCTTGACTTGAAAAATACTGTATAACAGTATTTTACTTTCACTGAGTCCGCGATATGAACTTTATTATGTTATACTTATTTAGTAAATACATATAAGAAAGTAAAATGAATTGATATAGAGAGTAGAAAATATCAGATAACAATGTGATTTACGTCTACTCCTGACGAAAATTAGCAGAAAAACTAAATTGATAAATGGAATTTTAATGAACATTATTAAACTTTCAAATCAACGAGAAAGAGTACAGTATTTATTTGTACAGAAGAGTGTAACGTCCATTTACTTGATATATGAGCTGTAGATATGCAGTCTGAAACCGGAGGGGGAGTGGAAAAATGAATTTCGGATGGAGGCGGGAGCGAAGGCAGGCAATCAGCCAAAAATGTGGCTCTCAGCGCTGGGGCGGGGGCAGGCAAATCCACTGAATGGCATACCGTCCGCTCGCAGATATCCTATCAAATATTTGCTACACAAAGTATCGTGGTATTTTTTATTTTCAGAAAAACCTGGATAGTTCGGCAATCGATACTTTGACACTCTGTATAGTTTAACACAGGCCGATACTCAACAAACATTCAAAGACTACCAAAAGTTTTGTCCTGTAATTTTAATTTGGGATATACATTACGATGAAAGTTAATAAATTGGCTGTACAATGTATTAGTTTCATGATATTTGATACATTTTGGAGATGTATATGTGTAAGCAGTACTTTCAATGCTTCTTCTAATGTAAAACCCCATAGTTTGACATTTTTATACTTCCACACCTCTGAAATCAAGTAAGTGTCAAACTATCGAGAGTCTAGCATATTTCAAAGGGTTCTGTTCTAAAATGGTTTTGAACATTAATTGTTGGCATCTAAAGTTGTAGAAGCAACAGTGATGTGCTTTTACAAAATGCATTAATGAATTATTCTGCTTCACTGCCAAATTTTCTGATACTGAGGTCTAACTTTGAAAATAGTTTAGGAAAGCGAGGGGGGTACTAACTGTGAGATTCTTTATTTCCAGGATCAACTGTAAAACTTCAGAAGAGTTAATTTTAAACCGCTAAATATCATGGTTGTTAATTTCAAACTACAATAACTGGGACACTATCAAAAGAGGGAAGGAATCTAGACACAGAAATGATATCAGACTAAGTTTAGCGTAGATCTTTATATGCAAAATACTCAGCAAATCTGCCATGAGACATGACCAACTTATGACAGCTGCTACCACTCAAACTTCATGCAAGAGTTTGAAACTCTCCTCGCTGTCTTCCACAGATAACTTTTCATTGCATTCATTACGACACATCATTGTGCCATGATTAAGTTTGCTTTCCACTGTTTTCTTTTAGATAATACAAGCTTCAAAAACTATTTTTTATCCAGGAAATTTCTAAGTACCAAGTGATGACACATAAGTTTTAACTGCTTTACCAACATCTTTCCTCTCTCTAATGCAACCTTCAAAATCTTGACATTTTTTTCCTATAACAAAATATACCAAGAATGCTATTTAAAACCTATCTGATGGTAATCTACTTCGCTGGATAATTTACATTAAAAAGCAACTGTTGACAACAGTCAAAACAGATATCAAAACAGAGTATTCCCCACAAACTTTTGACTCTCAGGTAAGGCGTGGGTGGTCCTATGGGAATTTTGAAAGTTTCCTTTACAGTGAGGGTCTACTATAAAAGAGGAGGACAGTGCAAAAGTTTGTGTTTCTAGGGTAGTGGTTTTGTCCGAGTATTGATTACAATTTTGCTTATATATAATATATGTTATGTATATAATATATATTATACATGTTATATGCACATATACATTATTTAGCATATGTATATATAGCCTATACATTATAGATTTTAAAAAACATTAAATTTAATTAGGCAAAGAAAAAAATTACATACAATCCTTGCATTAATAAGAGTTTTAAGGCTTTTTTTAGTTTTATTACATAACATCTTTTGGTTAGAAAATATGTACAAACAAATTCTTCTCAAGAAACTAAAAATTAATTAATTAATAATTTTATAAATAATTTATGCAAGTTATACTCTTCTGTCTATAGCATAACAAGCAAAAAAGTAGATGGTTAGTGATGAACAAATCTATATTATTAAAAGAATTTCTGGGATTTTGTCCAGAGCAAATCGACCCCTAGAAATTAAGTTTTGTACACATATTTGGTATCAAATTAAAGCAATTATTCTCTAGATGTTCCTTTTGCGGGTTTGGAAAGTATCCCATTAAAAGCCTTCACACTGGATGCTTTTGAAATTTCAGTTTAAGTGCTACTATCTGTGTTAGAACCTGTGAACTTTCTCCAATTCACGTTTGTTTGTAACAAAACAGATGATCAAGATATGAAGTAGTTCCAGAGGCACACCTCAGAATGCAGTGCCAGCAAAAGTAAGTACATATTAAGTAAAAGTCAGACGCCCAATTCATCCTTATTATGATGTTTATTTCTTAAAATATTGATTTTTTTAAGACAACTGAAAATAAGGAAGAGTATTTGCCCTTTTGAAACTAAGACCAACTGTCTGTAATCATATCAACTTACTGTATTTCTTTTCATAAAAAGCAAACTTAAAAGGAACATAAAGTAACTTAGGAGGTGCTCTGGAGAAGGGATTTTCTAACAAACTATTGACAGTGGATATACACTGATTCAACACATTGATGGATGATTCAACGTTTGAAGTTTTGAAATATTAGTTGAATATTAATCTAAAAAATTCAAGAGTTAAAAGACATTTTAAATTTAAAACCTGTATTTGTAAATATACTTGGAATGCGAAGGATATTGAGGTATTAAGGGTTAACCTGCCCAATTAACTCTATTTTAAAATCCTTCAATGACGATGCCTATTTTAATGAAGGCATTTCATAGAAGTTTATGTTATTTGCTTAGGTAAAAATTTGCCAAACATGTCTTTAAGATGCGAAATGAAAAAGCGGGTCAGTTTGAAAATTTTATTCCTTGACCGTTATGAGAGTTGAATAATTTGTGTTAACGGCGAATGGCTATTTTATCTATATACTTAATACAATAAGGTTTTTTTCTGTTAGATCCCTTTCTCAGGCGTCCTACTGAACCGATTTTCACGATTAAGGTGTAATTTTAAAGCTTATGATGTAGCGCACCGGCGACTGATAATTAAAATGAACGATTATTTAACGGCTTCAACCCCCAAGCCTTTGATTTATTTCTAGAGGGCGCTTTCGACGCTCCAGTGCTGACCAACTTGCGCTATAACGGTTTTAAAATGTGATTGTAATTTAACAGCTGATAATCTTTAGATGGATTTTTAACCTATATAAGTCAGATTGTAAACAAAAACAAATAGTCTGCAACTATCTTTAAACAAGATTTGATACATTTGATGGAAAATAATTCTTAAATAAATTTCTTTTTCTTGGAAAGTGCAACCTAATTGAGGAGAGAGAAGCAAAGAGAAAACCGAGTCAATGAGATTAGAGAAAAACATATACCTTCGACGAGAACCAAGAACTGGCGAGAGACGAGGGACACTGCAGCTTAAAGCGACTTGCGATGATGTTGTTAGGGTATGAATACGCGAAGAAAAACTTCCGATATACTACTGTTGTGCCATAAGACAAATTAAAATACATAGTGTGATGAACAATGTGTGTGTCTTGTTCAGCTAAGCTTTTATTTATTTAGGAGAGACCTTTAAATTTCACTTGAAAGGTTTACTTGATTAATAACGGCGAGCTTAAAGCCATGCAATTTCTTCCAATCGTAGGTGAGTTTCTCACAAACGGAAATAATATTAAAATGTGCATTTTGCGCATGGGGCCCCTAGTAATTGTTATTTAGATATTAGTTCATCAGTAGATCAGTGGTTTGTCCATCTTCTTACCACTTTTTCTTAATACCCTAACAAAGCTGAATGCAAGAAACTGACGCGTAGATGTTGATTAGAATTAACATTAAGCTTCAATACTTTTGAAAAGAAAACTCTAAAACTGAGACATGGAGATGCGCCAAGTTACGTAATGAAGATCCAGGTAAACTGACCCCCATTTTGTGCATTGTCAAAATTTTAAAGAGTAGAACGTATACATAGACACTTTTAAAGCAGATGAAATAAATGAACTTCTCAAATTATGTGAGGAATTTCTTACACATATTGAAGATTAAAGTAAAAAGTTATTTTTTAAAGTTTGCCCCAATGAGAAGTTCAATTACTGGTAATTTTATTCCAGTTCTATGACACAAAGAATTAGTCTAGAAAAAAAAATTCACAAAGTACACTCACTTCCTCATTGAAAGATATTTTATGCTGCAAAGCTCCATACATAATCAACATGAAACTAAAGCCTATATTTTACCAAATTGTTTTTAAGTCACGAAGTGACGCGGGCTGCTAGTTAATATTAAAGTAATGTGATCACATGGGAATACATAGCTTGAATAACGGGACACAAGCACACATAGCATCAAGCTGGTTTCTAGACTGAAATAACCTATTATCTCTTCTGATTATCCAACGTTCGGAAGCCCCTATCCCAATTTCAGAGGGGCATGAAGTCCAATATTAGGGGTTTTGTGTCTAAAAGAACTATTTAAGCCAAGCTATAACTATTCATTGAATGTAAAAACTAAACTTTCTTATGGAATTTGGATGTTAAAATCAAATATATTCCAGTATACTTGTAAATGAATTTTACAAAGAAATGACATACCGGTACCTAGTCAGTAAACAAAAATTCTATAAAATTTTCTCTTGATATCACAAAATGGTCATAAAACCCAAACAAAATAGCACAACAAAACCAAATAAACATTCTATTATTCAACTTTAATTAATTAAGAAGGTAAAAAATCAAACTTAGCAATAAAACAGAATACGTTTTATTTTTTAGACCCAAATAAATGTTAGTTGCATAAATATAGCAAAAAAATCTAAAATGCACCAGAGAAAGAAAGGGACAATAGTATTCATCGATTGGCCTCAAAAATTCAATAGAACAGATAGGTAGGTGAGATTGCAGCATGTGGGAAACGGTCACTGGACTGTCATCAGACTGCACAATGAAGGCAATATGCGGCTGACCAACCTCATAACCCAACTGGCCCTACTAACCGTTTCCTTCTGTTAACTCGAATTTGCATTCATCATCGATGGTTGGAGCGTATCTATTTAATCTGCTACTTTTCAGTTAAGTACACTTTTTTTACCAGAGAAGAGTGGAAGATATTTTTTGAAATCTATTTGGATTTTTAATTTATTAATTCTTTGTCAAGTTGTGTTTCCTCTTACCAAGAAGGCAATTAAAATCTGTGATTATTGTAAATTAATCACTTGTAAATTCTACTCATTTCAAACATTTCAAAAAAAATGAACACGAGAAGTTATTGCAATGCACGCATGCACGCTCACTCACACACTACTAAACGATAACCAATTTTTAACAATACAATAATGAACTATTTAAAATTTACTATTCATAATAAATAGTTAACATTAACTGTGTTCACATGGTGATAATGTTTACAGAAACAGAACTAGTATTTTCATGCGGTTTAAAGCTTTCAATAAAAAAAATCTGATGATGATTAGGTCCCATATTTCTTCTAAGTGTTATGACCGTGTTATGACATTTAGACGTATTACATTAAGCACACTGCATTACTTTGCATTTACTAATTAAATAAGAGATTGAAACCGTGATCAATTGAGGAAAACACTGTGATTATGGTAGAGTTTTAATAACACACACTTCTACTAAATTTATGTTATGTTATGTATTTCATAATCACATCATGTTACAAAGTTTTTATGATAATTATTATGTCAATTAATTAGTGTATAAACAGAGTCTCAGCACTTGCGCCGGAGCGGACAAGGACAAAGCGTCTACACCATCTCCCTACAGTGCTATTCATCAACTTGCCAAATTTATAGCACCATCCTGAATTTGAGGTAATGAGATTTCAGTGAGGATCAATACAAACAACTTTGTAGGCCTCTTGGCTTGGTTAAAAATCAAACCTAAACCTATTGAAAGTTTTAGCTAACGTAAATAAAATACCAAAAAAGAAAATATTAGTGTATACCTCGACTGCTGAGTATAAAATATAGAGAACAGATAGTTATATCCAGAAAATTAAGGAATAAATTTTTTTGTGGAGGATTGAGATAATTTTATTCACCTCTTCACCGTTCAATTTCAATTATTATATCTATATCTCAATTCTGAATTACCCGGAACTTTAGAGAAAAACATAATTCCATTGCCATCAATCCCATATTTGAATGAAAGGTATAAATCAGAAAATTCTAGAAAAATATTAGTTTTTTGATAACATTTTCTTTAAGGCCCTCCACACACCAGAGTGGCGTGGCATGGTGCGGCACCTCTATAATTAACATGGGAGATGCATCAAGTGGCAGGTAGCGGTACATCTCCAAATCAGCTGATTTTACATATAACACAATGCTATTTGACTAATTTTTTGCCACACAGCAAAAAAAGCCACTCTGGTGATTTTATATATAACACAATGCTATTAAACTAATTTTTTGCCACACGCCTCGCCACTCTGGTGTGTGGAGGGCCTTAGGGCACAAATAATATAAGTAAAAGGGCTGAACAGCTAATCGATTTGGTTTTTTTTATTAACAATTATTTTTTGTTTACTTAACAGCTTGCGCATGTCCACTATTTCATTTAATATTGACATGATTCTGCAAAAAGAATAAGAAAGAAGAAGGAACGGGATAGAAGATAGAAAGAAGGAGACAGAAGAAGCAAGAAGAAAGAAGAAGGAAATGAATAAATCAAACAAAAAAAACTGTAAAGCAACAACATAAAATGAATTTTCTGACACTATTGTATTTCTTAAGGAAATGATCAATAAATGTATTGTCTATTGTCTAAATAAGAACAAAGTGATCAATTGCAGTAACGATAAAGAGACATTAAAGTACAACAATAACAGTGAGGTAAAAGTTGAAACGCATTCAGTTTGCTGAAACCCAGGCCTGTTGATGGGGACAGGTAATGGGCGTAATCTCCAGTATGGTCAACTACAGTATCATCCCAGTGGGAGGCGATGCCATGTCACAAAAGGTTAACAAGTATAATGAAGACAGAGTGCAGCATAATGGCTAAACCTGTTACCAACTCTCAACAAATTGTATCACCAACTTTATACAGGTGCCCTATCACATAATCTTTCTCTGACCATCATTCTAAAACTTTTCACATTGTCTGACATTGAATACACAATTATTTTCTCAGTAAAACGCCTTATTATTTAGTTTGGTCAATAATATTGCATCATGTTAAGGTTGCATCATCTTAATTGTAAGGTTTCTTATTTAATCTTATCATTAATATATTTGTAGCATCAAAATGGACCTGCGGTGGTCTTTTTACTTAATAATAGCTGCAAATCTACCATAAAAAACACTGGATCATTATTTAATTTTAAAGTAAAGTTATTTTGAACTTCAGGGTTTGAGTGTTTTTTGTTAAGAATCTGTTTTTTGTTTGTTTGTTTTTTCATTCTTCGCAAGAACTGTTTAAACCTCGAGTTCAGAGTTAAAATAAATATTAATTTGTGAAAGGCAAGAGGAATTTTTATATTTCATGTTTAACAAATTAATGTCAAAGCTAATTGTTATCGTCGTACTCTATTTGCTCTTATGAAGGATACAAATGAAGAGTTCACCACTGTCAAAATACTAAATCATTAAGTTTTTGTCATAAAAAAACCAGGCCATAAATGTACTTGCTTCAGCGCAATAATGTCTTGCAATAAGAAGCTCAACAAAAGGACTAACTCATGAATAAAACATTGTCGCTGGTTTCTAGAAGGGGGTACGCTCTCTGAAGTTAAAATATAATTTACTGATCATAAATTTCAGTTTATTACCAATGAAATCGATGTTCTGACCAAATTTAAAACTTATGCTCCAATGTGTTATCAACGATCACTTTAATTTTGACAAGTTCAATACTTCATCAGATCCATCGCATACACTCATGTACATTCATGTTCTCCGGGACAGTATTCAAAATTTAGGTAACCTTTGCAGCACCATGCATATGGGCTAAAGCATTTTTATTTATTTTTAAAAATTTCAATCTAAAAAAATTCACTCTAAAAACAAAGCACCAGTAATATAACAGTTTTTTTTTTTAAGTAAGTATTTAAGATAGTTAACAATATACAGTTGGTTTGTTTTATTTTTAAAAAGCATACCATTGTAACCATACCATGAAGTTAAAATTTTTATCTTCATATAGCCAACCTACTTTATAATATAATAAAAACTACACAAAACTACATGTTATAGTAGAATTAATACAATTATGAAGCACAAGAGGGAGGGAAATTTCACTTATCATTCGCCAGCGCCAGGCATTTCACTCAGGAAACAAACGAAAACCAGCGAGTGTTAACCGCAAGATCCCGCAAAGTATATCATTGGCTGCAGTATTTTGGTTTTTTTTGATCACGACGTCGTTTCCTATTGGATGAATCATTTGCTTCATTGTTGTTTACATCCTGCCCTAAAAGTTTATTGATTGTCCGCTAGATAGCACTTAGATTATTAAATTTTCGGATATTTCAGATTTCCGTGTGTTTTCGCCTGCCTTCGAGAGGTTAGCCTGTCGCTGGTCACTGATATGTATTATAAATTTCCCTCTATCTTGTACTTCACAGTTGTAATTCAAGTAGAGCTGTGTAAGTTTGGCCATTTTCCTCATTAAATTAACCCAGTAAGCCTGTTTTCAGAAAGAAAATTCAACTGAACAATTAAGATATTTACAGCTAATACCCAAGCCGCTCACTTAATAATTGCTTAAGGTCCATTTTCCAATGTCAAAGACAAATCAAACAAATGACAATCAACTGAAAAAGGAACACAACCTTTGTCGGGGAGAGCTGTACCTCTGATAAGACATCGTAACATGGATTGCTCAGTCTCTGATCGAACTAGAAGTGTATCCAACCCCAACCGAAACTTGATTTGGTCACCAAAAGAAACTTAAAACAGTTATATTTAAATGTCAAATTTATAAATATTTCAGAAATGTGCCATGCATACATGAAAAAAAACCATGGATCAAAATAGTCAATAGCTAAATGGTTAATATTATGGTATTGTAAAAATGGGAAGTAATTTAACCAATGTTGAATTAGCTTATAACTGGACTGGATTTCAGTAGAATTAGAAATGAATCAGATGAATTTGTGTCTTCCGAGCTGAACCATTAAACACAGATTCTGACAACGTGTAACATGTACAAGGAAACCAACTACGATTTTACACAAAATTCAAAGAGTTAATTAACTTACAAGGCATTAAACCAACTACGATTTTACACAAAATTCAAAGAGTTAATTAACTTACAAGGCATTAAACAGAACCATCATCTACCTCCCAACTCCTGTCAAAGACCTTTAAGTTACTAACTGCCACTAAAGCCAAGTGAGCAGGGCCGTACTCAGACCGGGATAGCCGGTACAATTTTACCGGGGCCCGGGGTCAAGGGGGGGGCCCGGGGCGGGTTGAAGGGGGGCCCGGGGGGCCGTAATTGGCCTCCGAAATAGTGGAAAGGCCCTGATAAGGGCCCCGGAAATGGGTAAAAAGGGTCCGCAACGGCAAGGAAGGAACAAAAATCGGTACGTGTGAGTAAAAAAAAAAAAAAAAAGGTCACCACTTTAGACGAACCGGAAATCAGGTACGCTTTTGTGTGGAACGGGTGCAGTAGCCGGCTTAATATCTTTACCGGGGCCCGCCACAGCTGGGTACAGCCCTGCAAGTGAGAACCAACTCCCTTCAAAATAAAAAGAAACCCTCTCTCATTCATTCGAAGCAACAGATCCGTGAAGAATGTCTTATTCCACTTTCTAAGAGGGCACTTAACTCATTATAAGCGGCAGAATAGCGGCTTGGTTCTGTCAGCGCGGCCAGGGAGCGCAATAGACGGGGGATGAGACGAGGTGTTATTGTGGTTTTGTCTCCGCAGCCTTGTAATTAAACAGGCACATCTCTGAATAATCACCACTCCTTCCATTCACCCGCGGGATGTCTTCATAAACTGACATGTCTTTCCTGTGCAATTTTTCAGCATTAATATGCTGTAATTCTGTTATTGAAGAAAAATACTTTCATTACTTATAATTCATCAAATAATTCTATAAGAAAGCAGAAAAAGCTTTTTTCTACAGGTTCACTAATAAGAAACCATTTTGCCAAAAATTTCTAATAAAACTTTCCTTGTTTGAAATAAAATTGTAACATACTCATTGGTTACACAAGTTACTATTCCATTAAATAGAATTTCAAAAATAGTAAGCATACTTCTTAAAGAAGTAGAACTTATAAATTGTGCGGGGAGCGGCCTGGCACAGTGGTTAGAATGCAGGACTTCGATCTCGGAGGCCCAGGTTTAAATCCTGCCAATCACCAATGGCATTTTTGCTATGTGATAATGCCGTGACCCACTAGGCCTAGCCTGAAGTAATGTGTAAAACGGTTTCGGGCTAGGTCTAGCATCCTGGAATGTGAAGGGAGGAAAAAATAGATTATGAATTGTGTTTTCAATTCCTGCTTTTTCAGATTTATTTCGACTTTTTTCTACTCCTTGGCTCAATTAATAGTAAAAATTACTTGTATGAAACACCACAGGGCAGTAGCCTATGTGAGAGATATTTAATATTACGGTATGTCTTTTTTTATTCAATAATGTTCGTAAAAACAGTTTGCTTAAAAGAACTGTGTACAAGTTTGTTTTTTAAATAAAGTAGGCAAAACGTTATTTTTCTTATACTGAGCAGAATCCGTAACTCTTTACAAAGCAGTCAACAGTATTGAATCTTAACATCCTAAGCTTTTAACGAAATCTTTTAACTGTTCAGTTGAATTGTCTTTAATCAAGTCAAAACAACTCTTTTTCAATTAAGAAATGAAAACAAATAGTTTTCATAAGCTTTTGAAATGCTTTTTGCCCATAACACACCAATTAGGAATCTAAAGTTGTTCAGGTATTGATAAAGCAAAATTTTAAAAGAAAGCAATTGCTGGCAGGATTCTAATATAAAACAACACAAAGGCACAATAAATTGTTCAGTTGTAAGCTGGAAAACCCTAATACTCAATCAATATAAAAATATAAATAAAATATACAAAAATTTAACCCAATTGCTTGGAGGAAGATTTAATCTCAATAAACCTGCACCACTTAAAATATTCAAGCACCCAGAAACATTTAATGGAGGAAAGTTGTAAGGCTGCGGAATTCTAAACCAGTAATTAGTAGAGGTAAAATATGAAACAAGATAAATATTTTTGAAACTGTAATATTTAGTCAAACAAAGATGTTGTGGTCCATGCGTCACAAAAAACATGTAATATTTAGTGTTACTTTAAATAAAATTAAAGATACTGTTTAAGTTACTTCTACCGGATTCTTTACTCTTATATTATTATCACAGAGTTCAAAATATTTTGAAGGAAAATAAAATTTGCAGGTTAGAATCTGCAATATTATTTCTACTTCAGAGATTGACTAATTTATCTTTCTTCTAGAAGGAACATGGTCTCGAATAAGGTTTTCAACAGAGCAGTCCTGTTTTTTAGAGGCGTGTCCCTTTGTCCCGACAAACTCTCCCAGGAGGCTCATCTGTCCTGTTTTAGCGTTATTTGTACCAAAAATACTTTGCATAAACAATGCTAATTTAAATTGGTCTTAAATTACTTTACATTTGGTACGTTTGATTCTTTTTTGGTTTTCATGCTTTAGAAGATCAAAAATGGAATTGGAACTTACATTTCACAAAGTACATTTGCAATTAATTAATTCAAAGAACATATGTACTATTTGAAAATGGAATGTTTTAACAATTTTTTGTAATTTGCTGGAGCTGGGGAAAATAACCCTGCTCGGGTGATCCCACGATTCATGTACAGGTTGATGCATACTTAGATAGCAGCCTATCATTTATGAATATTTAAACTATCTAAGAGTAATTTTCTCTGTATTTCTCGAAGAGTTATGTAATAATTCTCTCAATCTTAGGCAAATAAATTTAAAAACTATATTATTAATATGATGGGATAAGATTTTGTCATAAGATTTTTAGTAACATCCTGTTAAAAACTATTTCAAAGTCAAAAGTACTACAGCTTGAACAGCAAAGCAAAGAAGAGCATGGCAAAAGTTTCAACGGTATAATATTGCAAAAGGAAAACACGTGATACCTTAAAAACCTATCAACACAGATTTAAACTGTGTTATTTTTTATATTTGAACAGCAAGCCAGCCATTTTATAATCGGACTAATAATTTTACATACATAGATAAATTAGAGCTTGATAAAAAATATTGAAGTACGTCGGTAGCTTTGCTCAGTAACTGGAAATATTCAATGCTGTTTTACTGTATGGCATTTATTTGGCTATCTCAGGTCAGCTGCACACTGCATGTGACACAACCAGACACAACGTTTTTGTTTAGGGTCAAATTTGAAGTAAATGTAGTTATACTCAATCTTCAACAGAGGATATTGATGACACTATCAATTACATTTTTAAGGAGGTATTAAAATACAGTTATCAAGACAAGGGATAAATATCAGTCGATTATTATTTGGTCGTTAGAGGTCAAGTAATATTTAATATAAATAACTAAAATAAAAAGTTTAGATGAACACCACACTGTTGGTGATCAATCAGACTGCATAAATTATTCCAATTTTTATCAGCTGATGCCATCATGTTTTGTCAGTCGTATCGTCACTTACAGTGTGCGCCCAGCATGAATGTTCTTTCCCACTCTATTTATTTGCAGTATGTTATTTGTTTATGATCAGCTGCTACGGAACTGGGTTATTTCTTCATATTTTTGTTGTTGTTCCATAGCCAATAAGGTTGCGCACAAGACCCTTCAAACATTTATATCTTTCAAATCTATTTTACCTAAGAAATTAAATTTTTCATTACAAATTTGATTATTTAGGTAGGTTAATTAAATTCAAAATTGTATTAAAATTGTTAGCTATTTTTGAAATAGAAAAATATATTGGTAATACAAATTAAAGGATGTAAACACAGTAAGAGCATTGAATGTTTCACCTGCATTAGGTTATAATTTTTTCACAGCAGTTTGCTGATGACCACACATCAACAATACAACATGTGCCAGCGGTCACACATTTATGATAAAAATATGCTCTCACACACTCTCACCTGAAGTGTCTATATCAACTCTTGTTGCAGGCCAAAAGATTAGGATAAAAAATTATAAAAGTAATAAATGAAATTAAAATAAAAACAAAAATTAAAAAAGGTGATTAAAAGGTGATTACGGTATGGTTAAACACTCCATGATTACTCACATCCTACCTTATAACAGGTAATTTGTTGGACCTTTTTTAACTTTGCCTTAGTGTGAATGTAAATAAGGGAGGAGAAATGAAAACCAATGAAACAAATTTAAGTTTAGCAGAGTTGTGATATGCAAACATGAAAACAATTATAATTTCTATAAACATATGAAGGAAGACAAATTCATAACAATAACTGAACTACTTTTAATATTCAGGTTACAATGTAAATATACATCTACTACACAGGGAAAACACAATTTCATTAAATATGGTTATTACTTTTAAACCAAGATTGACACAAATTACACAACACAGAGGAATAAATCTGTATTGCTTTACTTCTACACAGTGTAATAGGCAAATAATCAGGAATCAATTCGTATAGGATTTTCTCTTTACTTCCAAAACAATTTCCTTTGACTCATTGATTGAGCTCGAGTGTTTTTGGTACGGTATGGTAGAAAACTTTATTTTACAGTATTCGGTTCTATTTTATATTATTGTCATTAGTTTTAGGAAAGCTTTGTCTGTCACCAGTTTGTGTAGCCCTGCTATGTACAACCATAATTTTGTGACAATAAATATGATTAGATTTGCTTCAGTTACTTACATGAATCTCACATTCAATTACTTCCCAGGTAAGCAGATTCATGTGAAACTAAAATGCTTTTTCATGCAACAAACCACTTCAAACCTCTTCAGTTCAATTAATCTAGCATCCAGGATGTGTTAGCAAGCACTATGTGTGTGTTTAGTATCATGTGAGTGAAGTACAATATGAATTATGTATGTGGAGGAATAGCGACGGTGACTCAGTCTGATGTCAGTGAGCTTCTTCGAGCTCTGCACACCTCCTGTTGGACACCTGTGCCAATGATTTGACCTTTTGGAAATTTTGTTGCAGTTTATTAACCATTTAAAAACCTGTATAAAATCAGTCCACAACTGCTCAAGCCTATTCTTAGGAAGGTCTAGCCAGAGTTAGAGCCACTGTGTAGTTATGATAATGATACTAACTAGCTCAAAGTCCCTAATCATAATAACAGAGAATTAAAATTAAAACAATCCTTCTTTAGTACAATATACCGTCATAGCAAACTGACTTTTAGGTTATGTTAATATCTCGCTCATGGTTTTGAAACAAGCAACAGCACCAAATGCAGATATTATTAAACTAGAATGAATTTAACTAAGAAGCTGGAGAGGGAAGGTAATTTATATACTTTTCATTAGCCAGAGAACCGCTGAAAGGCAGACAAAAACACACAAGGAATTCTGAAATATTAAAAAATTCCAAAGTCTGTCACTGTGTAGCAGACAGACAATAAACTTTTAGGATAAGATATAAACAACAAAAAACCAATTATTGATTCATCTAATAGGATACGACAATGTGGCAAAAAGTCCAAAATACTCCAGTCATAATGGTGTACTTAGCAAGAACTTGCGAATTATTCTTGTTTTTCGTTTATTTATTGTGGGACATGCCTGTTGCTGGTGAACTTAAAGTGAAATTTCATTCCCCATCGCACTTCACAGTTGTATCAATTCTACTATAGATCCCAATGCTGTGTAGATGGTATATTTTTACATTATTTCTCAATATTTTGTAAATTTGAAGAAATTTCAGTATTTTTCCTGAGTCCCTGGCATCAAAACCTTTAATTTGAGCCCTCACCCAACATCCTACAACTCATCAAACGCCCACAATTTCTATTTAAAAATGTTCCTTATGTTATGATATATATAGATTATAATTCTTAAAATATCTCTATATTTATTTGTGAAATTTAAGAGTGCTATAATACAGCAAAAAACAACTATGTTATAAACCAATTTTATAAAGGTACAAATCATTAGCAGATAGCTAAAAATGATAGTTAATAAAAATTGCATATACTAATTAGAAATAGTAAATGAAACGTGTTTTAAAGGAGTGGGTGATGAAAACCTATTAACAAAACTAAATACAATTTACAAAAACCCTTTATACAGTGGTTGTGATTAAAGGCTTCCTAATTTCAGTTTTAAAATGAAAATAAAATACAATGCAGAATGAATTCTAGAAAATGAAACACTCAGGAGTGTAATCCTTATGTGCTTTAGAAATATTGATTTAATGAGCATCAATAAAAATGTAATTTTTGAGGCAGACCATTAGGTAATCTTAAACCGCTTATCAAAAAGAATGATTTATAAATGAGAAATTTACCCTCAACTTGAAGGTTAAGTGGATAGCAAACGGAAAAGTAGGTTAAAAGGTATTTGTCGCCGCAGGTAAATTAGTCCCAAATGCTGCAGTTGTATTGACTGCGACTGCTACCTCGGGTAACTCTAGAGCAACATGTTTGCATTCCCCTTCTTTACTTCTGGCTGTATTTGAATGTGGTTTTAATAGACTGCTTTGAAAAAATCGTTAAATATGATAGCCAACATCATACACAGGGTACACTCTTGATTGTAGATAAATAAAGAATAAATAAAAATTGTTTGTAATTTTTCATATAGTTAGAAGAATATATATTTTTGACTTCAACTTTTTTAATTTAGAACATTTAACCAGTAATATTATTTTATTATTTATTTATTAAAAAATATATAATAAAAAGTAGATATAATGTAAATATTAGGCTACTTAAAAACATAATTTTACGAGGTTGAACAAGAAAAATTTGTCAATAGGTCATGAACTTTAATTGCTATAAACCTTTTTAAGGCATATTTTCATGAAAAAATCAATAGAGACAAATTGTTATTTTAAAATTTTATTAATAAAATTATAAAGACTAATTTAAATTTTTACTTTTTCTAAATTAGATTAGATTATGCAAGTTGATTTTATAACAATCATTTCAAGCTATTGCTGAAAAGGTTTGAACTCATCTGCTTTTAAAAACCAGGAAATATTATGTGAATAATTCATTGCATTTAATCATGTATGGTAATGTTTACAGGAAGTAAAATTAAAATTTACTAATCCAAAAAATTTTGTAAACAAAAAAGGATAAATTCATTCAACAAGATTCATTGTTTAGCTTTTCCTGATGAAAACAACAGAAACGAACATAAATTTACCGTTAACCACAAGGGAATTATTTTAAACCGTTGTGTAGAATCGTTACAAGACGGATAGCCGAGAACCACGGGTTCTCGACAACAGCCACCAACCTCTCACTGAAGATTACTTTCCTGATACGAGCTCCGGACGTTTTACGTTGTATTGCGTTTCCACCTGCGCTCCCGGCCCATTCCCCCCTCCTACAACATTTATCGTTTAGCTTTTCCGAAGCTTTATCTCAACTCCTGAAGTCATAGCGTTTATACAGTCTCTTTTGATTAAAAATAAGCAAACTTATGAGGAAAATAATAAAAATGAATGAATATTACAGAAATTATTTGTTTTTTATCCTTATAATTTGTTAAATGATCATAACTAGCATTTTAGTTACACTCCATACTTCAGGATTTATTTGAATATTTAAACAAATTTATTATACATATATATATATAATCTACCAATAAAAACTAAACTTAAATCAACGCCCAGGTCAAGCCACTTCATGTGGAGTGTTTCACGTATCTTCCTCTTTAGGACAAGCAACCGCTAAAAAGAGACTTTTCCAAACACACTTAGAGTTTATTCTAACAAAGGGTTGAATTTTGTGTTTGTGTTCTTGGATAATAATTTGTTTGATTTTTTTTGCTTTGACAGTTGTCGGCTATTTCGTGAAAATCAATAGTTCCTTTACCCAGCAAACCAGACTTCCATCAGATAGAGTGGTATTAACTTATCTGTAGGGAATGAATTTATGATAAAGATTACAGTTTTATTAATATTTAAAATATCTGCTACATTAATATCTGTAATATGAATTTACAAACCTTACAATTTTTTTTCATAGGATAGGGTGCATAAATTTATTTTACAGGTACAACTGGAATCTAAGCTTCTGACTGCTGCGGTATCTTAAATTTTCATAAAATAGGTTTGGTGGTTGTTAGGTTTTTCAAAATAGGTTTGGATGTAATCCTGGGAACTGTCTGAATTACATTTACTTTAAATGTATGAACGTTATCCTATGGCCTTCAAACTTCAATGTAACCGAAAGGGATCGATCAACTAACTGTCCCAAGCAGCTAGCTTGCTTTCTCAATCTTATTTTTCGTTGTTGCAATTTTCAATCTTTATCATTTTCTTCATTTTAAAATGATGGAAAATATATTCCAAACATATGCTTGGCAAGGAAGATGTCCTTGCTTAGATAGCTGCTTAGATTTGCCAACATATACACAAATTTAATAATAATGACTTCAAGGTCTGTATATGCAGTGATTCATAAAAATTGAAAAAAGAACTGTTCAGGACACATGTTAACATTTTATTTTATTAACACATTCAGGGATAATAAAGAAATTAGTAAAAAATACTAGCAGACTAATTAATGCAAATTATTTAAATGTGTCACTTGCTATGAAACACTTCAAAGCTACTGAGCAATTAATTAACAATATATCTCATAACATGAACGATAAATATTCAAGGTAGCCTAACATTGTTATGTAAATGAAATGCATACTACTAGAAAGACAAACAACTTGGTATGCATAGAGTTTTGTGAAAAAAATTTAAATTCTAACGCCTGAGAAAGAATATTTACCTAAGTTTAAGAACTAAATATTTCTTGTAAATTTTATGAGGAACTCACACTGCCAAGGTAAATTGCTATAAACAAAGCAGATGAAATTATTTTGGCCTTTTTAGCCAAAACAACATTTAACTTGCAGCTTTCAGCTCTACTAATTACCAAAACTGGCTCTGGTGTATTATTGCTCAAATCGTTCAACTGCAATCTCTTCCCTATGCATGTTCCAGTTAATAAACTCCGATTCCACACCGATTCCCACTGCCATCAGCACAGTGGTCCTGACAGGTATTGGCAGCGTATCAGCGGCCACTCAGCACTTTCACTGCCTCAGTCTTAACATTGCTCACGTAATTTTCAAAAACATTTACAGGACTCCCGTTACTTGAAATTCATTGTTGGTGTCGGTAAATTGTGATAAAGCATTGATTATACTAAGTGTATAATCAATGGATAAAGTGAGATTAGTGTAAAAGTTTAATGATAGGTTCTATAATGATAATTCATTAGTGAAATCAAGTTTCACAATTTAAATGTCAGATTTGTAGTCCAAGTCATTAGTAAAATGAAACATTCAATTTTAAAGTAAGACAAAAATATTACAAGTTGCATCTGCCTTTTAATTTGTGTGAAAATATTTTTATGAAAATGATTACTGAAATATTATAAAAGATTAATTCTAACAGCCAAGTAGAGCTTTCCCATTTCTATTTTCTGGTTTTAGTATTCATACCCAGTTCAAAAATCCGATACTGTTCAAGCTTTATCTAAGTTAATCTAAAAATTGTAAAATATTTAGGGGGAAAAATTAGTTTAAAAGACGGAAGGAGACAGAGAGACTAGGAGTCCACTCTGCCTACAGTCCTTGAATTTACTCTAGGTAGTTTGGATTTGGAAGTCCAATTCAAGGTAATCACCATAAATTAGTATTGGAGATTTTTACATCCTTTAAAACTATTATTCCAAATGAGGGCCTTCCTAGTGTTTACGCAGACATTAAATAATAGAGCAGTGGTAATTTTCTTGACTTTAACGAATTTGAATACAATATCAAACTGAAAGAGGGTATTGATTTTAGAAAATCACAAAAATGTTGCGTAACAATGTTACAAAACAACTGAGGGGTCAAAAGCAGGGGTCGGGATATAAGGGAAACATTTTAAGAAACCCTTGAGTCCACTCCTTGGGCCTAGGGACATGTCAACTGTTGATGCAAGGACCACTACGCACCTACATGCTACGCATCTATACGCTACTTCAACAGCCGTGCCACCTCATGGATTAGTGGATCCTTCGGTCTTGCAAGTGCAGTTTTCAATTCCCTTAGGGCCCATGATCATTAGAATACAGTGTAGTGGCGCTGTCAAATCACCTGGTTTTTTTTTTAGTGAATTGAATTAAATTAAATAGGGATGGTTGTTCTGCAGCGCCCCTAAAAAGTTGCCTGGTGTAATGCCTCCCATTTACAACCAACAAGCCAGGTGATTCAGGGGCTTATTGTAATAGGTGCTTTTTAGCATAATCTTGTCTTTTGGACACTTTAACTTATTAAAAGTGCTGCTTAAGAGATTTATTTTTCTTCCCTTATTCCTTAATCCAAGTGAGAAACTGAGTTAGACTAATAATACCATTTATGATATTCATCTTAAAACTGTTATTCAAATTTTACATTTAAAAAGAAGAAATACAAACTTTAAAGAAATATACAAGGCCCTTCACTGACCTTAATAAATTTTATGATTCACAAAACTTTATGCCAAGCTCTTTTGAGAGACACCTAATTATTAAAATCTGTTAAGAAGTGGAAAAGAAGTTATGATAAAATGAAACCACTAGCATATTGAATAATTATACAGATAATATGTAAATCGATAGACATATGCTAATTTTACTGCATTTTACCAGCATAAAAGCATTAAATATGCAACAATTGACTTTTAGGTAAATAGTCGTCATTACTATCAAGCCCACTTATAATTCCATCGCTAAATGCAAACATCAGTATGCAGCTACCGTATCAGATCCAGTTTATCGCAATGTTCCACTCTGCTAAAACTCTCAATGTTTACATTTGCATTAATTTTACAAATTAAATTTTGGATTTAATGTGGATCTTAATAACTTTTTGCAACAATTTCACTTTTTAACTTAATAACACTTTATTAGAAGGTTGACAGAATTTTACGCTTCATTCTGTGCACTTTTATCCTACTGAATGGTTTTAAAAATATAATGAGAACTACATATAAAGGTAACCATTTCTCTCTAATGTTCCGACAAAACACAAACTTATTAGGTTTTCCACAAATCTATTTTTATTTATTCAAATGTCCATCAAGTCCTTGTATAAATGTTACCCCATATTAGCTTTTTCTTTCCTCTCCACAGTGCAATTTTTACATTTTACTTAACTGTTTCAAATAAAAACCCAAATATATTTTAAAGACAAACCTACATATCAAAGTCTGTTTTTTTTATCTACTTGGCACTCAATTTAAGTAGAGTAGTAGTTCTTAGCTAGAGCTAGCAGGATGAATCCTTATTACATTTTAACTACACCTGCCAATGATTTTTCTATTTTTTTGAAATGAGTGAATACAAAAGGAACAATGGTACAATTGAGAAACCATACAATATGCAGATTATACGTTCTGTCAGATCAATTCTGAATGACGGCTGAACATTTTTAGTCAGAACCCAGCGCTTGCTACTTGTCACTGGCTTGATAATTAATGATACTGTTTTATACCAGGCTGATTGGGCACCTGGGTTCGGACTGCTTCTGTAATAATACCTACTTGAAATATAAATGGGGTATTTGTCTGTAGTACATTACTAGCAGATATACCTGCAGCTTCGCCCGCTCAAAAAATGACTAATTTTAATTAGCTCACGGCATACAATTTTTAGGAATGGTTATCAAATGGACTGATTTGGGTTATGGGCCGTTGGTGTACAATTACACCCTTAAGGTGCAGTTAGTAATTCCACCCTAAATTCAAGTGAGAAGGTGTAACGTTTCCTCTAAAAATGTTCCCTAATGATTAGCATATGGTATAAATTAGCTTTAACACATTTGCCAATACAAAGAATGAGACATAATCCAGGATATAAAACATAAAAAGACGCTAAGAGCGGCTTTTCGACTTAAAATTAATACGAATTTAGTAAGTTTTTGAAAATGGACTGAAAACTGTGAGAAAAAGTAGACGGTAGGCATAAGTGCCTTGGCAAAAAAAATTTTCCAAACCTTTCTCAATCACATTGAAGATCGGGTCTCAAACCTGTCAATAAGGTAATGGTACCTCAGGTGCTGTAATGGTATATTTTTGTAACTGAAATCTTCATCACCTAATTAATTTTAATTTTGAAACTCCGTTTCTAGTGGATATACATGTACTCGAAATGAAATGTCCATAATGAGTTTTAAAATTTTAGTTTGAGAAAGGACTTATTTATTTATTTATTAGACGGATTTTTTTTGGCCGTGTTTACGCCAGTGGCATTTTGCAGAAGAGATCACAAACGCTTTTAGGGAAAGCGGTCCAAACCCCTCAAATTTGTGTGGGCATGCGGGAATCGAACCCGCGACCTCTTGAACTGAAGTCCAAGACGCTAACCATTAGACTACCATTTTAAGATAATATATTAAAATGAACCATTTTAAGATAATACAATATTGTACTTTGGGCAGTTTGTACAACGCAAGTATCTTAAGTGTCATTTGACAAAAATATAGAAGGTGGCTGAAATAAATTTGAACATTTTGTTCTATTAGTAGCTTTGATATAACCTTTTCTATCCCTTGAAAATATTGTATAGGCCTTCCAACTATAGTTTTAAAAACTGAAATAGCCGCCATTTTGAATTTTAGAATAAACTCTATATTGACCATCTAAGAAAGAATATTTTAAAAAACTTTCTTCATTTGCATCTGGTGTGTATAAAGAACATTTGTGTCAAGTTTCATTGCCCAAAGTCTTGTAGTTTATAAGCAAATAAGCTAAAAATGGCCGCCATTTTGAATTTCATAATATACCATGTTCTAGGCTTTTGAGAGAAAATATAGCAAAATTATTTCTTAGTTCGCATCTAGAGCCTGTAAAGAATATTTGTGCCAAGTTTCATTGCTCTAAGCCTTATAGTTTTTGAGTAACTGTGATCAGTCAGTCAGTCAGTCAGTCAGTCAGTGGGTTTTGGCTTTTATATATAGCCTAGTAGATATACCCGCAGCTTCGCCTGCTAAAAGTAGGCCTATAACTAATTTTAACCCTGAGGGGCTGGAAATTCCACCCTTGATTGAAATAAGAAGGTGTTATGTTTCCTCTAAAAATGTTTCCCTCACGATTAGGAAATGTTAAGAATTAGTATCCTCCCATTTGCCAATACAGAGAATGAGCGATAACCCGGGATATAAAACAAAAACGCTAAGGGCAGGTCTTAGACTTAAAATAAAACTTAATTTAGCGTGTTTCTAAAAATAGACGGTAAATGCCTTGGCCAAAAACTATTTCCCAGACGTTTCTCAATCAGATTTGAGGTCAGGCTACTCTACTATCGATAAGGCAAAATATTGTAATGATAGTTTGTGTTTTGGAATTGAAATCCCCATCACCTTAGCAAACCCTCCTAAAGTTATAATTTTGGAAACTCCGTTCCAAGTGCATATACATATGCTCGAAATGAAATGTCCATACTGAGTTTTAAAGATTTTAGTGTGAGTACCTATTTATTTAAAAGACGGGCAACAAATTTTATTTAAGTGGGAATACAAAATAGTACTTCGGGCGGGTCGTACAACGCGAGTAGCTCAAGTTGCATTTGACAAATATGTATAGTGTGTGGCCGTAATAAATGTGTACACTTTATTTTTTTAGTAGATTGGATTTCGTACCTTTCCTATCCCCTGAAAATATTCTATAGACTCCCATCCCATAATTTCAAAAACTAAAATGGCCACCATTTTGAATTTTATAATACACTCTATTTTAGCCGTCTGAGAGAGGATATTTTGAAAACCTTTCTTTGCTTGCTTCTAGAGCCTATAAAGAATATTTGTGCCAAGTTTCATGGCCCAAAGTCTTGTAGTTTTTGAGAAAGTAAACTTTGAATGCCAAAAATGGGCGCCATTTTGAATTTCATAATATACCATATTCAAGGCTTTTGAAAGAAAATGTTGCAAAATCCTTTCTTAGTACGCATCTAGAGCCTGTAGAGAATATTTGTGCCAAGTTTCATCACTCTAAGCCTTATAGTTTTTGAGAAACTGTGATCAGTCAGTCAGTCAGTCAGTCAGTCAGTCAGTCAATGGGTTTTGGCTTTTTTTATATATAGATAGATGAGGGGCTACAAACTGTAAGTAAGAAAGAAAAGTAACAAGTGAAAGTAAGTGTAAGTAAGAAAAGTAACAAGTGAATAACAAAGTAATTTAAAATATTAGCCTTTATTTTGGAAGTTTCATAAAGCTATTTTGCTTCCGATCTTATGATTGTGAATTATTTATTTTAAATTTGTCTTAGTTTAGTTAATTTATAAGTCTTAACAAGAGAACTGAAAAATTTCTGTGAAGTTTGAGTTTTCTCACAATAGCCATTAATGAGTGTTAAGCCAGCTAGACTATTTACTACCTGTAATAATGTCTGCTTCAAGGCAATATCCATAAAACTTACCTGAAAAAAAAAACATTGAAAATTAGTGTAACATGAATATATTAAGATTCAAACTGTATTTTCTATTCACATATTATATGGCTCTATTTATCTCTAATATCCCACCTCATTAATTACAACTGAATACATGCAATTGAAAGAGGAAATAATTCAGTTACGATGATAGCATGTAAAGGGTTTTGAGGTAACAGTACTACTAGTTTTTAACCGCTTGGGCGAGGCAGTCACAAGTCACAAGATTGATATCCTCGAAGATCACTTGACAACGGCCACACAACCTCTCACGGAAGATTACTTTTCGGATACGAATCTCCGGACATGTTATGTTACATTACATTTCCACCTGCGCCTTTCCCCCTCCCCTTCTCACCAATTGCCTTATGCCATCAGAAATGCTTTTTGCTTTCCACTGCACTCCACCTGACATTGTGTCAATGCCAATATATGTAAGTGATGAGCAATATCACTTTTTGAGCAAATCGATGAAGGTTTCATGTAGTGATATTTATCCAAACAGTTTTGCAGTTACATGTTCAATCTCCTAGTTTGTTCAATAACTAAAAAAAAATTACCAGTTTACCATAATAAAGAATCAAGAATCAATCACTTTATTGTCATAAATTACACTCCTTCAGAACTAGCAAAGCTAGCACAGAACAGATGACATTGTCAATATTTTCTTAACCTAAAATAACGATGAAATAAATAAATAAATAGCCAGAGAACAAACATACATTTACATGGATTTAAAATTGTTAATTTTTTACGACAATCCTATCCTTATTCATTCAAATATATGCCCAATGAATAGTACATTTTTTCAATCAGATAACCTTTTAACTTATTTTTGAGACAATTTTCCTTCATTATATTTTTTAACCTGTTGGGTAGTTTATTGAAAAGTTTCCTTCCCATATATTGCGGAGTTTTCTGAAGAATGTTTGTATACAATTATCTCAAAAACGGCTCCGAGGATTTCCTTCAAAGTCTGGAAATAAATAATTTATGACTCAAAAACATGTTCTTTGCAGATAAATCGGCCAGAGAAAATCTAATAACGCAATAAAACTAATTTTAAAGTTGTAAAATTATAACATTGGCCTTATGAGTTACCATAATAGCAACGAAATAAACAAATAAATTGTAAACAAATTAAGTAATCATGACAGTTGTTTGCAAACTACAGCCATCTAGGGAGACTACGTGTGGCATAAATATTGCATAGAGTAATTAAAAAAATTTTATTTATAAATTTTATGACGTAGAAATATTTGATAGTATAGATAAACTCAATTATTAAGTTCAAGCCTTATGGTTTCTATTGTAAAACTAAGAAACGTGATGGAAAAAATAATTTTAATGGACAATTAAGCTAAATTTATGTGTGGACCAATACATTTACCAAAATTGCATGTTTTGTGCCAATATATAATAATTATGATGATTATGATTCTAATAATCGTTTCCATGCAAATCTGTGTGGTCATTTTTCTATTTGGTTGCCGATTTCAATATGAAATTTTTATAGATAAGTATACTCCTTTGATAATCATGAAAAATAAAATAGGATACCAATATTTTTTCCTTATTTTAATTCAAATATCCAACACACCACCAATGCACCAACGCTTCCTTTGATATTAGATTACAATGTAAATGGAAATTTCATATTTTCATTTATGACTTTAATATTCAACACAATAAATTCATTAAAATTTCTCTTTAGCTCGTTTAACATGAACATCAGTGGTATGTTTGTCTGAGGAAATAAACTATTTTATTTCCTTCTTTATTAAGTTATTTAAAACATCTTTACCTCATTATGGTTGCAATTGTTTCTTTTAATATTTTTTTCATTTTAAAAGTATTGAAAGGAAAATAATTGGAAAGTATAAACTACAAAGAATTTGAAACTATACCTAAAACTGGAAAAAATAAGCCAGATGTTTATTGCACTTTTGCCATCTTCCATGTGCTATGTGTTTTGCGCTCGCCCTATGGGAGCTGTTTATAAGAAGTGTCTCTTTACCTCAGATCAGTTTCGTTCTCTATTAACTTTTAATTGGGTAAAAAGATGACATCACGACACAAATCGAGCTTACACACCTTCTTGATTGTCTGTTTTTTCCATTACATCTCCTCTTCCCCAAGTATACATGTCATGTTTTGGTTCTGATATATTTGAACATGTGATTAAGATTCATTTTACTATTAAAAAACTATTGATAAAACATAGATCTACAAGTGAACTGTGTGTGGCAAACCCTGAATAAAAAAAAAATTACTTTAAGGTCCATGCCAAATTTCATTAAGATCGGACCATTTTTACGCGAGTTATCGTGCTTAAAGACACATGTATATATACATATATATATATATATATATATATATATATATATATATAATATATGTCGTAGCCACTTGCTGTAATTGGGCACTTCATGAAGTGTCCAGCGCTGACCGGGCACTTCATGAAGTGCCCAGCTCGCGTGGGCACATAGTGTAATTGAATGGTTTCATCAAAAATTACAGTATGTGACCAACAAAACTGGGCACTTCATGAAGTGCCCAACGCTCGATGGTCACTTGCTGTAATTAATTCTTTTACACCATATACCCAGCCCAGTTGCTGGACACTTGATGCAAAAACTTAAAACCGCTTTTTACGTTGCTGTTGGTAGTGATCCAACGTGTTATTTTCAATTTTAAAAGATGGAAAAAGTTATAGAATAATTTAAAACATTGAGAATAAGATTATCTACCACTAAACCAGACGATTCTTGCCTGTATGTTTTTTATGTTGGTTTCTTCAGTGTTTTCTGAGTTATAATTATTCAAGTTTTTCTTACTACACATAATTATTAATATTATTTTTCAAACAATATACTGTTTTAAAATAGTTTATATTTTAAATAATATTATGATTAATGATGAATAGCAAAATAAATTTTATGCTGTAATAATTAAAAAAAAAAACATTAACAATTTTACCTAACACTTTTATACAGAGAGTCTGGAAACTGTGGTAAAATATTACCTTGATGTAGAGGTGAAAATAAGAAAATTGTTCATAAAAATATAGGTTCTGAACTACTTAGTTTTCCGTCTGTGTGTCTGTGCGTTTTACCATTGACTTTGAATCTCTTCAGAGTCTCTCTTTGAATGGTCAAGAGATTCAAAGTCAATGGTTTTACATATTTAATTATATCTAATGGGCCTCCTAACGTATGAACTTCAAACTTGGTAAATGAATGACCACTATTAAGAAATACTTTTTAAGAAGTATCAAATGTCTACTTTGTACCATTTTTAAATGACCACTGTTTATTGTTTTTAAAGCTAAATATCTTAAAAATCGTAAATGTACTTTCAGTAATGTATTTTAAATACTTTTTTATATTTCTGCTGACACCACTAGCTTAAAAAATTAAGTTTATATTATTACGTCAAAGACTTATATTCGCAAATTTATATGAAGAATCTTTCTATAGGGATATCCTTATGACAGTTACAGATTATTCAATGGCTAGTGGTTGCTCAAAGATTAGGGGTTGCTAGAAAAGTTCAATTTTTAATTATCGTCATAATTTTTTTAACATCGCATTACCTATAATTTTATGCTATTGTTTAATTTTATAACTATTTTAAAACTACAATAATGTTTTTGAAACTTTAAACCAATCATAGTCATTTATAATGTTTTATTCTTGAATAAGTGTTTATGATTTTATTATGAAAAATAACTAATTTTTTGTTACTGTTTATTTTAGTAAGATCCTAACAAATAAAACGCAAAATTCATTATCCAAATACTACGTAGACTAATTAATTATTTTTAAAGTGTGGGTAAGTAAAACCAATATTAAAATTATAGGATTTGAAATATATTTAAAATGTGTAATAGCATGTTTAACATTTACATTAAATATCACTTCTTTAACACTGACATTAGGACTTCATGTAAACATTGGTATTTATTTAAATCTGCAAAAGATTTTATAGCAGGTGTCCAACATGACTCGATAGTTACAGCATGTGCCCAATGAGCGTTGGGCACTTCATGAAGTGTCCAGTTTCGTTGGGCACATGCTGTAATTTTGATTTAAATAATCGAGTTACACTATGTGCCCAAGAGCGCTGGGCACTTCATGAAGTGCCCGATTACAGCAAGTGGCTACGACATATACATGTGTATTTTATATATATATATATTGAAAAAATGATTATTGTGATTAGGGCTACTAATATGTTATATTGATACATAATTTATTAACAGAGTACCCTTTTTTTAGTTTAAAAAACATTTATTTGACTTACTAAAATGTTTTTTTAACTAAAAAAAGGGTACTCTGTTAATAAATTATGTATCAATATAATATATATATATATATATATATATATATATATATATATATGTATTTATGAAAATGAACGAATAGTGTTTTTCGCTTTTGGGGGCCCCAAAACGAAAAGTTATCATGGTCTTGGGCTTAGGTCTTGCTATGAGTGCTATGGTAACAGCTTCTTCCCTATAGGGGAAATTCGCTAAAACTAAAAATATTCAGTTAAATTTATGAAAGATGATCAAGATCTTCTTTAAACTGAATTTATAATTGAAAACACATTAAGTTTTTCTATCTTTTATTTAGATCTTGATCCTTTAGTTAATAACATTACTATTAGGATAGAGGAAAAATATTTATTTAAGATTGTCTTATATATAGAGAGCTGACTGAATTACTAACTTAAATGGAAAAAAAGCTTGAATAACTGGATTAAAGCATGCAAGAGAACAATCAAACAGTTGTTGGTGCAGAGTTAGCAAGTGTTTATGAATGTTGCCTTGTTAAGTCAACGGGAGAGAACTGGCAAATCTGCCATTGTTTGCAAAGACTACTTGGAAATTTCTGACATTCATTTTCTTCACTGTTACATTAGTGATATAGATTTTTGACAGTGTTATTCAAGACATTAGTTATTCAAGACTTTTATTTTTACAGAATAAGTTTATGTTTTTGTACAAAAGTAATATTACATAGTGTAAAAAAATACAAACTATTTCCTGGTGCAAAAAGATTTTCAGAAATTTAGTATATGGTTATTTACAAATACAATGCTGTAAAAGTTTGAGTAAATCTATTTTACTAGAGGCTTGAAAGGGCTAAAAGCCCCTAATAGGAAAATATTCAAAGTAAAACAATCCTTTTGTATCATAGAACAAAACACGATCATAATAACCTAGCTTTTATATCCACCATATGTTAATATCCAGCTCACGTTTTGAACCAAGCAAAAGCACCACATGCTTTGATGTAAACAAATCAGGTGTTTTTAAATCCCAAAGCTTTTTAAATGGCAGATATTTCACATTAATTCTCATTTTCTGACAAACTCCAAGCAATTTCAGTAGCCTACATTACAAATTGTATTTTTCTGTACTGTACAAAGAAAAAGACAAACATAAATTTTGAGATAACCACACAATCTACTTGTGGGACAAAACAAGAAAGTTTAATACAGGAGTAATAACTCAGTTCTAAGCCACTCAGATGTGACGGGGAAATTATTGAGGGAGCTTTGTGGGAAACGAATGAATAATTTGTCTCTATTTCAAATTCCCTGGTTGGTTGGAATGATCCGGATAATGGAATGTATTCGTTAATTTGGAAACAGAAAGTTTATAGAAAAAAGTCTTATTGTGATGATACACTAGCCACTAAAATGATGATGTCAAGATATACAAAGTTAATTCTAAACTGTGAATACAGAATAATATTAAAATAATTACAATAAAACTATTTACCCAGTATTGAAACATTATTTATCATGTAAAAATTATACATTTTTCACAAATAACAATATAATACCTAGTGGACCAACCTTGCTCAGTAATTCATTATTTTTCTCAGTTTTACACTATATATCATTTTTACACAACTTTCTGTTATAAAACTTATGACTAAACAGATCTAATACTTTTTATGTTTAAATTTTTAGTCGTTATTTGGTTATCTAAATAGCTACCTGTTGGCCCTAAGTTAAAATTTTAAAACATTAACATTCAGTTTAAGCAAATTTTCCCTATAGTGAAGAAGCTCTTACTCTAGTCTCATGGTAAGACCTAAGCCAGAAACCACCAAGTCTTCGTTTTGTGGCCCCCACGTGATAAAAACACCATTCTTTAATTTCATCTAGTTGAGATCTACTAGGTTATTGCCAAAAACCTCTCAATTTTACATTTTTGAGGCAGCAGACCTGCATACTCACTTCCTATGTAATAGAGATTATTGTTATATTAAAATCCAATATTGAAGCCCAAAACATAGTACCTTAAGTTTAACATTTCAATCAATAGTGAAGATACTCCACTAAATGTTTCAACATGTTACAGAATTGTTGAAACTTAGGCATAAGTTGATTTTATTTAGACTGAAGACTGAGCCTGAAAGATTTTACTTTCAGGCTCAGTCTGAATGATTTATGTACTGATTTGAAATTCGCGAGTATGCATATCTGCTGCAACGAGATTAAGGTCTAGCGAGATTAAGATCAGCAATTAGGTTTTGACTGGCAATATGACCTGTATAAAACACTTTTTCATTAAACCACTGTAAAATCGGCAGTTTTTATTAAGTGTGTTGCATAAAATAAAACACCTTGACTTCATTATACTTTTTATTTGATTAAGTCTCAGATCAACCATTCAATACATTTCTGTTAAAGGACCTTCTCTGAAAATAAGTTGTAGGGCAGTTGCATGTCAGTATCGAGTACAACTTTGGCTGGTAATTTATTTCTGCAGCGCTGCATATATTACATGAAGCTGCGAACTACAAGAGAAAACTTTCTTCATTTTTATAAAAAGAAAGAGAATATACCGTACAATAGAAAGGGGCATCTTATTTTTTAAGATTTTGAATACCTCAAGAACTCTCATTTATTGGTTGTAAAATATCACTCAGAATAATTTGTTAAAAATTTCACTCATCTTTTATTTAGGCTACTTCAAGAATTTTAAATTAAAATTATAGGAATGAAATTTAATTTTTTATATTTGGAAAGGAGATACGATTTTATTTCATTTGGATAAGGAAATATAACTGTATGTTATAGAAATAATTATTGTTAACCCTTGAGCGGGCGCTTCACCGGCAAAACGCGAGCGGGCGCATGCGGAGTTTTACTCCGCAACACTAGATTGCACAAATTTAACCCATTTTACCTATTTTATAACGAAATATTGTATTTAAATATTGACAAACTTCATTAGGAATCACATTTCATCGTCGATTCAATTAATTGTACAACTTAATAGGTGTAATATTTCAGTTAAACATAGTAAGTAATTTTCTAGTATAAAATATGTATTAATTGTTATTCACATTTTTGGACTTTTCCTTTCACTTCTTATTTTCAAAAGCAAAAGGAAAAGTCCAAAAATTAATAATAATTATAAATCCATTAATATTATGAATTTTAAAAATTGGTATCAGTGTCCGTGTAACGGGAGAGGGCGCTCCGCAGACTGAGACGGCATCTCTGAATTGCATATAACCAGGTCCCAAGGGGGGGGGGGGTGGGGGGTATAAATAGCTTTAGGAAATTCCTGGAATGAGGTGCATAAAGTACGGAGCTGGACATGACCGCCGACACCCATTATGTCTGTTTATTTTAACATAAAAAACCCGTGCGGAGAAAAACTCCGCGTGTGCCCGCTCGAGGGTTAAACTTAAGAGTGGTTAGCTTATTCCACAAACTGAAATAAAATAAAATTGTGGATTAATTTTGCAGGAATAAAAGATGAATTTAAATATAGTGAGCTGGAAAAGGCAAGAAATCTTTTTTCAGGAACACAAAAATTGTTCATAGTTTATATGTAAAAATCCTACAACATTTTACAAAATTCCAAAAACTGAAGACGAATAAAAAAACTCTGCTTGAAATTACATGTTTAATCCTTTTGAAATTCAACTTAAAAATTAATAGTTAGTCGTTTTGATTTAAAATACCAATTACACTGTTTATAACACTGAAATAAAAAGAAGAATCAAATCACACTAAGTTAAAGATCCTTACTTTAGATAATAGCAAAAATAATTTTTACATAAACTTTTTTATTTCATTTTTTTTTTCAAAAAGGAGTAGGCCTATATTGAAAATATTACCAATAACCAGCAAAATTTTTTTTCATTGGAAATTACAATTTATATATTTTTAAGTAAACTTCGAGGTAAGATAGTGTGTAGGGTACTGGCAAGGTTGCATGTTTAACAGAAGTGAAGCATTGATTCCTTCAGGGTCAATATGTCTACGTGGCAAACTGTCCCCTGCCATGACAGAACTATGTTTACGCCAACTTTCCCCTACACAGGGTCCTAAAAGTGACAATCTAAAAGGAGATTTAATCAAAAGATTTGAAGGACAGAGGAGAAATAAAATGAGAGAATAAAAATAAACAGTTTGAATTTCCTGGACCCTGTATATTTCCACTCCAATAGAATCTCTTATCTTTTGCTTTCATGACATCCGACACATTTAAAAGTAACTTCAGTCTTTATGTACTTATTGTATATTTGTTGACAACGACATTAATATTTGTATTATCCATGTCACTGTAACAAAGAAATTAAGGGGAAAGTTTTCAGGCAAGAAAAATTAATTAAAAAGTCTTAATGCCAGTGGTGCAGCCAGAATCTAATTTTAAGGGAGGGATTAAAGTGGGTGGTCAGGAGGCTCTCCCTCCCAGAATTTTAAAGCCTTAAATTAGGGAATATATCATATATTTAATTTCGTAAGGCGATTCTTTGCGTCAAAATTGTGGGCGTCTGGCAAGTCGTAGGAAGATGGGAGAGGGTTTAAATTAAAGGTCTCTTTTCCGTGATGGCGGGAAAAATAATTAAATGGCTTGGAATTCACCAGAAAACGAGAAATTACGTAAAATATCTGTCATTTAAAAAGCATTGGGATTTAAAAACGTCTTCTTTGTTTACGTAAAACATGTGATGCTGATACTTGATTGAAAATCATGTGATAGGCTAGATATAAATGTAAGGTAGTTTCTGTTTGCTATTACTGTATTTTGTACTATAATAAAAAAGGATTGTTTGAATTTTCCCTCATTAGGGGCTTTTAGCCCCTTCAAGCCACTAGTATCTTGTTAATTAGATATAAGAGTAGAAAAATACTGTAAAATTAAAGAATTAGGTCAGTCAAACCTAAATTTTTGGTATATACTAAATTGCAACAAGTTATCAATTAAAATTAAAAAAATAATAATAATATTTTTAATTTTGGTTTTATTATAAAGTATATAGTGCTTTACAGCATGAAATTTGAAGTAAAAAAGTCTTGGTAGCCTATCTCAGCAACCTATACTTAACACAAACCAATAACTTAAGAAAGGCTTACAAACTAACTTTATAACATATCTTCAAGATTAATTTGGTTAAGATAGTTCTATAAGAACTTTGATCCGTAACTGCCCTGTAAAAATATTTACATTGCACATGTAACATGTAAATGTTGTGGTTGACCACAACCTAACAGAATAAAAATTTTATATCCCTAAAAATCCTTTAATTGTGACCCCTTCTGATACTGTTGAACAAGTAAAATGTTTCACTGTCATATTCTTTTGTTTATATTTAATTATACTATTACATGTAATAAATTGAAATAATATTTAGGGTCGATAAGAGATTTAACGCATACGATTTGGAAAAGCAAAGTGTTTCAAAATATTATTTCTTTACCGCAGTAATATTAAATTAAGGATTTTACACATGACTGAAGCTTATTTCTCATTGACACGTTTTACTAAAAAATACAAGCATTACCTTCACAGGTCGCAAGATTTTTTTGTGGAGTTAGCGACCGTTCTATGGATAAAAAGTGGACAAAACTTTTTTTAAATTTTCAACAAATTGCTTATAGGTGATTACGTTTCAAATGCTGAAATATATTTGCAGAAGAAGACAAATTTTAAATACTACCGACCAAAGTCTAGTAAAGGGATTCTAAGTTTATTTCATTACACATAAATTAAAATAACAATAATACAATATAAAATTTTTAAAACAGCGGAAATTCAGTATTCCAAGCGAAAGTCAGCGACAAAAGCCAACGAGACGGGGAGTTGTGAATAAAATGAATCTGATACAGCGTGGCAGTTGCATGCTGATGAACACATTTAGAACTAATTAGCAGTTCAACCACATGTATTAACGTCTCTGCACTAAACGCTCACTGGGCTACTGAATCTGTCAAGTTGTTGAACTCTAATTGGTGGTAACTGGGCCGTACTCCTCTAATATCTCTAATAAACCTGTGGACTATTTTATTACCCCGTGCATTAATATAATAATTAATTGAAGGATGCAACTTTTTTCATGTCAATGCCAGTGGTTTTTCTTTTAAAATACCTAATGAGTATCAAGCAAAATCAAGTAAGATATATTTCAGGAAGGATGCAAACTTTCATTTTTTATAAAACATAATTAATTCATTCTTTACGTTTTCTGGGTTTCCCCTCATAGAATCGTCAGTACGCTGTACAGAGATTCATAGGGATACATTGTTACCCTATGTTTCCGACTCTGTAATCAAACTGAGTGCAGTAGTGAAATTTTACTCGCCCTGAAGTTGGACGTCTGTAACGAGTCCAAAACACTGGCTAATGTACAACAAAGTGATGATTCTTTGCGGGGAAACCCAGAAGACCTAGGGAGTGATTTAAGTGCCCGTGGAAGATCTTTGAATATTAACATAATCAATTGGTTTGCATTAAGCTTGGAACAAGTTGGATGAAAGATAACTTTTTTGCCATTGCCCTTTATCACCTCTATATTATTAGGTACAGAAGTCTCTTTGATAATAGCATGTGCAAAAAGAACACAATGGAATTTTGCTGTAATTTTTATGTATTTTCGTATGAGGTTATTTCATAAGTGAAAATTAAAAGGTTTAGGAGTGTTATGATTACGCTACTTCATACCAGTTTGTTTAAATGTGTTAATACAAAAAAACAAACTTTGAGAAAATTATATTTCTTTTGAAATACAAAACAAATATTTTTAACCAACCATGAGAAAAATTGTTTACATCCTATTATTATATTTTTAGTTTGGTACATATACTTGTGAGTATGAATTATGTTTGTTTTAAACTAGCTTCAAGAATAATAATATATGGGATTTAGGTTAGGAGCTAAGCAACAAGCACGTCCGACAGTTTCCTGCTTCTTGTGCAGAGTTGGAGTTATCCCCCGGGTGGAATTCTGTGGTAACGTTCTTCTTAGCTCTTCTGACCCTGTCTTTAACCACTGATAAGCTGCAGTTAGTTGTTTTGTTTCTTGGCCTGGCACAAACACACTTGGAAAAACCAGAGCTGTTCCGTACATTAATTTTTCAATATTAAAAAATTTATTCCCTTGTGTTTTAAAAAACCTAGAGACTGGTGATCAATTACATCTTTAAGTTTTTTTAATTGATTGTGTTTAGTGTTTTAATGGATTATATATTTTAACATAATTATGTTTACAAAGATTTATAAGGAGGTGATTTAAATGTTTAAAAATCTATTGCGTTTATTTACATGCTTCTTCCAACAAAATATTTGCCCACTTATGTATTTTTTCATCTACAACAAGAATATTGAGAAAAGAAAGACTTAATAGCAGTGGTTTTGTAAAAGCATGGTTCTTTTAATCATTTTATAGGCTACTAAATACTTTTTGTAAGACACCAAGGCACCCTGGTGCATATTTTAAGTTGAATACAAATTAAAAATGAGCATGGGTTGAGTGATATGATGGCCTTGTTACTGGAACATACCAGCTGATTCATTTTATCATGATTAACAACCAAAAGAAGCTCATGATTAACTAGTATCCCAGTAACTAGCAGCAGTGTCCAAAATCAAAGTATATGAAAACGAGAAGAAGCCTTGTTGGGAGGCCTAAGCCAAATCATACTTTTAGTATGGGCCTAGTTGATATTAGTGTAATGGCTGTAAAAATAAGTTATTAAAATAGGTTCGTAAAGTTTTAGCGAATTTCCCCTACAGGGAAGAAGCTACTACTGTAGGTCTCATGGTAAGACCTAAGCTCGGGACCATTATAGCTTTTTGTTTTGGGGCCCCCAGAAGCAAAAAACACAATTCTTTTGAATTTATATATATATAACTGTTAGCACAATAGCGGCCGCAAAAATGGTCCAATCTTTATGAAATTTGGTACGGACATGTAAAGTGGTAATCAATTGGACGAGTTCGTAAACCAGCCTGATCGGACCACCAGAAGAGGGGGGGGGGGGTAAAGGGGCATAAACCCCCCTAAAAATGGTTTTGAGTTTTTTTACATAGAAAAATTTAAAAATCCATTTTTTGTTACCACCATTGAATTCAGCAAAAAAAAACGAACAATTTAATATTTTGAATCACTGTTCTATGTCCATTGGTTACCGAGATATTGAAACTGCTAAACACAGTACGTTGTCCCAATGTTATCATTCTGGGAAATAAATAACATTCTATATCTCACTTATTTCTCAACATATCTTGATAAAACTTGGTAAATGGCCTCTTCTAGTTCAGATCTATTAAATATTGAATTAAAACCACCCAGTTTTAATATACCTGTAGCAGCAAACCTGCATACTCATTTCCCATGTTATTCTTATGGAGCTTACAAAATCGTGTCAAGTTTCGCTATGTTGGATTGAAATATGTTATTTTGCATTTGAAATTCGCTGAGTATGCTGGTCTGCTGCAACAGGGGTATTTTTTTTCAATTAATTAACTCATAAATCCAACAAATTTTTTTCGAACTAACTTTTTTCAAACTTGATATATAATTTGGTACATATACTTATAAAGGGGTCTACCTACATTTAGAGGAAACAATATTCTTTAAATATTACTGATGATGCAGTACAAAATAACAATATTACTAAATGAAAATCTATTCAAAACCCAGTATGTTTAAAAAACAATGATTGCACAGTGAAAGCTTTGTATCGGCGGATCGTACACATGGATTCACAACAATGTCAGACTGTTTATCTTTATTTTAAGGCTCGATAACGGCCATTGGCTAATTTGATGACGAGGTTTATCTGCGACTGTTGATGTTCCTCTGCGGAACCCGAGCTACTGCTCATTTGTAAACTTTCCTAATTGCCAGTCAATATTTGGTACCCAGCCAAGTGTTCGAGGCTGTGGTTGGTCACGTGTTCAAAAAAATAAGACTAACATTATATAATGCGCTTGAATAAAAAATTAATCTAACAACATTGTTAATAAAGGCTTTAAACGGGAGCTAAATTATTTAAATATAGGAGCTGGCTTGTTAGAAAGTATAAGGGAACTAAGTAAATTTATTTTATTATACAGTATAAACTATAACTTTTTATAGCCTTTGCTACACTCAATCCCTGCAAAAGCTGCCTTAACAATATCATGTCGCATCTATGTACAGTAGAACCTCACTAGTCCGACCTCCGATAGTCCGACTCCTCGGTTAATCCGACCATGCCGCCGGGGAAGATAGGCCTCCGCGGCTTTCTCTTCGGTTAGTCTGACCACGCAATCGGAAATTGATGTTTGTTTACATTTCCGGTGCATTCCTCCGTTCAGGTTGGCTCCTGTCGATGACGTATTACTCATTGGGAGTGCGTATATTGTTCAGTAGAGCAATAACATTTGGTGCGGTTAGTGTTTTTGTCCTAATATCATTTTTTACAGTGCAGTAGCTTGTTAAACATTCTTAATGCAATTGTTTTCTGATCGAAATACAGTTTTTGTACGTTTTCATGTCAATAAAATGAGTTCATCCAATAATCCGACCTTTTCGCTGTTCCGACCATGCCTGAGCTGTACCGTACATTAATTTTTCAATATTAAAAAATTTATTCCCTTGTGTTTTAAAAAACCTAGAGACTGGTGATCAATTACATCTTTAAGTTTTTTAATTGATTGTGTTTAGTGTTTTAATGGATTATATATTTTAACATAATTATGTTTACAAAGATTTATAAGGAGGTGATTTAAATGTTTAAAAATCTATTGCGTTTATTTACATGCTTCTTCCAACAAAATATTTGCCCACTTATGTATTTTTTCATCTACAACAAGAATATTGAGAAAAGAAAGACTTAATAGCAGTGGTTTTGTAAAAGCATGGTTCTTTTAATCATTTTATAGGCTACTAAATACTTTTTGTAAGACACCAAGGCACCCTGGTGCATATTTTAAGTTGAATACAAATTAAAAATGAGCATGGGTTGAGTGATATGATGGCCTTGTTACTGGAACATACCAGCTGATTCATTTTATCATGATTAACAACCAAAAGAAGCTCATGATTAACTAGTATCCCAGTAACTAGCAGCAGTGTCCAAAATCAAAGTATATGAAAACGAGAAGAAGCCTTGTTGGGAGGCCTAAGCCAAATCATACTTTAGTATGGGCCTAGTTGATATTAGTGTAATGGCTGTAAAAATAAGTTATTAAAATAGGTTCGTAAAGTTTTAGCGAATTTCTCCTACAGGGAAGAAGCTACTACTGTAGGTCTCATGGTAAGACCTAAGCTCGGGACCATTATAGCTTTTTGTTTTGGGGCCCCCAGAAGCAAAAAACACAATTCTTTTGAATTTATATATATATAACTGTTAGCACAATAGCGGCCGCAAAAATGGTCCAATCTTTATGAAATTTGGTACGGACATGTAAAGTGGTAATCAATTGGACGAGTTCGTAAACCAGCCTGATCGGACCACCAGAAGAGGGGGGGGGGTAAAGGGGCATAAACCCCCCTAAAAATGGTTTTGAGTTTTTTTACATAGAAAAATTTAAAAATCCATTTTTTGTTACCACCATTGAATTCAGCAAAAAAAACGAACAATTTAATATTTTGAATCACTGTTCTATGTCCATTGGTTACCGAGATATTGAAACTGCTAAACACAGTACGTTGTCCCAATGTTATCATTATGGGAAATAAATAACATTCTATATCTCACTTAATTCTCAACATATCTTGATAAAACTTGGTAAATGGCCTCTTCTAGTTCAGATCTATTAAATATTGAATTAAAACCACCCAGTTTTAATATACCTGTAGCAGCAAACCTGCATACTCATTTCCCATGTTATTCTTATGGAGCTTACAAAAACGTGTCAAGTTTCGCTATGTTGGATTGAAATATGTTATTTTGCATTTGAAATTCGCTGAGTATGCTGGTCTGCTGCAACAGGGGTATTTTTTTTCAATTAATGAACTCATAAATCCAACAAATTTTTTTCGAACTAACTTTTTTCAAACTTGATATATAATTTGGTACATATACTTATTAAAGGGGTCTACCTACATTTAGAGGAAACAATATTCTTTAAATATTACTGATGATGCAGTACAAAATAACAATATTACTAAATGAAAATCTACTCAAAACCCAGTATGTTTAAAAAACAATGATTGCACAGTGAAAGCTTTGTATCGGCGGATCGTACACATGGATTCACAACAATGTCAGACTGTTTATCTTTATTTTAAGGCTCGATAACGGCCATTGGCTAATTTGATGACGAGGTTTATCTGCGACTGTTGATGTTCCTCTGCGGAACCCGAGCTACTGCTCATTTGTAAACTTTCCTAATTGCCAGTCAATATTTGGTACCCAGCCAAGTGTTCGAGGCTGTGGTTGGTCACGTGTTCAAAAAAATAAGACTAACATTATATAATGCGCTTGAATAAAAAATTAATCTAACAACATTGTCAATAAAGGCTTTAAACGGGAGCTAAATTATTTTAATATAGGAGCTGGCTTATTAGAAAGTATAAGGGAACTAAGTAAATTTATTTTATTATACAGTATAAACTATAACTTTTTATAGCCTTTGCTACACTCAATCCCTGCAAAAGCTGCCTTAACAATATCATGTCGCATCTATGTACAGTAGAACCTCACTAGTCCGACCTCCGATAGTCCGACTCCTCGGTTAATCCGACCATGCCGCCGGGGAAGATAGGCCTCCGCGGCTTTCTCTTCGGTTAGTCTGACCACGCAATCGGAAATTGATGTTTGTTTACATTTCCGGTGCATTCCTCCGTTCAGGTTGGCTCCTGTCGATGACGTATTACTCATTGGGAGTGCGTATATTGTTCAGTAGAGCAATAACATTTGGTGCGATTAGTGTTTTTGTCCTAATATCATTTTTTACAGTGCAGTAGCTTGTTAAACATTCTTAATGCAATTTTTTTCTGATCGAAATACAGTTTTTGTACGTTTTCATGTCAATAAAATGAGTTCATCCAATAATCCGACCTTTTCGCTGTTCCGACCATGCCCCCGGTCCCGTAGGTGACGAGGGTATTAGCGAGGTTCTACTGTATTTTGAAAAGCCAGCTTATTACTCCAGAACTGAGCTCTTCAATGCGCTTCCTCTCTTTCATTTGAAAGATGAATTCTAACCGTAGCATAAAAGATCTCTTTGTGTTTAGAATATTTTGAAACAGATGTTATTCACTTTATAAAATTGTTAATCAGCTTATTACTTTGTAAGTTACTGTCTCCCTATTGGATGAAGCAAAACCAGATTGAAGACAAGGGTGATAAAGACAACTCACATCAAAGGAGAATGAATTGGGAAATGTTTTTCAAATATCTGTTTTCAACTGCAGTTAAATATTCTTATGCAGTCGGCTTATTAGCTTCACAATATTCAGTTTTTCAATTTTATTAGCAAAATAGATGCATCCGATAAAATAAAATCTACACAATATAGCAATTTTAAACACTACTGATAATACATTTTGAAATATTTTGAATAAATATCAAAATATGTGAATGATAAAAGGTATAGGCCTTAATTTTTTGATGATGATTTAAAATAACACCTTTTAAGCGATTTGCCCGTATGGTCATACCATACGGCATATTAACTTATCGTTTTGAAGTCTCCAAATGCCAATAACACCATTTGTAAAAACTTAAACAAAGCACTTACAAGGGACTTAAAAAGCAGTAATTAATCAGTCAAGCTCCAAAACCAGCCCTATCAGACCATCAAAAGAGGTTAAAGGAGAATGAACCCTCCTAAAAAGGTTTTTTGGGATTATTACATAAAAAAATACAAAGTAACAGAATTCTGGTTTGAACCACTGTATTCAGCTTGAAAAAACCAAATAATATAGTATTTTTTAATCATTGTTCTATGTTCAAGGGTTACAGAGATATATAAAGCTAAACTAAATACTAAATAAAGGTAAACACAGAACGCTGTCCCAATGTTAACATTATGAGGAATAATTATAATTTCATATCACACTTATTTTCCCAGTTAAGACAAACGTAAAGTGCGATATAAGTATGGGTATAATTTGCCTAGATTTCTGTCTGTTGGTCTGTTTGTGATTTTTTCAAATTATTTTTTATCTTGGGAATTTTTCAAGATAGAAATTCCAAAATTGGTACAAATGTGTAGTGTAGAAGGTTAAAAGAGCTTAAAAAATTTCGTCCCAATATCTCAAGCCTTTCAATGTGGCGGCCATTTAAAATCTTTCATACAAAATTTCATGAAAACCGCAAATATTAAGAAAAGAATATAAATCCAAATCAAATGAGACCTTGCTTGTTAAAATCATATCAAAAACAACTGAATTATCAGTTTTTTTACACATTCGGTTACGCAATTTAATAGGACTGCCATACAGCTCCTTTAAGTTTATTAGGTATTAAATTGCGTAACAGAATATAGAAAAAACTGATAACTCGGATGTTTGTGATCCGATTTTAACAAATAAGGTCTCATTTGATTTGGATTCAAAGTTCAAAATTCAAGTTTTATTCCTTTGCAAAAACTGATGTCGACAAATGTCGACAGTGGTCACGAGCGGTCACAGGTCCATTATTGTCAGAGGCTATGTTATTTATTATCATTCGCTATGTAGTATGGAGTTACACGGCAAAAACACCATAGATCGACCTACAGCAGGACGTCTGAGCTCAAAAGAGCTCCAGTTGTGTACCAGCTGACGTCCGTTATAGCGAAAAACACTTCTTGGACACTGTGGAGAAGCAAGTCTGATGTACCGACGTACCCATTGTGGAAAGGCTACAAGAAAAATCTGCGGTACATGTCGAGTTGGTTGCCATGTTCTGTGTAACAAAACATTTTACTCGCTGTGACCCATTGTCAAAACTCTGCACAGATTTTTGGGTAAAAATACTACGGAACCTTTACGGGAATTCATGGAAGAGACTTTTATTATGGTTTTATTTTAGATTTGTTTAAAATATTTCATATTCCAGCAATTATTTTTGAAAGTTCTGATATCTTATCACATTCATCAAATGTTTTACTTATTGGCCGTTTTGACTGCATTTTTATGGTCTAATTTACTATCAAGTTTTACTATCGACTTGTATAACTAAAAACACTGTGTAGTATACATTTTTTACTATTACATAAAAATTTTCCCATTGTAGTTGATTGTTACTTACCTCATTTACAAACTTTTTTAGGTAATGTCCTTTTACCTGACTTTTTATTGCAGTATTTACTATATCTTTACACCTAAACTTGTGAAACCTATGTGTTTCCTACCAATATATACTTTTTGTTCTTGTGTGTTTTTTCATTTCTTTTGTTTGGTTTGTCATTTTATATATTTAGAAGTATAATAGGTCATATTTATGTTAACAATTACAAACCTGATGACGCTCGCTGTCGGCTGTTTCGTCACTTACACACTGTACCCATTCGTGCCCACTATCGACATATGTCGACATGCCATAATTTATATAAAAATGAGTATAAAAAATTAAAAACAATCAAAATCTGTGTTTTTGTACAATTAACAACAAAATACTAAGCAGAAAACGAAATCCAAGAAAAAAAATTAATTTGGGCATAAATGGGTTAAAACGGCTTGAGATATTGGAACGAAATTTTTTAAGCTCTTTTAACCTTCAAAACAACACATTTGTGCCAATTTTGAAATTTCTATCTTGAAAAATGCCCTAGATATAAAATAATTTTTTTTAAATCACAAACAGACCGACAGACAGAAATCTAGGCATTTTAGACCCATACTTATATGGCATTTTCTGTTTGTCTTAGCCCAAGGAACAAGTCCACAAAATATGTCTAGACAATTTGGAAACACCCCGTATATGAATAAGATATAATAAGCAGTTGATCTTCTGCAATTGAGGTAGTATTTTTAACAGACGATAACTTTTTTCACCACATTCCTATTACCTTTAATATTCTAATATCATGCTTAACATTCAAAGAAATATGTTTTAACAAAATAAATGTATGAAATAAAATATATGTAGGGAATTCAAAGAAGTGTTTAAAGTATTTCCATGCTACAATTTTTAAGTTATTGTGGTCTAAAAGTTTTATACTGTCAATGGCCTCAGTCTTATGCTGACCTCTTCCCTAAAGGGGAAAATTTGCTAAAACCATGGAGCAAACCCTGCCTTATACATTGTAAATCCCATTTTTTTTATGTATCCCGTTATTTCTTTTTGGAATACCTTAATTTACAGATTTTAAAAATTGCTTTCTTAGTGTAACAAATTGTTTAACAATCAAATCAGGTTTGTTTCCAATTCTGACATATCTTCGTGGTTTCCCCTGATTTGAAAGCTATCTTGTTCACATTCCGTTTAGCTAAAAATATAAAAGAATATCACAGGTAGAACTGAGAATTTATAAGGGCATTTTTTACATTATTTATAAAGATTCTGTACAAATATGTTCATACTGATAATGTGCTTCGGAGATTTAAGCCTCAAGAGACATATTGTCCAGTTTATCTGCACTAACGAGAGAGGCGAGTAAAAATACATAAGATAATCCTTTAACAGGATAAGAAAGGTATTATGAAGCCTAATGACAAATTAATTGACGTGTAAGTACCAGTGAGCCTGTATTGACACAAATTCCATAGCTTATGGTGGTATTGAGTTGTCATTTGGATTTTACATGGACTTAAAACAGGATACTTCTGCAACTGGTGGATTAAGCAAATGAGACACGGTGAGTATCAATTTACATAGTATAACTGCTTCGTTCTAGGTAACATTTCACATAGTATAACTGCTTTGTTCTACTACAAAGTGTTTGTGGTGTTTGTTCTATGCAAAGTGTTGAGTTGCATGTTTAGCACAAGTGAAGCATTGATTCCAGCAGTGTCAATACTGCTTGCACTGTACCAAAACATAAAAATATTTAAACAATATGACGTTTTGACCTAATATTCACAGCCCCCAACCTTTTTGAAGTTAAGGAAGTCGGCACTTTTAGGTATGCTCAATACTTGTTAGTTGAAGCTTTCATATGGATTTAATGGAAGAGGAAGGTTCTTGGCAAAAGGTAATGTATGATGACATAGGTCGCCCTTTCAAAAAAAGGGCAAAGTATAAAAATATGAGGCATAGCTTCATTACCAAAATATCATGGCTAAAACCTAAGTAGCCTTAACAAGACAAGACTATACAGGTTTTTCCACTATACAAATATTTTAAAAACTGACAGAGACGCTGTTACATACCTAAACATGACACTTTGTATTCCCAGCTTATTTATTACGACAAATTGGAATACTCATTAATTTAATAATGAGATCTCTAGATTCAAACAAATCTAAAGGTGACTTAGGGAGAGTTCATTTTGCTAAATTAGTTAAATAATTTGTCTGCCATTTCAATAGTAATGAATGTAACAATGATTTCATTTAAGTGAGGATTTCATTTTAACTCATGCATGAATTTATTTGACAATAACCAGCACAGATTCTGTATACGTCAAAATCATTTTAAAAACCGTCATACTTGATTACTTCTAAATCATACAATCATCAGTAATAATTTAAAAATTTTACCACCCAAATGAACACATTTTTATCGTTTATTCAAAAGAGAACGCATATGGAGGTAATAAACAAAACGTGGATAAAACTAAAAGAGGATGCATATGAATTATTCATCGCCACAATGAGAGAACAGGGATGTGAGTGGGGGGAGGGGATGTGGGGCGGGATGAGGCAGGTTTGAACACGTTGAGTCAGCATCGCTGAAGCTTGACACACGGTAATGGCCAGTAACAACCCGCACTATCGCTCATTATGAGATACGAAGCCAGCAAATTCCACTGAGGTTTAATGCTGCATGGATTTCTACAGAAATGTTAATCTACCTTTGAGTCGAACCTGATGGAATTTCTGCTGAGTCAAATTTTGCTGGATTGCAGGGAAAACAACCACCGTATTGTATTCCAGTGTTCAGTATACATGCTCTAATAGGCTAAATTTTTAAACAGGATTTTCCAAAAAAAATTTGCCCTTCTTTATATCTAAGAGCTTAAATATGTTGATGCAACACCAAACCGATGGCAGCACACCCGTAACCTCAACCACCTAAAAATAAATTTGTTCTCTTAATGAAATATTTTACAGTTGTAAAATCAGAACTCTTTGGATTTACAGGTGATAGAAACGTATCTTCATTAACACTGGAGTGTTTTCTTAAGTTTCAAACTTGTGAACATGAAGGGCTCAAACGTTTGATTTGCAGTTTGCAAATCAACCATCTGACAGCAAGGAGCCTCTCACAAGGAATAATGTAGATAACTTCAGGCAAAGATAACTGTTAATTTCATAATAGCCTATCCAAAGGTATCAAGTAGGTATAATGTTGAGTTGAAAATATCACTGTAATCCTTGATTACCATAAAAAATCCCAAACTCCTAAAAAACCTTTTTTTTTTATTTAAAAACCAAATTAAGGTTATTTTAATATTCATAATGCTTGTTCTCCCTTTTAAAAATACTATTTTCCCAACTATCCTTAAGGAATGACATAAACCTCTTTGAATAGGAGTCAAAGAAGTATAAATTCAATAATCTATAATATTTTGTGACAATAAGCCACACAGTGACACAGACAGTAGGGGCAGGCTCTGGCCTCCCCTGAGACTCATGCTCGGGCGGCAACATTGCGATAGCAGGGGAGAGAAACTTTTTACACAACCAACTTTGCAATGAGCTAAAACTTTATTATTTAATATCCGTAATAACTGGTTCTACTAATTTTCAATCCATATAAATTTTTTGTTTACGCCAGGTTATACTATTTGTATACCACATAGAGAAAAATGTGTCAAATATAATTCTGTATGATACTTTACATACGGTATTAACTTTTGGTTTGGCACAAAGTGTAAAGTAACATTTTGTAACCACATTTTTTATAACTCTTACTTAGTATCTAAAAAGTCCTCTCGATTACTTTACAACATAGTGAATCGATTAATGCAGAAACCACTTAACTACCTATTACTTAACTTTCGGAAAATTAAGAAAAACTGTTCGACTCCCAATATTTGTTCATTAAAATGGATTTATTTCCTATTTCCTTTACAACTGTATGTGGTCTGAACGCCTTTTACAGTGTTTTTTACAATTTTTTTCCATTTAAAAATAACCACAAAAAAACTTAACTTAGAATGTTTCTGTAATAAACCATTAAGATAGGGGGTTTCTACGATAAAGTAAATATAGGGGTTTCCTGCAATAACAACATTTAAAAAACGTTTTAAACTTTAAAAACGTTATAGCCTATAATTTGTTGGTCACTGCGAAATAGCAGTATTCCTACAGAACAACAAACTGCCAACCCATCTTTCTTTGCAGCATAAAATGTCAAAATGTTTATTGCAGAAACCCCTCAACTGCTTTTATAATATAAGGCAATTCTACAAAAACGCATATTTCTGGGCTCATTTTTCCAACATAAGAGCCTTAGGGGGCATGGTAGATGAAGGTTACTGAAAGATGACTTTCTCTTCGTAGATTCATTTTCTACAAAAATTTGGCAAATTTGTAAGTTAGGGGGGTTTTTACATGAAGCGATTCAAATCATTTATTAGCTGGAAAACCTCTGTTAGTACCTAAGGAAAGTTTCCTAATAACAATTGATTATATCTAGCCTCAATATATCACCATCAACAACCATCAACTGCCAGGGTCATTATATCATCATCCCCATAATTTATCAAACGACTATCACAAGAAAAACTAAAATTGAAAACATGGAAAACTTAGCCATTACTGATACGGTATTAAAAATCAAATTCAGCACTTGATCACAAAATTCAGCCTATCAAAATCTTTTGTTGATTAGTCAAAGCAGAGATTAGATGAAAACTACTGCATAACAATTTAAGGACATTAAGTACAGTTTTATATTTAATAAGAGAATAAGAGAGAATAAAAAAGAGAATTAATGGAAATTAAATTAATTCTTATTTTCTCTCATTCTCTTATATTTGTACTAGAGATTGCCTATTGATCAAAAATTTTATCAAACAAATATTGAACCCAGAAAGGGTCAAGAAATTTTTATTTAAATAAGCACCATGCTGTACATATTTTTATGTATATATCACAAAAATGGGGACCAAAAGCGAAAGAGTAAAATCTATTAAACAACAGGGTTAAAAAGAAAATTATCCAAATAGGCCTAGTACTATAATCACCCTCAATTTCTCGATAATTTTTTTACCTCACCTCAGGGGCATATTGATAGCATAGGTATTTGTTTTGAGGTTTAAGCTTTTTAGTTAAATATTTCTCCTTTCTTAGCAAAGAGATATTCTGTTAGCCCTTCCTTTCCCCCAACTCTCCCTTCCACTGTTCCTTGCCTCGCTTTTCCCTCATCTCCTTCTGTCCTTCTCCTCCTACCCTTTTCTCTTGCTCTTTCCTCCAGGAGGAGAAAGGAGGTGACTTTTTCTCTTCTCTACCCATTTTTCCCTCTTTTACTACACTCCAACCATCATTGAAAAATGTGTTTTTTATCTATATTATTAATACGCTACATGGAAACTTTGTAAACAATAAGGCTTTTTTATTTTGAAACTTACCCCCACATATTATACATCAAAAATCGCGTCTCTATGTGCAGATTCATGTAACGTCTTTAGATTTTTAATTTATGCAATATAACTCGAAAAAAGCGTGAAAAAGTTATTTGAAAATAAAATTTGTTTTGACAGAAGCGAAAATGTAAACAAATAAACATCTGATCAGCTGTGTGGGATCCAAGCAAAGGTAACAGAATAGCTGTCTCCACATGGTCTGTACTGAAAGGTGGATGTGGGATTGAGTATAGATTTCAAATTACTTTCAAACTCAGCCCAGCTGTTATTATTTATATTATTAAAAGAATTTCTGGGATTTTGTCCAGAGCAAATAGACCCCTAGAAATTAATTTTTCTACACATATTTAGTATCAAATTAAAGCTATTACTCTCTAGATGTGCTTTTTGCCGGTTTCGAAAATATCCCATGAAAAAGCCTTCACACAGGAGGCTTTTAAAATTTCAGTGAAAGTGCTACTATCTGTGGGAGAACCTGTGAACTTTTTCAAATTTACATTTGTTAGTAACAAAACAGATGATCAAGAATTGAAATAATTCCACGGATATGCCACAGAACGCAGGACAAGCAAATGTCATTATGATTTTGATTTTTTCAAATACTGGAGTGTTTTTAAGACAACAGAAAATGAGGGAGAGAGTATTTGCCATATTAAAACTAAGACCAACAGTCTGTAATCATTTTAATTTACTGTATTTCTTTTCTTAAAAAGCAAACTTAAAAAGGAACATAAGTAAATAGGAGGTGCTCTGGAGATGGGATTTTATTAGAAACTATTGACAGTGAAGACACATTGATACATATTTCAACACATTTACGCATGTTTCAACATTTTGAGCTTTAAAATATCAATATTAGTTGAATGTTAACCTAAAAAATTCAAGTTTTAAAACACATTATAAATTTATAACCTGTATTTTGTAAATGTACTAGGAATGGGATATTAAAGTGTTAACGGTTAGCCTACCTATTTTACTCGATTTTGAAATGTACCAATAACAATATGCCTAAATTAATGAAGGCTTTTTAAAATGTTATGTTTTAAAATGTTATTAAGTTTTAAAATGTTATGAAGTTATGTTATTTGCTTAGGTAAAAATTTGCAAAATATGTATTTTATATGCAAAACAAAAAGCGGGTCTGTTTGAAAATTTAATTCTCTGGCCGTTATGTGTGTTGAAAAATTTGTTTTTACGGGGAATGGCTATTTTAGAGGCGATTTTTTAAATGTTATTTAGAGATTAAAGTTCATCAGTAAATCAGTGGTTTGTCCATCTTCTTACCGATTGTTGTTAAGTCCTAAGAAAGATGAATGCAAGACACTGACGCGTAGATGTTGTGTAGAATTAACTCTAAAACAGAGACATGAAGATGCGCCAAGCAATGAAGATCTATATAAACTAACCCCCATTTAATGTGAAATGAGTGCTGACGCACGTAGAAATTTCAAAGTGTAGAATGTACAAAAGTGTAAACATGTACTAAAGCAGGTGAAATAAATGGACTTCTCAAATTCCGTGAGGAATTTCTTACCCATATTGAAGTTTCGAATATAAAGTAATAAATTATTTTTAAAAGTTTGCCCCGATGAGAAGTTTAATTACTGGCAATTTTATTCCAGTGCTATAACATAAAAAATTTCTAGGAAACTAAAAAAAAATCACAAAAATTCATTAAGTTCATCAATGAAAAGTATTTTACGCTGCAAAACTCCATACATAATCAACATTAAACTAAAGCCTACTTTACCAAGTTGTTTTTATAAGTCACAAAGTGACGCGAGCTGCTAGTTATTATTATTTTTTTTTTTTTTCAGGAACAAGATGACGAAAATTTGTTGTGATTGGACACTTTATATTCTTTCAAACATGCTAAGAACGAGACGACAAAGAAGTGTTTATAGCGGTCGGACACGGCTGGGCAATGTACGGCAAGGTGTGCGTGTGGAAACAGAGGCTACGTATGCGGAGCTGGATCAATTATGGAAAATTACACTGACAAAAATATCACTAACAAATCCAAGGATTCTGCAGCATTCACTTGGCAGTATGGCATTACCATGTCAGAAATGCGGGGCGCTACATTTTCAATGAGAAAAAAGAGGAAGAGGCCAAGGATTTTCATACTGCTGCCATAAGGGAAAGTGAATCTACTAACATACCGACAAAGCAATTACATTCAAAGCCTTATTACTGGTACCTAGTCTGAACAGAAACTACAAAGAAAACATTAGTTCCTACAACTCTGTGCTCGCAACGGCAAGCAAAAGAACTATTAAATTGAAAAAACTATGGCGGAGGGTTTTTCATGTATAAAGTGTAGGGTTTTTCACTCAATTATAGCACCTTACAACCGTGAGGAAAGCATTCGTTATATGCTGAAATTTGTATCTATGACGGACGTCGAAACTGGTGATCAAGAAAGAATGCTAAACAATGCCAACGGCTATTGCAGCAATGAACTTATGAACAGCTTGACTGAACACTTGGTTAAAGTTAATCCCTAAGCGCAAGATTTCAACGTGATGATTTACGTTCTAAAAAATACTCCAGATGAGCAGCATACACAACTCGGAATACATATTTTCAGAGATCTAAGAATATTACCGTCAATACAACAACTTAATGGTGTTGCTATTATTTTTAGAGCAAACGATAGCAAACCACTAAGTGCAGGCGTGAGTTGATGATTCACCCAAAAGACCAGCCAATTAGAAGAGTACCGTATATATTCTCCAATTACAATACAGTACAAAATATTACTAATTTTGCCTCGACCCAATGGCTGACCCATTGCTTTTGCCATAAGGAGATGAAGGTTGTCACACAGATCTAAAAAAAAAACTGTAATGAATATGTCAGTGCACAACGAACATCGCTAACAATGTTGCAATACGCATCCTATCGATTGGCTATCAGAGACACTTTCAGCTTGCTACATCGTTCCAAAAACCTATTTTTACAATAGATTGTCGACATATTATGTGCACATAGAAGGCAGACGATCATTTATTTAATAATCGTGCAAATTTGCACGGGTTCACCTAGTGTAAATAAATAACATTACACCAAGTACCATCATGTTCCTAACCCCCGCTTAGACAGAAGCAGTGGTAAATAAAAGTTTCTATATTTTATTGAATCTCACTATCAAGGAAGATAATTAAATGTCCAGTTATACTCGAGTTTTACATCAGTTGCAGAGGGGGGTTGAAACTCAAAATGTGTACTTCTACCGGTTTTACCAGCATAAATAAATTTTCAATTCACCACATAATTGCATGGCATAATTAAATATCAGCATAACATAATTACATATCAGTAAATTTTTTGTACTGTTATAAGTATAGGCATCTAATTACACTTTATTTCAGTGCTTAATAAATGGTATCATCTCCATCAATACACTTTTCACTCCATGCTGTAATAAAAATGCTACTGGAAATTCTTAAAGCTGTTTTAATCTTTTGATTATATTTTGTAACAAACATAGCAATAACAAATCCATTACATCCATATTTTATGTTTCAACATTTCAAATTTATTTTTTTATGTGCCCTAAAAACTAGAGTAAATTTATATAGAATTCATCACACCTACAGAAAAAACCTTCATGACGATGTGCTGTGATTTTTCCTTGTTCCAGAGTTGAGAAAAAAAGTATTACGAAAATCAAGCTTGACTATTAATATATGGATAGATTCTGTTCAGATTGAAACGTAATAGACTGCATCTATGTTTTCCAGGTAAAGGCTCCATGTAACGAAGTTAAAAAGTATTAGATCAAAATTCTTTTGAATACAGTATACATGAAAAATCATGTTGCTGGTCAGTAAACATGCATGAATAATTAGAAAAAATTGCCAAAAACACACAATTTCTACAATGGAAGTAAGGCCTTGTTTGCACGACGACCAGACAGTAGGACAGTAGAAAAAAATTCTTTTGTTTAAAGGTGTTACTGTCCACTGTACTGGGCGTCATGCAAACAGGCCCTAAAACTATTCAATATATGAAATATTCCATCCAGCCAAGAAATTGGTAAATAAGTTATTAGCGAACAAGAACCAGGCCAAATATGAACTGATGGTGGCCCATTAAATCGATAAGTTCAATTATTAAATAAGTTAAAGGCATCCACGAGCTTTAGAAGAATGTTTAATTTGCACTAACAGTCTGGCAGTGGGAATCCAATATCCGAGGGCGGTTGTCACTTTTTGTTCTTTTAACTGCAACAATTTTAATATAACTAGAAAATAAGTCTGTTTGGAAGCTTTGTAGTGATTTTAATGGTCATTAACAATGCTTGGGTGTTTTACCAAGCAAAAACTAAAAAAAGCACCTTATTTGTCCCTTAAACCTAGAATAAAATTATCAAATCTAGAATTTTATTTTACTATTTAGATTTAGATTTAGATATAGTAATAAAATTCAACTTACGTCACATTGCTGGGGACCACATGAAGCTCAAACCCTCTTCAGTGAACCAAAACTGAAAAATGCAATACATTCGCAATTTATAATCATAAAAGGATACAGAAACAACTAATATACTAATTCAAAATATCCAAATTAGAAACAAATCAAATATCACATAGCCTAGCACAAAAAACACAAGTTTCATAACAAATTTACTGATAAATAACAGTTTAATAATTATTACCTTCTCATCTATAATCTTCTAACTGATCAACTGTTTACTTGCTTGTGCTAAATAATCAATAAATATTTAATTGTTGCTGATGCTCATAATTTGCTGATAAATAATAGGTACTTAAGTGAATTAAACTACTCTACTATGGGACTCGTAATTGTCTTTAATAAATGCTTTAATAAACCCTTTAATTCAGTGATTCCCAAAATTTTTGGCTGGCGACCCACCAATGAACCTTAAGATTTTTCGTGACCCACCTTCGATATAAATTTATGTATACATCAAGCCAAACGAAAAACAGACCATAGGAAAGCAATAAAATGTACAATATTTAACCTATAACGTCAGTCACATGAAAATGTTAAGTTCTAAGGCTATTATTTGTATTGCAAGAAAAAATAACCCTAATTTTGGACGAAAAAATGTTCTTAGCAGTGTTTAAGGTGAAACTTTACTTTAATATGAATTGAGTTTAAAATATAACAAAAAAATTACTAACTATTGCAGTTTTTGCCATGTGCGTTTCTTATTGCAAAATATGGAATTTCATAAATCCTGTGAGTGGATCCTCTGAAAACTAAAATGCCTGCTAGAAAGAATAAAAATCAAATGAGATTTTATTATCACGTTACGTGTAACTGAAGAATAATCCTTGAGGAGAAAAATTCCAATATTTTTTTTCAGCAGATGATTTTCATGTTCAGTTTTGAAATTAATGAAAGGTAAGAAGAATCTTTAACAGATTTGCGCTGTAATGCATCAAAAAAGACATTATGGTTTTTTCCTTTTTACATACTAGGGACTTTCATAACTTAACCGCAAGACATTTCTAAAAGCACCTCTTGAAATAAATCTAAAAATCAATTACTACGGTTTACTTAAAATGTAAGGTGTTTTCAGTAAAAACATGTCTTTCAAATTCTGGAGGGTTCAGATACAACAATGAATAAGACTTCATTCTGTGATTATAACAGTAGTCGAGGAAATATATGAAAAAAACCACCTAACACTGAAAAAATTCCTATAAGGGAGATTTTTGCGTTTTTCTGTCATATTTTATGTGGTGAACAACAAACTAAAAGTTTAGTACAAAAAGTACTAAAGTAGTAGTAGTTTTAGTAGTAGAGTAGTAGTACAATTAATCTTTTTTTATAATGAATCTGAATCAATTGATTCAGAAAATATTCCAAAAAATATTCCAAGCTTGAAACGTCCATAAGGATTATACAGGGAATAATCTTTGTTTGGGTATATCTTGAAAACAAGTCAAGATTTTTAAAAACGGATTTCGGCATTGTAAACAGCGTGAAAACTAGTTTGAAATGATGTGTCACAACACTGTTTACATTTGAAAACAATTACTTCATCCAATATGGTGGATCCAAGATGGCTGCCGATTTTTTTCACCTATGATAACTGAAGTTCTTACCTCCCTTCAATTATCGGCAGTGGTATTATGACACCAGACTCATTTATACATCACCTATGGCATTTATTTCCTATATCTTTAATGCTATTGTCAACCTTCTTGGACGCCATCTTGAAAATGAGGCACTTCCAGTGGTCAAATTTTGGTTCACTTTTAGTCTGTTGTTCAGCACATAAAATATGACAGAAAAATGCAGAAATCTCCCTTATAGCAATTTTTTTCAGGGTATAACCCTATCTTTCCTCGACTACAGGAGATATATAAGAAAACAAAACTGGAGACACCCATAAAAAATGTATAGGGGAGAATTTTTATTTGAGTACATCTTGAGAATGAAACGATACATTCAAATACCCCCATTGCAGCAGACTTGCATACTCAGCGAATTTCAAATGCAAAACAACAGATTTCAATCCAACATAGCGAGATTTGACGTTTTTGTAAGCTCCATAAGAATAACATGGGAAGAGTATCCAGGTTTGCTGCTACAGTTATATTAAAACTGGGCGGTTTCAATTCAATGTTTAGTAGATCTGAACTAGAAGAAGCCATTTACCAGGTTTTATCCTCGCGATGTTGAGAAATAAGCGAGATATAGAATTTTACTTATTTCCCATAATATATTTGTCAAATACCACTTAGTGGAAACATCGTACAGCCCAAACTACTTGACCTAGAACCTTGAAACTTTGCATGGATGTTCCTCTTAGGGCGTAGACATCCGCTAAGAACGGATTTTACAAAATTCGTAGTATAAAGGGGTTTTTGGCGAGGCCGAAGTTTTCAAATTTTCCCATTTAAAAGTATGTTGGACGATTTTTGTTTACATTTTTAATGTTCATAAAACAATCAGCTGGTAGCTAGCTTCGGAAATGTATATGTTGATACAGATGATAATAAATTGATTTCTTTGATCATGGCTTCATTGATTTTTGTTGATTTGTTTCAAGGACATAATTATGTACTATATAAAAGTTACATTTAGTTTAGATAAAATCCACCATTAATTAGTTAAGTGGTACCATCTATATTTCGGTAGCGGGAGTTACGCAGTTTTAAACGTGAAGAGCATACTGCCTTTTGTGGCTGAGACGAAATCCCGGTAAGATGGAGAGAGAAAAGAACAGTGGTTTTCAGTCACAAATAGAATGTGCTGAAATGATATGATTCTTTGATCTACTTATGTAAAAATTTATAAATTATACAAATCCCTGATTGTAAGTTATATTTATACTATCTTTTCTACTGTATTTTTGTCAAATACCACTGACCTATCCTATGTACAGCCAAAACTACTTAACCTAGAACCTTGAAAATTTGCATGGACGTTCCTTACAGAGTGTTGACATTCACCAAGAACGGATTTTTTTAATTCGAGGTTTTTAGAGGTTTTTCGTGGAGCTGAAACTTTGAAAATGCCCCATGTTAATGTAATGGATGATCTTTTGTTTAAATTTCCAATTTTATTCAATCAAGCATATTAGCTTCACAAACGGATACGTTGTTACAGCTGATTTATAATTTGATTCCTTTTATCATGGTTTTATGGTTGTTTTGATGATTTTGTTAGGTTATTCGTACTATATAAAAGTTACATTTGGTTTAGTTTCGTACCTTATACGTTCAATAATAAGCTCATTATGTGGTACCATCTTTTTAGGCAGCGGGAGCTATAGTTATTTCCTTAGGCCGTCCTTCATGTTTTTAATTACAATCATGCCAGTTACAATAATTTGGCAAATTACTTTTTCATCTAATTCGACGGTGTCCCGGCTTTTCACGGAAAAATAAATGCTGCAATCAGTGGTTGATCTTAAATTATTCCTATCCGTCCATATTTTAAGTTAAAAACTAAGTGAATCGAGTTTGAAATACTGCCCACGGATAGCACCATAACTGTTTCGAACATTCAGCCCTTTACTGTACTTAATTAATGCCCTACTAGGCAATCCAGGGACGTAATGGTAAATCTACAAGGAAGTACCTTAAAATCGACACATTTGGTGTTAAAAACGGTCCGGCCGTTTTCGACTTATAACGGTGAAAAGAAAACCTTCACTATCTACTGTGGTATCCTACATCCTACTGTGGTATCTACATTTTATCCTACATTCCGCCATAAAACAAACATATCTCTACATGACATATTCCTTGATATAAATATTTTCTATTCAGTCCTCTAGATTCTTCATATCAAGGTTAGACAATAATTTTTATCGTGAGCGAAGCCACGGGTTCTGCTAGTTTCCCATAAAGTTAACATTGGGAAAATGTACTGTGTTTACCACTTTAAATATCTCGGTAACCAATGGACATGGAGCTATGATTGAAAATACTGAATTGTTTGTTTTTTCAAGGCTTAAATGATTCTGGCAAAGTATGGGATCGGATAGGTGGTAAGATGCCTCCCTGATATTAACTTCCTTACTCTGCCTTGTATTATTCATAAGTTCGACTCAAGTGATAGTATCCTTGTTATGAAAAAATACTTCCGTAAACTTTTCTCCAGTAGCTGGAGTTTTAATTATCTGCTGATCGCCATTTTGATACTAAGTTTTCTAAAAACTAAAAATACAAGTTTTCCTAATTATTATTGCTTTAACCTCGTCGCGACCCACCTAAAGCCTTTCCGCGACCCACCAGTGGGTCGTGACCCACACTTTGGGAACCACTGCTTTAATTTATTAAAATAACAACAGCTCTTATTTTAAGTTAAAACTTAGGTAATTCAAAGTTTTTGAGAGGGTGGTGAACAACTAAGACATTATCAAAATCTAAACATATTATTTCCATTCAGGATTTTGATATTATCACAGAATTATCATGTAACAATCTCTTGCTTTAATCCCTAAGATGCTGTTTCAATGTATGCTCATAATTAACCAAACTACATAACTATTTCACTGGTTATCTAGAACGTCCATGTAGTTCATATTCGTAACATAGTACGCACCTTACTATTGCCAAAATTACTTAGATGGTTCAATATTACTATAATTATTCATAATATAAATTAAAAATAATTGTTCAACAGCTACTGTAAATCTTAAAGAAAATTCTTGGTTTTATCAGCGATTTACTCGCTAAGCTTAATTAGTTGAGTTTTATGACTCGAATTTCATGATCAAGGATATTTTGATTGCAATAATAATCAACGGCAGGACAGGTTATATCTTTCTGTTTAGTGAAATGTTATGGCTAACTTTGATTTGGTGCACACATAAAAATTGCAGTCATTAAATTAATAATAATTATTATATTCACACAAGTTTTAGTATCAATCATCTGTTTTACATCTGGCGAAAAATGGTGGCCTTGAGGCACGAGGTGGAGCTTTTAAATAGGTTCTGATCATTTTAAGGTTAATTATTCAATGTCTATAAAGCCTGGCTTTTTCAGTATTTATGCAGTTATTTTGCATGAGATCTTATCTCCAACCACTCTTTGCATGAGCTCCTATCTCCAACCACTCACTAATCCCTCCATACAAAATTATTATGACCGTTTGATAAAATACTACTAATATTGTAAGTTTGAAAGTTTAGGGATTTGTTTTTAGCGAATTTCCTTAGAAATAAGCTATTACCGTCGTTTTAACAGAACAGAATGGACAAAAAATATCCGTTCAGGGTAACCTCAGCAATCATATTAATATTTATATTAATTGTCAGCTTTTAATGTGTACTTTCTGGATATGAAGTGAGTTTATTGTTAAAACACATGTTTACCTGCAAAAATCACGATTTGTTTAAAAATTTAACATGGGGTTATATGGGAAATAGAATTTTCATTTTTTGAGTGTCTGTAAGCACGATAACTCTTGTAAGTATCCTTTGATCGTAACAAAATTTAGTACAGACATGTAAAACTAGATTCTATTGGACGAGTTCGTAAACCAGCCAGATCAACATATCCAAAGTGGGGTAGAGGCTCCATTTTACCCCCCAAAAATTAAATAATTGTATTATTCATAAGTTCGACTCAAGTGAAAAGAGTATGAAAAAATGAAGTATGAAAAAATACTTCCGTAAACTTTTCTCAAGTAGCTGGAGTTTTAATTATCTGCTGATCAACATTTTGATACTAAGTTTTCTAAAAACTAAAAATACAAGTTTTCCTAATTATTATTGCTTTAACCTCATCGCGACCCATCCGAAGCCTGGGTTTTTTGAGTTTTTCAAATTGAAAAGTTATATTTATCAAATTATTGTTTGCACCATTGGATTTAGCTCAAAAAAAACAAACAATTTGGTACTTTCAATCATTCCTCTAAGTCCATTGGTCTCCGACATATTGCCACTTTGCATTTTTTTCCTGTGTTTTTAGTATCAGGGCAGTTGGATGTTGCCTTAGCCAATTTCCTATTCACTCTCTACTGAGGTTTTCAGCGAGTCGCTTTGAGTAATTTCTCAGTTTATCAATGTAATTAATAGAATTTTGGTTTTTAAACAATTTTATGTTAATGTAATTTAAAAAATAAACATTCTTGCCTACTTCATTCTATGAAATCTTTGTGTTTTTTCACCTAAGTCATCTGCCAATTTTTTTACAAAGGCTTTGTAAAACTAGCTATAATATAATATTTTAACATACAATTATAATACTTGTTTTTTTTTGTAATAACGGATTAATTACTGGTTATTTTATAATTGGAAATTCGCTGAGTACGCAGGTTTGCTGCGACGGGGGTATTTTGGTGCTACAATGTACCTAATCTAATAGACTAATTTATCTAATATTCATTAGGAAGATAGATAATAACAAGGAGTACACACACAGGCACATTATTATTTTAAAACCTTGGACTATGTCATTCTTAATCATTCTTGATCATTCTTTTTGAGACAGGTACCTCATGGAGGACGTTTCCCTGAATATGAGTGAAGGATGAGTGTGATAATCGTGATGATAGTGGCGCGATCTTGTAGCCTTGTTACTAACTACGGTTGGCACGTTCCTTAGACAGGTAAGGTTAAAAAAATATATAATGTTAAATTTCATTAAAGTATTAAAATAAACAAATATCATAGCGGACGGGAGAACATTGTTTTACAAATTTCATTTTAAAAACTCAAAATATCAATTTGGTTGACTATAGATAGTGTCTTAAACCCATGCAAAAATGGATAAGCTCTAAAGTAGTTTAATAAATATAAGTTTTATAATGAGATTAATAAGAAAAAAATGAGATGAAAAAAGTTGAACACAACATCCTATCCAAAAAACTTAATACTCGGGAAACGTTTTATACTCTATCACTCTATCCGACATAATTGTTTTATAAAGAGGAACCAAAGCATGTGCTAATGGCGTTTTAACAACAGGAACCACCGTTTCGTCGTACCTGGTGTTAAAAGCATTATGAGACTCGGGGGAAGTATTATTTACGTGAAATGTAAAGGCTTGGTTACACCACTCTGTGACATTGTTCATGTAATAAATTGCATATTTCAACAATAAATTCACCAACTCTGCCTTCCATACAAAGGTATTTAATGTGATATTGTGTGTTTAAAACAACGGCTTATTAATCGTTTGTAAGCTTTAAAGATATAAATAAATAAATATATATATATATATAATTAATAACTGTATAGCATTGTCTAGGCAAACAAGTAATTAACTCCCCAAATTATTCCTTAAATTTAGAAATAACAAACAAACCCTAATAATAAAAAACTTTTAACTCCTGCTGCCTTAATAAGAGTAAATAATCAAACTTCCTTATCATACAAACACCCTTATACCAACTTTGCAGTATTTAATTCTTGAAAGATTTTGTTGGTTTAAAATATTTCTTAAAATTGTCAATTTTGCGTGGTTTACTAAGTTTTTAAAATATTATTTTTTAACTTGACTTGGGACTTGTGTGTATGGACACACTAAAGAGATTTTTCTTCACAATTTTTCAATATATATATATAATGCTTTTGACTGATCTTTTCTAAGAAAACATCATTGCCAAATGATAAATGGCAACTTCCTGGAACACAATGAAACATTTAAAAAAACTAACCTAAAGTACATATTCCACAAAACTACTCGGATGGAATAATCAGACAATTCAATCATAAGCGATCCTGCTGACCGATCCATTCTGACGCGTTGTATAATGAGCCACAAAACATGTGTTTAATGAGGCAAACACAACCAAACATTCACCACAATGTTTGGGCAGGTTTGTGTAATGAGGGGCAGATGCTGCCGCAACAACGCTGATCAGACATTCACACACGGGGACAAACACGGGATAATCACGATGAAAGGCGAAACCGTCAAAGGCTGCAATACTGAACGTGGGATCGTTCTTTCGTCTTTACTTTTTTTATTTTCAGCAAGTCAATGCATGAATTTACTTTTCACAGAAAATATATTCTGAAATTATCAACATGGGACATATCAAAGTAAAGTTGAATTTACATGGATTTCAAATTATAAATGAGAACAAACAATGTTTGGTGATTCACAAGATACAAGGTGTTGTATGAATATTGAACACTGAAATGAAATGACCATTTAAAAAAAAAGATTCAGTTATTTCTTTCTTTCCAAACAAATTTTTTCTGTTCATCTGAATTTATAAAATTAAGTTCCAGAAAACCCTGTATATATTTCATAAGGAAAACATTTGTATTGCATTGTTCATATTTAATTTAGAAGAGAAAGTTTTTGTTGATTTTACATTAAAATATTCAACAGCACCCACTAACTCAATAGTTTGGCGGTTCACGAGATACAGAGCGTTATATGAATATAAATTGTAATAAAATGGCTGCCACTTCAAAAACTAATTTAATTATTTTCGCAAAAAAAATCTGTTGATCTGAATTAATAAAATTTAGTTTCTGTGTATATTTCATGAAGAAAAAATTTGTATTACACTGTTCGAATGTAATTTAGAGATAAAAGGGTTTGTTTGCTGATTTTACATTAAAACATTTAACTACCTATTAACACAATAAAGCATAAATTCAATAACCGCATACAATTAAGCTTGTTATTAAGAGTTCATATATTCATTTAGTTCAAATTTCACTTATTAAAGCTTTAATTTTTCATGTCCCAGATACAACTAAACCATTATAATATGTAAACCATTATATTCTCCAACTATGAATGAAAAATTAATTGAATACCATATTACAATGGAGATCAAAGCAAAAAATGCCATTGTCTGAGAGCATTGTTGAGTGGAGGGCATGTTTAGTGAGTATAATCAAGATTAATGGTTTTGTACGACTGAGCTTCTCACTTAAGCAGCAACAGACCCTCCGCAAAGAACTATTCCTGCTCTCCCAGCTACTCCCCGTAACTCTCACATTTAACTTTACCGTATATCTGCGGCGACATGCAAATTTGTAAAGCTCAATTGTGAACTAGACCGGAATGTAAATATCATTACCTCTCGACTACTAAGGAATTAAGCTTCGCAAAAAAGGTTTTATGTGCAAGGAAATACTTAGTATATTTTTTAAAAGAACAAAGTAAAGAGAAAAAGCTTTTTTATGTATACCAAAAAGGCTGGATTGAAAATTTAAATTTAATCTTAATTTTTAACATTAAAAAATAGTACTTTCCCAAGATTGTTGTAACTGTTCGCAAGAAAAGTTCTTGCGGTTTCTTCAATTGATAAACTATTCAATTTAGGAGTAAGCGAATTTTAAGAACTAAAGCTGGGTAATTTCTCAAGAGCTAAGGAGTAATTTCAAACGTTCAGTTACTTGATGTGAGCTGTGAATTCATTACAAGATAAAGACTATTATTACCAAAATATTAACGCCTCGATAATTCTTAATACATTAGTATAACTTAAAATTTATAAACAATAAAGAATGTTTATGACATTCTTTATTGGATATTGGTTTTGATATTGGATATTGGATAAGATATTGGATTTTAAGTGTGATTGGCCACTAGGATTATTTTATATATATAGCCTATTTACTTTATGCTGGGGCACTTCAAGTGTTGATTTTTAATATCCATGCACTAGACAAACTTCCAAAACGAAAGAGTTTGAACAGGAAAAGATTAACATAGCTAAGCCAACCATCTTTATCCTAAAAAAAGTACAAAAGAGCAAACTTAGCGTATATCATTTTTCCTCTCATTTTTTTATCTCATTTTTGGGCAAAAGCATTTATGACCAGTTTTATGCTCTTTACAAACCCTAGCACATGCTAATAGAAAACAAAAGGCATATGCTAAGGACCATGGGCATTGACTATGAATGTATTATGACTTAGAGATTCATAGTCAATGACATGGGCCACCAATATGAAACCCCTCCCCCACAGGAGGGAATTTTTGACACATATTTGTTTTTTGTTGCTACTGACATGTACTTTTAAGGTTTTACTTGTTTGCCACTTTTAAATTGCACCATAACCCAGAAAATAAAAAAAAATCATTGATAATAGTGCGAAAAAAATCATTGTAAGATTTTACAAAAAAGCAACTTAACTGCAGTTTTTACATGCATTTTTATAGATATTGACTCAGGACCAACACCAATCATTTTCAGGTGGTTATTTCTTTATTTTTAAAGAGTATTAATTTTTGTCTGCCATCTTTCATCAAAAAAATGCATGTAAAAGTGCAGTGAACTAGCTTTTTTAAAAACCTTCTAATGTTAATTTTTTGCACTATTATCAATAATTTTTTTTTCTAGGTTATGCTGTAATTTAAAAGTGGCAAACAAGAAAAACCTTAAAGTACGTGTCAGTAGCAACAAAAAAATATACATGTCGAAAATTCCTAAGGGGGGAGGGAGGGGGGTACACAGTGGCTCTCCCTTGACTAATAAAATTGATTCTCATATCACTCAATAGCAATATAAACAATTAGCAATATACATTAACAAAATAAAAAAAGTTCAAAAAGAGAAAAACCTAAATAATAGAACTGAAACCTAAAATCTGCTTTATATTTTGCATTATCTATGAAAAACAATCAGCAATATCAAAATATATTTTAAAATTTTGAGAAAGAAAGAGTAAAAAATACAATGCAAGAAAATTTTAGATGAACAATGAATAATTTAATAATTTTAATGATAGGCTTGACTTTTTAAGTGACATGAAATTTACTTCAAATATAACTTTTGAACTGCTCATTTTCAGAAAAAACAACTCTCCAACTTTCTGCCCAGAAGTGGATGTATTAATCCACGAAAAGAAATACTGAGTTTCACAGAAGAAAAATAAGATTGTTTTTAAGAGCTTTGTATGAACTTCGGCTCAAATTCAAATCCAATTACGGTTTGTAATTTCTTTTAATACAATAGACTTAGCCTATGTAAATATTCCTATTTAATGTATCCATTTCAAATAAGATATGCCATTTTACAAAATTACAAATGAAATGGCAATCAACTGTATTACTTTAGTAATAAGAATACTACCCTAAAAATTTTTAGTTAAATATCTTACCACTCACAAAAGCTAATGTTCATGGATCAAAATATGTTCAAAACACTTTCAATGGTGATCAATTCATTGATGATGAGACAATTCTCTGTTTAGACTCAGATTATGGTTTTATGACCCATCAAACGGTTGGGGAAACATCGGACCACTAATGACGAGAGATCGGAGTGAACAAGCTTCAAGGATTCACCGAGATATATATTTCTAAATCAGAGCAATTAAGTCCTTAATATGAGAAATAATAAATTTTGTATTTTCATTTTTTTAATTCCACATTTTGAAAGACTATTATATCTATCTTTGTTAAGCAAATCTTCTATGTTGTATTTCCTTTTTTAATGAAATATTACAACCAATGGTTGCTAAATATCTAAGGTAAGTCCAGAAAGAAAACATTTTCATAGCTTCAAAAGTAAAAATATTTTTTCAAAGCGAAAAAACTTACTTTTGCAACAATGAAACCATACAGTGTTTTTTTTTTAACGCAACCCAAAACTTTATTTTATCAGTGAAGGATTATTACCCCCAATATACCTGGATTTGACGCCACTATATTATTTCCTTTTGGGGATACAAAAAAAGTCAGGCTTACAAAAACAATTCACTGGATATTTAGCACTTCAAAACAAACATAACATATTTAATGCAATAAATTCAAAGAGGTGCCTTGCAACTTGTGTTCAGGAATTTGATGGAGAGAGCGCAACTTTATACAAATGCCAATGGCGGATTGTATAAACACATAATGTAAACTAAACATGATAAAACTTAAATAATAGGTTGTATAAAATGTAAAGATTACCAAAACAATACTCATTTTCATATTTATATTATGCGCATTATTCAATCTTAAAAATGGGTTGCGTTGAAAAAAAAGAAACCCTGAATAAGCCGAGTTAGAACAATGAATATAGATTAAAGGATGTCTTTTATTAGCAAACTTCCGACAACTATATGAACCCTGAATTTCCTTTTGTGTCCATATTAAACTAAAATATATACTGATGAATGATTCTAAATGAGTCAAGCATAGTTGTTCATCTTAAAATTTTAAAGACACTTCCTTTTTATACAAATTTTTTTTTAATCAGAAAAATATGAGTTTTATTTTAGGAAATTACTCCGCACCTTCCAAGTTAAAAAAAACTGAAATTTAATAGTTTGATGCAATAATTTAAGACAAAAATGACAGCTCAAATAAAATAATTATTTTTTGACTTGGTACAAAAAACATACAAAGAAAATAAACAAAATAACAATAGTCAATACTGTAGGGATAAAAAAAATGATGAAACCTGGTTAATTTTGATTTTTCACCAGCATTATAAAACACAAACTAATCAAAAATAAATATAACATATCTCCACTCGAACCAATTGTCAAAACTAAAAAGAGATTTAAGAGGAGATATTGTAGGTGGGATAATGCAAAGACAACGTTGTCATAAGAGGAGAGAGTTAATCCTCAGTCGGGCAAGCCGCTTAACACAGAAGGTTCAAATGTACACAGCCATTCATCTTGATTACGTTCGCTCAAGAAGAATGCTCTTCATATATGACAGTGGCCATTGTACTCTCAAAATGCTTTTTAAGATTACTGAATCATTCCAGAAATAGCTTTTAACATTTAAATTAACTTTAATAGCTTTTTTATTGGAGGGGAAATTCATTAGAACCATTATGAATGATAGCTCGAGAGTTAACTTGAGAGTTTAGACTGTAAATGATCAAAATACATTTGAGGAATTATTTTTCAAAATTTTTATTGGATTCAGAGAATAATTCATTTTGCCAGTTCATCCCCATGCATATATAAAAAATAATTCATTCAAATCAAATCCAGTCATTATTTCTCGTAATGATTTATAGAAATCATTTACAATGTCTCTTTCAGCCTTACAGCAAAAATCTTAATCAAACTTTTGCATCAATCCTATTACAAAAAAAAAACATTTAAATAATACTACGGGATTTCCAGTAACCATTGTCTGTATTCATATTTTGTTATATTTCATACCGTGCCATATTCAATCAATATTCAGAAATGTCATTGCTCTTAACATACGGTTGAGTTTGCAAATATCTGATACAATTCCTTTTTTTTATTTATTTCGCTGGCAATCCATAAGGCTAAAGTTCAAATTGTAAAACTATAAAATTCAATTTTTCATGTAGTACTTTAAAATACCGATTTCATTACATTAAATTTGACTTTGGATTTTTACTGGCAATTAGACCTTTATAGAATATACGTTATACATACATGTTTTTGAGCCATAAATAAGTTATTTACAGAATCAGAGCTGTTTTTGGCATGATTGTAAAACCAACTAATCAGTCATTGCCTATAATTTTAATATAAGAGTATAGGATACAGTATTGGATTACAAAAGGCAACAAGTGATTTGAAAGAGGAGGAGTTGTGAGGATGCATATCTTTGACCTGATCAAGTTTATTAAGTACCTAGTAACTAAAATATATTTTCACTTTCAGCTAAACTTTAGATTATCTCATATGAAAGTAGATCTTCTTCCATAAGATCCTTTTGTTGGTAAGGTCACAACTATGATTGAAAGCATGGAAATTAGGCGGGCAACAAAAACAAAAACTTGTCAAATCATCTGCTAAAACTCAACTAGAATAACTAAATTAAATGTTTTTAGCTGTCAAAACGTTTTTTCAGGGCATTTGACGAATAAATTTGTGTTTATTTCATCACGTGATCATGTAGTTGATTGCTACCAAAAAAAAAAAATAATAAACACTTATTTCGCAAGCAGAACACTAACTCACCAGCCTGTTCCTGATTATAATAAGTTACTTTGATTTGCTTTGTTGTTGAATTACCATCTGGTTTAAAATACTCAGTTGTAGTACATTGATTTTGTTTTTTTTATTTATGAAAAAATCAACTATATTACGAAGAAATAAATCAATTTCACGGCAAACTATCACTTTTTGATGATTGATCCTAATACAGTGATGTTAATATATTTATAGAAACAGCACCAGAGCGTTTTCACAGTTTTTTTTTGGTTGTTAGTTTTAATGCAGCTGATGCAAAGTGTCCGTCCCACGGGCCGAGTTCTTTACTCATTTATCTCACCAGTCATATCCATCCAGCTCCAGTGGGGAAAAAGTTGGACAGGTATATTTCTGTCTAAACTCTTGCTGCTGACAAGTTTCAGCTAAATGTCTTTTGCAATACTTTTCCAAGAAATGTACACAAAACTCATACTCATGCGATATTAACTGCATTCTCTGTTATAGTGATATGTATCGTAAAATGTTAAAACACATGGCAGATTTTGGTTTGTGACTCTGCTGTTCTTTCTCTTAAGAAAATCAGTTTTGATTTATTTATCAAAATGTATCAATTTAAAGATTGGAACTTGATTGGCATATATATATATATCATATATTTAATTTCGTAAGGCGATTCTTTGCTTCAAAATTGTGGGCATCTGGCACGTCGTAGAAAGATGGGAGAGGGCTCAAATTAAAGGTCTCTGTTCCGTGATGGCGGGAAAAATAATGAAATTGCTTGAAATTCATCAGAAATCGAGAAATAACGTAAAATATCTGCCATTTAAAAAGCATTGGGATTTAAAAACGTCTGCTTTGTTTACATAAAACATGTGATGCTACTTGATTGAAAACCATATGGTAGGCTAAATCCTATACTCTTATATGAGCAATGTTATCGTCCGTTCTTGTATGCTTGCTTGCTTGCATGCTTGCTTGCTTGCTTGCTTGCACGACGATCTCAAAAACGGCTCCGAGGATTTCCTTCAAAGTCTGTAATCCTATACTCTTATATGAGCAATGTTATCGTCCGTTCTTGTATGCTTGCTTGCTTGCACGACGATCTCAAAAACGGCTCCGAGGATTTCCTTCAAAGTCTGTAAATAAGTAATTTATGACTCAAAAACGTCTTTTATGCAGATTGCTTGGCCAGAGAAAATCTAATAACGTAATAAATCGAATTTTAAAGTTGTAAAATTTTAACATTGGCCTTATGGGTTGCCGTGATAGCAACGAAAATAAACAAGGAAAGTGTAAACAAAAGAAGTAATCGTAACAGCTGTTTGGAATCTACAGCAATCAAGGGAAAATACAGCAAGTGGGATGAAGAGTCCATGGAGTAGTAAAAAAGGTTTCTATTTATGAATTTTATGACATTGAAATATTTTATAGTAACTGGATGAACTGGTAAACGTGAAATAACACCGAGCAAGGCTCGGTCCACCAGGTACTATCAATAAAATTAGGTAGAATCAGTTGGCTATGAAGGTATTTTGTACTACAAAAATGAGGAATTTTTGAGTTTTCCCTCATTAGGGGCTTTTAGCCCCTTCAAGCCACTAGTATAATTAAATTATATTACAACTGTTCATCCTGAAAATTATATTTTGTTATTATTAACCGACATGTTTTGGTCTTGTCAGGTCCATTTTCAAGGTGAACTTAAGCTAACATATTTGTTTCTAAATAAACTAGTAAAAATCAATATTTATAGTAACGTAACATGAGCTTGTAAAGGCTAAACAAACTGGATTTTTTTTCTTGATTTGTCTTTCTTTCTCATAATATATGGGGTTTTTTATTGATATATATACAAGGCCGTAGCCAATTGAGGGTCGTCAAACCCCCCTGCCACAGAAATGTAGGAACCCCCCTCCCCCAGAAATGTAGGAATGAATAGTGTTAAAATGGAAGGTTCAAAAGTTTTTTCCTTTTCTTATCCTGCAACCTCAGAACCCAAACACCCCCAAAAAATTTTCCTGGCTATATATGTATACCCTAAATTGTTGATTAGGACTATATCACGAAGCCAGACCGATCCATGGGGATATCTTTGATCATTCCTATCCTTTATCTGTGGTGCCTCTGATACAATCATTGTCCACGATAAGCTAATGTGTAAAAACGATAACCGTTGTGTGTGAAAATATAATAACACTCTTTATCATACCTTTATATATTTTACTGAATGTGTTATTTCATTTACCTTTTGGATACATATTTATAGTAATGACTTTATATTGCTGATCTTGTTTTTTATTGATTGGTTTTTGTTTACAGTATATAAAAGCAAAGTTTATAACAGCATACAAAAAGTTTGAAACAGTATGAGAATTTATTGTAAAGTCTAAGTTTTATGTAGCCTTACGTAGCACCGTTTCTGCCGTGAAATTATATCTTAGTTTTTTCAGTCTACTTTGCACAATTTTTGTACTGTTGATGCTAAGAAAAGTTAACTAAGGTCGTTTCTATTTATAAGAATCTAAGAAAAGTGTCCAGGCTATTTTAAGTTTGAAAATTAGTGAATAAAACATGTTTGCAAAAAACAGAATAAAACCCAAACAAATAAAAACTTGAAACCCATCCACTCACTTCAATGAAATCTAATAAAGCTAAAGAAAATTAACCATAAGCTCAACATACCCTTATTTCAGATAGTTCTAAATAGCCACAACTTAGCTATTTTTATTAAAGGGTACTTCCAGTGCTCACAATAAGGTAAGTTATTTTTGTTTTCAATCATTTTTAAAATAACTTATTTGTCTTTAGACTTATAAGCTTACATTATTTCACAATGAGTTTTTTCATTATATTAATGAAGTTATTTGCATATAATAAAGTTGAATCTGCATTCAGACAGTAAGTATAGACAATCGAGGAATACAATTTATCCTTGTGTTTCTTAACTGTTTGTTTTTTTATTACTCGTCATTACTTTCATTGTATTCTCTAACACTGAGAGGAAGAACCTGTAGTGAATAATCTCAAGATATTCTCTAATTGTAACATTCCACAAATGAGTATAGTAGGCACATGTGTAAGTGGGAGGGCATCGTTACTCCAGATTGGTATGTAAGGATATTTCAGCAACCGCAGACAATTTTTACTATTTTTGACCAAGTTCAGAGCCATAAATAACTATATGCTTAAAAATAGTATTTCCTCTACACTGTCATAATTTCTTGCACAACCTAAAAAGTTAAAAATGTCATTAAATAATTGTTAAAATTTTCATGCTGAAAAAATATATGTATATCACAGTAGGTACAGGAAAATTGATATAAAAGGAAATCTCAATCACCTGTATAATCAAACTATTTAAAGGAAACTCTTAACCCTTTAAGACTCCCCAGCAAGGTATCATTGTTTTTCAAGAAGGCTGTTGAAACCCAGTGAGTACAATAGTGGTTGTATCGGACCTTTGTTAACTCGAGGTGAGATTTATTGAAGCACCACAAAGACTGAATGAAGATAAGATTATTGATTTAGCTGTAACAATAGGCATAGCTTGTGATAAGTACCCAGTTTAACCCTCCCTGTAAATTCGCTGCTTAACGTCAACGAACGCTGTTTTACAGACCAATAAATCTATCAGGTTACAGTAGTAAATTATGTAGGAGATTGTTTACTTAGGTGAGGAATTGGTTTTTTAAAATGTATTGCAGCGACAAAATTACAGAGGGTTTGACTTTTCCTAACCTAAATCCTCAAGATGAGTCTGTATTAAATACAGAGTTAAAGCAGACTAAAAAATAAGACTATCATATTTATTACCTATTATTATTTCAACACAAAAGTAATGCATAACTCCAAATTTTGTTATATAAATAGATTTTTTTTAAAATCATACAAGAATTAAATTGCATTATCAGAAAAATCAGCTTGATACTCTCAAACTTCTTTAGAGTTTTACTTTGTTTGAATACTTCAAATTTATTTTAAAACTCTACATTACAACATAAATGTAATTATAAATGTAATTAATTAATTGTGAAAAAATTACAACAGATATTCACTTATATAAAACACCAACTGAGATTTGTGTTTCTTTTTTGCAATGTTTGGTTAGAAAAATAACTATACCAGTATTCTTGGAATAAACGGTATCAGGAAGCTGACACATACTTTCTCCCTTAAAGTCATTTAAAACCAGAAAATTTATATAGTGAAATGAAACAAATTAACAATTAATTATCACACAAATACTTACCAAATTTTATCAAAATCGGTTAGTAAATAACAGAGATATTGGTTTTTAGCGAATTTCCTTAAAGGAATAAGCTATTACGGTAGTACTCATGGTAAGACCTAAGTCCGAGACCATGTTAACTTTTCATTTTGGGGTCCCCAGAAGCAAAAAAACACCATTCGTTCTAATTTATATATCTATATATATGTCTGTTAACACAATAGCAGCCGTAAATATGGTCCGATCTTAATGAAATTTGGTACAGACATGTAAAGTGGTAATCAATCGGACGAGTTCGTGAACCAGCCCAATCGGACCACCGGAAGGGGGGGTAAAGGGGGCTAAACCCCCCAAAAATGGTTTTTTTTAGTTTTTCACATAGAAAAATAAAATTTATCAAATTTTTTTGGCACCATTGAATCCAGCTCAAAAAAACAAACAATTTAGTATTTTGAATCACTGCTCTATGTCCATTGGTTACCGAGATACTGAAAGTAGTAAACACAGTACGTTGTCTCAATGTTAACCTTATGGGAAATAAGTAAAATTATATATTTCGCTTATTTCTCAACATATCTTGATAAAACTTAGTAAATGGCTTCTTCTAGTTCAGATCTACTAAATATTGAATTAAAACCAACCAGTTTAAACATACCAGTAGCAGCAAACCTGCATATTCATTCCCCATGTTTTTCTTATGGAGCTTACAAAAACATTTCAAATCTCGCTATGTTGGATTGAAATATGTTGTTTTGCACTTGAAATTCGCTGAGTATGCAGGTCTGCTGCAACGGGGTATTAAATATTTGCCATAAGAATAACTACAAAAACAACGTTACGACTGGACAACGTACTGCGTTTACCGCCGAACTTAAATATCAATTATCTTCGCAACCAGTTGACATAAACTAATGATTCAAAATACTAGATTATTTAGTTTTTCAAGTCAAATTTGATGGTTGCAAGTATATTTTCTTTAGAGGTTACAGATTTTGTGAAATTTGAAAAATATGAATTTTTCAACACTTAAACCTTCATAACTTCCGAACCTGAATTTTTATAGACATGCGGGTGGTGTCATTTTGTCTGTCATCTTAAGCACTAAAAACCATGAAATTTTTATCAAAATCGTTAGAGCCGTTTTTGAGAAATTTGGAGTTTTGTCATTTTTTATGGGTTTTTATGGGGTAAATACCCTTAAAAATCAAAAATTCAAAAAAATGAAAAATTCGCCTGGAGATACCATGGCTTTATACCTACATGTCAAATTTCATTAAAATCGGACCACTGGTGTCGTCTCTAGCTTTGTTTACATCCACACACACACACACACACACACACGCCGAAAACAACTTTTTTTTGATTCAGGGAGCACTAAAACAAATATATCCACTAACAACTCAAATTAGAAAATTTTGACGAAAACAATACCTTCTCCATATACTATGTATAGGGGGGAGAAAGTAAAAAACTGTCTCTTAATTAATTGTCCTTTCTAAACTCATTTATCCCAAAGTAAATTCCTTAATGTTATTTTATAAGAGAAATATTTTTTTTATCCTGAACCAATCTTAAAAATGTTGGTGTAATGGCTCAAAAATAAATTCCTAAATTTATATCCTTTATTATATGATCTACAATTAATTAGTACATAAAAATGGATTTGTTATAATAAAGGAATGCCATTAACAAAACTGACTGTGGTTGAGCAAAGCTGTAACAGGCAACTAGTAGCAGGTATCTTTCAACAGCAGTAACATTTATTGCAGGGAAAACAAAGTAAAAAATGTTGTCCTTTGCTAAACTCTTGTTGGCTATTACCATTTCTCTTTCATGTCTCATTTGGCTTCAGTTCGGCCCATTGCCCCACATGTGTGTTACGCTTAAGAGGGACGGCAACGTTCGTCAGTGTTTTGTGACTTTCCTTTTTAATGAATTCTTTATCTTTACTTGATTAGTTTTGATACGGGTAAAAACCCTTAGCTCATCTCCATGTATAAAAGCATCCACAGTATCTTGGGAAGAAAATCTACAGTCAATTGCCGCAAAATTTCAAATCCACAGAAAATATAGACAAATTTAAAAATTAAATTAAAGACTGCAGTTTGAAAATTCCTTGTAGATAAGGCGTATTAAAATTTAGAGTTGCGGCCAAATCATTAGGCGGGTGAGTGAGTGCGCTGCTGGCGTTCAAAATATGTTTTTGGCCAATAATTTACTCAACTGAAGTTATAGACAGTTATGCTCTTTGTTTATGTTCTCCAAATCAGCTGAGTAAGTTCTCTAAACATAGCCAAGTAAATGTGCTTCTATCTGTTGGAAATATGTTCAACTACTTAACAATGTAGAGGAGCGTAGGTGTCTTTAACATCAAGTCATTTATGCAGCTGGACTTTCCATTTTTCGCCACCCGCCTAATGATTTGGCCGGAACTCTAAATGGTTTTTTTTAATGATTCAATATAAACCATGATAGCTGTATGTTTAGTTTATAAGGTTTTTTGATGTTTGAAATACTGTATTTGACCTATTTCTCCAGCTCAGCTGGTTTATTGTAAACGTAATGTGAAATAAATCATTGACTATTGACTAAAGGGGGTGAACAACTTTGGAATACTTAAAGGGAGCTTTAAAGTCTTTATTATTTTAAATTTATAATGTTTTTTTAATTTATTGTCAATGAGACATTTTGTTGGCATTTACAAAAAAATCTTATTGAACTAAATATAATAAATTCTTCATGAGGGAAAAATTCTTTCTTGGATATAAAGGCTTATTTGAAGTGGCGAATTTAAAGTGAATTACAATTGAATTTTTCAGGTATAAGCAGTGTTTTTTGTAGGGGATGAGAAGGAGGAATAATGAACATATGAGAGTGTGCGTTTACCACATATCTGTTTGAACGCCCCACATGGGCGTATGTGGGACCACAACATGTGTTTTGATGGTGCCCCTAGAACATTACACCTCAGCACATTTTATATTGAACACTACACTTATGTATGTTGCAAGCTGAAATGCATGTTGCAAGATTGCCTGGAAAATAGCAAACAACAGAGCAGTACAGTCATCCCATCATATTGAATTGAATTTTTTTGTTAAAGTTAATAATGATCCAGTTTTAATGACCCTGTTGCATAACAGGGTTGAATTATGCACCCTGTATAATTAACAGGGTTCAATTCATCTACATAATTGGAGGAAAAAACTAAAAATTTAAAAAAAGGAAGAATTTAATCTATTTTTAAATTATTAGGCTACTAACAATCTGGTCGGTGTATTGAAAAAGTGAACTAAGCGCCTTACTTGACATTTTGAGAAAATTGAAGTTAAAGTTTGAAGGCTGCAAAAACATTATGCAGTCTACTTTTAACACTTTTAAACTGCAAAATTTGTTGCTTCATCTCTTTCACAGCACTAAAAATAGCAAATAATAAATAATTTTCATTTAAAAGGTCAGGTAAATTTTTTTTAAATATGTATACAGTTACTTAGTTCACTTTTGCAGGATATGATGTGTATTCGATAGCACATTAGTTCATTTTTGCTGGATTATGAAAATGAACTCAATGGACATAAACTTTGCCAATTGACTTATTGTCAAAGGCATTTAATATGTAACAATTGAAAAGAAAAACAAACTGGACATCGGTTGTACGTACAATTTTCACTAATTACGACTCAGCGTCCAACCAAAGAGAACTAAGGTCCCCATGTCTGCATTCCCTAAAATACAGAAAATCAAGAGGTGGGTAGAAACAAAAATAATTAAATATTGTTTATTAAAGAGAATGAACCTGATTGTTTCAAATATAGCATGTAATAAATCCCAAGACAATAAGCAAAATAACAAACATGTCACGTTCATTTTCGATGACATTGAAACCTCAAAAACACAGCCATGTTGACAGAATAAAAAAATAGCTAAACATTTATTCTAAAGTAAGAATTAGGTATTCTAAATATTTATTCAAAGTAATAATTAGGTAATGATGATGAAGAAAAATATTCATCACTTCCGTAGTAGGAAAATCCTCTACATCTTCTAACACATCATCCAATTCGGCATCACTCAAAAAGAGGTTAGCCATCTCTAGTGTTGTTTAGTTCCCAATGGCTGGCTCCACTGCTGCCAGATCAACATCCATCAAAAACGAAATTTCCCTTTTGATCAGCTGTTTTTTGACCGGTATCACTTAGTTCGTTAGTGCTGGTTGTAGATATTCAAAATTGCAATCACTGGATATTAATGGTCAGTATTTTTTAATTTGGCGCTTAGTTCACTTTTGCAACTGTCATTGTGTTTTTTTTTTCGAAAATATTAATCCATGGACTTTTGATTTTAATATTCAACCAAAGTTACTAACAAATTATAATTTTTTGTGGTTTCAAATAAATTGTATGAACTCGAAAATTGTCTGGATTTGTTCATACTGATTAAGAACATGAAATATTGTAGTGGCAACTGAACTGTTGTAATTCATGACAGTATTTTTATTTAAAAGATTAATTTACAAATTACATTTTAGTTTGAATATGATACATCTTACTGAATAGTATATATATCTGACATATTAATTCAGTAGGCCTACATTAACATAAGCCAAAATATCTCCTCAAGTCACTTGTATTTGGTTTAAATTATCTGTCACTGTTGTTATAGTGTGAATCATGAACAAAGTTTGTTGAGCACTGGTTACAGCGTTAGGTGAGCATATAAAAAGATGATTAAAAAAGGTTTTAGGAAAAATTATTTGTTCCTACAATTTAAAACTACTCAGCTGAAATGTTAACAAAATGCAACCATGCAAAGTGGTGATTCTCGTGTGTATGTGTGGTATGTCGCAATTAGTGTTTGCGATTTGTTACAGCAGCACAGAATGTTTCATTACAGTTCGCTCTGAGCAGTGAATGCTGTGACAGGTAGACTGAACATTAAACACAGCCCCGGGTATGAATACTTTTGTTTAAAAATGTTATGCAATACTTTCATTAATTAAAAATATTTAAAAATTGGATTAAAAAACTATTTGCTAAATTTTGTCTTTGCTACAATTTACAATTGCATGGACGGATAAAGAACTACACAGATTGCAACCCAATGCAATTTTTTGTATCCGTTTTTTCGGATGGCATCAAGTTTGATGGCTTGTTTTGTCGCCAGCATTGAGTTGGTATCAAGGATGATTTTGTCAATATCACATCTTTAGATCCCAAAGAACAGATATAGCTAATGATAATTTTGATACCAGTGTAAATTTGGTAACATAGCACCTCAAAAAACATGATGCCGCTAGAAAAAACCGGCACGAAAAAATGCACTTTTTTGCCAATCTGAATAGTTTTTCATCTGTGGCTGAGGGATGTGACAACCGGCTGCTTTGTTTACATAAACAGGGCCGCCGAGGCCATGTCAGCCAAGTCTGAAACTTGGAGCCCGGGATGAGCGGATTTTTAAATGTCTAGCTTTATCACGTGAATTACTTTGTTAATACAGTATTTAAGTAAGGCAAAGAGGATTGTTAAATAAATAATGATAAAGAAATAAATAAAAATGCCTTTATTAATAAGCGTTCTTCAGTCACGGACTGCTTTTCAGGACAACTCAAGACAAACATACAGAGAACATCGATAAAAAATAAATAAACAAACAAAAACTCATACACTATCATTTAAATACATCACTTTCAATTTTTCTCTAAAAACAGGAACGGAGCATGATTTGAGGGTCCCAGGGAGGTCATTAAAATACCTTGTGCCAAAATAAGAAAAACTTTTTCATCCCAGCTCCAGTTTCACTTTGGGAAAGCGAAGCTTCCAGTCTCGGCCGGTTCGCTGTGAAACCTCTTCTCTGTCTTGCAGTTTCACAGTCAGGTACTGGGGCTCCCTGAGTGTGAGGATTTTGTGGGTCATGCAGTTGGTCACCAGTCTGCATAAGTCTTCCATACGGAGCAGCATCATGATACACTGACACATGGGCATATCGCCTCAGAGAGAAAAAAAAACGCACAGCTGTGTTTTGTAGTTTCTGAATTCTCTGAGCGTCATGCATCGTGATGCTGTTTCCATAGGCAGGGTAACAGTAGCAGAAGATTGAAAGGACCAAAGACTGCATTAGCTGAAGTTTTAGTCTGTCTGTACTGCATTTTATTTGCGACTGACTGTATACTACGGCAGTGGCGGCCAGCGAGTAGTGAGCGTGAGTGACTCATTCCTCCCTCTTCATCCCTCTACATTAAAATTTTATGACAACAACTTGAATACGTTATGGTGAAATTATTCACGATGGTAAAAAACAAGAGTACGACACATGTTGCAACTAACACAGATGGCCAGAAAAAACAATCGTGCACATCGTGAATGGAACGAATGCCGAAGTTATGGGAAAGAGCGAATGACTAGAAAATCCAATAGAGCAGGATCACTGAAAATTTTTAAATTTTATCTCAGTAGACATCCCATTCAGCCTCAATTGGTTCGGATTTTTGTATGATGCTTCCTATGTGTATGATGTTCCACCTCTAGACGGCCTAAGTCGCGAGTTTAGAGACCTAAATTTCATATTACCTATGTTACAATATTTTGAGGGAGGGCCCCCAGATCCCCCTTTCGCTGGTGGGTATTCCATACTCCCCAGAGCCCCCCCCCCCCCCCCCCCGGCCCGTATGGTGTGCAGACTTGAGGCCCAAGTTGGCTCTCAGCGGCCCTGTACATAAAACATGTGACACTGATACTTGATTCAAAACCATATGCAGGGTTTAAACATAATTTTATTGGTCTAAAAACCAGTTTTCTATGAAGGAATTTTGCACTAGGATAAAGAAGGATTATGCTTAGGGGCTTTTAGCCCCTTCAAGCCTTTAGATCAGGGCCGCCCGAAGGGCGGGGCGACCGGGGCGATCGCCCCGGGCGCCGCGGCTAAGGGAGCGCCGTGGCCGCGGGTCCCGCAGTTGTTTAAGAGAAAAATATCGCTGACGCGTTATAACGCACAAAAAATCCACGGGAAAGAAGCGTAAACATTTAATCGAATGGCTATTAAAAATAAGTTGTTTCTATTCGCAATAAGCTATAACTGAAACTCCATAAAATATGTCGTAGATAAGTACCTATATGGTAAAAAAAATGTCATTCTAGTACATAAGCACGCAAATCATAATAGTATTGAGTTTTGCTAAATATGAAGGCTAACGTCCTCTTGATACAAACTGAGATTTTTTAAATATAGTAGGCCTATTCATTTAGTGCTTTTGGCGTAGATAATTGTGATAATTTACAATAGCAAATGTAAGCCTTTACGTTAGATCAGGCCCCCGTTTCAAAACGGGCTACACAAGAAAACCTAGTAACAAGTCATTAAACAGCAACTAGTAAACACTATAGTGAAAATTGCTGACTGCCCCTTTAGGCCAGTAAAATTAGATCAAAAATTGGTCATGCCTGGACAAAATTCCCGGAAAGCTCGAAATCGTTTTAATCTTTCCGTTTTACATCTAAGTATATGAATTCGAAGTTTGTCGCATTTTTCCTGGTGTGCTTCCGACCTGGGACCACAAAAATATCAGAGTTTTGGGCCATTTTTTATTCTTTTGCAAATAAGTAAAAAACCGTTTATTCTACATAAAAAGTTTAAATACATGAATTGTAGAGGACAAAATTCTGCATTTATTGAGTACCTTCTGATAAAGATACTTTGAATAGTAATTGATTAATGGTAAGTTAAATAAAGGGTTTTGGCGAATTCCTCTTTTAGGGAAAGAGCTATTACTGTAGGTCTCATGGTAAGACCTAAGCCCGAGACCATGATAACTTTTAGTTTTGGGGCCCTCAGAAGCTAAAAACACCATTCGTTCGAATTTTGACTTCATTGAAAAATCATTTTGACGAGTTGAAAATTCAGCCAGATCGGACCATCGGAAGGGGGAGTTCCCGAGATACTGAAAGTGGTAAACACAGTACGTTGTCCCAATGTTAACCTTATGGGAAATAAATAAAATTGTACATCTCGCTTATTCCTCAACATACCCTAATAAAACTTGGTATATGGCTTCATCTAGTTAAGGTCTAATTGATTATGGCATAAAATCTACAAATTTATATAATCCTGAGGCAGCAAACCTACGTACTCACTTTCCCAATGTTAACCTTATGGGAAATCAATAAAATTGTATAGTCTGCTTATTTCCCAATATATCTTAATAAAACTAGTTATGTGGCTTTATCTAGTTAAGGCCCACTTGATTATAGTCTAAAATCACCAATTTTATAGATTCATGAGGCAGCAAACCTGCGTACTCATCTCCACAATGTTGACCTTTGGGAGAAAAATAAACGTGTGTAGCTTGTTTGTTTCTCAGCATTTTATCTCGTTGAAACTCAGTACCATGTGGCTCAATATAGTTTGGATATTTTGGATAATACTCTAAAATCTGCTATTTTTACATTTTCCTTGTAGGAAACCTGCATACTCACTTATACCATATTATTATGTTGAATACAGTGATGCCAATAATACCAGAAAACAAAATTAAAACATAAAAATCTTACAAGTTTTCACAATTGATGATAAAACATGAAAAATACCCCTGTTGCAGCAGACCTGCATACTCAACGGATTCAAAATGCTCAAATAAGTGTTTTGGATACAGCCTCGTACCAAATAAAATCAAATTATGTCCGTAAATAAGCATGCAAACATATTTTCCATAAGAATAACATGGTATTGTGGAGATGAGTACGCAGGTTTGCTGCCTCAGGAATCTATAAAATTGGTGATTTTAGACTATAATCAAGTGGACCTTAACTAGATAAAGCCATATAACTAGTTTTATTAATTTATATTGGGAAATAAGCAGACTATACAATTTTATTGATTTCCCATAAGGTTAACATTGGAAAAGTGAGTACGTAGGTTTGCTGCCTCAGGATTATATAAATTTGTAGATTTTATGCCATAATCAATTAGACCTTAACTAGATGAAGCCATATACCAAGTTTTATTAGGATATGTTGAGGAATAAGCGAGATGTACAATTTTATTTATTTCCCATAAGGTTAACATTGGGACAACGTACTGTGTTTACCACTTTCAGTATCTCGGGAACCAATGGACATAGAGCAATGATTCAAAATACTAATTTATTTGTTTTTTCGAGCTGAGTCCAATGGTATAAACCAAAATCAGATTATTTCGATTTTTCTACATGAAAAATCCGAAAAACTCCATTTTTAGGGATTTATTACCCATAACTCCCCCTTCCGATGGTCCGATCTGGCTGAATTTTCAACTCGTCAAAATAATTACTACTTTACAAGTCTGTGCCGAATTTCAAGAAGATTGGACCATTTTTACGAGAGTTATCGAGCTAACAAATATATAGATATATATATATTTATATACGTATATATAGGTATATATATATTTATGAAAATTCGAACGAATGGTGTTTTTAGCTTCTGAGGGCCCCAAAACTAAAAGTTATTATGGTCTCGGGCTTAGGTCTTACCATGAGACCTACAGTAATAGCTCTTTCCCTAAAAGAGGAATTCGCCAAAACCCTTTATTTAACTTACCATAAATCAATTACTATTCAAAGTATCTTTATCAGAAGGTACTCAATAAACGCAGAATTTTGTCCTCTACAATTCATGTATTTAAACTTTTTATGTAGAATAAACGGTTTTTTACTTATTTGCAAAAGAATAAAAAATGGCCCAAAACTCTGATATTTTTGTGGTCCCAGGTCGGAAGCACACCAGGAAAAATGGGACAAACTTCGAATTCATATACTTGGATGTAAAACGGAAAGATTAAAACGATTTCCAGCTTTCCGGGAATTTTGTCCAGGCACAATCTTAATTTTATTGGCCTACTTTCAAAAAGATCAAAGTCAACATTTTTAATCTACTAGTAATCTTTGGAACGGGGGCTAAGAACCTGTTTATACTGACTTTATAGTTAGTCAAATTGGTGATCACAAATATTTTTCATAGACCCCTTTAGTGACTTTAGAACTTTAGACCCCTGTTAGTGATTTATAACTTGTACTAGTGATCCCATTTCGAAATAAGGCCCAGGTTTACAGATGGATCTGTCTGACAAAATAATTCAGATTTACATTTGATATGATTTGTTGGATGAATTTTACTCTGGAATCAATTTATAAAAATACAAAGGACTCTTATTCGAGAGGTTTTGTTTCACCTATGATAAGTTCACCTATGACAAGTTTATTGATGATATAAAATAAGGTTAATATAGACTAGTAGCAATGAAAATTAACCATCCATTTCTTGATTTGTTGCTACCAACAAAATAGCATAAATATATAAAATAATTGTGAGAATTTTAAGTCCATTGTATTATTTATTTTTTTATAAATATAGTATTTAGACCAATTAGTTTTGAAGGGGCGAATATCAAAATCTCTCCCCGGGCGCCTACTAGCCTCGGGGCGGCCCTGCTTTAGATTATACCAAAATCAATTAGAAGAAATACAATAGTAAAACCGACTCTAAATCTCATAAGTTCTATTAACTTTCCCGACACATCTCAATGATTAAGATGACAGTTTGTGCCATTCAAACTGTACCTAATTACTGTATGGTAATCATATTTTTTTATTTGTGTTCATAATATTATTTGTATCTTTTTTATAGAAACTAATGTACCATCATCGTAAAAAAAATTAATTAAATGTAACCCCTATTATAATAATAGTAATAATCAGAGATTGTTTTAATTCTTCGAGCAGTTGTTAAAAACTGTTAAAGTAAACCAAACTGTGAAATATTACAAGATCAACAATAAAGTTAAGCTAAGGGGCCATGCTTTATGCTGAAATATTTTCATTAGTGAAACATGTTTACCCAGCCCCATTTCTCTTTCACAACTCATTTGGCAAAATCTCAGACCATTTCTCCACACCTGTGATACAATAACGCCCATGGAATATTATTGTTTCAATAAATTTTTTTAAAGATAAACAGCTGAATTATGTATGCTTCCTAAACATTTAAAGCAACTGTTGTTCAGGTACAAGTTTCTTTTACTAGCTTATCTTATATATTAAAATACCCCCGTTGCAGCAGACCTGCATACTCAGCGAATTTCAAATGCAAAACAACGTATTTCAAGCAAACATAGCAAGATTTGACATGTTTTGTTAAGCCCCATAAGAATAACATGGGAAATGAGTATGCAGGTTTGCTGCTACAGGTATATTAAAACTGGATGGTTTTAATTCAATATTTAGTAGATCTGAACTAGAAGAAGCCATTTACCAAGTTTTATCAAGATATGTTGAGAAATAAGCGAGATATAGAATTTTACTTATTTCCCATAAGGTTAACATTGGGACAACGTACTGTGTTTACCACTTTCAACATCTCGGTAACCAATGGGCATAGAGCAGTGATTCAAAATACTAAATTATTTGCTTTTTTTTAGCTGAATTCAATGGTGCCCACAAAAATTTGATAAATTTTATTTTTCTATGTAAAAAACTCAAAAAACCCATTTTTGGGGGGGTTTATCCCCCTTTACCCCCCCTTCCGGTGGTCCGATCGGGCTGGTTCACGAACTCGTCCAATTGATTACCACTTTACATGTCCGTACCAAATTTCATAAAGATCGGACCATTTTTGCGGCCGCTATCGTGCTAACAGACACATAGATATATATATATATATATATATATATAGATATATATATATATAAATTCGAACGAATAGTGTTTTTTGCTTCTGGGGGCCCCAAAACGAAAAGTTATAGTGGTCCCGAGCTTAGGTCTTACCATGAGACCTACGGTAATAGCTTCTTCCCTATAGGGGAAATTCGCTAAAACTTTTGTAAAACTAATGACAGCGACCCTGGCCGTTGTACTGAACCGATTTACACGCGGGTTGTACCAAAACAAAGGTTATCGGTCGTATATGTGCAGGTTTAATTTGTATTTTGAAAATATTTAATTGAAATGGGTAAAAAATGAAAAATAAACGTTTGTTATGGAGATTTAACATGGGGGAAAATCAACTTTTCCAATCATTTGGACAGTATGTCGAGATTTCCACTGGACCCATTTTCATGCAGTTGGTACCAAATAAAAGCCCAACCTTTCTATATTTGCAGGTTTTATTTACTATTACGTTATCTTGCTTTTTAAATTTTAAAAATCCACATTTCTAAATCTTTGAAATTACAGTCCACTCTCGCTAACACGAACCTTGATATCACGAAATCCTCGATATCACGAATTATTTTTAATCCCCTTGGAAAAACCTGTCTAACACGAATAAATTACTATACATAACACGAACTAATTTACCGGTTATATATTACCTCTATAACTCGAAGGGACACAATAATTACCTCGATAACACAAATTTCAGTAGATAAGACGAATTCGATTCGCGCTTTACCTCCATAACTCTAAGTTTACCTCCACACCACGAAGTTTTCAGAATGGACCTCTGTAATACGAAATCCCGGCGTTCAGGTTACAACCTGTCGGTGGATCATATCTGGGGTCAAGCAGTCCTAGTCTGTCTGCAGTCTAAATAGTTTTAATGAATTATGATCGATACTGTAATTGTTTTTACAAAGAGGAAGATTATATACTTTTTAATTTGTGGAATTAATAAAAGTTAAAAGTTTATTTTTGTATCTTTAGCGGATACAGTAAAGTTTCTTTATGGTATTGTTTTAATAAATACCCCCGTTGCAGCACACCTGCATACTCAGCGAATTTCAAGTGCAAAACAACATATTTTAATCCAACATAGCGAGATTTGACATGTTTCGGTAAGCTCCATAAGAATAACATGGGGATTGAGTATGCAGGTTTGCTGCTACGGGTATCGCTGAGTTGAGGGGGTCACTGAGGGAAAAGGAGGTTGGCATGAGGGTCCTTCCTGGAAGGTCGTTGGCCGAAATGATTGAGTGTGCGGAAGGGGAGATGGGTGGGCTCGGGGAGGATGATTTTCTTGTGATGGTGGGGGGATCAAACAGGATCACAAAGGAGGGTGTAGGTGAACTGAGGGAGAAACTTGGTAGGCTGAGCGCGGTCCGTGGAGGGGTGCTGTGGGTGGAGACGCCACACCGATACGATGCTGTAAAAGAGAATGCACTTATTGACGAACAGAATAAGATAATTAAAGAAATATGTAAGGAGAATAAATGGAGTTTTCTAAGCATCAACCCTATCCTTGATAGAAACTGTTTCACACAGCATGGTCTTCATATGAACGGCGAGGGTAAGAATTTTCTATGTAGCCTAATTAAAAATTTTTTTGAGACAGTAGGGCACATGGCACGAAAAAACGAAGTGAAAGGAAAAGTAAGGGAAAAGGACTAGATAAAATAATTAGGCCTGATCAACAAAAATCAAATAAAGTTAGGTACAGGAAGGAAAAGAAAGAAAAGCTGTTAAAAATAACTCATTTAAATCTCAGAAGTATTAACGGGAAAATAGGCCAAGTGGAAATTTTCCTGCAAGACGAAAACCCAGACTTCTTTTTAATTAGTGAGCATGGCTTGGATAAAAATAATTTGGAAATGATTCATATAAACAATTTTACTCTCCAAACATGTTTTTGCAGGAATGATTTGAATATGGGAGGCGTGGCAATTTACAAAAATAATAACACAGAGATTGACGAAATAAAGATTTCAGAAATAGGTATAAAACTAAGTGAAGAAAAATTTTTTGAATGTTGTGAAATAAAAATTAAGGTTCAGAAATATAGCATTGTTTTGGCTGTCCTCTATAGAAGCCCCGACGGCGATCTTGATGCCTTTTGGGATAAACTCAATACATTTTTCACTGACTTAAAACCTGAGAAACTCAATAGTAAAATAATAATAGGAGGTGATTTAAATATTAATGTACTAGAAACTGACCATAAAGCCACTACTTTACAGAATTTGATTAAAAGTTATGGACCAAAAACCACAGTAATTTTGCCTACTAGAGTCACATCCACATCAGCAACTTGTATAGACAATTTTATAACAAATTTTCAGGAACAAAGTAGCTCAGTTATTGAACCATTGATTTCAGACCATCATGCAATAAACATAGAAATTTTTAACATGAACCAAGCCACAAAAAATATTCACAAAAAGAAAATCGTTAGATCCATAACAGAACAAAATCTTACAGAACTTAGGTTTCGATTAAAAAAAGAAAAATGGACAGACATGTATGAAGCAAGGGAAGTGAATGAAAAATACAATATCTTTATGGAAACATTTATGTACTATTTCAATATTGCCTGCCCTTTAAAGGAAATAAAAATAAAGAACGTAAGTGAGATTAAATGGATGAACGCTGATATCTGTCGTAAGAAAAAGGAGATGCTGAGATGCTACGAAAGCTGGAAGATAAATAAATCAGAATATAATAAGCTACATTATGATCAGGCTTTAGCAGAATACAGACGCAGTATTAACAAAGCAAGAGCGGATTGGTATAATCATAGAATATCAAATTCCAACAACAAAGCAAGAGAAGCCTGGAGAATCATAAATGAATGGAGAGGAATTAACAAAAATAGCCCTAAGAACTTGACAATAAATAAGGATGAGCATGTTATTAAGAACCCGACAGCTGTTAGTGAAGCATTTAATGATTACTTTTCCAATGTAGCGTTTGATATTCATCAGAGCTTAGGGCAAACAGGACAGCCAACGCAGATTTTTACAGGGGCACGCCTTGATACAGAGTTAAACTCATTTAAACAAATTGATGAGGATGTGTTGAGAAAAATATTTGGCAAATTGAAACCCAAAACATCAACGGGAATAGATGGCCTAAGTATGAAAGTCCTAAAAGTATGTGCTGAAGAGATAATGAAACCCCTCATTCATCTTGTAAATACATCAACATCCACGGGCACCTTCCCAGACGGATGCAAGGTCGCCAAGGTCTTGCCTTTGTTCAAGAAGGGGGATGATGGGGAGATGTGTAACTATCGTCCGGTCTCACTATTACCGGTGGTTTCTAAATTAATTGAAAAAGTGGTCTGTGACCAGCTGATTGCTTACTTGGAGGGTAATAACCTACTAAGTGGCAAGCAGTATGGTTTCAGAAAATCAAAATCCACTAAATTGGCTTTAATTGATTTCGTCAACAGCTGTGTCGAGGCATGGGATGCGGGTGAGGCGGTTGTGGGTTGCTTTGCCGACCTCACCAAGGCGTTTGACTGTGTCGACACAGGTCTGCTGATTGAAAAACTCAGGTGCCTTGGCCTAAAAAACACTGCTCTTGATTGGATTTGCTCCTATCTTAGTGGTAGAAGCCAGGTAACTGAGATCCACCATGAAGCTAAATTCAAAAGTAAGTCCGTCCTGTCAAGTAAAAGATTAATGCCCCACGGTGTGCCGCAGGGATCAATAATGGGCCCGATCCTTTTCATTGTCTATATTAATGATTTGGCAAATTTAATCCCAGAAAGGAACCTTTTTATGTTTGTGGACGATACTACTATTGTAACCAAACATAAAAACCAAAAAGATCTTGAAATTGATTCAGTCATCAAAATTAACCAAGTGGCCCAATTTTTTGGTGAAAACAGACTTAAATTAAATCCAGACAAAACTAATTATGTCTGTTTTCAAACATCACAAAAGCAACGATCAAAATTTTTTCAAAAGCCAAACATTTTTGTTGGGGAAGTTTTATTGAATGAACCCGATCAGGTTGACTTTCTGGGGGTGCGACTGGATGGAAGTTTGGACTGGGAAGGGCAGTTGGAGGTCGTTGAGAGGAAACTGGCGAGGGGGACGTTTGTGTTGAGGAATCTTGCCAAATTCCAAAACATCGAGCTTCTCAAATCAGCCTACTATTGCCTTTTCCGGTCCCACATCTCCTACTCAATTGTTCTTTGGGGAGCAACTGAATCAAATTTGAAACAGATTTTTGTCTGGCAAAAGAAAGCCTTGAGATGTATGTTAAGACTACCTCCACGCTCTCATTGTAAGGAACATTTCATTAATCTAGGACTGTTAACAGTTCCTAGCCTTTACATTTATGAGGTGTCGGTATACATAAAAACTCAAACACCAGAATATATCAACACAATTCATACATATAATACAAGGAACAAGAACAATTTTGCAGTACAACACAATTTAAAGGCATTTGAAAAAACACCTAAATATTCTGGCCAAAAGATTTTCCAAATTCTTCCGGCACAAATTAAATTACAAAACAAAATCAACAAGTTCAAAAATGATCTGAAAGATTTCTTGATTAGTAATAGTTTTTATAGTTTGAGAGAATTTTTTGAATTATGCAGCCAGAGAACACCCCTTTGAAGAATTTTTAAGACTGACCTAACATAACCTATCCCGATCTCACCCATCGGAGCGACCGAAATGTCCGGTTTTTTATACCGGCATTCTTTTGACGACATCCAATGCTTCATAAGCCAACTGGATGGATAACCAAGTATCCAAGTATCCAAGTAAGTATCCAAGTATATTAAAACTGGGTAGTTTTAATTCAATATTTTGTAGGTCTGAACTAGAAGAAACCATTTACCAAGTTTTATCAAGATATGTTGAGAAATAAGCGAGATATAGAATTTTACTTATTTCCCATAAGGTTAACATCGGGACAACATACTGTGTTTACCACTTTCAATATCTCAGTAACTAATAGACATAGAGCAGTGATTCAAGATACTAAATTGTTTGTTTTTTTTAGCTGAATTCAATGGTGCCAACAAAAATTCGTAAAATTTTATTTTTCTATGTAAAAAACTCAAAAAAACCCATTTTTGGGGGGTTTAACCCCCTTTACCCCCCCCTTCCGGTGATTTGATCGGGCTGGTTCACGAACTCGTCTGAATAATTACTTTTTTACACATCCATGCCAAATTTCATTAAGATTGGGCCATTTTTACGCGAGTTATCGTGCTTAAAGACACATAGATATATAGATATATATATAGAGATATATATAGATATATATATATATAGATATATATATATATAGATATATATATATATAGATATATATATATATATATGAAACTGAACAAATAGTGTTTTTTGCTTCTGGGAGCCCCAAAACGAAAAGTTATCATGGTCTCGGGCTTAGGTCTTACCATGAGTACTACGGTAGCAGCTTCTTCCCTACAGGGGAAATTCGCTAAAAATATGATCGATACTGTAATTGTTTTAACATGTTAAAGCGTAGGAAGACTACGGAATTTTTAGTTAGAATTAACATGATTAGAATTTTCATTGATATATAATATTTAAATAAATTAAAAGCTTATATTTGTCGAAGATGTAGGGGATAAACTACATTGATTCTTTACCTCTGTATCACGAATTTTCATTTGGTTACCTCTATAATTCGAACTATGCCTACGACGAACTATACGTAACACGAAGAAAAATCTCAGTCCCGTGAAATTTCGAGTTAGCGAGAGTCGACTGTATATTATTTTAAAGTCTTTCATTCAGCTGATTGTGAAGACACGAGGTATATTGTCTAGCGACAGAAAAAGAGCAAACGCTCAAGAAGCATTTGGTTTATCATGACTCTGACTAATTCTTTTTTTGTTTATATAATGTTTGCAATTATTATGTATTATCCTCTAAATGGAAATAAAGGATTAATCACGGTATTGTATTATTAAAACTATAGAGATTTATAGGTGTAAATTAAAACTTAAGATTTGATCACTAAAATTTTTATTATAACTACTGAATTATATGAAACAGCTGATTTCAATAACGTTGATGGTCTAAATGTTTATTACAATGGCAAATTGTAAAAGGTCGGTTTTAATGGTTCACACTCATATTAAATGTCATTTTGAGACCTACGAAGAATACTACATTTGAAAACATGTATGCTAATTAATTGGGTTAAAAAGAAAATAAACTTTTCTTATGGAGATATAACATAGGGAAAAAATTTAACTTATGATAACGAGCCTGACCATACTATTGGACCGATTTACACACGGCTGGTACCAATTAAAAGGTAATTGTATCTATATTTGCCCATTTTGCTTCAATTTCAGTTGTTATTCCACTAAATTTTCCAAAATGGAAATTAAAATCACTTCAGACAATAACATAGCGTAAAATTTTAAGCCTATTATGAGTAAGATCTGGAGTTCTATCGGACCGATTTACATGCAGGTTGTGTTAAATGAAAGGTAATTAACTCTATATATACCAATTTGCCTGAAAAGTTAGATATTCCTTCATTTTATATTTTAGAAATGGATTATAAAATATTTTCTATTTATTAGTCTTGTTTTTATTGATCAACTGAGTATAACAGCACAGATCAGCTGATTATAAAGCTTTGTTTTAAAGCACATGTTTTATTGTCATAACTTGGTTTGTTTTTTATGTTGTTATTTACTTTATTTAAGTATGTTAGTGGTGATTGCATTTGTAAAATTGCGTTTCAAAGGGCATGACAAATAACATGTTTTAACTTTCTATATGTTATACCATTGTTTATAGGTGCCGAATATCCACCCTCAAGTTTTCCAAGCTAACTTTTTCATTGTCTGACAGTAAACTTCTTATGAGGAAACTCTTAATTTTTATGCTGATTCTTTGTATGTATTTCAATTTTTTAACTTTCCTGTCATTTTTACTTTCTCCCCCTTTACCATTGTATATGGAGAGAAATTTTTGTCAAAACTTTTGAATTTGAGTTGTTATTGGAAATTGTTTGTTTGAGTGTTCCCCGAATCAAAAAATATGGTTTTCGGAGTAAGTATTGTGTTCGTCAAAATGTTTTAATTTGAGTTGTTGGTGAAAATATTTGTTTTAGCGTTCCCCGAATCAAAAAAAAAGTTATTTTCAGAGTGGTGTCTGTCATCCACGTGTGTGTGTGTGTGTGTGTGTGTGTGTGTATGTGCGTGCGTGCGTGTGTGCGTGTGTGTGTGTGTGTGTGTGTGTGAATGTGTGGATGTATGTAAACAGAGCTAGAGATGACACCAATAGTTTGATTTTCATGAAATTTGGCATGTAGGTACAAATCTATGGTATATATAGCCATTGTTTTTCATTTTTTAGAATTTTAGATTTTTAAGGGTATTCATCCCATAAAAACGACAAAAATCAAAGTTTTTTTAAAAAAAAGCTCTAAAGATTTTTATAAAACTTTAATGGTTTGTAGTGCTTCAAATGGCAAACAAAACGATACCACCCGCATGTCAGTAAAAATTCAGGTTCAGAAGTTAAGAGAATTTAAGGGTTAACAAAATCAAATTTTATCTATTTTAACTGTGCCATCCAATATAATAATATTCTAAATAATACAATGCCATGAGTGATTATCAATAAAAATGGTTTTATATGACTGAATCTCAACAACAATCACATTTTAAGGCACTTATGCCTTTGGTATTTCTTATTTACCCAACTGTTTTCGTTATACAGACCACCGACGACAACATTTCAAAAATCAAACTTAAACTGCTCATATGTCTTCACAACAATTTGGTGAATGAAAATAGGTTATGGAATAAATAGTTTTAAAAATTAAGTTCAGAATCAAAAAACATTATAAAATACAGGGTGTTCTATAAGAAAATGTAATGTTCTCCCCGCCATTTTGGAAAATTGCAAGTCATTTCAAAAATTGAAATATATACCTGCAAGGAGCAAAAAATAATAGCTTTCCCTATAAGAGGTTTAGTGTCATACATAAAATAAAAAGTTAGTTATTGGAAAAGTTAGGCCGGGAAACCGATATATTGAAGAATAATCATATGCCGAGATCGACTGACGGTGATAAAAGAGTTTTGATAGCCGTGAATCACCGAATATCTAAGAAGTAGTCAAGAAATCTAATGAGGACTATACAATTGAGAGATTTTCCTGCCTCAACTAAAAAAAAAGTGTTTTCCCATTTTTTGCATATTTTTTCCATGTTCGGGAGAAGTTTCAGCCCCCCCTGGGTTCGCTGCTACTAACTTTCTTGGTTTATGTTGTAATTTATTTCATTTAAGTAGTTCAGTGGTGATTAAAAATGTAGAATTGTGTTTCTAATTACAGAACGAATGAGATAATATTTGTTTAATTTTAGATGTTTTATTATTCCAGTGTCTTTATGGTGAAAAATAATAGTATGAATATCAGTTTTTTCCTGCGCTTAGCGCTACATGGGGTTAGTCTTGTAGATTTAAAATGTTTTCCTTTCAAAATATTCTTTTATCGAAAGCCTTTGCTGGTTTTCGGTTTGAAAATAAACAAACGACAAAAAAAAATCCTCCCTCTCCTTTTTTTACCGGTTTTTTTTGTCTAGAACAAGTAATGACTAGCAAATCAAAGAAAGCAAACAAGAAGACTTCAGAAAATAATTGTATTGTAAAATATGTTGCTGTAATTCAATATCACTCCCACTACAGCAGACCTGCATACTCGGGAAATTTTTACTGCTTAGAATCATATTTCTACCAAACATAAGCGATATACGACCTTTTTGATTAATTTCGTCAAAAACTTATTATCAATCATAGGCCTAATAGCTTACTGCCCACCCAACATCACACTATCAAAGCTACACCATTGACTTCTCTCTGTGAAAATGATTTGCCTATCAGCTATTTGATGCTCCACTGGTCACTGGTCAGGGGCTGATGAAAAGCAGATTAAGCGAGTTTGGGGTAATGTAAGGACAACAGCGTCAGAATGAGTGGGTAAAGTTTATCCGCTTCATTGAGACGGCCCCAGCTCGCCTTTAAGGAAAAATTATCTAGATTACATTCAACCAGTACTCCATATGAGAGTGGATATTAAAGGGGCCTTTATACAGTGCTTCAGTAAATTCATGTATTTTATCTTCATTTAGAAGCAACCTATTCATAAATAAACAATTAATTTTAAGAAAACAGTAGTTAAGAGAGTAATGAACAAGTGAAAATTACTCACACAAAGAACAAGAAAAATAGTTTATTTTGTACCAAACTAGAATCAAAAAATTTAATATTTCAAGTTAGTGCCTTGACTAATACGATTATTGAAAAACTATTTCATTTGAAAACATTATGCAAAAAAAGGGAAATACTTTAACTATAATATCAAAATGTTCAGTAACCGTTCAAGGTAACCAATGCAGGTTACCTTGAACGGTTACTGAACATTTGTTCTGATTAAAATTTTGTTTTATGACAAATGAAGGGAGATACTTATCTAAGTTTATGTTTGCTGGAACTATAAAATTATTTCGAGACATTCTAGCTGGAAAAGCTTGGAATGTGCGTGGTTATCAATTAAATATTCATGCAGTTTAAGTTTTAGCTGATAGTTTTAAAATTACTTACTTATAAATCAAAATTATATTAATAGACCTAGGTTATGAGCACCTTCACAATATTCTAGGCACAGATGGCCTAGTGTAAATTTTACGACTATGTATTTTTTATTCGCTAATAAAGACATTTTACTCTTTAAAAATTAATTAATTAATTAATTAAAATTCGTTTTAAATTCGTTCGTTAAATTCGTTTTAATTTAGGAATTAAAACGAAAAAGTGTAGGTATTTCTCAAGCAAACATCACAAGGCCACAGGCCACACCCATGGAGAGTTTAATTAAATTGTGACCGTAAAGAATCTTAGCTATACATTTATTTGAGATCATTTGTAAACATCTCCCCTTTATACTAAAAAATTAATCATCTTACATTAATTGACTGGATAACGGTGTGGATAAAGCGCTCACCTCAAAACCAAAGGGTTGTCGGTTCAATTCCTGACAAGGATCAAAACTGGGTCCAGTTGCCATTTGTCATTGGGCTATGCATTAATGATGCTATCTGTCAAAAGGCCGCCTTTAGATAGTAACAAGACCCAGATTTAGACTGTTCCCGATCAAAACATTAGAAAATGCCACTAGCGTAGAAATACACAAAATAAAAACAAGTTATGGTTAAGATTTTATATATTTCGGCATCAGACTGATCCTTCAACTATTTGAGATGCTGACCAACCAGTGATATTTTAAAGTGAGTATCAGTTCAAAAGACTTGTGCAGTGCAGTGTGATTCCTTATTATGTAGCTTTCTTACTGACTAAGATTTGCAGATGCTTAATTTGGGATCATTCAATGAAAACCTAACAATCAGTGACAACTGGGCCAAGAATCAATAATTATAAAAAGCTATTTTCTCAAGATAGACTTAGCGATCCACGGAATAGAAGGAAAGCAATGTAAAACCCTCAGGAAAATAGTAAGCCACATAACCATAGTCACCTTAAAATATTTTCTACAAGGATCTATGCATCGGTGACATAAGATTTGTTTTAATAGTGTAGCTCTGAATTGAATGTAAATTTTTACCTTTATTTTATATAATGTGGTTGTCTTTTAAAAGGTTTAAACACTACCTCTAGTTTTATTGGCCACTAAATCTGTCTGGTTGAGTAAATTATGTCAAGCTTCTCAACCGACCTGACTTCATTCCGTAAAGTGGGGCTTCACTTGATGAAATTTATCCAGTGAGTTTCAGTCGATAACATGTAAAAGTAATTATTTTTATCTATCAGAGGTATTTTATATCTATTTTTATTCTTATCATTAGAAATACAAGACAGCAACGGGAAGTAAATGACAAAAGCACCCTTTTCTTAAAAAGTAGTTTAAAATGCCAGCCTAAAATGCCAGCCTAAAATGCCAGATGGCTAAGCCTTCAAAACTGATGATAATATCATAAGTTTTGGTTTGAGATAATGCGACTATTTTATTCTTAGATTCTACGTCTGTTCCATAAAAAATGTATCTAATTTTAAAATATCTTATTTTATGAACCTGGCTGTAGTTTTTTGCTGGTGAGTTGATGTTAATCTGATTACTTTTAAATAAAATATATACACATGTCAAAGAGTATCTTGGAGCACCCAACTCACTACTAGATTGATCAGGCGTTCGTCTCATGAAGAATTCACTGAACCCGTCAGCTCAGAAGTGTTGTCCGATATTTGTTTAGGTCGGCCAATTCCCTCAATTTTACCACAAACAATTCCTCTCTCAATGTTCCAGATTAAATAACACCTGAGGAAGGATTCAAATCAAATAAATCCCGTAAGATTACATGGAAAATTGCAACAGTTGTTTATTTTTAAAAACATTCTTGAACATTTAGAATGAGCTGCACCTGATGTAGCAATGGAATTAAAGAAAAGAGAAGAATTATGTTGAATTCATTCATACCACTGAGGAATAGCCTATTATTCCAAAGTTGGGTTATTTCTGTTTTTAATTTTAATAATAATTAGCAACTTCATAAGAAAAAGTATACTTCTAGTTATTATCAGTATAATGGTGCTAAATATAATGTATGATATTCAAACTGATCTCTGAATTCTTTCCTTATAAAAGAAATTTCACAACTTGTATGATGGAATAGATGACTGCTAGTTTTTAATTATATTAAATTTCAGTACATATGCATAATATTAAAGCAGATGCATAATATTAAATTTAAAAGAAGTTTGTTACCATACAGAGTGGGCCAAATGTAGATATACAGGGGCTCATTATTTATTAGTACATAGGCTATACAATTACATATTTAAAGTCGTAAGTGCTCAAAATATTTACTTTCCTTATTTATGTATTACAGTACTGGAACCTGTTCTCAACACTCTCACAAAAAGTATGACACAAATTTCGGATAGAGCAAATTTCCTGCAATTTGTCATTGTAGAAATTTTTGTGTGCCATATATTGTGGTTGTACCTACATTTGGTCTACTCTGTATAGTAAAAACAAAGATACCTTTTTAAAATTATTACAGTCAAAAAAATATTATCCCTTTCCACTTATGAACACCACCTTTATTTGCTAGTATCAAACGCAATTTTCTGGTGAATAGTTTAATTTAAATTCCTAAATCAATTAAAGTTTGCTTGCTGTGACTTCTCCAAAAGGACATAATAATACAATAAACTTGGAAGGAAGTTGTCTCAGCAATGTGTATAATGCAATATGTAGTCATGGCCCCTGGAACATATCATGTTTATAGCCAATAAGCTACTCCGAACCTACTCCAGATGTGCACTCTTGTTCCTACACACACTTGCATCCAATTCTATAAGAGGTCATACACGTAAAATAAACCATTTCTTTAGGACCTATTCACTATCCTAATTTTTTAAAGACCTTTTTATTTCCTTTAAGCAAAGAGTTAAAAGCTCTGCCCCCATGTCCTGCCATGTTCTTGTTCCTTCTAAAGAGAGAGTGAAGTGATTATTTTATGCGCTGGAATTAACGCATGAGGTGCGGTTTACAATAATACTAGACTAACCCCGTGCAGCGCAAAGCACCGCAAAAAACTGATATTTATACGATTATTATTCAATGTAAAGACACTGGCATAATATAACATCTAAAAAATTTAACAAATTTTATGTCTTTTGTCCTGTAATTAGAAACACAATCCTACATTTTTAATCACCACTGAACTACTTAAAATTAAATAAATTACAACATAAACCAAGGAAGTTAGCAGGCGCAAAATCAGGGGGGGGCTCAAGCTTCTCCCAAACTTGAAAAAGTATGCAAAAAAATGGGAAAACACATTTTTTTAATTTAGGAAAATATCTCAATTGTGTAGACTTTAGTAGATTTCTTGGTTATTTCTTAGTGATTCGGTGATTTCACAGCCATCAAAACTCTTATCACCATCGGTCAATATCGGCATATGACTATTCTTCACTATACCGGTTTTCCAGCCTAAGTTTTCCAATAGCTAACTTTTTATTTTATGTATGACATTAAACCTCTTATAGGGAAACCTATTACTTTTTGCTCCTTTTAGGTATGTATTTCAATTTTTGAAATTCCCTGTAATTATCCAACAGGGTGGAAAACATAATTTTTTTGTTATGTTACCATGTATTTTATGGTGTTTTTGGATTCTACACAGAAAATTTTTAATTTGTTGAATTGGTATTGTTTTAACAAAAAACAATACTTTCTCCAAAAACCATATTTTTGGATTCGGGGAACATTAAAACAAATGTTTCCACTAACAACTCAAATTCAAAAATTTTGACAAAACATACTTTCTCCATATACTATGGTAAAGGGGGAGAAAGTAAAAATGTCAAGAAAATTAAAAAATTGAAATTGAAATACATTCAAAAATTTATAAAAAAAATAAGAGGTTTCCTCATAAGAAGTTTACTGTCAGACACAAAATGAAAAAGTTAGCTTGGAAACCTTAAGGCTGGCGTATAACATCTAGAAAGTTAAAATATGTTATTTGTCATGTTCTTGAAACACAATCCCACACATTCAATCACCACCAACCTATTTAAACAAAGTAAATCACAACATAAACAAACCATGTTATGACAGTAAAACATGTGTCTTAAAACAAAGCTTAATAATCAGCTGATATGTGCTGTTATACTCAGTTGATCAGTAAAAACAATACTAATGAATAGAAAATCTACTACATGTTTGTCAAATACAACTCACCTATCATCGCAAAGCCAAAACTACTTGACCTAGAACCTTGAAAATTTACAAGAACATTCCTTTTAGGGCGTAGGCATCCGCTAAGAAAGGATTTTTCAAAATTCTTAGTTTAAAGGGGTTTTTGGCAAGATTGAAGTTTTCAAATTTTCCCATGTTATTCTTATGGAGCTTATCAAAACATGTCAAATCTCGCTAAGTTGGATTGAAATATAACGTTTTGTATTTGAAATTTGCTGAATATGCAGGTCTGCTGCAGCAAGGGTATTTTTTTGTGGGAATATTCTACAGGAACATTGTTGATTGGCATATTTTGTGTTAATATTACCTAGGCCTACTCTAAATAAAGTATAAATGTTATCATTCATCAGCTTATTTATAAATAACCATTCATAGTCTAATAATTTTTAATAAATGTATTCTAGTTATAACAAATAAATGTCAGTAAACATATTATCAATGTTCTCAAATCCAAGGAATGAAAACCAATCTAACCATTTACGTGAACCATTAATGATTCAAAGCCATTTCGTGAACCATTTCGTGAACCATTAATGATTAATGATTTTATTGTTTATTTTTTTAAGGGGAATTAAATTGTGTCTATTAATTATACATATTAAAATCTTGAAAATTTATCAAAAGATTCGTCAGAATATACTACAACCAAAGAATAGACTGACCAATCCATACCTAAGTTGAAGCCGGCCGGCCTATGATAGGACCTTTAAGGATGTCCTACTCAGTTGCTTTGAGTCATGCTGCGCAGTAGCTACTGTCGCAGTGCCGAGCATCGCCCAGTCAGCCACAATTATAATCATCGATAAAGAATTTGCAATGGGGCAATGAAATAAAAATAAATAGGTATTAGCAATCGAGTATTTAAAGCTAGAATGACAATTTTAGATCAACCCACAAAAAAACTGTTTAGTTTTGTAGGCCTAATTGAAATTGTACAACTATTTCAAATTTCAGTTTCATTAATTTAACAAATTGTGTGATCTAATGTTAGTTGCAAAGAAGATTAGGCCTATTTACATATTTATAATAACTGAAAATATTACTTTTTAGGGCAAAAACCAAAATTGCACATTTTAATTTGTTGCATTTCCCGTTTTTAACTGGCTTTTCTCTTTGTAATAATTCATTGATAAGTAATTAAAATGCTGGTAATCTGCAAACAGTTAAATGAATGAAGATTTTTGGGAATAAAAAAATGAAATATGTTGTCAAATTTAAAAAACAAATCTACTGAGCAACCGCGTCAATAGATCCGTGCCGGCTCGTTCCGTGCATGGGCGGGAAATGAAAAATCTAACCCCTCACTTTTGAGGCTACCTGTAAGCTAAGCGAAGCGTTTTACAAAATGATTTTAAATGTAAAAAAGTTTATTTATGTCGTTTTCGACAACTCTCTAATAGAAAAAAATTGCCTGACCAAATGCCAAATAATAAAAAATTCCTAGCAGGTAAACTTTTTCATGTCTAAGAAAATAACAGAAATTTGGTATTCTATAATTTTAATCAACTAATAATTAACTTTCTCATTCAAGTTTCATCGGTAAGGTTATAATATTATTTTCTTCATTAGTACAATGTTTCAGGATTTCATCTTAACTCTAACTATTTATTCAGGTGATGTTATTGAAACACTGTGAATTAAATTCGCACTAGTACCACAAGCAGCCGGACAGACCTATGTTTGATGAAGAAGTGGCTTCAGGGACCTCTGTATATTGAGTATCGGGAAGACCAGTCTATGACATTCTTTGGTCGCTGGAACATACCGATCTTGCTGGTTTTCGAACTCAAAGTCATGATATCACTTTAGGCCTTGAAGTGTCCTCGTCGTTGGAACGGGGGATGAAATAATAACACTGAATTTGGGTATTTTGATAACACGCTCAGAGGATTCACGGGCACCAGATCCACATGGGGCTACATCATGGTGAGAAGTGCCAGGAGAGGGGATTTTCGGGTAGCGGTGAGGAGGTGGCGTGATGTTATATCGGAGGGAACCAATGAGCTGCTTTATTTAGAAATCACATGATTTTACATAGTGCCAACACCAACACACGATACAAGAAATAGTCTTACATTTATGGTACTCATTAAAATATGGTACAATCCTCCCCTCTAAATTTGTGACAAAATTGATTAACCTACCTCTGTGATTACATTTTTCAAAACAGCAAAAACATTTGACTTAAAATTATAATGTCCGTTGAAAACCTGTTACCCAAAATGAGAATAGTAAATACATTTGAAATTAACTCTGAGCAAAAAATTAAGATAACATAAACATTGATATTCCAAATACATGATACACACAGAAATAAACTTAGTCTAATAAATGTAAAATAATTAGCACAATAATACAAAAGTCATATCAGGGTATTATTCAAAGGTCTAGTCTGATTACAGGTTTACGCTCTCGTACAGGATAACGTCTAGTAGGCATTGTAGGCATATGCCTATTTACATTTGGCGAGTCGTTTACATTCGGTGGCGAGGCCAACGACCCCGCTCTGCTAGTGGTTGTGTTAGTACTAGGTGACCCTGACATGGTTATGGCTGCCTCGTCTCCGTTAAAGCTCGCTCGGCTACCTTCGTCAATGTTCGTGACCGGCGACCTTGTCAATGGCGAATTTGACACTGTCAAATTCCTGTCTAGGGGCGGTGATGCTAAATCACCCTCTTGCAATTTGGGAAATTCTACAACTGAGCTATCTGACTGTACAATGCCACCTAATTTAGACTGTAATGCAATTAACTGATCAATGTGTCGCTTCCATTGAATGCCTGATTCTAATTCTACTAAATATGTTACAGGACCCAACTGTGAAATAACTGTGGCTTCAGTCCATTTATCCCTCCCCCGATAATCCTTTGCTAACACTGGTTGACCTATAACTAATTTACGTGTTGTTACACCACCATAGTTTGCGACTTGTCTGTTTTGATTGGACCTTATTACTTCTTTTGCATTAGGCCTAAGTAAGTCTAATCTTGATTTCAAAGATCTACCCAACATTAATTCTGCTGGTGTTTGATTAGTCACAGAATGTACAGTGTTTCTGTATGTAAACAAAAAATTTGTCAAAGCTAAATTCAAATCATTAGTATCCTGAAGCGCAATTTTAAGTTTATGTTTTACTGTTCTAACTGCATTCTCTGCTAAACCATTAGATTTAGGATTATAGGGTGGAGAAAAAGTGTGTTTGATTCCATTACTTAGCAAAAATGTTTTGAATTCTGAGCTAGTAAAAGGAGGTCCATTGTCACTGACAATGTGATCTACTAATCCAAATCTAGCAAACAATTCTCTAAGATGAGCTATGGTGTGTTTAGCTTGTGTTGAGGGAACAGGCAACACTTCTGGCCACTTAGAATAAGCGTCTTTAATTATTAAAAATAATTTCGACTGAAATGGTCCAAAAAAATCAATATGAATGCGTGACCATGCTCTCTCTGGGACATTCCATGAATGCAAAATCGACTTGGGCGGAGTTGCTCGTTCCTTCAAACAGGAAGTACAATTATTAGCAATTTGCTCAATATCCAAATCTATATTTGGCCACCAAACGTATGATCTCGCTAATCCTTTCATTCTAACTATGCCTACATGTCCATTGTGTAACTCTTGTAATATGTGTGGTCTAAACTTTTTAGGAATAATAATTCTATATCCCCACATAAGAAGTCCTTGTTCAAAAGTTAGTTGGGATTGTCGGACATAGAATGGATTTAAGTTAGGATCATCCCCCTTTACCTCATTCGGCCATCCGAACCTAACATAACCAATAACTCTATTTAGTATAGGATCTAGTGTTGATTCTTTTTTAATATCAACATAACTCAAAGGCAGTTCACTCTCAACAAAACATTGTAAATATGTCCCTAATACATTCACATTGAGATCATTATCATTGATTTCATCATTAGCAGGATTACCTAATGGTAAACGTGATAACCCATCAGCATTACCGTTACATTGGGACTTAACATAAGAAATATCATATTGATACCCGGACAAAAACAACGCATAACGCTGCAGCCTACTAGCTGCAAAAACGGGTAGACCCTGTTTAGAACCAAAAATCGCTACAAGAGGTTTGTGGTCTGTTTTTAACAAAAAGTGGTTACCATACAAGTACTGGTTAAACTTTTTTACTCCATACACAATGCTAAGAGCTTCTTTGTCTATTTGTGAATACTGCTTTTCAGCTTCATTTAACACTCTACTTGTAAAGGCAATAGGCCTTTCAGTCCCGTCTGTTTGGATTTGGCTAAGAACAGCTGCTATACCATAAGCACTAGCATCACACGCTAAGGTTAACTTAAGCTTAGGATCGAAATGAGCCAATACTTGAGCCGACACTAGCTTTTGTTTAACTTCTTCAAACGCTTTCTTACAGGCTAAATTCCATACAAATTCTGTGTCTTTTCTCAATAACATATACATAGGGGTGAGTATGGTCGAGATTCGAGGTATGAAACGAGCATAATAGTTCACTAAGCCTAAAAACGCTTTTAACTGAGTAACACAATAACATATACATAGGGGTGAGTATGGTCGAGATTCGAGGTATGAAACGAGCATAATAGTTCACTAAGCCTAAAAACGCTTTTAACTGAGTAACATCTTTAGGTTCTGGCGCATTCAAAATCGCCTTGACTTTGTTTTGAGATGTTTCTAACCCACGTTTGCTTATTACAAACCCTAGATACTCAAGACTATCACAAAAGAATTTACACTTGCTTTTACTAACTGTAAATCCATTGTCTTGTAACCGTTTACAAACTAATTTTAACCTACTGATATGTTCTGAGTCATTTTGTCCCGTTATTAGAATATCATCTAGAAATACTGTGACACCAGGTATTCCCTGCAACGTTTGCTCTATTGTTCGTTGGAAAATACCGGGAGCAGAGGATATGCCATAGCATAGTCGGTTATATTTAAACAAACCCTTATGTGTACTAATAGTACAGTATATTTGACTCTTTTCGTCTAACCTCAATTGCTGATACGCTTGTGACAGATCTATTTTTGAAAACTTTTCTCCATTTTGTAGGCTAGAAAATAGTTCTTCAATCCTAGGCAAAGGATGCCTATCTATCTCTAAAAAAGGATTCAGTGATACCTTATAATCTCCACATAGTCTAATTTGACCATTAGTTTTCAAAACTGGAACAATGGGTGTAGCCCATTGACTTGTAGTTACTGGTGAAATAATACCTTCAGTTTCTAAACGTGTAAGTTCGGCTTCTACTTTGTCTTTAAGAGCAAAAGGTAAGGTTCTAGGCTTAAAATATTTAGGATTTACCTCTGATTTGAGTTTAAGTTTAACTGGTTCCCCTTTAAAACAACCCAATTTATCGGTGAAAACATCTGGAAACTCATTAGATAATTGGTTAACTAACTGACTATCAGGGCTGACTTGCTGTACTGCTAATTTTGCTTGTTTGTTTACATTAGTAACTGCAGTATTGACCACTGCCCCTGGGGCGCTAGAGTTGTCTATTCTGCTAGCAGAGCAGCCGACAGGCGTGCCAACTGAACCGCACAAACCTACTTCACTACTGTCAGCTGATTTGACAATGTTTACATTACTTGGAATACTGACAATTAATTGAAGCTCTTGCATCCAATCCCTGCCTAACAATGGATTGGCACCGTTACTTACGACATACAATTCCAACTGTTTAAAAACTTCTTCATATTTAACATTAACATACAGTTTCCCTACCGGAACTATTTTTTCATGTGTATAGGAACTGAGTACTAAGTTAGTTGGATGCAATTTAAGATGACCTAATTTCCCTTTGTAGTCCTTATCGGATATCACTGAAACACAAGCTCCCGTATCAATTTCAAAAATTATTTGTTTATGCTCTACTTCCAACTGCACAGTAATAGGTTCAATTTTTTGCTTAAATTCTACATCCTGAACTCTAAATAAATTTGAAATATCATACAAAACTTCCTCATCCCTACTTAAATCAGGAGTCTCTTTTGCTTTTGAAACTTCAACATAATGCTGCTTGGCACTGTTCTTAGGATTTAAAAATTTCTTAGGCCTATCTCTTTCCCTTGACTGTCCATTAAGCTTGGGTACATAATTATTAAATTTATTATAATGGGACTTTCCACTATTGTTTTTGGCCCTACAAGCTTTTTCGAGATGTCCTTTTTTGTGACAATAATTACAAACGTACTCACGGTACCGACACTGATTGGTGTTGTGGTTGTCTTTACCGCAACAGGAACACACCCGCTGCTGGAAAGATGTTGGACCGCTGTTTGCTGCTACTCTTCCCCCGCTGCTGCTTTGCGCCTTCCGCGGTGTTTGGCTCTGCAGACGCTGAAGTCGGCCTCCTGGACTGGTCATCTGAGCTGCTCCTTTCTCGGCGAACTCCATGGATGTTGCCAGCTGTACCGCCTTCTCATAGGTCAGGTTGTCTTCCCCCAGAAGTCTCTTCTGGATATGGTGGTTTTTTAGGCCTGACACGAGCCTATCTCGCAGATGATCGAGAAGCTTGTCTCCGAAGTCGCAGTGCTGTGATAACTGCTTTAAATGCACTATATAGTCACTCACTGATTCATGGTCCAGTTGATTTCTACGGCTGAATTTGAAACGTTCCGTAATAAAAGACGGTTTCGGGTGCAAATGTTTACCCACTGTCTCTACAATTTGGTCGTATGTTTTCGATGATGGCTTATCTGGCGTTATAAGGTCTTTTAACAATTGATAAGTTTTAACCCCCATAACGGTAAGTAGGGTGCTCACTTTCTTATCAGCACTGATCCCGTTACATTCAACAAAAAGCTCAAACCGTTCTGTGTATGACTCCCACGACTCTTCAGCACTGTCAAAATTCCCAATACTTCCTATTACCGCCATATTTGAAGTTGTAAAGTACGAATAGGCCAATTGTTCGAATTGTTCAAAATAACTCCCACTTAATGGCATACGTGCCTTTGTTACACGCAGCTTGGAGGTTAATCATAAACTGTAACGTCTTACTATCAATAAAGATGCACTGTGTACCTTGCTACACGATTAAATGAAAATGCACTGCGTACCTTGCTACACGGGTACGTTGCCGCCAGGAATACTAATTCGCGGATGAGTTACATTCACTTCAACTGTCCTTTAAGTTTTATTTAATTGCACTTTGCGTGATAGTTCTTCGTTCTTCGCCTCGTCGCCATTTTGAAGTGTCCTCGTCGTTGGAACGGGGGATGAAATAATAACACTGAATTTGGGTATTTTGATAACACGCTCAGAGGATTCACGGGCACCAGATCCACATGGGGCTACATCATGGTGAGAAGTGCCAGGAGAGGGGATTTTCGGGGTAGCGGTGAGGAGGTGGCGTGATGTTATATCGGAGGGAACCAATGAGCTGCTTTATTTAGAAATCACATGATTTTACATAGTGCCAACACCAACACACGATACAGGAAATAGTCTTACATTTATGGTACTCATTAAAATATGGTACAGGCCTACACGTTTTTCCAAATTTCATCAAGATATCGGACCTTTTTTACAAAAGTTATCACACCGACGGAAAGTTGTATATATAGGCCTATACATATATATGTTAATGAACTAACGGTGTTTTTTGGCTCTAGGGACCTCGAAACAAAAAAATATCATGGTCCCGTGCTAAAGTCTCACCAAGCCACTTACAGCAATAGTATTTACTTTATAATCAATGATAATAGCTACTTTCCTTTAAGGGGAAATTTTCAAAAATCACAAAGAACATTCAATAAAATTAGTCTATTACATTAAAAAACATTATTTAATTGTTTAAAAGTACTGTAAAAATAATGAAGAGTAGGCCCTTACAATGAACCATCTAAATTATTCAATATATATAATGACTTTATTTATACGTGCATAAAAGTTATTCAGGTCCAAGGTTCTGAGTGATAACATTAACTACATCAGTTGTTTTATAATTTCCGATAGAAATATAACTCATCCAAAGTTATGGATGATGGCTTTAAAAAAATAAATCAGAGTGCCAAGACAGTGGTGGGTTTTTAACCCCTTCCAGACATATTTATGGTAAGCTTGTGGCAGCCTGGACAGTCATATTTTAAGATTAGGGTTAAATTTAAGATGTGCTGCATCACTGAAGAAACTTTTGTGACATTTGTGGCTGCAATTTAATTAAGATTGGGTATCTATTGTTTATCCAATTTTGGAATTATTCTCCAAAAATTTTATAGAAAATGAATAATACTCCCATTGCAGCAGACCTGCATACTCATAGCCAACTTCAATTGCTTAGATAAATCATCTAGATGGAGCCTCAAATCAAGTAAAATCAACTTAAATCCTAAAATAAGTACACAAAAATGTTCTCCATAAAAATAATATGGGAAATGAGTATGCAGGATTGCTCCAAGTGTGAAATTTTGTGAGATGTAGGATTATATTTATTTCCCATAAGGTTAACATTGGGACAATGTACAGTGAATACCACTTGCGATATTTTGGTGAGTAACCAGAGTAATAGAGCTTTTATTAAAATAATAAGTCATTTGTTTATTCAAGTTGAATTCAATGGTCTAAGCCAGAATTTTATAATTTTCTTATTTATATGTAAAAAGTCCTAAAGACCCATTTTTGGAGGGATTTTTTCCCTTTTACCCCCCCCCCCCCCCCCCCCCCGTCCAGTGGTCCAATCGGGCTGGTCTTCGAACTCGTCAGAACAATTACTAGCCGACTGTACACCTCTGTAGCAATTTTCATTCAGATCGAACGATTTTTCCGCGAACTATCGTGCTTAGAGACATATATATATATATATAAATAAATAAATAAATAAAAAGCCCTTTATTTACAAGCGTGTTTCATCAAAGATGTTTTGCAAACCGACTCAAGTCATCTTAACCTAACTAACCTAACTTAATTATGTATGTACAATATTTACAGTTTTCTATACTTTTTTATAGCAGCCCTGAAAGAGTTGAGTGAGATACAGTTTTAGCGAATTTCCCCTATAGGGAAGAAGCTATTACCGTAGGTCTCATGGTAAGACTTAAGTGCGGGACCATCATAACTTTTCATTTTGGTGCCCCCAGATACCAAAAACACCATTCGTTCAAATTTGTAGATATATATATATCTATATATATATATATATATATATATATATATATATATATATATATATATATGTGTCTGTAAGCACGATAGCGCTCGCAAAAATGGTCCGATCGGAATGAGATTTGGCACAGGTGTGTAAAGTAGTAATTATTCGGATGAGTTCGAAAACCAGCCCGATCGGACCATTGGAAGGGGGGGTAAAGGGGGATAAACCCCCCCAAAAATGGGCTTTTTGGGGTTTTCACATAGAAAAATAAAAATGATCCAATTTTTGTTAGCACCATTGAATTCAGCTCGAAAAAACAAACAATTTAGTATTTTGAATCACTGCTCTATGTCCACTGGTTACCGAGATATTGAAAATGGTAAACACAGTACGTTGTCTCAATGTTAACCTTATGGGAAATAAGTAAAATTCTGTATCTCGGTTATTTCTCAACATATCTTGATAAAACTTGGTATATGGCTTCTTCTAGTTCAAATCTACTAAATATTGAATTAAAACCAACCAGTTTAAACATACCTGTAGCAGCAAACCTGCATACTCATTCCCCATGTTATTCTTATGGAGCTTACAAAAATACGTCAAATCTCGCTATGTTGGATTGAAATATGTTGTTTTGCACTTGAAATTCGCTTAGTATGCAGGTCTGCTGCAACGGGGGTATTTTATTTCTTTGGGGAGGCCGTTGTACAACTGCGGGCCGAAGTAAGAAAACCCACGCCTTCCAACCTCCAACCTCACCTTAGGGAAGTGGAGTGATTTGTCGGAGCGGGTTCTCCGGCTAGAGACCTGATCTCGGTATTGGAGCCTCTCGCAGAGGTACCGAGGCTCACCCAGCATGAGCACTTTGTGAACCATGCAGCAGGTCAGTTCCCTGCATAAATCGGCCATAGGAATCATTTTAGCATCCTCTCGAAAGGATGACACGTGATCAAAGAATCTCAGGTTGTAAATAAACCTGATTGCAGAGTTCTGAACTCTTTGGATTCTTGCCATGTCCTCCTTGGAGATGCTGTTCCCATATGCAGTGAAATAATAGCTGAAAACTGGGAGGACCAAAGATCGTACGAGCTGCGACTTGGTACATTCTGGCAGTAGAGTTCTGAATCGGCTTAGACCTCTCAGTCTACCAACAGCACGCTGTGTAGTGAGGGTGACATGAGCTGAGAAAGACAGTTCCTTGTCAAGTGTAACTCCGAGAGTTTCGACGGAGTCACAAACTGCCAACTCATTGCCACCAAGCGTGACTGTAATGCCAGATTCGCTCAGATTTTGTAACAGAATTTGTGGTGCTGTATGGAAGACTATGCACTTATCAACATTGAGTTTGAGACCATTCCTGTTTGACCATTCAGCAATACTTTGCAGATCGGCATTGATTAAATCAATTGCCGTGACGGTCTGGTCAGGTCTATATGATAAGTGCAATTGGCAGTCATCAGCATACAGATGTGCTGAACAATGACTTATACACCTGGGCAAATCAGATGTGAACAAATTGAACAACACAGGGCCTAAACAACTACCCTGAGGAACACCCCACAATTTGAAAAGAGGCCTAGATGTTTCACTCCCAACCCTGGTAACCTGTAGTCGGGATTCCAAATAGTCGGGATATCCTATGAAAATGAACAAATGGTGTTTTTGGCGTCTGGGGACCTCAAAATGAATAGTTATGATGGCCTCGGGCTTAGGTCTGACCTTGAGACTTACACTAACAACTTCTTCCCTACGGTATTGGGGAAATTTGCTAATAAAACACGTGCATACATGTAATCTATTTATTTGTGTAATCGTAGATGTGTATTCATATACCCACTAGGTCTGGTTCTTTGCAGATTAACTGCCATCTACTGCGGGTTTTTGTTATTACCCTATGTGCAATGCAGCATCATAAATTAGAGATTTTAGGTGGCACAGTGGGTGGCTGACCTTTTTGAAATTCAATCAGCCACCTCTGCCATATTATTGTATTTTGGAGAGAGAACTGCAATAGACTGGTCAATGTGTGTTTGTAATGAATCATTGCAATCGACAATCGGTGCAATCATCCACAGGGAAGGTGTGTTTGCAATGAATAAATCTACGCTTTATTCCAATACTATGCGATTGCCAACCGTTCTGAATCTGAATTTTGCTTTCAAATTTTAACATTTTTTTCATGCAGTAAATTTTTCACCCCAAGCTAAAGGCAAAAAAATGCCAGTGCCAGAGCCTTTTCGATACAACACTTTAGATGTATACAACACATCAGAGCGATGAAAACTGTGTGTGGTGGTTGCAGTAAGTACAATTAATATCATCCAATTCTATATGTAAGAAAACAAAGACTAAGTTATAATAAGAGGCTGGTGTAAAGTCGTGAATCAGTGTAGAAGTAGAAAACCGAAGCATCTTGAACATGTAAATGCTTTAAAGAATACAGTTTTTGAAAATGCAAGACTAGGAATGAGAGAAATTTTAGCCTATTATCTATAAGTATAAAATCCAAAAACCATTGACTGACTGACTGATCGCAGTTTCTCAAAAACTATAAGGGTTAGAGCCATGAAACTTCCTGGCACAAATATTCTCTTTAGGCTTTAGATGCATACTAAGAAAGGGTTTTGCAATATTTTCTTTCTTAAGGCTTGAATATGGTATATTATGAAATTCAAAATGGCGCCCATTTTTAGCTTTCAAAGCTTACTTTCTCAAAAAATATAAGTCTTTGGGTTATGGAACTTGGCATACACATTCTTTATGGGCATCAGATGACACTAATACAACAGCGAACTGTAGTTGACTGGGTTAGCTACTTCCGCAACATATGTTTTGTGTGGCAATTTTATAGAGAAGTAGTGTTGGGGGGCGAAGGTGTGGTCATCGAGGTAGACAAATGAATTATTGGAAGAGAGAAGTACAAGAAGGGTAGGGCCTAGATTAACTGAGGGGAAATGAATAATAGGTAATTTTATGGTAGAGATTAATACATGAGTAGAGAAACATCAATGGAGGGGAGGGTGATTTAGATTGGAAATTTCTCGGGCGCTCAAACGTTAATTCTGATTATAGTGAAGCACACACTTCCTGGAACTACAATTTTAACAGACTCGAGGGGGGGTGCTTATTTCAATTTAAGTGAGAGTGGCTACCACCACTTTACTGTTAACCTCAGAAAAAAAATTCTCGGGCCAATCACAGTCACAAATACATGGACTATATAGACAGCACCTATATATGGCATTCTGTTCCTCATAAAGCTTTCAAAAGTGTTTCGAAATAATAAATAGTGGAACATTTAGCCCCAACACATATAAGTTACAGACGAGAGGGGGAAATAGATGGAAGTAGATGGATAGGGCGTTCACAAGAAACATTATTTTTAGTGATTAGTGACATTATTATTAACATTTTAGTTATGGACAGATTCTATATAGTGGACAGTTAAGGTAGCCTAAGGTGAATATGTAAACTACAATTTATTAGGCCAAGGCCCCCCTATCCATTTATTTATTTTTTTGTGAACATTTAATTAGATCAAAATTGAAAATTCAATAAACAATAATTGGAATTGTAAAAATAATTAACTTCTGTACATTCAATTTCAATGAAAATTATAAATTAACTTAAAAAATGTAAACCAATGAAAAAAATAAAATGACAACAAACAAAGTAGGCCTACACGGAATAAACAATTTGCTGACATCAACTAATTTTTTTTTTCTCTAAAATGATGGCCGCTGCTGTAGCCACACCATAGGCGCCACAGGCAGCAATCGGCCACAGGTAACACCCACGGCGCCGGACTCAGGGCATCAGCAACCCTGGTATACACTAAATAAACGGGGACTAACAACAGGCCGCCAAGATAATACAAACACACTGACGTCGGGAGGAGACAATCGATAAAATACTATTCATTACATATCGATATGTATTGAATATTGAAATTAATATCTGGTCAAAATATTCAATATATAACAACCAATTAGGCCTACTCGCTATCGAATAATCACAGACAACATGATTAAGTGAACATCATATATCACCATAAATTAAATTTTCCGTCAATTCTGTCAATTTTTTAACGTTTATTACAATTAGGATGATAGTTAAATTTCCCCAAACCAATGCCCCGCCCGAAATCCCACTCTCTTACCTAGATTGACTGGATATTAGTGGTACACCGTAATAGAAACCACAACCTAACTTATTTGTTAGCCTATAGACTGTTGGCCGTAGGCTACACAAAAAATACATCCATCATAGTGACACAATAGGGAGGCTGTGGGTGACCTTTGAATATAAACTCTAAAAACAATCATCTTTCACAAAATGTCGCCTGAAAATAAGAACATTGGGCCTAAGGGCCTATTGATGGTGTCAGTATCTTACAAAGAAATATTAAATATTTTAAAAGCTGTCAGGCTTAACTTTGTAAAAGCATAGTTTGAAAGAAGCAACAACCCTATGTAAAGAGAATTCGAGGCTTGTTCATGACTAAAACTGTAAAATTTAACAATACATCATTGGTCATTCTGACCAGCTACAAATTTCTTTTGGCCTATTAGTTTAAAACAAACAAATATATATCATACCGAATAGTTATGATGGCAGATGATCAATGTTCCTTTGGTGGTTTAAGTATCTATTGAGCACTACATGCCAATTAAGAGTAGGAGGTAATGTGTTTATGAACCTCTTAATGTAGGCTAGTATTGTACCATTACAATCTGTGGGCCTATTTGTAGTTGGCACCAAATCTTAAGGCCCACGCCGCCCATAAGCTCAATGCTAAAATTAGCATTTGTCTTACAGAAGGACTGGGCCTTAAGATTTGGCACCAGTTAGGCCTATAATAACATATTAGTTAGGCTACGTCCATCAAAAAGTTGTCCAACTGTTTCGTGTAACATTGATTTTGCTATGTTATTCATCTACACAAGTTTAATGCTTATGAAACTTATGAAGGCCTTATGCCAGGGGAAAATAAGTAGGCCTAAACTTAAAACTGAGTGACTGAATACTCTAGTGACTTAGGACCGTAAGGTTGGTTATAAAATTATTGATGAAAATTACTAGGGCCTAAGCCTTCCTTATTTAATTACTTCACTTTAAAAAAACCATGCCACCCAAGTAAGACCCTATCTAGGAATCAACAAAAATATGTCATCTTCATGTTTATAGGATTAGTAGTCTATGTTACTCTTATAAAATGTATCAATACTTCTAAAAGATCACAAGATTACTTACTTACCGAAATTTATCCAGAGAATTAAATAGATTGTCGACTTTTCTTAAAATTAAAACAATTTACAGTTTTACAACCCGGTCCATCAAGCATGACTCAAAGACTGTTTTTCATCGATCCGTGGTCTAGCACACAGAACGAATCAAAAAATCGGAATTGAAATCTTTAAAGAAAGCAACAGCGCAATGTTGAGTATTTAAAATATCAACCCGAAATGTATCACTAGCTAGTATACTTCTTATTGATCACAAAATGTCATAATTCACGATTACAAAAAATGAAACACTTACGACGACAAACTATCTAACACTTTCGCGACTGCAAACTGCAACCAGCTGCTTGATCGTTGCTTGAACTGAATCCCAACAACTGCAAAATGTCAAACTTGGATGTTGAATTTTCACTTTCAGCTTTTGGAAAATCAAAGCCAGAAACACTCTTAAAATACAACGCTATATAAAATATCAAATTATGGAGCCTCTAAGGATTTTAAGAGTTTACATAATGCCATTGGCCAAGGGGGTAGACTAACCATGATAAAAACTACATTTTTTAACTTCCTAAATGATGCTTGCAATGCAACTTAAAGAAGTATTCAAGCTTATTTTTCGACCAACCCCACCTCATCCATCAAAAAATACATATTATATGTAACAATACATTAACAATCTTGAAAGCCAGAGTTTTAGAGAAAACAGCTAAATTTTTTAATAAATTGCGTGGTGTTTACTTTATAATGGGTTATTAATAGTTATATTATAGTAACCTAATTCGTCCCTAAAAATAGTGGGTTATGTAAATATTTAGCTAAATTATTTTCATGGTAAAACTTTAAGTCCGTACTAGCAAATAATTGAAACTCCCTTGAATACGAGAAAATTATAAATAAAAATGTATCTATTACTATTATAAAAAAAGGTGGTTTCTTATATGTATGTGGCAAGAGAACGCGAAAAATGCTGAACCCACTGGGTTGATATTTCACACAGAGATAGATCTTGAACCTGGGAAACACATAGGCCTATTCACTTCCTTGCGAAATCCCCGCGGGCTACGCCTCGTGGACGTCCTCAGTTTCAGTGTTTACATTTTATAAGGATGTAAACATTCAAATACAAAAATTTAAACAGCTGTGGGTACTAATTTGACAGTTCTAAGAGCAGTGGCAAGATCAGCTGTTTCAAGCTATCTATCGTAAGCGAAAGCATGGCATACCGGTATACCTACCTCTAAAATCAGGCTCTCCAAAGCTGCAAAGTTAATTATTTAAACATTACAGCTGGTCAGATGAAATCGATATAAAAACTACTGAAAATCAGCACCGTTGTTCGAAGTTGTTCGTAAGACCCATTGATATCTCATGTCAAGTACCTCTTTGGTCCCCAAGGCAGAAAGATCTATATAGAGTTGAGAGGGTTTGATGAGCTCGGTTTCCGAAAAAGGAATTCCTGTTTTGAATCCTAAAATTTATTTCGTAAACATATGCAAAATGCATATCATTTTAAAGACATTTTTAAAAGTAAATTTTACAAGAAACTTAACTCATATTTACTTAATTTAATTTCAAATTCAGTTACATTTCACGCCCCCAAAAATGTACAGTGAACAATTTGAAAATGCTTTACGACCACTGGCAAACGCCGCAAAAACTTGTGAAAATTTGCAAATGCCCCACACAATCGCCGGCAAATAATGCACCAAAAGCGAAATGTTCATCTTGAACGAATTTATTCAAGGCATCACAGTGTTTCAATGGGGCCTTGATTTATAAGACCTCTTGGTTCCGGAAAATACTATTAAATGACTACACGTTTTGCACTTTGAGTGGTATAAAAACAAGTTTCCACGGGTCCCCTACACACGCCCCTAAAACACACGTTAGAACTTAAAACTACTTAAAAAAAGAGATTTATAAAACCTTTTTAAATGGACGTCGGGCAATGCCAACAAAACGAAAAAGTTGCATATTGAACATTTTGAAATGCTCCCAGGCTCCGAGTCTGGACTGAAAGGGTTAATTGATAGTATGCAGTAGCATATTTCCAGTTTAAAAAATGTAAAACTAAAAAAATAGCAAGTTAATCCTCAACCTCAACCTATATCCTATCTTTGGGTTCAAGCGTTTTTGTTGGGTGGCAATGAAAATCGCCACCTAAGCAGTTTGTCATAGCATAGACCATAAACTAAATTTATTTACATATTATATAAATAAATTTATTATGTTATGTGTTTCTGCGAAACGCACAAATCTATACTTATTTAATACGCTAGGGGTTTTTTGTGATTATTACTCCTCTTAAACTACTAGGCCGATTTTAATAATTTTAGGTGTCGTTGGAAAGTGGTTGGCGTGTAGTTTTGCAGGAAATAAAATTTATGAAGATTAGACTAAAGAGGACGGCGTTACACGTCCTTAAAGTTTTGTATTTGTCCATAAGATTTAACATAGGAATATAAATTTCAATAAAGCAGCTGAATAATAGAGTAAACAAAGTTTTTCAGCAAAGCCATGTGTTATTATTGGAATTGAAACTATTGAATATATACACTGGAGCAGACGCTAAGCATTAGTTTATGAGTTGGTAGATTTAGTGAGCCATTTATTTAGTTAGGGCTACGATTAAGAAGGATTATAATATATTACGGTAACAGAAACTGGACTACAGCAATTTTTGCAGACATAACGTATACATGAAATCAACTGTAATTTTTCACAATGTAATTTACTTTTTCATTATCTATTTGAAAACAACCAATTTAAAAACATGTGTGTGGTATAAACAAACTTGCCGTTGATTTTCAAATAAGGCCCTAACACCAGAGTGGCGTGGCGTGGTACAGCGTGGCATCTATGGAGATGCATAAAGTAGCAGGAAGCTGTGCATCTCCAAATCAGCTGATATGTACATTTAACAAAATTGTATTTGACTAATTTTCTGCCATGCACGCCATTCTGGTGCGTGGAGGGCCTAACTGTTTGTTTTCTTAAATTATGTTGTCTGTAATAATTATTCAAACCACTAAAGTAAGATCACCACAGAGAATTAAACATATCTTCTTTCTCTGTGGTATGACAGATGAGGCGCCTTTGTGAACTCGATTGAGCATATAATTGTCTGGGAGTTTAAGGTGACAGTTGGTGTGACGTTTGTTTTTAAGTAATGATCTAAAAATGAAAATGTGGTAGCCGTATTCAGGCGCTGGATTAAGTTGTATAAAGAAGACGCTGGATTATTTATAAAGAACTTTAGTAAGTAATCTCACAATAGTTGCGGGCACTGAATAGGGTGGGCGGCAAAAACTGTAAACTCACCAAATCGTCTGCTAAAGCTCAGCTGATGGCTGATATGACCAAATGAAATTATTTTGTTGAACTATCAAAACTTTGTTTACGTTTTTCAGGACTTTTTACGTGTAAACTTGTGTTTACTTTAACATATGATCATACAGTTGATTAATTACCCAAACAAATAATAAAAAATAATTTCGCCAGCAGCGCACTCACTCAACCGCCCTATTTAGTGTCCGCGACTCTATTACCGGAAGTGGCATTGAAGTTTAGCCATATCATTAATAAAAAAGTTTTAGAATACTGTACCTTATTAAGGGTAAATACTTGACAATTGCTCGATTCCGAGCAACGGGATTACTAGTGTTTATAATTTAAGAGACAGGTTTAAGATACAAATTCCAAGATCAAACTTAACATTGTATCAAAATTTTGATAGTTGTACCGCACCAAGATTATTTAATATTTTTATAAAAAACATAAATCATTTAGTATCTCTTAAAGACTTTTTAAGAAAATTAAAAATGTGGTTATTTTTACAGGAAATCATTAATGAACTCTTCAAAATAGTAAAATAGATTCTTATATATGATGTTCGGCTGTGCACATATTTATTTATTTATTTATTTTCTTTCTTTTATTAGTTTATAGTTTTATAGTTTAGTTACATTGATAAAATTTGGATTTATCCTATGTAGCACTCACCGTTGGGCCAACGTTGGGAAATGGTCCGACGGTTGGGTATTGGTTGGTGGCTTAGCCGACGATCTGCCAATGTGGGCCCGACATATTGAGTGGTTAGTTAGCCCAACCGATTATGAGTCTGTTGGCCCAACCAGTGGCGGATTTAGGGGGGGGGGCTTCCGGGCTGAAGCCCCCCCCCAAAAATACTGCTAATAGTATTAAAAAAAATAATCATAATGAGTGGCTGAATCATAATTTTGGTATGCACAATTTGATTAGTTTAAAATAGCGATGTTGTGTTTGCATTTCAAGTAGACCTTTAATTTCTAACGACTACAACATTAAATAAATACTTTCTTACTATGTTAATGCAAACAATAAAAATATTGTTGAGACAAGAGCAGTGTGCAAATAAAATAACAAAACTATTTGAATCGCCCAGAGGAACAGGAAAATGTGGGATATTTGGCTTTATCAAGGTGGCAGCAGTTAACTGGTTGCCTCCCCCCTCCCCTCCATGAATATGTTTTATATTATCCTATTATCTCATTCATGCTTGTCTCTAATTTCAAATATACCTATTAAAAAGGTTAGAAACTCATAAAACTGCACTCCAAATTTTAAAAAAATTTCCGGGGGAAAACCCCATTTCCTGGGGGGAGAACCCCCCAGACCCCCCCATTAGCCCCTCCCAAAAAATGATCCTAGATCCGCCACTGGGCCCAACAGTGGGAAATGGTGGGTTGGCCCAGCCGATCGTGAGTCTGTTGGCACAATATTGAGAAGTGGTGGATTTTTAACAATGAGCCAACACACTCAAATCTCGTTAAAAATTCAATCAAACCTTTTTGATACAATTATTTGTATTAATATCCTCTTTAAAATTACCTATTCCAAAAATAACCGTTGTAACTTCAAGTCCATGAGGAAAATGCTCTCCCGATCACTTTCTAAGGTGATACCTCTTCATACATGGGTCAAATTGGGCGAGTGGGTTAAGGCCTGAGTGTGGTAAGGTGAAGGTACTGGGTTCAAATCTCGGCAGGAGAATTATATTTTTTTATGAAAACCTAATGTAAAGCCAATATTATTCGTTGAAGTATTGGTTTACTCAACATATTGTAGTATTATGTGTCAGTTAAATGAAAAAAAATTGGTTGGCAAATGGTTGGTGAATTGTGGGTTGGACCACTGAGGGGAAGGTGGACATTCCCAACCGTGGACCCACCGTCGGCGACCGACAGTGGGCCAACGATGGCCCAGCCGATCTGTGCTATATGGGATGTATTTTGTATATTCAATATTTTATTTGGATTTTAAAATTTCATTTCTATAGATATATTTTGCACATTAAAGTCTGAAAACTGTATATATTTTTTACTTTAATTTTTATTCTGTATTCTGTCATATCCTGTCAATACTGTGTAATAATCAAGTCAATCAAGTGATGGAGATCCCAACATGGGTAAACCTAGGGGATTCCTGCTTATTTCACCATAAAATATTTATGTATTTTTGTGTAATTTTGTAAAGAAATGTAATAATTATTTATTTTGGTTAATGTAAATGATTTTATGTGTATACTTTGGTGAAATAAATGTTATTTATTATTATTATTATATCACTGTCTACTAAACAACATATTCAAAAATCAATCTAAACGTCTTTGTATGAAAGTTAGCTAAAGCAGACGTGGCAACATTGGTGAAATGTAGCTCCACGAAGGCTAGCAAAACCAAAACACATGGTCCGTTGGAAGTCTTATGTCGTCGCATGTCGCATAGTCTGCACTGCTGGGTTGTTTTTGTGTAATTTTCGTTCATAACCCATCGCGTTTGAAGAACTTTAGGATTAATTGTTGCTTTAGTTTTGTCGGTGGCCCTACCTTTATTTTCATACAATACAATTCATCAATAAGGTAAGTTTCTTAATGCATATTAAGGGTTCCTCAACAAACAACAGTTAAGTTTATAAAAAATATCAATATAACTAAGGCCTACTTAGCCTGGAATCTTAAATTCAAACTTTAAAATTTGGTTGAGATTGTATAAATTTTATATTTCTAAGCTTATTAGTTGCAGTGGTCTACCTAGTGAGTAGGTTAGGCCATGAGTGAAGGAAATCTTTGGCAACAACCCTTTAAGTTACGGTTACTAACTAAACAAGTCTGTTAACAGGTTGACCACCATCTAGTTAGTTTGGCTTTAGCTTTAATTATAGCTGAAATGGATAGCTTAAATTGGAAGCCTATTTCTAATTATGATTGAAAAAGCACATAAGGCAACCAACGTTTAAGCCAAAACTGCTCAGGCAGTGCAATTGAAGAGCTTGAAGGATTGCAAGTATTTGACATTTCCAATGCATTTTTATGTCTTAAGGAATGAGATTATCTGGTTTTGATTCTAATTTGCAGGACATCACTATCATTGCTCTGTGATTCAAAGCACGATTTACTGAGATTTATATGAGCCCTAATGTAGATTATTTTCTTGGAAACTCATCTATCACTGACAAGGTTGATTTGCCGGTACTTTGTTATTATACTAAGGCCACTATTTATAGAGATATTTTTAAACTGGATGCCAAAAAATAATAACTTAACTGGAAAGAAGATAGTAGCCTACTTAAATTGACTTACTCTCCAAATTTGATATAATTATGATGAGCGGTATTTGTGTTCTATCTCCCTTAAGGCAGCTATGTCAGCGAGGATTGAGTTGAAAGCGTCACCGCCGCTAGCGACCACATCCAATTGTCACCCTAATACAGCACGCTGCGGCAGTTATGTAAGGTTAGGTTGTTATCATAATAATGTTACTAGGCCTAAGACTTTTCTTGTTTCTTTACAAATCAAACGGTACCCGATGAGTCATACTTTTGCCCGCCAAATCTTGTAAGCAAGTGATGCACACACCCTGGTCAACAACCTAACCTTGGCCTACTTGGAGGGGATTTGGTGGGCGAAATTATAATTCATCTGGTATTGTTACGAAACAAGGAAAGTATTTCGTACATATTTATGATAACTTAACCTAACATAACTACCGCAGCGTATCGTATATAGCCTAAGGGTGGCCTCAGTATAATATCAAAGTACCGATTTCCCTTAATTTGACCATTGAGGTGGAGGGGGGGGGGCTGAGATCATTATTTTCATGATTAAACTCTATAGGAACATATGCCCATAGGTTCAAAGAAATAGTCTGTTTAGTTATAAAAGTTCAGTGGAAAACAAAAAAACAAACTTTTCCCTTTTTTATGTTCTTCTTGAATGGCCATTCCAGACTGAGGGTAATAAGAGTTATCATGTCACAGTGAAGAGTTCAGTTAGGTGGTGTTCTTTGTTTTACTTGATAAGCTGTACAGAGTTTGACACTTAAAAAACAAAGTGTCTTGTAATAACCTACCACAGGTCGGCATGGACTTAACCCTTGAGCGGGCGTTTCACTGGCAAAACGCGAGCGGGCGCATGCGGAGTTTTACACCGCAACACTAGATTGCACAAATTTAACCCATTTTACTTGTTTTATAACGAAATTTTGAATTTAAATGTTGACAAACTTCATTAGGAATCACATTTCATCGTCGATTCAATTAATTGTTCAACTTAATTGGTGTAATATTTCAATTAAACATAATAAGTAATTTTCTAGTATAAAATATGTATTAATTATTATTTACATTTTTGGACTTTTTCCTTTTGCTTCTTTTTTTCGAAAGCAAAAGAAAAAGTCCAAAAAATTAATAATAATTACAAATCCATTGCTATTATGAATTTTTAAAATAGGTATCAGTGTCTGTGTAACGGGAGAGGGCGCTCCGCAAACTGAGACGGCATCTCTGAATTGCATATAACGAGGTACCAAGGGGGTTGGGGGGAATAAATAGCTTTAGGAAATTCCTGGAATGAGGGGCATAAAGTACGAAGCCGGACACGACCGCCGACACCCATTATGTCTGTTTATTTTAACATAAAAAAACATGTGGGGAGGAAAACTCCGCGTGCGCCCGCTCGAGGGTTGAATTCGCCCATGATTGACGATGATTAAGTAAATAAATACAATCAATTAATGCATTTTTAGCGAATTTCCCCTATAGGGAAGAAGCTGTTACCGTAGGTCTCATGGTAAGACCTAAGCCTAAAACCATCATAACTTTTCTTTTTGAGGTCCTCAGATGCCAAAAACACCATTCGTTCACTTTCATAAATATATCTATATATATATATCTATATATATATATATATATATATATATATATATATATGTGTCTTTAAGCACGATAACTTGCGCAAAAATGGTCCAATCGGAATGAAATTTGGCATAGACGTGTAAAGTAGTAATTATTCGGACGAGTTCGTAAACCAGCCCGATCGGACCACCGGAAGGGGGGGTAAAGGGGGGTAAACCCCCCCAAAAATGGGTTTTTTGAGACTTTTACATAGAAAATAAAATTTTTCAAATTTTTATTGGCACCATTGAATTCAGCCCAAAAAAGCAAACAATTTAGTATTTTGAATCATGGCTCTATGTCCATTGGTTGCCGAGATATTGAAAGTGGTAAACACAGTACGTTGTCCCAATGTTAACCTTATGGGAAATAAGTAAAATTCTATATCTCGCTTATTTCTCAACATATCTTTATAAAACTTGGTAAATGGCTTCTTCTAGTTCAGATCTACTAAATATTGAATTAAAACCACCCAGTTTTAATATACCTGTAGCAGCAAACCTCCATACTCATTCCCCATGTTATTCTTATGGAGCTTACAAAAACATGTCAAATCTCGCTATGTTGGATCGAAATATGTTGTTTTGCACTTGAAATTCGCTGAGTATGCAGGTCTGCTGCAACGGGGGTATTTCTAATTACATTCAACCTGCTGCATGGTTGCTTTGCATGGTGTGCCTAGCATAGCATTTATAAATATTTCTGTATTTAATTTTTTTGTTGGATGAATATTTTTGTACTGTTTGAAATTTTGGACATTAATTTATGTATTTTGATTTGTCTGTTCCTGCCAGTTGTTTTAGCATCTGGTTCCTAAGTATTTTAAATTGTATTGACGATGCCCATTGCTTTGTAAGCTTAAAGGAAAATAAACATTCTCATTCTCACAATTGTATTTATTTAATATGCAGCAGTTTAAGAAATCATTCCATGTCTAATATGTTGACATTTTTTAACTTTTAAACAATTTTTTTTTCAGATGAATCTCAAGATAGCTCTGTTAATGGTTTTGGGCCTAGCGTGGAGAGTATCTTGCTCTGAACAGCCTGCTGAGGCCGCCAGCGGAGCTCGTTTGCTTATTTCCAAACAGATTCTGAATAAATACCTAGTAGAAGATATGGATATTGTAGTTAAGGTAAGCTACCTAATATTTAAATTGAAAGCTTTATTGATTGAAAGCTAGATTGATTGTGGATATTTATGATTTAAAAAGTTCATTAACTCATATTATTTATATCAACTAATAACCTTATTCATGGTTATTTAGGTAGTTACAAGTGTAGAGATGATTGCATGTTTTTAATTCTAGGAACAGAAACCAAATTGATTTGCCATAATGTCAGATTGGAGTACAAGACAAGATCTAGTCACGTTATGGGTAGCCTATTAGGTTTTACAATAAAATATCAAAGCATGTTTGCAACTCAGACCAAGACATTTAAAAAGCATGCTTCTAACTTGTTGATTAAGAACCCGTTTTACCATGTCAATGAGTATTTTAATATGCCTGAATTCCAGCTCTATTAATGGTCCTTGCATGTTCTATGATTTTTCCTGCTAGCTTGTTTGCTTGAACAAGTTTTGTCAATTACCGCCACGTTCATTATTTATTTATTTTAGGTTACATGCTGTAGGCCTATATTAGATTAGATGTATCATGGCCTAAACCTAAAATCAATTCTGATTGATATTAAAGCATGACCAATAGCTAAATGGATAATGTTGACTTGTCTATGCATGTAATTCAACTGCCAAATGATCAATAGTGTCTTATGTCTTATTTCCAATTCGGGTGCCTACCTTACTTCTTCCCTTTTTTTGATATGTTCATTTTATAATGAGCTGGTACCAATTTCCTCTGTGAACTCATTAAAGGAAATTTAACATCTAAACTAAAAAAACTATTTAGGCCTCACAGTAAGTTAAGTTATTATTGAATTTAAAGACCACCATCATGTTTGCAGATGTGTGTTCCTTTAGCAGGTGTTTGTTTGGCCCTTGAATATTACAAGGCAAAACTCAAATTTCTGAAGTCTAATTAACTGCAAATGTGAATTACAGATTTTAAAGAGAGGCCTGTGATACAACTGATCAAGATCTTTTCTATTACCTGTATTGAGCCCCGTCAATATTGATTTTTATGTTTTAAGTTTTGGCCATTTTAGCCCATTCTTTTTGAATTCTTAGGTTTAGGCATAGGCCTAGTTTAGTATTTCCTCAGAACGTTAAAATATACAAGTCTACTAAAATCGAATACATGTTCATTTTTCACAGTACACTCTATACAACATCGGGTCTAGTGCCGCTCTCAACGTAGTTCTGAGTGATTCGAGTTTTCATCCCGAAGCCTTCACCGTGGTCGGCGGCCAGCTCAACGCCAAGCTCGACAGGATCGCTCCCAACACCAACGTGTCTCACGTGGTCGTCATCAGGCCGACCAAGTTTGGGTATTACAACTTCACCGCCGCCGAAGTCAACTACAGAACTTCAGAAGACACCAACATGGTAGTTGAATGATAATTCTAGCAAGTAATGCAGTTTTCAAATGCACGTTTGTTTCTGGAGAAATCCATTCAGAGTATTTTAAAGTTTGAGCCTGTAAAAAAGCCGCAATTTCATTATTTTGAAGGTTTTTCATTTGGTATACCATAGTCACTTATAAGTTAAGATTTTGAAGAGAAGCCTGTCTCTTCAAGATTTTATAAATAAAGATTCTTACATATTTTGTGTAAATTTTTTATAACAGTAGAAAAAAGTCTTGTGATAGAGAGAGACAATGTTATAATGCCCCAGTACATGATCTTAATGGTAGAGTAGGTAACAAACCATCAAGATGCTTGAAGAACAGAAATATTTCAATTAAAATAAATTTGCACAACAGTTTTGGAGAAAATTTAACTTCAATCTTCAATGTCAAAAATAGACTTGAATAGAGCCAAGTAATTTTTTGCCCACCGCCATTTTTTTTTTTATTGTCCTTTGATATTTTTTGCTACATGAAGTTTAATTAGTGTTCGTCACTAGGTCCAAGTGGCAGTGACAAGTGAGCCAGGTGAAGGCGTCATCATCGCCTTCAAAGACTACGACAAGAAATTCTCTCCCCACTTGGTAAGTTAACTCTACTTAGGCCCCACTCCAACAAACCTGCTAGCAAATCACAGAACTCTAGATAGCTATCCATAAGTTTTGGGACTGAACTAAGAGAATACAACAATTATACGTACGAAAATAAATAATGTATTATCAAGGGAGACGTAAGGATAAATTTGCTGGTTGACTATCCTCTGACAGACTTATACTTAGGCCTGAACAGTTTATTTGAAACTCGACTGGTACTGTGTGTGGGTAAACCGACCAGTGTGACACAAAATAGCATCTCTTGCATTGGTCACATTACCGTGGTATGACTGCTGTGCACGCAGCCTCAAATAAGCCTTAAATCAGTTTGACAGATCACTGAGGCTCTGTCCTCACCATCAATGGCACTCGCTTTCAGTTAAACGAATCAGGACAGATTCACCTTTGCTGACATACTAGAACCGACAGGGAACCCTTCCTAAAATGTAATGATTTAAACTCTTGTTCTTCTTTAGCTTGCTGAGAATCCTATGAGCAGTTTTTACCCTTCAATTTGGTTTGCAGTAGTTGATACGCTGATTTTTCAACAAATATGAACCAAGTATCAATTGAAATATTTTTTATTTGGCCTGTATTTGGTCAGTTTTTTAGTTTTTTTATCTATGACCATTTTAATTGCCCCCCCCCCCCATAGTTGATATGCTGAAATAATAAATAAAAAATAAATATAACGTGTCCTCCCCTGTACAAAGGTAAAAAGAAACAAAACAGGTTTCCACTGCAATCTCTATTAAAGGATGCCCCCCTCACCGAACACCTTTATCCTATTGTTGGCCTAATAGGGATTACTCATGTGGGCAGAAATTGAACCCGCACCGCTCCAAGGTTCTTCAACGTTGACTCGTCAGTCAACACCTTAGACCGTTAGCACCATCAAATGAGTGCTCGTTTGACACTTAAAGCCTACGGCCCCAGTGACTCAAGCGGCGATTCAGAGAACCACTTGAGCAAATCCTCACCATTCTCCACCAGAGTGGGTTAGCGGCTGGCTCTTCACGTTTGTCTGTGGAAAACTCCCGCATTGGAGGGTTAAGAAATCCTCTCTAGAAAAGTCAGATAGTTACAAAACGATGAGATCATGGTTAGCAGAATATCGGTGAAGGCCAAAGATTAAGTCAAGATTGTAAAACCTGAGCAATACGATCAAAATACATTTCTTTGGAGGCAAGACATTAATTAGGAGGCAAGGCACTTAGTGTCGCGAGCACGAAATACGGCGGGCGGCAAAAACTGGAAACACACAAAATCTTCTGCTAAAAGTCAGCTGAAAAGAGAAAATTAAATGTTTATGTTGAGCTGTCAACATCTTGTTTGTGTTTTTCGTGGACTTTACACTATGCAAGTTTTTGATGCAATATTTCATTAAAAGTTTTCTTTGTCCGTCTGCGATCCAAAACAGCATTGCCAACCGCAAGTGAGTCTTTTACCCGGAAACCCGAGCTCAAAACCTAAATTTTCTAATTGGCTACCAAATAGGCGTACATTAAAAAAAAACTCTTATCATATAAAATCTTGTAAAAAGATAGTTGTACAAAATTTATCTAAAACAAAAACAATTATGTTATCCTCTTATACGAACAATTTTTCAAGCTTTTATGTTTATATGCTTGCTTGGTTGCACAATTATTTCAGCCATTCCAAGTTTCACACGGGACAATTAGGCCATTGATTATCGACATCGACATTGACATTGATTGTCGATATAGATAATCAATGGTAAGACCATGTTTACAACTAGTTTATGGACTTTAACAAATATTTAATCTGGTTTTCCAGGATATACTTCTGCTTGTGTGTCGATTTGTAAATTACAGTATTATGTTATGCGTTTTGAAAACTTTTCAAACACTTTATTTTTCTTGGAAAAATTAACAGTAGGCTAGTCCCGTACGGGACTCCACAAAATTACACGTCATCATAGTTTTGATAAAAATCTTTGATTCTATTTGTAAAAGAGGATTTTAAAATATACAGAGCAATGAAAGATACCTATATTTCTTAACCAATTAATGCTAATTTTTAATGTTTATCAATGATTACTTTAGAATTGATAATGAAGTTTTCTGGTTCTGTATGGGACTTTTGTAACGGTTCCGTACCGGACTAGTGTGAATGGAGGTTTCAAATCAAGTAATTTTTATGTTATAACATAGGGTAATGTTATTTCATTAATACCAAACTAAGACATCATTAGTAAGTAATTTGTGCCACAGTTTTATTCAATATACTCACACTATGTACAAAAATTATATTCTTAAAAGTAACTCGATTTAGGCTCAAAACTTGGGACAGATCAACGAATAGTTAGTTCATTTCTGAATATATCTCAGTTCAGTCTCAGCTCAGCTCTGATTGGGTGTGGACGTGCTCTCTCCTGTCTGGTGATTCTCGATACTTGTGATTCCTGTGTTATTTTGTGTTATTGTTTTTCTTTTCAGCTTAGTGTTTTCGTGACTGCTTTTACAGTTCTCTGTTTTAGCTGTGTTTTTGTCCAGGTTTTCCTGGCTATGTGTTACTAATCTTGTTATGTTCTAGGTTTTCTTCCACCTGAAGACGGGATCAGATTCCAGATCCCGAAACGTCGTGAAACTTGTTTTTTACTAATCAGTGATGGCAAATGTCCGCAAAAATCCTAATCAAAATATAAAATCACCATCACCAACAAAGAATTTTAAACAAAGGATTTCTGAATAGTTAGAATAGGGATAGTTCATTTCTGAGCCACTGCTATTCTTCTTAGAACAAAAAACACACTTGCAATGAGGGATGAACCCTTTTGCGCTCCCAGCGTGACACCATTGACTATGGTGACACACTATTAATCGCCTTCCTTTCCCTGTCGGTACTTTCAATCTTCCACTCTTGTCCGATTGTTGCCAGATAAACTTACAGGAGTGATTTTGATTCACCCAAGTCTCGTCGAGGTACACCCGGTCGTTTAGTATAGGTTCCTGCTTTAGCGAGTGAATTTTGCGCAAGAACCGCGCACGAGCAGCGACTACTCTCCATCAGAAATTTGCGTCCGTCGTTGGCTTTTTTGTACCTGAATCCTAGGGCACGTAAAATCCGTCGAACGGAGCAGACACTACCAGTGTTGCCAATTAATTCTCTCTAGCCTGAAGTTCCTTGCGGACATTTTGAGCAGTTTGTAAATCTCCTCCGTCATAAAATCCCAAAACTGCCCCCCTCACTACGCCAAAATCAGTCATTTAACAATGTGCGAATCGCTTCTCTCGGGGCTCGGGAGTATAGTTTTCTATGAGGTACACTACTTTCTCTTTTTACTTCTTGGGCACACCTTTGAACAGGCCGGAGACTAATTCCACACATTTTTTATGTCAGTTCTTGGCTTTAATTTAAGTCAATAGCTTTACGAATATTTTCGTCGGCTGAACTTTTTTTGCAAAACTAAGAACGTTTGCAACCACATTTTTGGTTTGTTACTTAAGGTCACTTTGAAAAATGCCCTGAAACCGTCGTTTCTTGGGGGGTTCAAACTGGATTTCCCTGACTCCATGATGAAATCAAAACAAACCCTGCAAAATAAGAGCTGCAAAGAAATTGGCTTAATGTTCACAGATTGCACACTGATTAAACAAAAACCGATATATGTTAAAATTTACTGATTGTGTAAATTAAGTGTTAAACAATTTATCACCAAAAAATATAATATACTTTCTTAATTCAATGAATTAACTAACTTATGAAATCTCCGAAAACAAACACAAACAAAACAAAAGATTACGTATCGTTTCATTTTTATTTTTGTCTACAGCTGACAGTTATTATTGATTCCTGCTAGTCTGAATCTTGCACGAAAATAGAAGATTCTTGCATAAGAGCTTGCAGCAAAACTTTCATATGTAAACGTATGCTTGTAAACTTACAATCATATGACTAATTGACATCCAAAATAACGCTGCTTTCGCCAGGTTCACTCACCCGCCGTATTTCGTGCTCGCGACACTATAAGACTATCTTGTTTTATATTGCAAATAATTCTTTTTGGCGATCAAGCTGCACCTCAATACATTAAAGATCTGGTTACAGACAATTACAATAACATTTTTTGCATATGATTGTGATAATTTAATAATGGTAATTTATGTAGGCGGGACCCTGTAGTAAATGACATTGACTATGGTTTACCTTTTTGTTTAGGACTGTCACAGGACTGCGAAGTGGCACTGCTCCAGGGCAGGATAGTCTCTAGTTAGATATTCTTAATTTTGTAAAATCTCAAAGTAAATTACAAGGTGGTAGAAGGAAGTGTGAAGACCTAATCTGTTGGTCAGAAGTGCATGTAATTTCCACAGATAAAAGTATTGGGGTGTTAAATCCAATAGTTCAATTTTACTTTTATCCATTATATGTTGTATGTGATTTTTAAATTAAATTATGCGTGTTTGCAGCGGATTGAGGTGCGTTTGCCGTCATGACGTTGATTCAATCCCACAGACTTATCCATCGTATAAAGCGCTATATCTTGATAACATTTATAAATTATATTCTGTGTGATTCCAGCTGGACTGGGGTGCGTTTGCCGTGATGACGCTGCCCTCGCTGGCCATTCCCTTCCTCCTCTGGTGGTCCAGCAAGACCAAGTATGAGCAGATCAGCAAACACAAGAAAGACAAATCCTCCAAAGACTGAATATCTTTTATAAAGATATTTCTTTATCATGAATCCATTAATTTATTTCACTCATCATGTCAAATAAAGTTTTTTTTACGGATGAATAAGTTTTATTTGTAGACAATCTATTGAAAATAAAGTGTTTACTGAAAGTGAAATGAAATATTACAATGAACAGTTACAGGTAAAGCCAAATAAACTTTGTCTCTTGATTTACCATACCACAAGAGAGAGCCTTAAAACCAGTGATATTGATATTATCCAAATACAAACTGGATAAACTATATAAAGAAGATAAAACGTCTGTTAGAACAGTTACTTAGGCCTGATTTCACCAACCTTTAAACCACCGTTAAGGCTAGGTTAGTTTAATTTTATCAGCTGTTTACTATTTTCCTATCTTTAACTAAACCAAGCCTTAACTGATGTTTGGTTAAATCAGGCGTTAATGTCACTATTAGTCAACCAGCTGATTTCTTCCAGAAGCAAAGTTATTTGGCTATATCTTTATGTTATGTGTCAGATTGCAAGTTGCAACTAAACTAGAGTGCATGAAATAGGGCTGGTGGCAAAAACTGTAAACTCATCAAATTGTCTATAAATCCTCAACTGAAATGACTAAAAGAAATGTTTTTGTTGAACTATCAAAACTTTGTTTACATTTATCACAGCCTTTTACTAGTACATTTGTGCTCACTAGGCTGGTTTACACAGGTCAAGTTACTTGATTCAAGTCTACTTGAATGTTTACATAAACATTCAAGTAAAATACTGTTTAAGTTGTGGGTCAAGTAAACATTCAAGTCAAGGTGTACATAAAATTGTTTTCATTTTATAAAATACAAACAGCTGTTTCATACTTTAATTAGGTGTAAATGATAAAATTAATAATAGTTTGAAATATGCAGACAGGAATTTATGAAAATTGATTAGTAAAATAAAAATATGTATCAAATCAAAAATGTATATGTATTAAAGAAAAAATATGATATTTGCTTCAGACTATATACTTAAAGACAAAAAACGAGTTAGGTTTGATTATTTAAAAATATATTACATTAATTTCTATTTAAATTATTGTTCTATTTTATTAGAGAAAAAGTATTTTGCTGATTGTTTTGATGCCAGGATCAAACCGCCCTACCACTTCGTTACTAATCTGGTGATTGTATGGAATTTTGGCTCAAAACAAATTGTATATTACTGTGGCATTAAAGCGGCGTCTAAGGAGAATATGGCAAAACTCAAGAAATCCTATTGACAAAACGAACCTTAATAGGGCATCGCGGCAATTGACAGCTATGTTGAAAAAAACTCAAAAATGATCAATTTAGTGTTTTTACATATAACCTTTCCCCATCAGAGGCGACAAACTACTCATTGTGGAGGGTCACAAAAAGCTTCAAGCAACCGAAAACCCCAATTCCTCCAATCCAAAAGCCTGATAACTCATGGGCAAAAAGGACCCAGGACAAATGTGACGTATTTTCTTCCTATTTTGAAAATGTCTTTAAGCCCAATGAGACTGGTGTTGACATCAGTCACGAAATTGACAAGCTGCTTGGCTCCCCTAACCAAATGGACCTGCCGATTGAACCTGTTACAACGAATGAAATAAGGTTCATTATTCACAAAGAGTTAAATCCAAGCAAATCTCCTGGATTTGACTTAATAACTGGAAAGGTACTAAAGAAGCTTCCTGCAATAGCCTATGTATTGTTAACTTTCATTTTCAATGCCATTTTGAGATTGGAATACTTCCCTACCCAATGGAAATTATCTCAGATCGTTGTTATTCAGAAACCTGGGAAGCCCCCTCACCAAGTTTCATCCTACAGGCCAATTAGTCTTCTACCAGTGCTATCAAAGGTTTTTGAAAAAGTACTATTAAAACGCTTGTTGCCAATAATTAATGATAGAGATTTGATTCCCAGCCATCAATTTGGATTTCGCAGGCAACATTCAATGATTGAGCAAGTCCATAGGGTGTCCAATATAATAAAACAAGACTTAGAGAAGAAAAGATATTGCACGGCTGCATTCTTAGATGTGAGCCAGGCTTTTGACAAGGTATGGCATAAAGGTTTATTGTACAAATTAAAGAAATATCTTCCACACACATTTTATAACATCTTGCGGTCTTGTGGAAGAAGTAATAGATTTTTCCAAATCAAGCTGAAGAATGTGCTGTCCGATTTCTGTCGAATAGAGTCGGGGGTTCCTCAAGGCAGTGTGCTTGGTCCTGTTTTATACATACTGTATACGTCAGATCTGCCGACAAGCTGTGGAACAAATACCGCAACTTTTGCGGATGACACTGCGATATTGGTATCGCATTTCAAGGCAGTGACCGCTTCAATAATATTACAAAGAAGCTTAAATCATATCTCTGATTGGCTTAAGAGATGGCGAATTAAAGTCAATGAAGGCAAATCGGCTCATATAACATTTACCCTTAAAAGCGGAACATGCCCTGCAGTGTCATTGAACAATGTTCTTCTGCCACAAGTTAATGAAGTTAAGTATCTAAATATGCACCTAGATAGAAGACTAACTTGGAAACCTCATATTTGGAACAAACGGCTACATCTTAATGTAAATTACACAAAGTTATCCTGGCTCCTCAACCAAAATTCAAAATTATCTGTTGAAAACAAAATTTTACTGTACAAAGTTATGTTGAAACAAATTTGGACATATGGCATTCAACTGTGGGGAACTGCTAGTGATTCTAACATTCAAATTATTCAACGTTTTCAATCCAAATTCATCCGTTCAGTGTTACAAGCGCCTTGGTATGTCAACAACCATACTCTTCACAACGATGCCGGCATCCCCTCTGTTGTTGCGGAAATTGAACGCTACACGGAAAAGTATCTTTCAAAATTGGACAATCACCCTAATCACCTTGCAGTAAATTTACTTGACAACAGTGACCACATTTATAGACTGAAACGCCATTGCACCCTTGACTTGACAACACGTTTCAAGTAATCAAAATTAATGTGCTCAAAATTAGCTTGATGTATTGTTAACTTTGTTAGATTTGTCACTTGACAAATACTAACTCATGTCATTCCTTAATTCATCAAATTTGCTTATTGTTTGTAACCAAACAGATTGTAAATAAATATATTGATAAAAAAAATTGTGCTCACTAGGCTGGTTTACACAGGTCAAGTTACTTGATTCAAGTCTACTTGAATGTTTACATAAACCTTCAAGTAAAATACTGTTTAAGTTGTGGGTCAAGTAAACATTCAAGTCAAGGTGTACATAAAATTGTTTTCATTTTATAAAATACAAACAGCTGCTTCATACTTTAATTAGGTGTAAATGATAAAATTAATAATAGTTTGAAATATGCAGTCAGGAATTTATAAAAATTGATTAGTAAAATAAAAATATGTATCAAATCAAAAATGTATATGTATTAAAGAAAAAATATGATATTTGCTTCAGACTACATACTTAAAGACAAAAAACGAGTTAGGTTTGATTATTTAAAAATATATCACATTAATTTCTATTTAAATTATTGTTCTATTTTATTAGAGAAAAAGTATTTTGCTGATTGTTTTGACGCCAGGATCAAACCGCCCTACCACTTCGTTATTAATCTGGTGATTATATGGAATTTTGGCTCAAAACAAATTTTATATAACTGTGGTTATGTAAAGCGGCTTGCGTTAACCAGCAGCACCCCAGGTATAACCCTTACCCGTTGTACGCAGATCAGGAGGAGGTTGGGGCCAGCAGATGAAGCTTGGCGCCCACTTTGGACTTGGTGGGCGCAAAGTCCAAGGAAGCGCTGGGACTTGGAGGAATTTTGAAAAAAATCTTGTCCATGTTATCTTAAAAGCTGACGCCCATCCAAGCAATGCTGCGGAGGCGCTGTGCGGCGCCAAAAAACTGCTCTTCGAATCCGGAAATTTTCCTATCGTTTTGCCGCGCCGAGCCTCCGCTGCGTTGCCGAAGTGGGCAGGGGGTAGCGCCACGGATATTGCAGAAACTAGGGATGTGTCTTATTCAATTCAATCTTATTCAATCTTAATAAGACAGGTACCTCATGGAGGACGTTACCCTGAATATGAGTGAAGGATGAGTGTGACGATCGTGATAATATAGTGGCGCGATCTTTTAGCCTTGTTACTGACTAAGGTTGGCACGTTCCTTAGACAGGATTGTGTCGATACCTGAAGTCGGTTCTCGGTACCACCGGCTCTTGGCAAAAGAACCGGTACCGAGAACCGACGTCAAAATGTCGGTACCGGTACTTCGGTACCTATGGTAATCGGCGGGAGTAACTATCGGTAATTAAAGACGATCGATTGCACCGCGCATCGCCGCGAGCGTTGCGTCGATGGCAAATGCCACCGTGTAACATTATTGAAGGTCAATAATGTTTCTCAAATTACTTTTGATTTGAAATTTATCTTGCATTTTTTGACTCTTGCTTGATTTTTTACTCTAATACTCATTTGGAAACTGTTATTTTTCACCTTTGCATTTGTTCTTGATTGATTTTTACTGCAATTTTTAAAATTAATTGGAATGGGGGTTATTTTCTATGAGAATTATAAAATTATGAATGGAAACAAATTTGTAAACTGTTATTTTCCACCTTGGAATTTGTTCTTTTGTTCACATATTTTTTATATCATCTGTTAACAGAGGGATAAACAATTAATTTAAGAAGTGAGATAGTATTTTATGACTTGGTGAAACTTACACTTGAAAATTAAAACATTTTTAAAACAGTAACATACAACACAGATTGTCTGTAGGTTTGAGGGTACCGTACATTACATTATATAATACGTTGTGACAAATGCTTGGTACCGAGAACCGATCTTGTCAAGAACCGGTACCGGTACCGACTTTGAAAAAAATGGTACCGACACATCCCTAGCTGAAACGGTATCTGCACTGCATACAACTCTGCGCATTTTGACCAAAAGCGTTGTTATAATTTCTTCTCTTTGCCTCACCACGCTTCTGCGAGAGAGGGTTATGTGTGGGGGGGTCCCCTGGAAAATATTTTCTGCGCCCTGTTTAAGTGAGAGCAAACCTTAAAGGTGAGGTTTCCTGTGCATCGTGTCAAATATCCTGTTTAGGTTTCTGCAAACTAGACAACACGTCACGCGGTATGGTAGATCACGGCGCTATAAAGAAAAATGTCGATCGACAGAAAAATTTCTTCATACATTATATCTTAAGTGAGCGACAATTTTCCTCTACTCCCTTAAACCAACATTCAGAATACTTTCTAAAATTCCTTCAACCTCACTGCGCTGTGTGTCATCAAATCTGGTCCAACCTTTCAACGGTGATGGTTAAAGACTATCTGGGGATTTCTGATTCCCTTGTTAGTATGAGGCGATTAAAAGTGTGACATAATGTGTCAAGAATGTCTGACGTAAAAACAATTATATGCAGTTATACCTGTAATACGTACGTGTAATCAACACAAATTAAAATTATTAAAAGTGACAGTGAGGTCAGCTAGCCAGCCTGACTGATTTTCATCGTCTTTGTCCGTTCAAATTTTCCAGAGGACGGCCAAACGAAGTTACATAGTCCTTTACATAACAATCGCCCCATCAGGACCTTCAGGTAAAAAATCGTTCAAACAAAAGGTAGGGTGTAGCCAATAGATGTCAACAATCTTAAAAAAAACTCTTTTCATCCTACCGCCAAGAGTACTCTGTTCATGCTGTTAACTGGAAATGTGGAAATACCTGTGACTGTAAACAGCCAAAAGTATCAATTTATTTGGAAAGATAATCAATGAAATATTTTTTTAGCTTATACCGACTTAAAGAACAATACCAGAAGGTTTTTCGAATTTTTTCAACCTATCTCTTCAGAAAAAATCCATCAATGGTACACATCCTCAAAAATACTTTTAGAATTTATTGAATTTATAGGAAAATACCCTTCACTTGACTGAAGGATTCAAGTAAAATTAAACGTTTTCAATTTTCATCAACTTGAAGCCAGCTGATCGCTAAATAAAAGCATAATTTGGAACAGTTCTCATTGGTCAATCCAACACTTATTGTTTACATTTATTTACTTGAATCAAGTCAAGTTCATTTACTTGAATGGGTTTACTTGAACCGTGTAAACCCATCACTTTTCTAAAAACATCATTCCTCTATGTCCATTGGTTAATGAGATACTTAAGAGTGGTAAACACAGTACATTGTTTCAATGTTGACCTTATGGAAAATAAATATAATTTTACATCTCGTTCATTTCATAACATCTCATAAAAAACTTGGTTTGCGGCTTCATCCAGGTGATATCCATCTATTATATAATAATTTAAAATCACCGACTTTTACATTTCCGTTGCAGCAAACCTGTACACGCATTCACCATGTTATCCTTGTGGGAAATAACCAAATATATATTATATATATATATATATATATCTTCCTTTTTTCTTGACATATCTTGATAAAACTTTGTATCTAGGCATGTCTCCTTTTTGTTAAGATGTACTAACTATTGAATTCAATCCACCCAAGTTTTACAACCCTATAGCAGCAAACCTGCATATTCATTATTCCCCATAATTCTTATGGAGTTTACAAAATTGATATATCTTGCTGTTTGAAAAACAAATTTTGCGCATTTGAAATTCGCTGAGTATGCAGGTTTTCTTCAACAGGGGTATTTTTTGCTTCAGTGATTTGTTCAACAATTAAATCTTGTCTGAGAAAAATAGCTAACTACCGGGTGGTGCAAAAAAAGGAAACACAAACGCTAAGAGCTATTTGATGAATATTGCAACAATGATCGATCAGCTGATCGTCAAATATTTTTGAAAGAGTTGCTTCTTTTACATTTTAACAGTTTCCACGAGGGCTAGGACTACGATAGCCATGCCGCAGCACTGTATTCAAAATTGTGTTTGGTGAGTTGAACAATATTTCAGAACCTATGGAACATATCAAAATTATGGGCCGTCATTAGTAGCTGTGTGGGAAAGGTTTGAAGAACATTTCAATCTACCACCACCAACTAAGAAAACCATTTTATCATGGGTAAGGAAATTCAGGGGCAACGGATCCAAGACAAACAGTAACAAAGGAAATTCTGGCAGGCGAAGGACAACAAGAAGCAATGAGAACGTTGGTCGTGTATTTGATAAGGTTCTTCAATCACCACGAAAAACACGAGACGTATCTCAAGAGAGTTAGGACTAGAAAAAACAGGTGTGATTAGAATGCTCAAAGAAATTGGAGCAAGATCGTATCGTATTCAGATACTCCATGGAAATATAATCAATAAAATATTTTTTTAGCTTATACCGACTTAAAGAACAATACCAGAAGGTTTTTCGAATTCAACCCACTGAATTCGAATTGGACCCACTGATTTCCAGATGCGTATGGCTTTTTGTACTCGTGTTTTGGCGCATAGCTATGCCATTCCAGATTACATTGATGATTGGTGGTATTCCGATGAATGTCACGTGCTGCTTAGTGGTCACGTGAACAAACAGAACACTTGATTTTTAGGGTGGGAGAAGCCAGATGAATATATGCAAAGGCCACTTCATTCTGAGAAAGTAACGGTGTGGGCAGCCACTTCATCCCATGGCGTCATTGGACCCTATTTCGTTGAAGACAACAATGAAAACTCGTTGACAGTTAATGGTGAGGTTTACAGAACCCAAATAATAGATTCCATGCAGATTTGCAGACCTTTTGTATAATGAATGACATTGACTTTGAGAAACAAATATTCATGCAAGATGGAGTGACTCCCCACACGAGGCAAGACAACATCAGACTTCTTCAACAACTGTTTCCAGAACAACTTGTGTCAAGGGGGACAAATTTCCTCTACCCACCAGGAAGTCCACATATTACAATCTGTGATGCATTTTTGTGGGGAATGCTTAAAGAACTGTGTTTCTGACCACCAAGAAGCATTAGACAACTGTAAGACAGCATTGAACGGGTGTTCACAGACATTTCCGCCCAGCAGTGCTCTGAGATGGCCAGCAAGATCATGGACCGAATGGAACATGTTGTTACTAACGAAGGACGACAAGTAGAACATGTTTTTGTTTAGTTAAGTAATTTTAAGCTTTGTTTTAGTAAACTATTAATTATTTATTTTTGGGTTTCCTTTTTTTGCACCACCCCGTATTTTTAATGTTTGTTTTAAAATTTAAAAACTTCTTAAAAATTGCAAGAAAACCATTAGAATATAATGTTCCCCAAGAGTGATTGTTGAATTTTGCATACTGATTATACTAATATTTAGGTTTTAAGGATACACAAGGTTTTAATAGTTTCTCAAACCTTAATCATTAATGTAATTATTAGTGAATTTCTTATAACGTTTTATTTAAATTAAATTTTATGATTGAAAAAATGCTATAAAATATTTTACGACAATAAAAAGTTTTTTGTTCATACTCTGAAGTTTGGTTTGTTTATTTATAAGGTTTTATGATGACAAAATTATCTTTTTGATCCTGGGCAGAAAAAGAACAACATTCGGTTCTCTTCAAAACAACCAAATTAGGTGCAATGTAATGAAAATTAAATTTACAAGTATATGAAGCCATTATTTTTTAGGGAATCAAATATAATCATCAGTGTTTAACCATAAAAAACCAAGTCAAAAAGCCAGTTACATTTAAATAAACATTATCAACAGTTACTTACTTTTGCGGATTTTAGCAAAATATTTTGAGGAAGTGCATTATTTCACAGGACTTGGTAGCCAAAATTAGCTGAATGCAGTAGGAATTGTTGAGTAGGAGTTTTAGTCCTAGATTGTTGGGCAATTGTTGCTTTAACAAGTACCATTTTGTTATTATTATTCAAAGTTAATTGGACCTGAATCACAAAACTTTGAAGATTACAAAGGAGAAATAAAACTCATGAATACATATTCACAATTAAATTGTATGAAAAATAAAACCATCAGTTACAATACATTTTACATAAATAATACGATTTAAAATACCTAATCGCACAATATTGCTTAACAAAAAATTGATTCAACAAAAATAATATATATAAAATTACTGCTAAATATAAATAATATATTTAGTATTTATGATATAAGAGTATTTAATAATCCTTAAACAAAATACCTTTAGACAACTGACAATTTAAGAGATAATCAAATCACTGATAGAAAGTAGTTAAATGAGGATTGAACAATTAAATTCAATTCGTTTGTCATTATTTTGATTATTATTTTGATGCCATCATTCAATATAATGACTACTTAAAAATAAATTCAAAACAGGTTACCTATTTTCATTTTGTTATTTAAAACCCTTAATATTTTATGAGTTTTCATCTGCATTCCTAAATTGCCAAGGAAAAATCGTGAAAAAGTAAATTACACAATTAACTTTCTCTGCTCTTAGCACAACACTGATAGCAATGCAATACAAAATGTTGGTTTTTAATCAAACAGATATTGAAATTTCTTCAATAAAATAAACATACTTAAAAAAAACCTCAACAACTTTTAAATAAAAATAAAAATTGTGCGATACAGGCAGGTATATAAACAATGCTGGCACTGAGATTTAAAAATAACTCTATTCCTAACCTACTCAATTGCCGAATATAATTAATATACAAAATTATAGCTGTGTACACTCACATTGACAACAGATTTACAAAATATGATCTTAATAGAAAACTAAAATTGAGACTTGTGTCGTCGGTCGCAAACATTCTCTATATACTAGGAATTACACTAAAACAGCAACTAATAAAGTATCAAAAAACTTGCGGAATAAGTCAATTCACTGGTATTGCGAACAACCGGACGATCACAACTCGCGCAAACACACACACACCGTCGTCGCGTTGATATGAGAAAAATGTTCTTAGCTTACGTTTACTAAGAGGTTTCATATAATAAATGAGCATTATTTTTTCTCAAAGGGTTTGTACCTGAGTGATTTAAACATAATAGAACTTAAAATGTTAAAATATCACATAAAATGTAAAGTTGATATAAACTGAAATTGTTTTGTAGATTTAACTTAATGCTGATAGAAAAGCTAAACATGCCAAAATTTAATCATGATACTGATTGATCACAGTTGCCGGAAAAGGGAACTAACAATAATAATATATTACTATCACAGTAAACTACTACAACCATTTAAAAAACTGGCTTATTAATAACTCATTGTGCCATCAAGGAATTAAATTTTAAGTTAAAAAATGTGTATACTTGAAAATAATCACTTATGTCCTTCTATAGATAACTAATTAAGAAACACATCCTCCCTTCCCCCTCAGACTCAACCTCGAAAGAAAACAATGCTCTCGAAACCTCGGGTCATGTACGGCGTGCGATTTGTAACAACACTGCAACATTCAAAGTGAGGAAGAGTCAAAAAACTGTACAAGGTGCTAACGTGGCGGAATTCACTCGAAGGAAGTATTGAACATGTTGAGATCCTCGAAGGAAGTGGCGGCTCCCTGGTCCAGCATCTGCATCATCATGTCGCTGAGCTCGCCGGGGGGCCCGGCCCCCGTGGGTCCGCCGCCCCCGCCCCCGCTGGACCCCGGCCCTGCCTCCCCCGACTGGTTGGGGCCCTGCCACGACCACATGCCTGCAACACGACGACAGAGTTATTAAACGCAAGCACAAGTAGGGTTGTTACGTTTTGCAAACCGTAAATTGATTTGAACACCCGGAGCAATAAATTACTTTCTTTTTATAGGGGTGATAGATGATCAATTTATTTATTGATTCACAATATTACACTTTTCATGCTTTAGGAAGTATTTTCTTCTGTGAATCTCAGTTACCTTTTTAATTCATAATTTAGTAATTTTTTATTAATGTGCATTAGCAAGTACTCAAGGAAGAGCAAAAATAGTGACTCAAAAGGAAAAAATCTTCATTAATCAATTCAATAGCCACAAAAATAAAAAGGGTTTTCCTAGTCATCTGTTTCTTAGTTTCTTAAAATTAGAGGTGTGCGGATAGTGAATTTTTGGATCGGATTGGATTCGGATCGGATAGCTTATGTTCGGATCGGTTTCGGATCGGATAACAACAGGTTCGGATCGGATAATACCGGATTCGGATATTTATGGTACGGCGTAATGAGCAGATTTAAGTTTTCTCATGAGCCTAAGGTAATTGCAAGGAACTACCATATTATCCTTATGTGTAAGGCAAGGTTTGCCTTGATATGCTTGTGTTGTTGATAATTGTGATATATTGTTTCCAATATAGGCCAAATGTCAATTATTAAAGTATGCAAAGGTACAACAACTAATTAATTATATGCTAAGAATTTAGAAATGTATTTATTCCCCTTAAGCATAGGTAGTATTTAATTGAATAAGCTTATTAGGCCTAAATCAATTTCAGGATTTGCAACTTAAAACTTCCTTTTTCAATAAAACCTAAATTTGTTCACTGTTTGGCCTCTTGTTTTTTTTTCTTTTCCTTATTTGATCAGTGACTAGGCCTATGTGATTAGACAAAAGAATAAGACCTAAATATAAAACTTGCTTCGCCAATCACTTTATATTTTAAGAAAGCTTTACATTTTTATTTATGCTTTAATGCCTGCCAATCAAGATTTTGATACACTACAATAATAGCCTACTATAAAAACAAAATAATAAGTGTGAGTAGAAAACTTAACCTAAATATCAAGATAAGTTTCTAATGTTGTAGGTTTCAGTACTAAAGCTTGGCCATTTAATTAGAACATAGGTCTATTTGTTTGATATAACAAACAACAAGCAGACTCACTAATTATTTACATAGGCGTAGGTTGTCAACTCAGCATTGTACTGTTATCTAAGAATGTCCATTTTAATCACGTATTGAAAATACGGCCAGCCGGCTTTGACTAGGCTTAATTCGACGAAGATTAATATTTCAGCAGTATAAAAACTTATTTTGGATCGTTCAACTTTCAATTTCTAGGTAGGTAATTGCTTAACTGAAAAATAAAGTTTTCTGGCAATTAATTGAAAAGACGTTCTAATCAGTTTTTAAGCAGACGGGGACACTCAAAATAAAAAACGACAACGAAGTGAGATGAAAACACAAACAATGAAATGTACAGGTTGGCCAACTCTTTGGCAGCCCAAAATTATTGTAGGCTTTTTATTTAATCGTATCAACAGGCCGCTGAAGATATTTACGGCCTGGGGGCTGTTTCTAAACGATGTTGGTGAATTAATAAAATTAACTTTGTATTTTGTAATACTAAGATTCCGTTTCAAAACCGTAAGGATACAATGGAGATGATTCGTAACTAGTGATTAGTAGCTATTATTCGTGGAACGCGTTTAGAAACACCCCCCTGAAATAGTCGTGCGAAACATCAACACGACTATTTATTTATGGGGTATTTACGGGATATTTCATTTTGGCAATTGAAGACGATTGTTGGACACTGTCGGATGGCGGATGGCGGACAATGGCGAACTCTGATTCGTCTTGGTTGCGATTCTCTATCATACCAATCGATGATGTTCCGTCGGTAACGGATACTGATCGAGACAGAACTAATAAAGGATGTATTATTATTTGTTAACTGATTTAATGCTACGATACAAGATTTTGTCTTCAGAAAATGTTTGTTATCGTGTCGGGTATTGTGCAATACTCTGATCGTATACAACGATCTCGAATTCTCGATCTAATCACGAGTCGCAATATCAGCAACCGAAATACATAGATTGATGCATACCACTACTTAATCGCATCGTGTTGAGGCGTTGTTCTAACCGCTGTCGCAACCGTCGCATTTCAAAGCGTCGTTTTTGCTCCGCGATGTTTTCTGTCACTATTGTACTTTCGTCGGCAGTGACTTATTTTGTTTGGAAGACTTTCCAAACTATAAAATTTGATCCTTCTTTAAAATTTACCCCAAAATGTGCAGTCTATCCGATAGAATCGGATATCTAGTTAGTCTTACCGGATAGTCATAAAACCCTCGGATCGGATTCGGATATCCGATCCGATCCGAATCCGATCCGAGTTTTCGGATATCCGCACACCTCTACTTAAAATACAACCAAGACTTGTTGTATTTTGTAATAAATAAATAGTAAAAAAATCATTAACAAAATAATTCTTTGACGGTTATTTCTCCAGATTAAACATAAATCACAATACGACTTGGTGGTACTAGCTTCAATTACAGTAGCATCTCAATTGCTTCTCTAAACATCTATCTCTCGAAACCCTCTAGGGAAAACTTGTCTAGTCGAAATAAAAACCATGCTTAACTCGAAACAACTTTATTTTACTTAACCTCTACAAGTCAAAGCAATAAAATAATTATTTATGTAACTCGAAGTTTAGTAGATAACTCAAATTAAATTTGGAGTTTACTTCTATAAGTCGAAACCCCAGAATAAATCTCGAATTTAGCTCAAATTACCTTTGCACGCAAAAATTAAACAAGAATTATCTCTTTAACTCATACTACGCCCAAGTCAAATTATGTATGATTCGAAGCAAAAATCGTATTTCTGTGGTATTTTGAGTAAGCGAGAGTTGACTGCAACTCCCTGACTTCCATTATTCTCACATACGATCAGTATATCGTGAGCCATGATTTCATGTGGTACGTACCGGGTGTAGGGGCAGCGTGGTAAGGGGCGGGGGCGGCCCCACGAGCCCCGCCGCTCAGCTGAGTGTACGTGGGGCCGGTGGGGCTCTGCGACGGACTCAGCTGGTTGTACTGGTAGCCTTCTGTCACCGGTTGCTGCACAACAGACAATACCCATCAGTCAATGTCTGACAATTCATACCGTAAAGTTATCTGTGAATAGTGTAGCTGAAGCAATCATAGTTAACTCTGAAGAACTTTTAAAACAAATCTGTAAAATGTTCTATTTATATTTTCTTAAATTGTAACGTAACTTTTATTTAGACATAGACTTTATTTAAAATTAGGGATCTTTACCGTTATACGTATACCACTGTTTTGGGTCTGTTTTCCAAGCTTGATTTTGGTAAGTTCGGTTAGGATAGGTTAGGTTGGGTAACATAACCTAAACTAACCTAACCTAACCTAACCAACTGCAAGTGGGACTATTATAGACGACCAGACGCTGGCTTAACGCGTCTAGGCAGACAATGGTAATTAAGATAACGAAACCCCAGGTAAAATATTCTTATAAGGAATTTCATTTTTAAAACGATTAATAAAAATTATTTGACCAAGTTTATGGTGCTCGGTCAAAAATCAAGGTTGAAGGGGAAATTTGGAATAGTGGTATACGTATAAAGGAAAAAATCCAAAATTAGGAATTATTTTTATGTTCGAACACAAATCTTTGTTTGTTTTAAGAATCGAAAATATTTTCCGATAAATGGAAACTAAGTTTTTAAAATGTTTTTTAATTACATTCTACATTTTCATAAAAAACAAAGATGTAGTCAACTCCCTCTCGTCCAGACACCTCGGGACCGAGACTAAACTGGTACATACTGTTTTTATGCCACAACGCTCAGTTTACTGTGTAAAAATAGTAAAAACTGACTTTTTATAGTGGATAATTTGCCTCTAATCTTTTCTCACAGGAATGATTAACATCGTTCACTACCCGCCAATCTCGGTCAGTTTAACCCCTTAACTGCGGAGTAAGTTGGCGTGCCGTGGCACCGACGTGATCAGTGGCGCAGGGTTTAATTACATGATCAACACCAATTTGCAGGGTTTTCGATTCAACGTGATGAACGCGATACTGCAGAACTCATGACGTGGATGTAGTTCTAGAAACATCCACTAGAGTGTAGCACCAAACGGTCTGCAACTTGTCAGGGTCAACTGTACAGTTGTAGAATGCAAAAAACCCTAGCAGAACAGTTGTACCAACATAAATCAGCTGGGATCAAATCCAAGTATAATCGGGCGCAGCAGATACCGAAAAATAGGTGTTGCTGAGTTAGCTCGTGTACAGCAGTCGCGGGTTACAGTACTATCACGAGCTAACTTATGAACAGATAAGGGGGCTAACTAGATAAGGGGTTAAGTGATGTCCAGTTAAAAGATGACCAGATGGGAGGGAGTATCCTGCGGTTTGTTTGTATCGAGAAAACAGTGATACACGAGGGAGCCCCTGAATAAATAATAAGATACACTCTATAAGTAAAGAAAATCTCTTACAAAACCGGTCATAATTACAATCCAGGAAGACAAAAGATTAGATAAAATAATCCATATCACATGGTATATGTTTAACTTAATATTCCAAAGTAAATAAATATACATTTCTAACAGAGAACCAAATCACACTATCCCAATATAAGTTCACCATGTCACAGATGAAGAACTTAACAGATTAGCAACCCAATGCACTTTTTCTTACCCGTTTTTTTTCCGTGGCTTCAAGTTTTTTTAGGTTGTTTTGTCGCCCATATTAGATTGATATCAAAGATAATTTCGTCAGTATCAAATCTTTAGGTCCCAGATATAGCTAATAATAACTTTGATACCAGAGCGATTTGGGTGGCATAAACGCCCAAAAAACTTGATGCCGCTAGCAAAAACAGCACAAAAAATGCATAAGGTTGCCAAACTGTATAGTTCTTCATCTGTGACCATGTTTTAACCCTCCATTGGGCGCATCTTTTGAAACGCCATCAAGCGCATCAGATAGTGAAATAACACGAAACATTTGCTTTTAACACATTTTATTAATGAAAACATGTAATAAATTGAACAAAACCTTAAACAAAATGGTATATTAGGTATTTAAATGCATGAAACATTTCACTATAATTACATATAAAATTCTTTAATAAGAATTATAAACAAATTTGGTGAAAAACGTTTACAATTAACATGGCTTACCAATGAAAAAATGTAATGGATTAAATGTAAAAAGAGCAATACTTAATTTAATTATCAATATAAAAAATGGTTTATATGGATTTCAAAACACATATTATAAAAAACATATCGCAACTCTGTTTTTCGCGTCTGGAAGTTACTTCCAGTCCGGTCGAAAACGCACAGTCAGACTGTGGTAAACAGAGCAAATAGCCAAAATACCTAATGAGTCAGTTCCTAGATAGAGGCGTGTGAAGTACTGTAAGCGCAAGACTGCCAACTGCACCCTTTCGTATTTTATAAGGAAAAATTCAAGAATATGGAGGTTACCTCCAGTATGCGCCCTATGGAGGGTTAACAAAAAAAACACAAGAATACATTTCACGGTCAGTCTAACTGCGGTACCTGTCGGAGAGTGGTCCAGGCGGAGCCGTGCTGGGTGGTGGGGGGAGTCTTGGAGATGCGGCTGAGAACGGAGCCCTGTCCGGGCGAGTTGTAGCTGATGGGCGACGCGGTGGCCTCGTAGCTGCTGTACACCGCCTGGTTGCTGCCCGGCCGCCCGCCGCTTTGGTTGGCTGCCAGACAATATCAACAATGTAAACACATGTTTTTTTAAATATATATTTTTACATCATACTACACAGAAACATCTGTTTTCTGTGCCTTAATCTTGGCTGGAAAGTTTCTCTTTGCCAATCACTGCACAGGAAATTTACCATGCAATAGGAAACAGAAATAACAGAAGTCAACAATCAAAACAATCGGCTGATTTTAGTAAACCGACGTTACAAGCATGTTTAATGGTTACTTCACAGGAATGTAGTGGCAGCACTGGTGGCAGTAGCAAATGTTTGTTAGTTCATTATAGGCTAGGTTTGAAGAATTAGAAACATAATTTATGCAAAGAATACGTTGTTGTGATTAAAAAATTTAGTTTTTTCTGAGTAGTATGACGTAAAGTATTGTACTTCACAAGCCCAATAAGTTTTACTGTACTCTCATGAAAATCCCGCACTTGCCTAGCAGCTCGCATGGGAACTATCATGCTCACAGAGTAAGACGGTACTTACCGGGTCAGTAACGTATGTATTATTTCAGGCTTAGTAGTTAACATTGACATGCTCTGCAGCTATATATTCAGCTTACTGTGCACCCTACAGCAATATCACATAGCAAATTGCCACTGGTGATTGGTAGGATTCGAACCCAGGATCCTATCGACCAAAGTCTTGTGTTTTACCATTAGACCAGGCTGCTGTATTTGGGTAAATATTGACTTGGTTACAAACTGACAGTCAAGTCATTATTGGGAGCACGAAATAATGCAGGTGTTAAAAGCTGTCATCAAATCATCTGCTAAACATCTGCTGAATAACTAAATGAAATGTTTTTGTTGAACTGTCAAAACAAGATGTTTTCAGGGGTTTTTACGTGTGAATTTGTGTTTATGTATCATAGTTGATTATCTACCCAAAAAAAAGAAACAATAATTTAGCCCATAGCGCACTCACTCAACCGCCATATTTGGAGCTCCCAATAATAATATTGGATAATAGCTTTACAAACTCGTAGAATCGTTCAGGCAAACAATATGACCTTAAGACAATTGATCTATTTTACATGTTAGAGAAATAAGGCTTTGTATCTCAGTACTTGACACTAAATTAAGAGAAATTTTAAAAACTCCACTTACAGTAAGATTTAAAAAATAGAGTACAGTATCTCTATTTGTAGCACTTTTGTCTAGGATTTTTCTTCTTTTAACTTTCCAAACTATATTTTAAAGATATGAGAAAAAAAAACATTAAAAGTTGCATCCAGTAAATGATAAATGATAAGCTTTAGACTCACCATGTATGTGTTGGGGGATATGCGAATACACGTCCCTACGCTGCAGACTGTAGTCTATACCCGGCTGGTACGGGATCTGTTCTGCCTCCCCCGTAGTGTCGCCTGTAGAGTGGAGCGACCTGCAAATAACAATTTTCCGGTAACCAATTGCTGGTATTTCAAGTTTCTTCTCCAATTTCCTTATTTCTTCCTAGTAAAAACCTGTATCCATTTTAAAAATGACTTCCGTAAACCAATTACTTTGATTTTGTAAAAATAAATTTATGTTCAAAGCACTGTCTTAAGGCTGACTGGCCAGGGCCGGCGACAGGATTTCCCTGTGCAAATAAGAAGTCCGAGCCCCCGGCGACTTTTTATTCCTCTTTAATTATTTTGTGTCATCCTGGAGCCTCCTCTGAATCTGGGCTCCTTAGCACTTCCCCCCCCCCCCCCCCCCAACGCCGGCCCTGAGGCTGCCTAGCATTATGTTACAGAACAGCAAATTTGTATAGGACATAAAACAGACTCACAAAGAAGTTAACCCTGAAAAAGATAAATTATCTATAAGACATTCTTATGGACCTAATCATGGAAGATAAAACATTGTGAAGTTTAAATTACTCAAACATTGAATATGGCATTATATCACAAAAAGTGAAATGACTGGGACAAAACAAAAAGTTTAGAAAGTATCTTGTAGGCTACTTATATCCAAATGAGCTCACGATTCCTTGCTACAAGGTTTGCGGTATTGTACGGGATTTGGGTGAAAAGTATTACCTGAATTATTTCTCCCTTTATCAATTAAAACTCCTGAAATCTAAAACTCCAAAAATAAGACTTTTATCATTGAATTTTCTTTAGTTGAAAAAATATCAGGTTTTGCAATCTTTTCATAGGCTGACAATTTCCACCTCTGAAGATCAATGAACAATTTAAGTCACACTCACTTGGCCGTCGTGTTGGTGCAGACGATGTATTCGATCTCATCGTGGTACGGGTTGAGGAAGGCGAAGGCCGAAGTCCTCAGCCACACCCACTCTCGACTCTTGGCTCGGAATCGATACATCACAGACATCACCTGTCCCTTCAGCTTCAACACTGCACAACACAAAAATCATGAGCAAAAAATATTTAAATAGCAAAGTAGCTTGATAAGCTTTCACCGTATTGTTGACTATAAAAAGCCATTATTCGGAACAGTTATAGTAAAAAGGAGTTACAGCTTTGTAAAGAAAGGAAGTATAAAAATTGGCCAATCCAGATATGTGTAAATTTTTTATTATAGTATCAAGTATTTAGTGTTGTTTTTAAGGGACTAAAATCCAAGAATGCAGGGGGCGCTCGGCGCTGTATCTGCATATATTCAATCTCAAAAATTATTACTAATTTTTTTTAAATTAGAGTTGACCTCACACCCCAAACAGAGGGGTGTGCAAACCCCTCTAATTTGGGTTTTTAAATTAGAGTTGACATTTGAAATGTGGCAAACAAAAGATTTTTCTTTGAGTTACATATAGTTTGACTTAAACATAGTTCGACTTACAGAGGTAATTCGTAGTTAATTTCGACTTACAGAGGTAATTTGAGATATAGATATAAACCAAATGAAAAACTGAGTTACGGGATTCTGTGCTTCAACTGTTTTCATCTTTACCTGGTAAGTTAGCAGTCTACCCTTTACTTTTTACATGATCTTTACAGCCCAGAGCTTTTAAAAATGAACCTATACTTGAAGTAAAGAATAGTGACTCATTGTCACGTTACGACTTGTTTGCCAGGGAATCAACTTACAGATGTCCATCGAACAAACTTCAAGGTATGGAGATTATCTCTGACTTATACAGAGGTTATGTGAAAATGTAATTAAACTTTTCTACTGAACTTTGAGTTATACAGGAAATTTTCGCATTGCTCTGACTTATAAAGGTAAAGTATTACCGTTAAATTATTTATAATCACACATGGTTTTTATTTTAACTTACACAGGTTTTTCCCAGATTATCGAACATAATTTGAGTTATCGAGGAATTCGAGTCATTGAAGTTTGAGTTAGAGAGACGATTGTACCTTTTCTATTTGAAACTAAAAATACGAGAGCCAAAACTTGGTACTCTGACTGACCCTGCTCGAAGCTCTCCTTCATGTGGGTCTGGTCCTCCGGGTGGAAGAACTCGAAGCAGGACTTGCCGAGCAGCTCAGGCGGCGTGTAGCCCAGCAGCGCGATCACCCGCTGGTCCACGAACGTGAACTTCCCGTCCATCGAGTGGCGCGAGATAAACTCTGCAACAAGTAGACTATGTTAAACTATGTTAAAAGTATTTGGATATAGTATATTATGTTACTAGGCCGGGAAGTACTGTTTTGCCAGATGAGCATGACAGTTCCCGCGCGAGCGAAAGCGAGTGCAGTATTTTCATGTGAGTATGGCAAAACTTCCCCGCCATGTAACATATGACATTTTTCATCGTACTACGCAGAAAAAAAGCATACTTACAATCATAACGTAGTCCTTGCATAAACATATGTTTCTCAAACCTTCAAACCTAACCTATAACAAACAGAACAAACATTTGCTACGGATACAGTGCTGCCACTACATTCCCCTAAAAACAAACCAAAAAAACCACCAATAAACAAGCATTAAGCGTCGTTTTGCTGCAAATCAGCTGATTGTTTCCTTCCGTTCTTCCGGCCTAGGCTGGATAAGAGTTTATCTGGCCTAGGCCGGCAATGAGTAACTTTCGAGCCAACAAAAATGAACTGAAAACAGATGTTTATGTGTTGGTATGATGAAAAATAATTATCAAATATCAATCAATTTAAACTGCAGTGTACAATTAAACGTTTTAATTTTGGTTTAATTTCAAAATTGGAATGGTTTGGTTTGAAATTTCAACAGAATCTCTACCATATTTTCCATAAAATAAATTTTGTTTTTTTGACCATTAAAAAATTCTTTAGAAAAAGGAGCCTCATGCTCTTTTTTAATATTATATTCTAATGTTTTAAAATGAATATTAGACCCAACCAGAAGATTACAGCCAGTGTTTCTTCCATTACTGGGTACAGCAACATGATTGGAGGCAGTGTTGCAGCTGCCTTTCAGCGATCGACTTCAGTTCCCCACCAATGTTGGGCTTGATGGCAGGTTGGGGGAGGGGTGTGCTGGCGACAAAGATGAGGCCAAGATGAGGGTCACTTATCCCTTGAGGCCTTTATTCACTAGAGCTAAGGTATAGCTTTGCCCATTCAGTCTAGGCTTGGCCAAACCTATTCTATCTAACTATTAATTTTTCCTTTTGCTTCACCTGTATTAATTTACTAAAGGATATGGCCTAAGGGATAATATTTATCTATTGAAGGGATATTATAGAGGAAGCCTGCACATTTTCAGTAGCTGCACCAAAGGACAAAACGGCTTAAATGCCCTCCTTCAGCCAAAATGGTTAGCTACAGGATTTTCTTATGGGGTGGAGCAACCCGGGCTTCCTAATCCCTCTTAAAAAACCCACATCATTTACCTGTCATAGATTTAATTAAATTAGATTAATTCACAATGTACAACTAACCTGCACTTGTCAACCAAAAACAACAAAAATAATTACTACACATTTAAACTGAGAGATTCTCTACCAGTATTGTAATAAATAAATTAACGGCAGCAGACTCTTCATGTAAGACTCTTCATGTCTTGCCGGTCTTGTTGTGAGGCACTACTTCGCGACGGCCTTTCGGTTCATGGGCGTCCCTATAAGGTTGAGGCCCCGCGGAACGTCCTGATCAGACCATGCGGACGATGCCATGACTATGGGCATGACGACTCCACCTGCCAAAGCCCCAATTCCCGTTGCCGCGTCTGTGGACTGTCCGCTCCGCCTTCTAGCGGACGGTGTGACCATGAGGGCCATGATCTGACCCGGTCATACTTCGCTGGCCTGTGTAGTGCCCGTACCTATTACAGGTAGCGCAGTATGACCCGGTCATACTGCGCTACCTGTAATAGGTACGGGCACTACACAGGCCAGCGATCCTGCCCCAAGTACCCAAAAGACCAAAATGACCCCCATGCGACCCGCCCTGTCAAGATCATTCCTCCTCCCAACCCCCCGAAATCGAACCCGTGGGACCTTCGTCTCTCCGACTTCCCGGCCCTCAAACCTGACAACCTTCTGGCCCCCACAACCACCTCCGACCCGGACCCCGATGCCACATCCCAACATGAACAACAACCCTCCACAAACCCGACGCCCTCCACAGGCCCTTCAACTACCGACCCCTGCCCTGAAACCTCCGACCAACCACAGCCCCCCACCAACTTCGTCACCCTCGAAGCCCTCAACTCATTCCTCGATCAACTCCTCACCACCCTGAGCGACGGCTTCAAAAGGACCTTTGACGCCCTGCTGTCGCTCCTCCTCGCCTCCGCTCCCGCCCAAGGTCAGCAGCGAGTTCGTGAGACGGTCAACGGCGTCACCAAACGTTTGTTTGAGTCCCGCACCATCTTGCACGAGGCTGGCAACGGGCTGAGCGTCATCCACACCGCCTCCAAACGTCCTTCCAATGCCGGTCGTCACTAAAACCCGCTCTTGTCTCCGCCTCTGCCACATCAACCTCAACTCCTTCCGAACCAGGCGTTCCGCCCTCATCGACCTCATCACAGACTACCACCTGGACATCCTAACCCTCAACGAAACCAAACTGTCCCCCACCACCCCGGCTTTTCTCTCCTCCGCCGTGACAACCTTCCCCGGTCCGGTGGCCTCGCCATCGCTTTCCGTTCCGAACTCGACCTCCGTCACCTCCCTCTCCCAGGTAACCCGGCTTCCGCCCTCATGGCATCTGTTCGCCTACCTAGGCAACCCCCCTTCACTCTTCTTACCCTCCACGCCAACCCTCTCGATCCCGACCTCATCGACCTGATGGAACAGGTTGCCGCTACCCACCCACGTCTGGTAATAGCGGCAGACCTGAACTGTCACCACCAGGCCCTGGGGGATCGTACCACTACGCCCCCGGGCCGCCTCCTTTTCCAATTTCTCCTGGACGCTCGACTCCACCACCACATGACCCCTCCCACACGGTACCCGAACCACGAAGGCCAACTCCCTACATCCCCCGACAAGCTCATCACATCCCCCGAACTATCCCGGAAAATCATAAAAGTCCTCTCCGGCCACGACATAGGTTCCGACCACGTTCCTCTCATTTTCGACTTGAAAATCCGCCCTTACCCCTTCAAATCCGACACCCATGATGCATTCTACGTCTCCGACTACAAGAATGCAGACTGGGATTCCTATAACCGCTCCCTCACCACATCTCTCACTCCACTGACCCAGCAACCACCCCCCCGCACACCCGGCCAAATTGACGACCTCCACTCATCCATCACCACAGCAATCCTTTCCGCCAAGGAAGCCTCCGTCCCCACGAAACGTGTTCTTCACACCCCCCTCCGCCTTCCTCCAGACGTCATAGCCCTCATCAAAGCCAAACGCCGCGCCAGGCGACTCCTCCTCCGCGATCCTACCTCCCCCTACCTCCACGCTGCCTACAGAGCCCTAGTCGATCGCGTTAAGGTTGCAGTCTGCTCCTTTCGAGACGACAGGGCGATGAAGGTGTGCGAGAAGGCAGACTCCGACTTCCACAACAACCCTCGTAGTTTTTGGCGTCTCGTCAAACACTACAACAGTCCCTCCACTCCCTCCGGATCCCTCCTGGTCAATGACGCGGTCGTCTCGGACAGCCAAGGCATCGCTGAGGCCTTCCGTGACTCCCTCTCCACCATTCACTCTGTCCCCATGCACCCTGACTTTGACGAAAACCACTTCACTCTCACCAACGCACTGGTCACTCGACAACATGACACCTTCCACCCCCCAGACACCATCCCCGACGATCTTCCCGACCACGACCTCCTGAGTCCCATCACCTTCCAGGAGGTGGATCGGAAACGACGCCGCCTCCGCAACACCGCCCCCGGCCCCGATGGAATCTCCAACCTCCTCATCAAACAATCTCCACCAATTCTCATCCGTCTTCTGACAACACTCTTCACCTCAATCCTCCTTCTCGGCTACTCTCCCCCCTCCTGGAAACACGCCCATGTCATCCTCTTCGCCAAGCCCCACAAGGATCCCCGAAACCCAAGCAACTATCGCCCAATCAGTCTCACCTCCACCCTTTCGAAACTCTTCGAAAAAGTCCTGACCTCAAGGCTCCACACCCACCTCAACTCTCTCAATCTCCTTCCACACACCCAAGCCGGCTTTTGTCCCGGAGTCAACATGTACGACCAGCTTCTGCGGGTCGTCACATGCCTCCAAACAAACAACTCCCTCCACCGCCCAACAATCCTAGCCCTCATGGATGTCCAGAAGGCCTTCGACACCGTTTGGCACAATGGCCTCCGGTCCAAACTCCTCCACCTCCAACTGCCCCTCCCCGTCATCCGATGGATCTCCCACTTCCTCGACGGACGGACCGCTCAGGTGCGTTTCCGTGGCTCCCTATCCTCCCCCTTCACCCTGGAAGCCGGCGTCCCCCAAGGCTCCGCCATCTCTCCTCTTCTCTACCTCATCTACGTCCGCGACCTGCCTGCCCCCGTTCCACGCACTCCCACAGACACCTCGTGCGGTCTCGCTCAGTTCGCTGACGATACCGCATTCTGGGTGTCAGACAGACGACAGGACAACCTCATCCGCAAAATGACACAAACACTGACCGACTACCTTTCCTACTGCAACCACTGGCGCATTTCCCTCAACACTTCCAAAACCCAACTCTGCTTCTTCAACTTCCACGCGCGTCGCTTCGCCCGCATCAACTCCGATCCCATCCTTCTCAACCGAGTCCGCATTCCTCTGAAAAAATCCTGCACTTACCTCGGGGTCACACTCGACTCCAAACTCTCCTTCCTCCCACACCTCCGTCAAACCAAAAAACGAGCCACATCCCGCCTCAAAGCCATGAGGATCCTCAACAACCGCCACCGTCCCTGCTCCCAAACGACCCTATCCCGGATTTACACCTCCGTCATCCGTCCCGTGCTCACCTTCGCCCATCCTCTCCTGCTCTCCGCCCCAGATCACTTCATTTCCAACTTTGAAGCCACCGAAAGGCGTGCCCTTCGGCTGGCAGCACATCTCCCTCCCTGGACCCGAAACCAAACTGCCTACGACGCCCACACTGTTCCTCCCCTCCGAGACTTCCTCACCCAACTCAACTCCAAATACCTCGACCGAGCCCGCTCCTCAGACATCCTCCAGCCTTTCTTTCAACCCTACTTCACCAACCGACCTAGCCTAACACTTCACCACCTCATAGCCCTCGACAACCCACCCCCACCACAACCACCCCAACTGCCCCAACCCCCGCCATAACCCTCCAGATCAACACCACCGGAGTACAGTACAGGCCGTAGGCCTGCGACCGTACCAAAACTTTTTGGAAGCGACCCTACCCTGACCCTACCCTGACCAACCCACCCACCATCACCCACCTTTGAAAGACGCCACTCCCCGACTAACACCACATCACTGCACCTCACGCAAGAACCACACAAAACTTCCGAAACACATCACCAGCGTAGCAGCAGGCATTCGTATGTAACTTAATCTCGTATTAAACTGCAAAGTCCTGCTGCAACGCCCCATCCACACTGTCAACGAACCACCCGTCATCACCAGACAAAACACCTCACAGTGAAACTCGACCACAACTCACCACTGCCCAACCCACACTAACCCCACCGAAATCCACACCCAACCCATCACCAACCAACCACCAGCACAGCTGCAGGCATTCGTATTGAACTATTCTCGTATTGAACTACAAAGTCCTGCAGCTGTGCGCTACCCTAACCCACCTGTCCAAGGCTGAAGAGGGAAAAATCCCTGTAACAGCCTCAGTGTGCCGACTCGGCCACTGGAACCTCACGATCACGTCACGTCACGGCAGCAGTTTTACCAAGAGATTTGTGACCTCATTATGACCGCAATTTTCTGACTGCAATACTACAATACCTGCCATAGATTTTGTCACCCAACATCCAATAAAGAGATGAGATACACTAAAACCTCGATCAACCGTCACTCTTTTAACCATCACTCTCTGCAATCTGTCACCGCTCCTGCACTTTTCATGAGTCATACTAGACACAGTAAAAATATTTAACAAGCACATCTTACAGTATAGCAGTTCTGTTTTACACTTGTATGTGTGCAATTTAATAAGAAATATGTATTACCCCTTTGTACAAGGTATAATTTATTCCTAAATGTTATAAATCTACACTTATTGTACACGTTTGTTATGAAATTTCTGTTATCCATCAGATCTATTCTCTAAACCACCACATCCCAAGGGTAATGGTTAACAGCGTTTCCACCGTATCACCAGAGGTTATCTTGATTATCTGACTACGATACAACAATACCTTCGGAGATTTTATCACCAAATATTTGAAAAAGAGATACGATAAGACCGAAGGTTATTTGGCTATTATATCATAAGATTTTCTGGCCTCAACAGGACAAAAACATTCCTGCTAGCCATGACACAATGGAATTAATGTATTGCCTTGGTAGAGGAAATGATTCAGTTACCAAACCAAATATATTTAAAAAGTATTAGTTTGAAGTGGTAATAATGGCGAAAGAAATGAAAAGTTACAGAAATTACAAAAGAAGAGGATTTTACAAAACTTTAAAAAGCAAGCTGTAATCAAAGGCCAATTAAAAAAGTTACAAAGATTGACAGAAGGTAACACTACACAAGCTAAACTGAACATCAAACACAATGCTGTTTCTGGGTATTGGGGACACTATAAGCAAATTCAGCATGACATTGACTGTTTGATGGAAGAGAACAAATATTTACAACTAACAACAAAACTACAATAAAGAATTATACTCAGTCTCCAACTTATGGAGACTGAGGTCGTAGTTTTGACGACTTCTCCAGGTGAAGCCAAATTTATTTATTATTTATTAGTTTAGTGTGGTAACACTGACCCGCATTGCTGTTGGCCCCTGACAGGTCGCTGGTGTTGGGGGTGGAGGTGACCTGCAGCCGGCCGATGGCCACCAGACAGCAGTGCGTCCCGTCCTCCTCCTGCCGCTCCATCTGTACCCCTGCTAACATCACAACTCAGCGTCAACAGACACTAACACTACCACAGGAGCAGTAACAATTTACTAAACTAAGAAGAATTCTTAAGTTACAAAATTCTTCTGAGAACACATGATTACAAACATTACTACAAAAGCATATATAACATTCCCTCTTCTCCCATATTTTCCATATTGGGGTGAATATAAAATAAATTCCATAGATTCATATTTTGGTAAACTCATAAATATTACAGTAAATATTTTATTGTTCTTATAAGTGCAAATATCACTATTGGACTCATCTTAGCCATCTCATCAAAATCTAGCGTCTTGTAAAAAAATTAAGGTGCAAAACAGTTCACCTCATAGTCTTAGATCAGTCTGTCAATACTCAAAATTGTTTCAATGTTCTTTTGCCCATAAAAGTAGTTTTAAAATGAAATAATGGAACCAGTTAATTTAATGATGAACCATCATAACTTGAAATATACTAAATTTAGTTAAATCTGATATAAATAATATTTGTGACAATCTATTTCTTGGCTAATTTTATTCAACTATTCTCTAGTAGAAATATTCAAGTCAAAATGATTTTTGAACACAATCTAACCACTACTTGAGCAAGTATAAGCTAGTGTGACACTAAAGTGTATTGTGGTGGTTAAAATACAAAAAAAGGTGTCAAGCACGTAATATTAGGCATCAATTCCTAATATATTACGAGTCAAAATTTGTGAACACACTAACTACTATTCCAGTGAGTTGTCCAAAGTGTAATGTGATAGTTAAATACAGAAAATGTGACAAGCTTGTATTTCAGGCTGCAGTTCCATTCAAAGCATTCCATTCTTCTGGTTTTATTTGTCCATAAAAGTCCAAATTCATCCGGTTTTATAATTTGTGTTATAACATTTTTCCAAAGGGCACAGTATAAGGGAAAGGGTTATAAGGGAGATAAAAATTACAAAAAACAGCTGATCATAACAAACAAAAGCAGCTGAGCAACGTATGTCTCCGAGTAAAATTAGTAAAATGTAATTTTGTATTTTAGACAAAGGCATGATTTAAAAATATTGTAAGATATGATCACAACAATCTTTAACAGTTTCAGTGTGTAACTGACAAGGATAATGTATGTAAAACAAACATTTCCAATGAAAACTTTTCATCTATTTTTATACAAATAGCTTTGTACAGAACTGCGCCCTAAGCAGTAGCCTAGTCTTGAGTCAGCGGCACACGGAGGAGGTGTGACTTACCGGCGAGCGCGTGGTTGTCGAACTGACCTGTGGGTGGCCAGTTCTTGATGTAGCCGGTGCAGTGGACGACGGCGTAGTTGTGGCCCTCCCGAGACGGGCCCAGACTGTTCCGCTGCTTCAGTCTGTTGAGGTGGCCCGTCGCCATGCTGTCCGGGCCCAGGTTGCCCACCTATAACACAATTAGATTACTTGTACAGACTTTGTGGTAGTTGGAACGGATTGTTCTCATTACCATTCTCATTTTTTTTACAGAAGTTGTCATTGGCTGAAACAAAAATAATTCATTAATTACAGAATCGGCAAGTCTTTTGGCTATTAATTAATAATTTGTACCTTTCCTGTTCCTCTTAATTCTAATGATCTCTCTGGGGAAAAGTCACCCTCTGAATTTAGATGCAAAGACAGTGCAAAAGACAAGGTGGATCGCTAGAATGCTTCGCTTCCCTAGGTAGCTTTCCTTCCTGGGCTTACTATCAGGTAAAACTGGTAAGGTTTTAAGTTAGGCCGGCGGCACACTGCTACGACAAAATGCTTGTTAGGTTAAATACCCCCGTTGCAGCAGACCTGCATACTCAGCGAATTTCAAGTGCAAAACAACATATTTCAATCAAACATAGCAACATTTGACATGTTTTGGTAAGCTCCATAAGAATAACAAGGGGAATGAGTATGCAGGTTTGCTGCTACAGGAATATTAAACCTGGGAGGTTTTAATTCAATATTTAGTAGATCTGAACTAGAAGAAGCTATTTACCAAGTTTTAACAAGATATGCTGAGAGATAACCGAGATATAGAATTTTACTTATTTCCCATAAGGTTAACATTGGGACAACGTACTGTGTTTACCACTTTCAATATCTCGGTAACCAATGGCCATAGAGCAGTGATTCAAAATACTAAATTGTTTGTTTTTTTGAGCTGAATTTAATGGTGCCCACAAAAATTTGATACATTTTATTTTTCTATATAAAAAACTCAAAAAAACCCATTTTTGGGGGGGTTTATCCCCATTTACCCCCCTTCCGGTGGTCCGATCGGGCTGGTTCACGAACTCGTCCAATTGATTACCACTTTACATGTCCGTACCAAATTTCATAAAGATCGGACCATTTTTGCGGCCTCTATCGTGCTAACAGACACATATATATATATATATATACATGTTTACGTGAATGGTATGGTGTTTTTGTTTACGAATGGTGTTTTTTGCTTCTGGGGGCCCCAAAATGCAAAGTTATAACGGTCCCGAGCTTAGGTCTTACCATGAGACCTACGGTAATAGCTTCTTCCCTATAGGGGAAATTCGCTAAAAGATGAAAAAAAATCTTCTTTTGAGGTTAAAAAAGATGTTTTCCCACGAGTGTTCTGTTTATAAGACTACATAAAAAATTGTCATTTTCTCTTTCTACAGCTGTTTAACAACTGAAGGAAAAAAGCAAAAGACAAAAATATCTAGTTGCAGCAGTGTGCAACCGGCCTTAGAAACCTTTCCTCGAGGGTAGAACCGACTGTTCATCCCTGTCTTTCTATTACGACAGTTTCCATACATCTGGTGGCCTGTACAATAACAAACTAACAATGACCATGAGTTGGCAGTAGATATGGAACTTTTGATAAAGATACTTAAGGCAACTAAAAGTATTTATCAAATCCTTCCTTTAACATTTTGTATACAAATTATTAGTTCCTTAATGTTGATAATGTAAGTCGTTCATCGTATTTCATATTATTTCAATTTATCTTCTTTATAAATCCAAGAGTACAAACCTCCTGCATATTTAACTTCTAATTTAGTGTTAATTAACCTTAAACCTTATTAATCCAAACTAATAGGAGATCATTGAACCGTTCAGATTAACCAAGTACAGCAAATTTAATACTTCAATCGGTAAAACTACGTTTGTTGATTAGGTACAACAAGGAGACTTAAGGTAGTCAAGAGCAGTAGTTTTTTACAGTGGTGTTTTCTTAATATTTCTACCGTGTTTTGTTAATATTTCCACATGTTTTCTTAATATTTCTGGGTGTTTTCTTTGTTATCGCCCTCTAATTTTGTCTTTGGTTTTTTTATATTTTGTCTTTTTAAAATTTGTATTGTTTTAATTTTTTGCCTTTTGAATCCAAATCTCAAGTTTGGTTAAACCGGGAAATTCAGAGAACAAAGTTTGGATAAGCGAGGTTCTACTGCATTTTTTACATAAAAAAACATATTTCATTTACACCATGCCCTTTGCCTCTCTGTTTTTTACCCTATTTTACTGTGTAAGGTTTATTGTGTACGGTACGGTACACTTACTCCATTGTGAAACTTTACACAGAACAGAACACATACCTTCATCCGACAGATGAACCCCCTCCGTGACCCCATACATAATCTCATGGATGCTGTAAAAGAAACATACAGTTAGTGAAGTTGGCTCATCATAATTGCTTCCAAGAACTACTACTGTACATGAAGCTTTAATGAAGTTACTAGTTAAGTGTTTTAAAACTGAAGAAAAAAGAATAGTTTGAAAAAATAAAATTTCACAAAAGAACAGAAAACGTTGATAATTCTCATTGGTAGTTATCACACTTTTGTTAAGCTCAAAACAATGAAGTAAGGGGTTTTCATGCTATCCTTGATACCTTTTTAAACATGTCAGAGGAAAATTTATCGATTTCTGAAGATACATGTTCAATCATTGATGTGAGTGATTTTACTAATCCTTTTCAATATAATAGAACAATGACACAGTCAAAATAAAATTACCTCATTAAATATTTTGACTTATTACAAAACTAACTTGTGTACATTTATTATTCTTTAATTTTTGAAATAATAGTTAAGCCAAATTGTACTCAAGAAGTGAGATCAGAGTCCTGCTGTTCTGTAGAAATCCCCAATTTTAAACACTCTAATTTTACTTTCACCTTGAAAAAACAAAACTAAAAAAAATAAAAATTGTTTAGTAGGTTTAGGCAAAAAGGCAAAAAATAACTGAAATAGGCCTAATCTACTATTGAACTTTGTGGTGCAGAAAATCTAATTTATAAAAATTCAAAACCATAGTAGATAAATATTTTGATTTTATATTCTGGTTCATTTACTAACTGAATCTGCCTTCCAAAAATTTCCACTGAAGTAAAATTAGTTCAGACCCAATTACTTAAAAATTATATGACTTTTCAACATTCAATCCCAATCGATTAAGTGTGTGAGAGTGCGGGGGGTACTGACACTGGTGGCCCTCCTTCTTGACGGTGCCGGTCTTGAGGTCGAGGATCCGGCCGGAGTTCTGCGGCTCCTGGGTGCTCAGCTGCTCGCGCACCTTCTCCACGTCCTCGGGGTGCAGGTGCTCGAAGATCGACGACCCGAACCAGTCGCTCTGTACCACACCGAGCAGTGAGTTAAACATTAAATGTTAAATATTTCTACACTTGTATAGAAATTAGACTAGTTGCTACCGACCAAGACGAAATGATGTGGCCTTAAAACTTTATTTGCTAGAAATTATTTTTTTTTAATCCACAAGATATTGAGGACTTGTAATCAAAAAATCAAAAAATGGAATTAGGCCCAAAAGATTTTACTGATTAGCATTAAGTGAATCTGAAGGCACTGCAGCCGATAAGGCTCATTACACACTCTAGTGAAAGAGTATTTAAAGTTCATTCCAGGCTTGTGAACTATTTTTAAAAGGGGTTATTTTCAGGAACCACATTATGGTGATTTTAGTTGTAATACTAACATAATTGTATCCATATAAAAGATACTGCCTTCCAAATGTAACTCCAAATGTAAGTGTTGCAACTACATTTTAAGACTCAAATAAGAACTTTTTTTAGAATGAAAGGTGTATGAGTTGACTTTGAATTATTAATAGAAATTCATAGCATTTTTTGCTAATTTACATCAGAGAACGAATTAGATTACATTTTATACTTGGTAGGTAATGGGTTCAAAATAACTTATTGTTTTGAAAACTAACAGCTGATTTCTCCCAACATAATCAGACTTTTCTGCAAAGTAAAAAAAAAATCAGTCTCAATGTTGAAAATTCACATATTTTCTGGTCAGAATCACGGATAGGTATTAATATATTAACATAAGACTATGTTATCACTTTTTCCTACAACAAAGACAAATTTGCTCACTTGTGAGTGGTTAAGGACGGGACTGACACTGTCGGAGACGTATATGACGCGACCCGTGTCGCAAGTGACTACAAACAAGAAGCCGTCCGCCGCCTCCAGTATCAGGTGCTTCAGCTCCTGGTCCGTGAGGAACGACGGCTTGTACGTCCCGTCTGTGCTCGTGTTGCCCGTGCCTGAGGACGAGGACAAATATACATTAATAACAATAACCAGCAATATCTACATAAGCAGCTTCCAAAATTATATCACTAGTTTCTAGTCTGAGAAAGTTACCTCAAAAGCAGTTTTTTTATGGAGAGACACCAACAACAATGTGCAACATTTATTTTGCAGACTGACAATCCACACTAGTGGTCTTAAGAGTGAACAGGACCAAAAAGTTGACTCCTTGCAGCAACTTGTAGAAAACTCCTTTTTTGTTGAGTTGCCTCTTTTGAGGCCTGTTTTAGATAAAAAGAAGTGAGGTGAATGATTGGGTAGTTCAGAGAAAAAGTGAGAGCTTCATAACACGAAAGTTACCTGATTAATCCAAAGAAAAATCCTGACAGTGTAAATCAGCTGGTTTCCGTCAGAAAACCCCCCTCTTAGCGTCCCATGCACATCCTTCACTCATATTTGCCTTTAAATGCACCTAGATAGTGTTGGTCTCTTACACAATCCTGTAGGTACCTATGTACACATCATTTAAGTAAGATAACATCTGAGGATTAACAAATCGGGTTTAAGAGGTAATTCAACAAGTTCAAACCCAAATTTACATGGTAATTGAAAAACAGAATTTGAGATCTTTTAAATAATTTTCCAGTGTGCTAAATTAACTTTATACAAAACAAGAGGTTTCAAGGAGGATTTATTGAATATCACCTTCCGCTTTGAACATGACTTGATGGCGGATATGTGGCTCACACTAATTGGATACCATATAAATTTATGTTTCGCCCTTCCTGTATGTTCAGGTTTAAATTAACAAGGCAGATTTGATCATATATAACCAACAAAGCGTAACTCGATGTTTAACAAGGTATTCAAAATATAATATGCCATAGGCGAGATTACTAAAACTCCATGTTACTTCTGATCAAGATCAGATACAAGGAATAAAAGTTAAAAAGACAATTATCTATTGAAAAAAACTATAAAACATGTTTTGGCCTTGATTTTTGTGGACGTTTGTCGTTACTGATTAGTTAAAAAAAGCTTGGTTGTTTAATTCCTGATCAGTGACAGAAAATGTCTGCAACAATCAAAACCAACACATATACTCACCTTCATGAACAAAATATTTCAAACAAAAAACCAAAAATGTTTCAAAAGTATTTACCAAAAGTATTTTTTCAGAATTTTAAAAAAGTAAAACAATTTTTTTGTCGGCCTGCCATTTTCTAATGATGTTCAAAAACCCAAAGGCCTGACAATGAAATCAACTAAACACCATAAATGATTGCTGGTAATTGTGTTGGTACATCACTCAGTGTCAATCTGTTTATATGAAGCAGAATTTTTATTCTGCAAGATGCATCCTATCTCTGAGCACCTCAAGAACGTAATAATTTAAATATCTTCTTGAACGATTCTTTGGGAAAGGGTGAAGAAGGGAGGAGGAGAGAATGGAAGTATAAAGCGACACCTGATAACACCCATAATCACAGTAAGCCTACGTGTGAGCACCTCCGCTGCGGTGGTTAATTCGTCCTTCGACGGTGCAGCCGTTAGTTACGACTACAGCGGGTCACGTCTCAATGGCTCAACTTGATAATCCCTCTCGAATAACCAAGCCGGTGGGGTTGTGAGATAAGGATAAGTTGTGGTTATGCATTGTTCATAACTGATAACTCCAGTTGGGGGCTTTCATAAGTTGAAAGTTTATGGGTAGATGTGAATTAGGTAAAATTTCTCGGTTAAGGGCTAGTGCAGAAACTTAATTCAGTTATTTACAACATATGTTCCACGCAAAGATGAAGTTTATATTATAACATTGAACATACATACATACATACAGATGAAGAAGAAGTTTTTTGCCCATCCTTGTGCTACGTTTTAATGAATTAGCGTTCTCCAGATCTTGCTCTTTGAAGACGTTTAGTCTTATAACTGGTATATTAGATTGAACTAGAGGGAACACCTTTCCTCTGCATAATAGGAATGACTCATCTTAGAAAAATATACGAGTATAACATCTTATTTTAATTTTTACTACTCTACGACTTAAAACGCAAATGACACACCCACATGACACATTAAAAAATCTACGTGAGGATTAGTTAAAAATGAAAGTAAAATTCTTCGATTTTCTTTAAATATACATTTTTCTGCTTAGTTTAAATGTTTGTCTGTAATTAAATATTGAGAAAAAACCTATAGTAAACTTTCAACGGTTAAAATAAAGTTCTAAGCCACTCAACCATTTAATGTCAGGTAAATTACATAACTAAACAACGTTGTATTTATAATACTAAACAACACTGACAGCTAAAAATGTTCCTTTTCATCAATGTTTTTTAAGGTTTATTTGTACAATTTCTAGAAATTTAAAAATATTTTATTTTAAATCTTTAAAGGCAATTGCTGTCGACAGCTCAATTCAAGCATCGCCTCTTACAAAATAAACCTCGCCGAATCGGCAGTCACGGTTAATTAAAAACGCAATAATATTTAACAGCCCGACGAGGCGTCCATCGCGTTTTTACAGCGGCGGGCTCGAGATTACGTTTACGACCGCGTCTAAATTACACTTCAACTTAAAATGTAATTTGTATACGTCAACGTCGAGAGAAGTAGCGCGCGGGGGGAGGGGAAATGGGGGTTGAAGAACCGAGGGGTGAGCGGTGAAGAGAGGGGAGGGGGTTGTTTTTAATTTGCCCGACAATCAAGGCGACTCCCGCATTTGCTCGATTTCAAGACTCGGAATTGATAACTGGGAAAATAAAAAGGTCGCAGCAAGTTGTGGTCGGGGTCGGAGGTCGAAGACAATGGCGGGGTACGTGTCTAATTACAGCCGAGCGGACGGTAACCGGCCCGCAGTAGTGACCCGGGGCCTGGGGGGATATCAAGGAAACTCCCGTCGTGGGGATTCATTGCCAGAAATATCAACTACGGAGTCGTCAAAACCAACAAAGTTGATACATTTTGATTAATAATATGACAACTATATTACATAGAACCACTATATTACACAGAAGATGCAAAAAAGTTACATGTGGTTCGACTTAAAAGTTCAGATGTAGTATTTTTAACCAACACATATAATGAACAACTTAAAAAAACTATTTGATGTAAGTATAACAAATGAAAGTCTGAAAAGCTATGGAACTCACTTCACAAATATACTCATTTTACCATTTGAAGTTCGCTTAATTAATTGGAAATTTCAATACAAAACTTTATTGAGGTTCATATATGACCAAGTCCTCATTAGACCTATCTTTTAAAATATCAATGGACATATAAACTTATAGTAAACAGAGATTGGAGTGTTGCACGTGCAAACTTAAAAAAGTCGTTTATTAAAAGGACAACAACACTAAAAAATCTTCTTGAAAAAAAATCGATAATGTAAACCAGATTAGTTATTAATTTTGGGATCACCACTATTATTGAATCGACCCAAACATGTCAGTGTAGGCTACATAGTTGCGAGCACAGTGTGTGCGGTTATGTGAGGCAGTGACCGCAGGCCGTGTGTGACAGGTGCGGTCAGACCCGACCGCAGTCCGCCCCGACACCGCACTGTACGTGGCGATCCCATGATCACCCCGACCCCTTGTCGCTAAATGTGCAACTGCATCTGCAGGCGGGTCCAATTGGATACAATTATTCACTATCGAACATTACATTGCATAATAACTCAATCACAGCCATAAATAACGTTTAGTTTGCGAAAATGTACTAACAGCACAGTACGTTGGTGATATGCGTGATTTGTATGATCCACCAAATGTGTTATTTGTTTTCAACATGTGACTCGACTTTTTAATTACCAAGCAGAATTAGAAAAATATTCAAATAAACATAACTATTAGACAAACAGAATTAAATCCAACGAATCGATTAGTATTTTTTCAAATTAGACCCGGAAAATGATAGTGTAAAATATTGAAAGTGCAACGAAAATCAATAATGACAGTCATAATATTAAGGTCCACGATTGGAGTATGGCGTTACCATAATCACTGGCCTCAAATCTGCGGAATATGCATAGCCTAAAAAAAATAAATGTTCGTGTAGTACATAATGACTCATGACGACCATATTTTCAACATGACTTATTATTTTAGAGGAGTTTGACACCATTAAAAGTTGCTCTTTCCTCTCCAGTTTAATGGTGGGCTCCATTCTACCTTTCTACTACAGCAGGGTAGTACAGTAACACAGCAACATGGTGTCGGGGTGAATGAAGATGCGAACCGGCGGGGCGGCCACGTCTGGCCCCGGGGACCGAATTCAATCTGACACCTCCGACCACAAAATCACAACCACAGACAGTCTGTTTCCCTCTCGCTCCCTCAGCGCCTCTCTTTGTTTCATCTTTGATGTTCAACCTTCAGACTCTCTAGGGAACCGGGATTGGTAGTACCGTTGGAGTTACTGCACTAATGTAAACGACAGTGTTTATGTTAAACTTACGGGAGGAGGACCACTATGTTACTAAGAAAACGTATTAGTGTTACTGATGTACTGACTAAGTCAATACAATGCAATTATTTTCTAAAATCGCTAACCTAACAATTTAAAAAATGAAAATACCCCCGTCGCAGCAGACCTGCATACTCAGCGAATTTCAAGTGCAAAACAACATATTTCAATCCAACATAGCGAGATTTGACATATTTTGGTAAGCTCCATAAGAATAACATGGGGAATGAGTATGCAGGTTTGCTGCTACAGGTATATACAAACTGGGTGGTTTTAACTCAATATTTAGTAGATCTGAACTAGAAGAAGCTATTTACCAAGATTTATCAAGATATGTTGAAAAATAACGGAGATACAGAATTTTACTTATTTCCCATAAGGTTAACATTGAGACAACGTACTGTGTTTACCACTTTCAATACCTCGGTAACTATTGGACATAGAGCAGTGATTCAAAATACAAAATTGTTTGTTTTTTTGAGCTGAATTCAATGGTCCCAACAAAAATTCGTTAAATTTTATTTTTATATGTAAAAAACTCAAAAAACCCATTTTTGGGGGCGTTTAACCCCCTTTACCCCCCCTTCCGGTGATCCGATCGGGCTGGTTCACGAACTCGTCCGAGTGAATACCACTTTACACGCCTGTACCAATTTTCATTAAGATTGGACCATTTTTACGGCCGCTATCGTGCTAACCGACACACACACATATATACAGGGTGTTTCGAAACTCTCTCCCGAAACTCCGTGGGCACGTTCCTTAGGTCAAAACAAACAAAAAATGTCATTTAAGTATAGGGTCTATCTCGCTCCGTTTTCCGTCTGTGAGTCTGTTTGTGTTTTTCAATTAAAACTCTATAACTTTGAAAAGGCTTGAGTTAAATTATTGAAACTTGGTACGTAAACTATAGTTAGTGTGGCCAAAAGTTTTACCAATTTTCAATATTTTATCTTTTGGAATTTCAAAATGGCGGCCTTTTAAAAAATTAATTCATTAATATCTAAAAAAGTTGACAAGTTAACACTATTCTTTTGACTATACATTTTATTTGCCATTTCATTACAAACATAACGACACTTCATTTATTAAAATCGGACAATAAACAAGCGAGATACAGCGATTTAAGTAAAGCATGTCATGGCATTTTCCATCCAGAGGCCGGCCCGCGAGTCCGTGGAGCCCCGCGCCGCGCTGCAACAATGACGGTCTCGCGCTAGTCGCGTGGAATATGCCATGACATGCTTTACTTAAATCGCTGTATCTCGCTTATTTATTATCCGATTTTAATAAATAAAGTGTCGTTATGTTTGTAATGAAATGGCAAATAAAATGTATAGTCAAAAGGATAGTGTTAACTTGTCAACTTTTTTAGATATTAATGAATTAATTTTTTAAAAGGCCGCCATTTTGAAATTCCAAAAGATAAAATATTGAAAATTGGTAAACATTTTGGCCACACTAACTATAGTTTACGTACCAAGTTTCAATAATTTAACTCAAGCCGTTTCAAAGTTATACAGTTTTAATTGAAAAACACAAACAGACTCACAGACGGAAAACGGAGCGAGATAGACCCTATACTTATATGACATTTTTTGTTTGTTTTGACCTAAGGAACGTGCCCACGGAGTTTCGGGAGAGAGTTTCGAAACACCCTGTATATATAAATTCGAACGAATGGTGTTTTTTGCTGCTGGTGGCCCCAAACGAACAAACGAAAAGTTATCATGGTCTCGGGCTTAGGTCTTACCATGAGACCTACGGTAATAGCTTCTTCCCTATAGGGGAAATTCGCTAAAAGCATTAAAATGTTTAAAAAGATAATCAAAAAATATTACAAAAAGCGATTTAATAAGCCCGTTGCAGCAGCACTGCATCTCCAGCGAATTTCCAAACCTAAATTTTGATATGTCATTTGTCACTGATTAAGCGAGCTATATTGTAAAAATACAATATATTATATTATGCCACTGCATTTTTTCGGGTAAAGACTATTACTATTACCTCAAAAAAAATTTTTTAGTAAAAATAATAACTGTTTATTTTACACTTGGCCTGAATTACACCTTTAAAATGATTAAAATTACAACAAAACAGGAAAAAATAAACTAAATTTAATTTAATTTTATTTTATGGACTGATTTAGGTGTAAAATTTCGACCGGGTCAACAATAAAAACCGGTGCGATAATACACCATAATCAAAATTAAAACCATTTCCGTTTTAAAACTCGTTTCCCGAAGAGGCGTCGGAGACTTTAAATTTCCAATGTCCCACGTCCGAGCGAGCTGTAACTAAACCAAAGCCATAAAACAAGTGAAGCACTCGGAGATCGGACCCCGGGGACGCCGGACGTGCGGCCGCCTGCATCATTGATACGGCGACGACAGACCCCGGGCCTCGGGCCGGACGCAACTGTACAGCCGAGACTGACGCATTACGGATATGAAACTATCGGTGCAATTATTATTCGATCTCTATCTTTAAAAAAAATCCTTGTTGTCTTACTGACCATGATTCCGCTCTACGGACAAATGTAGGCCTATAAAAAACAAAATTAATGTAACAAGCCAGGTTTGATTTTTTGCGGACTGGCGATGTAGACATTATTTTTTTATATGAAAGACCGATAATACTAGGGGTCAGTCAAGAGAGATTAATGCTTTAACTTGTAAATATATGACATTAACATGTTTGTGAATTCAGTCGTTTCGAGACATTTGCAACATTCATATTTTCAAAGAATCAATTACAATGTCCTCGATATTGGACACTTCTTCAAGGATCAATTGTATCTCATTTACACAAAGCTGGATCCCGTTACAAAACCACGCTAATCATGGCTGTTAAGTAACAATAACCTACAAGGCCAATTTGTCGAATTTTATAACTAATATTTTTGAAGTTAGATAGAATGATCAAAATCAATTGATGCTATGTAGAGAAAATTAAATCTTCAGCCCGACCTCATGGGTATGTTTTCTTCATCGCCTAGTTACCACTTCCAGCAAAGACCAACGTCGACGGGGTCCAACCATCCGCTACACAAAAATCGAACTGCAAATTTAACAAAATTTATGAATGATCTTTTAATTTATCAGTTATATAGAATTATAAATTTAAGTTGTAGAAAACTGTCTTAAGCTCGACTTGCCGGGTACGTTTCCACTAACGATTCCCAGTACGTCGGCGTGGACGTGGACCCCCCGCGTCACCGCTACCGCTGGCATTTGTTTGCTTGGAGCTCGGTTCTGATTGATAAGCGCAGTCACCCCGGCCGTGCCTCAACCCAAAACACCACAATGTTGTTGCGGCCCGCCAAACTGCGCGTACATTGTACAACAAGCTGACCGCGCATCGATAACGCTGGATTCCAACATTACTGAGGTTCCTTCGAGATGGAACCATTGGGTGCAAAATGGCGATTGCGTGAATTTTAAAACTTAGCACAACTGAATCAAATCGAGTACAAGTGGGATTTCAATGCCAGATTGATAAAAAAGTACTGCTTTGGTAAAACCATTTAAGAGTTAAATTGAAGGAAAAGCATATTAATATATTACTGCCAAAGATTTAACGATGCACGTTTTAACCACGCCTCCATTATGTTAGTTACAAACACTTCACGGCACATTGGTGCTTGTTTCCTTGATACGATGCGGTTACATGGAAAGAGTGGGTTGATATGTAAATGAATGTTAATCGCACAATTATATGCGAATGTTTAAACCACCAGGTAGTTAGTGTTTACCCAGGTATTTCAATTCATAAATTTAATTTGCATTTTGAATCATGTATTCAGAAGAGGAAATTGTTTCTATAATAGGTCTTATAACTAGCTGTTTTTCTATTTGTGATGTAGATATTATACAGTACTGTTTAGTCGCATCAACTGATGGAAAGATATAAAATTCTGAAAATTATTATTATAATGTTAATTATAACGTGAGATGAAAAAACTTCATCTTTATTGCTTACCACGGCAATAGTGTTTCCTTAGATGTCCATGATAACACATAAATTGCATGCAACAAATTTATCTTTGTATTTTATTGCCTAAAATACAATACACGTACGATAAAAATACGCTATGGATGCAATAACAGGCAATACGAATATGAACGAAATGTGGGAGATGAACCCAGCCCAGTAGCCCTGTTATTGAGGAGATCAACTGATTCATTAACCAAGTTCAATGGCAATTATTCGATTGATTACGCAATGTTCTACGACAGCTGGGTTCAGTGGTCCGATTGCAACCCTTTCACAGGACTTTGATCTGGATCAAACCGGCGACCGCCGAGTTCGAGAGTGAGCATCTCGATCGTCTACTGAAATCAAGGACTCAAACCTCGACTTTCGACCTCGAAAACGGCTGTAACGGGCGACAACATGGTCGTCAAATGACAAATGTTGTGCAAACAATGGTCATACTGCAGGTTAAGACAGTTAGGGAACTGAAGATTAAAGGGAGGGATCTTTCTTAACTTTTTCCACTTCCTCGTGTCACTAGTATGAGTTACTATTCTTAGCTTGAAATTCATTGTTTGTGATGGTGAGTTTTATGTGTCGTTTTTGGTTTTTGCGGACATTTGCCATCACTGTTTAGTAAACTAAATACGTCACACGACCATTCGGGATCTGGAATCTGAAGGAAAAAAGAACCTAGTGCATAAACATAACAAGATTAGTAACACAACTACGATAACAGGGCAAAAACCATAGCTGAAACAGAGAACTGTAAAAGCAGCCACAAAAGACTAATGCAGAAAACAAAACAAGAACACAATATAACACAGAAATTACAAACATCACCAATCAGAATAAAGCATGTCCACACCCTATCAGAACAGAGCATAGACTTCTGATTGGTGCAAAGAATGCTGTATTCTGATTGGTAATTTCTATGTTATATTGTGTTCTTGTTTTCTTTTCAGCATTAGTCTCTTGTGACTGCTTTTGCAGTTCTCTGTTTTAGCTATGCTCTAGTCCAGGTTCTCCCCTTCCAGGTGTGTTACTAAATCTTGTTATGTCTAAGGTTCTTCTCCACCTGAAGACGGGATCAGATGTCACATTCCCGATCCCGAAACGTCACGTGTCGTGAATCTTATTTTCACTCCAACTACGCTAACATCCTACAAGTGGCTGGGCGTGGGTACTCACCCCTTAGCGCCTTCATGTGGGCGACGGCCATGCGCAGGATGGTCAGTTTGTCGGGTTTCCGGGCGAGCGCGCTGCAGGTGGGCACCATGTCGGACAGCTCGGTGATGTAGGCCGTCATCTTGTTGCGCCGCCGCCGCTCGATCTCGCAATGGTTCTCCCTACAGTTGTTTCGAACAGACACGAACGTCCAGGTAATTATAAGGCGACAACAACGGGGTAGACTCATAGAGACTATGGTGGGAATTCTTTTAACTCTTGGCCGGGAGAGACAGCTGCTGAAAGTGCGCTGCGGGGACTCCAGGTGCCAAGTTAAAAGAACTCAACGGTAAAGTGAGTGCAGAGCAAATAGAAGAGTTGAGAAAGGAAAAACACGTTGATGCAAATAAGAGGTAGAGGATAAGCAAGTTTATAATGGCCAAATTCGTCTTTAATAGATTCAAGTTGTTAAGGCAATTAACAAAGAGACCTGTGTTTTAATCAGCAACCGGTACGATTTAAATTACATTTTTATTCGATAATTGAAAAGAATCCGCCCGAAACAACTCTGTAAAACAAGGCAACGCTTTCCTTGTCAACTGACAATCTTTGTTTGAATAATATAAAAAAATGCCATAACAAAATCTTGTTCATATAATGAAAAACGCTTCCTTTTTACAATTTCCAATTAATTAAAATTGGTAAGAATACGAATTCGAATTAAATTAATGAAATAGATCCTGTTTGACATTGAAAATAATCATCTCCTCTTACATCATACTTGCAAAGGAAAATACGAGCACAAATTAGGCTATGAGAAAAATATTTTTTCGTTATAGGGTAAGTAAACAGACTTAACAATTAGTCCTTCATTACTTATGAATGCTTATCATTATCTAGATCTTCATAAGCAATCAAAGATCCAATCAAACATATATTCACACATGTAAAGGAATATATTATAGGGATACAATACATCCTAATTTCTGTTTACTTTATAATGTGATCCATCTCATGGAATTGAACTTGTTGAATCAATTCCCAGAAACGAACGAATTAATTATAATTATGTTATTGTGAGAGTTTGTGACTGTAAATATTTAATTGCATTCCAAAAAGGTTATTTTTGTGATGTAAATTAAATTTAAAATGTTTTAAAGCGAGTTGTACCATGCATAGGAGGTTTGAAATGCAATAGAATACAAACTGATCTCAGTAATCCCTGGAAAACAAATAAATTATGCATAAAGCTTATAATTAGTGATAGTCAGTTAATTAAAATAGAATACAAACTGATCTCAGTAATCACTGAAAGACAAATTATGGTTAAACCTCATAATTAGTGATAGTCAGTTAATTAAAACGCATTCAAAGTATAAGCACAGAAATAGCAATTCACCCTAAAAAGCCTCGGACACTCTTAAGTAAATATCTTAACAGCAGACACGTGTAAAAAAAGGGCGGAGGACTTTTTTAGCAAATTCTCGACGAATTAAAAAAACTGATATATAGTTGCCTTTACTTCCTATAAAGCAAAAATGTTTATGGAGCGCGTTTTAGTGCTGAGCTTTCGTACTTGTTTGCGCATAAGAATCGATTAGTGAGTACAATAAACTCTCGCCATAAACTCAGACAGACGTTTGCTAAACACAGACAGACGGACACAAACACTCGACTGGCCTTAAACGATGTTGTGGACGAGAGTGAAATCAATGCAATGTCGCCTGCAGATAAAACTCTTCGCTAAATTTGCACTTTTGTAATCAGTATGAACTATATTTTGTAAATATATTGTCACTCTAATGAAAAAACTCCAAAACCCGCGCATCTGTAGTATTATAAATGAGCTGAAACAACATCAGAGACAATTCAAATTCACAATTAGAAGCATAACATTTTTTTAATGAGTAAAGATGCATGACCATGTTACTTTGAACGTGAACGTAATAGAGAGAATTTAGTGGGACAGAATACTTTTGTTATGAAAAAAGAAAGACGTGGAAAACATTTGGCGTTTTAAGTTGCATTAACTATTGAAACAAGTCTAGAGCAAGGAACCATTTGGAGCCCATGGGCTTAGAAATAGACTATAAGTCAAAATGCATAGCTCGTAAAAAAGTTTTTAAGAAAATAAATATTTTTTACCTTTCCATGTAACAAACGTAGACGTTTAGTATCAATAAAAAAATAAAATGATAATTATTGTTGTCACATCTGTATGTGATGTATAGGCATGGAAAAACACTTGATATTTTGATGACTGGAAGAAAAGAGGAGCGATTCAGCATTCATATACGAGGAAAGATGACAAGGAAAAGTGTTTCAATAAAAACTAGATGAAACTATGCGGCAAACACCACACTAAAGCTGTACAAATGGTCTAATTTATTTGTGTGAACATAGAAATTTCACATTATAAATGACAAAATAAATATGAAACCGTCGATCTAATAGTTAACAAGAAGCCGAGTACTTATACTTGACTTAAAGGAAGACAGTTTATAAAACAATATAATTTCCTTTGCCTAATACTTTATTCTACGTATGCATATTTTGTTTGGACAACACTAACACTAGTCATTTTAAAAGGTCTAGAGCTTGAGCATCTCTTAGATCATATCAAAATTGTAAGGTCTAGCCTTACTTGCCCGACAAATTGTTTTCATTTGAGGAATGGCCCAACAAAATTAATAAGATAGCCAATGGTCGCACACATTCGGCCAATGTTCGCTCATAAATCTCAATCTTTTAGAGTTGAAATTAAGTAAGGAACTACCCCATTTTTGCGCTGAGAACAGCAAGTTCTAGTACTGGGTGAAGCTAGATTGTATTGAAAGAATTGAACACGTTATTTATTCTATTCATTGACCTTACTGTTTCTGCTTCGTCGCAATATTATGACGATACTGTTTAAACAATAGTGTGTTCAACTCCGAGGTCAGAACAAGGTAAATATTTAGGAAACTGCACGTTTCCAGCGACTTAACAATTCATGCCAGGATGCAAAGTAAAATTCAGCGCAGTAACTAGATTAATTTACCATTGTACGGAGATTCGTACATTTTTTTGAAGGTAAAGCTTTGAACTTAAATGACACAATCTCGCCATTCAAAGATGACACCATCAAATTCAATTAAAATAACATCATTCCAGTATTCTACTTAATTAAACATTGATCACGCGAGCTACAGTTTCATCTCAGTGGAACTTTTAATTCAGCCGCCTCTACACCGAAAAAATCAAGAGAGGCCAAAATACTAGTTTTCCTTTAATTAAGACTTTCAATTTCTTCGTAGCTCTCCAAAATCCACGCATTAACGTTTTAGATGTCCCAACAAATTAATTACAAAGTAATATAAGATTTCTCTAATTTACAATCGATCCAGACATTATTTTTGGCAAACGAAACACCTGCCTGAATGAAAAATGTAGCGGAACTATGAACCGATAAGTACGTTCTATATACTCTACACTACAGGTGATATCCAGGACCTAGCACACAGCTTACGTCAGCAAGGGGTCCTACGTCACAACGCCACATGTAATGTGATTACATCACTGAGGTACGAGGAACACGGCCGATACTATCTGCTATGAATATTTCATCGACGTTTTAATTATACATTAGCTTTCATTTCAGAAAAATCGATGGACGTGAAAGACAGTTTAGTCAAAATGGCGAATCGACAGTGAGGCCACGCCCTGAATAATTGCCAATAAAGAACAAAATATCTTGGCTTCAGTTAACTGGATGTTGTATTACTGAAACGTGAAGTATTGAGAGTTATTTGATGCTCTATAAAAGCCGAGGGAGGAATGGCATTTTCTAGACACATAAGGTGACTTGGAGGAATATTAATTTACTTTCCTATAATTTAGCTAACTAAAATCAAAGTACAGTACTTCCCGACTTTAGTGAACAAAATATGAAATAACATAAATAGAACCGGCAATTGTGAATATTATTCTTACAAGCGACAGTAATTCGAATTTCTATAAAATTTAACACGGTTTTGAATCTTAATAGTAAACCATCGAGGAAAGGAGGGATTTGAAAGTTAACACTAAGCTTAAGCTAAAGGAGGAGGAGTTTCACGGGTCGAGACTCAGAATATTTTGCGACTTCAGCACCTTACTTAAATATTTTTCCAAGCCACACGTTCAAACCATTTTTTAAGAGACGACAGCAGATCTCTCAAATAGCCCAAATACTGTAGCCTCAACTTTGTAGCTTGAGGTCATATTATACATGACGTATTTGTAATGGTGATATATTTTTACAATATTCTAGGAGAGGGAAGGGTACCTGTTAGCCTTGACGTTTTGGATGAAAAAATCAAAGACGGACAAAAATCTGACTTCGACTTGCAGAAAGTATTCCTGGCAGAACGGTGCTTGTGCATTAATTTTGAAGTCTGGCTCAAGGAAATCTGCATAACACTTCAGATCATATGTGTGGTAAAACATGAAATGCCAACGAATAAAATTGCAGCAACATGGAGTGCGTACAGTGAAACAATTTCCAAAGACACTGAGACCAGCAAAGCTATCACAGAAAAGTGACAAAATTGGAAACGAGCATCGAGTGATAGAGCAGCAAACAAATAGAGAAATCTGAGGTGGACGAACCAAAAACAGAAGAAGCATGGAACATAGAAAACGAACAGTGCAGATTGTGAGATGGCGAGAACTTACTAGGAGACCGGGCGCTCGGTGGCGGGGGGCGCGGGGGAGAGGCCGCCTTGGGACAACCTGGAAAACCAGGGACGATCAGAGCTGGACAAACGACTGTAACCATCCGACGGTTCATCCGATGGTATTTCTTTCATCCGATAGTTTTCAGATGGACGATTCGTCCGATGTTTTCCTCGTGTTCACGAGTCGGATTCAGATGAGTAGTTTTCATTGGTAAAAACATATATCTATCTGGATAAAAAATAGATACTGTCGAACCGCTGAGCAGACGATTTACCTGCGAATGGATGAATAAACACCTAATTTGAAACTCTAAATATTTTGTATTTAAGTTGAGGTAATCAAATAAGGCAAAAGATTGGTATTGGTGCAAATACACAGACATTTTCACCATTGAATAGAGAACAGTTTCAGTAATTAGGCCTTCATAACTAGTTCGCAGTTTTCAAACGAATAAAAGGACGGGACGGATGGTTTTATAATCGAATGAAAACATGGAACGGATGGTTTTCAGATAGGTGGATAGTGTCATTCAGATGATTCACATCAGAATGAATGGATGGTTCATCAGGATGAAAATTAAAGTAACCATCAAATGAATCGGTTCGCGCGCAACAACCGGATGAATAATTTGTTTCTATCGGATAGTTCCCGTTAGTGGAGCTGGCCCTACGGCGCTGGAGTCAGGGGCGCAAATAATGTCAAACAAGCAACATCATGTTAAACATCGGGGGGAAGTAAGAGGAATGAAAACGCGGGCACACAGGTGTTTGAGGAAGACTAGATATTTCCCGCATCCTACGGTCGAAACGCATTTTGGAGTGGTCTGAGATGTTTAGATGGGTAGACTAGTCAGATGAATCAGATAGACTGAGTAGGTAGGTTGTCTGAAAAAATCGAGTAATCTTAAATCTGGTAGTTGTGCATTAAAGCTTCTTAAATTCAATCTAGTATTGACGGAGAACTCGAAAGTAAACTTTATTTTAAAAATTCATGATATCAAAGGATTTGCAATTTTTTTTTTATTTCATTTCGCTTTTAGTGTTTGAACTAAAACTGAGTTTAGTTTAGACGGTTTTAGTTTAGTTTCCTCCAAGGAAATTCACAGGCGCATGAATTTTAAGACCATTTGATGTGTAGTTTACGTACTAGAAGCTAAAGGAAAAATTAATCAAAATTAAAATTGTAGCATAGTTGCAAACAAATCTAAAGAATAAATAATTGAAACAAAAACTAGATAGAATAAGTTAAAGATAAAAAAAATTTGAAGTCAAGTCATGTAACTCAAACTTGAAAATGAATTTTACTGAATCATTCAAAAGGATGAAATTTTTGGTTATTTTGACCTGTATCATAACAGACGGAGAAAATTAATGCGCTCAGATGAACACCAAACGTTACTCTAAGATTTTGTACAAAAAAAATACTTCTTTCGAAAATTGGAGGAGTCGAGCATTTAAAAGCCGGCGATTATTGCGGTGGCGGGCGAGAGTGAGAGATAGCAGTGCAGTTTACGAGGTCGTTACTGCAAGTGGCTCAATGGCTCGTAAACACCATCTTATCCCGCGGAGAGATTAGCCGCCCTGCAACACGCCTGTCAACAACACTGTACACGGTACACGGTACACGCCACTTAGCCGCCCTGTCCGGGATTGTCATGCGAGCACGGTCAAACTTTCCGGCCGTGTAGTACGATACCTTTCATCATACTACTAAGAAAATACCCCCGTCGCAGCAGACCTGCATACTCAGCGAATTTCAAATGCAAAAGAACATATATTAATCCAACATAGTGAGATTTGTCATGTTTTTGTAAGCTCCATAAGAATAACATGGAGAATGACTATGCAGGTTTGCTGCAACAGGTCCATTAAAACTGGGTGGTTTCAATTAAATATTTAGTAAATCTGAACTAGAAGAAGCCATATACCAAGTTTTACCAAGATATGTCAAAAAATAAGGAAGATATGGCATTTATTTTATTTCCCATAAAGATAACATGGGAAATGAGTATGCAGGTTTGCTGCCACAAAAATGGAAACTTCGGGGATTTTAGACTATATTACATCAAATCTAACCTAGATGAAGCCCTAAACCATTTTAATTAAGATATGTTGAAAAATAACCGAGATATAGAATTTTACTTATTTCCCATAAGGTTAACATTGGGACAACGTACTGTGTTTACCACTTTCAATATCTCGGTAACCAATGGACATAGAGCAATGATTCAAAATACAAAATTGTTTGTTTTTTGAGCTGAATTCAATGGTGCAAGCCAAAATATGATTATTTTTATTTTTCTATGTGAAAAACTCAAAAAACCCATTTTTGGGGGGGTTTATCCCCCTTTACCCCCCCCTCCCGGTGGTCCGATCGGGCTGGTTTACGAACTCGTCCAATTGATTATCACTTTACATGTCTGTACCAAATTTTATCTAGATCGGACCATATTTACGGCCGCTATCGTGCTGACAGACACACACACACACACACACACACATATATATATACATACATATATATATATATATATATATATATATAGATAGATAGATAGATAGATATATAAAAATTCGAACGAATGGTGTTTTTTGCTTCTGGTGGCCCAAAACGAAAAGTTATCATGGTCTCGGGCTTAGGTCTTACCATGAGACCTACGGTAATAGCTTCTTCCCTATAGGGGAAATTCGCTAAAACATATACTTTCAATCATTACGTAGTCGTAGTCTTTGCAAAAACCAATACGTTTCTCAATCCTTCAAACAGAACAAACAATTGCTACTGCTGCCAGTGCTGCCACTACTTTCCTCTAAAAAATAACCAATAAACAAGCATTAAACATCGGTTTGCTGGAAATCAGCTGATTGTTTACTTCCATTTTCCCGGCAATGAGAGCAATGGCAGAGATGTTTCTGAGTCAGTGTGATGAAAATAAGTTAAATATACTTCTCCAATCCTCAACTTATTTCCCAAAGTAATTCATTTTTGGCTAATTTCAAAGACAATAAAAAACTCTCTTTGTCCGACGTATGCATTTATGGTTTATTTTAGAATGAGTCGTGACTTTCAGGGTATTGAACTTTGAAATTAGGACAAACATTTAAAAAATCTGTGCCAAAATTATCAAAGTTCAGATACACAACTTTTTGGCTTTGATATCCATAGAGCCTAAAAATAAATATAACAACATCTATAATAATAATTATGCTAAATCAGCAATCATGCGCCATATTTATTGCTTCATCACATACTATTACTCTCCCTCCCTTCGAACACTATAATCAGCGCATTTCTATCAAGATCACCTCCTCAGAAATCTCTGTATATTTTCGTGTTCAGACTTGTAAACTGGAGTTTTCTATTTCTTAGATGTAGTACCGTTATAATACGCTTCAACACAATAAGAAATCATCGAAATATCTTGGAGCGCTTTAAAAATACCCCAGTCTCAGCGGGAGTGACGAGTCGGGTGTTGACAACCGAACCGGCGACCGAATTAATAGACGAGTGCCGTGAGGACCATTATACTTGCAAATGCGATTGAGCTAGGACTCGCGTCTGCCGCACACTCCACACTCCACACCGACGCGACGCTGCGCTATAAAACACAAGGCGTCTGGAAACACCTCAAAATACCTAGCCACAGTGCATTCATTGGTTCTTAATTGTAACAAACTATCGAATTCCGGATTAAATTAAATAACAAAAATAACAGAAATGCATAATTAATTCTTCGTTGCAAACAAAATCACCTATTAACACAAAAGTTTTCTTAATAAATCCTCAGAATTAAGCGTTTTAATAATAGTGATAGGTTTATCTTTTCATACAGATGATAAAATTTTAAAAATCTTCACACCACACCACTAACATTACACAAACTGACAAATTTATAAATTAAACAGGTCTGTTTCCCAGTAGTTGCACATACTGAACCCGATTAGCTCGAATTTGGGATTTGCGTTATATAGGAAACAGGCCTGTTTCATTTGAAAATGTTTCGTAGTTTTTTTAATGTTTAATATTTTTATTTTAACGACGTCTTACGGCCGAACTTTAATGTCTGAAGATCTTAAAATGCTGAATCGGCATTATATTGGTTTCAATATTGGTTTCAAATTTAAGAGCTGTATGACAAGAAAAATTTATAATTCCGAATCCAGGGTCATTTTAGGCGTGTAGAATATTACGCCAAAAACTGTTACTCATACTTTATTGTTGCTCTTAATATTATACTGTATTACTGCATAATATTTGTTGTTATTTTTTGTAATACTTCTTTTTAAATGTTTTCTCCGTAGATAAATTTATCTACGACCATTGCAATAATCACCAACAACGATGTTACAACTAACGTCAAAATGAGGTCCATTATTAAACCAAATACAAACCTGTTGTATAATGTTAATTTTATGCAACAGGTGTCACTTTATGATACAGGTTTTAGACCAATGGGAGCGCGGCATTTGACGAAAGTAGTGTCATAATGACAATTACGCAAATCGCACATCAGCTGATTGTTGCTTTACGATTCATGTTTGAGTTGACTTATCCGATCAGCTGATTGTTCCACAACGATTCATGGTTAAGTCTGCTTCTGTGCCTAACCTCAAATTTGAGTTGACCTATTTTAGTTTTTTTAGTTGACACTTGTGAGATTTTAGACCACTCGCTTCGCTCGTGTTCTACATCTCACTCGTGGCTTAAAGACATTCATAATACAATTGTTGCATGAACTACTATTAAAAACTGATCAATTTATGATTTGTCACTAAATGCATTTTGGCAAACTGGTTTGAAAAAATGCCTATGTACATGTACAAACAAAATACCAAATGAAATTCAACAACCATTATTTTCTGAGCGATTAAGAACCAGGTTCGTCAGTGATTTTGAAAAAAAGAGTTAAACCTTATTAGTCTGTCGGAATTGTAAACATAGCAATTAATCACATAAAATTAATCATTTTTCATTCGACAAAATACCCTGTCAAACATATCATGTCAAAACTTGAGTTCTTTACAAATTATTTAACATATACAGTAGCCTATCGTATGAAGTGCATAAAAAAGAACAGAGAAAAATATGACTCAAACTATGGTGCAAAGAGATGGTAATGTAGTTTAATTAAACTTTAGACAAGGCAAAGAAGTATTTTCTTTTAATAGCTTGAGCTTGACATACCTCAACTCCATGGAAGACTTTATAATGTGTGGTATGGTAGAAAACGGATCCCCCAAACTCAAGTTCGTCAATCTGATACTCAAATATCATTAGTGTAATGGGGTCCTCGTACTTTGCTAATCGACCTCGGTCTGGGACGAGTAACACGGTTTTATACATATTAAAAAACAACTTTGCCAGCAGGATAAACATAAGGTGTTTGACCCATAAATGTTTATTTGTTCTCTTCTGAGATTTTAGCCATTCGGAAGCTCTTCTCAGGTAAGGCGTCATCATGTCTTAAGTAATCTAAAAAAAGTAAAAAAAATATAAACGTATAAACTGTCTTATTTTTATTGGGGCTTCTAAACCTGTACCAAGCAATGCTAAAAAAATCAGACATTTGTTTAAAGTAAAAGACTGCGCGAAAGTCAGCGCAAAAATGTGGCTCCGTCGTGTGCGAATTGTACTTAGAAATTAAGGAGAAAACAGACGAAGTTGTGGTGTCCAAAATTGGTAAGATGTAATAATTCCACGAATCCCAACATTAATAAAGTACTACGTTCGCGATACGTACAACATCGAAGGATCACCTAGATCATTGCTTCTAGCGAATTTCGAAAGTCACGTTTCTCATCAGGGAATTATTAGGCGTCATTGCAGGAGAAAGTTGCTACACCAAAGACTCACACTAAGGAAGTACTGTAACGTGATGCAATATAGGAGTAAATGAAATAGTAGTCATGCCTCGTGGAAATATTGCAGTTCATATTGACATAAAATAAAAATGCCCACCGGAATAAATTGTTCAGACACCTTGCGACATCCTTCCAGGCGTGTCTCTTTTGCTCCACGGGGTCATTTTGGAAACATCGGGTCAGCATGTGTAACCCAAAACATCAGAGAAACCCAAAACATCGCTTTTGCTCCTGTACACCTATACGAGGAATCAATTCGAAACTCAGACCACAGATAAAAAACCATATCACTTCTTCATCCGTACATGATCTGCTCATAAAATTATTGTTATACCCAACGAGGGATCCTTACAGCAAAGATGTGCGATCACTTCAGCGCCCTCGCTGTTACATTTTTATCACCTAGACATTTAACACCGCCAGCCCCGGCCGGGCGGACCCGCACACGCTCGCCACTTTCCCCCTTCACCCGGTGCGGGGTCTTCTGCAGCCATAAACAATCGGATGTGAGTCCGCGAGGTCGTGACGCGCGGTCGGCCGCCGGCGTTCCCACGGCCCGCTCTGGATCTGAGGTCACCCCCGCCGCTACTCCAGCGTACGTCTGCCGCTGCCTCCTCTCTCCGCGGATCCTCCTCTAACGAGCCGCCCGCGCCCCGCGCCCCCGTCTGTACAACGCGCGAGGTAATTATAACGGGGCGGCGCGTCAGCGAAAATCTTCGGTCCGACATTACTCCAAAACTGATTTCGCGCTTATTTCCTGTCACGTGAAATTTCGTATTCATTACCTGCAGTAAGGCAATCTGGTAAGACTTTTGAATTCCGTCCAGCCTGAACAGTTCATACAAAGTTATAAAATCCTCGATTTTTTGCTCAATTTGCAATTAGAGGAGGGATAGTTGCAATCTGGATACTATGCAATTCAAAGCTCTATTTTTCTTGTACTGTATACAAATATGCTAAATATGTAATTACTTGTTAAAATTAGCCTTATAAATCTGGACATCACCTGGTGTTGGACGGAATTAATTTAAAGGAGGGGAGAAGGAGGAGGGTTTAAAGAACTAACAACAGTAATATAGTAGTAACACAGTACAGTACACTCCCGATTATCCGAGGTCTTCGGGACTGAGACTACCTCGGATAACACGAATCTCGGATGATACGGAGTTAACGTGTGTTTTGAGGTTGGGCTGTAATAAGACCATTTCAAAATGTTTTATTAATATAGTATTTCCCAATAAATACGACAATGAAAGTCCTTTCGAGTTGCAAATAATAGAATTTTAAATAAATACACTTGTTTCACGCATTATTACACGTAGTAAGAAAATAAAAATGTATTTTAAGCTTAGAGCTGCCTCGGATAACCCGGAGTCTCACATAACCGGAGCTCGGATAATCGAGAGTGTATATACTGTACTAGTTACGTAATTATGGCTGGAGCGCTCTTTTCCGTTGTAACTACTCCCGAATAACAAAGCATAGGCGTTCTTCGTTGTAAAAGATCACAGGTTCGATTACTATGAAGCTCACGACAACATATGTTTGGAGAGCTATCCCTGTACAATGCAACGATGTTCATATGAATGTTACTTCAGCTTATTCATGTCTATCTGCTCACTTGCTCATAATAGTTGCAATTAAAGTAATTGCCCCTTTACCAAGACCACACTGGGATCATAGTGATCATTGATCAACCAACAATTATCCATCCTCCGTCCTTCTCTACAGTTCTCCTTGTTACATGCCTCACACAACAACCGCACGTTTGTCAACACGAAAAGCTGGCTTATTACTTCGTTTACGAGTGTAGCGAACGACAGCATAAGAACGGTGCAACAGTCATGTGCACCTCCGATTCATGATTCAATGCAGATATTAGCTGGAGTTCATCAACACGAATGAATGGATCACACCAGATTTCGTCCCCTGACGAGAGTTTATAACGAAGTCACCGATACTTTTACCTCGGCGAGGCTGCACATTACTCCGACGGAGGGAAAAGAAACGATTTATTTGCGTCAGCGGAGGCGCGTTGTGCGGTGTTGTCGACTGATAACCGCGTGTATTCTATTAGCCCGCCGCGATAACTCGCGACCCGCTCCACCCGCGGAGACGCCGGCTAAATAAACCGACACCTCACCTGCGAACCGACGGTTTATAACACTTCCGACCTTGTTAAAAAAATAAAATGTCATCATGCTTAGACTCAAATCGCCGATAGCAAATACTTCCCACGCGGCTGAAAGATATTACCCTATCACAGAAATAACTGTTTGACAAAAACCCTTCAGATTAAACCCATTCAACATTGATCAGAAATATTGGTGCGCGGGTGTTAAAAAGAAAGTGTGTTTTATCCTGTGGAAGTACTTTGGCTATAACGTTTCATTTAAAATATAATTACGCATTTACAGAAATCACACAATATCCCATCGGCTACCCCACGATATATGTGGGTATTAAGGAGTGCAGACGGAGAGGTTTTCAAGTAAATGGTTTGCTAAAATGTAATATTTTTCCGCCGCATGACTAAAACCACCCTGAGCTCTCAGCAAAAATTATTAATAAATCCAATGTTTAAACCATGTAAGGTATGTGGTGAATTACAAAACCAGGGAGACTGTAACCATTGAGAGTGAAGAAAGGCCTTTAATAGGGACTTGGACTATGGATAAAATGAGGGAAAGCTTTTGGGAAGGGGTATGTCGTATTAGAGAATGAATTATGGGAATACGAAGTTGCAACACATGAAAATGAGGACTGGTTACAGACTTCATTGGAGTTTTTATAAATGAAACAGGAACCTTCTGGCTACCTGTCTTGGTATTAAACGGAGGAGGATAAATACAGGTACCGTACGGTAATGATTATTTTAAACACGAAGGGATTAAATTAGATATGGACAAAATTTCTAAAAACGGAGGTTTACGATCTTTCGCGAAACTAATGTTAAATTAATTTTGGGGAAAATTTTGCCAGCGTGAGAATTAGACTTAAGTGTCAATAATTAGGGAACCGGGATTATTTTTTTCAAATGATAGCAAACCCTGAAATCAAGTAAAACAAGAACATTAAATCAAGTGATTAATTACATCACAAGTTGCATTAAATCAATCGAGAAGTGTTACTTGTTAGTTGGGAATACATCACGGATAAATTCGATTATGGGCAACCACTTGAGGAATAATAATGTTGTTTTAGCGGCCTATACAACTGCTCAAGCGAGACTGAAATTGTATTATTATTTAGACGTATTAGGTACTTAGGTAATTTATTATGAAACGGATTCTTTTGTTTGTTACTGACGAGATAATTTACATAAAGTACCGACAGGTGACTAAATTAGCGAGATGACTGATGAACTTTCAGGGAACGGTGAGGGTAGCGGCCCGAAAAAGTACGCGTACTGAATGGTCTACTGAAAAACAGGCTTTTGTGTCTGTATGTAAAGTTAAGTGATAAACATTAAATTTAAAAACAAAAAATGAATTTTGATGCATTGGAACAATTGGTTTTCAGTGAATCAGTAGAATCATTAGATATTGAAGAAAACAGAATCAGAAGAATGCAGTATAAGGAAATTATGACTGTAAGAGATACAAAACATACAGTTTTTTTAGTTACTACCTACTCTAAAGAGGAAAACAACGAGCAACCATGAAACTGTACCGTACGGGTATAAAGTTCAAAAACTTACCTAGTCGGGTAGATATATATTTTGCACGATGCCGCTATCGCTGCTCAGCGTCGAAACGTTGTCGGAGTCGCTTGACACTTCGAACCGATAGTCGGCCACCCCGAAATAAAAGTCATCTCATCTACCGCACTCTCCACCCCACTCCCGTCATCGACCGTTGGAACCTCGCACGATATGTTATTTCGCCAACGATATAATTTCACCAACATAAATGTCGACCTCACAGGGCTGGATGAGCCCCCGGAAGAACTCGTTGCCGACTCCCGCAAGGTGCTGGACCCCCTCCACCAACTCGCTCACAAGTAACTAGAGATACACCTGGAGGAGCCCCCGGAAGAACTCGTCGCCGACTCCCGCAAGGTGCTGGACCCCCTCCACCAACTCGCTCACAAGTAACTAGAGACACACCTGGAGGAGCCCACTCCCGCAAGGTGCTGGACCCCCTCCACCAACTCGCTCACAAGTAACTAGAGACACACCTGGAGGAGCCCCCGGAAGAACTCGTCGCCGACTCCCGCAAGGTGCTGGACCCCCTCCACCAACTCGCTCACAAGTAACTAGAGACACACCTGGAGAAGCCCCCGCAAGAACTCGTCGCCGACTCCCGCAAGGTGCTGGACCCCCTCCACCAACTCGCTCACAAGTAACTAGAGACACACCTGGAGAAGCCCCCGCAAGAACTCGTCGCCGACTCCCGCAAGGTGCTGGACCCCCTCCACCAACTCGCTCACAAGTAACTAGAGACACACCTGGAGAAGCCCCCGGAAGAACTTGTCGCCGACTCCCGCAAGGTGCTGGACCCCCTCCACCAACTCGCTCACAAGTAACTAGAGACACACCTGGAGGAGCCCCCGGAGGAACTTGTCGCCGACCCCCGCAAGGTGCTGGACCCCCTCCACCAACTCGCTCACAAGTAACTAGAGATACACCTGGAGGAGCCTCCGGAAGAACTCGTCGCCGACCCCCGCAAGGTGCTGGACCCCCTCCACCAACTCGCTCACAAGTAACTAGAGATACACCTGGAGGAGCCCCCGGAAGAACTCGTCGCCGACCCCCGCAAGGTGCTGGACCCCCTCCACCAACTCGCTCACAAGTAACTAGAGACACACCTGGAGGAGCCCCCGGAGGAACTTGTCGCCGACCCCCGCAAGGTGCTGGACCCCCTCCACCAACTCGCTCACAAGTAACTAGAGATACACCTGGAGGAGCCTCCGGAAGAACTCGTCGCCGACCCCCGCAAGGTGCTGGACCCCCTCCACCAACTCGCTCACAAGTAACTAGAGATACACCTGGAGGAGCCCCCGGAAGAACTCGTCGCCGACCCCCGCAAGGTGCTGGACCCCCTCCACCAACTCACTCGCAAGTAACAGAAGACAGACCAGCATCGTATTGCAGCGCGGGAGTGAGACGACCGACTGAGCTCCTGAGCTGAGAGTATTCGATTTGAGCGCTGCTAGTTTGACAGATAAGCATGTGGTCAGCAATGTAGACCCCCTTAGCGTTCCCAATCTAGTTTTTGGGTAGATGAGTTATTACTTGTACTCTCAGAAGTTCTACAATAAGTTTTTCATCATACTGACTCAAAAACATATGTTTTCTGTGCCTTTTTGTTGGCTCGAAAGTTACCCATTGCCATCCTAGTCCGGGAAAAAACGTTTTCCCGTACTAGGCCGGCAAAACGAAAGTAAAAAATCAGCTGATTTGCAGAAAACCGACGTTTAATGCTTGTTTAGAGGTTACTTTTTAGAGGATTGTAGTGGCAGCACTAGCAAATATTTGTTCTGTTTGTTATAGGTTTATGCAAGGACTACGACTACGTTATGATTGAAAGTATGTTTTTTTAATTAGAAGTATGATGTAAAGTATCGTACGTTACACGGCCGGTAAGTTTTACCGTAATCGCATGAAAATCCCACACTCTCCGGAACAATACTTTCGATCCGGCCTGGTAACGTAATACAAAGCTACAAAACTCGAGAACTGAAATTATTGTCTGAACAATGCTTTAAGGAAATTAAGGAAGCGATCAGTGAGTGTTAGGAATGAAGGAGTGGACTGTTGCATTGCACCCAAAACGTCGGCAACCTCCAACTCTTCGCCATCGTGGTTATCACCCGAAGACCAGGATTCTTCAATTTTTCCTACTAGCAGATCTCTATTTAATTTATTTAATGAACTCTATACAACAATGATTTATTGTCAACGGATGATTTAGAATGGTTTCTTATAAGCAAGCCAATTTTCTAGTTTTGCAAGTAACTTCTTATTACATAAATGGTGATCTCATTAGTTAATACAGTAATTACAGTAATACACGTTTTTTAATTTTATATATTTGTTAGTGTAATAATTAACAGGCACTCAACAAATGAAACTTCTATTTCACTTATAAGCCCATGTTAAATTTTGAAACAAATCGTGATTTTTGCAAGTAAAATGCGTTTTTGCCATAAACTCACTTCATATCCACAAAGTACACATAAAAAGCTATTAATTAATGTACAAATTAATAATTGGATATTTTTAACCATTCTGTTGAAACTACGGTAATAGCTTTTTTCAAAGGAAATTCGTTAAATTACTGTTTTAATCGGCGATATAAAACGCTGTTCCAGACACGTGTTTCTAAAAATACTGACTTTTTCATGTAACTAATTTGACGGATCAGAAAAAAAACATTCATATTTCCAGAAGTAAACATGTCACATTCATATTACCGCATGTGACAAATTTGGCAATCCCTCAACGTCTTAAATGCCCCTACCATTTTTCTAATAAAAAATTAAAGGGCTCTTCCATTAAAGTAATTTTAATCAAACGTAATCTTACATAACTGAACCGGACCTATCCAAACAAAATAACCTTAACCCGCCTCCTACACTTAAATACAATCAAAAGCCCCCTCCCCCCAGTTAAACGTACATCATTAACAATTTCAGAAAATACCCAACAACACACAACCCAAGACGTACAGCATGTGGAGGGATCCCAAGTTGCGCAATCACATAAGAACGTCGCAATCGCGTCTAAAAATGAGGCAATGAGGGCGAACTGCGGCTAATAACTAGAATCACACGCGGAGGAGCGCGGCGCGCGGCGCGGCTGTTATGGAAAATTGGGCCCATTATCGTGCGGCTATCGGCGCGCCGTCCCTCGCCGCAGTTACGGTATTGTTATGACTGGTCTGTCGGAACGGCCGATTGGTTTTCGCGGGGGAATAGCATCTTACAAGGAGGCGCTGCGTTCTAATTACAAAATGTAAGAATAAGAAAGCACTGCGTCTTAATTACAAAATGTAAGTATAAAAAGATACTGTGTCTTAATTACAAGTATAAGACGACACTACTTCTTAATTGGAAGATGTTACTATTAGAAGACACTGCGTCTAATTACAAAATGTGAGTATTGTGTCACGAACACCAGTTTACTTTTTTGTGGCCCGCTTATACACTCATTATATAGGGTGTCCTATAAGTAAGTGCCAAACTCCGGGAATAGGTTATATGGGACAAAATATATATTTCTTTTTCTAAAACGCTTCGTTTACCAGAAATTTGGCATTTTGTATTCTCTACCAAATATTTTTTAACTACGAAGATTTTTTAAATCTTTTTTAACTCGGTGTGTACCTGTATCCAGTCAAGGTTATTACATGAGAAAATAATCAGCATGATTGAATAGTAATTTAAGAAATGGCGGCCGTTTAAAGTCGTTAAAATGAAATACCGAAAAAATGTACGTTTTACAAACAAAAAAATAAATAAAGATTAACAATTTTTAGTAAATAGTATTGCTAATCTAATAATGCTAAAATTATGAAAAATAAACAACTGAGTTATGGTCGGATTTAGCTAACGAGGCAGCAGTCCATTGTTGTGCTGAAATAGATCTATTACGCTGCCTTGTTAGATGAATTCGACCATAACTCAGTTGTTTATTAACAGATTTTCATAATTGTAATGTCATTAGATCAGAATTAAAATTTACTAATAATCGCTATTCTTATAATTTTTTATTATTATATTTGTAAACCTTACCGTTGTTTCGGTATTTAAATTTTAAGATTTTAAACGGCCACCGTTTTGAAATTTACAAATCGATCATGCTGATTACTTTAGCATTAACTAAAATTAACTAGATACAGACACATACCGAGTACTTATAAAAATCGATTAATAAGCTTCGGAGATAAAAAATATTTTGTAAAAAATACAAAATGAGTTTATCTTTGGTACTTGTTAAACGAAGCGTTTTTGAAAAATATTTTTTTCTGTGATACAAATAATAATACTGCATAGATTTAGGTTTTAACCAGATTATCTGATCGAATTACAAAAGAATAGCAAATGAACTATAAAATCACGTATAAAATTGTACAATTTGACTAAAGTCAATTTGACATACTTAATTTTACTTAAGCTCAATTCGCCAATCGCAAAAGCCCAGAGTTACTTTATATGTATGGATGTATATCAGCGTTTTAGAAAATTAAGGTTTGGAATAACCAATTCCTGCTTAAGTATGTTAAATAAGTTCACTTAATTCATTAACTGTGTTGTTACGTTGAAAACGAGTCATTTTTCCAGCAAGGATATTAACATTTAAATTCATGTCGATTTGATTTAAATATAGTCTCACATTATTATTTGGAAAAGTATTTCCATTGTATTTTTTCGAGTAGCTCATTAAAACCTGCAGATAAAGCATGTTGACGCTTGGTTCTTATCTTGATGCCTAAAATCAATTATCACGCCAAGAACTCTTTTTACGGTGCTAAAAACCAAGTTTACAGTTAAAACACATAAGATAGTAACGAATTTAAAACATCGGTGTGTGGCACATTTATAGATTTATTTCCTTAAAATCGAGACAGCCAAAGCGATCCAAAACGGTTTCGTATAATTTATGGAGACCCAAAATGATGGTCAAATTCGTTATTTTATTATGTTTACAGGCTAAGCGGAAGTTTCGTATGTAGTGTAACAAAGAGGATCATAGCAGCTTAATAATGAACTGTATACAATAATTTTAAACTGACGTTCTGAAACTTGAATTTAGAAAAATTGCCTTTAAATTGGGATTTTACCCATTTTTAAGACATAGTTTTATAAAAAGTGGCTTGACATATTAAAATAAATATTCGACCGAAACATAAAGCTAAAAAATGTCATTCTAAAAAAGCATACCCAAGGGTAGAAAAATGTGCAAAATTATTCATACTGTGCAAAAATGTATATAAAACATTGCACAAGATGTTCTAACTGTGACAAAATTATCATATGAGTTTTCTTTTAAAAACAGTAATTATTTAATTTTTCTACATCATTGCAAAGGTTTAGCTTATATAACTGAAAGCTCAAAAGATGTGTATCAATGTGTCACAATTTACGGGATACAACCAAAGTAAATACATACCTTCTACCATTGGTTTCAAGCTCCGATTGAATAGAACACCTGCAAGTGGAATTTAACTCTTAATACTAGGAAACACCCCAGTTTACACATTAATATCAAGTGAACATTGATAAATGTTTTCTATAATCAAATTTATCAACAATATTTATCATATTAACTATACTTCCTTCTTGGTAACGGTTACATATATAGATGAATTACAGAATAATACGCCTCAGCCTCACTTTGGGATTTGTTGAGAAACCCAGGCCAAAATGATGTAGCCCAAGGGACAAAGAGATTATCATGCATTGAGATGACTTACTTCATTATGGCGCGTGCAAGTGTTGAAAATTAAGTGTACCTGCATACAGTACATTATTTACTGGAGGCGAAAAAGCAGAAAAGACATGTAGTATTTTGTCGAGTCTTGCTGCGAAACCATACAGAATCTATATATGTCACTGATTATTACTCTGAAAGAATCTTGTTCGTTAGATACTGCAGATACGATTTAAATTGAGAAATTGTAAAAAATAAATAAACAAGTAAAATGGAGCGCAATAAATAATGAAATAAAATAAAGCAAATTAGGGCATTCTTTAAATGCATAAGGCGTAAACTTTGAAAGAATCCATATCAACGTTATAAAGCAAAACAAACTTACTTTCAATTTTTAACTTTACATAAATTCACAAAAAATAATTTAATAAATTAGTTTTTAAGGTATAATTTTTTTAAGAGGGCCATGGCTTTACTTGACCATGGTGTTGTAGCGCAGCAAGGTATTAATTGGTATTGCTGTCAAATACCTTCAGAATTAAAATTTATAAGACTTGTTATTAACTAATTATATTACTGGTCTTTATCAATAATTACGTCATCAATGATCGTGTCGTTAATTAAGTAAATCAAACGTAATATATACAATTACAATTTTTTTCGCAAATTAAGGACCAAATACATTAAAATTGGCCCAACTCCTTGACACCAATTAGTGATATTTTAAAGTATAAGTTGAAAATATAATATAATAAAAAACGGTTGTCTTAAAATTGAATTAATAAGGTCAAAGGAAATGAACGCCGTATGAAACAATCAAAAAGCGAGCAAGAACGGCGGACACAGCTGTTATGAAAACCGCGGCCGTTACAGCGGCCATCCCTGGTTATTGTCATTGGCCTGTGTTATTCCCTCGGATATTACAAGGGTCCGTCGACAACGGTATTACAATCACGAGAATATCGTTGGTTTAAACATTTTCTTTGTCTAAATATACAGAGTGAAGATCAAGTTTAAAATGTAGGAAAGTCTGTATGGTTAAAAAGACTTTCGCGAAATTTTTCGTTTGTTAAAACAATACCGATGAATCGCAATGCACTGCCACATTCACATGAAAATATATAAAACGAACCCGGTATGAAATGTATAAAATTTAAAATACGGTACCCACTGAAGAAGCTAGTATATAGGGAAGCATGATTTTTATGATACACTAGCTGTTAACCCCGGCTTTGCCCGGGAGATAATTTTTTCTTCTCGTATTCTTTTGTTTCTTAGAGCTGCATTCTGATACTAACCATAGTAGCTATTTCTAATGGTAACCATAGCAACTATTGTAAGCACTCCCAAAATTCTTGACGTAGGTCCCTATAGGACGATCCTGTGCCTAAGCCCTTGAAGATATCAAAACCAAACCACCATAGTGCACATCATGAGATTCCAAGCTTTAATTTGACACCAAGATCAAGTGTCTACGACATGTAGTTTTGGCTGTAGCCCGAAATATACCAACACACAACTCTTCTTATATATATATATATATTGATATTGATTTCCACATGCATTTCTCAGTCTGTTTGCAACGTAGCAAACATCAAGTACACCGTTAGAAAAGTAATTTCATGTAGATGTGCACATACTATTAAAATTTTCTATAGTTTTTAAGAATTTTAGAAGAGTAAATTTTTAATTGATAAAAACAATTAACATGGAATCTATGAGTTGCCTTGTTGGTTACGGAATAGCAACTAAAAAGAAACGCAACGAAAGGTTTTATTGAGCAATGAGTAAAGATTAAACCCAATTATTTTCTGGTTCAATTTTGACTAGTAGGCGATCTCTAGTAAGTGATAAAAATATGAGTACAATATTTATAAACTACGTTGCAGCGATAACTCCGTGAGTCAATAACAGAATTTTGAAAGCACAACTCCAAAATACAATAATCAAAAGACACAATTGCAAATTATTTTCGCAATATAAATTATTACATCGAAGCAACACTTCGCGGCTCAGCAGAGCATTTTCCGCAGTTTGCAGAATCTTCAAATTTTATTAACAATGATTTGAAAACTGTCGCATGAGTTCCACCTTTCGACGCTCCAGACCTGCAGAGTCCCACACAGTCCAGCCCGGTACACCCGGTATGCACCGGTCTGGCTCGCGTGTTTCTAATTATCGCCCGGCCTCCACGTAAACGCCGTACATTTCCACGTCGGTCCCGCCGCGACCGCAGCCCCCCTCCCCCGTCTCATTTTCGCCTGTTCACGTTTTCTTTTCTTCGCTTTAATCACGGGAGGAGATTACACCGGGGTAATTACAGTACACCGTTCTGGCGCGGAATCGCCCAAACTGTCCGCCGCAGCGCGGCAGATGGTTCGCTGCTCCGGCTTTGTTCGCCTACACGCCTGGCCAAGATAAAATGGCATGATCCACTATTTGAGGAAAGAGGTAACATAATTTATGCAAAAAACACCAGGTACAACATTTAACAAATGTACTTGGCTAGCATATTCAACGTGGTTGCCCCAGCGTGCACAAAATAAGTTTCTTATTTTTATTCTGTCCTTGTTGGGTTGTCTTGGACAAGGTTGCTGACGCAGAGGAGAGTGTGATAGAGTGAACGGGTAAAATTCGCTTATCAAAATCTTAATAAGCAAATACAAATTGCATTACAAAAGCCAGGATGAACTAAATTTGTTTCTATACATAATTATAATAAACATAATATATAAGCTTATTAGGGTTCGAACAGATTTTCTTTGTTGTGAGTGATTTTAGATAATAAAAAAAATCATCCTCAGAGTAACACGCACGTGCCAAGAGTTCACTGATTTAATGTTTTCTGGTTGTTTATTTAATAATTTGGCCCCGATATTTTTTGGTAGCGTAGCGGCTAATTCTAATCTACGGGAGTTTGTCTATAATATTGCTTGTGCCTAGTAAAGTAATTATGAATGCCCGCGGCAGTCAGTGATGTTGATTTAAACTTATTATATAGTAAAACTTCAAAAATATAAATTGAAGGTTTTGTTAAGATTTTTAGATATTTAAAAATATTTCGGCATGGTGTGCTCCTGCAAACTCCAGCCATGATGCACATGGTTCTGATGTTTTTTTGGAATATAAAAACGCATAATGTACTTGTACGTAGACCCCCCATAGATTAAAACCGTACCGTAATCTTGATGCTATTAATGAAAAAATATATTAATGACATGAGAAATAAATATTTTATATTCCGCAAATATATTCAACGGGAACAATTGAGAAGATAGCTTAGAACACATCGCGCTTATGTGAGATGTCCAAAAAAAATATTCATCGAAAATGACTCCCAAATATTTAATCTCCCTTTTGAAGGGTAACTCAAAATCATTCATACATATGGTTGGACTAAGTTCAGAACGATAAATTTTTGAAATATGTACATAACTTGATTGGTTTGGATTTACACGATTTTGTTGTAATTAAAAGTATTGATAAAGATTTGTTAGCTGTCAATTTCAAGATTATCCACCGATTTATATTCTAAATAAATTAAAGATTTTATTATATTTAAATTTTTGAAATTTTTGCTGTATTGTTTGTGTAAAAAAACAATATAAGCCCCAAAACTGAACCCTGATGGGGAATTCCGAAATCGAACATTTCTTAGTCAAAAGAAAAGTTTGTATTTATTTTGTATTAAAATAGGATTTATAATATTTTTTAATATTCTTAACATACATTTATTAATTTTTTAACGGGTTAAGAGTAAGGAAGCGTCATGTGGCTTTAATTCTGCGTGTGGGAATAGAGAATTTTTTATTTTAATGTTTATATCAAATACTGAACTAATTGTATTTCTGACATTTTGGCCTATATATTAAGGATTCCGACGCTTAAAAATCATTACAATCAGTTTAGCCGTTCAACCACAACCATTCGTCAAAGCTCACTAACAAAAAGAACTGATCTCTAGCGGAAACCTCGTTACTGGTAAGGAATAAAACTAAAAAGGTTTGTACTTTTCTATTTTCTTATTTGGTTAAATATTGTCATGAAAAACAATTAAGAAACCTTAATTTAAATAAATTTATTTAATTAAGAAACATTATTTTTCAGAAAAAAGATTGTTGCATGTTTTATTGGTTAGTGATTTGTCGCATAGTTTTATACGTAGTTTTATATTTTTCAAAATCATCTCTGGATGTTTTTCATGTCTTAATTAAAATAATTTTTTCTCCCAATGTTAATTTGCCAAGATTTCTTTAGCCTAATAAAATATTCTGTTTTGTACAGGCTTCCTTGTACATTGACCTTGGTAGGAATTCATATCTTTATGCTTAGTTTTTGCGTATTTATGTCTATCAACATTTTTCTATAGTTTAGTTATCTCAATTCATTATGTAAATCTGCATTGTGAAATGAAATTCCAAACAATCCTGCATTTTTATTCATTATAACAATTTGTGCTTACTTCTTGTTTTAAACATTAGTGATGCAAATAAAGTTTCCTATTGTAAAATATTTCATTTTATAAGAGCTTGCTTGAACATTGACAGAAAAAAATTCAAGTCATATTTACGCTTTATTTTTTTATCCATTGACATTTTGTATTTTTTCCTGTTAATTATTCGAACAGTTTAATTGTTTTAGTTTCAAGTTATCATGAGCCGGAAAAGCTCAGTTGACTTGAGTGAGAGCAAAAGAGTACTGCCGAAACCCGGGATCGAACCAGGGGCCTTTAGATCTTCAGTCTAACGCTCTCCCAACTGAGCTATTTCGGCACATGTTAACGTAGCTTTACTGTCACCACAAGTTCTGTACTACATAATTATAAAACAAAGAAGTTTGAAGATTATCTAAGACCAAGGTCCGTCCACAGATACCACGGTCTGTGATCTGCGGAGTTAACGGAAAGACATGTTAAATATAGAATTGGATGTAATCTTTCATATTCAACGAAAATAAATTCAGAATTGTACAAAGTATTCATAAATTACTTCTTTATTTCTACAACAAAAATAATACTACGCAGCGGCTGATATTTATAATTCTTTTGTTATAAATGAACATGCTCGTGCATGTTGTAAACTGTGACAACCAAAAGGAACGTCTTGTCTTACGTGAAAGTTATCCGTATGCATAGACAGATAATAGTATTTTATTAACAAAAATATATTCTTAAGTGAAACGTCCTGTTCACCAACCTTTACGCACTTGTATAATTTTATTTAAACATTTCAAACTCCCGACGTATCACATAGATGGTCTAATTTCCACGTAGCGGAGGTGGACACGCAGGCCGTTCCGGCGGACTCAGATGTCCTATATCGGCGCGAACCGCACGTCGGGCAGTTACAATAACGTCCGGGGCCGCAGTTTCGTTACAACCGGGCCCGGGGGTCCACACTGCCGCTACACGCCGACAGCCCCTACGTGGCTGCTCAAACTTTCAACCCTTACACCGCAGGCGACAGACTGATACATTACTGACGAAGCGGGACACCTGGATCGTACAGAGGAGAGATGACCTAGATTGGGAAAATTTAGCAATTCCGACTAATCAGGATTAAAGTAGACTAAAAAATAGTTTTTTTTCAGTCATTATGTACTCGACTGGACTTGCAGGAATGGCCAAATTGTAATAGTTGATTGAAAGAACGCACAGTCGATCGTTCAAGACGATAATAGGCAAGATAATAATTTCTAACAAATTATTACACTTTTTTAGGTGATTTACTAATTGTTAACAAATTAGTAACTTCAAACTTTTAGAAAAATAAGGTTTGAAATTACGAACATGATGAATAACTTTAAATACAGTTGCAACAACGTAACTCAGTTGTTGCAATGACGTGATTATCAGTTAAATTATCAACACGCTTTCTACAACAAATGATCTATCAGATATCATTCCAGGGTTAAGAATTTTATATCCCTAGCAAAACGAGATCAATAAAAACTAAAGGAGACCCACGATTACCTAATGTAAAAGTCGATTTGGTAACAATCATGAATCGGAGTCTCCTTGAAAATAATGTACAGACAAAAGCACGTTCTGTACGTTTTGAAATATTCCATTGAATTCTAAGACATCCATGAAAAATAAACAGGAATGATTTAAGTGTGATCGGAGAGCGTGAATAGTACATAGATCAAAACCTAACAAAGCTAGGGAGGAAACCGCTATCGCCAACGCTCGCCACATGGCTATGACGAACGGCCGGGTCGCGAAACAAAGAGCGACACAGAGGAAAGCAGGAGAGATTGGTCAGCGAAAACACGATAAGATATGAGTCACCGCTGCACAACGTACTCTGTTCACTATGAACCATGCTGGATTGCACCAAGAGGTCTTGAATGCCACAAAATGGGTGCATACGTTTTGAGAGAAATTATGAGAAGAGATTTTACACAAAAGACGTTAACGAAATAAGACTCATTCGTAAAAGAACACAAATAATTGATTATTAGTTTAACCTCAGGGAAAGAATATTATATACTCTTTTTCTGTGCTTTTACTGAATACAATACTTATAAACCTTTATTAATTATTATTTATAGTAAGTAAATCCAAAAAGGGCCCCACTTTCGGTGTTATTTAAAGGTATCGACCTATTAATAAAATAGCCTCACAGATATCATGTGCTGGTAAAAATTTATACATGGACAGACATATAGATAGGCTTAGATAGATGGAGAGTCGAACGTTTTTTTTTCATCATACTTTATGTGGGCGTAAATAAAGTGAGAAATATCCATAAATTTTCAATTGCAGTTAAATTCTTTTAAAAATGACATTCCACATTAAATTACACCCTGATTTATTATTTTACATACTGTGCGTCGATAATTTTTTCCTAGACGAGGGCCAGGCTTAGAAGTTTCCATGGACATGCAATGCAGCTTATTTAACTTATTGCACACCCTCAAAGTTACGGCATTATCACATTGCAAATTGCCATTGGTGATTGGCGGGATTTGAACGCGGGACCCTGGGAGCCGATTCATTGAGCATGGTATGAAACCCACGACATAATTCAATGATGAAGCCAAATTATAGGCATTACCTGATCAATCACCATACTAAATAACTGGTGTTGTTTGAACAATATCTTGAGGTAGATTACAATAATTACAAAGGAAGCGTTAATTTGAACCGCCACTTTCTATGGCAAACTAAGCGTGAACCCTGTCAGGCCACAACACATTAGCGGTCTACATGGGAGCCATCGCTATACTGAACCGATCATCGATTATCCAAACCAGAAGCTAGTAAGTCTAACGCGACAATAAAGAACATGCATTAACATAAACATCCACAGTACACAAATGAGTATAAAAATAAAAGGTTTATAAAACTCTACATAAGTCCACCACATACCGCTATTCCAGAGGCTGTAATTAGCCTAACTGAAGAATTGTGTAATTATGTTTTAATTGACACGAGCCCAACAATTTATGGCCTAGTTTTATGAGACAAGTGAACGCGTAATTTACGTTTCCTTCATTAACACCGGAAACCAGTCTAAGAGAAAACTAACAACATTCTACTTTGGCAACCTGGTGTGACTTACAGCGCGATAATCATTTTACACACAATCCGGCCACGGGACATTATTTATGTAAAAAAGCAAATAATTTTTACAAAAAAGTTTATTTGAGTTCAAAAACGTTAAGTATTCTATCACAAGTACAGTTACTCCATCGATATTTTTATGTTCATAGATAATAAAAAAGCGGTGATAAAATTAAGCCTTGGCTAGGTTAATTGTCTTAAAATATTAAAATACGAAACTTATTGTACAGATATTTGTATGATTACCACCTGTTTAAGAAATTCGAACGTCCAATCAATATAGCGATTCATCATAACGGTTGAATGAGAGGTAAGTACATAAACTGATAAACTCAACTTATAAAAATATCCCTATGACGCGTTAACTTTTTTGTCGATTGCGTTCATGTGAATTGATACAACACTGTCAGTTACGAGGGAACGGTGTATTTCGGTCACCCAATTAAAAACGTAGACCAACCTCCAAAAAATTGTAAAATCAAAAATTCGGAAAAATAGAACAGCTTAGATGCTTACCTCGCAAAGCGCTCCTTGTCCTGTAGGCTGTCCTCCTCCATTCGAGGGTACTTGCTGCCACTGGGGTCGTCCTCATCTGATCTGCAACACACAACAAACTGTGAGCGAACATCTGCGACGAATGATAACCTACAAGACAAAAGTGTAACGTTTTAGATAGTCATTTTACAACTAGGATTCTATAATGTGACCTTAATCTTTCTTATGGTTAATTTTAAAGAATATAGACGACTGTTCATGCGTCTTCATAGCCTTTTCCAGTCTTAAAATTGATTAAAACTAGGAGATTTTATTCAAAAGAAAACGAAAACGTAATTCGTACTATTTTTAATATTTAACGAACAGAACTAAAGTTTATTTACGTCAACGCCGCACTAAAAATTTTAAGTATCTGCAAACCACAGAGTAAGCTGCAAACTGTCCACAGTAATACTCAGTTGATGTGTCTTGGCAAAAACAAACAGTAATTGTAGTGGACAAACGAATGCCGGATAAAACTACAAACGGACAAAACTACAAATCTAAAAGAATGCGGACAAAACTATAAATATCCTGGGTCTGCTACCTGGGGAGGGTCAGTAGGTAATCCAAACAAAAAATGTAGCGGTCAAAACTACAAAGATCCCGTCAACCGATTTTGATGACTTTAGCGATTCTTAAAGTAGCACAGTTATAGGCTCATATAGGTATATATTATGTCATATAGGTATACATACAGCTCATATAGCTGTCTTGGAGTTCTACATTAAGTGAAGCGAAACAAAATTCTGATATCCATCGCCCTTTATCCAGGCTTTGGACCACAGACCCGTTACCGTACAGCTGAATCCTACGAAAACTCTCGATTTCCTTACGTCAAAACAAATTAATAATGAGCAGCTACTTTTTCGGTACCCAAAATTTCATTCCCGTACCCAATCAAACCATTTCCGTACCAAAACTTGGGAAAACCCCGGCAGGTGTACCCCACGCAGGTGTCCCGATGAATGTGACAAGTTCGCGCTTGGTGTTGTCGCGCTTCTGTTCTCTGATATGTTTATTGATAAAATGTAAAATGTTTATGTTTGAAAAATATTTAGTTTTAAATATTACATGAATTCATATTTTTTTAAATAACAAAATACCTTGTGGTATTGCATTGTTATCAAATACGGTATTGTTAACACATATCTATAAATGTGATAACGATAAGACTTTTGTTTCGCTTCAGTTGTCGTGAAACTTCAAGACAATATACTTATATGAGCTACAACTATGATACTTTAAGAATCACTAAGGTCATCAAAATCGGTTGACCGAATCTTTGTAGTTTTGTCCGCTACGTTTTTGTTTGGATTACCTACTGACCCTCCCCAGGTAGCAGACCCAGGATATTTGTAGTTTTGTCCGCATTCTTTTGATTTGTAGTTTTGTCCGTTTGTAGTGTTATCCGGACACCTGGACAAACTGCTGCTTTTTGTATGAAATTCTTGTTGATCAAGAAAATAATAACTGAAAATTTTAAGGCCATAGTTGTAAACTGAAACTGGAAGAATCGGGGGATTCCGAAATAAACATCTTGCCATATATTATATAGCCAATATATCCTGCCACACCAATCCAGGATTTCCCACATTACAACCAAACGACTAATCTCACACCCGTATTGAACGACAGCGTGCCGTCGACAATCGATTGTCGAAGATCGCGGGCGCAGGTGAGGCGAAGTGCACCATTACTGCGTTATTGGGCACTGGGCACTGGGCACCGGCAGCAGCGATACAAGGGCAACGCCCGATTGGTTCAACCATTAGAGACGGTCCTGCCTTCTTCAGCCGGGATATGCTGACAGGACTTCTCCAAAGCGGCTTTAGGGCAATAATTCGACTCGACTGGATTGGAACATTTTACCGTTGGTTTAAGATCGAGTTAATCTTCTAGGTTGAAAATCTAACTCGAAATTATAAAAAGTATATTGGCTATTTTTTGTTTCATCGAGTTCTGCTTTCAAGGCAGTCCCATGAACTATAATAGCCGCTCTCGTCGACAATGTTTTTTTTTAATTTTTAGGTTTTTTTTGGAATAAATATAGGTCTACTAGATTTTTTTAGTGCCTAGTAACGGGGAGTATACTCCATTTACTAAGGTATAGTGAGTATTTACTGTTATAGGAAGTACAGATTTGGTGGTGAGAAAAAGAATGACGAGTTGGTTACACGTTTGTCAATGGCTAACGTCTGCTTTGCGGACGTAATTTCGCATGTACCAGAAATAAGTTTCTCCATACTAATGCGTTATAATAGTTCTGGTTTGGACTCAACTTTATGAACAATTAAGGGGAAGGATTGTAAATATTAGCAAGGATTAAGTAAAAACTGTGTGTTCTTAATTTACATAAGTTTTAAGGAGACTTTACTAAAGCGACTTGTGGTAAAAACTCGCCAAAACCCCTTAAACTTATCATTTCCCAAAAAGCATTCAACCCCAAATAAAATTAATTATCACCCAGGCAAAAACCCGTTAATGAGCACATCAGCTGAGTTAACCTTCCGTAATTAATCACAGCCCTACGTGCTATATTTACGTGCCCCCCCCCCCCCCCCCCCCCGGCCGCGACTACGCTGCACCAGTGCCAGCGGAGGTCCCGCCGACGTTACGACCGCGGCCGGCGCCAAGCATTACTCGCGCGGGTCCGCGAGTAACATGTTTAATTACCGTCCTTTAATTAATAAAGAGACGAACAGCACGGCCACTCGGAGGAGGGGAGGGGGGAGGGGGGAGAGAGGGAGATGAGGGAGAGGGTGTCTGGGGAGCGCGATAAATCTCAGCAGTCGCGGAGTCCTGTGCAGAGCCATTGTTCATAACCTCCAGACAGCCGGAGTTATTGCTATGCACACACACTCGCACACGGGCGAGAGGCGACGACAACGAGAACGCTCGTCGCTCGTCTCTCGTCTCTCGGGTCACGGCCTGGGAGCAGACATCCAAACAGTATATAACGAACACATATACAGTATCATCAGTGCTAGGTTTATATATGAATAAGAAAAATAATAATTTAACCCTGACTAGTTCAATCGATAAGGGAAATTAACGTCCGTCACACAGCAAAGGGAACAATTTAGGTTACAATTACCAGGGATTGTGTTTTGTGACTGAAATGTATCTAGGCCCTACTAATGAACACACGTAAACGGATGAACAAGATCGTATCGAGTAAGTAGATTACAAAGACAATTAAAGTGGTTTCTTTAATGTTAAATTCACCTCTATGGTTTAAAGTACAGCAATAGATTATTAGTTGTTGCCACTCAGCCGAATTTATTAAGTATCTATGTATAAAACCCAAAACAAACTAATCGTAACTTTTGAGAAACACCCAAAGTCGACACCAATCAACCCCATTCTTAAATACAAGGTCTTGGCGAGATCCCAGGAAAAATATTACTTTTTTGATAACATTTTCCCTCAGGAAAAAATTTAAAAATTTAAAGGAAATGGCAGAACACCTATTTCATTTTTAGTTTATTTAATTTTTTCCATCGAAGAGGGTCACTTTCAACTAGTGATAATAAAAGACTCAGAAGTAAAAAATATGGTCTGACATTCTTTAGCTATTTAGGACTTTATTTTATTTATCAAACATTCATTCAAATTCATCATATCCTCATCACATCTGATTTTAACAATTTGTAGTTTCTGAGCATAACATTTGCTGCGCATGATTGTCGAATCAATTAGAATCCGACGATGGTTAATTATGCAGAGAACATTTAAATAGGTCCTTCCTTCAGCAGCAGCGGCAGAGACAGTACAGACAAGTCGCCACACGACAGCGGGTCGCTCACGATCCCCGGGTGATTTACCGGCACGCCGCCATCACCATCCCCAGCGATCATACGCCCCGACTGATCCGCCGCGGCTCCTGATATAGACAGGCAAATATCTCACAATGAGCTGAATGATAATCGTTGATGCGGGGGGGAGGGATTTTATCAAATTTACCTTTGCAGTTCGAAAACTCAGCAAGGGCCTTCCAACAAGTTATTCCCGTCTGAAATGCCCAGAGCTCATTTTCGAAGTGCCCCCTGAGGGCATTTCATAGTTAGTGCGCATAGGACTACGCAGCACATGCCAAATGTCATTTCTGATTTCTGAGTCATTGTTTTGATTTTCTTGAAGGCAAGACCACGAGACGAGTGGTAGAAGGCTCTTTTAAGTTGAAGACCTATGTCATTACAGTATCTACTTAAGCTTTTTCGCATTGAGCAAATGAGATGCTTATAAACTTGCATTATAATCAGGCCATTAGATGTTAACCCAAAAAAAAGCTCTTCACCGGATCTTAAATTGCGTTTCCAAAGCTTAAGGCTCTATTGCCAACAAAGCGTCAATGCGCTACAGTTAAATGTGAAGTGAGCAATGGTACCTGTTTCATATACGTTGCGCGCGCTGATTGTTGACGCATCAACAATCACCATTGCCCGCTTTACATTCGTTTCTGGAGCAATGACGTCGACGTCGACGCTGAGCCTTAAATGGAGCCTAAAAGAACAATCGTAATCGGCGAGGCTGCAAAAAATTACCCATTTTAAAACTGTCTGATGTTTCGCTGTCAGTACACACCTCAATGAAAAACGAAATTACGTTTTATTAATCATAAAGCCCATTAAGACAGCAAATTAAACTTGTTCAGTCCCTTAAAAGGAAGAAGAGTTAATTAATCTCCCTCATGAAGCGCACTAAAGTACACAAATCATTTGAAAACCTGATCGTTCGGATGGAGATAACATTATTAGCACTCACTCAGTGTCGTCCGCAGCGCTCTGATCACCCCGCGCGGGGATAAATTACCAATATGCCCGTCACAATTAGACAATCTCGGCCCCCAAACGCCATGTTTGGAGGGGCAATCAATCCGCGAACCGCGGCGCGTTTCTTGGACGGCGAAGACCACGCCGCAGTTCCAGGAACACCCATTGTCGCCGGCCGCCAACGTTCCTGGAACTCTGCGTTGTCACTGGCTAATTGTTGATTGAATCTACAAAACCGTCCTCTACTTTAGTAATGATCATTTTTCAAAGCATTGTTCTGCAGATGAATATTTAGTGGCGTTTTGACACAGAATTAATCATCAATAGCCAATGAAAACGAAGGTTCGGTACCCGGTAATGTGTTCACCTGGTGAGGAACATGTTGTCGCTCGTGTGTTTATAAACAAAAGCTGGTAAAACTGGAACTGTTTGTTTGGAGGGGCAAAAATGACATGATTCAATGAAATTTTAATGTATTTTGTTGTTCTCAAAATCCAGGCAAAAAATGCTTTTGTCAGTTATGGTCTCTTCAACACGAGCCCCGCAAGGTGCATACCATTCGATTTTCCTTCGTGTACTACAAAGTTAATTCCACGTGTTCATTGATTCACTTGACAGAGAATATCTACATATCCAAAATAAGTAGGCTCTCAAGATAATGCTAATGCTTTGATTCTCATAAGCAATACTCTCTCTGACTAACATAAGCAGAGGAGACATTACTCTCGTATGTGCCACCCAGCGAAGTAAAAATACCCTACTTCGATGGTGCCACCCCACGTCTAGATGCCACCCCGACAAGTAGTCACCCCATTGATCTAATAAGCAATCCATCGAGATCTACCTCTGCCTGGGTTATTCGTGTATTATATGCATGTATGCAATAACATGCTTTATAATGTATGGCTTATTAGAATGTAATTGTTCATGAACTTACGGAGATGTAATTGAGATAGAGAAATCCAATTATAATCAGGGCAGTAATCTGTGGTAACAGCGCCAGTTTCTAAACTGATCCATACTGATCTTTTAGACATGGAAAAAGTGTGTGGGATGTTTTCTGTAAAGTTTCTCGGTAATATATAGAAAATGTTACAAACCATCATTGACCATACACGGTAATTTCGACTCATTTATACTGTCTCACACCTGAAAAACTATGATTACATTACACAATTAAAAATCTGAATTTTATCTGACAAAATAATGATGTTTTTATACTTAGTTAAAAAATAAAGGTTATATTTGACCTAAAGTAAATGAGGTTATGGTAAATGTAAAGGTTTTAAGTTTAATTTTTCGGTATCTAACTACATCATTTCTAAGCTGACGCGACCACAAAGAGAAAAGTATGCTCCAGTACTCCTTATGAGAATTTCCATATGTTATTAACTATAGCCATAAATTATTTATTTATTTTTTCTTCCTGATGAAATATACTCTGTGGTCATTTATTATTTCATTACTGAACTAGCTGATAACCCCGGCTTTGCCCGGGGGAATATTTTTTGGTAGATGTTGTTATTACCTTTGACTATAAATGCTACATTCTGTTAGTAACTACCAACAGAATGTAGATACCAACTGTTTTTTTGTTGTAGGTATTTCAAATGGTAACCATAGTAACTATTCAAAGCTCTTCCAAAATCCTTGACATGGTTCCCTTTTGGACGATTCTGTGCCTAAGTCCTAAAAAATATTAAAACCAAACCACCATAGTGCACATCATGAGATTCCAAGCTTTCATTTGATACCAAGATCAAGTGTCTACGACATGTAGTTTTGGCTGTAGCCCGAAATATACCAACACACAACTGTCTTTTTATATATAGAATATTGATTATTGGTCTCTGTGAAATAAAACGGACAAGGTCTGTCATGCACGAATGAATATAAATTCCTTGAACCGGTTACGAATGAGTTACGATACTTCATATTCTGTTACAAATACATTATTGGACTTAATTTTTACTGCCATGGTCGTTATTGGTTCGAACAAACAGTACATTTATCACATGAACAAAAAATTACAAAAATAACGATACAGTACCGTTTATGAGCACACATAATATGTCTTGATCCGCACTCAATGGCATCTGTACTTCTACTGTCAATATCTTACCTGCATAATCACGGCAGAGGTCGAAGGTCAGTTGAAGTTTTATCTACTGTTTGTTCATTCTAATTCCGCTAATACAGTACTCTCTTAAGATTTATTTGTCAGACTTTGTTTTCTTCATCAACTAAACGTTTCCGTCCTAACACACAAAAAGTTCTCCCCATAATATTTATTTTATAAAATCGTAAGCCGAAATGTTACAATACAAGTTAAGTGTCAATGCCTGCGGAACAAGAGTGAGATATCCCAGCCTGTACACGTTACAGAATTTGTTTTGACAACAAATATGTGTTGAATGTATCTGATGACATTCAAATACCGTTTGTTTTAATTTATGACGAGAACGCGAGATTAAAAAATAGGGTAGTTTACTTTTTGGTTCGAGATGAATCGTAACTGATTTGAAACTGGTACCAACTATTGACTAAAATACCACGTAAACACCATTGAACACTGGACATTACGGCTGCACGATAATTTCACAGGTAAATGTGTTAAAGTGCCAAAGATTTCAAAAATAAACATGATCACCTTGTTGATAAAATCACGCTTAACTCCTAGATGTCTCAGATCCAACAAAATGGGCTCACAAGCTAAATTAACCGCTACAGAGCAGCAATCAGCTAGTGTACAGCCCGAGTCAAACGAGGACAGAATTATTTTTTGTACCCGATATGCGTTTGATGATATGCATGTATATTCCACACGGATATTAAGCACGGAAGTGTGAAAACTAGGCTGGTTTACGTGGTTGGAGGCGAATCTTAATTTACTCGAAAATGGTACTAACAATGATAGCGTTTAAAAAGTCAAAGGACATCGGAGATCACACAGCTAGAGTGCAATTTAATAAGTTATGTTAAATTGCTAAGGCAATTATTATTACATACATAATTGTTTATTATTTTTACATACATAAAAATAATAAACTTGTTGACAGAAACATGATCAACTCTCAGATGTCTCAACATCCAACGAAATGAGCTCACAAACCGTCCACTTAACCGACTACAAAGCAACAAGTAGCAAGTAGCCAGTTTACGGCCCCAGTCAACCACAGGATCTCCAACAGACGCACAACGCTGGAACAACAAACGAGTGGTTATCGCCGCAGTCGATCTGATGGGAGCAACAGGCCAGGAGGCGCAGTATGGCGATCACGTAGCGGCGCTCCTCGCAACAATGGACCGCGCTCACAAACTATTTGGAAAACGAGCCAGACGTACGACCGATTAATTAACACTCGAGTTCTCCGCGGATTGTCGCATGTTCCAACAATCGGTACCTAATCGAACTGTCGAACCCATAGCCGGCGAAATGTCCGGCGACTTGCGGGAACCGACGGCGGCGCCGGACCGTTTCATACTCGGCGTTGTTGGAACAATGGGAGAAAAATGCGAACAATACGCGATCTCCGGGTAATTGCATTTCTGTTCCTACTTTGCTCTCGCGACGTGTACCGACTGCACCGATCCTCGAGACACTGATTGACTGGAATTTATATACGGCGACCAAGAAGTCTTCCAAGGAAAAACATTACTCAGGTCGAGTTGAAAAATACGACTAATTAATATCTTAGGATTGAGAATTTTTTTCTTTAAGAATCTTTTCATGGGACTCAAGGAGGTATTTCATTAAATACCCCTACACTATTCAAACGTGCATTAAGTCTAAACAGGTACAGAAAACACGAAGCAAAGCTATATAAACTGTTCAGTAAACAAAGATTTCTTCTGGTGTAGTGGTCGAACGTGGATGAGAGTCTCAGTTCATAGAAGTAATTGCGAGTCTTTTTTACATCAAGCAATAAAGGGTTCAAAGAACCTTGTAAATGCTTTCGAATGTGCAATATTCGTTTGGCAAGGTAACTATGGGCACAATAAAAAACAAAGACCTCAATTGAAGTGAATGCGATTAAAAAAGGTCCACAGGTAGGAAATTACAAATAAGATACATATTCAAGAGAAACTTCCCTTTAAAATCTTTCAAGATCACAGCGTCTGCCACAGAAGAGCAATAGCTACAGGACCAGCGCCCAGAGGTGGAGAGGGGTCACCGATTGTATTTAAATGTAGCAGCCATCCCCGTCACGACCGCGCCGACCATCCGACCACTTTACTCTATTTACCCGGCCATCAGATAGCGACCCGGGGCAGAGAGCAGGCGGGCGCGTTAATCAATGTGGGAATGGGAGTCTGCAGACTGCACGGCTGGTCGACCGAGGCGAGGCGCTGCACTGGTTGTGCAGTGCTGCTAATCGAGTAGTGATCGCAGTTTCTGAGCAAGCAACGATCACATAGGACCGATTGCCATTGGTCTTATGCGATCGTTGCTATGTTAAACTGTTTTCTTCGCGAATATATAGAGGACGTTTTCAACTTAGTAAACACAGTTTTTAAGCGAGTCCGACTTGCTTGATCTTCGTTTTTTGAAACGGATCAATTTGTTGCTTCTGTACTACACTGATGAAAACTGAGTGGAAATGTTGTGTTCATCTAGAAGGAAACCATTGGTCTTGCAACAAAAAGTAACTTTTCGAATGGAACACTTAATATATACAAAATCAAGTAATATGGTCTTGCGAAAAAACCTATGGTGTTTTCACTAAATAATATGAAAACACCCATTTCGATAGACCTGTCTTGGTTGCAAGTGCATAGGTTAGGCTTCAGGATTAACTGAAAATTTGCACTAAAATTTCATGCATTCGCTGCAACTAACAAAATACCAAAAATAAGTTGGCGGCCAGGCACAAAATACTAGACCACCAAATAACACGCAAAGTATAGGTCTGTTACTGTACTTAAGTGGTATATTAAACGAATTAGCAGCAATTAAGGAAACCCAAATAAGTTATTGGCAGTCAGGCACAAAATACTGCACCACCAAATAACACGTAAAGTACGAGTCTGTGACTGTACTTGGTGGTATATGTAACGAATTAGCCTAGCAGCAATTAATTAAGAAAACCCAAATTAACTATAGGTCAGGCACAAAATACCGTACCACCAAACAACACGCAAAGTATGAGTATGTTACTTTACTTAAGTGGTATATTAAACGAATTAGCTGCAATTAAGAAAACCCAAAGAAGTTGACGGTCAGGCACAAAATACTGCACCACCTAGTAACACGTAACGGACGAGTCTGTGACTACTTGGTTGTGTAAAAAAACGCATACATTAATTAGACTTGAATATTTCAAACTAGAATTAAATTTAGGTAGGTTATGCTCTTTGTTTAGTTCTCGATTTCACCGTCTATTGCCTCGCAGGATCACACGCTGCCCGCGCGGGGAGGCGCCGCCCCGCGCCGAGTCGCAAGTTCACCCAACACACGGGGTAATGAGCTCACGTGGCCCGCGATAAGTCATCCTCTAACGGCTCAACTTCTCTAATGTACGGTATCTGTCTTAATCGCTTGTACGTTCGAGAGCTTTTGGAGAACCGCCTTGCGATTTAAAATCACACTGCAGTTGATTAATTAGAGATAAGGATATGTCTTACGGTTTGAGCAGAGTATCTTAGAAATGTAATAAGTTTAATTATTTTCAATTTTAATTTTATTTGTCTAAATCGCGGAATGTTTGAGAGGTACCGTAGTTGAGGAGCCCCTAACCGGTTAAAATCAAAATAAAACCACACTCAATTAAGAGCTAATGATATGTGTCCTTCGGTTTAATCAGTTTATCAATTATTTTCAATTTTAAATTCTAATTACCTTAATCGCAGTGTTTGAGAGGTACTGTAGTTGAGGAGACCCTCAAAGATTAAAGTAAAACTTACTGTTTTATAAGAGATTATGACATGTGTCTTTCGGTTCAAGCAGTTTATCTATGCTTAGATGTGTACTTAGATTTTAATTATTTTCTATTTTTATTTTTAGAATTTTTTAACATGTCTTTAAATGTAATTGTTATTGCGGAGAAATGTCCCACAAACTACTAAATCTCGTCTCATAAAAAATCTATTACTTTTGTGCCATATTTAGCCTTGAATTCCTCACACATCAAATTTTCAGTTTTCAGTATTTTTGGTGTTCATTATTTACTTAAGGTGAAACCAATACCTTATCACGCAAATTATTTCACGACGTTCACAAACATCTATTCATGTTTACGTAAGTAACACACCTCTCCCTACATGCACACATCTGCCGGATCAGCGGACAGACACACGGCTACATTACAATACAGGACCGGGCTATAATTAATTCATCGACTAGGCCGTACACGCGAGCACGGACGGCACGCACCCCTCCCCCCTCCTCCCTGCCTGTATCACCGATTACCATAACTAAGAGTGGAAAATTGCCGAAATCCCCGATAATAATATAATAATACCCGCGGATTGTTACCCGAAATTGGGATCAAATATTAATATGTAGGGGAAATACGAAGACGAAACTATGTGTGCGGGCACGAAAGGAAACAAAACCGACTTATGGTATAATCTTGAACGCTCGCGTGAGTGAAAAATGGTGATGTGTTTTTTGTTCGTTTTGGGGATATTGAAGACAGTAGACGATTTGAAAGATGTTTGTTGGTCCAAAATTACCAAGTCCCGATACGTTTAACAAAATAAGAACTACTGCAAGTTATATTTTGGATTATACTGTATTTACTGTCTTTTTAAAATTACCTAGGCTGCAGACCAATGACCTCAAACTCCACAAACAATATGAGAAAATAATTCACAAATTACAACTCTAAATTCAACCGTTTAGGCTCGACGACACCCTCAGATTTCACCACTGTGTCAACAATACCGATCAGAGACCAAATAATCATTTGGTCTCTGGTGTCAGTGTATAAACCACGTACACCACTGGAGTAACAGCCTGCTTCCCTTGATATTAATCCGCTCTGCTACCACATTGCAACTGACCATCTGCTGCGGCCAAATAGGCAAGTGATGGAAATGGAACGGTTATCTAGTAAAGGACTTGTAACAGTTCTTGAGATTGAAAAAAATAAAAAATAACTCAAATAAGAAAAAAATAACCAAAAAATAACCTTTTGTACATAAAAATGCTGCTAAAAATTAGAAAACCGGTGTTATCCCATATGGAAAAATTATATATTTAAATATATTTAAAATATATTTAAAAAGACCAAAATATATATAAAATATATTATCAAATATATATTATTTTAGTTTATATTGAAAATATATTTGAAATATATACCAGGATATATTTCAAATATATTTAATGAAATATATTTTAGGAATATATTTTGAAATATATAATATATATATTTCAATTCAAGTAAGAGTATATATTATGAAGTACTGTTAGTGAAATATATTTGAAATATATTCTTGTAGATATTTCAAATATATTTAATGAAATATATTATTGAAATATATTTTGCAATACATTACAAATATATTAAAACTGAAGTAAGACAAATATATTACAAAATACTGTTAGTGAAATATATTTGAAATATATTCCTGTATATATTTCAAATATATATAATGTAATATATTTTTGAAATGTATTTTGCAATACATTACAAATATATTAAAACTTAAGTAAGACAAATATATTACGAAATACTGTTAGTGAAATATATTTGAAATATATTCTTGTATGTATTTCAAATAAATTTAATATAATATATTTTTGAAATATATTTTGCAATACATTACAAACATATTAAAACTGAAGTAAGACGTATATATTATGAAATACTGTTAGTGATATATATTTTAAATAGATTCTTGTATATATTTAAAATATATTTAATGAAATACATTTTTGAAATATATTCTGCAATACATTAATATATTAAAACTAAAGTAAGACAGATATATTACGAAATACTGTTAGTGATATATATTTTAAATATATTAACACCATATATATTTTATAACATATAATTATGAATATATTTCAAATATAACTTTAATTTTATATTTGGAAATATATTATTAACAATATATTGCAAATATAAAAACAAATATATTTATAATATATTAAACAAATTGACAAGCATAAAATCAAAATATGCGGAACATCTTATACAGGGTATCTATAAAAGAACTCCAAAATTTTAAAAATTAATATCTTAATAACTGTAGAAGGTAGCGAAATGCAGTTAATTTCTTTGAAACGAGTAGCTCATAAGGTTTAACTCATAACAATTGGGAATGTTTTTGTCAAGAGGTGGCAGCGCTGCGGAACATTGGCCTTGAAACAACTTAGCGCGGCTGTCAAGTTCCTGACACACACAGGAAGTGCTGTCTGAATTCCTGCGCTAAAGGCAGCGCCGCAACAAAAGGCTCAATGCGTTATTTGGCTAGTATAAACTAAATCTGTCATTACGGTACACAGAATCCTTCGAAAATTCGTGATGTTGACCACCTCAGGCAACGAATAATTAATTCTGTGGCAACCGCCCCCCCCCCCCAGAAATGTCAGCCAGGACATATAAGGAGGTGGAATATCGTTACAATGTGTTCTGTGCCGCCAAGGGAGCCCATTTTGAACTTTATGAAATTGCTAAAGAAAAATTCAAAATGCAACCTTTTAATCATGTATAAAACAGTTACATGAGCTTATTGCTTCATAACAATATTTGCCTCAAAACCCTGAAGTTCTTTTATAGATACCCTAACATAATTATACCAAACACATAATACATGAAGTAAACATAATTACATAATATGAAGTAAACATAATTACATCAATATAGATGAAAACCTAAAAGTACTGACCAGAATGTACTCATATAAAAATGACAAAGAAAAATTACATGTAAAATAATTGATATTTCTTAGTCAATTTTTATGCAATCCTATACTATATAGGATGTTTTATATTTAAGGAAACACTATTGAAATACATCTCAATATACTGTCACTCAACACATAATGTAATGCCCAATGCTAAATCAGATTATGTACGATTAACAAAGCATCTACTGTATGAGACTTTTAAAAATCCGGAAGTAAAAATAGCCTATGGAACTAAAAAATAATAATAATTCATTTGATTTATAAGCGATCACAAGCAACGGCAGAAAAGAAAAAAGATGACTTGACGAAAGCAGGTGAGTGTATAAACTTAAATGTTGGAACTGCGATACGGTAACATCTATTTTGGACAAACTTTAGAATAAATTTTCAAATAAGATACAAAGAACATTTACAGTCTTCACCAACTCCTATGATAAACTTTAAGTACGCAACGTGTGTTAGATACAACAGCAACTATTTAATTACTGAATGCTGTCCATTAAAAATAGACTAGTGCTACAACGCAAAAGCATTGAAACTCCAACTCCAAAAGGAAACAGCGTTCCCGATCAGCTTTACATCCTAAGTTATGCCGTATCGCCCATGAGTCGAATTGGCCGAGTGGGTTAAGGCGTAGGTTAGGTTAGGATAGGATATAGGCTTAGTTAGGGTAGGTAGAGCGAAGGTCCGAGGTTCGAATCCCAGCGTGGTCACCCACTTTTTGTTCATGAAAATCAAATGTAAGGCTAATATTATATATTTATATATCAATTTATTAATTTTTTTGTAGAGTTTTGACACTTAAATTGAAAAAATCATATTTTGAAAAATATTTTGAAATATAAATTAAATATATTTATAATATATTTTTATTCCAAACAACAATATATTTACCTAAATATATTACAAATATAAAATAATATATTATTAACAACAAACAATAATATAATTTAAATATATTTTAGAAATAAATTGTATATATAATTATATATTTAGTAAATATATAATTATATCTTTCTGGGTCCCATAATTTGTATATTTAAATATATTTCAATATATATTTCAAATATATGACGTTTTATTCTAAAATATATTATTATATATTTTTAAAAATATATTTTAAATATAAATTTTTCCATATGGGTATATTGGGGATAATACATTCTTAACCTTGGTAAAAAAGAAAATCTCGACAGACTTAATCACAAATCTGCCTAGATTTGACAGCGAGACTTGGTTTTCACGCAACGAGACTTAGTTTTCACGCATTTTAGGATGATGAGATTCGTCTGCCGCGATGCTGCTACGAGATCGTCTGACAAACGAATACTGTAAACAGGGCTTGTAGCAGTTCTTGAGGTTGAAAAAAGTAAAAAAATAACCAAAATTCCAAAAAAATCAAATTCAAAAAAAATTACAAAAAATAACCAAAAGCAAAAAAAAATAATAAAAAAATAACCTGTTACAAGCCCTGCTAGTATATTTCTGAATAATATAGAGTAAATATAGCCGTACATCTCAATAATAGAAATGTTAGTAACAAAGAAACAAAAGACCAAGCTATAAGGTTTGTTTTTTAATAGGGCTGTTTAAGCTATATACAGTACTGGAAATATAGAATAAATACTGTACGGTAGATTTACGATTGAATAAAATTATGTGCGAGTAATTCACAATTCTCAAATTTAAATAAAAGTTACATTTAAAAGCAAGTGCCTATTACGAGTTTTCATTAAACAACATATTTTAACTCATCCCCTCTCTCACTTCATATGCACTGTAACTGCTGGAGTTGTTGGTTGTTGGAAGAATGGTGAGAAAGGTTGTTGGAAATAGCCAAATATGGACCAGGGTGGAACATTATGGATCAATGTGGATGTGTGTGGTACAATAAGGTAATCCTGTATTATCAGGAAGGATTGACCAGAGCAACTATTACAACTATGAAATGAATAGGATAATTTAACTAGGTGGAAGGTTTACCCTGAGGCCGATCGTACCCATTGCCATATGGTCACCTAAGCCAGCTTTGATGAACAATAATTAAGTAATTAATTCCATGTACAACCTTATTAAACGCCAGAAGGGCCTACCTGGCATGTGACTGGGAATCACTGTCTGAAATTAAGCATAACTGTCCAATGGGTGATAACTATGATTCTCAATAAAGGTTTTAATTAACTATTGAGCTAAGTAATTTACTTTTGGCAAGATAATAAGACAAGCAATTTTCCCTGATGAAACTACATTTGTATTAAATTGAAGGTATCGCCTCTGGAGAGGCGAAAACCACAGAAATTCACATCTTACAAAATCCCCAACTAGAATTTTCCCCCCCGGCACCCCAAACTAAGCCAAACTAGAACATTTTAGGTTGATATCGACTAATTTAATAAAAACCCCCTAATTCTTAGCATTAATACTTATCGCTGGTAGCTGGGTATGAAGGTTGTAAGTTACGCAGATGCCGGCGGAGTGGGAGGAAGCCAGGTAGGCGTTCCAAAAACTTAATTTCCCTCTGACTTTCTCGAACTTTCAGATGGACTAGCCTCTGTTCAGGCTTTGTGGCCAGTACCTGGTTTGGCGCTATATATATAAAAGTGACGCGCACGGCACAGCACAAATTTCTGTTATACAGGGTGTTCAAAAAATGTGGGGTAATAATTTACATAGTGATTCCTTGGGTGAAATTAAGCAAAAAGGTTTATATAAACATAGGTCCTAAAGTGCTCCGTTTTCCGTCTGTGTGTCTGTTTATGATTTTTACATATTTAATCATATCTCACGAACCACTTAATGTATAAACTTAAAACTTGGTATATGGATAACGACTATTAAGAACTATTTTCGGAAGAAGTACCAAATTTCTACTTTGTACCATTTAAAAATGGCTACTGTTTTTTTGTTTTCAAAGCTAAATATCTTAAAAACCGTAAATTTTAGAAAAATTATACAAGAGACGAAAAAGTTGCAAAATTGAATCTAATTAACGATAATATTAAGATTATAACAATCGGACAACTAATAATGGAGAAATTTTAAATTTTCCAAATAAAAACGTGCAATTTTCAGACAGAATGTTATAAGGAACCATGTTTTTATGCAGAAAAGTTAAAATTTTCCCGTTAATAGTGGTACGATTATCATAATCTTAATATCAGCATTAATTGGATTAAAATTTGCAACTTTTTTGTCTCTTGTATAATTTTTCTAAAATTAACGGGTTTTAAGATATATAGCTTTGAAAACAAAATATAGTCGCCATTTTGAAGTGGTACAAAGTAGAAATTTGATACTTCTTATAAAAATAGTTCTTAAAAATGGTCATCCATATACCAAGTTTTATTTTTATACGTTAAGTGGTTCGTGAGATATGATCAAATATGTAAAAATCATAAACAGACACACAGACGGAAAACGGAGCACTTTAGGACCTATGTTTATAAGCGTTTTTGCTTATTTTGACCCAAAGAATCACTACGATACGTAAATTATTGCCCCATATTTTTTGAACACTCTGTATTCGTGTTTTACTATAGACTTCATTTATTTATTAAGAAATTAATAACTTTTTAGACCTCTAAAACAGGGGCCCTGTCACACTAGCGGCCAGCGGAGCCGCCGGCGCCGAATCGCCTGGCTTGTTTTAGTGCATTGGATGAAACAGGGGGCTGTTTTGCGGCGCTGTCAAGCTAAGCTTGATTGAAATTGAAATTGAAATCGTTTATTCAGTATAAAAATACAAATACAGAGACATCCAATAATATATAACTGAATTATTTCCCCACATGAGCAGAAGCCTGTGGGTGGGGAAAGAGCCATGTCAGTCTTTAATAAAGGTAATTGTTATAGACATCATTACACAAGATGCTTCACTTTGATAAGTCCATCAATGCGATGTAAGCTGCTTCACTTTGGAACGTCCGTAATTGCAAAATGTATTAAAAAGCTTAGTACTTACTAAAATTACAAATGGCTTAAACTGAAATATATATATATATATATAATAAAAAAAATAATAAATTAATTATGCAGATTGATAATTTAACTATGCATGCACATGCAATAAGCAAAGCGATCAAAGATTCGATTTAGTAATCATGGATTGAAACATTTTGGATATATGCATGTCAAACGAGCCTGGTCATTCATGCCAGTTTCAATCATCTCTCACTCACACCATCCACAACCCATTCAATCATTCATGCAGTCAAACATCTCTCACTCGCACCATCCACAACCCATTCACCACGCGGACTCATGCACACAACATAAAATGCATGTACACACAGACGGGCGCACACACACGCTGGCACACACACCCACGCACACACACGACGCTCTTGCGCACACAGACCTGGAAGCGATAACACCCCCCCCCCCCTAAGTTTACAGTGAACTGACTAATGTTTGAATCCTATCTTGACCGAATTCGATCAGCCATTTATTAATAGTTTTCTTAAAAACGGCAATACTGCATGGACGAGGATTTTTTATATAACTAGGCAGCTTGGGGAAAACTATGTTAGCTATATAATGCGAGGATGTTGTATTAATTGTTTTTGTTAATCTAGGCGCAATTATACCTGAATTTGCTATAGATCTTGTGGAATATGAATGAGTATTTTTTTGGAAAATGGTATCTTTATTTTTATGGATGTATAAAATTAGGGTTCTTAGATATAGTTGCGAAACATTAAAAACTTTAAATTCATCAAATAACAAGTCACTTGGAAATCTGAGATTTTTATTTAAAGCTGCTTTAATAAAAGCTGAGGCGCCCAAATAAATCCTTGTCCAAAAACAGAATCAGCAGCACCTCACAGCACCCTAGTGAGCCTTTTAGGCAACCAGAACAAAATCCTATACGGTACAATACTATATTAGGGCTTTATTTAGGATTTTATCAGTATCCTCTCAAAACAGTGCGATGAAAATTCAAAATCACCATAGATCCTTCGCATACTAGTAATTTGTTAATCATTGTGGCTAAACATCGACAAATGCCCCCAATGAACAGGATTTTCCTTAACACTGCATATTTATATTTTAACAAACTAATGTGGCTAAATATGAACAAATGACCCAAATGTTCCGGATTTTCCTCAACACCGCATGTTTATTTTTTAACAACAAAATAAACCGCTGTAACGGGGTCGGCGACGTCACCAGCCGGGAGGTCGGCGCTGACGCCGCCAGGGGCGACCTCGCCGTGTTGTGGTTGCGGTCGCCGCGCCGCCTCAGCGATATACAAGGCCGGGGACTCCAAACACCGCCAGCCAGCAGCCACCAGCTGCGGCGATACCGGGAACCCCGCGCGGCGCGACAATCCCCCATTTCCTCGAAAATGTGTTGACTGGTAAGCGTTACTGTTATCGCGATTAAAACAACTGGTTAAAACAAAATCGCACAGGGTTGAGAAAAAAGGCGGGCGGTCATTCACCAACCTGAACGATAAAATGTTTCACAACAAATTCTATGTGAAAACTAATACTGAGTAAGAGAAAGCGCTGAATATGAGAACTGAGTTAAATTTGACGAATAACATTTTCATCGCAAATTTAACTTTAGAAGCTCTTTAGATTAGCTGCATGCTGCATTACATTTCGCTTAAGATATGATAAGACAGTCCAATATAAATCCTTCTTTGATAGGAGATACATTCGGTTTAAAGGATAACACACCGTTCCCAAAACTAAATAGCTTCAAACAAAAATATTTAACTCGACCCATAAAAGCTCCCTTTCCGACACAGTAATAATAGTTGTCAATAGTGTTTTTGGTTCACTGAACTGCCACTTCAAAAAGTGCAATGAAAGAGCTCTCTGGCGGTAAGCACCTGATGGTGTTGACACAGCCGTACATTATAGTACACTTTGTCCATTGCCCCTGCGGTTTCTTTATCTTTTAGTTGTCGGCCTATCATCGGTTTATAAGTGCAGTGCTTCAATAGACAGGTATCCACTTAAGTGTCGACGGTACTTTCCTCACAAGACAAGAATACTTGTTTGATTTGCTCTTAAGTGGTAGCGATAACGGATACTTCGATTGAAACAGTTTAAAGAGAAAACACCAATACAGTACTTTCGATTGAAACATTTAATTGAATACAACCTTATGGTTTTCCCACTCTGAGAATACTTGAATTCCTAAATAGGGGGTTTTGAATTACAAAACAATTTCTGCATTTCTAAAAAATACCGCTTTAAATTATTAACTAACATTGTCCGTGCATTACGACGGGCAGAAAACTTCAATTCACTACATAGATTATAATAACAAAATACTTCAATTATTTCAAAAAATACTACTTTTAATTATTATCGAACATTTTCTGTGCATTACAACGGACAGAAAACTTAAAATGATAAACCTTAAGCACATTATAATTCGTCAAGTATATGCTCACTCGGAATTATTTATTATCATGGAAGTAAAATGACTCAAAATGAAGGAAATTTTTAATGCGCTGCACGTCGATAGTGATATCTGTATTCATTTAAGGTTGCTGATTTGTAATTTAAAACTTAACCTTTATTACAATATACAAACCCTAACAATTTGTAAACTTCTTTGCACGTTGAATTTACCATGCGAAGTTCGTAAATGTAACCAGCAAAAAATAAAACCCTTCAATTAAAGGTTTTTTATCCTTTTGAATGGTAAAATAAATAAATTAACAAGTCAAAATTAAAGAATGAATCTAATATGTATAAATTAAACTTAATTTTACACACATCATTGCGGTATTGTTATAAACAAGCAAGTGATCGTGGTACAACAGCTAAAACTCAGCCCTATAGTTCACATTGAAACACAATGTTAAAATGGTATACAAAACTTTGCCCGGCAGGGATGATGTTACAGTTAATCTTAACTGGAAAGAGTTTCATAATCTGTTGTAAAAATAGAACAGGAAAACAAATAATAAGCAGACAGCTATCGGAGGAAAACATGTTGAGAAATATCCTTGTAGGAGAGCGGACGAAGACGACGCGGCGCGCCGTACGGCGCCGGCGTTTCACTTGGACGATTGAAGCCATAAAGCACAGATTTAAAAAAATGTCATTCTTAGTCGCAAAAAAATTGGATTGACGAGTTAAAAAACAATCAAACTACGAAAAATATAATCAGATTTTCTTGTTAAACTTTAAAGCAATCGAAACGCAGAAATGACAACTATTTTAAGCATCTGAATTAAACTGAACAAATATTGGAAAGCCTCACTGTAACTTTGCCGTAAGGCTGAAAATTTTTAAACATATTATTACCCCTTACAAAATCGTTAACATTTAAAATCGGTTCAAAACACTTATCCTACTCACTGATTATAGCAGCGGAGGCATTCGTTGCTATATCGATTTAAAGAGTGGAATTCGTTACTACCGAATAAAGATGGGTTCGCATTCCGGATGAATTACGAAAAGTATCTGGGCACTAAGCTGACGAAATAACATGGATATCGTGCATCGGAACGTTGGACCACACAAGAGCAAAGTAAAGTATAGAGGAGCGGGAGGGGCTATTAGGGCAATGAGACCGGCCATGTCATGGCAACCGTCAATGGATCACATACCGTACCGCAGTGACACAAAGAGAAACTGATCAAAGGAGAAACTGTTAGCGAGTGTAGAGCGACTGGAGACATGCAAATACCAAATGTGAAATATCCGGAAGTATTCGAAACTGGGTTCATAGGCTTACATTAAATAACTAGTTATAAAAAAGACGTCTTACAGCACTTTAAAAAAATTCTCATACTGTACTCACATACAGAACGGTTAACAAATATCAAAGATAGAAAGTAGAGGTCGATTTAAATTGGTCACAGCAATCACCAGGCCCAATGAGAAACTATGGCCTATAACGTCTGGCATGTGATTATTGTATTTTATAAATGCTGTCAGACATCTTTTATTTACATCCAGTGTATAATACATCGCGTATCATGCAAATCAATGGGTATGAAGTGATTGAATTAATAATTTAAAAATTTAATTACCTCACAGAAGATGAACGGTGACGGTTTTTTGACTTAATTATTATAAGCTGGAAGTGTTTGTTTCAACTTAAGGCTATCGTGAAGAGGGTTTTAAGTAATCTGGTTAGACCTCTTGCTATCTACTATATATTTGTCAAATACCACTCAGTGGAAACATCGTACAGCCCAAACTACTTGACCTAGAACCTTGAAACTTTGCATGGATGTTCCTCTTAGGGCGTAGACATCCGCTAAGAACGGATTTTACAAAATTCGTAGTATAAAAGGGTTTTTGGCGAGACCGAAGTTTTCCAATTTTCCCATTTAAAAGTATGTTGGACGATTTTTGTTTACATTTTTAACGTTCATAAAAGAATCAGCTGGTAGTTTGCTTCGGAAATGTATACGTTGATACAGATGATAAAAAAATTGATTTCTTTGATCATGGCTTCATTGATTTTTGTTGATTTGTTTCAAGGACATAATTATGTACTATATAAAGGTTACATTTAGTTTAGATAAAATCCACCATTAATTAGTTAAGTGGCACAATCTATATTTCGGTAGCGGGAGCTATCGTTTTTCCTGGAGGCGTTCGTAATAATTTTTTTATTACATCTATGCCTGTCCGATGATTTGGTGTTTCGTATAATTCGACGTACGCAGTTTGAAACGTAAAGAGCATACTGCCTTTTGTGGCTGAGTCTTGAGACTAAATCCCGGTAAGATGGAAAGAGAAAAGCACATTATCAAACAGAATGTGCTGAAATGATATGATTCTTTGATCTATTTTTGTAAAAATTGATAAATTATTCAAATCCCTGATTGTAAGTTATATTTATACTATCTTTTCTACTATATTTTTGTCAAATAACACTGACCTATCATTGTACAGCCAAAACTACTCAACCTAGAACCTTGAAAATTTGCATGGACGATCCTTACAGAGTATTGGCATTCACCAAGAACGGATTTTTTTTAATTCGAGGTTTTTAGAGGTTTTTGGTGAAGCTGAAGCTTTGAAAATGCCCCATGTTAATGTAATGGATGATCTTTTGTTTAAATTTCAAATTTTATTAAATCAAGCATATTAGCTTAACAAACGGATACGTTGTTACAGCTGATTTAAAATTTGATTCCTTTTATCATGGTTTTATGGTTGTTTTGATGATTTTGTTAGGTTATTCGTACTATATAAAAGTTACATTTGGTTTAGTTTCGTACCTTATACGTTCAATCATAAGCTCATTATGTGGTACCATCTTTTTAAGCAGCGGGAGCTATAGTTATTTCCTTAGGCCGGCCTTTATGTTTTAAATTGCAATCATGCCAGTTACAATAATTTGGCAATATTCCTTTTTCATCCAATTCGACGGCGTCCCGGCTTTTCACGGAAAAATAAATGCTGCAATCAGTGGTTGATCTTAAATTATTACCACCCGCCCATATTTTAAGTTAAAAATAAGTGAATAGAGTTTGAAATACTGCCCACGGATAGCACCATAACTGTTTCGAACATTCAGCCCTTTATTGTACTTAATTGATGCCCTACTAGGCAATCTAAGGACGTAATGGTAAATCTACAAAGAAGTACCTTAAAATCGACACATTTGGTGTTAAAATCGGTCCCGCCGTATTCGAGTTATAACGGTGAAAATAAAACCTTTACTATCTACTGTGGTATCCTTGTGGTATCTACATTTGATCCTACATTCCGCCATAAAACAAACATATCTCTACATGACATATTCATTGATATAAATATTTTCTATTCAGTCCTCTAGATTGTTCATATCAAGGTTAGACGATAATTTTTATCGTGAACCAAGGCCGTAGCCAATGGGGGGGGGTTAGGGGGTTAGAACCCCCCCCCCCCCCCCCCGAAATAGTAGAAATAGCCTTGGAATTGTAGTAAAGGGGGGTGGTTAGAGGGTGAAACCCCCCCCCCCCCGAAATAGTCGGAACCCCCCTGAAATAGTGAAAAGGCCCGCGGACAAATGCATCGGGGTCCGGGAAGAGACAAAAAGGGTAAAAATGACGATAAAGGGGCCGAAAAGCACACGCGCGAGAAAAAAAAGTCACCACTTTTGACGAGCGGAAAATTCAGCGGCCAGCCCTGGGCAAACCCCTCCCCCGAACAAATTTTCTGGCTACGGCTTTGTCGTGAGCGAAGCCACGGGTTCTGCTAGTTACTGTATAATGCCATTTCCTCGGAAGCCCAATTGATATCCGGATTGTCCAATTGAGCTGTACTAAACTCCTCCTGAGCCATTGGTCTTTCTCAGTTGACCCCGAGTTGCGGTACGGCTGCCAATTTCAAATGGTCTTTGAGGGAAAAAGGGCCTCTGGGATTAAAGAGTCGAGTTCAATTTGATGCTAACATCCCAATCCCGTTACTGTACTTCATCAGTGTAAATAGTGTTTTGGATTTTATCTTAATATCCTACAGATTTTGTTACTGCAAATGACAAAACGGCCATTTAAATGGCTGTAAACAGTGAGTCGCGGCGGCGCTGCTGGCATCACTGTGGAAGCACAATGCGCGGTCAACAACCCTCAGTCACGACGCGGACGTCGCTGAATACGCCTCAGGAATGTACCGTCCGCAGCAGTGCTCTGATTGCCGCCACACCGCTACTCCGCCACCTCCGCCGCCCTGGGTGGCTACTCACCTCAGTGGCGCGCCACCACCGCAGCCCGACAGTCGCTGAATACGCCTCAGGAATGTACCGTCCGCAGCAGTGGTCTGATTGCCGCCACACCGCTACTCCGCCACCTCCGCCGCCCTGGGTGGCTACTCACCTCAGTGGCGCGCCACCACAGCAGGCCGACAGTCGCTGAATACGCCTCAGGAATGTACCGTCCGCAGCAGTGCTCTGATTGCCGCCACACCGCTACTCCGCCACCTCCGCCGCCCTGGGTGGCTACTCACCTCAGTGGCGCGCCACCACAGCAGGCCGACAGTCGCTGAATACGCCTCAGGAATGTACCGTCCGCAGCAGTGGTCTGATTGCCGCCACACCGCTACTCCGCCACCTCCGCCGCCCTGGGTGGCTACTCACCTCAGTGGCGCGCCACCACCGCAGGCCGACAGGGCGTTGAGTCTGATTATTTGTACAGTAGTTTAAAAAATGATAATTTATATACTATCAATGATAATTTATAAGAATCAAACAGAGGTATCTTCTAATGTTGCGCTCGGTGATGTGTGTCGAGCGCTGCCCAGCGTGTGTCGAGGACTTAGTTTACCATTAACTCCGCAAGCAATCAGCACCGTCGCTGTCCTCTCCTATAATTTAACTTATCTGTAACTAGTAACTGGATGTAACTAGTAACTTAACAGTAACCGTAACTGGATTTAACTGTAAATAATACTTGGACGCAACAGAAGACCCATTTAACAGCGACCTCGGCTTGATTCTTCTCTGTGCTGTATCCTAAACTCTTTACAATATAGAGCATTAAGTCGTTCCTTGGGAGGACTGTCAAAGGCGATAGGGAAGTTAAAACAGAAATTGAAAAGGAGAACACTTAGGAATTGGTCCAATTGCGGTGGAAAGGAACGTCTGGCAATAACGCATCACAGACGGGATTGCCTTCGGAATTCAAGAAATACTGCTGAAATTATTATATTTCCTTCAACGACATAATTTTTTAACACGGTCAATTACCGTAGCAAAAGTTAAAATATTTGCATAACACAGCCGTGTCCCAGATTCCAGCAACACCGAGCACAGGTGATATCGGCGGGGGGCGGCAGGGACAGGACTCGGGACGATTGACGTTGATGCATGGTCTCATTGATGCGGGTTTTGTCCGCTAACAGCCGTGCTTACGCCGGGTCACGTTGGCCCCTCGCTGTTCCACTGTCTCCACATCCCCCCACACCGTTATCATTAGGATTACACCCCGCCAAGGCGATTTGCCCCAGTCGGAGTCGCGGCCCTTTATTCGCTTTCGGAAGAGTTATGGGTTTATGCGAGGAATCTTTTGAGGGAGATTCGCCGCAAGGTCGATTTTGAGGTATTGGAGGAAGCGGTATGCGGTACACACGACGGATTAAATTATACTAGTAAACCTGTTGCTCGAAATCGAGCAATTGTTGTGTATTGATTTCAAAATAAAAATAATTATGGTTCAGTACTCTAGAACTATTTTATTGATTATATGGTTGAACTTCCTGTTATACTAAAACTTTTTACAAAAGCTTTTTAAAACTACATTTTTTGTGAATACTCAGTCATCTTTAAGGAGATGTCTATGTTTCTTTAGTGTTTTCTACGAATATTAAGAGTCCCTCAAAGGAGTTGGCTTGACCTGCCGCCACATATACAGCAGTCCACGAGAAAGTATTGGGGAGGGAGGTAAATTCCAACTTAATTATTGGTCTGACCCTCGCTGAGCTATACCATTGACTATGAATGTAGAACTTTTACATTCATAGTCAATGGCAGTGCTGGAATTACTGGAAACTGGGTTCTTTTTATTATAGAGCATCACTAAACACAAAAAGAATTGTTAAAAATATATTATTTACATGTTTACATCATTCACGGTTAGCATTTCATATAGTTGAATTTAATTAAAGTAATTTACATTTTCATGTAATTTTCTTTTAGGTAATTGCTTACAAACGCTTCACATTAACATTCACCATAAACTTCAATCGAAGCGTATACTCAACCAAGTTCATCAAGATGAAATTTTCATAGTAAATTAATTATTAATTGAAACTAGAGGACCCACGCTGCTCCGCAGCAGTAAATTTTGGTACTAAGACACAAAATCAACTCAAATCAAATAATTCTTCATTTACAAAATTAATGTTACATGCAATGGATCTTTACAACTTCAATGTGACTTGCCCGACATTTGCCTAAGTTGAAAAAGAGGTTCATATAGCTGGGCCCGGTTATGTTGGAATTTCAGAAAACCAATTAAATCACGATTATCACCAAGTTGGTAATAAATTGTTCCACGAAGGAAAACGTAGGACTTTCATGAGATATTCTGTACTTAAGTTTCCGCGGGACAGCGACATGTCAGCCCGGCACATACGACTTTACAAACTAACTATATACCATGCTAAAATACCCTCGTTGCAGACCTGTATACTCAGCGAATTTCATATGCAAAAGAACATAGTTCAAGCCAACACAGCAAGATTTAACGTGTTTTTGTAAGCTACATAAGATTAACATGGGGAATGAGTATATATCAGGTTTTCTGCCATCAAAATGGAAATATCGGGGATTTTAGACTATTATACATTAGATCTCATCTAGATGAAGACATAAACCAATTTTTATCAAGATGAATATGTTGAGAAATAAGCAAGAAAGAGAATTTTACTTATTACCCATAAGGTTAACATTGGGACAACGTACTGTGTTTACCACTTTCAATATCTCGGTAACCAATGGACATAGACCAGTGATTCAAAATCCTAAATTGTTCTTTTTTTTAGCTGAATTCAATGGTGCCAACACAAATTGGATAAATTTTGTTTTTCTATGCAAAAATTCAAAAACCCACTTTTGGGGGGGCATCCCCCTTTACCCCCCTTCCGATCGGGGGGGGGGGGGTGGTCCGATCGGGCTGGTTCACGAATTCGTCCAATTGATTACCACTTTACACATCTGTACCAAATTTCATTAATATCAGACCATAAACGGACTCAGAAAAAGAAAACCTAATTTATATATATATATATATATATATATATATATATAAGATTTGTGTTGTTCGGAATTCAGCAGAGTGCTCCAGGTACATCCGATCATAATAATCAATAGCTCAAATGAAAGCTGGTATTTCACTGAAGGTTCTTAGCATATAGAAGGTTCTAAAACTTATAGAATTTCTTAATTAGAACTTGGGAAATATATCTTCAATTGAATTCATAATTCAGAAAATAATCAAATTTATGTTTTTTGGTCGAGTAATAGAGTATATTAATGAATGCCGATCCTTGATGGCAAATCTTTGCGTGCATACCTTTAATTTAAGACCTTATTCATGAAAATCGGTCGAGTAGAAGAGCCAAACAGACTCGGAAAAGAAAAACAAAATGTTTTTTGTGTTGTTCGGAATTCAGCAGCATGCTTCAGGTACGTCCGATCTTAATAATCAATAGCTGAATTGAAAGGTGGTATTTCGCTGAATGTTCTTAGACCAAAACATACAGATTTACGTAATTAGAACCGGGGAAATATAACTTAAATTGAATTCAAAATCCCGGAAATAATAAAATTAATGTTTTTTGGTCGAGCAATACAGTAGATAAACGAATGCCGATGCCTGATGGCAAATCTGTGCGTGCATACCTTTAATTGAAGACCTCAATTATGAAGATCGGTCGAGAAGAAGAGCCAAACGAACTTGGAAAAGGAAAATCATATTTAACTCCCATAAGAAATGTACAGGGAGGAAGTTGCTTTTGTGCATAATTCGAGTAATACGGCAGATAAATGAATGCGGATGCTTGATGGCAAATCTGCGCGTGCATACCTTTAATTTAAGACCTTAATTATGAAAATCGGTTGAGTAGAAGAGCCGGACGGACTCGGAAAAGAAAAACCAATTTTTTTTAATATATAGATACCCCATGCACCAAATGAAAGAAAATTAGCCAAAACAAATTGTTATTTGAAAATCGACTGCAAATTTGTTTAGACTACACTAATGTTTTTAAATGGGTTGTTAGAATTAAACCTGATGGGTAAAGAAGAATTAAATTATGTTTTGTAAAAAAATAAAGTTAGGCTAATTGGTTTCGTGGGTTTTACGTTATTTTTGTAAAACTCTCTGAAATTCAGTATATGTGACTAAGAACTGCTTTCCCCAAATCTAGTTTTATTTGAGCTTAAGAAACTTAAGTTTAGTAGCCTAAATTTTTTATTTTCCTGATCATTAGTATATAATTAAAACCTTAGAATATTCATATGGTTTAAATTAAATTCACGTTTATTTTAAACCTTAATTGGGGAAAGCGGCCCTAAGTAGCGCATGACCCGTCTTAATCTCAAACCGAACTAACATGGTTCAATAAATCTACTTGTAATCAATGTTAAGTCTGTTTCTTTTTTTCTTTTATTTAGATTTATATAATTTATACATAAGAATTTATTTCTCCTTTTAGTATTTTTCTTTGGAATATAAACATAAGTAAATATTAAGATCTTCACACATGTGATTCAAAATAAATGTTTTTAAAACTGAATTCTGACCTTAAGTATGTATTCGGATAATAGTTTATTTATTTACATCTTCCATCAACTGAAATGCCTCCTGATTCAAAATAAATGTTTTTAAAACTGAATTCTGACCTTAAGTATGTATTCGGATAGTTTATTTATTTACATCTTCCATCAGCTGAAATGCCTCCAGCTCTAAATGCAATGGTTTCAATTCCATTAACAACATATGGCTTTGCTGAAAAACTTTGCTTACTAAATCAGCTGCTTTATTTGAAATTTCTATTCCCATGTTAAATCTTATGGACTAATACGAAACTTTAAGGGCGTCTAGGGCTCTTTGACTAAAGTCAAATCCTTTTAAATTGTATTTCCTGCAAAACTTCACGCCAAGCTCTTTCCAATGACACCAAAAACATGAAAATCGGTTCAGTAGTTTAGGAGGAGTCTTTGTAACAAAAAAACTGCTCGTGTATTAAATAAGTATAGAATAGATTCATGTCTGTAGAATTTTCAAATCGGAACTTACACACCTTTTATTTCGTGCATTGTTTAATTTAGGGACCTTGACATAGCGAGCTAATAGGCGGCATTAAGTAAAAAAAATTATTTATGATTTTTCACTACCTGAATTGATTTTAACCAACTTAAAAAGGTTACAAGTAACATAGCTTATGCCAAACTTTCTTGTATTATTTGTGTGTGTGTTTTTAAACTTTACGATTAATTAGACAATTATTGTACAATAAACTTGAAAATGGCTTCATGAATTCCGAAATAGAGAACGATTTTTCATTGAAGTCAGTCAGTCTACAACATACTACGTAACCTTATTTCAATTGATGTTTAATTAAAATACGCACAATAACTAGTTCTATGAATTAAACTGTACATACTGTGTGATGAAAAAAGAGCAAAATCTCCGACTTCGATTCGTCCATTTGTATTGAGCCGAATTAAACTATTGAGGTTGCATTAAAATTACAAATTCTACATTTTTATATAAACTCTCCTTGACTAGCTGCTACCATGATTACGTACAATATGAAATAGCCTAATATTATATACATATTATAGCAGTGGAGGCTTCGACTTCTTAAGTCGATACAAAAGAGTACCGATGATTCAAGAATTCAGTACAAGGGCCGTTTATATTGATTGATTGATATGACCTTAAATTTTGCCCAATCATGAAAACAACGAGGAAAAATAGAACTGTTGTATTTCTGACGTCAATATACCGGCAACTGCTGAGTTGCGCATCGTGTAGACATTTTGTTAATATTTGACAAACATCAAAGAATGTTTTTGAACCTTGACCATCAAAATAGCCAAGTATATTTTGAGTGAACCTCTATAGAACCAAGAAAAGGTGTAATACGGTAGGACAATTTGTATTTGTGTGCACTGTATTTCTCTTAACTGAGTATGAGTAAGGATAGAATGTACAAATACGAAATAACTAATATTGAAAATCAATACAACGCAGGATATTTACTTTCCGCAATGTCGTCAGACAAAATTTAGTACCGTATCTTCGAAATCAAATGGCTTGTAATGAAAATTTTACTAGCTTTCCTCTTATTTTCTTAATCTCCACCACAAAAAAATGTATTAAACTTTGTTTATTGCTCATCGCAACGGGTATTGAAGAACAGAGTCCACTTGGGTTTCCTCATGTTTTACGAATCAACGCTACGGAATATAAAAATTAACTGAGGTTCTTTACGCATTTAGTATCATAGAGAAAACGGCCATAGTGAATGGCCACGGGTCGATCTAGTGACAGTCGTTATTGGGCGAGCTATTTGTGACTTATCAATGTGATAACCTTCGCCGCCGAATCCGCCCGTCCTTGTTTGCGGCGTGTTATTGAAACTCGTCAACATTCACGCTCCAATAAAGCCGCAGTGTTCTAAACAATACTACGAACCCATTGTTTGCTTACACCCTGTATAAATATTTCTCACATACCACAATACTGTAATAACTTGCGGTTACGAGGAAAAGTTTACCGACAATATACAATAACAATAAATCCGTGTATCTCGCACATTCCGAAACATATAATAAAACAACCATGAGAGTATATAAATAATTGGAGCCAATTGGACTGTATGTAAACTATTGTTTTCATATGAAATCCTTGGATTGAAACTGCTGTTTGCATAAAGACTATAATTGGTGTATGGGAAAGTGACGAAAATAATGTGATCAGAAACATAACTAGGAGTTAATCGTAAAACTAGTAAGACGAATAACAAAAAAATAAACGAATAACCACATCGATTACTGAACATTTATTCATGTAATTTTACCTTTGCGAATGCATGAAAATACAACCAAGTTACATGGAGCTCCAGGGAATAAAAAGGTAAAATAACTCGACAATAGTTAATTATCGGAAGCTCAGGAAGTGGAAATAGTACCACCAAGCTAGTCTTTTCGGCAACGAATCGACAATATTGCTCAAATCAGATGTTGCCACATACACTAAACGTCCCACCTTGAAAATTTACACGGGGTTTTTTATGAGAAAGCTGCGGAAAATATAATTTAAATTTATGAAGAGAATAACATAAAATAAATTAGGCATCGGTGAGCGTGGCCAAGTAGCGCGCAGACGGTGGAAGACAGAACAATAACTCCGTTCCACATAGTTACGGTGAAAGCCTCACAATTTTACCGTTTCCACTGTTTTCTACGACGTCGTGTCACTTTACTTACGAACCTCCCTCATACAATATGTATTCGTGTTCGGCCTTGACGGCAACCGGGTGGAAACTATACATTATTAAAACGCACTTAACGAGCTTTTGTTCATCGTCGGTGTGAAATCTCTTAACCCGTGTATTACTTTCTGTGTAAGGAATACAATAGAAAATCTACCTTTAAATCAATAGATGGTTAAGAAAGAGCGATGAAAATTTTTACCCAATAATGTAAACATTAAATGAGGCTAAAGCTAAATCTGAGTTTGTACAGTTTCAAAATCTCAATCAGCGTATGTTTATTGATTGCCGTAATAACACAGTAATAACACCGAAAACATTTAAGTAAACCTTTTTGAAAATTAACGGAATGAAGAGTTCAGCTACATACAATATAAGATTAAAATGTTTTTTAAATCACTGAAGGCAAAAAATGAGTACCGGTAACACGATGCGCTGAAAAATACTGCAATTAATTCATTTTAGTACCGGAACTGAACATGAGTATTAAAACGTTCCTTCCTCTTCAAAATACAAGCTATATCAATGTATTTACACGCTCTATGGTTGCCCTACTTTAAAGTATAAACATGGTTTATGACTGACTGATAACCGGCACAACACGGAAACAATTCCAACATAATCAAATGACAATGAACTGGTAAATTACATTCGCATTGCAGCCTGATTGAACGGATAAACTACAATGAAATCATAACGGCATTAGAACATGTATTCCGCAAGGGTTAACCTTGGGAATAACAGGACATTCATTTGTTTCCAAACCTTTTTGTGAATGAAATTCAGAGGTTACACCGCATAAAATCGTTAACTTCAATATGAATCAGAGGTTAAACCGAGGAGAACCCTCGTAATAAAACATTGTCTCCACCATAAAGCGATGAGTAAGAGAGTGGAACCAATAAACAATGGCACGATAGCAGCTTCAATGTAGGGTTCATTCACCGAGAGTTATTGCTTTGAATGTCACATGGAAATATTTACGGCTTATAAAAATACCCTCACCACCGCAGCACACCTGCATATGCAGCTAAACCTCACATTTTGGACTGTATTACTCAAATAAATAACAAAATAAATTATGTTTTCATAGCCAATAATTCAATTATGTAAACGAAATAATAGCTGCCATTAAACACACTAAACACACTATTTGACGAGCAGTTTTTAATTTTTAGCACCAAGAAACTACTTGATGAGTGTTGAAATTCCGATGGAAAGGAATCTGGCGATTATGCTAAGTGTGGTACGATTGCGACTTCAAGGCCCTGTTACACAATGGTACGGCGGCATCGCTAGCGCTGCGAGGGGATCCACTCAAAGGTTAGCTGCAGTGTGAGCTGAAGTATCTCTATACTGTAGGTGCATCCCAGCTGTAACGAGGTTTGATAACCCATATAAATTTGGTCATCGATCGAGCTCGGTTCCTCCCTTAGTCTTGTAAGTTATAAATAAATATCAATGATTGAGACAAATAAATTACAAAATTGAAAAAAGGGGTTATATGATAAGGGTTATCGTGAGAGACGCGAAACAATGAGAGCAAATGCGACGATAATTTTGCAAGAAAACATTACACGATTTTGTAATTGCTTATACGTTAAATTCCAATTGTATAATGCTAACATTTTTTATCATATTTAATGTACTCGTCAAAATTACTCATTAATGACACATGGTTTGAGTTTTCAGATCGAAATACAGCACCAATATAAACGGGTATCTAGCACGCAATTATAAAAACCTATAATAGGCAAATCGCAAATCTCTTTCAGATGTTAAAGAGTTGTGCAGTACTTGGTATGCAAACTTAAATACTTCAAAATAAGTCGGATTTCCAAACGAAATAAAATTCAATAAACATTTGAACAACCTATATACTTTCCAATCTCGCCGAGCCATCCCCGAGTTCATTTCCACCCGCCACACTCCAGGCGGGTCTATCGACCGGGGCCTCTGTTTTCCCAGAAGTGTCATGTCAAAGTCAGAGCGCCGGGCGCCGCCGCCGCGCTGCACGCATCCCTCATTGTTTTGACCCCGAGACACTCATTACCGTACTTTTCAATAACCGCCCCCTCCCCCCCCCGGCCACCCCTCGCAGTGTCGACGGATGATCATGATCGGGCCGATGATGGCTGCACGGTCGGTTCCCTTTGCATTGTCCCAGCGCCTGTATGGTTGACTGAGTTGACTCGGCGTAGGGATGGTTCGTACGAGTCGCTCGATGACAATAAATGGGAATTCCGTTTCAACGATCCCTTTTTAATGAGCCATTGTCTTCGAACACGAACCAGGGGTCCTCCGCCCGGATGAATGGGAAACGTGAGAGTTCGAAGATATGTCAGTCAGTGAAGAGCAATTACATTGTTAAACAATAAAAATTAATAGTTTTTGAGATTTAGATTGGAAGTTAAACCGCACAATGTATGAATCTACCAAATTGGGTTACCAAAACCTACCATAACCTGCCACAAAAATATGGATTTTAATACAAAAGAAACAACTGATTTGTTGACGGTCGGTTTTCAAAATATACTTTAAGGTCCTGAAGTAAACCTGCATAATATAATTTAATAATTCCCAAAATCATGCATACTTTTACACCTTCACTGGTGTTATATAATATAAAGGCAAACCTTACGAGTGTCAGCTAAACGAAAGCTAAGTGTATTATACACTAACATGTTAAAATCAAATAACTATAGACCTACTACTTAGTATAGTATAATCTATATAGTTCACGCAGTATAGTTCTTTGTATCAAATAAATCAATCGTGAAGAAGTTATCCTGAGCGTTGTGCGTACAGATCTCCAGCACAGGTCGTGTAGACGTGTGGAGTGTCTCCTGGTGTGTTCGCGGAATCGCCGTAAAGCCGAGGACAAGGAACACTGCGACTGTAAACCGGGTAATTCCCGGCCCATCCGCCCTACACGACCTACAAAGCACAATGCCAGCCCTGCCTCGCACGGGAAACGCACTTCAACAGGAAAGCGATTCAGACGCACTTCGCATCTTCCCGGTGGCGGTCTGAAATTTATGCATTCTGTGCGTATTCGTCATCGGTGAATTGGTTGAACTTTAAGGTATCTGAATGACTTTCAATTCTAATTACAGTATTTATCAAACGAGTCGCCGAGATAGCTGAACGTAAAATAACATTCAGGGGTTTTACGGTGTTCGTTAGGATATATCAATACAGTATTTTTCTTCGACTTGAATCAAGCTTTTAGGCCAATACCTATCTTCATTACGCCATTAAAAACAACCACAGTCTCACACGCTAAAAGGACACAAAAACACACTACACATACACTAAAGGAGGCACATTATAAGAGGCACGATAAAATTTATTGCTCTCTTTATATTGATTTTCAATCGAAAGGCAAGTATTTTTGAAGATGTAAGAATTAAATTTTTCCAAATAATATGAAAAAACAACAATTAAGATTCACTAACAATATTTTTGTTCAGTTTCAATTTTAAGGGCGCAGTTAAATATTTTGAAGTTTTAAATTGTTATGTTTGTATAATAAGGTTCATTTAAATTAACAAACAATAATTCCAAGAAATGCTCTTACGCATGTAATACCGACAAAACAAAAACTCACAACAAATTAACACTATTATGATTTTACTCTAGTTACAACTAAAATACAGGATTTTCCTAAGCCAAATTTACCCCTTGGTGCAGCTATGCCTTGCATTAAACCAAGCAGTCTTTGCAATATAACGTATAAATGGGCCTCCCGTGCCTAGCTTTCCGTCCATCCATATTTATATGTTTTGAACCAATACAAACATAACTTTTAAATTACTTGAAGAACCAACTTCAACCTTGGCGTTCATATTAAGATCATTTGGACCTATTTTTGTAAGGAGTATTTGTCACGTTTCTATAAAGTACAAATATTAAATGGAGTCAATTTTTATTTTTTATAGCTTGATTGCTAAATGCAAAATTTCACTTCATTTCTATAAATGCAAATGTTTTGTAAGGGTTTAAAACAAATGTCTGAAATATTAAAATAGTCATGTTTTTACCACATGCAAAAAATACCTTAAATTTGTAGTAGGCCTAGTGACTAAAGCAAATCAAAATCCCCACTGTTATTGTGTAAAACCATACTTGACGTTAACATTTTTGGAGAGAAAATTAAATTGTGCTTTTTTCCACAATTTTCAGTATTTGAGATATTAAGATTTGGAAATTGACAATCACCACATTTTGCACTAGGTAGAGACTTGATAACCCGTTCCAAAATATGTCTTGGTATTATTTATTAGCACCAAGTATAAGATAGTACCAAGTGTTTCAAACGTTAATATCAATTAGTCAGAAACACAACAGATAAGAGGTCGGAAACAAAGCACGGGAGGCTTAAAGTTATGTAGGAAAATCTGTTCATTGTGATGCGAGGAATTAATCCACACAGGAGACCATTTTGTTTAGAAGCATCCTGTATATTATGGAAATAAATAATACTTCCCAGAAGCATGGAGGACTTATCCCATTCCGTCGTTTACGTACCTGAAACAAGAGAAAATACGATTAGCTACAGAATTAGAAAATTGGGGAATAAATCAAATTGATTTCTTTGAAAATATTAACAAATTTGCAATGAAACATTTTATTGACCATTACTCATTTAGCAAAACCTATATGAGTTACAAGTTATTTTCTTTCAAAGTAAACCATGACGAATTAGGCACTAAAAAAACACATTAAACTTAAAATTTGAAATAATAAAATTACAATCCACTCGTGTCGCACATGAATCAAACTGCCGACACCCGCACCCCACCAACAGACGCATCCGAGGTGACATTACCGTACTAATTGCTGGCCGGCCACAACCCCGCGTCACGTCCCGTCCATCAGTCGCCACGCTGCACCGGGTGACGTCACGTACACGTGACCACGTCACCGTCGCAGGTAACGCTGCAACGTGTCACGGCGAGACCATACCATCTGTGGTCGATGGGTCAAAAGTAAACAAATTTTACAGCTTTAATACCACGAAGTAATAACAATGAATACACAAACGTTTGTGTATTCGTTGGTAATAATTAATTACACTCAAAGTTTTGCTAAGTACTCGAATTAGAGTCGAGTAGTTACACCCTCAGTTTGTGTGAAATTGATACACGCGATGGAATTTTACGGTCTTCCATAAACATTTACCATCATCTTTACATACACCCATCACAAAATCTGTTTCTATTACTCGAAATTGTTGTTAGTCATTTATACATTTCAATTTACTTTTTCTAGGAGTTTAGATTTGTTCTTACTGATCCTTAATGGGACAGTTTTTTTTTAAATTCATTTGAAAACTCAATTTGTTGCAAGTGAAGCAGGTGATGAAGCTCACCAGGCTGACCTTTTGTAGGGCTATAAAGGCATAATATTGAAGATGCCCTGAATTATCGTCACTAAAAAACGCAGCTTTCATTTCAACTCAAGAACTCTTCCAAGTTCAATAATTTAAAAATAGTACATTTTATTTGATTGATATCTACTATTTTTTACATGTTGATATTGAAAAAGTATAAAAACTCTCAAAACACTCGACTCAAAATAAGCTCGAAATTCGCGGAGCATTTCTTAAAACTCCACTCGACTAAAAAAAAAAAAAAAAACGACTCGCACATCCCTCCAATTTTATATATTAAATATGTATAGTTTTAAAACGATTTCCATCAAGTTTTACGGGATCCGGCCATGGATTAAAACATCTCACCGGTTTTCCCCCGTATTTCACGACCATCGGACAGCCGAACACCGAGGTCACGACCGTTACACGTCGCGTATTTATATCCGTATTTGCGTGCGGCCGAACGTGCCCGACCGCGGGGACGGCGGCTCCCGGTGATCCCAATTAGCGGATGATTGTTTGCACTGCAACCATCGCTGCAACGCCACGGCACGGCTCAATCCGACCTCACGTACCGTCACTGGAGGTGGCGGATTTATGGGGATAAACTGTGAGTTTTGATCGAGGTGACGATCGTGTTTTAGAGTTTCAATCGCGGATTCGTCGTAAATTACCGACGTTTTGTTTGTGAGTAAAAAATTTCAAACTCGATACTGATTGTTCTAGCGTGACTGACAGATATTTTGGTTGGACCAGGCGCTCAGTTAAGCGACGACTCCGATGCATAAAAAATCATTTACGAACGTATCATGACACCTTAAAAATTCTCGAGGACATTTCAATTGAAATGTTTTACAGTGCATATTATTATTCTAGGTCTCAATTTCTTCCTCGTGCTCTTTCATTTTTAAATCTTAATTGTATTAAACTTAAACTTGCACATGTTAAACGTTAGTTTCCTTTAAGTAAATTTTGCAAAACGTTTAATTTGTTTTGAATTTGAAAGTCGTTGGGATTTTCTAGTTTTCTTATTGATTTATTTTAATTATTTACTCTTGCTTTTTGCTCAACACAAATGTAAAATAAATGGGTTAAACAATCTATCTGAAGAGGCAAAGATTGTATGTACTCTATGTATTTATGCGGAACGCCGTAGGCTAACTGTACACAGTTGGGCCATGGAATTTTCAGGAAATGCCCATAATTGTATCAGCTTTTGCACCTCTGATTCTCTATTTCCTTTAAAACTCCTACGGCTATTCCCCCTGGGCCTCTGGGGTATCCAAAGATTCAATAAATAATAATACAGTACCATATGTTGGGAATTTCTGCATGTTTTTTATTTGATCTCGTTTGAATAAACTGCTGATTTAATTTAATGTTTAATCATGTTGTTCAGTAGTATAAATATTTTATAAAATACTTATGTAAATAGCTCCAAACGGGTGAAAACGGCGTAATCTGCTAGTAAGAAAATCACTTGCCTCTAGCAAAAAATATCAGCAACCCTAAAAATCTATAATAACCCCTTCGCAAAATCAAGTGTGAATAAATTTTCAAATAAAACTTAACAAATATTGGCCACTCGAGTATCGTCGTTATTTGACGGTCCGGAAGGAAGCTATTCGGCACTAGTACCTGTAGAGATGTCCGCCGCTGCCACATAGGGGCGGTCGTGGGAACGGGACAGTATCTCACCCCGTCCCCTCCGCCCACTCAGAGCGGATACGGAAGTGATCGTATCGCGATCGGAACCAGCGTCAACTTCCGGATCTCGCCGGTGATAATTGAGAGATAATTGTCATATAGGCCGCGCTGATAAGAAAAAAGTCGCTTAAGTATTGAAAAAAATCACATTTCTAATATTCCTAACGGAAGGACTGTATTTTTAATTCAACTTGTTCTTCTACAGACATTGGTGATTTAATCATAATTTACATTACATTTTTCTAATTATTTTTAAGATGTTTTTTATACAATAAAAATAATAAATCCTAAAGTCTATCTCTCAAAAATGGCTTCGGTACAAGGATTTCATTCAAAAGCTGCAAAATAACAATTTTTTTTCTTAGTAAGTGTTCTAGGTAACTTACAAAAACAAAATATATAAAAGTAAAAAGGAATTTTAGTCATTTAAGCCTTATAGGTTGCAATGATGGTGACGGAAATACGTACATAAACTAAGTAAAACCTGTCAACTGGAAATCCATTTCATTGTAGTTGAATAAACTGCACGGTAAAATGAAATCATGAGCCTCGAAAAATAACTTGGCGGATAAGATTCAATAAAATAATTAATAATCAGCTAAAATAATAATCAGCTTAAATAATCATCTGATTTTGAAAACTTAAAGACACTCGTTAACAGAGGATTAACTATGTTTTTAGAAAAGTGGCCAAGCTCCCATTTGATAATTGCTAAAAAAGCTTTTTTCGGCCATCCGCCAAGTTGTTTTGCACAAGGCTCACCCGGTCTACCAGGTGCTTTAATATAAGTAGAGTGAGAACAAACGTGCCATATTCAAATAAAACCGAGAACAATTGAAACTTTACTTCTATCAAGTCTGAAAACAAACACAAAGTCTACAGTATTAATGAGTAATTATTAAAGCATAGGGACTTTTAAACTGTTTTCATTTTTACTGACGCCTGGCGTAATGTTGGCGTAAACCGATTCTACGAGACTTCTTTTCGTTTACTTGTGCTCAAATCCACGAAAGCGTATAGAGGCAGGCCTTGGCTGCAGAGTCGTTAACGCTGGTTATCTGTATCGTGCTGTACTGTTTACACCGCCACAGCTTGACACGTGCAAAACGGCCACGGTTAACTGCGACATTCCGACGATAAACACTTGACTTAAGATGACGTGTGCCTTCGTTCAACCTACTAAATCATAGATTTTTTCTCTGTTTTTATTTGTTTTAGTTCCTGTGGGGGTTTTCAGTCTCTTGGAACGATAAAACTAAGATTAATCATCAGTTGATCTTAAGATAAACTTTGCTAAACGTAAGTGTCAGTACAATCATTCTTTTACTGTGGTACAAAGGAAGTGGTGAATTTGAAGAAGTAGGCAACATTGCAAGAGTTAGATCATATTAGAACTGTTAGTTAACTAACTTGTTATTTTTCTTTTTCTTTTTTTAACACGTTCGCATGGCCGAATTGTTCTGTAGTTAGATACACTTAACACATGAAAAATCATAGAATGAATTGTGTTTGGCAATGTTTGAATCCCGGGAACGAGATACATACCAATTCCGGGAGAAACCTAACCAAAACGCTGACGCAAACCAATCTATAGTTCCTATAAATCAAAGTGTCTAATCTAACACCATGTCAAACCAAAATATAATTTGACGCAGAAAAAAGACAATACGACCAACATTAATAAGACTGGTAAATTGTATTTCCACAAAAAATAATAAGGGACGTAAGTCATTTTGAAATTAATTACAATGACTTAAGTCACCCTTCGCAATTCTTTCCCATCAACGGAGTACTTCCTCCCCTCCGGGTAAATTGTAACCGATGTTTATCAATAATGTCGAGCCATCAACAGCGGCGACTCCTCTGATTAAATATCGCGACGTGCCGGGAGGGTAGGCCGGGACCCTGCAGCTCCTCTCGCATTAACTGATTTAATTCTTTCGTTAATATAATCTTTTAATGACCAATTGTGTGGTATGATTTATCTTTTTACTGTGCAGTATGATCAATCTTTTTTACAAAACAAAATCAAAATGTTTAAGAGTTCCCAAAATTGCAGGCCAATAATAATATTATGAGCACGCACATTTCTACTTGTATCTATGTAATTATTATAACAGAATAAAATTATCATAACGTCAAGATTTTTCTTACTGCGAGGTGAATATGAAATCAAAGTTTTTTTGGGAACATCAAATTGATAGTTAACACAAAAATGGATTATTAATTATGATGGGAAATGCTACGTTTCCCAGCGTATATTGTAAGAAGTCCCTTTGACTACAAAATCATATTAAATGACGATTTGACTCAGTGCTCAGTCAATTAGCACTCGTTTCAGGCGACTAAATCAAGTGGCATCATTTAAATCTAGCATGCTCTTGTGCTATATAGGTTTACACGATTAAATTAAAAATCGTTAAATGCACTAAATTATGTTTTTTTATGTTTCTAAGAAGGCAGGATAAACATTTCAAATTTAAAGATCACTGCGTTTAGTACTATCTGTTGTCGCTTGTCCTGAAAAAAATTTCATACCTCAAGGAGAAAAACTAATTGCTTATTAGCAACCCTTCATTTTTGTTCCAAATCCAAAATAAATTAATAAAGCACACAAAAAAGTTGACAAAATACCACCAATTTAAACGACAGACTGTCTCATAGAATGGTACTCCTCTTAGATGTTAGCTAATAATAATAATCCTCAATTTCCTGCACATATTTTCAAAATTTTCCTGTAGACGACAAACTTTAAGAAGCCTTTTCGGCAAGGATTTCCTTAAACCTTTGTGGAACAAGTCCTGAACAATTTTCATCATCATGAAAAATTTTCGTGAAATTTACAAACTTTTTAGCTTTTCAAGAGCTGTTCAGAAGCACGAAACCTTTACCGATCCCTGTACCAAAACCCGACTCCACCATGACACACGGCCGGCGCATCCACCGCCATATCGCTGCGGACGGAAGCCGCCAAGCCGAGCGCCCATAAACTCGGTCCTCCCGCGCCTCCTGCATACAAACGCCGTAGACAATACCCGCGACCGGACGTCGACGCGCCTTGCGATGACGATCACGTCGTATTAAAATTCCCCGCGGATAGAATCAAGATGGCGGCCACCACCTGTGGGGGGGACCGGGGGCGGGGCTAGACTAAACACCTAACGAGTACCTGTCAATGTAGACACAGCCGACTGGTTAACGGCGTGGACAAGTCAATCGACGGAGTGATATCGACGGCGGGTGGGGGAGAAGACTGATCGTGAAGCGAGAGGGCAGACTGTTCATTTTATTAAATTGGAGTTACTAGAAATCTCGTAACAGAAAACTCTATCAAAGGTCAACTGATTCAATAAAAGGTGCACTTCAAACGGCTTGGTCATGAGAACCCATAAAACAATCCAGTTAGTGTTTAATTAATTGGGCGCAGATCTTTTTCAAACATGGATAATTTGGGCGGAACTCATTTTAAACAAATCAGCAGCCAATTCTCCGCTTGAAACGTTCTATACCAACACTGGTGTCTCATCTCCTCTACAGCTAGGAGCAATCACTACCATCCCCTCCAGTGTATTCGCGGTACACAGCAGTGGCGTAGTGGGGCGGGAACGGCGTTCTCACACTCGTTTTCAAAAGTCTGTGAAAATCCCTGTGCCCCGTTTAGGGGGAATTTGGGAAAATAGCTAAACACAATAAGCGTTCCCATACTAGAAAACTTGCCATACGCCACTGGTACACAATCATTTATCTACTCGTGATTTGCTCCATGGCATTTTCACTTCACGCTGTTCACTTCACGCTGAAAATATCATTAAAAAATCAAAGCCAAATAAAGCAACTACCAAAGTTTTTTTGTAATTAAAAATACCAAAGTCAATGCTCAAAAATTAAACATGGGTCAATTTAACATTGAAAAATGTACTCTTTCCATCGGCAAGAACTATTGTTAAGGTACCGACCGTGTTAACTTCGCCGGGGTTAACACTATCGGAACAAGGCGCGGCAAGAGAACAATATGGACATTCGCGTGTTACCCGCTGTTTCGCGCGAGCTTGTTAAGCGAGTGCTAAACCTACACTTACACACTACATACTCCCGCCAGCGTTGTCTGCGGGAGTGCGGTATGTGCGAGTGGAGTGAACCAGAGCCGAGGACTGGTACTGGCGATAATCACGGATACTGAGGATGTACGCACGCGCCTCAGGCGATGCGGACACGCTAGGTGTGTAGTGTAGTCTTGTATGGAATGAGCGTCAGACCGTCTGGGAGTTTACATCATCATGATTTGCTGTATTGATTTTATAATTTTTTTTAGATGGTACAATAAAACCTCACAAAAGTTCTGTGACGGCAATCAAAAGGTATAAAGCAAACCAATTGAAAGCGAACTATGACGTTCCGAAAAGCGATTGCGTGGCGCATTGTGCAAAACAAGACGATTGTGGCGCATGAAAAAGAATAAGAATTTTTAAAAGGCCTCTGCATTGTTTATAAGAATTTAGAAACATCACTAGCTTTGGATGGAACTAAAATAAGATTTCATGAAATATTCCTCAACTTATCAAAAGACTTTCCACCTCAAAAATCCGTGAATTAAAGTGATTTACACATACGACAAATAATAAAATACAACCCCTGTTCCACGAACATTTACGAACGTGAAAATCAATTAAAACCCTAAATTGGCCTCCTCGTCGACGGTACAAAGCGGGAACGGTACCCGCCGCGTCCGGCCAGTGGTCCCGGCGACCATGTCGAATACGCGGGGAAAAAATGTGTGTCATAATGATATGAAGAGCGTTGCGAATAGCGTAACTGTAGTCGGAACAAATCGTCCACCTCGCCGCGCCGCGGTCGTCTCCCGGCCGCGGCCACAGCGGGGTCAGCGCGACCGACGACGTCGTGCCCGGCGGCGGGTCGCTGGACGTGCGTCGAGCTCCGAGTAAGAACAACCCGATCGTATTAAGTCTTTAATATTCGTATATAATTGAAAGAATATTTTTCTAAATAAAAATCGTCTTACAACACTTAAAAATACATTTACACTTAAACTGCATTTACATACAAGATGGTAAATAGACACCAATGGAGGAAAACGACGATCGATTTCGATGGGTCACACCAACCATCAGGCCCAAGAGAGACTATCATTATTTGGACACTATCATTGGTATGAGTCTCTCATTTGGCCTGATGATTGGGGTAACCAAGCAAAATTGATCGCAGTTTTCTACCGTTTGTGTATATTTAACATCTTGTATGTGAATTCACTTTAAATGTAAAAAATATTTTTAAGTGGTATAAGACGTTTTTTATTTCCAGTGAATACAACAACGTGTATAACATGCTAATCAAGAAAATTACTTTTCTTTAAACTGAAATGGTTTAAGGGGGTTGGTGCGCCCTTCCTCTATCCAATATTAGCTTATGTCCCTTTTTCTCAGGAAACTAATCATGAAATCATTATGCACTTTTTTTTATGAAAAAAACTCACTTTTTTGGTAAGCGTGTGAAACCTAAAAGTAGCATTTCTACAAAATATTAAGTTTTCATAACAACATTATTAAATTTTGAGATTTTTTCCAACTATTAACAATAGGTACATACACAATTAAGCATAAAATTTTCAAAGTTATAATTTGCATATACTTCTTTATAAAAATATACATCAATTATTTTTTTCTTTTTGTTTAACTGCTTACATTTTTTGGCAATATGATCAGTAAATAAATAAAAAAAAACGGGCCTCTCTATAATCCAATAAAAGTATAAAAAAGTAAAATGGGTGTCCCCGCAACCGGTCGCCGTTTATTTTAAGTGGGCCCTCCCACCGAGTCTACGGGGAAGAATCGAAGACACGTAAGGCTTCAAAAATACGGCTGAAAAAATACTTTCCAGCAGCAAAAGTTTTAATTTATTTTTGGATTTTCTTAATGTTAGGTTTGAGACATTCATTAATCATCAATAATTCCCAAATATAGGCTCTGTACAAGGTTAAAAAGTTTTTCCCAATGAATGATACGGACAATTTTTACATGCACGAGATTTTTATACCTATTTTTGCGCTTTCGCAAAGTTTACATACACTTTTTTTATTTCCTTGGCACTATTATTATAAAACTAGAGGAAAAAGATTAATTAAATTATGGACTCCACCACCATATATTATTATTGTATTAATAGTGATGTAGCCTACCGCTTTGGTCTTGGACATTTAATATAATGCCTTTAAACTCCGAGGGAAATGTTTGTAATAGTTTCCAAAAAAACTTGTTACGTTTAAACATTATTTAAGTTCATTACGTTCATTAATTGTTACCTCAAAATATTGATGATATTTTTATTTTATGATTTTTATCAACTCTGATTCCAGATATAGCCTAAATAAAACCTGTGGGGAGTTTTAAGCTCAATAATAAAATAAACTGGAAAAGAAACATGACGCGGTTCTGCTTAGTGCATTAGTAATGTACTGATGATTACTTTTTAATAAAAGTTTCAGTTTTTCACACAAAACTTACGTTTTCTCTGGAACTATTTAAGCTAGGCCTAAAAAAACCCTTACATTTTTACCAGTTATTTGTTAAGTATAAACGCAAGTTTTATCAAAGGGGTGTATGGTGTTGGTTAAGTTTCTGCACTCTTTACAACTGTTTTATTTGTAAATGTTACTGAATTCTTCAGTTATTCTTAAGTAATTAAAACCCCTAAAGCACCTTATTTGAAACCGTGTCAAAGTGTTGTCCACGTTACTACAAACGTCCCACAAAGATTTCACTGACATTTGTTTTAACAATAGGCTAACATTACTGTTATATGAGGTACCTTAAATGCAGAACTATGAGTGAAACCATTTTTGTTAAAACAATTGTTTCTAGTAATGATGTAAGTATAGTGTAGGAAATTAAGTACCATATAGAAAGTGTAATGGTTGATCACTAGTAATATATATTGTATTATTTAATATTTACCAGCTTTTGTTTCTTCAGCATAATAACAACCCCGTTCTTGCCGTAATCACACGTAAAAAGATATTTCTGTATTGTTAACATTTATTTTTTGTGAGTAATCAATAATAGGTTTCGAATTGATATTCTAGATAATTAAATCAAGAGGGCAAGAGAGTTGGCTGTGTATTTCATTAAACTGCTTTAGCTTTTTTGTAATCAAGATGATGCTTTACAATTCAAATCAGATTAAAAATATTAAGCAATTATGTTTCATTATATATACAATTTCTTAAATTTTTAGATGCAGAGGGGTTGTAATAGTTTTTGGGGCTGAGAAAATGCAGTGTGTGAACAAATAACCAAAAAATAACCTCAGCCAAGGACAGTAAATTAACTAAGGAACCAAAAAAGTAGTTTTCTCCCTTTCTCTCATTTTCCCCATTTCGTAAATAAATTGTAGGCCCTCAACACAAACCGGCACAATATTAACATGCCCACGAGTCACATTAAAAAAGGTGAAATACTTATAATTTGATTAAATAAATAGTTATGTTAATCAAGTATTATTTTGGTTTACTAACTATCATTCCCATTTTCATTATGAACATTTTTATAAAAATTTACAAGGTACACTGCAAAACTCAAAATTTGTCAATAAAAATAACCAAATTGCCCATAAAATTAAAAAATAACCTGTTACAAGCCTTGAAATGGAATTTCAACGACATATTACAACTTCAACAACTACTGCGTATAAATAGTTTCCAGGAAATCGTAAATTTTATTTTTTGTTAAAATATGAAGAATAAATCTATTAATTAAAGGGTATGTAATCACAAAGAATAAAATCATCGTATTGTGCCTTATTTGTGTTATAAGTGTCTATGCACAGAAATAGATTTAAATGTGTTTTGACTACATATATTTTAAATAGTGCATTAACTCAAGTGCGCTGGAAAGTAAAACTACCCTTTTGCAGCGAAACTAAATTTAATATATTTGTCGAATTCACGTTGAAATATAATAATAATAATAATAATAATAATAATATTAATTGCTAAACAATTGTACAATTGCATTGCATACATCATTTTTAACTTATCCATCTTAGTAAATTAATTCTTAATTTTCTTATCATTCTTCACAAATTTATCTTCATTTTCATTAAGTCTTCAACTTTATAGATTGCCTCTTGTAAATATATTTTTTATTTTATTTTTAAATATTTTAGTATTTTTTCATTTTTTAATTTGTTTGGTAATTTATTACAGGAAATAATTTCATTGTATTGCAAGTGCGTTTTTTAAATAATTCTGTGTTGTGATGAGGTATGACAAGGTGGGATTGACTTCACCTTGTAATATGAAATATTAACAGTAAATCATGGTATCACCAGAATAGCAAAGCTCAGTTATTCTGGTGATTTTGGACTGATCTCCTGAGAACAATATGCACGGAAATGCTAAGTCAAGCCCGACCGTTCGCGTTACGAGAGCGGGGTTGCCACTCGAAGATTTAAGGAGAGGCACGAACTCTAACATTAGACCAACCAACAGCATGCATGTATATCGGACATTCATTAAAATCACATGTAGGCTATAGGCTATAGGCTATGTCCCCACGATTCACCAGCGTACAAATCCGTCAGCGCGTCTTATCAGAGTAAATACATTTTTGAGTGCAGTCTATTAACAATATATACATTAAATTATATCGAGCTCAAAATCAAAAGTTTATTGTGGAATGTAACAATGAAAATTAAATTCAAAATTTATAAGACGTATATATAGATATAACTTTAAGGAGCATTACCTATATGTACACAAAATTAATTCGCCAAAATAATTATTTAATTGTCTAATATATAGGTTTTAAGCAACAGCTTTATTTGTTTTTAGGCTATATTATACGCTCTTATTAAATTGTACAATACATATTTAAAAATATATATTTTCGGCTACATCATTTTAAATGACAAACTCAAAAGTACGGCAATAATTTTAAAGTTACAAAGTTATAAAGATACACTAAAAAGTCCAGGGATAATTTTAGAATAAGACAAAAATTTTTTATTTTTATGATTTGATTTTACATCAAAATCTTCAATGAATTTAACTTTTGCAAAATTACACGATTCTGCATTTAATTGCACAAAAAAGGAATCCCTCGAAAATAATATCGAAGAAATCATTAAATAACCCATTCAATACACATAGTTTATTGAAAGTAAGTATAATAATTTTAGATATCAAAGCTACTAAGAGGAAATTCCGCATTATCCGCTGAAAAATTATAATCTCCAAAAACAGGTCGCTATCGAACGAAAGATAAAGTTATCCAGCAGAAAACAAGTTTACTATCTTAATTCCCTTAATTTTGTTTTTCCGCTGACAAAATTAGCTCCGATAAAATTTTACATAAGAATTTAATTTTAAACCGAATGCAAAATATTTGCAATAATTAAGTGTATTCTTAAAAACAGTAACTAGCGATTATTTTTTTGCGTTTACACGATCAACCATTTTATTTGACATGGTATAAGACCAGTTAACGAATACAACATCCAACAGTAATTGATTTCAACTACTTATTAGCAAACCATTTTTAAGTTTATTTATTTTTGAGTAAATTAAAGAATTTTAAGAAGGGCTTTAAGCATCTTTATTTTAAATATGAATTAAAATAACGAAAACAGAATTTTACTTCGTTTAAGTGAAACTTATCACTCACTATACCAGAGATCATCAAAGCAAAAAATTGATGTAAGAACTAAATTCAAATAACGGAGTGCATTAATGAGTGTAGATTATGAGTTATTCAACGAAGATTATGAATAATGACTATCCAATATAATTAAGTTTTAGCCATATAAAAGTGCATTGCAATTGTTACATTTTCGTTACATCCTATATTTTAAGGCACTTTATATTATAACGCGATATACTGACATTATAATAATTATCATCTTTATCTTTTAAATAACAAAAGGGTGGTTTAGTTATGAGAGACCTCCACCATAGCTGAAAATAAGCTCCATCATAGCTTGGTTTCCAGTGATTTATTCTAAATCTGTTTGGATATTTTTCAATTCCAGTCGTGTTATGCAGTTTAAATGTGTATACAGTATATGAGTATATATTATTTACATTTCTCGTGTTCTATGAGGATAGATGATTAAAAAAAAAATATTGTTACGCTCATAGGCCTAGTTGTAAAACATCAAAACAACTTACACTGTTTGAATATAACAAAGGCATTAAAATTAATTGTGTTAAGTTCATTATTAAAGCGCGGAGCAATGCATTTTAACTCGCGGCTGTCTTTAATTAAAACATAACTTCTTATTTTACAGTTTCACTAAAAAATATACTATACACTTCAGCTAAAAGTGCTTGCCAGATAAAAAAATTTCTTATGAAACCGGTTGAATAAATTAACGGGGTTTTTACTAACGTTATTTTTAAAAGTAAAACTCAATTAAGTTAAACTCAAAATAGGACCAACGATCAAACTTAAGAAAACTGATTGAAGTCGTATACCATTTTTACATTAATTAGTAATAATTAAAAAAAATCTGGTGGATACTGTAAATAAAACTATGTAAAATATATATATATATATATATATAAATTATTTGTAATCTTGAACCTGGATACAAAAAAATGGCTTAACATTTCCCTAACATTCATCCATGTATTAAACGTTTTCCCCTCATCAGCGAGTTATCATTTCCAAATTTACCTGCGCCGCTTAGTGTGGGGCGAGAGGGGCGGCATGCTGGGGGGCGGCACTGCCCCCAGCGCGGGGGCGGCGAGCTGGTGATGGGGCGGCAGGTAGGTGGGCGGCGCGCCGGGGTAGTGAGCGCCCACCCCCGTGCTGGCCGCGTACGTATACATCGCGTACACTTACAACACCACACACACTGACAACACTGCAGGGTCCGACATTGTATGTATCACAGATTATTAAAAATATAATAAAAAAATCGCTATCACAAAATGTAACCTTTTTGATGTTAAAACTTAACAATAATGTACAACATCACGGATAGTTAGTTTGTAAACATCCGTTAGTCATCGCTGAGAATAAACTTGAAAAAACTGAACACTGTATAAAAGTGATTGTTACGTCACGACATGGGAGAGCGCGGCGCGACCACCCTGGCGAGAGCTACGCTTCGCGGCAACTGGCGATCGGCGACCGCGGGGCGAGGAACAGGCGCGCGGTGGAGGGGGCGGGACGGCCCCCGCCAGGTGAGCCAACCGCCGACATCCTTAAACCGAAACTTACCTGGGAGGAGAGGAGGCCAAAGAAAATTCCCTTGAGATTAACCTTAATCTCAAGGGTTAATCTCAAGTTTTTTGAGTTTTACCTAAAAATCAGTAAAAATAATTAAGTTTAAGTAGTTAAACATTGGAGATTTGGAGGTTTAAGTAGGCCTAGTTAAATATTGCATACACTTAACACAATGAACCCCTAATCAGAGGGACTGTTCTATATAGATTCAAAATTAAATTTTCTTCTTACTTAATGGCATTATTAATTACAAGCTTAACTCGTCTGATTTTTTAACCTATCGTTTCTATAATTATTTAACTCGAACTTAGATAAATTATTTAAAAAGTATATCAAAAACATAAGAGTGTATCGTAAGGCTTTTCGAGAGCTGGACTTATTCAAGAGTATAAGTCAAATTTGTTTTTGTTAATGTTATCAAGTTATTACAGAACGACCTATTTCTCCAAGTAGGTTAAGTCAAAATTTCTGTTGGCACATCGCTTGGATACATTCACATTCCCTGCTATTTTTTTAACTTTACTTACAGAATTAAGGATAATCGAGATGGTACTCCCAAACATTGCTCAAAATTACAAAACTCTTAGTTGGTAAACAGGCATCTCTTCGAAGATACATTTAACACAGAATCTTAAAAAATATGATTTACCTCAATTCAATTTTGTTGCGCCACATTAAGAAATTCGAAAGCAACTGTAATGCTATCCAGCAGTACAGTTGCTTTCGAATTGATTGATTGATATCCATACGAAATAAATTTATAAAATATGGCCCTTCCGGAAATTAATAGAATTTTGCTTAACCGTCAGTGGTCAAAATATCTTGGACTGGTAAATCACAGTCCATGGACTTCATTAACAAAACCATGCCTTACAATGCGATCCAAAAACAATCACTTATCCAATAGCTAATGATCCTTTAAAGTTAACAGATTGCCAGGCCGAACGAGACAGACGGCAGCTTAAAAACGAGACAGACTCAAGCCGATAAAAACAGTTGAACATTCTGTCTGTTGTGACTATATACATATACCAAGCAATTAACATTGGCAAACTCAAGAAACATTCTAAAACAACAATACTGTATGTCCACATCTACGAAACCAGATAAAAACTTCCACCTACAACCACATCACTTATTATTGTTTGAAAAGCCCTCCTTTAACAAGGGAACAATTTTCAATGCTCTCGCTCAATCAATTAAGTCAGTAACAGCAAAAAACTAAAAGCCAACTTAAAATCGTGGTTATCAGAAAGAACCTTTAATAACATTATATGCGGTTTTAGATTAAAGATGATTCGAGAACTATCGATTAATTACTTTCTATAGTGTGTCGTCTTAAATAAAATATTATGATAGAATGCAGATCAATCGGGATTAGAATAAATGCAACATTCTTATAAGTACCTAGTTGATTTTTACTCCATCAATTCCGTTCAAATTAGTTTTGCGCCTCGAGTTGCTTGACAGTTTTGACTCTATAGAAAATATCTTTGAATTGCAGCACTGCGATTTCTGCGACCTAATTTGGTATGTCTAATTGGAGAAATTCCAAAGAATATATATTAATATATCTCTATATTAAATTAAACATTTAATTCAAGGCTTGATTACCGTAAACTAACTGCGTTGAATAAACACTTCTCAACGCTCAAAACTCTCACTCTCAAAACTCTCACTAAATAAACTGAAAATTGGATGTAGATTGCAATAAATAGTCGTGAACGTAAGGACATAATAAAGCTAAGAGAATGAAATTTGATCAATTAGCCTATAAGTGTAATCTATAAACCATTGGTCAAATTTGATTCTTTGAAAATTAAAATTTTTTATCTAAAGAAAGGTTTGTATAAACATGATTAAAATCTAATCCTAAGTAATTTCTTACAACTGATTAGAAAATTATTTATTTGTAAAAGGGGATAAATATTAAAGTTATAGTTTTAAAAAGGTTCAAATGAATTTGATTAATGTGGATGACTTCACTCTTTACCGAATTTAATAGTTTCGTTTGGCTTATAACAATCTTTTGAGATTAGTTTTTTCTCACAGTAACTTTTTTGACTCTGTAGGCAATTTAAGCAGTGAGAAAATAAATCAATGAATACACGTACGTTTCTGTAACGAAAAATAAGAGTTGTTATGAGGATTGCTTCAATTTATTATTTAAATTTAAAATAGATGGTGGTTTTAAGTTTGTAAAAGGCATTGGTTAATATTTAGCGATACAATCAATTTAGTACGCTGAAAAAGGATGAAAAAAGGTATGTTTTGATATTTGCCATCACTGATCAGTCAGTAATCAGTAAATCAGTGATAACTAATGTCCGCAAAAATTGAAATAAAAACAAAACCACCATCACCAACACTGAATTTCAAACAAAGAAAAAGTCATACTACCTAACAAATTATCTGCCGACGATAAGTCAACAACTGATCGTACACGGTTCATGTAAACCCAAATGAATTGAAATGCAGTTAGGATATTTTATAAAGGTCATACGATAACAAGTTTTAAACTATCTTAGGGGAAAAGTATTGAAATATAAATGTTGCGAACGGAACGCAGTACAAATTCAAATGACGTGGCCCTGCCCACTCAAAATACTAGTGTTAATTTTAGCATTGGGCTTCGGTTGGCGCGGGCCAAGTCACTTGACTCGACTTGTACGTCGAACAGCGGTTTTTACGAGATACAACTAAAAGTGCCAACTCGCTAATTTCCCGTTCACAACCGCCTGACAAGCAGAACAGCAGAACGGTTCGAGTGACTCATCCGTCAAGAGGTGATGTACGGCGGCGAAGTCCCGGGCGAGCGTGAGCGGTCGGTAAACAAACGCCGGCCGTGACTTATCTCCGCGGCGGTTAACGTTAACGTCTACGGCTATCTCGACTGAGACAAGCCGTTCGCGGCCGATAATCCGGGCGTAATTGCGACCGGAAGTGTGACGTAGTCGTCGATAAACCTCCGGAGTAGGTGAGTAAGTAGTTTATTTGGTCCTTACAGAAATGAATCTTCCAAAGTCAGCTCGGTGAACAAAAACTTGTCGATTTAATTTGACTCAACCAATATGAAAGAGAAAGCCATCTTCCATCAGGTTTTTCTAAAGATCGTTTAAAACAGAATCACAGATCAATAATTATACACTGTAGATAATTTTCAATCATTATTGTTAACTACCAAGTTGATAGTTATTGAACACAAATTCTATCATACAGTTACAAGTAATAAAGGAATTAAAACTTTATCAGTAGCAGTAATTTTTTTTTTTATTTTGTCTCATACACGGTACAATAAATAAATTTGGAAAAGCCCACCTGAAGCAGCTGTTTATTCTGATTAAATACACATTACAAATGTTCCTTTGGCAAGCCCCGATTAAAGCTTTGGCTTTCCTAATCAAGAGAAGTGTAATAGAATAAAACGTGCAGTCGTACATAATATACAAAAACTGATCGATTTTAAAGGAGGCAAAACTTTATTTTACATTTTTTTAACAAATGATGTACACACGCGATCTTTATGCAGTAAGTGGTCCCGGGACGTAGCGAGAGCGGCGCGTCGCCTGGGAGCGCCCGTCGACCGACGTCTAATGAGAGTTGTTTTTACAAGTGGCGTAATTAACTGGTCTGCATCTTGTTATTAAATTACGATCGACCACATGTTTAATATAACAGCCGATTAATTCTCCCCGTACGCGGCCAATTATGTCGGCGGGTATGTAGAACGCGAGCCGTCCAGGGGCTTCCGGATTAAGGGATTTGTATCCGCGTATACCGTTAATTTTTTTCTGCCGTTTTTTTATGAAAAATATAAATTTTACAGGGTTATGATTAAATCTGAACAAAACTTCATTGAGTTTTGAACAACAGCAGAGAAAAATATTAAAATTTCACACATTGTTACGGTAACTTATACAGTACTGTATCTGTGTAGTTGAACGACCAAGTGACTCCTCTGGGGTACGATCCACAAAAATGCCACGAATTCGACTTCAAAAGAATTATCAAGTTCAAATGGCAGCAGACAAAAATTTCCTTGAAATTAACGTTGGAAGAACTTAAAATAGTGATTATGAATGTTCGACTACTTTTTAGATGTGGGTTTGCGGTATTGTGTTACCCTTAATGATATCTCCAAATTAATGCAATTTTACCCATGACTACCCTAAGGTATGACCACTTTCTGTAAGGCAACAGCCGTTATGCCGTCCATGGATAACGGTAAGGATGTATAAAATATTTAATGACAAAGAACAATAATAATAATCACAAATTGCCGCAAACGGCATCTAAAAATACAGCTCAAACTCTTACGGCTTACGATCACAATTTCAAGTTCGCATATGAGTCACAAGTTTTAAGTTAGGTATAGGTTTTACCAGCTGCCATTTTTTAACTTGTCCGGTTTGTGACATACTGTTCCACTAAAAGAGATCTTTATATTGTATGTATATATCGACATCAGCATACAACTGGGATTTTCTTCTTACTCCTTTTGGGCCGACTCCAGCGTTTCCACTGGCACCCCGTGTACTTGGGTCTATATAAATATTGTAGTCATTTTTTCTGTAGATGAACTATTTTCAACAGTTACGCCGCGCCGATTGAACAAAAATTAAAAATGGCAATTGTAATAAATCATTGAAAAATGAGCTAACCACCCAACTTATACGACTAGAAAATGGTAAAAATGGAGGGAAAATTCAAATTTAATATGGAACTAACTTATTTTCACCTGGAAATCGTGCAAGCACTGAATGTGGCGTTTTTAGGACTCCGGTTCTTTAATCAATTCGGTAACAATAAAGCTACAGTATGTATAACACTTTCACATACATTGTGTTCACAGTGTCTAAACATCAGCCAAACAATGACGAAAAACCTCACTATCGCACTTACTTTTGCAACCCAATTTTCAGCGACAATAAAACACTGCAGGTACCCATTCTTTATGAAAATATCTTAAGTTTAAAACATGGTGAATGTAGTATAATCAATAACTAACATTACACATAAAAGATTTCATTTGTTGGGGATAGGGCGAATTGAATATAAGAACATCCATTAGGCCATGTTTATTAATTTAATCACTGGAGGAAAATTCACTGGAGCCATGAGATTTGTTTCCTCATTCATCTTTAACAAACTCACTTCATTGCAAGAAATTAAAATCATCAAAGATGGCAATATACATATTAAATACATTTTTATAAAGCGAATAATTAGTACTGTATAATTTCTTGATTGTGGAAATCAAAGCTTTATCTTCGACCTACATACAGTATTGAGCCCTGCTAAAAAACCTTTATTTCACACTAATTAAACAAGATTTTTCACAATGCTAGGTAGAGATCAAATTATAAGTATAATGTTATCACAAAAGTACCTTTGATACAAAATATGTATCACAAACACAAGTGAACAATTTGCTATCAAACCGAACAAAATGTAGACAGAAACAAACAACAAATCACGCTTGTTGTAGCTCAGTCAAATAAAGGACAAAGTGCAGCAATGAGGAAGGGCAAACAAAAATAATGTCGGACAGGTGGCGAGGGCGGGCCGGGGGCAGCTGTCCCCTAAATCTCTCGCTGTTCGCTATACTGCTGTACTATCCTGCCGTGTGTCTCCGCCGTGCTGATCGGGCCCGCACTCCGCGACCGGACTCTACAACTAATTATTGAATATTCATTGTCCATACGTGTATTTATGGTGGTTTTGTATGCCAGTTTTTTTACAAAATAATCGTATGGTTGAGGGTCACATGTATGAGGAAGTACAATTTGTTTATGAAGGACTGTTTTTTTTATTGTTGTCCTGAGCATATTGAATCTGCAGAATTGTTTTTGACTAACAAAGACTTATCTGTTAGATTCGGCATTCCATTCTTTATATAATTATTTGGCCAATAACGTGGATAGAAAATTGTCCTACATAAAAACATTTTATTAATTGTAATATAGCCTAGGTAATGATTTATAAGTTAATTAACCTGCCAAAATTTGTGAAACATTATATAAGTTTTGTTTTAAACTGTATTATTTGTATATTTCATGCAATTATTGAAGAAAGAAAGATCGATTGATTGAGAGCGAATTTCCTTAAAGGAAAGGATCTATTATTGTATGTGTCAGAGTGAGAACTTAGTTCGAGACTAACGTTACTTAACTTTGTAAGGTCCTTGAATACAAAAATACAACTTAAAAATTGTAACTAATACATTCATATCTGATTGCGAGATAGTGCCAGACATGTGGTAGCTCGTAAAATGGTCCGATACTAATGGAATGTGATTTTCTGTAATTGTTAAGACGTAAATCACTCAGACGAGATCGAAAATCAGCATGATCAGACCAACAAAAAGGGGAACGAGGATTGCACAAAAATGGGTATATTTACAAAGAACAACAAAAATCATCAAGTTTTAGTTCGTAATAACCAATTCAGCAAAGTAATGTTTACTTTACATTTCCATAAGGCATTTTAATAAGTGGAAGAATTGCTTGATCTATATTGATTAGCAAGATTTTTAAAGCTGTACACACAGCCATTGTTCTCATGTTATCCTTATGGGAAATAAGCAAAATTCTATATCTCGCTTCAACATCTCTTTATCAAACTTTGTATTTGATTTTATCTAATTAAGATTTATTTTACATTAGTAGGGTTTACATCAGATTTTTTATATTGCATTGAGCGAAAAATAAGAAATATAAACTAAAGTTAATTTGATTGGGAGGGGATATTTAAAGAAGGTCGAGAAGTTAGTGAAGGTAGAGGGATGGGGGCACCTGGCACATCCCTTGTGATAAATGGTGAACGTATGAGCGAGGGGAGGCGTGTTGAAGAGTGGGGGGGGGGGCTTAGCTTTACGAGTTACCACTAACGGAACCATCAATATCCATTTCGACCCTCGAATAACTTCCGTTACAGATTTTACTTATGAGGTACAAGTAGGTATCTAAGAATGCAGTAGTTACAGATAGTAGGTAGTAGAATTTACCTTCGAATACCTTGCTAGGGTATTCAGAAGGCATAAAAATAATTATAATAAGTCTATACCAATGATAATAGAAAATTTAATGTCAAAAATTTGTTTGGGGTACAAAAGCTAAATAAAAATTACACAGTTAAAAATATAAACTACAAATCATGTATACCCCTACAGGCACGTAAAACTATTTGACCCCAAAAAAAGCACGTTGGGGCTTTTTCAAACTCGTCTGAGTGATTTCCATTTAACAATTAATTACAGAAGTTCACCACATTTCATTAATATTGGACCATTTAGCGAGCTACCACATGTCTGGAGCTTTGCTAGCAGTTATGAATGTATTTGTTCGGATTTTTAACATGGTATTTTTTTGTATTCACGGACCTAAAAAAAGAAAATTATATTAGTGAAATAAAAATGAAATGAAATGAAAAATGAAATGAAAAATTGTTTATTTATTCAGGCAAAGTTAGGGCCTCTTGGCCCTTTCTTACACTTAACCTGATATAAAAGAGTACAATAAATATTTATGCAACATATCTATAAAAAACTTAAATCTATATTTACAAAAAGTACAGTGTATTTACATTAGTATGAAGGCCTATCTTGTTTATTTTTCTAAAACCTCCATTCTTTTCCATGACTATTAACATTTTCAAGCCTCTCACATCACTCGACTAAAATGAGCTACAGAACCGAATTTCGATCAAATAGTTTTCTTTTCATTTTGAAGATTGCCTGCCGATTTATGAAATCGGAATTCCCAGTTCAGAAGATCGTTCCCAGTCCCGGGCTCCTCGCCACTCGCCAGCGCTCTCCCGCCACCCGGATGCTGCGGGGAGACGCGTCGCGGCCGCGCATCGCACGCCATCGTACCTCCGTACGTACGTACGCCGCGCCGCAGCCGTACGTTACGGTCCGGCCGCGCAACTTTCACATTAGGCCACGGTATAATTACTGTTTTGAACAAGGTCGCCGCTCGAGTCCACGAAACTGGTTTATAGGCGAATAATTACAGCCTCGGTCGGCCACGTTCGGGATATATGTGGCGGCCCCGCGCCGCGATGCGATGTACCGGGTCGCGGCTATCGATACTGGGACTGTCGAGGCATTCGATAACGGGCACTTCGATGCGTAAACACAAAAATGCCTTTGATTGCGGTGAAAATAAGGGAAGAATTTACTCCATTCGGTGCCATCATTTCCCCGTAGCTTGTAAGCAAAACTGAAAAAAATCAGTAACGCCAGCATGAAAACATTTAGAGACTGCAATCGAAGTAACAAACAGCAAGGGAAACCAGAAACCAAGACAAGTATATTGGCAAAAACGTCTGCAGTTGAAAATCGCGTAGGCTTCTATCTTAGATTTCTAGAGGAACACGGATTTCAACTATGAAATAAACAATACAGCTCGTGTATGTACGTTTAACTGAACTAACCGTGCGGAAAAATTGGGAAAAGGGCAGTTTTGGTTTACCCACCCCCCTAAATTAATGAAACCCGGAATACAATATCAGAGTCGTTATGAAAAGTAGGATGTTTATAACTTTTTTTCAACTCGACTTTAAAATATATATATATTTAAAAGAGACATTATAAAAGGATTGATATGCTGAGACTTAACCTTTTTTGTACATTATGGCAACAAACTGATTACAATAAAAAGTTAGTTACCATGAAATTATATTCAATTAATTTGTAGGACGATCTAAAGAAAGCCATTTTTAAATAATTTTTAAAATAAATATTTTTTAAGTAAATAGGATATCTATTTATGTGACGTGCTGGGTTTAGGCTCAACAGATAAGATTTTATAGGTCTCGAGAGCCATTTTGACTTAACTACTGCACAGAGTAGTTTCGATAAAATAAAAACTTGGTGTAAATCGGTTAATATCGAAACTCGGATAGTGCCGATTCTTGAAACATCGCTGGCTATCGTTCCGTTCGATAATATGCATTCGATTTTCGCTCGTGCTCGAGCACAACATTCCAGCGAGGCGATCGCGTTAAAAAGAGAACGTTAAGATTCCTCGGATTGGTAAATCATTCGCAGAGAAATTTCTGCTATTTATTTGTCGATGCAGTGGGACAAATCATGACTAAGGATAGCAAAATATAAACAGCATACCTGTTTCTGATCGTGAGAACCTTAATGATTTACTTGAACATTTAAACACTTTGAGCATGAGTCCCCAGCACATAGAACGTAAAGAACATTTTTACTATCTTCGATTTAAATATAATCCTTAAAGTATCTGGTGTTTTTCAGGTGGTGTATTGGATATTATGTTTCTGATTACCTTTGAGATCCGTTCTCATCACATACTGGTTCACAAGTACCGTACAAACATTTTTAAACAAAATAATAAATTTTGCCAAACCGAACCAGAAACTGAAATAATCTTAAATAATGAAATATTTTGCAAGAGGATCGTGTGCAAATGTTCAAATTTCAAAAGCCTTCGTAAAGAAGACTTTAAATGGATTAATATTTTAAAATCCCTTTAAAGACACATTTACACATATAGATTTAATTTAATGTCAAATACGTAAAGAAAAATCGGGTAAATCTGGTAATTGATTACAGATAATTTCTCTTTGAACTTGAACAAAATAAAATTACAGGCAGCCAAAGAATTACTTCAAGTGATGTTAAAAGGATGTATAGAACAAGACGATTGCACATTTAACTATTAGTTCGCAATATAGAAAAGAATTTAAAAAAATGTACTCTTCCGTTTTTATTTTTAGATTGTATAGACCTATATCAAAAAGGTCGATTTACGACACCCGTAAAATTTCGAAACTTTTCTCATCATTCAGGACCCTTTAATATCGCCTTAAGATAATCAGACATGACAGAGCCTCGCGCCTCTCGCGTCGCATCCCGTATTCGCGGCGCGCCAGGTAGCGGCGGCGGCGGCGGCGTGACGTCTCGTCTAGGGGTAGACAAACCGCGCGAGATAAGGGTTGATAAGCGGCAAACGCCCTTTCTCATGTTGATGCGCGCTTTTTCCCCTGAATAACAATGTCGGTGACGAGATCCTAATCTGGTTAGAGATGACAATCTTGACGCCTGTTGTCATTACGGAGCGGGCGCGTGTGTTGTGAATGCCGAGGGCGCGGGGCGGGGGCGGGGGGCGGTTCCCCCTCATATGCATGACAAAAGACGTGTTTGTCAAAATCTCCGCGGATGCTCCTCGGTTCTTGATGTATGCAGTTTGGCGGTGTACACGGTACACGCCCCTTGGTAAGTGGTTCTACAGGATAAACTAAGAAAGGGGTGGGGGGTTAGATTATTTCCCTATCAGTTAAAATCATAAATAAATTAACAATATAGGTGTGTATGAGTTATAGCATATCAAAAATCTTGATTACAACAATAGAAATTAAAATTTTAATTTAAGTTCTGAGTTTAACATGCGATAGATAATAATATTGAATTATTATCCATTGCAGATTATCTATTGTAGATAATAATATTGAATTATTATCTATTTATCTATTGACAGATAAGATTTTAACTCAGAATATTCTGAGTTTAACATGCAATAGATAATATTGAAAAAAAATGTTTTCAAAATTGACAGTAATCTGTTAACGTTTAATAAAATTAATAATGAAATCAAAAAGGAGAGCTTTCTAAATTTAATCAAACATTAAACATTTATGATAACTGTTACAATCTTCCTTCATCTAATATTAAAGAAACTGAGTGTATATATTTCAGAAAATACAGTAGATCTCGATTAGCGGTCACTCTCCGTCACTCTCTGTTATCTGTCACCGCTCCTGTACTTTTAATGTGTCGTGATAGACGCCGTAAAAACAGTAATCAAGTATAACCTACACTATATCATTTCAGTATGTTATTGAATTACAAATATGTATTATCCACTAATAATAATTAATTTCTTCCAAAACCTTTTAAATATACACTAATAGGACAGGTTTAAATGAAATTTCTGTTATCTGTCTATTCTTTTAACCGTCACACTCTCGGACCCAAGGGTGACGGTTAACAGAGGTTCCACAGTAATTAACCAGCAGAAAATAATTAAGTAAGCAGTTTTGACTGTAAGCCCTAACTTGATACTATGTAGACACCAGGGAAGACGGGTTTTTTCACCTTTTAAATTACATACATCCGTAAAATAAATATTTAGTTTTAAACCAGTTGACAAAAAAAGTCTACCTAGGTAACATGTCATGTCTCAAAAACAAGAATGTTATTTGATCCTGTGTAAAAGTGGATTATTTTCTTGTTACTTATTCCATTAGAAATGTTGTGAGTTCTGCGTTCATGGCAAGAATGGCAAACAAATATTGAATCAGCATAACAAAACTCATCTTGTAGTAACTTGTACGTGAGAACCCGAAAAGTTCAACGTAACTTTTGGAAAATGAAACAAGGTGAATGTATTCAGGTCTAATCTATCATGTAATACAGTGAGGAAAAACTTTGGTTTCTCCAGTTCCTTTAAAAATGCCATGACTTACAAACAAGTAGGCTATATTAGGTAAACTAGGAGCAATAACCTAACATTTTTACAAACTATTTTTAAAGATTAAAACTCTAAATAATAATTTAATCAATAACATCAGTCAAGTACATTATACTGTACGTACAACTCTAGAAAATTAAACACGCACAATTAACTCTGAAAAATAAAAACTAACATGAACCCAGGGGAATTCACAGCCTGCGAGTTGGAACAAATTGAATTGAAAATGAACATAAAATGCAAAACGTGATCAATCAAAGCTAATACTTTCTTGCATAGTTGGCAGTTATTTTACGACAAAACTGAATTACCTTTTTACTGTAATAAACAAATCTTACTTAAAAAATAATCCAATTTCCCTTCCATTTTTCTGGTTAATCAACCTTGGCCAGACTACAGTAAAACTGTTCTTTCAAAATAAATATAATTTTTAGTCCAGGCAACGAAAAGGTATAGAGGGACTTTTTTGGAACACAACTTTTGACTTTGCAGCTTTGTTTGGACTTTAGGAGGTGAACATATCAAAATCCCCGTCTGTAACCCTTGAGCGGGGGGAGGGAGATGGGTCTAAAGGTACCATTTTTTGTTTTTCCTAAATATCTTGAAAACTACCATCTTTAAGCAATTCCCTATTAAATTTGAAAATTAAAGAAAATCAAATTTCCTGCAAGAGAAGTATGTAATATGTCTGTTTTGGTCCAACCATTTACAAGGTAAGCACTAATTTTATTAATATTTAAACAAATATCCCTTCCATAAGAAATACATGTAAACTGTGTGTAACGTACCCAATGGGGCAACACTTTTTTAACAGCATTCAGGAAATATTGACAACATTTCCAGTAATTTGACACCTCAATCATAAAATTGGTCTCAAATAAAGGTGTTGGCGGGCTGACAAAAAAAGTCATTTTTTAAGGAATTTTTACAAATATGTAACAATACCTTGAAAATATTTTTTCCCCAATAGGAATTTTAATTAATTATAATTTTATCTTCAATATATTTCAGTTATAGGGAATTTCCCGTATAGGGTAAAGCTATTACCGTAGGTCTCATGATAAACCTAAGCCCGAGACCATGATAACTTTTCATTTCTCCGAATTTATATATATATATATATATATATATATAGTATACACATGTATATCTCTGTGTCTGTTAGCATGATAGCGACCGTAAAAACGGTTCAATTTTTATGAAATTTGGTACAGAAGTGTAAAGTGGTAATCAATTGGACGAGTTTTTAAACCGGACCGCTGGAAGGGAGGGTAAGGGGGGATAATAAACCCCACCCCCAAAATGCCGGCCGGCGATAGACTCCGACTCGGAGTCTATCGCCAGCCGGCACATGTACAGTTTTAAAGTGTGTGTTAAATGTGTCTGTTTGTAAAAATTTTAAATGTAAAAATTTTAATTATTTAATTATTTGACAAGCTATGTATTGACGTTTTTGCAACAACCTGAAGATGGGATTTTAATCCTGAAATGTTCATAGTTTTTTAATAAACTTTGTGAACTGTTTGACTGAAAGGTATGTAACCTAGAATATTTCAAAATAGCAGTTCAGGAGGCGAAAGAATAATGAATAAACATAGTTCAAGCCAAAATAACGAGATTTTACATGTTTTTGTAAGCTCCATAAGAATAAAATGGGAAAGGAGTATGCAGGTTTGCTGCCACGAAAATAGAAATATTTGAAATTTTAGACCATTAACCATTAGATCTCATCTATATGAAGCCATACACCAAGTTTTATAAAACACAAGTTTTATGTTGAGAAATAAACACAATATAGAATTTTACTTATTTCCCATAAGGTTAACATTGGGACAACAGACTGTGTTTACCACTTTCAGTATTTCGGTAACCAATGGACATAGAGCAGAGATTCAAAATACTAAATTGTTTGTTTTTTTGTAGCTAAATTCAATGGTGCCAACAAAAATAGGATAGATTTTATTTTTCTATGTAAAAAACTCAATAACCCATTTTTGGGGGGTTATCCCCCTTTGCCCCCCCTTCTAGGGAATCCAATCCCGGACAATATTTTCAATCCCGTGATTCCGGGATTGAAAAACTTTAATCCCCGGGATTTACCTAACACAATATTTGCCGATACAAAAATAAATATTAGTATTGATTCGCATGTATTCATGGTATCGCAATACAGTGTGTAAAAAAAGTCCCGGAACGGCTAAATATTTTTTGAACAGAATTGGTTTGAGAAATAAAACTTTACATATTCACTCCTACGTAAAAAATCTACTTTCTGAGGTATTTACCGACTCTTGGCCCCCGGTGGGAGACGGCCCACAAGGAGTCGGCACAAAATCTTAAATGTAAGCATAGGTCAATATGCACATCATTTTAAAGGGCTGATCAAGTAGAGTTCAATGCCGCAAACCGCACTTCAAAAGGTTCATTTGTTACAAAATGGCAGATAATTAAAGTTTTCAACAAAAATTCAAAGGGCTTAGGTTTGTTGGGGGGGGGGGGGGGGGGGTGGAATAAAAGTTTGAATAAATCAAATTGTGTATCAAACCTAAGCCTATGTATTTTTGTTGAAAACTTAAATCACCCGCAATTTTTTAACCAATAGGCCTAATCCTTTTGAAATGCGGTTTGCGGCATTGAATTTTATTTGATTGGACCTATAAAATGATGTGCATATGGACCCATGCTTACATTTAAGATTTTGCACCGACTCCTCGTGGGCCCTCCCCCATTGGAGCTAACATCCTCTTCGGCACCCTAAAAAGTAGGTTTTTAGGCCTGACATTCAATCCCGAGTTTTGATTCTCCAGACATAGGCTGTGAAAAATTTTTTAGACGATATTTAGGCGAAAACTTTGTCATTCTATTAGATTTTCGATTAGCCGCCATTTTGTAACGAATGGACCTTTTGAAGTGCGGTTTGCGTTATTGAACTCTACTAGAAGAGCCCTTTTAAATTATGTGCGACCTATCCTTACATTTAAGATTTTGTACCGACTCCTTGTGGGCCGTCCCCCACCGGGGCCCAAGAGTCAGTAAACACTTCAAAAAGTAGTTTTTTTACATAGGTGTGAATGTGCAAAGTTTTATTCCTCAAACCAATTCGGTTAAAAAAATATTAAGCCGTTCTGGGACTTTTTTTATACACTGTATAATGCGATATAGAAATCAGTTTTCCGTTTAGTTTTGAGTTGTTAACGTGATTTTACATCTTAAAACTTAGAGCGTAAAAAAATTGACGATATAGTCTGCCTTATCATGAAACACTGAATACAGTATTAGACATCAGAGTGGAAACGGAACACGGATTAGGATGGTCCTGTATAACCGTGAACTAACCATAAAATATTTATTCAGATATCATTTAAAGAAAGTCTAATACAAAACATGAATATAGTTACTTGACTTGAAATATCAGGACTTGGAAAGATGTAATTAGAAAAACTAGAAGTACGATAAAAATGATCTTTAGAGCATCGCAATGAAACTTAATCGCAGCTGCTTACATTATATCAGAAACAAGTTAAAATTTCTATGTTTTTTTCAGAAGCTTGAAGATATTAACTGGAAACTACTTTTATATAGTTATTTGTCTTTTAGCGAATTTCCTTAAAGGAATAAGTACCTTATTACGGTAGTACTCATGGTAAGACCTAAGTCCGAGACCATGTTAACTTTTCATTTTGGGCCCCCCCAGAAGCAAAAAACACCATTAGTTTGAATTTATATATATATATCTATATATATGTCTGTTAACACGATAGCGGCCGTAAATATGGTCCGATCTTAATGAAATTTGGTAAAGACGTGTAAAGTGGTAATCACTCGGACGAGTTCGTGAACCAGCCCGATCGGACCACCGGAAGGGGGGGTTAAGGGGGATTAACCCCCCAAAAAATGGGTTTTTTGAGTTTTTCACATAGAAAAATAAAATTTGTCAAATTTTTGTTGGCACCAGTATTTTTAATCACTGCTCTATGTCCATTGGTTACCGAGATATTGAAAGTGGTAAACACAGTACGTTGTCTCAATGTTAACCTTATGGGAAATAAGTAAAATTCTATATCTCGCTTATTTCTCAACATATCTTTATAAAACTTGGTAAATGACTTCTTCTAGTTCAGATCTACTAAATATTGAATTAAAACCAACCAGTTTAAACATACCTGTAGCAGCAAACCTGCATACTCATTCTCCATGTTATTCTTATGGAGTTTTCAAAAACATGTCAAATCTCGCTATGTTGGATTGAAATATGTTGTTTTATACTTGAAATTCGCTGAGTATGCAGGTCTGCTGCAACGGGGGTATTTTGGGAGTTATTTGTCTTCTTATAGCATACTATAAGACAACAAATAACTCATCAAACCATGATTATTTGATCAAAAACAACATGTAACCGGGTTTTATTAGTTATAACATTGTTTTAACTGCTAAGATCCTAGTAAAGATTTTACACGTAATTTTATAATCCCGAAAATCCTGGGATTGGATTCCCTACCCCCTTCCCATGGTCCGATCAGGATGGTTTTCGAACTCATCCGAATAATTACTACTTTACACACTTGTGCCAAATTTCATTCCGATCGGACCATTTTTGCAAGTGCTATCGTGCTCACAGATACACACATATAGATATATATATATATATATATATATATATATATATAAAATTTCGAACAAACGGCGTTTTTTGCTTCTGGGGGCCCCAAATGAATAGTTATCATGGTCTGGGGCTAAGGTCTTACTATGAGTGCTACGGTAATAGCTTCTTCACTATAAGGTAAATTCACTAAAATAATCCAATTTTGGTTAGTACCATTGAACTCAGCTAAAAAAATATAAAAAAAAAAACAATTTAGTATTTTCAACTATTGCTCTATGTCCATTGGTTACCAAAATACTGAAAGTGGTAAACACGGTATGTTGTCCCGATGTTAACTTTATAGGAAATAAGTGAAATTCTATATCTCGCTTATTTCTCAACATATCTTAATAAAACTTTGTTTGTGGCTTCATCTAGATGATATCTAATGTACGGTATATTAGTCTAAAATCCTCGATACAGTATTTCCATTTTTATGGCAGCAAACCTGCATACTCATTCCTCATGTTATCCTTATGGGAAATAAAAAAATGCTATATCTTCCTTATTTCTTAACTGGTATAGTTAACATACCTTATTTCTTAAAACCTGGTAAATGACTTCTTTTAGTTTAGATCTACTTATTGAATTAAAACCACCCAGTTTTAACATACCTGTCACAGCAAACCTGCATACTCATTCCCCATGTTATTCTTATGAAGCTTAAAAAACATGTCAAATCTCGCTATGTTAGATTGAAATATGTACGTTGCATTTGGAATTCGCTGAGTATGCAGGTCTGCTGCATCAATGGTATTTGGGTTTGATTTCAACGGGTGTCCCGAAATTATGGTAAAATATTTTAGTATATGATAGTACAGGTAAAAATAAGAAAAAAAGATCATGTAAACATAGGTCCAAAAGTGCTTCGTTTTCCGTATGTGTGTCTGTTTGTGATTTTTACATATTTAATCATATCTCATGAACCTCTTAGAGGCGGTTCACGGACTCCGGGTTTTCCTAAGTCCGAGCGCAAAATCCAGTTATAACCAGTTTTTAGCGCAGCGGCTTAGAAATCGGGTTCACGGGTTCGAGTTTACCCGCGCCCGAGCGCAGACAGATAAATTTCATCTAATTATGACAGGGATAAACCCGAGCGCAAAAAATCGGGTTCACAAACCCAACTATAGAAAACCCCGGGCCAAAACGTTAAACTGGTCGGGTTCACGAGACTTAGTCTAGCGCAAATAGGTTTATCTGGGGCGAAAAGAACAATGGTTTTGGACTTGAACTTAACCCTGCTGGGGGGCAGGGTTAAGGTGACATCATGTCGGGATTATCTCAATTGCTCGTTTATTGTTTTTTTGTAAGTAAAAAGAATGTTATATTCGGATTCGGCGTTAAATTCCGAACAATTTCATTACCCTCAACATAATATTAGATTTTTTTATTTTTTTACCACTGATTGTTGAAAACATGCTTAAAAATCGTAAAATGTAATGCATAATTACAAATTACAGTAAAATTTAACATACCTCAAGTTTTTAACATCAAAATAGTAAAATAATCCTGAGACTGTTTCTTATATACGATATAACAGATACCTCACAGGTACTTACAGATATCATACAGATACGATAGACAGATTTTGTCTTAAAATACAACGCAATTTAAAAGTTCCTGTAGGCAAATTTTAATTACTAAATTAAAAACAAAATTAATAGTTTATTATATTTATACAGGGTGTTCGGAAATTATGGTAAAATATTTTAGTATATGATAGTAGGGGTAAAAGTAAGAAAAAAAAATTATATAAACATAGGTCATAAAGGGCTTCGTTTTCCGTCTGAGTGTCTGTTTGTGATTTTTACATATTTAATTATATCTCGCGAACCATTTAACGTATGAACTTCAAACTTGGTATATGGATAACCACTATTAAGAACTATTTTTGTGGGGAGTATCAAATTTCTACTTTGTACCATTTCAAAATGGCGACTGTTTTTTGTTTTCAAACCTAAATATTTTAAAAACCGCAAATTTTAGAAAAATTATACAAGAGGCAAAAAGCTGCAAAATTTAATCCAATTAACGCTGATATTAAGATTATGATGATCGGGCTACTAATAACAGGGAAATTTTAAATTTTCCGAATAAAAACATGCAAATTTCAGACAGTAGCCTATGTTCTAAATAACCATGTTTTTATTCAGAAAAGTTGAAATTTCTCCGTTTTTAGTAGTCCGATCAACATAATCTAAATATCAGCGTTAACTAGATTAAATTTTGCAGCTTTTTTGTCTCTTGTATCATATTTCTAAAATGTGCGGTTTTTAAGATATTTAGCTTTGAAAACAACAAACAGTCGCCATTTTAGAATGGTACAAAGTGGAAATTTGATACTTCTCACAAAAATGGTTCTTGATAGTGGTTATCCATGTACCAAGTTTCAAGTTCATACGTTAAAAGGTTCGCGAGATATAATTAAATATGTAAAAATCACAAACAGACACACAGACGGAAAACGAAGCACTTTAGGACCTATGTTTATGTGAACTTTTTTCTTATTTTTACCTCTACTATCATATCCTAAAATAGTTTAACATAATTTCCGGACACCCTGTATAATTTTTAAATTGCAATTGAATTTCACTAGGTAACTATTTTTTATTTATTTTAGCGCTTTTGCACCCCTTTATTTCAGACGAATAATTGCAAAATAAAGGCTCGAACAAACTCTGTTGTTAGGTTTGTCTAAGAATATTGATTGTATAATTACATTAGGTCAATTGATTTAAGTGTCCACGGTTATTTTACTGCGGTCAAGACCACAGCGTATTATCATGTTTGTGACTTAAAAGTTGTTTAAGACCTTTTCATCTGATAATTTATTTACATAATATACGTCATATAGGGTTTTAGAATAAAATATTTTAATTTGCAGATTTAATAGATAAATACTGTAGATAAATATACAATACGTTGTAAAAGTAATAAATTGCAACAAAATAATATGTTTTATTACAACCTGTTTTCTTACACCTAAGATCTCTCCAGCTGAACAGTCTGAGTAAGTGCAATAAGATTTCTACAGGCTGAGGTATTTAAAAGAGCGCGAACTAGTATTAACACCAATAAGGTGTCTACCGCCATCTGATTTTGAAATTCCACTCTTCTTCACGGCAATTACTGTAATGAAATATTACTAGTTTTCCTTATTAATATTGTTCAATATGTATTTTGTTTTTCAATAAAAAAAGTAATCTACGCCTACGAGATTAAAATTGGTAATAAGTATACTTTCCAACAATAACAATTACGTGTTATATTATTTTTTAAAACTTATGAGGGCATCCCGACTCTTATAATCGTCATTTGTTCCTCCTACTTTATTGTTTAAAAGACATTACTGATAAATATATTAAATCATAAAGCTTTAACAATAACAGTCATGCAGCGGCCCGGCAGGTAGCCCATGTGACTGTTGCCAAACTTCCAACGGAAATTCCCCGAGATTCCCTGCTGTTGAGCGACGGCCAGCGTTGGTCTCGGCTAAGCTTGGTCTCGGCTAACGCTCTGGCCCGTGAACCCATTTTTTGGCCGTCGGTTAAATTTGGTCGAGATCAACGAAAACCGCGGGCCACGAAACCCCGAACCTGTGAACCGCCTCTTTCTGAATAAAAACATGGTCCTTTAGAACAAACTGTCAGAAATTTCCATGTTTTTATTAGGAAAAATTAAAATTTCTCCGTTTTAGTGATCCGATCATCATAATCTTAATATCAGCTTTAATTGGATTAAATTTCACAACTTTTTTGTCTCTTGTATAATTTTTCTAAAATTTACGGTTTTTAAGATATTTAGCTTTGAAAACAAAAAACAGTCGCCATTTTGAAATGGTACAAAGTAGAAATTTGATACATCATACAAAAATAGGTCTTAATAATGGTCGTCCATGTACCAAGTTTGAAGTTTATACGTTAAGAGGTTCATGAGATATGATTAAATATGTACAAATCACAAACAGACACACAGACGGAAAACGAAGCACTTTTGGACCTATGTTTATATGAACTTTTTTTCTTATTTTTACCTGTACTATCATATACTAAAATATTTTACCATAATTTCGCTACACCCTGTATAATTATTGCATTTAACCATTCATAAACTTTTTTTAGCTTTCTTGCTTATATATAATAAATTTCATTGAATTCATGAATTCAATACATTCAGTTAATTTAATTTTATATATTAGTTTATTTTTGGCAATATTCCCTGGAAATACTCCCGCAACTTTAAATCCCCGGGATTACATCACTATGAACAGAAACATTCCTTATGAAACTTTCTGCATCCCATGGCTATTTTGGAATCCCAAAATTTCCCAACACCTAATGTATTTAAGGGTGTATGGTCAAAAATAATTTTTCAAATTAATTTGCATATTCAAATTCATTGATTTCAGCTGCAGAATTCAGAATTGAGTGTTGGGAAATTCCAGGTCTAGAGTAAGGGAAATTAGGTAACCTCCCCCCCTACAATTTTTTTGTGTGATACCACTGTGTGTAATATTAATTATCAAAACAAATTAAGTTAAAAATATTTGACTGCTTATAGACTCCAATAGACTTATAGACTGCTTATGACTCCAAATAGTTCCACCACCGATTGTTAATTTTTTTACATTGAAGTTAAGGTAAACTTCTGGCAACATTTACATGACGAAAGGAGGAAGGTTTTGTGTGTGAAAACGTGTACCCCCCTCGGGGGTAGGTCGAAAATTTCAAATAGTAACCTTTACCTCAAGACAAAAAATTGTAAAGTTCTTAACAAAATAAGAATTATGGGGTAAAATACAGGTATGGGGTTGATTTAAGCAAAGTTATGGCACCTCAAAGTTTGAATTTTCATTTACGTTTTCACACTGCGCACAATTAAGCCCCTAATATCTTGATTTTGCCAATACAATAAAACCTCACTAACTTGACTATTTGTGGACTCAGAAGTGGGTAATTGTCAAGTTATTCAGAACATTGGAATTTTTAATGGGGTTTTAATATACAAACAAATAAAATATTTGAGTATCACACACACACACATATATATATATAACTTACACATGAGTATTATTACGTATTGAGTCAATAATTTTTAAATAAGGTCAATAAGGTATGTCAAATACTCAACTTGAAACTAAATGTTTTGGAGGAAAAAAGCTTGATTGAGGATTCTCTGTTAGCTGTCCGAGTGTCGAGTTACACAGACTGTCGAGTTATCGAGTGTAAAGCGAGATTTTACTGTACATAGCAGTGAGTCACTAGGAGTCAATGTAAAATCATGTTTGCCAAACTGTCTTTGATATCAAATTTTTGGTCGCCACCTTAGATTCACCCATATTCATTACAAATAATATTTTTCCAACTGTTTTTTAATGCTAATTACAATGATACGATCTGTTTTATTAAATTCTTACTTATTCTTGACATAAAAGCAATTTCGTCAATAATATTGACAAAATTCTAAATCTTTAAAACCAAAAATGTTTCCATTTCAGGGTTTACGGCACAGAATCGCCAATGAGCCAGCAACGGTATCCGGATTGCTGCGATAGGACGACTTGCCACCTCGTCAATAATTACCTGCTACGACATGTGGCAGAACACAGATGTCACAGGCAATACCTCATTGAAGCAAGAGCCCCAAGGCTCTTGAATTTTTGTGGTGGAGGGCCAAACTTGACAGACCGTACTAAAGGCCTCGATCATTAAAGACGGATAAAGAGCGTGTGGTTTGGCAGACAAAGCCATAAATCTATACGCCTAACATGCCATGTTAATTAGACCATCTACACTGGCAGGCCATCCATGCAGGCACAAGCGCTCCTGCGAGAGGAGGTAGATTTTTTATGTTATATTAACACAGTTTCAATTTTAATAAGTGTTGTTTCCTATTTTTTCTTCATAAAGAATGGATTAATTACTTAAATCTTGACTTTTTAACTTGTATAAGTCCCTATTAAACTAGGAAATTAAAGAAAATTAAATTTCCTGTAGGAAAAATATATAATTTGTTTATTTTGGACAAATCATTCACAAGAGTACCTGGTGGACCGTGCCTTGCTCGGTATTTTTTCATGTTTATCAGTTCATCTAATTACTATCACAAATTTCAGCATCATAAAATTTATAAATAACTTTTTTTTATATTTCTGTATACAATATTTATGCCACACGCTGTAATCTCCCTAGGTTACAACTGTTATGGTTACTTAATTTGTTTAAACTTTCCTTGTTTATTTCGTTGCTATTACGGCAACTCATAAGGTCAATGTTAAAATTGTACAACTTTAAAATTAGTTTCATTACAATATTAGATTTTCTCTGGCCAAGTTATCTGCATCATAGAACACATTTTTGAGTCATAAATTACTTATTTCCAGACTTTGAAGGTAATCCTCGGAGCCGTTTTTGAGGTAATTGTGCAAGCAAGCAAACAAACAAGAACGGATGATAACATCGCTTATATAAGAGTATAGGATAAGAACTCATTTTATTAATATCTAAACAAATATTTCTTCCATAAGAGATACATGAAAATTTGTGTGTAATTTACAGCCCTAATGGGACGACACTATTTCACCTAAATGAAAATGAACAACTTTCATGAAATAGTGACGAATTTACTATTGATTTGACACCTAAATCATAAAATTGCTCCAAAGGAAAGGTCTTGGTGAGCTCATTAAAAGTAATTTTTCAAGAAATTATTACGAATACGTCGTTACTAAAACTTGTTTGTGAGCTCGCCCGCACTTTTGTTTTAGATCAATTTTTATCATTTAGGTATCAAATTACTGGAAATTTGGTTAACATTTCCTGAAAGTTATTAATTTTCCATGAGAAAGCTTTGCCCCATTGGTCATATATGTTACTCACAAATTTACGTGCATTTCTTATGGAAGGGATATTTCTTTAAATATTAATAATTAATCATGATTTTGCCTCCAGAATCGATGTTAAGTAACTAAAATAGTTGGGTTTACTTACCCCAGATACTGTCGTCGATTCTAATTGTAATCACGGATGACTGTAGTTTCGGCCCCATTAGGCCATTATCAAATCAATACTGAATGTCATCATACTCCATTTACTTCACCAGTGATGTGAAGATCGTCATGGTGTTCACACTTTTGACACATTAAAATACAAACAGTCACACATTTAAAACTTTAAAAATTATGTTTTTACAAAAATACATGAATTGCACACAATTAATTTTTTGGACATGCTACCGGCCGGCCGCGCGATACCGAACCGGTTATCATCACTGGTGTTATCTGTTTCTACCCCCATTTCCCGTCCTTTGTTGTCCGCTGCTCACCTGTATGTCTGAAGAAAGATCGATTATTCTATTAAACAGTTTGTGGGAGCCTTAGTTTAATTTTTCATTCAGGGTGTAATTTGGGCTATTATTGAGGGCTTTAAAAATTTCTAATTCCTCTAAGGTGCTTAATAATTGGCCTTTCTTGCACTTATGTAGGACATCTATGTTATCTTCTAAACTACGGACACTGTGGTTGTTTACAACTAGGTGCACGGCAAACGATGACTTTGCTGGTTTAGTCTGGGGTTAGGCAGATGTTCTTTGAACCTAATATTAAATCCTCTCCCAGTCTGACCGACGTAAAATTTGGGACAGTCGGAGCATTTTAATTTATAAGCTAGCAATGGCATTGTACTAGCTTACAGAACATCAAATAAATTAGGTAGACTTGTGAACCAACCCGACCAAGTCAGCAATAAACCTACGGCGACTGGTGTTTATAAATTAAAATGCTCCGTTTGTCCCAAATTTTACGTCGGTCAGACTGGGAGAGGATTTAATGTTAGGTTTAGAGAACATCTGCCTAACCCCAGACTAAACCAGCAAAAGTCGTCGTTTGCCGTGCACCTATTTGTAAACAACCACAGTGTCCGTAGTTTAGAAGATAACATGGATGTCCTACATAAGTGCAAGAAAGGCCAATTACTAAACACCTTAGAGGAATTGGAAATTTATAAAGCCCTCAATAATAGCCCAAATGACACCCTAAATGAAAAATTAAACTAAGGCTCCCACAAACTGTTTAATAGAATAATCGATCTTTCTTCAGACATACAGGTGAGCAGCGGACAACAAAGGACGGGAAATTGGGGTAGAAACAGATAACACCAGTGATGATAACCAGTTCGGTATCGCGTGGCCGGACGGTAGCATGTCCATAAACTTATTTGGGCGCAATTCATGTATTTTAGTAAAAAACGTAATTTTTAAAGTTTTAAATGTGTGACTGATTGTGTTTTAATGTGTCAAAAGTGTGAACACCATGACGATCTTCACATCACTGGTGAAGTAAATGGAGTATGACATTCAGTATTGATTTGATAATGGCCTAATGGGGCCGAAACTATAATCATCCGTGATTACAATTAGAATCGACAACAATATCTGGGGTAAGTAAACCCAATTATTTTAGTTAATTAATATTAGTGCTTACCTTGTAAAAGGGTGGACCAAAATTGACATATTATAAACTTTTCTTTCCGGAAATTTAATTATCTTTAATATTCCAATTTAATAGAGAATACTAAAAGTTTATAGTTCTCAAGGTATTTAGGAAAGACCAAAAAATAGTACCTTCGGGCCCCCCTGCCTCCTCCTTCCTGGTCAAGGGCTACAAACGGGGACTTTTGATATGTTAATCTCCTAACAAGTCCAAACAAAGATGCAAAGTCAAAAATTGTGTTCCAAAAATTTCGCACTATACCTTTTCATTGCCGGGACTATAAAGCCCTGAAAGAGATTCATTTATCACACGATAATGAGTATACATACTATCCCTAATTGTGCTAACAAACCAACCAATTTTTCTGTGGGAGTACTAAGTGTCTAAATTATATTAAGGTGAAAATATATGAAAATGGTGTTTTTTTTTGTATCGCTCGAGACAAATTCCGGCACAATATTGCAGCACAAATTGTTTTGTGTTAATGGACCTCAAAAATATAAAAAAAGGTTTGAAAGTTAATCAACACAAACATGAGTTTTAGTAGATTATTTGGCAGAGTTTCCTTTTTTTGCCACTTACAAGTGCGGCTGACCAGAGTTATAATGTTTCCAAGTACAAGATATGAATAAAGTATATTAGGCCTGATGTACACGTTGCTAAAGCCTGGTTTACATCAGTCGGGTTGGAGAGAGAGTTAGACTCTACCGTCACATTGACCAATGTAGACTGACCTTAATAAATGGGCGACTTGACAGTTTTTTAAGTTCGAGTGGCAAGTAGCCAGTGAAAACAAAAGATCCTTTGTAATAATGAACAAAGGATCATTTGTTTTCACTTGTTGCTACAACCTAGCACCGTGTAAACAAGGCATTAGGAAGAAAAATCAATTCTTTGTTTGAAATTCATTGTTGGTGATGGTGATTTTATATTTTGATTAGGATTTTTGCGGACATTTGCCATCACTGATTAGTAAAAAACAAGTTTCATGACGTTTCGGGATCTGGAATCTGATCCCGTCTTCAGGTGGAAGAAAACCTAGAACATAACAAGATTAGTAACACATAGCCAGGAAAACCTGGACAAAAACAAGCTAAAACAGAGAACTGTAGAAGCAGTCATGAAAACACTAAGCTGAAAAAAGAAAAACAATAACACAAAATAACACAGGAATCACAAGTATCAAGAATCACCAGACAGGAGAGAGCAAGTCCACACCCAATCAGAGCTGAGCTGAGACTGGTGGGAAGAATGAAATGGCGGCGGCGACGGAAATGGCGGCGCCCACAGCCAACCAAATCACGGTGCGCTACCGGTGGCGAAAACCTGAAACAGAGACATGTTATATGCAAATTCCGTGTGTCTGTTTGTGTTTCTTAGTTAATTTTTAACCTGATTTTTCCCCTTGGCCTTGCTACGGGTTAACATGTTGTGAGAATTTTGAACAGAATTGTTAGTAATTACCCTATTTGCTGACACTTTATTTTCCCTGTCTTTCAATTCTTTGCTTAATATTGGTAGCCATACTGGCCTTATTTCAAGTGAAGATTGACTGATTGGTTGGTCTGCTAGTTTTATATATGAAGCTCCAATTAGTTTTCTTTTGAAAAAATGAGGTTCACGGTGTACTTACTATTTTTGCTTCGTCAAAATTCATCTGGTGATTTTCAGACCAGCAGTGTTGAGCAATTTTTGATTTATCCACTAAGCCCTTCCTCGTGTTATCTTTATGTTCTTTGATTCTAACATTTAAAGGTCTTTTTGTCGCGCCATAATACGGCCTAGAGCAACTATTGCAGTTTATTCTGTAAACACAGTTTTTTGATCCCTGAGTGCCATTTTTTGGTTTGGTTTTAACGAGACATTGTCTAAGAGTGTTTTGTGTCCTAAACGCGGTTCTAACTTTGAACTTCCTAGCAACTCTTCTAATTTTTTCCGATAATCCCGGCACATAAGGGATTGACATAGGAACGAATTTTTCAGTGTTCTCTGACTCATTCTGTGTAGCCCTACAGATTTTGCACTTTCTGATTACGGATTGAGGGTATCCATTCTTAGCCAAATCTTGCTCTACTTTTTTGATTTCCTGATTTAATCCATCTTGATTTGAGCAAATGCTCTTTGCTCTGTCAAATAATGAGTAAGCTAACCCCTTCTTTGACAGATTTTTGATGGTTTGATTGAAAATTTAAGTACTGCCCTGTGTGTCTTTTTTCTGAAAACAGTTGTCCTAAGCGTGTCCCTATCATTTTCTACGCACACATCCAAAAATGCTAGTTTGTTTTGGACTTCCTCTTCCATTGTTAGGCGGATTGGAAGGAGAAATACTGTTAAGATGCCCTAAAAGTCTTTTAGTTCATCGTCTCCATGCGGAAATACCACGAATGGTATGAGAAAATCACCAACCAATCAGTCAATCTTCACTTGAAATAAGGCCAGTATGGCTACCAATATTAAGCAAAGAATTGAAAGACAGGGGAAAATAAAGTGTCAGCAAATAGGGTAATTACTAACAATTCTGTTCAAAATTCTCACAACATGTTAACCCGTAGCAAGGCCAAGGGGAAAAATCAGGTTAAAAATTAACTAAGAACACAAACAGACACACGGAATTTGCATATCACATGTCTCTGTTTCAGGTTTTCGCCACCGGTAGCGCACCGTGATTTGGTTGGCTGTGGGCGCCGCCATTTCCGTCGCCGCCGCCATTTCTTCCTTCCCACCAGTCTCAGCTCAGCTCTGATTGGGTGTGGACGTGCTCTCTCCTGTCTGGTGATTCTTGATACTTGTGATTCCTGTGTTATTTTGTGTTATTGTTTTTCTTTTTTCAGCTTAGTGTTTTCGTGACTGCTTTTACAGTTCTCTGTTTTAGCTGTGTTTTTGTCCAGGTTTCCCTGGCTATGTGTTACTAATCTTGTTATGTTCTAGGTTTTCTTCCACCTGAAGACGGGATCAGATTCCAGATCCCGAAACGTCGTGAAACTTGTTTTTTACTAATCAATGATGGCAAATGTCCGCAAAAATCCTAATCAAAATAAAAAAAATAAATAAAGAAAAATCAGCTGAAAAAATTAGATGACTTTCACGATGGTGATTTCTGGAATGTCTGTATGATGATTTGCAGTAACCTTGATATTGACGAAATCGAGCTGTTTTGCTAGGATTAGAGATTTAACATGTTTTCTGCGGAAAAAAGCCATAATTGCATTTCTAAATCAAAACCAAAAAAATTGTATTACTCATTAATAAATTATTTATGTCAGGATATCTAAAATGTAATCTCAGCTCATCTACAACAAAAATTTCAAACAGAAATAGTGATGAATTTCCTACGTTTACATGGGTAAAAGCCGCTTGGATCCCACCACTATACATATCTAACGTGGTAAAATCAATAGGCCATCCTGTTCTGAGCGAGTGTAACAGTGCCTGTCTCTGTGGGCACCCACCTTGCGAGCCACCATTAGGAGCCTCAAACCGAAATATTGGATTCAGAAACAAAGCAGGACATAAAATACGAGGAAACTTGTCCATTTCGCCTCTGCTAAGCTTGTAATGAAACATTTTTTAAAGAGGGCCAGACTTCAGTTCCCTCCACATTGCATTGTTGGTGAGAAAACGGTAACTGCATGTCTAATGGGGCCATTGGTGCCACAGAGCTAAGGTGCATCTGCAATAATATTCACTGGCAGAAAATAAATTATCTGCTGAAAAGCCTAGCATCGGAGGCCGCACTGAAAATTTGATAAAACCAACCAGCCTGAAGTGAATGTCACCAAGTGTTATAGTGTGACAAGAATGAACATCAAAGATGATTGCTGCTAAGAGTGTGGCTAAACTCGTTTAATCTGCCAATATCAGCAGGAAATCGACATTCAAAGCTTCATTTCATAGCAGAGTTTATAATTATTGGTAACAAACTACAAAACACAAGTAACAAGTCATAAATAAATTTCCACTAATAACAAGTTCAGTTTAATTATTGTAGTCCGCCAAGAGTTATGAAATGGAGCCCAGAAAGGTTAATCTTAAACTGTGGTAAGATATGTTTGAATCACTGATTTTGTTACAGTACTTGAAACACAGTTAGCCTGGTATAAAAAACATAAATAAGAGAAATAAACTTACCCTATCGAGCCAGCTCGACGTTTCTGGATGACCTTGCTTGGGTCAGTGCCTGAAAAAACCATGGAGAAAAAATGTTAAATTGACTTGCAGATAAGAATGATATGACATGATATGATATGATATTTTTGAGTTACTGGCATTTGAATTTCAACAAATCAAAATAGGTACCGTACTTTTGGAAATCAAGGCCCAAAATTTCTAACATTCACAAAATACTTATTATGAATATTTAAGGAATTAATCAGGTAGCCTATCAAAATAAAGCTGAAACTAGATCTTTAAATCTAAACTAATAAATACGTGACACTTTTACAATCTCATTGTTAAAATTAATGAGAAAGTTAGGAGTTGGAAAATGGACCTCGAGTTGGAAGGCAGAATACCGAGGAATGTATGAGAAATATACTGTCAAAACGGTTATTTTTTAACTTATATTTCTGACAATATTCTTTTACTAGGATTAACTTGTAGAAGTTCACTCACACGCCGATAGATGTCAGGAAAGATTAGTTTTGTGATGCCCTGACTGCTCTCAGTCAGTGCAGGCCTGCGCATTTAGGGAAAAGGAACCTTCAGTCGCCGGCCATGTTATTTTCCATTTAAGTAACTTGAGGTCCCTTTTTATAAGCATGACATAGACTGCTAAATTGACTTCTTTTTTTAACATCTCTCGCATTCTTTTTGCTAAAATACCGGATGAATCTTTTCAGGAAATATTTAGGAATCACATCCAATTGAAATATGAAGATTGAAAATGCCTGTAGGCTACTTTAAAATCTACTCCAGCAACTTGAGGTCCCTTTTCATTTTCCTTATCACATTTTATAGGTCTATATTATAAAAACTACTACTCCAATTGCTATAAAACTTTGATAGATGATATATAACATATTTACATGTTCCAAATTTTTTTTTATATTGGGAAAAAGTGCTATGATTTTTGTAAAAATATTTGATTTATAGGCTAGTTTGGATTGGGATAGAAACGTTAATGAAATTTTAATTTTTAATGTTAGGAATAGTAATAATATAGATAATTATTAGCGGTATAGTTTAAAAAAATTAACTTCATAATAGCCTAAATAAAGTGGGGCTAGGGAGCAGTAATGCTTGAGATCGCTTTCTCCCACCAAGTTTCAAAAACTCCCTCCTGCAACCGGTTTACTGATCATATGGTACATGAAGGTTGACCCAGCTATTTCCAATAACAGCTGGGTCATACTTAGGCGTATACTCTAAACACCTTCAATGCGGTACAGTCATACCTAATCTTTATCCCAGTTTATCACGAGTAACAGGCTCTTCAAGCCTAGTTATAACCTCTGTGAGTCACGAGTAATCGGTTACTCGCAGCAAAACCAACATTTCCCGTGCAATATATCAGCTGAGGGTGAGGCTAGGGCAGAAACATATACGACCTTGTTTCTCATTCTGCAGGTCAAGATTCGTTTCTGATGTCATCCCACGAAGAAAACATGAAAAAACTAAGAGCCGTATTTGATTGTACAGGTCATAAAACTTGACAAATATTCAAAATTTAAATAACACGAGGAATACTAATAACATATATTAGAACATACTAACAATAATTAGTATTACTAATATATTAGTATGTACTGTATTAGTACATATTATAGTATAGTATATAAGTGATTAGTATGTACTCTATTAGTATTACAAATATTAGTACATACTAATCAAAGTACCAGAAAAAGATACTTTGGTATTATACGGAGGCCACTATTTCTTGAGAGATTTTGTTTACTGGAAACCAAAAATAACCATATAATTGGAAAGAACATGCATCGACTTACTTTCCAATTTTGACATCATCATGAGCGGTCTTTATGTCCTACCTCCCAGAAGACAGCGATGTTGGCGAGAGTTGAGTTGAACACAAATGGCAAGCCTTATACATCGCGCTATAGTGGTTATGTTAGGTTGGGTTATCATAAATATGTTAGTAGGACTTTCCTTGTTTTGTTACGAATCAAACAATACCAGATGAGCCATACTTTTGGCGGTGTCAGGTGATGCGCACACTCCGGTCAACGACCTGACCTTGGCCTATTGGAAGGGATTTGGCGACCAAAAGTATGACTCATCTGGTATCATTAGATACATTATGAAACGAGGAAAGTCCTACTAACATATTTTGATAACCCAAACTAACATAACTGCTGCAGCTGTAAGGGTGGCCTCCGTATAATACCAAAGTACTCAATAAAATGTGTGTATTTTGAATAAGATCTACAGAAAACTAAATTTAATATTTATTTATTATCTAAAAATGGTAATGGGAAATGGTATTTAAACATTAAAACTGTGCCGTATAAAACTTTCACCATGTCCAAAACCCATTGCACCACTTTCAGATCTGATCTTCTGTCATTTAAGGCTAGTTCTGTAAGCGGTCTACATTTTAACGATTGAATAAGCTTATATCAAACTGAAACCCCGGTACATGAAGAACCGAAACCAAGATTAGCCTATTTGATTGCACCAAGAACAAAACAAAACAAAAATATCTAATAACATAAATATGATAAAACTATAAACGCCTAAGCCTACGCATAACTAATCTGAATGTTAAAAAACTAAACTTTAGACCAAAACTATTACTAAGAATTTCAAACTCTCATTATTAAAATACACTGTAACATTACCAGCATCATATAACTCAACACACACCCTATTTCACACCGTCTACCATTTTGAACTAGTTTTGATTTTAGGTTTTCGATATTTACACTGTCATGGCACTGACAGAAAATGACAGCTCTGTGAAGTTTGGTTATGGTTAAGTTAGTTATCAGAGTATCAGAAGTTAAATTATCCTACTACAGTACTAGCATATTACTAGATTACTTTTCAGTTTTCAATTGTGTTTTAAGTTATAGGCCTACATTTTAACGACTTACCTACCTTAATTGAACCAAGCATTTCACAGTAAAACAGAGAATATTTTCACTGTAAACTTATTTAGGCTAAATTGGAACTAAACCTCATTATTTCAGTAAAAGACTAAGTTACTTATAAGTGAGCTGATTCGATATAGGCCTACTATAAAAAGAGATGATGTTTGATATATTTTTAATCGATAGGTCCTAAGTTATATGGTAACAGTTCTATATGTTCAATCATTAAAATGTATTATTATCCATGCTTAAAGCCCCTGAGCTGTGTGATTAATGTAAGACTGAATTACTTACTTGAAATCCGTCAGACAGCTCAAAAATTATCATATACTTGTTCAGGACATGTTTCGACACAATAGTGTCATCTTCAGCTGGGAGTTTATTGATGAAGCCAATTGGTGGATTATGAACTTCATTAACTCCCAGCTGAAGATGACACTATTGTGTCGAAACATGTCCTGAACAAGTATATGATAATTTTTGAGCTGTCTGACGGATTTCAAGTAAGTAATTCAGTCTTACTTACATTAAAATGTAGACCGTTTATGGAACTGCAGCCCCATTTAACCTCACTGAAGGTCTGCTTTAGAAGGCCTAACTGGAAATTCTTAGGTAACACTATCTTACAAAGGCGAAGGTAGTTTTCGAGTGACTGTAGCCTACTTTGCAAAAGTCTACACCATAAGGATGATCAAGTAAGTTACCGAAGCCGAACCATTGTAGTCATCCGAAAACAACCACTGATAGCCTATATCGAGTTCACGTTCGGTTATTCGATTTGATTTTTCGATGGTGTGCTCCAAATTGTCGTGTTCATGATCGGCCCTTCACGTTGCGAGAAAGTAATAATAACCGTGGAGTTTAGTAGATCCATCCAACTTGAATATAACCAGTTACTAACAGTCTACCAGGGGCACTTGTTTCTTTGGTCTTGGATCAAAACCCCTATGTTACTGTCAATGAACAGTACAGTAGGCCTAATTATGGTTGATTTGGATCTGCAGGATGCATGGAACGGTTTAACACCAGTTTTGTAGGCTTGATATTACCCTCGGTTTAAACAGATTTTTTGTACGTTTGTAGTTAATTATTGTAAAGTACTAGGCCCAGATCCCACGTAACTTTGAACTTAGCCTCTTTGTTTCAGCCTTCAAGGCACTTAGCTTAGTACAATGTTGGACACTACCATGATAAAAACAGCAGAAATAATTTTTTAACCTAAACTTAACCTTAGGCCTTCTCTCTTTTCATCCTCAAATGTGATGAAAACTAAGTAGAGAATCATGTTGTTTGTGTTGACAAGAGTGGGTTATGGAGGCATTTTGCTACCTTTTAAAACTTACATCCAAACCAAGCAATTTGTGCACCATTATAGCGTTTATCAGTACGATAAACATATTCGTTTCTTATCTCCTCTAGTTCTAATTTTTCTTAAACATTGGCCAAGTTACAATTTAGTTCAGTTCGATGAGGAGTCCAATGATTTGGCGTTAGGATTATATGAATATCTCTTACCAGGAACAGAATGAGTTAAAGCTGACATGAGTAAATGAATTCATTCGTTAGTTCATTCACTTTCAAATCACTTAAATGCATAACAAAGACTGCACTTCAAAACACTATTTAAAATGAACATTATAAAAACTTCAATTTCTATAAAGAATGGCAACCATTTTTCAATTTTCAATCCTGTTTATGAACCGATCAAAACGTCTCCAAATCACTACTTTTACGCCCTCTATTGACTCATCAACCAAACTCCACCTCCATTTTATTGACGCTAGCGCATTCTCTCATTTTTATAGGGAACTGTTTGTTTAAACATCTGTGAAGAAGAAAGACTTTTTTGACACTTCACACAAACAGCTGATTTTCAAATAATGCAGAAGACTGAATAGAGAGAGTGAGAGAGAGAGAGGCACCAACGTCATATTTTTGAGTTCCTAACCTAACTCTTACACGTGTGCTATTTAAAGAGTAACTATTTATTTTAAACATATTTTATATTAATGTGTATGTGTGCATCTATCATCAAAACATGACAAATTTAGCAGAATTAATCCTAGGAAAAGTTAATGAATCGGGCAGTGTTGATACATTAACTTTAAGCAGTATTTTAAAAGAAGACCATCAAAAGATAATTGGTGCTGTAAAAAGTATTCAAAGTCTTGGAGATATTATTGTTGCAGAACCTACAACCACAAAGTTATGGGAGTTGACTGATGAAGGTAAGGAAGTCAGCTTAAATGGAAGTCATGAAGCTCTAATTTTTAATGCCATACCTGTAGATGGCATTCCTCAAGCAGAGTTATTGTCCTCTGTACCTAATGCCAAGGTAGGATTTAGTAAAGCAATGTCAAAAGGTTGGATTATTCTGGATAAGAGTAGTGGAAAAGTTTCAAGGAAGGTTCCAGAAATAACTGATGAAGTTAGAGATCATTTAAATACAATTCTGCGGAAGGAAAATAATGAAATACCATTAAATGTTAAGCAGGATTATAAAAAACGTAAATTGCTTCAAGAAGTAACAATCAAAAGCTTCATTTTAAAAAAAGGAAGTCAGTTTAGCCTAACATTATCAAAACCAGAAACTGATTTAACACCAGAAATGATTGCTTCAGGAGACTGGAAAACCAAATCATTCAAACCCTATAACCTCAATGCGCTCGGAGTTCCTCCGAGCTGTGGATACTTGCATCCTCTGTTGAAAGTCCGTACTGAGTTTCGTCAAATATTCTTTGAAATGGGATTCACAGAAATGCCTACAAATAACTTTGTGGAAAGTTCATTCTGGAATTTTGATGCTCTTTTTCAACCTCAGCAACATCCTGCACGAGATGCCCATGATACATTTTTTCTTCTGGATCCCAAACTTTCTCAAAAGTTTCCGAAAGATTACTTAGAACGTGTTAAAGATGTCCACAGTAAAGGAGGATATGGTTCTCAGGGGTACAGATATGATTGGAGTATAGAAGAAGCTCAGAAAAATCTCCTTCGTACTCACACCACTGCTGTTAGTGCCCGAATGCTGTATAAGCTCGCTCAAGAAGAATGTTTCAAACCTGTTAAATATTTCAGTATTGATAGAGTTTTCAGGAATGAAACGTTAGATGCTACACACCTTGCAGAGTTTCATCAAGTGGAAGGTCTTGTTGCAGACTACAATCTAACTTTGGGCGATCTGATTGGTATTCTCTATGAATTTTTCAAGAAACTTGGGATCACTAAACTTAATTTTAAACCAGCATATAATCCTTACACTGAGCCAAGTATGGAGATATTCTGTTACCATGAAGGACTTAAAAAGTGGATTGAAGTTGGGAACTCCGGAATGTTTCGGCCTGAAATGCTGCTCCCAATGGGACTTCCAGAAAAAGTAAATGTGATTGCTTGGGGACTTTCACTTGAGCGGCCAACGATGATTAAATATGGTTATAATAATATCCGAGATCTGGTAGGACCTAAGGTAGATCTACAAATGGTACAGGAAAATGGAATTTGTCGATTAGATAAGTAAAACGTCTCATAATTCACAAATACGCAACCATGTAACCATGCCATGTATTTATTAGTACCTATCAAAAATGTCCCAAAAAAGCTTCCACTGTATAACAGTACACAAGCTGTTTTATAGTGGCTCCTGGTATTACAAGTTTTTTTTTTGTTTAGCCTACCTTATTACAGGTAGTTAGACCTAAATGTTTTTAAACTTTTTAATTGTTGCCTGTATAAATTGTAATTGTTTCCATTTAATCGGTAGGCCAACTTTATTTGTCAGAATATGTAGAACTTTTTATTGTCTTAGGTATATACTGATCCTAAAAAGAAAACCTTGAAATTTTGTTTCAGGTAGGCTAAATACTTTTTACAAAAGTTCTATGCCTAACTGAAAGTCTATTTTCATTTTATACCTGTAGTCCTATTTCTACATGATAGGAACCGTATATACTTTTTATTTTAAGATAACTTAACTTATCCTGTGACTGCTGCAAAAATTTCTAGGTTAATATTTGAAAGGTGAAATATTGGCCCCATTTAACCTCACTGAAGGTCTGCTTTAGAAGGCCTAACTGGAAATTCTTAACACTATCTTACAAAGGCGAAGGTAGTTTTCGAGTGACTGTAGCCTACTTTGCAAAAGTCTATACCATAAGGATGATCAAGTATTTTCTCCTTTTTCTTCAAGCAAAATAATTTGCTTGCAATAGAAACACCACAGTCAGCATAGAAGGTTACTTTTGGTACCTTATATCAAATATTATGAGCTACTTAAGAAATCTTGGTTCATAGTCATGCTGAACTATATATCACCGCTTTTTCAAATAAAATTAATAGAATATTTATGAAAACTTGCTATCTTCATGTATATTGAAAAATATAAATCATCCCTGGGGTTCACTCATGTCACTTATTTAAATATATCAGATTCTGATCTGTTTTTAATATTTTATCTTATTTTAAGATAGGTATATCATGTCATTTTATGTTTTGATTGTTTTGCTTTTTGAAGATTAGAATAAAATAGTATCTACATAGAAGATGGAAGTAAAGTTTAGGCCTTAGAAACACATTATCGTCGCAAGTCTATTAAGACCATCTTCGAAAATTTAACCGTTCTTGAATCATAGTACAGTGATTATTTCTCTTAAAGTTGTAAAAATATGAATTGACTTGTTGTATAATAATGTAAATAATTTACACATAGGAGGAACTTTTTATTTTCTTAATAAAATAGTTATTTATATCATAAGCTTTGGAAGAAAGTATCATACTTGTTGACAAAAACTTCAACGACTTTTTCATTCTATGCTGTCATGAATTTTTGGTTGGAAATAAAATAATCACACAATTTTAAATCTTGTTCTTAGACCTACAGACCTATATGCAATGTCAACTGATTCTCCTCTGACGTGGGTCAATGACAAGGTCTGCCAGCGACAAACTCCTCTACTTTAATCTGGACCAAATCCACAAAGTCCACCTCCATCAAGGTCTGCCAATGTCAATCCCTACCAAATTCCAGTCGACATTCCTGGTGGTAGTGGTTAGAATATGCTATGGCTGGTCTCACTAATCTGTTCCACTTTTCTGCTTGGCCCAGTCACACAAAGTGCATCACTGACCCTACTAATGTTTACACATGACCCAGCCCCTTGCTGCCGCTGAGGGTAAATGATAAATTCACTTATTGTATTTATTTATTCCTGCTAACTGATGAATACTATTACTTCATTTTGGTCTGTGCTGACTGATGAATATTATCAATTTATTTTGTTCTGAGCTAAAATATTATACGTTTGATTTAATTACTTTCTGTTATTTGTGGTAGACACTTAATATCAGCTAATAATGGGCAAATAGTGATTTCCAATCATGAAGATTGTATATATTTTTTGTCTCTTACTTATTTCTTTGCTAAACCAAAAAAAAGTTTTGATGAAATTTTAGCGAATTTCCCCTATAGGGAAGAAGCTATTACCGTAGGTCTCATGGTAAGACCTAAGCCCGAGACCATTAAAACTTTTCATTTTGAGGCCACCAGCAGAAGCAAAAAACACCATTCGTTCGAATTTTAGCGAATTTCCCCTAAAGGGAAGAAGCCATTACCGTAGGTCTCATGGTAAGACCTAAGCCCAAGACCATGATAACTTTTCGTTTTGGGGCCACCAGAAGCAAAAAACACCATTCGTTCGAATTTTTTTATATATATCTATATATATATATATATATATATATATGTGTCTGTCAGCACGATAGCGGCCGTAAATATGGTCCGATCTTAATGAAATTTGGTACAGACATGTTAAGTGGTAATCCCTCGGACGAGTTCGTAAACCAGCCCGATCGGACCACTGGGAGGGGGGGTAAAGGGGGATAAACCCCCCCAAAAATGGGTTTTATGAGTTTTTTACATAGAAAAATAAAATTTATCGAATTTTTATTGGCACCATTGAATTTAGCTCAAAAAAACAAACAATTTAGTATCTAGAATCACCCCTCTATGTCCATTGGTTACCGAGATATTGAAAGTTGTAAACACAGTACGTTGTCCCAATGTTAACCTTATGGGAAATAAGTAAATTTCCATATCTCGGTTATTTCTCAACAAATCTTAATAAAACTTGGTGAGTAGCTTCTTCTAGTTCAGATATACTAAATATTAAAACCACTCAGTTTTAATATGCCTGTAGCAGCAAACCTGCATACTCATTCCCCATGTTATTCTTATGGAGCTTACCAAAACATGTCAAATCTCGCTATGTTGGATTGAAATATGTTGTTTTGCATTTGAAATTCGCTGAGTATGCAGGTCTGCTGCAACGGGGTATTTATATCTATCTATCTATATATATATATATATATATATATCTATATCTATCTGTATATATGTGTCTGTCAGCACGATAGCGGCCGCAAATATGGTCCGATCTTGATGAAATTTGGTACAGACATGTAAAGTGGTAATCAATTGGACGAGTACGTGAACCAGCCCGATCAGACCTCCGGAAAGGGGGGTAGAGGGGGATAAACCCCCCAAAAATGGGTTTTTTGAATTTTTTACATGGAAAAATAAAATTTATCTAATTTTGGTTAGCACCATCGAATTCAGCTTGAAAAAACAAACAATTTAGTATTTTGAATCATTGCTTTATGTCCATTGGTTACTGAGATATTGAAAGTGGTAAACACAGTACGTTGTCCCAATGTTAACCTTATGGGAAATATGTAAAATTCTACATCTCGGTTATTTCTCAACATATCTTGATAAAACTTGGTAAGTAGCTTCTTCTAGTTCAGATCTATTAAATATTGAATTAAAACCACTCACTTTTAATATACCCGTAGCAGCAAACCTGCATACTCCTTCCCTAAGTTATTCTTATAGAGCTTACAAAAACATGTCAAATCTCGATATGTTGGATTGAAATATATTGTTTTGCATTTGAAATTCGCTGAGTATGCAGGTCTGCTGCAATGGGGGTATTTTTTACTGGCATCTGCCTTTTAAGCGAATTTCCCCTATAGGAAAGAAGCTATTACCTTAGGTCTCATGGTAAAATCTAAGCCCCAGACCATGATAACTTTTCGATTTACGACCCCCAGAAGCAAAAAACACCATTCGAATTTTTAGATATATATATGTATGTATGTGTGTGTGTCCGTTAGCACGATAGCGGCTGTAAAAATGCTCAAATCTTGATGAAATTTGGTACAGACATGAAAAGTGGTAATCAGTTGGATGAGTTCGTAAACCAGCCTGATGGAACCACCAAAAGGGGGGTTAAGTGGGTAAAACCCCCCCAAAAATGGGTTTTTGAGTTTTCTACATAGAAAAATCAAATTTATCGAATTTTGCTTAGCACCATTGAATTCAGCTCAAAAAAATAAACAATTTAGTATCTTGAACCATTGCTCTATGTCCATTGGTTATCGAGATGTCGAAAGCAGTAAAAACAGTACGTTGTCCCAATGTTAACCTTATGGGAATAAGTAAAATTATATATCTTGTTTATTTCTCAACATATCTTAACAAAACTTGGTTTGTAGCTTCATCTAGATGGGATCTAATGTATATTAATCAGAAATCCCCCATATTAACTTTTTTATGGCAAAAAAACCTGCATACTCATTTCCCATGTTATCCTTATCTATCTATACTATTGTAAAGAAGAGGTAGTTTCTGTATGTAAGTATTTATGTATGGGACAAGTGAACTCGAAAAATACTGAACCGACTGGGTTGAAATTTCACACAGAGGTAGATCTTGAACCTGGGAAATATATAGGCCTGTTCACTTCCTTTAAATCCCATTGGGCTACGCCCATGGAACGTCCTTAGCTTCGATGTTTACATATTATAAGGGTGTAAACATTCAAATACCGAAATGTAAACAGCTGTGAATACTACAATTTGACAGTTCGAAGAGCAGAAGTAAGATCAGCTGTAATTTTTATCGAGAGCAAAGCCACGGGCAACTGCTAGTGGGAAATAAAAAGAATCCTATATCTTCCTTATTTCTCGACGTATCTTGATAAAACTTTGTATGTGGCTTCATCTACTTGAAATATACCGGATTATGACCTAAAATACCCTATTTTTATATTTTCATGGCAGCAAACCTGCATACTCTTTCCTCATGTTAACCTTACAGGTAACAAAAAAAGTTGTGTAGTTTGTTCATTTCTCAACATATCCTGATAAGAACTGGCTTGGGATATGTTTTTATGTTAAAATGTAGGTCCCTTAGTTGCCATTGGCTGTTGGGCTATTAATTAACAGTCCTGTCTAACGAATATGTCGGCCTTCGTCAGTAACAAGACTACAAGATCGCGCCACAATCATCCTTCACTCATCTGTCATTCATACTTGGCTTAAAATACCTACCTGGGTAGGTCGCCATTTCAACTAATGTATCTAATGTATGTTCCTACAGTTAATATCTACTTGATTATGGCCTAAAATGCTCAAATAATCAAATTCCTGATGCAGCAAACCTGTGTACTCTCTTTCCCAATGTTAACCTTATGAGAGGTAAATAAAATTGGATAGCTTTCCTATTCCTCAACATATCTTGATAAAACCTGTTATTTGGCTTCATATAGTTTAGATATAATAGATTGTAGCCTAAGATTCCTCATTTTCAGATTCCTGTGACAGAAAACCTGCATTTTTCTATACTACTCCTATGGAGAATAATTTATTTTTTAATAGCAATTGTGGGCATTTGGCAAGTCACAGGATGAGAGAGAAGGGCTCAAATTAAATGTTTTAATTTCAGGGACTCAGGAAAAGTGCTGAAATTTCTTAAAGTTTGCCAGAAAACAAAAAAATAATGTAAAATATCTGCCATTTAAGCAGAATGGCATGTATATGTATTTGAAAGTTTGCCCCATGTCCTTGGCCAATGCCTGTTTGGGGAATTACTTAGAAATGCCCGCCACCATAAAATACGCTCATTCATAGCTGACGAATTAAGGAAGAAAGGATTTGAAGTATATGAAGAAGTAAATGCTATAGCAGAAGAAGAATCAACAAGAAGCGTTGACATTATTGCAATCAACAGAAAACTTAAGAAAGGATTCATAATAGACCCTACAATTCGATTTGAAATTAACGAACATCAGCCACGACTCGTACAGGAAGAAAAAGTTAAAATATATTCTCCAACAATAAAATATTTCCAAAATCAGTATAATATTCAAAATTTAGAAGTAATTGGCATTTTTATTGGTGCAAGAGGAACAATATCAAAATTTTTTATTCATTTTTGGACTCAATTAACATTAAATCAAAATAAGCTTAGTGAAATAGCATTAATAAGTGTCAAACAGTCCATCAATATATTAAGAAATCATTTATATAGTAATAATCAAAATTAATTGTGAAATAGTATTCTTTGTTTTTAGCAATTTGCAATGGCAAAAAGATGTAAATTTTAAATAAAAATTTTTCTATATATATATATATGGGATCTAAAACGTCTGCTATGTTTACATTAAAAGATGTTTCTTTTATGACCTAAAGAGGCCGGCCCATCTGGCATTTGCCCAAATGCCCAAATGGCCAGTCTGCCCCTGCTGGGAACGTAGCTGGAAATATAGCAGGCGTCTCGTCAGCTTCAATTGCGATAAGGCCATGTTCGAAAGAATCGAGGAGTTTTTATTTTTGGCATGAAAATCGGACGGTTAAATTTTGTTTGTACTATGTACTTTTGCCTTAATATTGCTTATATTATTTTGCACCATGAACTGATGAAAAGAGTAAGTGTAATTCGTAACTGGATTGAATCAATATCATAATTATTAAAATAATTAGCGGGAAGGGCCCCCCCAGACCCCATGGACCCCCCCCCCCTTGGCTACGTCCCTGCTGGTCCACTGTCTGGGGTAACTGGGACTGGTAATCTGTATAAGTTGGACCCTCTCTAGAGTTACTCATTCTTGCGTTACCAGACTGTTCTACTGTCTGGGGTAACTGGGACTGGTAATCTGTATAAGTTGGACCCTCTCTAGAGTTACTCATTCTTGCGTTACCAGACTGTTCTACTGTCTGGGGTAACCGGGACTGGTAATCTGTATAAGTTGGTATCCTCTCTAGAGTAACCCAGACTGGCGTTACCAGACTGTTCTACTGTCTTGGGTAACCGGGACTGGTAATCTGTATAAGTTGGTATCCTCTCTAGAGTAACCCAGACTGGCGTTACCAGACTGTTCTACTGTCTTGGGTAACCGGGACTGGTAATCTGTATAAGTTGGTACCCTCTCTAGAGTAACCCAGACTGGTGTTACCAGACTGTTCTACTGTCTTGGGTAACCGGGACTGGTAATCTGTATAAGTTGGTATCCTCTCTAGAGTAACCCAGACTGGCGTTACCAGACTGTTCTTCTGTCTTGGGTAACCGGGACTGGTAATCTGTATAAGTTGGTACCCTCTCTAGAGTAACCCAGACTGGCGTTACCAGACTGTTCTACTGTCTTGGGTAACCGGGACTGGTAATCTGTATAAGTTGGTACCCTCTCTAGAGTAACCCAGACTGGCGTTACCAGACTGTTCTACTGTCTGGGGTAACCGGGACTGGTAATCTGTATAAGTTGGTACCCTCTCTAGAGTAACCCAGACTGGCGTTACCAGACTGTTCTACTGTCTGGGGTAACCGGGACTGGTAATCTGTATAAGTTGGTACCCTCTCTAGAGTAACCCAGACTGGCGTTACCAGACTGTTCTACTGTCTGGGGTAACCGGGACTGGTAATCTGTATAAGTTGGTACCCTCTCTAGAGTAACCCAGACTGGCGTTACCAGACTGTTCTACTGTCTGGGGTAACCGGGACTGGTAATCTGTATAAGTTGGTACCCTCTCTAGAGTAACCCAGACTGGCGTTACCAGACTGTTCTACTGTCTTGGGTAACCGGGACTGGTAATCTGTATAAGTTGGTACCCTCTCTAGAGTTCCTCAGACTGGCGTTGCCAGACTGGTTGCCTGACTGGGGTTACCCTGATGGGAAATCTATTTTGAGTTGGTGTACTCTCTCTATGGCAACACTGACTGGTGTTACCAGACTAATAACCTTTCTGAGGTTACCCAGACTGTAATCTGTATTAGTTGTTACCCTCTCAAGAGTTACTCTGACTGCTGTTAACCGAAGTGGTAAAAGTTTGGTACCCACTGTAGAGTAACTAACTGACTGGTAAAATTTGGAACCCTCTCTAAAGTGACTGTTGGTCCCAAACTGATTTACTGCTTTTATAAATATATTAGTTTTGTTTTTCTTTTTAACTTCAGTTGTCTTTTATAAATATTGCAGGTATTTTTCTAATAAGGTACTTTTTCTCTAACTACGAGATCTGTTTCCTAATGTAATACAATAAATCCTTGACATTTTACTTATGGGGTTTTTGAAGTATCAAAATCATCTTCGCTGTATTCCGTCGAACGCATTGTCCAGTTGACTTGGAACCTTGGTTTCAATTGGAACTTGGTTTCAATTGACAATACAGATGAAGATGACTATGACAATGATGAAGGTGGCATTACTATATATGAAGATGATTGTAAAGACAACACATATGGAATTCATTATTATACAACTGACATTGGATTCTTTCAACGCTCGTCAAGTATAAAAATGGCAAACTACAGGTATATATGGAATATTACATTAATAAAAGCATTAAAATACAGGATGTACTTATAAAAATCTTAAATGTTACAGTAAACCTGATTCAATGAATGCTGGCTACAATTTGATAAATTCAATCGTGATATAGATCCCACTTAATGTCACTGGACTAAAAATTTTTTTAATCTTTGATTGTTGAGTATGAGCCCATGTTGACATAATATAAAGAGTGTTGAAGAGCTGAGCGTCAAACTATTAAGAGTCTACTGTAACAATTTTTTGAAGTTCTTATTGCTTAGTAGTCATTTTGATTGCAAGCCGTTCTGGAACACCTCTACCTAAAAAACAATTATTTCAGTATTAGTCATATGTTTAATTTCGTAAGGTGATTCTGTGTGTCAAAATTGTGGGTGTCTGGCAAGTCATAGAAAGATGGGAGAGGGCTCAAATTAAAGGTCTCTATTCCGTAACGGCGGGAAAAATAATTGAAATTGTTTGAAATTCACCAGAAAACGAGAAATAATGTATAATATCTGCCATTTAAAAAGCATTGGGATCTAAAAACGTCTGCTTTGTTTACATAAAACATGTGATGCTGATACTTGATTAAAAACCATGTGGTAGGCTAGATATCAATGTAGGGCAGATTTTGTTTGCTATGAAGGTATTTTGTACTATAATAAATAAGGATTGTTTGAATTTTCCCTCATAAGGGGCTTTTAGCACCTTCAAACCACCAGTATCACTTTAAAAACAACTTCAAAAATATTTTCCAGATTCAGAGTTTATTTGCTTTATGCCTGCCAATTGCTAGCTGGCAAACTCAAATCAACTGTGTAACTAAGTTGCATCACTTAGAATGAAGGGACTTGAGATTTGCTCTACTTTAGAATTATAATTGTAGATTGTCATCAAAGTATTATTGGATCAGCAGCTGGGAGGTTGCAAATTACATCCTTGGGTGCACATGTGCTACAAACTCTATTCTTTTTGAAGAGCTTTGGGGGGGGGGGGGGGTAGTGACAAACAAAGGTTTGTGAGCCTCCAATCTGGAGGCTTTCTCTAAGGTGGATAAACTTGAAAATAATAAAATTTTAGTTTACAGTGATTGAATTCAGTTAAAGAAAAACAAACAATTTAGTTTATTGAATCATTGCTCTATGTCAACTGGTTACCATGATACTAAGGGTGATAAATTCAGTGCGTTGTCCCAATCAATGTTAACCGTATGAGAAGTAAATTAAATTCTAGATCTCTCTTATTCCTCAAAATATTTTAATGAAAGTTGATACATGGCTTCATTTAGTTAAGATCTATTGTATTAGCATGCAATCCCCCATTTTTGCATTTCCCTAGAAACAAACATGCATATATGCCTATATTATTCCTAGGGAGAATACAAAAAAGTCACATTCAAGTTTGTCCACTTTGGAGAAAGCTCCCAGATTGAGGGCTCACAAACCCTTTTGTGAAACCCCCCAGGATGCCTCTTCAAAATGGCTTATCTATAATGCGCACCTTATGACGTGATTTTTTACCTCCCAGCTCCCAATCCAGAAGGACTGTTTTTTTATCATGAGGTATTTCAGACTTTTGTCATCTATCAGTGTTGTAACTTATCCAGAAAAATATCTCAAGAGAAGAGGAATTACTGAAAAAATTACCAAAAAGTTATATTATAGAAAATTGTATTCGGTTCAAGTGAGTCTACCGGTTACCATAAATAAATATATGGTAAATCTTATATTATTTACTAAATTAATTACAATACATTAAGGCCAGTTTTTAATACAATGCTCGAGTAACTTGGCCGGGTTGCCAGTATCAGCTGATGCCTACACTTTAGAATTGTCAACTCGCCCATTTTTTTGTCAAGGTCAGTTTACATTGGTCATTTGATGGTCGAGTCTGACTTGCCTGCCAACTCGACCAATGTAAACCAGCCTGTATTTAGGGTGTCAACGTAGCCATATAGATCATGTTAAGAATCTTAAGAATAACAAAAGAAGTTTTATAGCCCATCCCACTTATTTGTAATTTATGATCTCATGATATTTTTCCCCCTTTCAACTTAAGGAAACCCAATTTATTGTGGTGGAAGTAGGGGTTGAGTTCTGAAAACTGATTTATATAGTTATCCCTAGGTTGCTGGGTTTTAAAACGAACTAATAACCCAGTTTGTTTTGGTTAAAGGACTCTCAGGAGCACAAAGTCATAAAGCTTCTGGTATATTATTGGGGGGTTAATGCATTTAGCAATGTAATATACCTGGTCCTTTGGCTGCATTCTTTGTTAACCCTTGGTAGGTGACTTTGATTTTAAAACACGAATGGTGACTCAAGGAGTTTTTCTCCGGGTGTTGAAATAATAGACAAACAGTGAAGTTTTATACATCTATACTTATTTAATACGCGAGCAGTTTTTTTGTTACAAAGACTCCTCCTAAACTACTGAACCGTTTTTCATGTTTTTGGTGTCATTGGAAAGAGCTTGGCATGAAGTTTTGCAGGAAATAAAATTTAAAAAGGTTTGACTAAAGGGAAGAGTCCTAGACGCCCTTAAAGTTTAATATTAGCCCATAAGATTTAACATGGGAATAGAAATTTCAAATAAAGCAGCTGATTGGAGCAAAACAAGTTTTTCAGCAAAGCCATATGTTGTTAATGGAATTGAAACCATTGCATGTAGAGCTGGAGGAATTTCAGTTGATGGAAGATGTAAATCAATAAACTATTATCCTAATACATACTTAAGGTCAGAATTCAGTTTTAAAAACATTTGTTTTGAATCACATGTGTGAAGATCTTAATATTTACATATGTTTATATTCCAAATAAAAAAATTAAAAAATTCTTAAGTATAAATTCTATCAATATAAATAGAAATTAAAGAAAAAGAAGCAGACTTAACATTCATTATGAGTATAAATTTATTGAACCATTTTAGTTCGGTTTAAGATTAAGACAGGTCGTACGCTACTTAGGGCCGCCTTCCCCAATTAAGGTTTAAAGTAAACGTGAATTTAATTTAAACCATATGAATATTCTAATTTTTAAATTATAAACCATATTATCAGGCAAATTCAAATGTTACTAAACTTAAGTTCAGAAGTTCAAATAAAACTAGATATGGGGAAAGCAGCTCTTAGTAACATATACCCTACTGAATTTCAGAAAGTTTTAGAATAATACATTTAAAACCCAATAATACATTTTTTACCCATTCAAAAACATTAGTGTTGTGTAAACAAATTTGCAGTCGATTTTCAAATATCAATTTGTTTTGGTTAATTTTCTTTCATATGGTGCTTGGGGTATTTCAAAAATAATTAATTTATGTGTATTTCATCTTGCTGAACTTGGTTGAGTATACGCTTCAATTAGAGTTTATGGTGAATGATAATGTGAAGCGTTTGTGAGGAATTATCTACAATTATCCTAAAGAAATTTATATGAAAATGTAAATTAATTTAGTTCAACTATGAAATGCTAACCTTGAATGATGTAAACATGTAAATAATATAATTTTAACAATTCTTTTTGTGTTTAGTGATGTTCTATAGTAAAAAGAACCCAGTTTCCAGTAATTCCTGTATAGGTAACTAGGTATAGGTATAGGTCAGAGTCAGTCCATGATATATGGACTACTGTATATGTGGCGGCAGGTCAAGCCAACTCCTTTGAGGTGCTCATAATATCCGTAGAAAACACTAAAGAAACATGGACATCTCTTTAAATATGAATGAGTATTCACAAGAAATTTAATTAAAAAATCTTTTGTAAAAAATTTCAGTACAACACGAAATTCAACCATAAAATTAATAAAATATTTCTAGAATACTACACCATGATTATTTTTATGTTGAAATCAATACATAACAATTGCTCGATTGCGAGCAACAGGTTTACTAGTATATTGTAAAAAGGTTACATTAAACCCTTGTATAATCAATATTAAGCAATAAAAAACTTACTTGACGTATTTTTGAAACCCTATAGGTATGTAAAATTTGTTAATTGTCACTTGTATTCGATATCTATATTTTCGAATCCTAATATAGTAACTGGTACAAATAGTGGGTACAGAGTGTATATACATCATTGTTGCCACTGATCTCCATGTTATCATCCTTATTTGCACATTTTATACAAAAAGCAGGTGCAGTATGCTCCCTACAAATTAAGAACCCTGCATCCACGTTACACGATTTTTGGGGTTCAACTGAATAGAAGGGGTGCAAAGGGGGGGGGGGGGTTGGGAGAGTGAAATGAGTTCAAACAGATTCCTAGAAAGAGGCGTGTAAGGTACGGATACTCCTGCGACTGCCGACAGGTAAGAACGCATATTTTTTTATAAAAATAAAAGCACCTGGAGGAAAACTCCGTGTGTCACTGACGGAGGGTTAAATCAAATTAAGACCTTAGAGCGTCTAATGACAATTTTTTAATACTACGGTACCTGTTCTGGAATAATTTAAACATAGTGATTTATGATTTCTAGCATGGATTCGTTTGGCAAATATAATTTAATTTACCTACACCTAAATCCTTTTTTTCCTGGACGAACGTATTTTGGCCATCTTCAGCATCCATATTTACTACACTGATTAACTACATTCTACAATGCTTGGATCTTGATTTAAGCTGGGTTAAGTTTTTAAATTTACATAAACATCCAACATCCAACACATCCATGGATGTTACAAATCCATGTAACATCCAACTTAAATACACCTTGCAAAAACCACAAAAACACCGATCGACTAGATTTTCAAACAATAATGTGCACTCATGTTCGGGATTAGGTTTGGAACCGAAGTCGGTCATTACGGCAGTGGCAGCCGCACCGGACTTTCTTGTTGGGCTGGATTTCAACTTCTGATGTCCAAATCCAGAGGTATTTTAGAGCCCTCAAAAGTAAGGTGCCAACATTTGAGAGGATTCAATCTGAAGGCAATCCAATATGAAGAAATAATCAAAAGAGCAGGTGGTTTGGCAAAGTGTGATGTCAAAGGTGGAGTCCAGCGCAAGGAAGCGTGAGGACTTCCTTCCTTGGTTGAGGTTGGTTGTTGAGGTTGGTTGTCCACCACAATAACCAACCTCAGTTCTGAGCCCACTCCTGAACATGTGCACACGCTGTTTTATAAACTAGTTCATCTTTGTTTTTGTTGTTTTGGTAAGTTGTGTCTATGCTAAATGTTATGTGTTGTTTTACTTGATTTTAAAACTTGACCCTCCTCGCTTCAAGATCCAGGCAGTATAGAATGTAGGTAGTGTATAAGGAAGGATACTGAAGGTAGCTTAATCTTAATACCAAACACGTCTCCCAAAAAAAAAAGGATTGTAGACATAAATGCTGTGAAACTACAATTCCTGTCCTGCATGCTCAGTTGAGATTCTGCTGTGATCTGTCTCCATCTCTCTTGACGATCAGGCCCGATTCCTTAACCGGACAAAATGGGCACATGCTCAAGGGGCGCAAAGGTTTTGGGGGTACAAGAGAAGATTTGTCTTAACCTTTGTTCTTTGGTTGGCTACCAGACAACAAAACGAAGGCAAAAAATAATATAAAGCCGATGTGTTGTTACCACACATCACAGAAAAGTGTATTTTTTTAGGGTTTAACTACAGATAAAAAACAACAGAGTTAAAACCACTACAGAGTTTATACCTAAGCCGTTCAGAGGGCGTGCACGTCCATTCCACTCATCATTCTTTAATCAGCTCCATCGCCTCTCCACGCCTCACCTTCCAGGTACTCTCCAGGCCTGCCAACGCCATACGTGAAATCTATCGAGTAGTTTGTAACACATCGTCCTTGACTATTTAGCTCAGTGTATGTTATGTAAACTCTGACTTGAGCACACAATTGATGTTTTAGAATGTTCTATAACCAGGCTTACCGAAGGTTTTCAAAGCCATAACCCTGGACACTGAATCAAATCATCATGTACAGAGAAGGGGGCATTTTTAAAGACTGACAATTTTAAATGGCATTAAAAAGAATTATTAAGAATAATCAAAACCATATCAGGGATCAAACAAAAAAATTAACTTTTTTAAACAAAATTCCAAATAATTATGGCCAAATACTGGGAATTCAAGTCCAGTATTGGTAAATTCTAGTCCAGATCAGGCCGATTTAGGCTCAGATCTAGCTGGTTCTGGTCTATATCCGGCCGAAATATTTCACAAATAAATACAGGGAATTTCCCTGTATTATTGGTAAATATTAAATCATGCGTTTATAAAATTTGTCAACTGTTCTGGTCTATATCCGGCCGAAATATTTCACAAATAAATACAGGGAATTTCCCTGTATTATTGGTAAATATTACAATCATGCGTTTTATAAAATTTTTCAACTGTAAATCAATTTACAGGGGTTTTCTGCTGCCTGTATTACAGGTCCTGTAAATTGGATAGAATATTATCATTATTTAGACTACCATAAAAATTGTGCTCATTATCTTTTTAGATTGAACAGTGTAGTTTTGGAAGTATTCATGACTATTAGTTGTTGAAATGGTCTCCAGAAGTATTTTTAGTGATTATGAAAACATAGTTATTGTTCTTATCAGCCACTTAGAAGGGGCTGTTCTGAAATACAGGACTTTTTGAATAAAAAGTATAATGCCTGTAACATAAAAATTATGTTACAGGCATAAAAATTATTCAACAATCATAAAATCACCTGTGAATTTTTATCTGTATTACAAGAGAATTCAGTGAGTTTATTTATTTACTTCTTTAACCCTTCCCGGGCTATTGGCGCATATATCCGTCGAACGTCATTTTTGTTCCGGGCTGAAAACGGATATATCCGTCTCAACCATTTTCTTTTCCGGGATAGTGACGGATATATCCGTCAAAAGATACGAAAAACATACGTTGTATAAATTACGATAATAAATATCATATTGACTTATGGACGGGTAATTTAGTTTTTACAGTTGGCAGTATTGTTTACCGCGTCTTCTCCAGCTGTTTCGCGCCTAAACAACTCGTTTATAGCGCGAAACTGTCAGTTTGCGCTGAGACATTACAGTGATTGTTTGTTTACGTTTTTCTTATGAGTTATACTTCAAAATGACTAATCCTAACGACCCAAACTTCGCTGAAGATGTTATAGAAATGCTCAATAGAAGTGTATCTGAGGGGGACTTCATATTAGACAGTGAAAATGACGATAATATGGAATGTGCTTGAGCAATGGAATTTTTGAGCAATTTTACTGTCATAATATATTACGTTTATATATAAATTGCGTTTTTGTAGCCTTGTTTTTTCTTATACTGTTTTTAAGAGTAATAGGTCAATATTATTATAGGCCTAGGAAGTAAATAAAACAACAAAGTTACATAGGTTGACGGATATATCCGTTCTCCGCCCGCAAGAATACGCAAATTTATCGGCAGTTTTCATATTTCTTGATTGTCGTTCCGGGCGGCGACGGATATATCCGTCAACCTAAGTTTTTTTTCCGGGCTAAGACGGATATATCCGTCAGCTCAAATTTTATTAGCGAATTTCCCCTATAGGGAAGTAGCTATTACAGTAGGCGGCACGGTGAGACTTAAGCCCGGGACCATGTTATTTTTTCATTTTGAGGTCCCTAGACCCCAAAAACACCGTTCGTTCATTTTCATATATATGTATATATATATATATATACCTGTCCGTAGGCGCGATAACTTTTGTAAAAAAGGTCCGATCTTGATGAAATTTGGAACAAACGTGTAAAGCGTCATTCATGACTTCGAGTTCGAAAACCAGCAAGATTGATTTACTCTAAGAAGGTTTTTTTCACAAAATAAAATTTATTTTCAATATTAAACAAATTTTTACTAATTATTTTTAAACTTAATTGTCAAAATTGAATTCAGCTTAAAAAATCAAACAGTTTAGCATTTTGAATTATTATTCTACGTCAATCCGTTGCTTAGATATTGGATAATATTGGATGTGCTAAAAACAGTACGTTGTCCAATATTGTTTTTAATTTTTCCCTCCAAAAAGTAAGTATAGTCACCCTGATTTGAGATGTTTTTTAAAAATACAATTCTGAACATATGATTAAATTTGCAGGTGTTGAATATTTTATTTGTGTTTATTTTGAATAGTTAGAGTTCAAGATTTTGCAGAAAATATATACTATATCAAAAAATACAAATTATTTTTAAATTTAATAAAGAAAGTAGGAGCATTTGGAGGGGGGGATGTCTTGGTCTAAACTGTCTGAAAATGTAGCATTATATATGGTACTGTATGTTTACAATTATGAGGATTGATAATATGTTTTATTGAAATTGGCTGGAGATGTAGGTCTGTTGCAACAGGGATGTTTTAATTACTATAAAACTGACCATATGATTGAATTTAATTTTTTCATGAGAAGGTTTAGCGCAAAGTATTTGACAAAATTAGAAAACCATCCGAACCATCTTGCACTAAATTTATTGGACAATAGTAACTGTGTTTATAGATTGAAAAGGTGCCATGTTTTGGACTTGAGTCATCGTTTTTAGTTTTGTATCGACTTCTCACTTTGTTGTAAAAAATTCAAGGTTTGTTTGTTGGCTTTATCGCAGGATGAAGACTGACTACTGATTGTAAAAAATGTATCATATTTGCTTATTGTTCTATTTGTAACTGAACAGATTGTAAATTAAATAAAGTGTTACAAGAAAAAAAAATGAGATTAAATTATTTGTTTGTTTTGAGTGTTTTGAGTTCATTGGTTATATGTTTGTTGACATTTTATATTCTATAACAAGATTACAGTTATTAAAAATTAAAAGACTAAGAATTATATAAAATACAAAAGTGTAGGTATTACTAATGAAAACCAATATGGTCTCTTTGTCAGTTTTCCTCATGTTTAAAGCTCATGAATGATTAAATATGCATTTTTAGTATATTATTTACTTAACGTATTCAAATTATACTTTCCCTCAAACAAGTTGAATGCTCACATATACAAAATAAATCCTATGGAAATTCGCTCAGTACGCAGGTCTGCTGCGACGGGGGTATTTTCCTTGTAACATGTGTAACAAAAATTATTCCAGCACTAAACACATTTTTTTCATAACATATGAATTATTTTGAACGAAATAAAAACATAACCTCACAACATTATGTTTTGAACTTTGGTTTGAAAAAATTACGCCCCAGCCCGCCATTTAATTTAGCCCGGGAAGGGCTAAATTAGGTTGAGTATTATTGATTCACTCTTTTTTTTACGAAATGAAGAACATTTCCATGTTATACAACACCAAAGTAAATAAAACAAAAAGAAAGATGTAACTTATATTCAATACAAAATTCATCGTACCACAAGACACTACATTACTTGATTGGCGAGTTTAATAATAAATTTGAAGATAATCGAAACAATTTTCTTAGAGGATTTAGTTAGTATTTTGGGCTCTAAGTAATTTAAAGATAATATTGTTGTTTCTCGAATTATTCTTACTCTAACATGTTTGAAATGTTAAGTTAGGTACGATTGTATTATTAAATTCAATTTAAATATATTACCATTTCTTATTTATCTCCGAATATTCATTTTAAATAATCATGATCACGACCCATATTACATGCAGCTTGAACCGCATCGGGCTGCAGAAAAATTTAGGCTTTTTCAAACCCCGTTGCAGAAAGGTTGAAAACATTCTGCTTTGGGGATCGAAACATTGTAATATAATTAATAGATTTGAAAATAAATTATAAAGGAAAAATACACTTTATGAACTTGACCCTTACTTTGATGACGTTTAAATTTAATTCAACTCAAATTTGTTAGTTTGAGATTCACACATATTAAAAAAAATGAAGCTATGAAACGAATTTGAATTTGATTTCGTGCGTCTCCAAAATCCCATACCAGTTAATAACTTTTAAATTAAATAAAAGATTAAAAGGTTAAATTTAAATTTATTTTGTACATTAGTAGTCTGATAAAACACTGATTTTTTATGTTCATATCATTTAGGTACTTTCCAATAGCAATCTTATGGCGATTTTGATTTTTCGCTGCTCTTGTTAAGAGCATTACATTGACCTCTGATTTGTGGCATTTCCTTTTTTTATTAAGCCTTTCAGATTGAGTGGTTACTCAATGGAAATAATAACTGAAAACTTGGGACCCCCCTCCCCCCCAAATCACATTTTGGGGAAGAGGCCAATATATGACATACACAGCAAAAATTAGAACTTTTTGGTCGGAACTACTTTGCAAAATACTTTTAACCGTTATTTAGTTAATCTATCATTAAACCGGTCCGGGACTTTTGAGTACGCGGTACAGTGATTTATTAAACACTCGTTACCGGTACTTATATTTCTCGTAATAAATATAACACCATATTTAAAAGAGAAAAATATATTTTGATCAAGAATTTCTTAAGAACTACTTCCTGAGTCTAATTAAACTTCTAATAGTCCCAAATAGTTTCACCATCACACTGTTTAAACAAAATAGTATTTGACTGTAAACTTTTATGGTGGTCTTAAGCATAACCAAATTTTACCCATTTTACAGGGCCTGTAATACAGGCTACCGGTACTACACTTTATGAAACAAAAAACTGCACACTATTGTAATACGGGTGAAATTTCACAGCTGATTTTGTATCTTTATAATAGTTTTATGAAACAGATTTTAAAGACATTGTACTTTTTATTGTAAAAGTCCTGTATTACAAGTTTTTAATGAAGCCCCCATCACCAAAAACCCTTATTTGTAAAATTTCACAAATATTAATAAGAAAACAATTTAGACTTTTCCTGCAACCCTAAAATAACAAAGGATCCTGAGGCATCCAGCATGGTTCTTTATATTATAAAAAGTAGGTATTCAAATCTTTACATGATGGAGTACGGTAACCATTTAAACTGTAGGCAACCGAATGAGTTTACCAACTATCAGACCATTGTAATTTCCAATGACAGGTCTTGTTGAAGAATGATACTGTATTATAATTCCATTGAGAACAGATAACACAGTGAGATCAGAGTTTTTTATTAACAAGATCAACCAGAAGTAAATAAATCTATTACTTATTTAATACACGAGCAGTTTTTTTGTTACAAAGACTCCTCCTAAACTTCTGAAGCGATTTTCATGTTTTTGGTGTCATTGGAAAGAGCTTGGCGTGAAGTTTTGCAGGAAATTTTAAAAAGGTTTGATTAAAGGGAAGAGCCCTAGACGCCCTTAAAGTTTCGTATTAGCCCATAAGATTTAACATGGGAATAGAAATTTCAAATAAAACAGCTGGTTGGAGCAAACAAAGTTTTTCAGCAAAGCCATATGTTGTTAATGGAATTGAAACCATTGCATGTAGAGCTGGAGGCATTTCAGTTGATGGAAGATGTAAATAAATAAACTGTTATCCTAATACATACTTAAGGTCAGAATTCAGTTTTAAAAACATTTATTTTGAATCACATGTGGATCTTAATATTTACATATGTTTATATTCCAAAAAAAATTAATGGAAGGAGAGATAAATTCTTATGTATAAATTATATAAATATAAATAAAAGAAAAAAGAAGCAGACTTAACATTGATTATAAGTAGATTTATTGAACCATTATAGTTTGGTTTGAGATTAAGACGGGTCATACGATACTTAGGGCCGCGAAACATGGACATCTCCTTAAAGATCACTGAGTATTCACAAAAAATTTAGTTTTAAAAAGCTTTTGTAAAAAATTTCAGTATAACAGGAAGTTCAACCATATAATTAATAAAATAGTTCTAGAATACTGAACCATAATTATTTTTATTTTGAAATCACTACATAACAATTGCTCGATTTCGAGCAACAGGTTTACTAGTAATTAATAAAATAGTTCTAGAATACTGAACCATAATTATTTTTATTTTGAAATCACTACATAACAATTGCTCGATTTTGAGCAACAGGTTTACTAGTTTTCCTAAAACAGAAAACATTATAAAAACTGACTGTACAACTCAGAAAGTAATTTAACGTTTCCTACCTAAGTTTGGTACTTCAACCAAAATAAGGCATTCACCACACGAGACATTTTTTGCGCTTCTATATTTATTTAATACAATATGGGTTTTTTGTGTTCACGACTCCTCCTAAGGTTCTGAACTGAAAATAATAATTTTAGGTGTTGAAAAAGAGACCATCTTGAAGTTTTGCAAGAACCAAAATTATTAAAGTCAGATTTACGGAAAGAGCCTTGCCCTAAAAGTTTTATATTTGTCCATAAGATTTATCACCGGAATAGAAATTTTAAGGACAGTTGAGATCATAACAAACATTTATCAGAGTATTACAAAAAGCTAAATTAAAGGATAACTTTAGAGTTGATAGGCAGGGTTTCTATCAATGACATAATTCTGAAGTGGTTTGATTTATTTTCCCAAAACTTTCAAAACTGTTTACTTCTTATGCTATTATCGTTAATGAGATAAACGATCCATCCATACAATTTGAAAGTTCCATCAAAATAAGCATGAGTCATTTAGGTCTAACAAAGCCCGCTATAAAGTTTCAAATTACTCGAATTATTTCTTTTTATTGTGTTACAATTTACAATCCAGATAGTAAATGAATTAAAAAAAAGAAGTAAATAACAAATCACAATGATAATATAAAATGACAACTGTCGATAAAGCCAACCATAACAGGTACAATGCAGTGGTCTCCAAATCGAACCAAAATATCTTTATTTGTTATAACAGTTGGCAGATCACAGTCAGGGTCCAGATCCCCACCTTCTGGACCATGAAACACACAAAAATTCCAAACCAGTATTAGACAGGTATGTTGCAGCACCAAAGTGGTGAAACTATCCGCAAGTGTAAACCAGCGGACACATGCAGCAAAAAAGAAACCTTTGTTCTTACCAATAGCAACTTTCATTATAGTGTGTTATTAATTTAAGTACTCGATCGTTTTATTGTATTCATTGCAAATGTAAACTTCAATACATTTAAGATAAATACTCCCTTCAATTGTTTGGTTTCATTTTAAATTATAAATGGTTCCTTAATTGTTACTGGTGTTCACGTTTTTATTTGGCAGCTCTAAACCTAGTCTAACATGGAAGGAGAACAAGAACAAGAAGGATTTTGCAACATTATTCTAAAAACAAAACGTTGTGACTAAAAACTAAGGCCTGATTTCACCAAACTAAACCAACGTTAAGGCTCAGTTAGTTAGTTTTATTAGCAGTTTCACAGATAAAGAACTATACAGATTGGCAACCCAATGTACTTTTGCGTGCCCGTTTTCTCGCGCGGCGTCAAGTTTGTTAGGTCGTCTTGCCGCACATATTGCATTGGTATCAAGTATAATTTTGTCAATTTCAAATCTTCAGGTCCCAAAGAACAAATATAGCCATTAATAACGTTGATACGAATGCAATATGTGCGGTAAAACAACCTAACAAACTTGACGCCGCGCGAAAAAACGGGCACGCAAAAGTGCATTAGGTTGCCAATCTGTATAGTTCTTCATCTGTGGCAGTTTCATACTCCATGAGGTACCTGTCTCAAAAATAATGATGAATGAATGATGATGAACTATTTTCCTACCTTTAAGGAATGGTTTATTGACTGACCCTTAACTGATGTTTGGTGAGATCAGGCTTAAAATAATAAAGAAAATAATGTTTATTTCAAATTAAACCCTGCAAAATACCTAGATAACCCAATTATAAAACCCAACCGGGGTCAGCCTCAATTACAATTAGTTTGGATAACTGGGATTCCACTGTATTTTGTTATAAATTGCCTGAAATTTCGAGTTCACAGCTGTATTTTTTTCGAGGGGGGCCCCAAGACCACGCGTCAGCTTGTGGTTACCCCCAGGCTCCTAGATGATTGCAACCTCCCCTCTGAACATTCTGAGGTACAGAAGTGACAGGCTCATGGAGATTAGCCTAAATGAGCCTAATTACATGATTACCTCCATTCAACGTAATTGGTGATCATTGATACTGTATAATAAAAAAAATTAATTTCAAAGGACATTCTCTTAAAGCTTCTGCACTTCTCAACAACGTATAAACTGTGCAACCATTCCAATATCTCATCTTAAGAAAGAAACTTGAAAATACTCTAACTTGAGATCTGCAAAATACTATTTTTTACCATTTTAGTACAGAAGCTTTTACATTAATAAAAGGTAAAAATACAAAACAAATGAAAATGCTAAATTAAGACAACACTAGAGTCTTAAATATCAAATTTAAAATTACAGACTAATTGATTTATGTTTAAATGAAAAGTAACATAATCTACAAAGCTAATACTCAAAACCAAGGTAAAATTTAAATAATAAAAGCCAGTATTTTGTTATTTTCCATCTGATTTCAAAAGTTAAGATGTTTTTAGTTTGGATAGTAAAGCTTAGATTTAATCCTAAACGACTTGCTGTTGTACTGACGTAAACGTGCGTCACTCGGTACACAGTAAACATCTGTAACGAAACGAGCTGCACCTGGGCTCGTGCAACCTCTACTCAAGTTTTACCAATCAAATATCTACTTTGAAATTCAATAACTTTTTCAATAACAACTTTTAAAAAATTAAGCCCATAAGTAATTCCCCTTTCTTAAAATTATGAGTATTATCAGCAAATCTACTTTAAAATATCTTAAATTTACCCCTCAAATCCATCTAGCTGTTCGAGTTATGACTGTGAAAAGAAAAACTCTAATATTATATACTGGTAGTGAGGGTCGTGATGAAGCTTGGGTGTTTACAAAAAAACCAGATGAATTTGGATTTTTAGAGGAGGGTAAATAAATAACTGATGATCAACTGAATTTGTTGTGTCAATCATTTGTTATTTACTTATGTAAAAAAATTTCACCTGTTTATTGATTTTTATTCAAAGAGCAAAACATTGTTCCCAATATTAAACCAAATTTTGTTTTGGTTTAGGATTTTTTAGCTACCAAGCTTGTTAGCATAATCGTATGGCTCAGTTTACTCCCAGTCATCGATGATTTCCTCCTCTCTGCCGAGTCGTCAAATTCAAGCGTCAACATATACCTCACGACCTCTAATACGTATTATTATCTACATTTTTTATAATTAATAGGCGAGCATGATTGTTGTGATATTTTTTCTCAGCCTGTGGACACTGTTGGAAAAATCCAAGCACTCCAATAGAATTTTATTTCCCTGTAGGTGGATGATCCCATTAAAATTTACAATACTCTGTGAAATAAGCAGAAAAATGCATTTCAAATTAAAAAAAATAACATTGGTTTTATAAGTTGCTATGTTGGTGATGGAGTTACAAAGCAGAACTGTAGATTTGTCATCATAGCTGCCATCACATGCTCTATAAAAAAAGATTAGATATAAAAAGATATTACAGGATATAATAGTATGCATTTACAGTATACTGGTTTTTCTAACATCTGATGAAATAATATATAATCAAAACAATAACAAAATTGTAATATAAAACGAGAAAAATCCAGTTACATGTTTTATTATAGCATGGAGTGAAAATAAAATATGTTATTGAAATCGTAGGACCATTTGGTAAGATTGGAGAAAATGTGTTCCACTTGTAGACCATGGGGCGCCAATATGAAAACCCTCCCCCGTGAGAATTTTCACGTTATTTTTTGTGACACATATATTTTTTTTGCTTCTACCGACATGTACTTTAAGTTTTGCTTGTTTGCCACTTTAAAATTACAGTATAACCCAGAAAAACAAAAAAAATCGATAAATGGTTGAAAAAAATTGACCTGGGATCATTTTTGAAAAAAGTTACCTCACTGTATTTTTTACCTGCGTTTTTTGAGATATTGACTAGGGACCAACACATATCATTGTTGGGTTGCTAATCCTTTATTTCGACAGGATAATAATTTTTGGCCACCATCTTCAGTGTCGGCCTTAGGGGAGGGCAACAGGGGCGGCCGCCCAGGGCCTCGCACCTGGGAGGGCCTCGCGCTTCTGTTAGGAGTTTTACATTGTTTAAAATAGGTGACAATAAATAATAAAAATACACAAAAGAGCAATTGTAATAAAATAGTACAGAGATATTTATTAAACCATGAGAATGATTACAAATGTATTATTAAATTAAATACGTGTACAATACAATACAATCAATGTGAGCAAAGAGGTATTAATTCAAATTTACTATGCTTATATTCACTCAATATTAAGTTATGGCACATTAATATGGGGGCATTCAAAATATGCAAAACAAATATTCAAGATACAAAAAAAAGCAATCAGAATTATTAGTGGAGTAACATCAAGGACACACTGTAAACCTCTCTTCACCAAATTAAGCATTATGTCACTACCAACGATTTACGTCTTACAATCATTACTATATACAAGAAAAAATTACAATTTGTATGAAGAAAATAACACTACACATGACCATGGAACAAGAAATATGGATAAATTGAAGTTACAGCGAACAAGATACTCTAAAACACAAAGGGCATTTACATACACAAATATAAAGCTATACAATAAGCTACCATCAAATATAAAAAAATTACGTGATGACAAATTTAAAAAATACATGAAGACATTTTTAACAAAAAATTGTATTTATGATACAAATGAATTTTTTAACCTAAAATTTTAATAATGTTATACTGTAATATATATAATGAATATTTTGTAAAACATTGTAATGCACCAAATGGTGCCATATACAATAAAGAATACAATAAAGAATTATTATAAAAAGGCGGCAAAACGGTAAGCTATATACGATCTTCACCTTTTAGGTTATTTGATAAAGGTTTGCGCGAGGCCTGTAGAAAATAACATGTTAACTACTGAAAGTATTAAAAGTAAATACAGTAATCACTAGGTACCGTGGGGAAGTAGCAGTGAATTAATGTTCCTTTAGTTTCATCTGTTCTATGGGGAAAGATTATTTCCGGCGAATTAAAAAATGTTTCACAGTAGCGTTGGCGTCTGGCGTCGCATGACATACTAACCAAACTGTAGGGTGAGGAGACCACCTAAAATTCTCAACTTATGACCGTGAATTTCGTAACCCTCCTACTTAAATTTTCCAATCAATAAGTGCCTCGATTCAACAGTGTTCAACACAGTGTGGCAGATTTGATCAATAAATAATGAGAGATTTGCGACCTAAAAAGATGGGGATTTTATTTTCTCTACACTAAGTCATGGACCCACTGAAGCAGACAAATGTAATGATGTTCACTCTTGGAATTAGGAATTCCGAAACTGTTAGGCTCTAAAAATGTGTAATGTCCTTTGAGAATTTGTGCATTGGCCTTATGGGAGAAGTATCAAGAACTTCGATATTTTCCATCAGTGGACCACCCTTAAACGTAATTTACATGTGATTAAATATTTGTCTAAGAATTAAGAAGGCATTGAGTAAGATTGCCGTTGGGGGGGCCTCGCAAACGTTTTCTTGCCCAGGGCCTCGCACTCGTTAAGGCCGGCTCTGACCATCTTGGATTCACCATGTTGGATATCTAATGTAGAGATGGTGTTGTAACGCATCATTATGAACTATATTTTTTATGCTGATTACAATACTGAAATCCATTTTGAAAATATAAATTCATTAAAAAGATAATGCTCAGATAAAAATTTATCCCTATACATTTCTTATAGACATTTTTCATATTTTCTAATATTTTTTTGATTTTTTAAAATATATCTCATTATAATTAAGACATGTAGTTCTTTTTGTCTTAAAATACTCAGTGAAATACTGGCTTTCATTTGAGATATTAATTAACAACATCGGACAAGTGATAGATGAGCTATAAGGCTCAATGTAACTTAAAAATCAATTTTTCGGAAATTTGTTTTTAGTCAAGTATTTATATCTCCGGTTCTAAATAAGGTATCAAGTTCATTTTGGTCTTAAAATCACTCAGTAAACTATCAGCTCTCAAGTGAGCTGACTCTCAATAAGATCAGACTAAAGTTTATGTGACTTATGAACTTTCACTCAACATTATACAACTGTCTAGCAATAAGTATTATTATTATTAATTCATTTTTACTTGCATGATTTTATATTTCTTGAAGTTTTTCTCTACTTCCAAAAAAGACTTAAAAACAGTAAAGGTCTTAATTGACTTGGTAGATTATTGGGTTTTATTTGAGTCATGAGTTATTTTAATAGATTGAGTTTCAGATGCATTGTGGTTCTAAAGCCCACATAAAATTACAAATGTCAGACTATTTCGTTTATATAAAGACTTATATCTCCAGTTCCAGGAAAGATCTGGAGTTCCGAATGATTTTAAAAGACTCGGTAAAATATGAGTTTTCGTTTGAGACTGTAATCATTTAATTCGAACAAGTGGGGTGAGTTATAATCCAATATTAAGTGAAAAATTTAAAAATAACTAATCTTAAAGTTGTAATGAGCTTTAAAATTCATTTACAGCTTAACTGATTTTACGAATCAATATTTTAAATAAAAGCCGACATATCACTGCGTATTTTAAGACCAAAACAAACTAAATGCCTTACCTTCAGAAAGTCCTTGCCTTAAGAATATTTCAGATAACCAGGCAAGATGACCTAGATGTGGGTGCTTGTTTAGAAGTTTTGACAGCAAGACACTTTGTCAGATCATACATGACAACTAAAAAATAGTGTTGCTGGAGTCGGCTTAGTTGATGTGGATTCTTTTCCACAGTTTAGCTGGCTCCTCCCATAAGTGTGAATACAGCTTGGGGGTCACGAACTGTGGATAGTTATAGGCGATGACTTGTGGTTGTGTTGTTTCTAAGTGAGATTTAACGGAAATTCGCTAAAATCAGCTTTTGAAATCTACTATGCAGGTTCCTCAATCGTCTTTAGGCATTTCAAAACATAAGGACCTATTATTAAATTTTAAATAGGTGTTTAGCTGATGAGAAATATGCAACCATAGGTCTGATGAGTGGCACTAGGCTTAAACTCATGCTGAAAAACAAGACGATTCAGAGTTTATTGTCGACTGAAGAAGTCAATGAAATAATATGTGTTTGCTGGAGATAATGAACTTACTCTAATAGTGAAAACTTTCTTCTTTAACTTCTTTCTTCTAATAGTGAAAACTTTCTCTTCTTTAACTGAACTGAATAGCATCAAGAATGTTTACAACTTTACAACTTTGTTTTTAAGAGCAAATCTATGGGTTTTCAAAGTACTCTTTCAAGTCACAAAGTGACGATGACTGTTTATAAACAGTTTAATTTTATGTTGAGTTTTTTTTAATTATGTCCTTCAGTGTATCTTTAGATTTACTTAGGTCGAAGAACACACAATGTTGCAAATCCAGGGTCTATATAAAAACTGACAAGCAACGCAAAGCACAAAATTAAGTTGAACGGTCTATAAATGTTGTGTTTAATCCTCTTAACCTGGCAACTGATGAATGTTTATGCAGAATCGTTGCTATTGGACCATTTTATAATGTGTCCATACGCTAGGCACTGAATTAAAAACAAAGCCCCTGTATTGTGCTGCACCAGTGCCTAAATCTAAAATGAAACCATTGGTACCGTCACCAGAATGTCAACATTAATTGGTTTTTGAAAATAAGCCAGATTCTAAATGTTTTTGGAATCATATCCAGCAATACAATAATGTAATTTCTTTGACGTGACATTTTTTGGCACAAAAGAAGACAGTTTAAATAAATTTATGTGTAGGCCTATACTTTCAAGACTCAGGATGATTTTTGTAATTTCTGAATTAAACTACATCAAATGAAATACTACATAATGTTTGTAATGCTTTAGTTCGGTTGAAACAATTAGAGATAAGACAGGACAATATCTGTTGAGTCAGCTATAGCTCTGGACAGCATTACTGGCGTGTGAGTGAGTGCGCCGTTGTTGTAATTAGTGTATTATCTGCAATGTTTTTGTAATAAATCACATGTTCATTTGTTTATGTAGAGGTACTTTGCACAAGAAAATATTTTGCTGCAACCGCAAGTGCAACTAATGTTAAATGCTTGCAAGCTCAACACAATTCATGAAGTACGATAACAAAAGTGTGGAAACACATTCTTAAATGTAAACAAATCATTTAAGATGAAAGGTTGCCAAACTAAAAGACCCGCTGATGCATTGCGCAAATATTTTCCAGAAATTTTAATTGCACAAGAAATCTCTCGGTGAAATATTACAGGGCATTCTTTTGTAGTGTAAATGAGGTGAAATGTAAACAAAGTTTTGACAGTTCTACCAAAACATGTGTTTATTTAGCAGACATTTTGGGAGATTACAATTTTCACCACCCGCCAGTAAGGCTGTCCAGAGCTATAGTTTAAAATATTTACAATATTTCTTACTAATCCTACATTTTGATAATATTTTATATTTCTCACAAATATTTGCTACACATTAGTTCAACCATGCATGGTCAAAGTAACAAGGAGTGTTAACATGATTAAGTAATTCTAAAGTATCTGCCATTTGGTTATTAGATGATAAATTATTGCAGTGATGGCGCCGTAATGTCAGACATACATCTGGCATCATTACTCGTCAATCTCTTATGTAATTTTCATAGATGAATTATTGTCAAATTCCCAGTTTTATTGGATAAACGTTTCAAAGTGGGAGGAGAGCAACTCCACGTGTTGTCCCTCCTACCTAAGTCCCGCCCACTTCTCTGCTGCTTATGTATGTGCATGTATGTTAACTAATTTTTAAAACCATAGCAAAAATGTTGGCTGTCTTAGGGTTATGTTTAGAGGTTTTTTACATGTATTTTGACTTTGAAAATTTAGTTGACAACTAAAAAAAACAGATTTAAAATATATTTTAAAAAATTTAGTTATTAATGAAACTTATTAGATTTCAAAAAGGGAGTGGCTTTTGTCTTGGCAATTTTGCTTTGCAAGGGATTATTGTTATAGTACAGTTGAGCGCCGACTATCCGAATTAATTGGGGACAAGGGGTGTTCGGATAACTGAATATTCGGATAATCGAACATGACAAGACAAAATTAAAAAATTATATATGCAATATAAATTTTACTAGTAAAAAGGCTAAAAAATTATCAAACAAAAATTATTCATATAATTTTATTATGAAATCGATCAGAACACATAGGTATAAAGTTTTAAAGAATAATTTATCATACATAGATACAGTACACTGTAAACTTTTTATTTAGAAAAAAATGTCCAAAATTTGTGTTTGCTTTAGCCCTGACACTTTTTTTGGCATGCAAAATTTGAATTGCTTGAGAATCGTGTTCAAAATATGAATTTACGGCGTTCGGTTAACCGACGGTTCGGATGACCGACGTTCGGATAATCGGCGCTCTACTGTAGAATAATGAATACAACTATGAAGCGCAAGAGGAAGGAAAATTTCACTTATCGTTCGCCAACCCCAGGCATGTCCAGGGCCGGCACTACCATATAGGCGAACTAGGCGACCGCCTAGGGGGCCAGGGCCTGAGGGGCGCCAAAGGAGGTGCTGGGTAGTCGCATTTGAAAAATAGCAGGGCGCAAAAATAAAATAATAAACATGAGAACCAATGACAGCCTTAAATTGTATAGATTTAAATTATAAGGTTATAATTCAGAAATAGCTGTACATGCTCTGGTCGTGTAGTTACTCTTTAAATCACTTCAAAACTTATCACTAGTGGGTTGGAAATCACCAAACTGCCCATTAACCGGACTACTTATACAAATAATTAGCACCCATCATTATACGTTCTCTTCGTGCCCTCTTCGTTATGTAATTTGGGTTGATACTTTTAGCCAAAAGTCAAATATACGTGAGTCGGGTCGGTTTTTTTACACCAAAATTAATAACAGAATACGGATCAAATGGGGAAAGACTCCATGTTAGCAAGGCACTTATTGTCACAGGAAATTCTTTTTGTTTTTACAACTTCGTTCATAATCATTTTTTTGCCTTAGTGTTTTAAATGTTGAATTACAGACTAAATACATTATTTTTATTTTCTCAAAATCATACCTTATTAAACAGCGCCTTTAAGTATTGAAACTAGGTAAATAAATACTTGTTTGGACTTATTTAAAAGAATCAACTCCATGTCGAATCTATCAAGCCTTATTTATGGGTCAAGTTTTTCAAATGGCAACATGTTCTTTGAGTTCTTGATATGCAGTCGAGCTTCACTTATTATTATTAATGAAATTAAGTAAAATAATACGGCTGAAAATTAACAGCTATGATGGTAACTTTGTTTGATCTTGTTTTTATTTAGAACGGGGCGCCGGGCAATACTCTCGCCTAGGGCGCCAAAAACTTTTGAGCCGGCCCTGGGCATGTCCCTCAGAAAGCAAACAAAAACCAACGATATACTTCGGGATATACTTCGCAAGATCCTGCTAAGTATGTTGAATACGGCTGGAGCATTTTGATTATTTTGCCATGACATCATTTCCTATTGGATGAATCATTTGGTTTGTTGTTGTTTATATCGTGCCCTAAAAGTTTATTGATAGAAAAAATAGAAAAAAAGCTTGCTTCAGGGCTGTTTGTGTTGAGAAGAGTTAGTAAATTTTGCAATTTGAATGTTTCTAAAATAGTTTACTTTAGCCTACTAGAATCTCATATCATGTACTCCATCGCCTTATGGGGGGGCTATAAAACTCATTTAGGGAAAATCTTTACCTGGCAAAAAAAGGCCATTAGAATCATCTTTGGGCTTGCTCCTCGTGAGCATTGCGAAAATTATTTCATAAGCCTACGTATTTTGACTGTGCCATCTTTATATTTTTATGAACTTGTAATGTATATTAGGAATCAAAAACTTATGAACTCATGTGAAAGAAATCACACTTACAACACTCGGTTCAAATCTAAATTTTCCACCTTTCATAGATTGTCGGTTTTTGAAAAAAAAATCTCTTTATACTGGCTTGAAATTTTATCATTTGCTGCCTGACTTTATTTCTACCATAGTTGATGACAAAAAGTTTAAAATCACACTTAAAAATTATCTGATTCTGCATTGTTTTTATTCTGTGGAAGGTATAATAGAACACTTCAGGCAATGTAACCCCCTGTGTAGGTCTTTGACCCCTCCCCTCCTAACCAACCATACCTTATAGTGGCTGAATCAATGACAGCACTTTGACCTATCCAACGCTTATCGAGCCAACGGATGGAAACTACAAGTAACAAGTAACAAGTAAGTAACAAGTAACAAGTAACAAGTAACAAGTGATTGTCGGCTGGCTGGATAGTAACACTTAGACTTTGAATTAATTGGATATTTCGGAAGTCCTCGTGTGTTTTCATGTGGCCTGTCGCTGAAGAATGATAAGTATATTAATTTCCCTCCATCTCTTGCATCATAGTTGTATTAATTCAAGTATAATAAAGGAAACCCTATCCTCAGAGTTAGCTAATTTCAAGTAAACAACAGCCAGGGCCATAGAGAACATTAGGTGTGACTTTGTTGCATATATTATAGATGGCTATGTTAATTGATAGTAATGTTAAATACCCCCATTGCAGCAGAGCTGCATCAGTGGTGCACCCAGGAATAATTGTCCTTGGGGGGCCTAGGGGTATATGGAATACCCCCGAGTAGCAGGGGGGTCTGGGAGGTCTCCTCCGGGAGATTTTTGAAACTGAGATCTTTAAATTCACGTTATAAGGCAATTCAGAGGCATAAAACATACTATGTAACTCCAAAAAATTAGAACTAATTTAGGTTGGTCAGATTCTGAAAAATTTGTATTTCTTCGGCAGAATTAGTAAAAATGACCTCTCTTTACATAACAAACAAAGTGGAAAAAGTATATTTCATAAAGTTACTCGTCCCTTACCCGCTATCAGTCTACAAGTAATTGTTTTTACAGCCGATCACGTCTCTTACATATTTTATTGGATATAAACTGGATATAAATAAAAGACGTCTTACAACACTTAAAATATATTTACACTTTATACTGTACTCATATGCAAGACGGTAAATATACATAAAGGATGGAAAATGGCGATCGATTTCAGTTGGTCACACCAACCATCATCAAGCCCAATGAGAGCCTGGCAGGATCAAGATGGCGGTCCTTATATCCTATTAGTGGCTGTACGTTGTACCGAAAATAGGTTTCTGTATGTTCCGCTTGAGTCGAAGTTTACTTGTTCGTCCATTAATTTGTCTCTTTCCTTATAATTTTCTTTAAAAATAAATAATTCTGCCCACACATTCATAATATTTCCTTTTTTGCAATTCTTGAGGATATCGAGTGATCCTTCTATTTTTCCTATTGAGTGACCACTATCTAAATGGTGTTTTGCGACATTCGATCTTTCTGGTTTGTTGTTTTTCCAAGCCAACACGTGGTTCTTCAGTCTCTTGACACGATTGACAGTCTGTCCAATATAAAAATTATCACAGTCACTACAGTTTATCTTGTATATTGCAGGTGTATTGAATCCGTTGCAATATTCTATTTTGGGATTCAATATTCTATTCATGGTGTTCTGTGTTTTGAAGGCTATGTTGACCCCATATTTCTTGAATCTGTTTGCTATTTTCTGTATATTTTCTCCCGTGAAGTTAAATAATGCAAATTTGTTTGTTTCTACTTCTTTTTCCAATGTGGTTGTTCTATGAAGTTTTTCTTGGTTCTTTATTTTTCGTTGTACTTTCAATATCATCAACCATATTACTTGAAAATCCATTTTCTCTGGCAATCATTTTTATTGTTTTTAATTATTTTCTTCTGTTTTCTTCACTAAGAGGTATCTTGTAGGCTCAATATAACACTGATCGAAATACTGCGGTCTTGTGGCTCTTGGGATGTATGGATTTGATTTCGAATTCGATCTCATCTTGTTTTCTTCTTAATGTAAGGTCCAGGAAATTTATTTTGCTGTTTACTTCAAATTCCTTTGTGAATGCAAGTTTTGGTTGGTGGTCATTGAGGATTTTCATCATTTTATCTACTTCATTTTCTTTGGTTTCGTTGAATATATCAAGACAGGGACAGTTAAAATTTTTAAATCTTAGAAAATTTGTTTACACTTACAGGAATATTTTGCTGGTTATTATTCTTAGGAATTTTTTTGTAGTTTAAAGAGCTGAGTAGCCTCAGATGTAATACCCCAAAGTTTAATTCCGTATTGTAAAATTGATGAAAACAAGGCATGGTAAACCATGAGTCTGGTATAAATACCAGACTCATAAATGTTGTTGATTTAAAAATCAACAACATTTCTTAGGACCATCATTTGAAAGCAAACTGAGATTAATTTTAGCGAATTTCCCCTATAGGGAAGAAGCTATTACTGTAGGTCTCATGGTAAGACCTAAGCGCGGGACCATCATAATTTTTCGTTTTGGTGCCCCCAGATATCAAAAACACCATTCGTTCAAATTTGTATATATCATATAATTAATTTCGTAAGGCGTTTCTTTGCGTCAAAATTGTGGGCGTCTGGCAAGTCGTAGAAAGATGGGAGAGGGCTCAAATTAAAGGTCTCTATCCCGTGATGGCGGGAAAAATAATGAAATTGCTTGAAATTCACCAGAAATCGAGAAATAACGTAAAATATCTACCATTTAAAAAGCATTGGGTTCTAAAAACGTCTGCTTTGTTTACATTAAAACATGTGGTGCTGATGCTTGATTCAAAGATATATGCCAGATGTTGACATCTGGTTGTTTTCAAAAGGCAGATAACTATGTTCAATGTACTATAACAAATAAATATTTTAACTTTCAGATTTTCAGACTTATAACTACGCTTTGAGTACATATTTATAATTTAAAATTATAAAGAGTTAAGTGCGTTTGTTTAGTTTATGTTATAACGATGCCGATTTAATGCCAAATGTTTGATATAAATATATATGTAGGCAACATTTTTGCGGCAAAATTGAGGAGTTTGGCAAGTCGCAGGATAATGGGAGGAGGCTCAAATAGAAGGTCTTGATGGGCAGGGACTCGGGAAAAATACGGAAATTTATTAAAGTTTGTCAGAAAATAAGATATAACATTGAATACCTGCCATTTAAAAATCATTGTAATCTAAAAATGTCTGCTTTGTCTACATTAAAACATGTGTCGCTTATTTATACATGCTGATGTTGATGTGTAGTTTATTTAAAATCCAGCAAAATAGGTTGAACATGCTATAACACATGACTGTTTTTTTTCTTTTAAATTTTCCGTTTTTATAATTTAGGGATCTCAACCTTAAAAAGCAAGAGGAATTAAATACGACTGTTACTTTTACTTTGTATCATGTAGTGGTAGCTGATGCTGATTTAAAGCCAAGTGATTTGTAACATTTACACAATCGAATAAGCACAGGCTATAGGTACAGAGAAGACCTGCTCATTCATTTTTTTAGGGCCCAGCTCTACCAGTTTTATGTGCGGTCGGAAATGGTCTTAGTTTTGACTGAGGAAAAAACAGTGTGCTGCACTAAAAGCTATTGAGTGTAACATCAACTTTAAATTTGATCATACCAAAAAGGTTAACCTTTAAATTTGGCTAATCAAAAGTATATTTAATCTTGAATCTACCAAGACAAAGCAGTATTTACTCCCGGGCAACCATAAAAATCCTCAATATTAACTATTTAACAAACTCATGGTCTCCAAACCTAACTTCCTCATGAAGTGGAGCCAAAGTCTCAAACGCGGAGCGTGGAGTCGTCAACGGGAGACCATTTTCTGATTTCATCCTTATTGTATATGCTCATTGTATATGCAAATATGCTTATCTTTTGGGAATTCAATTAAGTGCTGCAGTCTGTGGTTAACCTTAAGAATTTCTTCAAACCATGATCATATGTTTAATTGTAAACAAAGTGGACTGAGTTTGCTTTGAGAACGACGGATGGCGCGACTGTTCCAAAAAATTCAGTTCTTTACTATACTGAAGTAACGCCCTTTCTTAAAACTCTGATACGTACTAGCAAATGTCAAAACATCTTTAACATTACTCTTTTAACGTTTAATTCCGTCAAACTGTTACTGAGCTGTGAGTGTGAAGGAAATATATTAAATAGGTTTGTATTTTATTTTTAGGGGCTTTTGTCCCTACAAGCCACTAGTATATATCTATATATATATATATATATATATATCTATATATATATATATATCTATATATATATCTATATATATATATCTATATATATATATATATATATGTGTGTCTGTAAGCACGATAGCGCTCGCAAAAATGATCCGATTGGAATGAAATTTGGCATAGGCGTGTAAAGTAGCAATTATTCGGATGAGTTCGAAAACCAGCCCGATCGGACCACTGGAAGGGGGGGTAAAGGGGGATAAACCCCCCCAAAAATGGGTTTTTTGGAGTTTTCACATATAAAAATCAAAATAATCCAATTTTAATTAGCACCATTGAATTCAGCTCGAAAAAACAAACAATTTAGTATCTTGAATCATTTCTCTATGTCCATTGGTTACCGAGATATTGTAAGTGGTAAACACAGTACGTTGTCCCAATGTTAACCTTATGGGAAATAAGTAAAATTCTATATCTCGCTTATTTCTCAAAATATCTTAATAAAACTTGGTTTGTGGCTTCATCTAAATAAGATCTAATGTATTTTAGTCTAAAACCCCCGAAATTTCCATTTTTGTGGCAGCAAACCTGCATACTCATTCCCCATGTTATCCTTATGGGAAATAAAAAATTCTATATCTTCTTTATTTTTTGACAAATCTTGATAAAAGTTGCTATATGGTTTCTCCTAGTTCAGATCTACGAAACATTGAATTGAAAACACCCAGTTTTAATGGACCTGTTGCAGCAAACCTGCACACTCATTCTCCATGTTATTCTTATGGAGCTTACAAAAACATGTTAAATCTCACTTTCTTGGATTGAAACATGTTCTTTTGCCTTTGAAATTCGCTGAGTATGCAGGTCTGCTGCAACGGGGGTATTTTGGCAGTGTTATGAATATGAGTTCTCCAATTCAAAAAACTATCAACATGAATCCCTAAAAAACATTGCAGAGTTGCTAAAATTAATTTGTTCATTGTCAAAATCGATAAAACCTTCTGTCATCGCTACATTGTGCAGTTTGAAATTTTACAATTTGTGTTTTTACTTGGTTCATTTTCAGTCCGTTAGCTTTAATAGATCTTGTAGTGCTTGACTTAAAACTAAATTTAATTCCTGAATTTTTTTTTTGATTTAATGATGGCCGTGGTATGATCAGTATATAATAATAAGTTAGGTTTAATATTGTATGGCAAATCGTTAATATACATTTAAAAAAGCAAAGGTCCTAATATGGAGCCCATTTTTAACCATTATCTAATCCGGTGTCCATAAGCTTTTTCTTAATCAGTTCTATTGTTTCTTTCACAGGATATTTGTATATAAATTTGAAATGTCAAATGAAACTAGCCGACTCTTTTGCTTCATATTAATCTTCTTAACTTTATCGGTAAATTCATAACTATTTTCCATATTATATTGGTATTCAAGTTCCAGATCATTGTTCAAACTTCTTGATATTATCTTGGACACATTGTACATTGGGGCACATTTGAAGTTAACCAGAGGTCTAATTGGTACATCCTTTTTATGTATTTTTGGAATTCCCCTCATCACAGGTGCCTTGGAGTTCATTATGTTCATTTTCAACCTACATTCTTCAGGAATCACTTTGGTACATTTCTTCACAATGTCTGATATTTTATTTTGCAATTTTATTTTACTTTGCATAAATTCTTTTCTTCACTGCTATTGTAAAGCATCAATTAGATTTAAATATTAAATTATGCAAAAACTGAGAGCAAACTAACTAAAGGAATATTTTAATGCTTCATAAAGTCAGGGATGGATTGAGCTGCCGGGACACCGGGAGAATTCCGGGTGCGCCCTCCCCATCCAGCGCTCTGGGGGCCTCAACACCCCTCAGAGGATAAGAATAAGAATATACTCCTAACAAAGTTATAGGACTTTGAAATTTCGTGAGGGAAACGGGTCATTTAGAGAAAAATCAATTTGAAAATTTCAAATAAGCATAAAACCTATATTTTTTATATTTAAGAAATGATTTTGTTATCAAAAGAAAGCTTATAATGTTTTCTTTCAAGAGAATACCAATTTTTGTCTTAACTCACAGTAGTTTTCAGGAAAAATAATATTTTTATCGATGCATGCCTTAAAAAGTTGTATTAAAGAAAAGGGACCTCTTGTCGGCTCTATGTTATTCTCCATAACAAGAGCCGACAAGAGGTCCCTTTTTAAAACTGAATATTTTACTGTCATCTCATTATTTTATAAAGTTTGAGAACTTTCATCTCATTGTTTTTAGAACCCACACTGACAAGACATCACCTACCTACCACGATAACACTGGTTCACCTGACAGGCTGCATCGCTATCAGTGGTGCAGCCAAAAAAATGAAATTACCCAACACTATCTTTTGAAATCAAATTACCCTGTTTATATTTAATTTTGATCATCATTGAGACATTCAAGGAGCAATAATATACAACTAATTGCTCATTTATTACAATAAAAATAACTATTACTACCCTACGTATAAATAGTCTCTTTAACAGAACAAGTTTAGTAGCCAAAATATCGTTTATTAAAAGGGACCTCTTGTCGGGATCGTATAAAATTGGTGAAAAATTTTGTTCTCTTTACACCGAACTTCGTTGTAGTTCTCTAAATTTCCGCTAGAATACAGGAGAGTTTATTTTTTGGACCAAAGTCTGCTTATGAAGTGCAAGTTGGAAATGGGACCTCTTGTCGTTATGGCGAAATAACATTGAGCGACAAGAGGTCCCTTTTCTTAAGCCATGCAAAGGCTAACAAAATGGTTTATTTTAACCTTTTATAACTTCGATTCGATATTTTAACCGTTACAGGCCTGTTCTATGATAAATGAGGTATAACAATCAATAGAGACCCGAATTTCTATATTTTTGACCCTATTCGGTTAGATCAGCCGTACTGAAAATTTTTCTTCTCCAACAAGAGGTTCCTTTTCGCTTTCCACCTCACAATTGTCCAAAGAATTGAAAAACTAGAATTTTCCCCCCATGTTGTATCTCCATAAGAAAAGTTTATTTTCCATATTTTATCCAATTAACATAAATATTTCCAAAATACAAATAAATAAAACCTGCACATGATACAACCTGCATTAAAATAAGTCTGGTAGCCTGGCCAGGCTCGCTGAGATAAGCTTCAAATTTCTTCTCTCAAGTTAAATTTCCAAAAGAGAAGTTTATTTTCCATTTCTGACTAAGGTTAACATAAAAATGTTCAAAATACAATTAAAACCTACACATATAGGGCCAATAACCTTCGTTCTGGTACAACCCGCATGCAGGTTGGTCCAGTAGAATGGTCAGGGTCGTTGTGATTAGTGTTACAAAAGTTTTTTAATATGAGATACCAAATATGTATCTAGGCCAAAATTAAAAAAAAATGTTGATAAAATAAAACTTATACGGGAAATCATTTTGCTCCTTTTATGCCGAAAAATTAACCAAAAATCAGAACAAGAAACCCGCCCATGGAGATATAACCTGACATAGTATTTAATTTTTTCTTCTCTTCTCTATAGACACTGGTTTAAACGAGCGGATTGAACTCACAAATTTGTACCCTCTTGAAAAATGCCTACGTCATTTTGACGTCACAGGGCACGGCCTCAACCCACTCGAGAAACAGCCTGCAACTGGAAATATATTCCCAATACATTATTAAATTATAAATATGAAATTTTTATGAAATTCAGTTATTTTCCATAAGTCAAATATGGGAATCAAGCCCTCTCCCACACTCCTAGTGGTCAAATCTTTAAGTCCTACCCTGGAATTTCACCCCTAGTCGCCAAACTCTTAAGCCAGGGCGGAATCGTACCCCTAAGTGCTAAAATCCATTTTGATTGACCCTGGAAATGTACTGTGTCAGTAGTCATTGTTGTTGTTGATATTTCTAATTAGTTAACGCAAATTTCTAATTAGTCTGTACACGTAACTCGTTGGCAGTCTTAATAACAAAAACTGTTGGATTAAATAAAATTACCAAAATAGTAAAGTGCCTTAAAATTTGAAATTCAATGCATTTGAAATGGGGAAATATCTAACTTTAAATGCTATAATCTCCATAACCAGTTATCGAATGAAACATAGTCACTTGATTACATTTTAAGGTTCTTCTCTGTAAAATGTTTGTGCCCCATAACCTGTCAGCGATATTTTATTTTCCACTCGACCGCCGCCGCTCCGCCTTTGGGGCGGCCCTGCAGATCGAATCATAGCAATTACCAGGTAGTGTGTCATTTCACAGTTGGCAAGTGGGCGTGGTTGACACTGAACTGTCATTAATTCACTTGAACAACATTTTGTCTGGGTATAAATTTGCGGGATTTTAATCCAAAGTACATTCAGTACACTGGTCTACTACAAAAAGTAAGTAAACATTTTTGTCAAGTTTGCTGTAAGTTTTATGCGTATAAAATCATCTGTATATACCAAGTGCCCAGCTTAAACCTTTCCAATAGCTAACTTTTTTATTATAAATCTGACAAAAACCTACCAGGGTAGGTCGACATTTCAAGTAATGTATACACATGACAAGACAAAGACAAAATTCTCTTTATTTACACATACATAGAGTACAGTAATGGCGTCATTTAAGTTTCATCAGTGAGGTTGACTTCTTTGCTCCAGGTATTCTTCAATAGAGTAGAACTCCCTCTGCAGCAGCCAGTCAAGTAGAGATTCTTTGAAGGTCCTGTTGTCTATCTTTTGTTTCAGTTCAGGTGGAAGGGTTCGAAAAGTTTAGCTCCAATGTAGGTAGGTTTTTTTTCGTAGGCAGTTAGGTGATGTGTAGGAAGTCTGTAGTTAATATTGTTCCTAGTGTTGTATGAATGAGCCTCTGAAAAGTTGGTGATTCCTTATTTACTACATGCATTATTAACTCGGCAATGTACAGGTTAGCTACTGTTTGAAATTTAAGCCTTTTGAATACTTCCTGGCAAGAGTCACAAAAACCCAGGTCAGCCATTATTCTAATTGCTTTTTTTGAAGAAACAGTACCCTATATAGGTTTTCCTGAGATGAGAACCCCCAAACAATCAGCCCATAGCGCATTTGCGACTCAAATAGTGCAAAATAAGCTGTTCTTGAAGTTTCTGTGTTGCTAATGTGTTTGAGTCGTCTGATAATATACAGAGCAGTGCTAAGTTTGTGTATCTAATGTATGTATCTTATGAGGGACTTCCCATTATTTTTAATACTGCTTTTTGGGGTCACTTCGAAATTTAAAAATATGGTCGCCATTTTCCAATATGGCTTGAATTTTCTTATGGAATTTTTCTTATTTTTCTAATATGGCTTTGATTTTTCTTATGGAACACCCTATATTTTATGGTGTTTTTGGATTCTATGCTTAGTTTTAAGAACGTTTTCTACTTCTTTATTTTTTCCTAAACTCAATGGTTCAGGAGATATGAGCAGTTAAAGTTTGATTTTTCCCCATTTAAAATGCATTTTGTCCATTTAACTGTGCCATCCCATGTATTCCTTATGGAGTAAAAGCATATTCATAATAATACATTTCCACGAGTGAATCTCGACTAGAAGTTAATCTATTTATCTATATCTATACTTATTTAATACACTAGGGTTTTTTTGTGATCATTACTCCTCCTAAACTACTGGGCCGATTTTAATAATTAAGGTGTCATTGGAAAGAGCTTGGCGTGAAGTTTAGCAGGAAATAAAATTAAAAAAGGTTTGACTAAAGGGAAGAGCCCTAGGAGCCTTTAAAGTTTCATATCAATATATATATATAAAGAGAGTTGTGTGTTGGTATATTTAGTGCTACAGCCAAAACTACACGTCGTAGACCCGTGATCTTGGTATCAAATTAAAGCTTGGAATCTCATGATGTGCTCTATGATGGTTGGGTTTTGATATTGTATGGGGTTTAGGTACAGGATCGTCCGAAAGGGACCTATGTCAAGAATTTTGTGAGTACTTTAGGTTTTATTTGTTTATATCAATACATATGGTCTAATTTGACATGGTTAGCGTGGTTACAGTGTTTGCCAACAGAATGCAGCACCTGCAATTGTTTTTGTACAACAGGTAAATACTGTCTTATTTAGCAATTGTGTTATTGTTTACGTTTTCAATTAGTAAATTTTTACTGTTATGTTATGTCAACCAAAAACATAAAGTGCACTAAAATTTAGAGTTACATATTTTTTGTTTTAAATTCAATGTTAGAACTAAAAATAAAATGCTCAAAAAATAAGACGATAGACTGCTCGAAAAAATAAAACAACGAAGAAAAAGAAACACATCTAAAGGTATCATGGGAAAATCCACAGTGACATCAAGAAACACTCTCGAAACAGATTGAAATAGAAAGGGAGACAGACGCTCAAGGTGATGAAAGAAATAATCAGAACAGAGATAATGGAGAACCTTCAAAAAAGGGATCATACAGAAGAAGCTGATTTAAACTAAACAACTTTACAAGCTGTTTGCAGAAGTACAGGGTACTATGATTTAGACCAAGAATGACACATTATTCCAATCAAATATAGATTTTATTGAACACCCGAATGTAGTAATTTGCAAGATGGACAAAATTTGTAATTATTGCATAGGAAAGAAATTAATTCAAAATGGAAACGCAAATTTTGCGCTGTTTGCAAGACTGCTAATACCACCAAATATACCACCCCCGGCTTTCTCAAATATATGTATGGAGAAAGAAACACCAAAATATATTGAATTTATACATTACATTAGAAGTTATAATGCTTGCTTCCAAATTACGTCTTCTGGAGCTACCACTATTCATCTATAAGTATAATACCCCCGTCGCAGCAGACCTGCGTACTGAGCGAATTTCCATAGGATTTATTTTGTATATGTGAGCATTCAACTTGTTTGAGGGAAAGTATAATTTGAATACGTTAAGTAAATAATATACTAAAAATGCATATTTAATCATTCATGAGCTTTAAACATGAGGAAAACTGACAAAGAGACCATATTGGTTTTCATTAGTAATACCTACACTTTTGTATTTTATATAATTCTTAGTCTTTTAATTTTTAATAACTGTAATCTTGTTATAGAATATAAAATGTCAACAAACATATAACCAATGAACTCAAAACACTCAAAACAAACAAATAATTTAATCTCATTTTTTTTTCTTGTAACACTTTATTTAATTTACAATCTGTTCAGTTACAAATAGAACAATAAGCAAATATGATACATTTTTTACAATCAGTAGTCAGTCTTCATCCTGCGATAAAGCCAACAAACAAACCTTGAATTTTTTACAACAAAGTGAGAAGTCGATACAAAACTAAAAACGATGACTCAAGTCCAAAACATGGCACCTTTTCAATCTATAAACACAGTTACTATTGTCCAATAAATTTAGTGCAAGATGGTTCGGATGGTTTTCTAATTTTGTCAAATACTTTGCGCTAAACCTTCTCATGAAAAAATTAAATTCAATCATATGGTCAGTTTTATAGTAATTAAAACATCCCTGTTGCAACAGACCTACATCTCCAGCCAATTTCAATAAAACATATTATCAATCCTCATAATTGTAAACATACAGTACCATATATAATGCTACATTTTCAGACAGTTTAGACCAAGACATCCCCCCCTCCAAATGCTCCTACTTTCTTTATTAAATTTAAAAATAATTTGTATTTTTTGATATAGTATATATTTTCTGCAAAATCTTGAACTCTAACTATTCAAAATAAACACAAATAAAATATTCAACACCTGCAAATTTAATCATATGTTCAGAATTGTATTTTTAAAAAACATCTCAAATCAGGGTGACTATACTTACTTTTTGGAGGGAAAAATTAAAAACAATATTGGACAACGTACTGTTTTTAGCACATCCAATATTATCCAATACTAGCAGAACCCGTGGCTTCGCTCACGATAAAAATTATCGTCTAACCTTTATATGAAGAATCTAGAGGACTGAATAGAAAATATTTATATCAAGGAATATGTAATGTAGAGATATTTTTGTTTTATGGCGGAATGTAGGATAAAAAATATATATGCCACAGTAGATAGTGGAGGTTTTCTTTTCACCGTTGTAACTCGAAAACTCCCGAACTGATTTTAACTTCAAATGTGTCGATTTTAAAGTACTTCTTTGTAGATTTACCGTTACGTCCCTGGATTGCCTAGTAGGGCATCAATTAAGTACAGTAAAAGGCTGAATGTTCGAAACAGTTATGGTGCTATCCGCAGGCAGTATTTCAAACTCGATTCACTTAGTTTTTTAACTTAAAATATGGGCGGGTAGTAATAGTTTAAGATCAACCACTGATTGCAGCATTTATTTTGCCGTGAAAAGCCAGGACACCGTCGAATTAGATTTGATGAAAAAGGAATTCACCCAATTATTGTAACTGACATGATTGTAATTATAAACATGAAGGCCGCCCTAAGGAAATAACTATAGCTCCCGCTGCCTAAAAGATGATACCACATAGTGAGCTTATGATTGAACGTATAATGTACGAAACTAAACCAAATGTAACTTTTATATAGTACGAATGACCTAACAAAATCATCAAAACAACCATAAAACCATGATAAAAGGAATCAAATTATAAATCAGCTGTAACAACGTATCCGTTTGTGAAGCTAATATGCTTGATTGAATAAAATTTGAAATTTAAACAAAAGATCTTCCATTACATTAACATGAGGCATTTTCAAAGCTTCAGCTCCACCAAAAACCTCTAAAAACGTCGAAATTAAAAAAATCCGTTCTTGGTGAATGCCAACACTCTTTAAGGAACGTCCAGCAAATTTTTAAGGTTCTAGGTTAAGTAGTTTAAAACTGCGTATGTCGAATTATACGAAACACCAAATCATCGGACAGGCCTAGTTGTAATAAAAAAATTATTCGGAACGCCTCCAGGAAAAACGATAACTCCCGCTACCGAAATATAGATGGTGCCACTTAACTAATTAATGGTGGATTTTATCTAAACTAAATGTAACCTTTATACAGTACATAATTATGTCCTTGAAACAAATCAACAAAAATCAATGAAGCCATGATCAAAGAAATCAATTTATTATCATCTGTATCAACGTATACATTTCCGAAGCTAACTACCAGCTGATTGTTTTATGAACATTAAAAATGTAAACAAAAATCGTCCAACATACTTTTAAATGGGAAAATTTGAAAACTTCGGCCTCGCCAAAAACCCCTTTATACTACGAATTTTGTAAAATCCGTTCTTAGCGGATGCCTACGCCCTAAGAGGAACATCCATGCAAAGTTTCAAGGTTCTAGGTCAAGTAGTTTGGGCTGTACGATGTTTCCACTGAGTGGTATTTGACAAATATATAGTAGATCTAAGCAACGGATTGACGTAGAATAATAATTCAAAATGCTAAACTGTTTGATTTTTTAAGCTGAATTCAATTTTGACAATTAAGTTTAAAAATAATTAGTAAAAATTTGTTTAATATTGAAAATAAATTTTATTTTGTGAAAAAAACCTTCTTAGAGTAAATCAATCTTGCTGGTTTTCGAACTCGAAGTCATGAATGACGCTTTACACGTTTGTTCCAAATTTCATCAAGATCGGACCTTTTTTACAAAAGTTATCGCGCCTACGGACAGGTATATATATATATATATACATATATATGAAAATGAACGAACGGTGTTTTTGGGGTCTAGGGACCTCAAAATGAAAAAATAACATGGTCCCGGGCTTAAGTCTCACCGTGCCGCCTACTGTAATAGCTACTTCCCTATAGGGGAAATTCGCTAAAAGAGGATGTTGGTATATATATATATATATATATATATATATATATATATTTATATAGTTGGCACTGATAAACTCAGACACCGCTGGACTGATGGCCACAAAACTTGGTACATACATGTAGAATTTCATGGAGTAGGTTTATACACCATCAATTTCGTGATAACTTCCAGGGCTTAGCCCTGGGACTGTTTTAAAGGTACCCATGTCAGGGATTTTGAAAGAATTTGAGTTAGATTTGTTTACTAACAAAACATGTGAAAGTAAAATTAAAAACAGGTGATGTAAATTAATGGTATTTCTTTCTGCTATTTAATTGTATTTGTTTACATGAATATTTGTTATTTGGTGCCAGATGGTTAATGAATTAAGACTTTTGAATATATTTTAAGTGCAATACACTATATAAAATGCTGGTATGTAGTATAAAATAAAATAAATAATTGATATTAATGAAGGACTTCTGTGATTACTGATCACTTATACTCGAAGGACTTCTTTTTTATGACAACAAACTACTGTTTAAAGAGGAAGAGTGTGTACTGTAAAGTATTAATTTTATCTACAGCACTTTAAAAAATTGCCGGGACGGCTCATTCAATCTTTTTGTTCAATACAGAGTCTAAAAACGTAAGACAGCACTTTTTAATAATTGCTGGGGTGGAATTGTAATTTTTTGTTCAAGGTAGACCCTAAAACATTAAGAAAATGATCTTTTACAGTGAATAAAATTTCAAGTCATGTTCTATGGTTCCTCTAACACGTATACCTTCATGAAGGAAAGAAATAGGATTTCTAATACGCAGGTCTGCTGCGACGGGGGAGCAATAAATTCAAATTAAGGGTAACTATGCTCAAGGCCCCACAGTGTGGCCTTGCTATGCTACTTATGCGAGCAGATTCAAAGCCGTCGAAAAAGCCAAGGGTGCCATTACTTATATCGTGCCTCATGATCATCATCAGGGCAAGCTCAGATACCGTGCGTTAAGCAGAAACGACCATAAATTCTTCTCGGCGTTTGTCTTGGGTGAGCCAGTCTCTGTAAATTCTCTTCTTGAGTGTGTGAGCGCAATCCTCTTCACCTGATAGCAAGATCGACTGGACAGCCGATACAAGCAAACAGCACTTGCAAGAGGAAGGACCGCCGATATTGGGCATGAGCCTTCCCAGGGCAGCAGCACCATTTGGGGCTTTGTCGGTGGGGCGCTGGATATGGTCACATTTTTTATATAGACAGGCACTTTAGGCCGGAATATAATACCCCCGTCGTAGCGTATGCGTACTAAGAGCAAATTTCTAAAAAACTTTTTTTGCTTTATGGAAGTCCATTTGATATGTTTAAAGAAGTAGATTTTACAACAAGAAAAATAAATGGGAAAGCAAAACTATATAATTGATGGGTGATAGTGTATGTTTAATTTTTATCGTGAGCGAAGCCACTGGTTCTTCTAGTACCTTCATAAGATTTTTCAACCCAGCGAAGCGGGTTACCAACAGCTAGTTAGTCCATAAGATTTAACATGGGAATAGAAAATTTCAAATAAAGCAGCTGATTGGAGCAAACGAAGTTTTTCAGCAAAGCCATATGTTGTTAATAGAATGGAAACCGTTGCATTTAGAGATAGAGCTAGAGCTGGAGGCATTTCAGTTGATGGAAGATGTAAATAAATAAACTATTATCCTAATACATTCTTAAGGTCAGAATTCAGTTTTAAAAACATTTATTTTGAATCACATGTGTGAAGATCTTAATATTCACCTATATGTTTATATTCCAAAGAAAAATACTAAAAGAAAAAATAAATTCTTATCTATAAATTATTATAAATATAAATATAATAAAAAAGAAACAGACTTAACATTTATTATGAGTAGATTTATTGAACCATTTTAGTTCGGTTTAAGATGAAGACGGGTCATACGCTACTTAGGGCCGCTTTCCCCAATTAAGGTTTAAAATAAACGTGAATTTAATTTAAACCGTATGAATATTCTAATGTTTAAATTATATACCATATATCCAATACTTGGTTGTGTATACGCTTCGATTGGAGTTTATGGCGAATGTAAATGCAAAGCGTTTGTGAGCAACTACCTAAAAGAAAATTACATGAAAATGTAAATTACTTTTATTGGATGAACGAAGTGAGTCCTTATGATTGACAAAAATTCACTCGGAAAAAAATGTATGTTGGTCGCATAACTCACGAAAGATTTGAAATATTCTGACCAAATTTGGCAGGAAAGCTCGTTTAAAAAAAATCTAGGTCAAGTTCGTTAGCTGGCATCATCACCTTAACCATATTTGTATGGGAGCCCTTTGAAATTGGTGAAAAATTTTATCTTATAGACCGGAAGTAAATATTAAAAATCTGATTAAACCAGTGGATTCCTCGAAAAATTTACATAAGACAAGATTTTGATCCACCTTTATATATCACTTCCTATTACGTCACAAATAGTTTAAAAAAAATTGGTATTTTGGCCCTTAAAGGGCCAAAATGTACTTTACGTTTTACAATTCAGATTTCAATGCTAATTGGCTGTTTTAGGTTTAAAACCGACAATTTTGATTTATATAATCGAAATACATTGATTTTAAATATTTAAATAGATTTGCAAAATAAGGCCTTATGGATAAGAAAAATGCACTCGGAAAAACTGTCTGTCACTTGCATTGCTCGAAGACTAATTTAGATATATTGACCAAATTTGGCAGGGAGGCTCATTTTTTTAAACTCAAGTTCTTTACCTGGCAACCTCGCCTTAACCATGTTTGTATGTGAGCCCTTTGAAATTGGTGAAAAATTATATCTCCGAAACCGGAAGTGATTTTCGAAATCTGATTAATCCAGTGGATTCCTTGCAAAATTTTACACAAGAAAAGATTTTGAACCACCTTTATATCAATTCCTATTACGTCCTAAATAATTTTCAAAATATATGTATTTTGGCCCTTAAAGGGCCAAAATGTACTTTTTCATAAGAAAATATGGATTTCAATGCTAATCAGCTGATTTAGCTGTAAAAACGACAACTCTGCCTTAAATAACCGAAATACATTGATTTTAAATATATAATTGGATGAACGAAGTGAGTCCTTATGATTGACAAAAATTCACTCGGAAAAAAATGTATGTTGGTCGCATAACTCGTGAAAGATTTGAAATATTCTGACCAAATTTGGCAGGAAAGCTCGTTTAAAAAAATCTAGGTCAAGTTCGTTAGCTGGCATCATCACCTTAACCGTATTTGTATGGGAGCCCTTTTGAAATTTGTGAAAAATGTTATCTTATAGACCGGAAGTAAATATTGAAAATCTGATTAAACCAGTGGATTCCTCGAAAATTTTTACATAAGACAAGATTTTGATCCACCTTTATATCACTTCCTATTAGGTCACAAATAATTTTCAAAAAATTGGTATTTTTGCACTTCTCCTATTTTCAACATTTGCGTTTGTAACAGGGCGTTAGAATAACATAGAATCACCGCTTGGTTTTCTCCTTGTTTCTACAGCTATCAAACAGCAGTCAAAAGTGTTCGCCGAAGATATCAGGGAGCTAGAGTGTCGTAGAAGGTTCCATGGTAAGCGCGGATATTGTTATATCTATATTACCTTATATTAATATGCAAGCGTTTTTCTTTTCACTGTCCAACCTCTATGACTACTGGATAGATTTTACCGTTTGAGGTGTCAAGTTAAAGTGAATTTTATGAAGATTTGTCAATCAGACGTATCAGAATTTTTAAAAAGGATGTCTCTGAAGTAGAGTAAAGGGCTGAAGTTTCGGAAAAGTGGCGCTATTCATCGACATTTGAGCAATCTCGGTTCACTTTGTTTACTACCTAACATATGGCTAAGCTCTGAAATAGTTTTACAGGTAGACCACATGTTGCAGCACTTTTATAATTATTTTCTGCAAAGAGCAGTTTTATCGTTTTTACAGCTGCTTTGGGTTTCAACAAAAATATTTATTATGTAATTAAGTTATGTTATGAAATATCTATTATACTAATTTGCTAAGGAATTTCTTGTGTACAGCAAAACTCCTTTATTTATGAACCGATTTTGATGATTGAGGTGTCAAATTAAAGGGAATTTTCTGCAGAGGTTATGGAATAATGTTTGTAATCCTAAGTTCAATGTGCTTTGCCTCACTGGACTTTAAAGTTTCCATGTATTTTAAATGGAAGTAAATTTTACCAAACATATGGTTTGTATAAATTCTTTTTATTTTAATTAACAGCTGGCTTGAGGAAAACCTTAATGTCTACCTTCTGTCACTTTGATATTTATTTACATTTTTGGTTATCTTTTTAGTTTACAACAACTACTTTATGAAATCATTCATATCTTGGTGGATTATTCATATTGAAATATAATATTCAAATAAAATTTAAATCTGTTGTAGAAAATAAATCTGTAGTAGAGAATCAGTCACATAAAAAATTTTTTTAAGTGGGTGTAAAAAACGTAATAAAGTAAGCCAATAAATTTAATTTCACTAATACCAAACAAATATATTCACTTGAAACTGCCTGTCTAAAATAAATTCCTGATCAGTCCTTTAAAGACGGTGACAAACGAATAAGAAGTTCTATTTTTTAAATGTTTCAACTTCCAAGTGGTACTTCAAGAAGGGTTTTACACTCCAACAAGAAATATGAAGGATTAGGAATAAGGAGGATAGCTTGGGAGATATGATTACTGGTTTGCTTAAAAAGGAAATATACCTTATGATAGAAGTAATTAGTTATCCATAACCAATTATTCGAATTTTAAGGAGACAGAGTTTTAACTATGGGCCTCCCAGCCACAAAAAGAGAAAACAATATTTTTACATACAAGCAAGCCCTAAATGCCAAGTGTTGAAGAAGTATGGACTAAATCCAGGGAATGGCGAGATTGCCTGAAGACGACATGTAACGGTGAAGGTTGCCAGAGGCCCTAATAAAATTGTTGCAGACATTAGAATGCGTATGTGAACAAATTAAAGAAAGAAAACTGTGAACCATATGAAGAGGAGAAGTATGCATTTTGGATGTTGGGAGTTCAAGGAAAAGTTGATGATAAAGCGAAAATCAAAAGGAACAAATAAAGGCTTAATACGAGTAGTTAATCTCACATTCAGGTTCGAGACACTTCTACACAACCTGAAGAAATTCACTCATGGAAAATCTATAAACACAACAACTATGCTGTACCTCAATGGAGAGCAAATATTGATTATTAAACTTCATCTTAGCCCAAAACAAATCTTAAACAATAATAATACTCCATTTAGAAAAAATTAAAAAAATCCTAAGACAGCAGGCAAAACTTTAAAACATTAGAAATAATCAGAAAAATATGAAAATTAAGATAAAATCAAACTAAAATCATAATAACGCTAAGATAACGTAAACTTATAAGAATTAAACTAATAATGATATCCAATATTTTGCAAACTATATAATATTTGCCTGCTCAAAGTTGACAAAATTTTCTCTCATCATTTAAGTAGTTAATTTTATTAACTGGAAACGACTAGTTTATTATGTAATTTTTTTTAAGTTATGTTATGAAATATTTATTATGTAATTTAAGTTATGTTATGAAATTCTTTTAAAGGGCTTAATCATTGCAGTTCCCAGGTTTACAATGTAGTTTAGGATATCTCAATACATTTCAGCACAGTGTTTTTGAAGCTTTATTAAAATATATGTTTCAGAATAAAAAGAAAATGGAAAATGAAGGTGTTTTCCAAAACATTGTTTACCGGAAACTCCTGCGGTAAATCAAATGAACTTAGAGTTTCAATGGTTTAGCCATCATTTTGTTATTGAATTTAGCCCTTTGATTAAATTGTAAAATATACAAGTATAAGGATGTTTATACTTTATTCTTTTTACTATATGGTTTTTACTGGATTTTGAGCTACGTGTTATCTAGTAACTTTTATTATGTCTGTTTCCAATACGTATTTGCTTTACTTTACTTCAGGTTTACTCAATACTAATAGAAAAAAAAAATAATCAAACCATCATGGCTTCTTAATCATGCTCAGTGTAAATGGGTGTTAAAGGGGGTTATGGGGGGGCGAAGCCCCCCCCCATGTCCTTCTGCAATCAACTACTTTGGCTTGTAACTGTTATTATTTGCTGTTATTATGTCTTTCACCAAACAACTGCTTTGGCGAGTAATTAGTTGCTGATAGTTTTGTAGAGCTATGTTTACTTAATTCTAATAAGAAAAAAACATTCAAACTATCATGGCTTCTTACTCATGGGCAGTGTCGAAGCCCCCCATGTCCTTTTGCAAACAACTGCTTTGGCGTTTAACTGTTATTATTCGTTCATAATCTTGTAGAGCTAGGTTTACATGGTACGAAACCATGGTAAGAAACCATTATGGTTTCTTAATCATGGGCAGAGCAAAGGGGGGGTGTGGGGGGGCGAAGCCCCTCCATGTCCTTTAGAAAACAACTTCTTTGGCGTTTAACTGTTATTATTCGCTCATAATCTTGTAAAGCTAAATTTACACAGTAGAAAAAAAAACATTCAAACCATCATGGCTTCTGAGTCATGGGCAATGTCAAGGGAGAGGTGTGTGGGGGCGAAGCTCCCCCATGTCGTTTTGCAAACAACTACTTTGGCGTGTAACTGTTATAATTTGCTCATAGTTTTGTAGTTTGGTTTACTCAATACTAATAAAAAACATTCAAACCATCATGACACGTTAATAATAGGCAGAGTAATTCGGGGTGGGGGGCATAGCCCCCCATGTTCTTTTGCAAACAAATGCTTTATCGTATACCTTTTATTAGTCGCTCTTAGTTTTGTAGAGCTAGGTTTACTCAAAACTAATAGAAAAAAGCATTCAAACCATCATGGCTTCTTAATCATGGTCAGAGTAATGGGGCGGGGGTGTGTGGGGGCTGTCCGTTGCAAACAACTGCTTTGGTGTGTAATTAGTCGCTGATAGTCTTGTAGAGCTAGGTTGACTTAATTCTAATAGGAAAAATGCATTCAAACCTTAACGGCTTCTGAATCATGGGCAATGTAAAGGTATACGGGTAGTTTTGCTTTATAAATAGATAAAATAGTCTTCTAATAGATTTGCTTAAAAATTGTATACATATACACTAATCTCTGTTTTACTATTCCGATGTAAAATCTTAGGGAAAACCCTAACTTTTGGGGCTGTTGGAAGAGTTATATGATCAAAAAGATAATTTAAAACATATCGAAAAAAGTGTAGGAAAAGTAAAGATCACAGATGCGGTGTTATGGATTACAAGAAGTTTTGGCCTTTTTCTTTGTTCATCCTCTTACGGGAAGAATGAGCGTATACCTAGTTTAGTCCAACTATGATATGCTAACCATGAATCATAAAAACATGAAAATGATATAATTTTAACTATTCTTTTTGTGTTTAGTCATGTTCTGTAATAAAAAGAACCCAGTTTCCAGTAATTCCAGCACTCGCTATGACTAGGTATAGCTCAGGGTCAGTCCGATAGAATTTACCTTCCCTCCCAGTACTTTCTCATGGACTACTGTATATGTGGCAGAAGGTCAGGCCAACTCCTTTGAGGGGCTCTTAATATTCGTAGAGAACACTAAAGAAACATGGACAGATGATTGAGTATTCACAAGAAATTTAGTTTAAAAAAGCTTTTGTATAAAAATTCAGTACAACAGGAAGTTCAACCATATAATAAATACAATTGTTCTAGATTACTGTACCATAATTATTATAATTTTTAAATCAATACATATCAATTGCTTGATTTCGAGCAACACGTTCTCTAGTACTTATTTAATACGCTAGGGGTTTTTTGTGATCATTACGCCTCCGAAACTACTGGGCCGATTTAAATAATTTAGGTGTCGTTTGAAAGAGCTTGGCATGAAGTTTTGCAGGAAATAAAATTTATGAAGGTTAGACTGAAGGGAAGAGTCCTAGATGCCCTTAAAGTTTAATATTTGTCCATAAGATTAACATGGGAATATAAATTTGAAACAAAGCAGCTGAGGTAAATAAACAAAGATTTTCAGCAAAGCCAGGTGTTTTGAATGGAATTGAAACCAATGAATATATATCTTGAATCAAACTTTAAACACTTATTTATGAGTAGATTTAGTAAGCCATTTCAGTTCGGCTCAAGATTGAGATGGGATATATTTAGTCGTAGATACTGAATTACAGAAAGTTTTATTATAATACTGGTAATGTAAAACCTACGATACAAAGTGTAGTTTTTTTAATAATAATTCTACAATACCAGTACCTATTAAAAACAACCTATGTGTGTTTTATAAACAAATTTATAGATTTTCAAATAAATATGTTTATTTACTTTATCATCCCAAGAATAATTATTTTAATTTTAACTAATAATTTACATATGACAAAGACACCTAGAGGAGCTCGATTGAATAAACAATTTACTTGGAGGTGATGGTGAATATTAATGTGAAGTATTTATGAGTAATGATCTAAAAATGAAAATGTAAATTTTTCATAAAACTATGTTAATTTTGTTCAACTGTGAAGTGCTGTGCTGTGCGTGTGGTGTTGTGGTGCTGTTTTGTTTATGAGTGATGTAAACATCAAACAATATTTTACCAGTTCTTTTAGCGAATTTCCCCTATAGGGAAGTATTAGCGAATTTCCCCTATAGGGAAGTAGCTATTACCGTAGGCGGCACGGTGAGACTTAAGCCCGGGACCATGTTATTTTATCATTTTGAGGTCCCCAGACCCCAAAAACACTGTTCGTTCATTTTCATATATATGTGTATATATATATATATATATATATATATATATATACCTGTCCGTAGGCGCGATAACTTTTGTAAAAAAGGTCCTATCTTGATGAAATTTGGAACAAACGTATAAAGCGTCATTCATGACTTCGAGTTCGAAAACCAGCAAGATTGATTTACTCTCAGAAGGTTTTTTTCACCAAATAAAATTTATTTTCAAGATTTATCACCCTTTTACTAATTATTTTTAAACTTAATTGTCAAAATTAGTTTAAAACATTAGCCACATTCAGCTTAAAAAAAACACACACAATTTAGCATTTTGAATTATTACTCTATATCATTCCGTTGCTTAGATATTGTATAATATTGGATGTGGTAAACACAGTACGTTGTCCAATATTATTTTTAATTTTTCCCTCCAAAAAGTATAGTCACCCTGGTTTAAGATATTAAAAAAAATACAATTCTGAACATATGATTAAATTTTCAGGTGATGAATATTTTATTTGTGTTTATTTTGAATAGTTAGAGTTCATTGATCAAGATTTTGCAGAAAATACATACTATATCAAAAATACAAATTATTTTTAAATTTAATAAAGAAAGTAAGAGCATTTGGAGGGGGGGATGTCTTGGTCTAAACTGCCTGAAAATGTAGCATAATATATGGTATGTTTACAATTATGAGGATTGATAATATGTTTTATTGAAATTGGCTGCAGATGTAGGTCTGTTGCAAAAGGGATGTTTTAATTACTATAAAACTGACCATATGATTGAATTTAATTTTTTCATGAGATTAAATTATTTGTTTGTTTTGAGTTCATTGTAGGGATGGCCGATTGTCGATAGTATCTTGCAATCGATTGTCCCGATAGTATCGAGCCTAACTATCGATAGTATCGATAGACAATCGAGATTTTCAGCACTACCTAAAAATCAAACTTAAATTGAGAAAATTGGATGAATTAAACAAATGATTAGTAATAACGTTGTTTATTGACATGTATTTTGTGTAATTAATGTTACAAAAATCAGCATTATAAAAAGGATTTAGGCCCTACAAATGCGTTGTGTAACAAAAGAACCCCCGGCCACACTTACTTTTCATCTAAAACCCACATGATTGTCTTTAATAGTTATTTATGTATTAAGAGCGTAAAGTAGGTCTTTCTCGCTTGAGCTAAACAGTTATCGCGCGACGCGTGGCGTCGCGCGATATTTTTAGCGAAAGCGAGAAAGACGCTTTACACGCGAAATACATACTAAATTTTTCCTACAACTGCAGTTTTAATTTCCCAAACGATGAATACAATCACAGTTACTCACGTCCATTGTAACTGAATGCGCCATTATGATTGCATAAATTCTTCATATTCCTTTTCGTAAATAATTCTAGATTTACGAGATAATAAGTTTAATGAAACTTCTTTTGCTAATTCACTTATTTCAGGTGGAGTAAGTCCGTATTCGTCATCACTCATTTCATCCATTATTGTTGCTGAATGCGCCAGTTCGAGGTTATAAACAAGTCGAGCTCAATCGGAAGCGGAAGGAAGCGCTGTCACGCGTCGAGTAACAATGCACAGCTGGCGAGCATGAAAGTAATCACGTGGCGAGCGTAAAATACTTTACGCTCACTCCAAAGACTTTCAAATACATTATTGCTCGCTCCTCAGTAAACAGCTGTTTTACGATTGGGTTTCGGTGCGTAAATTGACACTTTACGCGCGGTTGTAGGAAAATAACTAGGCTATTATCCGTTCCTGCCACGTCTGTAGCAGCTGAGAGAATATTCTCCAAAGCAGGACAGATAATAAATGAGAACCGAAGTCGGCTAAACCCAACCAGAGCTGACATGCAAATATTTTTTGCAAGTTGCTGCAGTGAACTTAGTATCCCTCCAATAGTGAAATACGTTTGTTTTGTCCTTCTTTGGTATAGCCAGATCCTAAAACAAAGATTTAAAAGTAATAATTAATTTAGCTTCTTTGGTGAACTGACATTTTGCAGTATATTTATAGCATAAAAAACAAAGTATACGTCAGCACTGGTTTATTTTTATTTCAAACTAATTAGGGGTTTCCGTTTATACCACTAACCTTACTCTTAGTAATTGGAACATAAAATTTGGCTTATTGTTTATTAACATACTTTACTTGTAATTTAATTTGTACAACATGACAATTGGGTTGCTATGTAAATAAGCAAATAAACAAATAATAATAGAAATAGCGCGCTCCGTTCCTGCCTCCAGTTCCAAGAAATTAAATAATTGGCATACAATCGATTGTTGGCAAAACTATCGATAGCCTATTGATTGTTAAAAACAATCGATACTATCGATTGTACAATCGACAGTCGGCCATCCCTAGTTCATTGGTTATATGTTTGTTGACATTTATATTCTATAACAAGATTACAGTTAATAAAAATTAAAAGACTAAGAATTATATAAAATTCAAAAGTGTATGTATTACTAATGAAAACCAATATGGTCTCTTTGTTAATTTTCCTCATGTTTAAAGCTCATGAATGATTAAATATGCGTTTTTAGTATATTATTTACTTAACGTATTCAAATGATACTTCCTTCAAACAAGTTGAATATTCACATATCTATAAGTATAAAAGAGGATATTGGTATATATATATATATATATATATATATATCTATAAGTATAAAAGAGGATGTTGGTATATATATATTTATTTATTTAGTTGGCACTGATAAACTCAGACACCACTGGACCGATGGCCACGAAACTTGGTACATACATGTAGAATTTCATGGAATAGGTTTATACACCATCAATTTCTTGATAACTTTCAGGGCTTAGCCCTGGGACCGTCTTAAAGGTACCCATGTCAGGGATTTTAATGAATTTGAATTGGATTTGTTTACTAACAAAACATATGAAAGTAAAATAATTTAAAACAGGTGATGTAAATTTTTTTTTTCTTGTAACACTTTATTTAATTTACAATCTGTTCAGTTACAAATAGAACAATAAGCAAATATGATACATTTTTACAATCAGTAGTCAGTCTTCATCCTGCGATAAAGCCAACAAACAAACCTTGCATTTTTTACAACAAAGTGAGAAGTCTATATAAAACTAAAAACGATGACTCAAGTCCAAAACATGGCACCTTTTCAATCTATAAACACAGTTACTATTGTCCAATAAATTTAGTGCAAGATGGTTTGGATGGTTTTCTAATTTTGTCAAATACTTTGCGCTAAACCTTTGGATTTCTTCCTTCACAGTAGGGGTCCGAGTGTCTCTATGTAGTACTTCGTTACTGACAAACCACGGAGCATGGAGGATGTATCGTAGAGCTTTAGATTGAAACCTTTGGATGATATTAATATTTGATTCGCTGGATGTTCCCCATAGTTGAATACCGTACGTCCATACTGGTTTCAAAATGACTTTGTATAACAGTAATTTATTTTCTGTTGACAATTTAGAATTTTTACTTAATAGCCAAGATAGATTTCTTAATTTTAAATTTAAGGAGAGCCTCTTATTCCAAATATGGCTTTTCCAATTAAGTTTTCTGTCAAGGATCATGCCCAAGTATTTTACTTCGTTACTTTGTGGGATTTGGACATTGTTTAGGGTCACGGGAGGACAATTGTCTAATCTCGTTGTGAAGGTTGTGTGGACGGATTTATTTTCATTTACTTTAATTCTCCATTTTTGTAGCCAATCGGATAGGTTATCTAAGCCAGTTTGCAACATTTCCGAAGCTACCACGGGATTTACATGAGATGCCATAATAGCAGTGTCGTCAGCAAAAGTAGCCACACAGGTTTTGGGATTTTCAGGTAGGTCGGCTGTAAACAAGGTATATAACACTGGACCCAGCACACTGCCCTGGGGAACACCTGCTTGGATTCGATGTAATTGCGTGACACTATCTCCAAATTTAACCCTAAAATACCTGTCCGCCAAGTAAGATTTGATTATCATATAAAACGTATGAGAAAGATTGAATTTGAGTTTATAAAGCAGGCCAAGGTGCCACACTTTGTCGAAAGCTTGACTTACATCGATAAATACAGCTGAACAATAATTCTTTGTTTCAAGGTCTTCTTTAATTACATTTACAACTCGATGTACCTGTTCAACAGTAGAATGTCCCCGCCGAAATCCGAACTGATGACATGGAATCAAATTTTTCTCTGCTACCTCGTCTAGTAAACGACTCAAGAAGAGCCTCTCAAACAGTTTAGAAATTATCGGGAGGAGGCTGATTGGTCTGTACGAGCTTGCTTGATTGGGCGGCTTTCCTGGCTTCGCTATCATAATAATTTCTGAAACTTTCCACTGTGCCGGGAAATATTCAATACGTAAAATCGAATTAAAAATTAACGTTAGGTACAAAACTGCTTTCCTGGGAAGTTCCTTTAGCACTTTCCCAGTGATCAAGTCATAACCTGGTGCTTTAAAAATTTTTAAATTTTGTATATTTTTAGAGATTTCTGAAGGAGGAAAAGGCTTTATTGGAGGTGATAACTGGTTCGGTGAGTCAATGAACTCTTGAATGTCATTGTGATTATTTAGACTTGGATTGGGAGTGAATACTGCAGCTAAATGATTCGCAAATACTTCAGATTTTTCTGCGTGACTTCTTGCCCATGTACCATCGGGCATAGAGATAGGCGGTATTGGAATATTTGGTCGTTTCATTCCCCTAGTAGCTTTCCATATAGAATAGTCAGTTGCTTCATTTGGCGATAAATTAGCTGTATATTCAGAAAACCATTCATTTTTAAGATTTCTTAGATCCCTCTTGAGTTCCTGTGCGGCTCTGTTGAAATTAGTTTTGTCTCGTGGATTTCTTGACTGTTGCCAAATCCTCCGTAATTTCCTTTTCTCAGCAATTTTCCGTTTAATGTGCAGCGGATAGTTGCATAAAGTATGATTATTTACTATGTTATGTGTAACGGGAGTCGCTTGCCAGCAGGATTGTTGAATTACATTATTGAAATTCTCTACCGCATCATCTATGTCGTTTGGAGATTTCAGAGGTATTTTTAGAGACAAGCCTTCATTTACCCTAGCTCGAAATGCGTTCCAGTCAGTTGCTTTATTACAGAGCTTTAGAGGCTGCTCTTTGCACACAACAGTCGAACTTAAGGTGGCAATTAAAGGCGAGTGGTCTGATGACAGATCCAGACTTCCATTAACATCAATATAGTTTTGGGCAATGCCCTTAGTTACGAAAAAATCTAACAAATCAGGAATCTTCCGAGGATCTGTGGGCCAATATGTTGGTTCAGCTGTCGATATATACTGTAAATTGTTATTGGTAATTGAGGTCGATAGTTGTCGACCTCTTGGGTTGGTCAGTCTTGAGCCCCATATTGGATTTTTTGCATTGTAGTCCCCTCCTGCTATGAACTTTGGACCAAGTATGTTAAAAAAGTCTGTAAAATTTTGGCAGGTGACATTATGACGAGGTGGGCAATAGATCGCAGAAACAGCGAGCGGTCCAGACCTGTCTTCTATTACTATACTTGTAGCTTGAAGATGGTTGTATTGATATTTGGGCAATTCATGATGAGCTATGAAGTTTTTAACCAAGATAGCACTACCACCATGAGCAACGTTGCCTGGGTGATTTGTGTGGTATAGGGTGAAATTCGGAATTTTGAAGTAACTACGATCTGTAAAATGAGTTTCTGATATAAGCATGACATCAATTTTGTTATGTACAATAAAAACTTGAAGTTCTTGGTTATGGTTGACGAAGCCATTGGCATTCCAAAGACCAATTCTTAAAAACGGATTCATTTTAACTTAGATACGACTGTGGTCAATAGGCTTAAGAGCGAACCTATTTGTTGTGATTGTTGTAACATCAATTTTTCAAAGCGGTCAAAGAAATTTTGCAAAGTTTTGTTTACATCAACCTGATTAACGTTATCAGTGGAAATGCGAGAGTCATGGGTTGAGGCAGCTTGGGCGTATGTTAGATGAGGTGACGTTTTTTTTGATGATGGCTGGGTACTGCTACAAGAAGGCAAACTGCTTCCGTTGAGGTTATCTTTTGATAAGGATCTTAGTGATTTACTTCTTAGAGGAGGGAAAGACTTGTTTTTAAGATCCCGATAAACATTGCAACCTTTGTAATTGGCAGGATGGTTGCCATTACAGAGGACACATGTGGGAGGTACGTCTCGTGATTTAGTGCACGATTTGGTTTCATGTTCCTGTCCACACTTGACACAACGAGGTTTGTGCCAACAATACGACTTGGTGTGGCCGTAAGCTTGACAGTTCTTGCATTGAACGATTTCGGCACGCTTTTGAGGGGGTTCAATGGTTATCTTAGCATTCAAAAGATATTCCAGGTTGAAAATGTCTTTGTTATTTTGGCTGGGCTCGAGATCAATGAAGAAAATTGATAAGGGAGTTTTAGTTTTGAAGTTCCTTGCATTTGTCACGTTTCTCACTTTGAATCCACGATCTTCAATGGCTACTTTGATGTCACTTGTGTCAGTTGAGTAGTGCATGTTTTTTAGTACTACACGATAAGCCTTGTCCTGCTTGACCTGATAGGTGTGGAAGTTTACTTCCAGCTCTTTAAGTCTGCGTACTAGCGCGCGATAAGCATCCACTGAGCTAGGATTAATCTTAATTTTGTTTTGACTAAGACACCGGTAGGTGTAGCAATTGTTTGAAATTACAGATTCAATTGAGGACACCATATTTTTTATATTTACAACATTAGGAATAAATATAGGGGGTGGTTTAGGTTGACGGGGAGGAGATGAAGTAGTAGTTTCATCGTCCATCTCATCGAAAGCCTTGTTGAGGGGTTCGAAGACATTGCTGGTTTTACAAGTAAAATCACGTGAATTCTGGCGTGATTTTTTTGAGTTTTGGTCAGACCAGGAACTTGACCCCCGTTTGTGGGAAGCAGGGACAGTTTGCCATCCACAATTATCGGCATGTTCAATGAAAGATGAAGATTCAACGTTACTCAAAGGGGCAACATCATCATTCATTTTACTGTAATTATGATCGCTAACATTTAGGGTAATTTTAGCGCCATCATTAGATGGCTGATTTGTTTCAGGTAAAACCATGACCAAATAGGTTAACAAGAATGTAAACAAACAAAATTGGAAAAGGTTAAAATGAAAGAGACATAATTTAACACACAAAAACGTAAGAAAACTATTAAACACAAAACTGAATTATTAGTAATAAAATAGTTTTTTACCCATTCAATGTGCAACTCGTCCAAAACTTGTGTTTTTAATTAAAATATAGCATATCATTAGAAACACGTGTACAACGAGATTCAAGTCACGTTTATATGATGTAAATTAATGGTGTTTCTTTCTGCTATTCAATTGTATTTGTTTACATGAAGATTTGTTACTTGGTGCCAGATGGTTAATGAATTAGACTTTTTCATATATTTTAAGTGCAATACACTATATAAAATTCTGGTATGTAGTATATAACATAAAATAAATAACTGATCACTGATCACTTATTCTTGAAGGACTTCTTTTTTATGACAACTAACTGCTATAAGAGGAAGAGTGTGCTACTGTAAAGTTAATTTTATCTACAGCACTTTGAAAAAATTGCCGGGGCGGCTCATTCAGTCTTTTTGTTCAATATTGAGTCTAAAAACGTAAGACAGCACTTTTTAATAATTGCTGGAGTGGCATTGTAATTTTTTGTTCAAGGTAGACCCTAAAACCTTAAGGAAATGATCTTTTACAGTGAATAAAATTTCAAGCCACGTTCTATGGTTCCTTTAACACGTATGCCTTCATGAAGGAAAGAAATAGGATTTCTAATACGCAGGTCTGCTGCGACGGGGGTGCATAATAAAGTTCTAATTAAGGGTAACTATGCAACATATGCGAGCAGATTCAAAGTGTCGTCGAAAAAGCCAAGGGTGCCGTTCCTTATATCGTGCCCCATGATCGTCATCAGGGCAAGCTCAGGTACCGTGCGTTAAGCAGAAATGACCATAATGCTTCTTGGCGTTTGCCTCGGGTGAGCCAGTCTCTGTAAATTCGCTTCTTAAGTGTGTGAGCGGAGTGAGCGCAATCCTCTTCACCTGACAGCAAGATCGACTGGACAGCTGATACAAGCAAACAGCACTTGCAAGAGGAAGGACCGCCGATATGGGCATGAGTCTACCCAAGGCAGCAACACCATTTGGGCTTTGTAGGTGGGGCGCTGGATATGGTCACATTTGTTATATAGACAGACACTTTATGCAAGAATGAATACCCCCGTCGTAGCAGACTTGCGTACTATAGCTCTGGACAGCCTTACTGGCGGGTGAGTGAGTGCGCTGTTGTCGTAATTAGTGTTTATTATCTGCAATGTTTTGGTTATAAATCACATGGTCATTTGTTTATGTAGAGGTACTTTGCACAAGAAAATATTTTGCTGCAACCGCAAGTGCAACTAATGTTAAATGCTTGCAAGCTCAACACAATTCATGAAGTACAACGACAAAAGTGTGGAAACACATTCTTAAATGTAAACAAATCATTTTAAAATGAAAGGTTGCAAACTAAAAGACCAGCTGATGCATTGCGCAAATATTTTCCAGAAATTTTAATTGCGTAAGAAATCTCTCGGTGAAATATTGCAGGGCATTCTTTTGTAGTGTAAATGAGGTGAAACGTAAACAAAGTTTTGACAGTTCTACCAAAACATGTGTTTATTTAGCAGACATTTTGGGAGATTACAATTTTCGCCACCCACCAGTAAGGCTGTCCAGAGCTATAAGAGCGAATTTATAAAAAGATTTTTTTTGTTTTATGGAAGAACATTTGATATGTTTAAAGAAGTAGATTCTACAACAAGAAAAACAAATGGGAAATCAAAACTATATAATTGATGGGTGATAGTGTATGTTTAATTTTTATCGTGAGCGAAGCCACGGGTTCTTCTAGTATATATATATTTATATATTTATATATTTGGCACTGATAAACTCAGACACCGCTGGACCGATGACCACGAAACTTGGTAGATACATGTAGAATTTCATGGAGTACGTTTATACACCATCATTTTCGTGATAACTTTCAGGGCTTAGCCCTGGGACCGTCTTAAAGGTACCCAGGAAGTTGAGTTAGATTTGTTTACTAACAAACATATGAAAGTAAAATTTAAAACAGGTGATGTAAATTAATGGTATTTCTTTCTGCTATTTAATTGTATTTGTTTGCATGAAGATTTGTTACTTGGTGCCAGTTGGTTAATGAATTAGACTTTTGCATTTTTTCTAAGTGCATTACACTATATAAAATGTTGGTATGTAGTATAACATAAAATAAATAACTGATTACTGAAGGACTTCAGTGATCACTGATCACTTATACTTGAAGGACTTCTTTTTTATGACAACTAACTGCTATTTAAAGAGGAAGAGTGTGCTACTGTAAAGAATCAGTTTTATCTTAACTTTAAAAAAATTGCCGGGACGGCTCATTCAATCTTTTTGTTCAATATAGAGTCTAAAAACGTGTCAGCCCTTTTTAATAATTGCTGGATTGGCTTTGTAATTTTTGTTCAAGGTAGACCCAAAACCTTAAGAAAATTATCTTTTACAGTGAATAAAATTTCAAGCCATGTTCTATGGTTCCTCTAACACGTGTATGCCTTCATGAAGGAAAGAAATAGTAGAAATCCTATATCTTTCCTTCATGAAGGCATACACGTGAAGACATGCACATACGCAGGTCTGCTGCGACGGGGGTGCATAATAAAGTTCTAATTAAGGATAACACAAGCGAGCAGATTCAAAGTGCTGTCGAAAAAGCCAAGAGTGCCGTTTTGTATAGACAGGCACTTTATACAGGAATAGAATACCCCCGTCGTAGCAGACCTGCTTACTAAGAGCGGATTTCTAAAAACTTTTTTTGCTTTATGGATGTACATTTGATGTGTTCAAAGAAGTAGATTTTACAACAAGAAAAATAAATGGGAAAGCAAATCTATATAACTGATGGGTGATATTGTATGTTTAATTTTAATCGTGAGCGAAGCCACGGGTTCTTCTAGTCTATAAGTATAAAAGAGGATGTTGGTATATATATATATTTAGTTGGCACGGATAAACTCAGAAACCGCTGGACTGATGGCCACGAAACTTGGTACATACATGTAGAATTTCATGGAGTAGGTTTATACACCTTCAATTTCATGATAACTTTCAGGGCTTAGCCCTGGGACCGTCTTAAAGGTACCCATGTCAGGGATTTTTAAAGAATTTGAGTTAGATTTGTTTACTAACAAAACATATGAAAGTAAAATTTAAAACAGGTGATGTAAATTAATGGTATTTCTTTCTGCTATTTAACTGTATTTTTTAAAATGAAGATTTGTTACTTGGTGCCAGGTGGTCAATGAATTAGACTTTTGCATTTTTTCAAAGTGCAATACACTATATAAAATGCTGATATGTAGTATAACATAAAATAAACAACTGATTACTGAAGGACTCCAGTGATCACTGATCACTTATACTTGAAGGACTTTTTTTATGACAACTAACTGCTATTTGAAGAGGAAGAGTGTGCTACTGAAAAGAATTAATTTTACCTACAGCACTTTAAAAAAATTGCCGGGACGGCTCATTCAAACGTTTGCTCAATATAGAGTCTAAAAACGTAAGACAGCACTTTTTAATAATTGCTGGAGTGGATTGTAATTTTTTGTTCAAGGTAGACCCTAAAACCTTAAGAAAATGATCTTTTACAGTGAATAAAATTTCAAGCTATCTTCTTTGGTTCATCAAACACGTATGCCTTCATGAAGGAAATAAATAGGATTTCTAATACGCAGGTGTGCTGCGATGGGGGTGCATAATAAAGTTTTAATTAAGGGTAACATATGCGAGCAGATTCAAAGTGCCGTCGAAAAAGCCAAGGGTGCCGTTTCTTATATTGTGCCCCATGATCATCATCAGGGCAAGCTCAGGTACCATGGAAACGACCATAAATGCTTCTCGGCGTTCGTCTCTGTAAATTGGCCTCTTGAGTGTGTGAGCGCAATCCTCTTCACCTGATAGCACGATCGACTGGACAGCCGACAAAAGCAAAACGCACTTGCAAGAGGAAGGACCACTGATATTGGGCTGAGCCCACCCAGGGCAGCAACACCATTTGGGGCTTTGTCGGTGGGGCGTTGGGTATGGTCACATTTTTATGTACAGGCACTTTATGCAGGAATATAATACCCCCGTCATAGCAGACCTGTGTACTAAGAGCGAATTTCTAAAAACTTTTCATTATGTTGTTGTGTAGGCTCCGAATCACAGATTTTAATTGGATCACACGATGGATATAAGGTAATTTAACCTTTTTATAAAAACTTTTGCTTTATGGAAGTACATTTGATATGTTCAAAGAAGTAGATACATTAGATACATTAGATTTTACAATAAGAAAAATAAATGGGAAAGCAAAATTATATAATTCATGGTGATAGTGTATGTTTGATTTTAATCGTGAGCGAAGCCACGGGTTCTTCTAGTACAAAATAAATCCTATGGAAATTCGCTGAGTACGCAGGTCTGCTGCGACGGGGGTATTTGCATTTAGTGATGTTCTGTGGTTGTAGTAATGATGCCCCATAAACTTAATTTATCTATAACTTAGGCTAAATCACATTTTTTACATATAATTTTAAAGTTTTTTTTTCTATCTTATTTGTAACAACAATAATGCCACAAATCCAAAGAAGGCATTTACGCAGAACTCATGAGTATCAACGAAATGAAATTAAAACAGAGCACGAACAAAATCGTATTGATATGAACATTGACTCATATAAGAGGTTGAGCCCTTTACTTTCGGGCCCTTGGGAAAAAAGGTGTTTCTTGCGAAGCAAAAAATTTAAGACAAGCAAATGGAAACAATAACACTGCATATAAATTGAGCCGTCACAAATGGAGGCTAATTTTGCAAAATAACACGTGACTCTTATTGAGAAGCACGCTTACACTCGATAGACAGACAAACAAAACATCTCAAAACTACTTGAAAAATTTAAAATAATTAAATTCTGCATTTGTTATGGTGAGCTCAGAGTCTCACCTCGATGAGTCTGTTGGGTGATCTATATAATTTTCATATAGATAAATATCTTTATCACAGAACAGTTAAATTATCACCTGAAGACAGCATTCCAAAGTATGCATAAATGTACAGTTTGACATTAGCACTTCAACTGAACATAGACAGATGGAGTTAAAAAAATAAGAAACAAAAACTATGAAATACATTTAATGCTGGAAACTGGACTTTATTTAAATTAGGTAAATGTTGAAATCCGTTCGTTTAGAACTTTAGAAAATGGCAGACATATGCCATCAGTCATGAGAGAATGATGTCTATATAAATATCTTTGGAGACAAAAATTTGGATGAAACACAAAAAAAATATTGCAATTACCACAGACGTTGATGCCATTTTCCGTGCAAGAGATGGATAACCTTCAGGAAAAAGAAATTTGGTTGTTTTGCTCAATTTCGAGCAACGGGTTTACTAGTTAATGATTAAATCTCTACTGAACTCACATTTTTAAGCACTTTTATTCTTTGGTATTTATTTTTTATTTATTTTTTTACTATTTTTTGCCTTAAAATATAATCAAGTATTTGTTAAAATAGTGATTGATAACAACTGAGGCCTATGCACAGGCTGTTCAGCCCATGTAGGCCTTTTCCAGTATATTAAATTATTATGTATAAGAATCAAAATAGTTGTGCATGCTATAGACAGATTTATAAATTCTATTGTTTTGGATATAATATAATATAATGCATGTATTATTTAATGCTTGATGCATGTGTATACGCATTTTATATTGTATGTATTTATTGGAATAAATCAATTTTTTATTTCATTTAATTTAATTTCATTTTTGCGAATTTTCCCCTATAGGGAAGTATTAGCGAATTTTCCCCTATAGGAAAGTATTAGCGAATTTTCCCCTATAGGGAAGTAGCTATTACCGTAGGCGGCACGGTGAGACTTAAGCGCGGGACCACCGTAACTTTTTATTTTGAGGTCCCTAGAACCCAAAAACACCGTTCGTTCATTTTCATATATATATAGGGATATATATCAGTCCATAGGCGCGATAACTTTTGTAAAAAAGGTCCGATCTTGATGAAATTTGGAACAAACGTGTAAAGCGTCATTCAAGACTTCGAGTTCGAAAACCAGCAAGATTGGTTTACTCAAAGAAGGTTTTTTTGACGAAATAAAATTTATTTTCAAGATTTAGCACCCTTTTACTAATTATTTTTAAATTTCATTGTCAAAATTGAATTCAGCTTAAAAAAACAAACAATTTAGCATTTTGAATTATTACTCTACATCATTCCGTTGCTTAGATATTGGATAATATTGGATGTGGTAAGCACAGTACGTTGTCCAATATTATTTTTATTTTTCCCTCCAAAAAGTATAGTCACCCTGATTTAAGATATTTAAAAAAATACAATTCTGAACATATGATTAAATTTTCAGGTGATGAATATTTTATTTGTGTTTATTTTGAATAGCTAGAGTTCATTGATCAAGATTTTGCAGAAAATATATACTATATCAAAAAATACAAATTATTTTTAAATTTAATAAAGAAGGTATGAGCATTTGGAGGGGGGATGTCTTGGTCTAAACTGCCTGAAAATGTAGAATAATATATGGTATGTTTACAATGATGAGGATTGATAATATGTTTTATTGAAATTGGCTGGAGATGTAGGTCTGTTGCAACAGGGATGTTTTAATTACTGCAACACTGACCATATGATTGAATTTAATTTTTTCATGAGTTTAAGTTATTTGTTTGTTTTGAGTGTTTTGAATTAATTGATTTTATGTTTGTTGACATTTATAGGTACTATAACAAGATTACAGTTATTAAAAATTAAAAGACTAAGAATTATATAAAATACAAAAGTATATGTATTAATAATGAAAACAAATGTGGTCTCTTTGTTAATTTTCTTCATGTTCAAAGCTCATAAATGATTAAACATGAGTTTTTAATATATTATTTACTTAAGGTATCATTCAAACAATACTTTCCTTCAAATAGGTTGCATGCTCACATATACAAAGTAAATCCTATGGAAATTCACTGAGTACGCAGGTCTGCTGCGACGGGGGTATTATATTAAGCCATACTGTTTTCGATATAAAGACTACCAACAATTTCCCAATGCATTTTAAATGAGGACAATCAAACTTTAACTGCTCATACCTCCTGAATCATTGAGTTTAGGAGAAAATAAGGAATAATACAAAAGTTCTTAAAACTAAGCATGGAATCAAAAAACGCCATAAAGTATACGATGTTCTATAAGAAAAATCAAAGTTGACCGCCATATTGAAGCAACTCCAAAAAGCAGTGTTAAAAATCAAGGGAAGTCGCCCATAAGAAGTTTTCATAGTCAGATTTATAATAAAAAAGTTAGCTATTGGAAAACTTTAGGCTGGACACCCAGTATATACCTAGATATATACATGGGTCTTGAATATACACTTTGATCTTGATGTCAAAGTAAAGCTTGGAATCTCATGATGTGCACTATGGTGGTTGAGCCCATCAATGTCAATCAGTACACTGGATTGGTAACTCAAGCCCCGCAACGCGAGCCTTTGGCAGTGGTTGCGTTTAATATTTTGCAAGGGTTGCACCATTGCTTAAGTCTTAACAAGCCATTCAAAATAATAGGTCATTCAATATAGGAATTTGCTTTGAGATTTTGGGGCTGTGCCTTCAAAATATCTTATTTTAGGGGCTGGAACAAATTAGGGCATATGATAAAAACGTCCACTTTTCCATCTAATAATGGTATTCAGAGTTTGGCTTAAAAGTAACTAGTTAAGTAACTAGTTTAAAAGCTAACTAGTTTAAAAGCTAAATCGGGGTATCCATACATAATCTCAAAATATACCTATCTCAAAATTTAAAATGGTTGCCATTCTGGTTAGGGGTGAGATATCGACCTCTGGTTTGTGCCATTGTATTTTTTTTACAAACCCTTCAAAACGAGGGGTCACCCAATAGGGGTTGCTGTTTGAAAAATTAAGTTATCCCCTACCCGCCAACCTGTGTTAGGGGAGTTAACAAGAATATTCTATGTCAAAAATTCCAGAACCATTTTTAACAATCACTGCCACAGACAAAATATTTCTATCAATTTTGGTTTAAAAACTTCAGATTTGTCTCCATACTTAATTTACAAACTGTATAATTTCAGCAACATGAATAATTTTTTTCTCAAAATGTCCTTTCAATCAAATATTAATATAGATTTTTATTTAATCTAAACTTCAAATTGACGTAGAGATATTTTACTGTTTTAGTTAAAGGACACAATGGGTCTGCTATTCGTAATGGCTTTTGGACTGTTATTTGGCGACTTAGTGTTGGGAGAACCCGAAGAAAAGATGATACAGAAAACAGAAGAAAAGCCTCCAAACTTTGACAAAGTTCTCGAGGGTTGCAAACCGTTACCTAATGCTATGGAAGTGGACAAATCTCAACAAGTAACTGTTACTGTGAAACCGGGAAAAGAGGACCTAAATGAGCCAGTTTTATTTGATAGGTAAGTGCAATACAATGATAAGTACAATACTACTAAATAGGACTAATCTATAAATTAATACGCCAACACAAAATTGTCTTATGAACTCCTCCGTCATTTCTTAACCGATTTTGATCATTGACGGCTCATTGGAAAGAGCGTGTCGCGTAGATTTGCAAACTGGCCTTACATTTTTGAAAAAGTCCCTTGGGCTCTGCCCCATTGGCTTTTAAAGTTCCCGTGTTATCCTTATGAAGAACATAATTGTTTACATTTTTATCAGCTGGATAATTTAATTGCTGTTATTTTTTAATTTGTGTAAACATAACCCTCAAGACGGATCGTGTTAGCATGATTGTGTTTTAAATTTGTCGCCATTTGAATTATCGCTCTGCTGGAGTAGCGCACGATTCCGTGCGCTCGGATCCACTAGCACTGGAATTAATTAACTTTATCATAAATCTCACATACAATTCTCCCTCTTAAAAAGAAATCAATCTGAGGTTTTTTACTGGGATGTGGGTTTGATTGGTATTAATGTTGAAAAAGTCAAAGCATAATTAACTCACCTACAGAAGGCGATCTACTGGCACTGTGAGACTGAAGCCCAATACTGTGGTACCTTTTCATTTCAGGGACATACATAATGTTCCCCTTACTTTTTACTACATTTTAAATCCAAGTCAGTACTTCATTTTGCAGGGGTTCTCATTTTTGGCCGCCTTCTTGATTCCGCCATATTGGATATTAATTTTTTTTTAATGCTTATAGTGTTGTGACCCACAGGGGTGTCCAGAAGAGAGTGGGGGGGAGGCTCAGCATGCAATCAAAATAAATTTTGGGAGAATTTTTTAAACTTTAAAATAAAATCCGCATGCTGCACTCTAATGCATTTTACTTTCTCCCCCCCTATATACAGTATCTGGAGAAAGTATTGTTTTCATCCAAATTTTTAAATTTGAGTTGTTAGTAGAAATATCCGTTTTAGTGCTCCTTGAATCCAAAATAATGGTTTTCGGAGTTGTGATTATTTTGTATAAACTTCAGAATTACTTCAATTCATTTTCATTCTTTACCACATTTTCAATGTAAATGAATGATCTCCTTCTTCTTTTGACACCCATTTATTGTATTTTGTGCCGTGATAAATAGCGACTTTTTTTTATTTGGTTTTATTCGATCCAGTATGTGAGTCAAATTGTTGTGTGTTAAGCTGATGAAACGACTGCTCAGTATTTTGGTAAAAAAGAATGAAGAGTACATCAGCTTGAATAAATGGTTTTAATAAAATGGTCTCCACTTAAATAAAGGGTAAAGGGGAAAATTGATTATTATTTAATTTGTTAGACTTTTCCTATCGCTTCTAGTGTTTAAAGTACACTACGTTTCGAGAGGTATTGAAACTCCTCTCGTTTTCAAGTAACCCTACTTAATGTTACAAAACATTAACCTACTAATTTTTACTTAACCTACTTAGTTTTAGCGAATTTCCCCTATAGGGAAGTAGCTATTACCATAGGCGGCACGGTGAGACTTAAGCCCGGGACCATGTTATTTTTTCATTTTGAGGTCCCTAGACCCCAAAAACACTTTTCGTTCATTTTCATATATATGTATATATATATATATATATATATATATACCTGTCCGTAGGCGCGATAACTTTTGTAAAAAAGGTCCGATCTTGATGAAATTTGGAACAAACGTGTAAAGCGTCATTCATGACTTCGAGTTCGAAAACCAGCAAGATTGATTTACTCTAAGAAGGTTTTTTTCACAAAATAAAATTTATTTTCAAGATTTAACACCTTTTTACTAATTATTTTTAAACTTAATTGTCAAAATTGGATTCAGCTTAAAAAAACAAACAATTAAGCATTTTGAATTATTATTCTACGTCAATCCGTTGCTTAGATATTGGATGATATTGGATGTGCTAAACACAGTACGTTGTCCAATATTGTTTTTAATTTTTCCCTCCCAAAAGTATAGACACCCTGATTTGAGATGTTTTCAAATAATACAATTCTGAACATATGATTAAATTTGCAGGTGTAGAATATTTTATTTGTGTTTATTTTGAATAGTTAAGAGTTCATTGATCAAGATTTTGCAGAAAATATATACTATATCAAAAAATACAAATTATTTTTAAATTTAATAAAGAAAGTAAGAGCATTTGGAAAGGGGGGGATGTCTTGGTCTAAACTGCCTGAAAATGTAGCATAATATATGATATGTTTAAAATTATGAGGATTGATAATATGTTTTATTGAAATTGGCTAGAGATGTAGGCCTGTTGCAACAGGGATGTTTTAATTACTATAAAACTGACCATATGATTGAATTTTTTCATGAGATTAAATTATTTGTTTGTTTTGAGTGTTTTGAGTTCATTGGTTATACGTTTGTTGACATTTATATTCTATAATAAGATTACAGTTATTAAAAATTGAAAGACTAAGAATTATATAAAATACAAAAGTGTATGTATTACTAATGAAAACCAATATGGTCTCTTTGTTAATTTTCCTCATGTTTAAAGCTCATGAATGATTAAATATGTGTTTTTAGTATATTTTTTACTTAATGTATTCAAATGATACTTTCCTTCAAACAAGTTGAATGCTCACATATACAAAATAAATCCTATGGAAATTCGCTGAGTACGCAGGTCTGCTGCGACGGGGGTATTTTGACATTCAATTTACATTCATCCAACATTCAACAGCACAGATAACTCATTCAAACAAAAAAAAATCATACTAAACACATTGAACATACATAATACAGAAAGAAAATTAAAACTAAAACATATTGAACATATACAGAACACAGCTGAGAATTAAAACAAAAACATATACCTTACTGCCGGCAATGCCTCCAAGCTGGTGGCGGCACAACAAGCATACACGACCACCCGCACTCACACAAGCAACTCGAATGAATAGCGCCTGGGAGAGCAGGTGGAGGGGGAGCCAGGCACTACCCCCACCACGGGCACAGGTTGACGTTAGCAGCCTAAGACCCGCCTCCATGGTGTATCTCAGGAACATGACTCAGGCACCGGCTGTGCGTTTCCTCCAGGCACCTATATGGGCACAAGTATAGCAATTCCAAAATATATACAGCACGCCTCCTAGCTACAGGTGGGGAACATGACACACAACCCATAGCAAGAGTTTCCTCCAAGCAGATTCACGATAGGAAAAGTCCAACAAATTAAATAATAATTACAAATCCTTCGCTATTATGAATTTTAAAAATACAGGGAAAATAGAGTCAACATTTTCTTCCTGGAACCCGAGATGTAGAGAGTTCAAGTATAACTGGAATCAAACCTTCAAATTATACCTTTCTCAACATTGTTTTTGTACGTAGGTTTTAAATGGTGAGTGTTCAGGCTGTCTCATAAAAACAACTGAGACAACCACAAATGTGTACATGTGTAAAAAGTTTTTACATCCAAAAAAACATTTATGCAAAACACTTCCTGCAATAGGTAAAAATATCTTTGACATCTCGTGCAAGGTTAGTCCCACATAATATCAAGCCCTTAAATAAAAACACTCGCAAGTAATTAAAAAATAGTTTATTGAGTCTTATGAAAGGGAATTAATAAATTAAATTATATGGAGAAGCAGAAAATTCTAAATCAAATGGCTTCAAAATCAAATTATAGTAAAATATAATAAAGTTTTGTGTTGCAGGTTTCTGTTCCGTGCCTACCTTGGCAAAGGTGATGCAGGAAGTAAAGTAACATGCTATTTGTACAGCGGGACTTTTATTGTTGCAACTGTCAATTTTGAATACAAAACAAGCAAGAAAAATAGGGGCAAAACAGTGAAAATACTACATAAGTGCTCTAACCTCATAAGTTGGAAAGTAGACTATATTAAAAATGATGAAAATGGAAAGGAGCTGGAGGTCAAGGTCACAGGACAAACACAAGTAGGAGACTTCGGTCATCAGGAGTTTGTTTACTGCGAGTAAACTTATGTCCTACAAGATTATCTTTTTTACAAGAAATCTTCTTTTAATACTTAGTCCTGTCATAATTTAATGTCCTTTGTTGTTGATAACACAATAAAATACAATACTATCAACACTAGAAAATATGTTTCACAAGATTTAACATGAAATTCCTAGAGGAAAGTCAGGTGTTCTCTTGGCATTTCATGTTAAATCTTGTGAGACATATTTTCTAGTGTCGATAGTATTGTATTTTATTGTGTTATCAACAACAAAGGACATCAAAACATGACAGGACTAAGTATTAAAACAAGATTTCTTGAGATCGCTTACGCTGAAGCATGTATGACATTTTTAACAATAAATATCACAATATTCATTTCTGACACCTTTTTATTTACCTCTTACTTAAAATATTCAAAAATATTTTTCTACAACGACGCTGCCAGTTCATCCATTGAAAACAAATTGCAAAACAGCTTTTTAACAGTATTAGGACTTGGGACAGCTCTGAGGAGCAAGTGATAAAGTCTTTATCGCTCGCCAGCTGTTTACTTTATTACTTGCCAACTGATTGCATTGATACTTTATGCGCTTCAACCATCACAGTCATTGGCTCCCGCGCTTTCTCTTCGGTTTTGATACGACTGAGTTTGGCTTGTTCATATCCTCAAAATCATAATGGCGCATTCAGCTACAATCACATAAAAAGTGTCTTTCTCGCTTTCGCTAAAATTACCGCGCTCAGCTACACATTGTGCTGTAAGTGTTTAGCTCAAGCAAGAAAGACCCACTTTACACTCTTAATAAATAAATGACTATTGAGTGAAACAAAATACAAAAGTTCCCCCGCGAATCAGCTTTAGAATGATAAAAAAATTATTGAATTGGGTCTGTTAGGAGCTGAGATATGAAAAATATATTGCAATGATGCGGCGGCTCTCGGCAACCATTTTGGTGTTAGTAACGGATTTCTAGGTGGCTCTCTGACTGAAAAGTTTCCTTTTGGCATCAACTATGATCATAGAAAGTGCCATAGTCCATAAACCAAGAGAGCAGTCCATCAAAAAGTGCAGTTTTTTGTGTGTAGCCACTGTACTATAACATCTTCACAAAAATTGAAAAATTTTTTGATTAAAAAAATATCTCTAAATGCCTTTTTTTAAAATCATTTATCAAACTAAACGAAAATCAACCAAACAAGCCCGGTAAAGAAATTAATCAAGTTTTCTAATAATCAGCTTTTGAAATAATCTATTTAATAACATCGACAAATTTTTGTATCAAAAAAGGCATGTCAAGCGAAAATTCAACGTAAGTTTGAAGAAATTGTTAGCGATCAGCTGACTTGTGATAAAATTAGTCAGTGCAAAGGAATACTTCCTGCTTAGTTTGTGACTTAAGATATCAGTTAAATAAAATCAGTGTGTTACAATGTTTTCATTATTTTAAATTGTTTTTGGCGAATTTCCCCCTATAGGGTAGCTATTTACCATACTGTCATGGTAAGACTCAGGCGCGGGACTACCGTAACTTTTCATTTCAATGTCCCTAGACTCCAAAACACCGTTCATTCATTTTCATGTATTTTAAGTTATCAAACCGGGTTTCTTAGGAAATCAAGGCCCAAAACTTCAAACGTTTACAGAAAAATGATAATTAATATTTAAGAAATGAATTGGGTATCAATATAAAGCTGAAAACTAGATCTTTAAATCTTAACCAAAAAGGACTTGAGATACTTACATATTCATTGTTCAAATTTATGAAAAAGTGAGAACTTGGAAAAGGGATCTCATGTCAGAAGATTGAATACCGAGGAATGAAGGTAAAATACATTGTCGAAACGGTGATTTTTAGATTTAGACAATATTCTTTTACTTCAATTAACTTGTAGAAGTTCCCTCATGCGCCCATCGATGTCAGGAGGGACTAGTTTTGTGATGCCCCTGACTAATCAGTCAGTACAGGCCTGCACAATTGGGGAAAGGGACCTAAAGTCGTCAGGCGTGTTATTTTCCATTCAAGCGACTTGAGGTCCCTTTTTCTATACATAACATAGACTGCTAATTCAAATATTTTTTAATATTACTCGGAATCTTATCGCTAAAATAACTGAATGAATAGTAAAGGAAAGATTAAGGAATCGTGTCCAATTGGAACCTAAAAATTGATATTTTTGTCCTGATTTGACCAAATTTCCGTAATATAAAATTTAGCCCAATGACTTGAGGTCCCTTTTCAGTTTTCGCATCATATTTGTAAAGTAAAAGAAACAATCCAAAATGGAAGATCAAAGATAGCAGCCTAAATGAGTATCCTGTGAAAATGAAGAACTAACCACCCAACAACAATAATAAGTAACGGTCCCGAATCAATAAATAACAAAAAGTTTAATAGAAATTCAGTAGGGTAACTTTTTGATTGACATTTTTATTAATGTTGGGAAAAGCCACCACTTTGAAATATGATCTTAGGGGGTTCCCCATGGTTCAATCTTGGAAACATTAAAATCAGTGACCACACGGTCATCTCTGGATTTGGCGATGACCAGAAAGAATAAATTTATTTAATGTATTAGAGAATAATAATGCTTACTGCACACTTTCAGTTATTTGAATCAACTAACTCAACTCGACAACAACTCAACTCTTGATGTACATGCGGTACAAGCAACTCGGCAGGTGAAGTCACATAACTCCTGCGTGTCTGGCGATCCCCCCCGCACCCATCAAAGAAGTTTCCCTCCACCCAAAATGGCGACCATTTAAAATATCTCTAGGCCCCCACTCAAACGCGCTAAGATCGAGTGTCTTGAGATTGTCTGTAACTCTCGTGACTTCTCGTCAGTAGCCTCTGTGGGTACTGAGCTCGTGGCACACAACACCACTACTGCAGTGTTTCCGCTTAAGGGATTTTTACCCAAAATATGGGATATTTAGCCTGTTCGAGGGATAATATTGTTAGTCCTTAGTTGTATGATTATTTTTTACACTGACCCATTATGTTATTTAGGATAAAATTCAGGGATAGTGAAAACTGAGGGTTATTTTGTTGGTTAACTTGTGATAAAATGTGGGATGAGGTGTGATTTTCTGTTTAATACCTTTAATATAAACATATACCTTTAATATTTCTTGAGACCGGGACGCAGCACTGGCTGTGTATTTTAACCGGAGTATGAGTGACAGATGAGTGTAGGATGACTGTGGCATGATCTTGTAGTCTTGTTACAGACTAGGGCCGACATGTTTCTTAGACATGACTGTTAATTGATAGCCCATCTTAATGACATCTTATTTGAAAGGTCTAATCATTACCTATAATAAAGGTTATTACACTTTCAGTAGTAAAATCAAAAATTTTTGAGAATTTTGTAAAATATAAAATTTTTATAAATATTTTCATTTGTATGTTTTAAAATTAAGTTTAATAGTAAGGCAAGGTAAAAATAAGCATTTGAGTATTTTTGATTTTTAGATATGTTGTTATTGTCAAGTTGATAACATAAAATCCAAGTTTTTGACTTCGAGCTTCCCCAGGTTTTCTCTTCCTGGTATTTCTTTTTCAAATTTCAACACATACAAAAAACATACATTCTACAAAAATCAGGTTGCAGTTTTAAAGGAGACTAGTGGCTTGTAGGGGCAAAAGCTCCTAAAAATAAAATACAAATGCAGGATATTTAATGTTTCCTTCACACTCACAGCTCGGTAACAGTTTGACGGCATTAAACGTTTAAAGAGTAATGTTAAAGATGTTTTGACATTTGCTAGAACGTATCAGAATTTTAAGAAAGGGCGTCACTTCAGTACAGTAAAGGGCTGAATTTTTTGGAACAGTGGCGCCATCCGCCCTTCTCAAAACAAACTCAGTCCACTTTGTTTACAATTAAACATATGGACATGGTTTGCAGAAATTCTTAAGGTTAACCAGAGACTGTAGCACTTAATTTATTTCCCAAAAGATTAGCAAATAAATAAGGATGAAATCAGAAAATGGTCTCCCGTTGACGACTCCACGCTCCACGTTGGAGACTTTGGCTCTACTTCATAAGGAAGTTAGGTTTGGAGACCATGAGTTTGGTAAATAGTTAATATTTTTATGGGTGCACGGGAGTAAATACTGCTTTGTCTTGGTAGATTCAAGATTAAATAAACTTTTGATTAGCCCAATTTAAAGGTGAACCTTTTTGTGATGTTACATTCAATAGCTTTTAGTGCAGCACACTGTTCTTCCTCAGTCAAAACTATGACCATATCCGACCACTCATAAAACTGGTAGAGCTGGGCCCTAAAAAGAGGTGGTAGAGGTCTTCTCTGAAACTGTAGGCTGCGCTTATTCGATTGTGTGTTACAAATCACTTGGATTAAATAAGCATCAGCTACTGCTTCATGATACAATGTAAAAGTCGTATTTAATTCCTCTTGCTTGTGAAGGTTGAGATCCCTAAATTATAAAAACGGAAAATTTAAAAGTAAAAAACAGTCATGTGTTATAGTTCGTTCAACCTATTTTGCTGGGATTTAAATAAACCAGATATCAACATCTAGCATGTGGTTTTAAATCAAGTATAAGCAACACACGTTTTAATGTAAACAAAGCAGACGTTTTTAGATTACAATGATTTTTAAATGGCAGGTATTCAACGTTATATCTTATTTTTGGATAAACTTTAAGAAATTTCCGTATTTTTCCCGAGTCCCTGGCATCAAGACCTTCTATTTGAGCCCCCTCCCATTATCCTGCAACTTGCCAAACTCCTACAACTTCGCCGCAAAAATTTCGCCTACATGTATATTTATATCGACCATTTGGCATTAAATCGTCATCGTTATAACGTCCTTTTGAAAAAAAAACAGATGTTAACATCTAGCATATGTCTTTGAATCAAACATCAGCACCACATGTTTGAATGTAAACAAAGCAGACGTTTTTAGATCCCAGTGCTTTTTAAATGGCAAATATTTTACGTTATTTCTCGATTTCTGGTGAATTTCAAGCAATTTCAGTATTTTCCCCGCCATCACGGAATAGAGACCTTTAATTTGAGCCCTCTCCCATCTTTCTACGACTTGCCAGGCGCCCACAATTTTGACGCAAAGAATCGCCTTACGAAATTAAATATATGATTAAATTCCCTAAAATTTGAATGCTTTTGCAGCCCTGTAGCTTTAATAGATCCTTCAAAGATAAAGAAAAATTCTTCCATTTGATTGACATAGGTCCATTTGATTAACATGAGAAATTTAATCAACATTTAGGGCTAGGGCCCTAAATAGTTAGGACAAAATAGATAGCTTAAAAATAATATTCGTGCAAACTTACATAAGTATGCCAAATATAATCGTAAAAGGTCAAACAGTTTCCGCGCCAATAAACGATATACAATCTCATTCTTCCCATGTCAAACCATGCAAACCTGTAGAAAGCTACAATATGTTTAGATTTAATTGGTTCGTCGACACTCGGACCTTTTAGCATTGAATTTGGCATACATATGTAAATTTGCCTGGAAGGTATTATCAAGCCATCCATTTGTCCTAACTTCTCTAGGGCTTAGCCCTAGTAGGATCCGAAATTTTAAAAATTTCCCATGTTAATCAAATGGACCTATGTTTATCAAATTAAATATTTATTTTAATTTTGAAGGACCATAATATCTCAGGATCCATTAACATTTCATAGCTGCAAAAGCACTAAAATTGTAGGTAATTTAATCATCTTTAAATCTGTGATTTGATAAATTCCTGAAGGGAGCTATACGTTGAAATAAAAAAAAAATACCAGACAGTGGCACGCTCTGTGGCAACCTGAGGGAGCTCGAGGTCAAAACCTAGGTTTTTATGTTTTCAGAGGTCAAAACCTAGGTTTTTATGTTATCAGATTAACACTAACAACATATTCAAAATCCAAAAATCACAACTACCCGATCTTTTGGAGATCACGATTTATTATTTACATGACTAAAGTGCTGCTATGTGAAAATGGGATTTCGATGCACCCCATTATCATGAATGACAAGAATGACACATCGTTAGCTGGGTATATTTACATGCTGGGTGTTATTTATGTTAACAATAAACATATCCCCAATGAGTCGGTGGCGCAGTTGGTAGCGCACTCAGCCTCGGTTCTGTGGCGGCAGCGTCGCAGGATCGAGTCCCGATAATGCCGCATACTTTTAACAGTACCTTTCATCCTAGTACTGTAACGGCTCACTCCTTGGTTTGCTTGATAACTTCCACGCACAGGCCTGAGGCCCATGTGGGGGGGGGAAAGGCAAGGTTAAAAGAGGCCGCCACCCTCTTTAAAAAAAAATTACCTTGCCTTATTATTAAATTTAATTAAAATAAGTAGACTCCCACTAATCCGGCAGATATGGGACCAGGGTACTGCCAAATTAGTGAAAACGCTGGATTAATGGATGGTTATGAATAAAAACATGGTAAATGCATAAAACACATTTTTATTGGGCCTGGACACTATTATGTTATATATCAAAGCACATAGGCTATCCTCAACCTGAGGGAACTCTCCCTTTTTTAACGTTTTCCAGACACTTTTAATGTTTTCATTGTTTTCACAGAAAGATTTTATTTTGTAACACCATATGCATTTGCTAGATTGGTGTATTTTTTGACACCATTTTCATTTGCTAAGTTGGTAATATGATCACCTTTGTCAAGTGTCTTTAAAATCTCATTTTTCTAAAACAGTGTTAAAGTTTTATATTTCCGTTTGCTCTGAGACATTTTCACACACTCACTTCTGTACACAGCACTACAAACTGTCACGCACTACTCACTGTCACCGCTCTATTCACTGTTAATAAAACTTGCAAAAAATTGATGCCGCGACGGGTAAATTACGCGACGACGAGGCAACTGACTGATTGCTAGTTGTTTGTTTACGATAGTTTGAGCGACATGTCTCAACTTGAATTTCCCACCACGGCCGTGAAAAAACGCCGGATTACTGAAGTGCCCGACTGGCGCAGTGCCAGATTATAGAGGGTTTACTGTACATAAAAATGCAAATATTTATATAAAATTAATATTTAACAAAATATTCAAAAATCGTTGATTTTACCGCTGAAAGTGTAATAACCTTTGATATAGATAATGATTAGACCTTCCAAATAAGATGTCACATCTCAAAATCGGTTGTGTGGTTTCCAAGATTTGAGACATTATTATAGTTGGCTGAGCGACCATATTGATGACGTCACTGTCCATGACATAATTGTTTTTAACACGTTCGCTGCTGGCCGCTAGATGGCCCAAATGCGCCAGGAGCTGAACTAGTGTGTGTCGCTACGTAACATTGCCTCTGTTACACTGAACTATGGTGAAAATAATGATAGTTATGTCAGATAGCAATGTTCACTATCAAACCGGTTTTGGACTTAGTACTTGGTGATTCTGATAGAATTACCTAGGTTTCAGTCGGTAAAGTAGTATTGCTATTTAGTGGGAAAGAGGTGAGACAAGCCCTTATCTAAATGACCCTTGTGGAAATTTTTGGAAATAATGTTTTTTATTGTGGGAAAAGTATGTCCCCAAGAGCTGCAAGGAATTATAGAACGCTCATGAGGAGCTAGCTAATCCATGACAACGTTAAGCAACAATGAACTGTGCAGTTCTGGAACGTTCCTAGCTCCTGGTGCCATCCCCCGGTGACATTCCGGAACGTCCGCAGCAGCGAACGTGTTAAGCTTGCCTCCCGGCAGATTTTCACTCTTTTATGTGTATTTAGCCAATTCCCAAAGTATGGTGCTGGTTTCAGAAAGTGGAAGATTTTTACACTTGTTCCAAGCACTACTAACTAAATATCAATTAACCTATTACTTATTTAAAAAGCTTTCAGACTATTTTAGAATTTGTTGATTTTTCAGTTGTGATTTAATTTGAGCCGGAAGAATTTGGAAAATATTTTAGCCACAGTATTAAGGTGATTTTCAAACGCACTTAAATTGTACTGAACAGCAAAATTGATTTTGAACCTTAAGTTGTATGAATGAATCATGTTGATATATTCTGGTGTTTTAGTTTTAATGTAAACCGACACATCAAAAATGTAAAGGCAAAGCACTGTTTACAGTTAATGAAATTTTCTTTACAATGTGAACAAAGAGACAGTCTTAACATCACAAAACTTTCTTTTGCCAGATCTGTTTCAAATTTGATTTGGTTGCTCCCCTTGATGTAATAGGAGATGTGGAACTGGAAAAGGCAATATTGGCTAATTTGAGAAGTCGTACGTTTTGGAATTTGGCAAGGTTCCTAAAAAAAGGTTCCCTTCCCTGTTTATTCTCAACCTCCTCCACTGCCCATACCACTATCCAGTCTCACCTCCAGACAGACAACCTGATCGGGTTCATTCAAGGTAATTTCCCCAATGAAAATGTTTGGCTTTTGGAAACATTTTGATTGTTCTTTTTTGATGTTTTAAAGTAGATACTGGCATGAAAACTGCTTAGTTGTCCTATTTAAGAGACCCAAAGAATCAGTGGAAAAGATTTCAGCTCTCTACCTACATGGGAAGTTGGAGAGAGTCAGTCAGACAGTGATGGCTTAGACTTTCATAGTATGACAAGATAATTTAACCAAATTAGATTTATTGTACATATTTACAAAAAAGGTACCACTTTCGTGTACTATAACTTAAGTTTCTTTGCAGTTAAGCCAAGTTTATCCTTCTTCTTAGCAAAGGGTGATGAAGTTTTACTTTTAATTTGCCTTTTAACGTCATCTTGAAGTTTGTTAAAGAAGGAGGTAGAACTTTTAACTATTTTTTCTTTGCTCTCGTCCATCTGAAACATGCAAATTGATCAGTTGGTCTTTGCCTGTAACACAGCTTTACTACATTCATTCATCCATTCTGCATTCATTTCTTAAAATACCCTATACTGGTGGTCAACATCTTATAATCAAGAGTTAACAGAAACGGGGGATGAAGCTCTGGAACAGGTCAGCTGATTTTTAAGCACTTTATAAAATCGGCCTAGAATCAGCTGAAATGTTATGCGGATTTCAATAAAAGCACGTTTTTATTTATAATTATTACAGTACAGTTTCTATGAACTAAGTTGCAAATTAAATGATTTAATTTTAACTGATCTATAAAGTAAATAAAAATAAAATTGAAAGAGGACATATTTGTACTGTGTAACAGCAAACACTATGCAACGCTGAACTACAAGGTGAGCCGTATAACCAAAAAATCAACATGCCAATGAGTAATAAATAACTCGCTCACCCCCATACTACTCCTTGCGTGGGAGTGGTGATTTTCGGCGGAAACTCAAGGTCATTAGCCGCGGACAGTCGCGTTCGATCACAATGGCGCTTGCACTTTCTTCCATGCTTTGTGCGACGCCATTTTACAACATATTGCGAGCCCAGAAGCAGTGATGGATAACAGAGAGTGACGGATAAAAGAGTGACGGTTAATCGAGGTTCTACTGTACGATCATTCACTAATTCTCTTTTGGAGTTTCACATGTTAAACTTCAAGGTCATTGCATGACCGGAAGATTAAATATGATTTTTTAAGTTATTTTTTCACATGGTTCCCACTCGAACTGAATTTTAAAATTCACGGCTCTTTCACGGTTTTTAAGGTCCGAAAATTACGAAATTTACGGTCTAAATATAGGAAAACATTTTGCCGCCCGCAAAGTTTCACAGAGAATAACAGGTTGGGGGGGGGGGGGGGTAGCGAGGGAAAACTCGGCAGACGCATAGCGCCGGTGGCGGCGCCAGCACAACGGAGAAGTAATTTCTGTACCAATAGAATTAAACTGTGTAATATTTTAGGTAAAACAAACTATACATGACGGAAAAATAATTTTAAATACAATGCAATTAAATAAATTACAACTATTTCACAAAATACGATGTGATTTTAACATTATTGATTACTTAAGAAAACAGAAAACATTGTACTGGCGATTGCGGAACACGCACGCAACTTAAATATTTTTAATTTTTAACGCCATCCTCTCTTCCTTCCTTCCTTTCTTCCTGTCTTTCTGCTTTCTATCCGCCCACACAATGCGCAGAGTCCAGTGCGCACTGTCGCACTGTATGTTGCCATGACAACCGTGTGTCGTCATAGCAACGAGCCAATCACGCACTGCGTTTTAAGACAACAAACAGCCGTGTCATGAAAGACAATATGATAGTCTGCGCTTGCGTATGTTGCCAACCTTTCGATGAATATTCGATAGTTCATTTATTGCGTCTTGACCGAGTTGAAGTTCGTGATTATCAACTCTCTAATCATCGAAAACTCGAAATATGATCTATATAACACGTATTAAAATAATGTCGTGTTTGTTTAAAATTAATTTTTATAATTTGTTATAATTGTTATATTTAATAACTTTAATTGTTTAAAATTAAAGTTATTAAATACACTTCAATTACATTTTTTTTGTGAAATAGTTGTTTTGCAAAAGTTGAAAGTAAAAACGTGATTAAAAATAATTCTTGTTGCCAGTTTTGGACACCGGTTAGGTGCGCCCCCTGGTTAATACGCCCCCGGATAAATCGTTGTTCTACTGTCCGTAAATGTTAGTTAATGACACAACGTTGGTCGCCTGCAGGCATGTTTTCCAGTGGCCGAAGTTAGGGCCTTGTTGTCATTCAAACAGTGCAATGGGTAGTGAGTGATAAGTAGAGGTCTGTGGGTACCCGAAAATTCGGGTAGCTTCGGGTAATTACGTGAGCCCGAGTGGTCGGGCGGGTTCGACACGTCTCAGGCTTAATTCGGCGGGTTTTTATTACACGTCGGGTCGGGCGGGTACCTACTACCCGAAAGAAATCGGGTTGACGATACCCGACACACTACCCGAAAGAAACCCGGAACTTTAAAAATGTTCAACAATAAATTATTCGCGCCAAGCTTCTGACTTACGGCGTCCACGCAATATTATAACGAGACGAACAAGGATGGTCGCGATCGCGATGTCAAACTTCGAAGCGATCTTCACTATACGCCTCAAAGTCAATGGTCTCAGTCAGACAACTAGCCGTCCCCTTGCCGACTCAAAATTATCGTACGCTTACTGCTTAATATCGTATCCTCATATAACAACTTAAAAGGACCGTTGCTCCTTTTGACGCAATGAAATAGTCGTACAAACACTAAACAGCTTTGAATAAGGTTGAATTTCTAGCTGAGCTTATGATACGAGAAGTCTTATCGAGAAGATAATTTTTGTGATCTATTTTTGGTCACGTTAAACTGGAAGAGCGTGTCCTTCCCACGAAAAACGTACACAAACAATAATCCTGAGTGATAAGGAAAGGGCGTTGACAGGTGAAAAAATATTATCTCCAATTAGATGGAATTCTGAGTTTCTGCTATATTTAGTTGACCTTGGAGAACGACAAAATATACACCAGTCTATAGTTTGATCATAGAATTTCTCTTGAACGACAAGAGATGAAAATTTCATTTTTGTCTCAATCGATTTATACTAAATATTAGACAAAAAATATTAGCCGCCATATGTTGTTGCAGGACAAGTTGTTTGGATTTTCGCATATAGAAAACAAAATACGCAACAAAGACGTTCGTTCTGGCGTCATTTTTAAAGAGTTTATTTATTGTCACAAACATCTTGAACGATGATACAAAAAACAGAAAATGATTAGAAACAAGCAGCGGAGACATCGATGCATTAATCGTTAGTTGAAAACCGATGAATCGTACAATAGAAGGAATGTAAATAATAAGAAAACTATAAAAACACACACATTTGCTGCATACACAATATTGATGAATAAATAAATAAATATTCTAAAACTATGTTGTCTTTCATGATTCTTAGTGATTTGACCAGGTATTTGACTTTATTCAGTAGTTTGATAATTTAGTTCACCAAAGGATACCATGTAGTGTTTGACACAGTAAGTACTGAACCTTATCTTATTATCTATTATTTTTAAGAAAACAATTTTACAATAAGAATAATGATTTATTCAAGAAATACAAGAGCATCTGATTGAAAAAGGGGACACATGGATAGTACAATAATGGGTCTTATAATTAGGCTGAAGGCCAGATCAAAATTGAAAAATGTCTCTGTAAATAACAATTAATTATTGTTCCAGGCTATACTCAGGGTAAACATAGGCCTTTCTCAGGGGGAAGTATCGTGCCGGGTAGACAAATTCAGTTTTGAAATAAAGTTCATAAAACATAAATAAGTCCAAATAGTTAATTTTTGAAAATGTGTTCAACAATGCAAAGCCAATGATCAGCTTCACAATAAGATGGTCGAATGGTAGAAGATCAATGTTCACTTCTCGAAGTAAATTAGGCTGAAATGTTATAAAAGTTCAAAATTTGTATTAAAATATTCTTCTTTAAATTTATATTTGATTAATTATTAAATTATTTAACAGTTTCTTCTTCTCTACACTTGCTAGTAGGAAATATAAGGATATGGTTGGATCTTACCAAGCTGCTACAACAATCTTCACCAAGTACCAAATATAATAATCTTGAGTGAGGAACAAAAGGGTTTGACTCGAAAAATGTACTTGGCAGAGTTCCCTACTAATAATTTAGGTACTGGCCATGCAATTCCAGTCCTCTGACTTGGGATATTTTAAAATTAGGAACAATGTCCAAAGTTAATGGCTCTACACATCCTCTCAGTCTGGCTTCTGCTGCAAGAGTGTCTCGGGAAAGCTGGGGTAATTATTGTTGCACTAGGGGTTCACAAAATACTCATCACTTATATTCTTGACACCAAAATCACTAGGATTTAGATTATTATGAAGCTGTAAATTTTGAATAAATTTATATTATTGTAGTTTCCATGTACATACTATATATATGATTATGATATTAACTTAGGAAATTAATTAACTCGGTAACTATTTATTTAACATGACTACGGACAAGTTTAATAACAAGAATGAATTATTAAATTATTTATTTAATAAAATTAATTACTTATTATACTAGATGATTAATGATTTTCTGAGGGGTGATTACGCATAAATATATTAAGGGTGGTTATACATATTAATTATACAAGCAACATTAAATTATCAAGGAATATCATAGGTATCATAGGGTTCAAGGATCATTATCTATATTCAATCATGGTATTCGTTCATTTATTATTTATTCTTTACTGCATTACACAAATACATAAGACATTATACTAAAATACATGGTTATTTACGATAAAAAAATGTATGATGATGACATGAAACATTTCAAAACAAATTAATTAAGGAAGAAAGAAATTCACGTATTTATTTGCCGCGCAAACGTAAACCAATGAGCGTGCGTCTTCAGCTATCTAGTCTTCTCTCTCTTCACCTTTCCATCCTTCCCTCCCCCCTCCAAGGCAACCGATCGCGTTCCGCCATTACCTCCCCAGTCTCCACCCCTCCTTCCCCAGCAACAGTGGAATCTCAATCTCAGTTTAGCAGGCCCTACCGTCTAGCCCTGTACGTACAATTTACGTCTTAAAGTACACAATTGCTGTCTTCGTTTTGGGACTGTGAATCATTTTTAATGTCTCTAATAAATTGATACAAATATTTCTCTATAATTTAATAAAAATATTGGCTATTTTAAAATTGGCTGATTTTAAAGGTCTGATGACAAAATTCACGGCTCTTTCCAGGTTTTTTCATGGTTTGCCAAATTCACGGCTTATTCATGGTTTATAAGGTTTCACGGTTGAGTGGGAACCCTGTTTTCAGCATTCGACATGCTATTTTGCAGCTTTTGAGACCTATTATGATTCAAAATTCCAAAATTTTGTTTTTTCGACCCACCCTAACTGTTTATGGCTGTTTTACTTGTTTAGCAAAGTTCCACCCGCCTATAGCTGCGATCAGTAAAAAGAGCCCGACTTGAACACACTTTGAATTAAGCGGACTTTCGGATTACTGATGCTTAAATTATCAGAACTCCATTGTATAAACTCTAATAAATTTTACCTTGGTAATGTTAGCAGAGGAATCCATCAAATGCTTTACTGTCTTGAGTTTAGTATATTTGTTGCCGAGGCCAGGGTTGATTTTGGCTACATCTTTCATTGCTCGAGCCTTCTCTCTGGCTCTTTGTCTTTGCTTTGTCTTCTTTAATCTTCTTGCCCTCTTCTTATCTGTCTCTGTTCGTTCTTCCTTGCTCATTGGCTCACCTCTGAGTTTTTCTTTAAAAATAAAAAACTTTATTAGATAACACAAGTTTTATTTATATTTATATATATGTATATAATAATAATAATAATAATTCTTTATTCAACCAAAAGTTTACAAAGTTTTTACAAACTTCTTACAGTGCATTATTACATACACAGATTTTACAAACACATATTTCTTTATAAATCAAACCCAAGAAAATACATAAAAAAAGACTAAGACCATTACACAGATTTCATTTCTGACAACAATGTTCAAAGCTTTGGTTTCACTTCCAACATGCACACTATGTAATCAAACATTTACTCAATGAACATAAATAATATAAAATAATAAAATAACTTTTGGTGATTCACCACCCTCTAAGGCAATGCCTCTGTAAAGGGTGGGCTCTATTTAATTTTATTGACTGAAAAAGGAACCTCAAGCCATAAGTGCATAGAAAATAAAAAAAAATCTATTGAATTTTTCTTACAGTTTTTGCGTCAGTCATAATGGTTTTCATACAAGATTTTCATAATGGTTAAAACTTGAATACATTAGGACAACAAACTTAAAAACATCATAAAACATATGTTTTTTAACTCTACCATACATAACACCTAATTTTGGGACTTATTTTAACTGGGTATATGTAGTAAAACATCAAGTGAGGCTAAGCTAAATAACCAATACTTCAATTTTTTTGAAAATTGCTTTTTATTGAAGCAGTTTTTAATAGAAATGGGCAACTTGCTGAACATGCGCGGTGCAGTGAAATCAAAAGTCTTTTGGAAGGCAGTTGTTTTAGGCTTGAGAAACAATAACTCATTGACATTTCTCAACTTTTGCCTCTGACTACTTGGGTTGAATATAAAGTTACCACTCATTTCATAAAATATATTCAATACTTTAAAAACATAAAGATACTTTAAGGGTAAAATTTTTAATTCTTTAAAAATGGGAAATGAAGGTTCCATTCTTTATTTTCCTTTTATTATCCTTACAAAACACTTTTGTTTGATAAAAACTTGATTGAAGGAAATATTATAAGCTGCTCCCCAGAAGGCTATACCATACTGTATTCTACTATGAACTAAAGAAAAATAAATATTTTTTAGAACAACTTCTGGGCAGAGTCTTTTCAAGAAATAAAATACTCGCATTATGCTATTAAGTTTCTTGTTTAACTTTTCATTATATGATTTCCAGTTCAGTTCACTGTCGATTAAAACCCCAAGATATTTAACATATTTTTCCTGAACACTACTGTACACTTATCACTACACTGAGTATCATCTCTTAGGCACACTAAACATTTATATTTAATCGGAAATCTAAAAGCAATTGGGGTTTTATATGAGAAATTTAAATAACAAGTTTTTTCTGGACTAATTAACATTTTATGTTTTGTAGACCAGAATCTAATTGCTTTAAGGTCGTTTTCCATTTTGACTTTTACTTCTAAACTATCACACACATAACAAATACAAGTATCATCAGCGAAGGATAAAACTGAACCATTAAAATTAGCATATATATGTGACCCGCCAAGGGAAAAGGGACCTTAACTTCCACTTTTTCGAAATTGAGTTATTAGTATATCCTTAATCTACATCAAACACCAAACAAACTGGTGAAAGAATTTTCAAGATTTCTTAAAAAATGCCTGAGTTATAAATGTTTAAATTTGAAATATTAAAAACATCAATTTTAGGAAATCGAGGTCTAAAGTTTTGCATATTTCTAACCTGAATTTTTTTGTTATTACTTACATTATTGGTTATGTTTTATATCATTTTGTCAGAAATTTAAAGCAGAATATGAATCCACCATTGAATTTGTGTCAACTGTTCGTATTTTTTATCAAATTTTGCCAAAATAGATTAAAGTAATAAAAAAAAACACAACGTTTTAAAGAAAAAATGTCTTGTTACATGATAAAACTAATTATTTTTAATTTTATATTCAAATAAGAATTTATTATAAAAATATCAACAAAATATTACATTATATAGGTGTCTTGAGTTTTTACTTTTTTATTTGTTGACCTTCTAGTACATTTTTGTTTGTTTTGAAACTTCACTTGGACCAGGAGCTACGTATTCGACTAATTCTTTTGGAAGATCCTGTATATTTTCATGATAATAATCCTGGAACAGGGCTTAGCAGTTCTGCATTAATTCCACACAGAACTCTGAGGTTTTCTTAACTTCAAAGCGTTGAAATAGCATCAGGGAAGTCAAGGTCCCCTTTCTCCAGATTGCAAGGGTTTGGAAAAAAAATTAATTTAACCATGTTAAAAGTTAAGTTTAGGTGTAAGATGGTCCAAATATTGTTTGGAAACATATAAACACTAAGAAACAATAAAAATCAGAAAATGTGTTTTTTTGACCCTATTCTCTAAAACTTGCTGCCCTGTAAAATTTTGTCTGGGAAGATAAGGTCCCTTTTCCCTTGGCACATATTTTAAGAGAAGGAAATGGTTGCCTTTAAAGGTGTACCTAAAAATCGGTACCAGTTTGATAGTACAAACACATTGACGACATTGATTCAGTACAGCCGATCTGAACATGTCCGATGATATAAAACAGAGGAAATGAAGTAAAAAACGAAATCCAATGCTAAGTTAACTAACATTATCAAGTATTTTTGTGTTATGTTGATTTTTTTTACAACCATTATTTCATCTGTTATATTTTTATTTTTTAACCACAGAATAAGATTGAAGTATTTTGATTTTGATTTTTGCGGACAATTACTATCATTGAATAGTAAAAAACAAGTTTCACGACTTTTCGGGATCCCGAATCTGATCCTGTCTTCAGGTGGAAAAAAATTATTCTAAAAGAAATCCCGTCCACCGTGTGACTCGCCGACACTTACTGCCTTTGACCTCCTCGGGAGCCAGCAGAGCCGAGTCTGCAACAGTGACCGGAGCCACTTCCTCCATGTTGATGGCTGACACGTTACTGACCACCTTCAACTCCGGCGCCACCTACAACAACCACCTGTTTTAACTTCACTGACCTATTTTTTTATAAAGGAACAGACATAACTGTACAGATCCATTACAGTAAAGACATAATAATTTCCTTAGATTGCTCGATTACAAAAGATAAAGTGTTGAAGCAGAAATATTTTGGGATCAGGCAATATAACATAAACGACAATAATAAAATTCAATATGTCAGTCAGAATTTTTAAATTAGTGCAGGGCCTACCACCTTTCAACCCTCAAGCAAGCAGAGGATTTCCACAAGGTTCAGTTTAGGCCCTTTTCTATTCGTTCTCTTCACAAATGATTTTTCAAACACCAAAAACAATTCTTCTCTAACACTATTCTCTTTCTTGCCACAAACGCTGCTGAGGAGCTCCACTCGGACATAATTTCATCAACACAAGAAACACTCCACTACTGTCTCCAAAACGACTTAGTAATAAATCCTAAAAAGACAATCTGCCACAACTTTAGTAGGCGGCTGGACGAGATACCAACCATTCCTAATCTCTTGTTAGAAAAAGAAACAATTACTAGGAGTTACCATAGACACTGATCTCTCATGAACTACTCATGTGAATAATCTGAGCAAGAAGGGGTTTTTTGTTGTAACGTAAATTTTGTTGCCGAGCATCAGGGGTTTTTGTTGCAAGAAAAATGAAGTGGATAGGAGGACTCGATGTAGCAAAAGTAACCTCAGGGCTTGTAACAGTTCTTGAGGTTGAAAAAAAACACAGATAAGAAAAAAATAACCAAAAAATAACCTTTTGTACACAAAAAATGCTGCTAAAAATTAGAAAACCGGCGTTATATTGGGGATAATACATTCTTTACCTTGGTAAAAAAGAAAATCTCGACAGACTAATCTCAAATCTGCCTAGATTTTACGGCAAGACTTGGTTTTCACGCAACGAGAATTAGTTTTCACGCATTTTAGGATGATGAGATTGTCTGCCACGATGCTTCTACAATCGTCTGACCGACGAATACTGTAAACAGGGATTGTAGCAGTTCTTGAGCTTGAAAAAAATTTAAAAAAATGACCAAAATTCCAAAAAAATAACAAAAATAACCGAATTCCAAAAAAATAACAAAAAAAACAAAAGGGAAAAAAATTTAAAAATAACCTGTTACAAGCCCTGTAACCTACTATGCCATGACTCAATCTCATATCAGTTACGGTTTGAGAGTGTAAGGTGGCACAACAAAAAAAAACCTAAACAGAATCCTAATCTTACAAAAGAAAACAATAAGAACACTTCTACTCTAAAACAAATAGAGAGTTGTAAAGACATGTTTAAAGCATTAAGAATAGTAACAGTGATATGTCTTTATATCCACACTGTTTTTACCCATACATACCAGCAGAACTACACAGAAGGGGAAAATCTCCACCACTACAACGTGAGGTGTGCAAAAGACTATTTAGCCTACTATCAGTGCACCACACAGCACTGCCATAACTCAGTACAGCAAAGAGCCACGTAAACTCAACAATTCAAAAAACAACTGCAGGACTGGCAGGTGGAACGACCCTTATACACACTGGACGAATTCTTTCCCATAACACAGACCTACATGGTAATCTTGTAAAGCAGGAAGCAAGAAGACAGTTTTGTATTTTGACATCATGAAATTTCTTAATGAAATTGTAAACAAAGCGTGTTTATGTATGATTTCAAATCATAATTGTGATTTCACTCAGGGAAATTTCACTCGTTGATCTTGGCAACACTGCTGGAGTGCTGGCGCTACCCCTCCCAGTAACTTCCTCCCTCCCCTTCTTCTTGACCTTCACAGTTTTTTTTCAGTTTGAGTATCCCTTCCGTACTCAACTTACCGATATTCAATTATGTGCCGGTCTCAGGGACCGCTGGTTTCGGTTCCCGTTAGTCTGTCGTCCATTATTTCTTACGTGGGAGTCTCACAGACTGAGGGTTTCGGTTACTGATTATCTATTTGCCGTCCATTATTTTGTATGTGAGTCTCACAGACCTAGGGTTTCGGTTAATGTCCCACAGTGAGGGTTTCGGTATAGGTGTTAAAGAAGGTGAAATTCAAAATTCCCTATATTTTGAGACCAGGAATTTCCCCATGGATAAAAAACGTTACCGGGATACAATTTTTAAAACTTTATAAATTTTCGACGAGTTACAAAAATTCACTGGACTACTGGACTCCACTTCCAGATTGACACCTGTGGTTCTGATGTACTCACGGGCCGGGGGGTGTAGTGGTAGTTGGAAAGGGCGTCCAGCTTGTTGAACAGCGAGTGCAGCATGGACCTGACCTCCGAGTGCAGTGCGGGCTCCGCTTCCTGCCGCTCGGCTCCGTCCGCCGCCCCCGCCGCCGCCGCCGCGTCCCGCTGCTTCATAAACTCCTGCCACCGAAAAACAACTTGTGAATATCAAGTTTATTTTTACTATTCCTATAACCTACCTATTTAATTTTCACTAATGCTATTAGTACTGTTACTTTTTGGAAGAAACCCCTCAAATGGCCATAAATTGGCTTATCTACAGTTGAGTATAGTAATTACCTTCATCTTGACCATTTCTAGTGGAGCTGGATAGGTTGCGTCATAGGCTTAAGACTCTAGTTCGACAATCGATATTTCGACACTTTGTATACAGTAGAACCTCGATAAGAAGACACTCGATAACACGAAAACCTCGATAAAAAGTGCACTTTTCAAGTATCCTTGAAATTTTAATTGCACTTAATGTCTTTATAAAACAAACCTAAATAAGAAGAGCCCCTTTATAACAAGACTGTTTTCATTATCTCATTGAGAGTCTTCTTATCAAGGTTATACTGTAGTTAGACACCTGCTGACGCTCAACAAAAATTCAAAGACTGAAATATTTTGTACAGTGATATTTGTTGGGACCTGTCTCATAGTAATAGTTAATAAAATAACTGTGCATGGTTTAAGTTTATGGAATTTAATAAATTTAGGAGATGTAAAACCTGCATTTTTAATGCTTCAATTAACATAAAATCCCATATACTCCTTACAGATCGGCATTTTGATATTTCAGCACCCTCAAAGTTCACTAAGTGTCTAACTATTGAGTGTCTATTGTAACAGGAAAATTAACTTAGTTGAAAAACTAATAATTATTACATACTACAGTGGTAGTTGATTTTGCCTTACCTATAATTGTTTTGTTAAATAATTTAACAAAACAAGATCCAAACGTTAAGACATTAAGAATGGAATCCCAAAAATTATTCTTGTAGACTGTAGTATGAAAGGCAAATAGAGAAAACAAAACAAAACAGGAAAAAGTCTAATGTTTCGGTCCACTGTTTTGGACCTTTGTCTAGAGAGGAGGAGAGATGGAGATAGACTGTTATTGTTGGGGTGGTACGATTTAAATTGAATTTATGCAGTTTTCCCAGTAAAGCACATGGGGAAAAGGCCTTGAGAAGGTTTACAATGCAAAGAAATACTTTATGTATAAGAGCAGAAAATAAGGCAACAACAAACAAACAATAAAAAATCCAAACAATAACATAAAAGTAGGAGTGTATTTTTCTATGGCTAAAGTTTGTAACTATTTTACCGAACCCCATCATAAAACATGACCCTACAACAGAATACCTCATGCCTGTTTCAGGTTATGCGATTTTGGTCGTTCCGGCAAAAAGTCAGATGCCGGGATAACCATCCGTCACAAAGTTGGACAGCGCCCTAAAGTGAAAGCGCCCATTTGATCATATGTTCCACTTCTGCCAAATGTGTCGGAAGAATGCAATCTGGGAGTCAGACCGGAAAAAAAAATCGTCGCATAATGTGAAAGGCTTGATACATGTCTTTGCTTCACCAAACTTCACTTCTCCGACTTTTTGCCTAGGCGACAAAAATTGCATAATGTGAAACAGGCCCCAGCGTTCAACCCACCTGTTCGTAGACTTCGGCCAGCGAGAGTTTGCTCTTCTCTTGGTCCAGTGCCAGTTTCTTCTTGAACTCCGACGGCGCCTCCACAGGCTTTACCTTCCGCTCCACGTCGTCCCAAGCTTTGTCTTTTATCCTCTGCATAATGATGTCTTCCAGTCTCATCGTCACCTCTTCCGTCATCAACGGAGCTGAAAGGGGAAAAGTTTTTTTAACGTGAATTTACCATTTCCCCCTTTAAAATCAACTTTGTAAATTCAATCAAAAGGGGAAAAGTTTTTTTTAAACAGGTATCAGAGGACTGACTTTAATTTTCCATTTTGCCCTTCAAAATCAACTTTGTTAATTTGATTAAAATCATAGGTGTCCAAGTGCTTATTATACAGGAACCTTGCACTAATAAAGGGGAGCCCTCCTTGCAGAATATCCAGTATCTCTGATTTTTTACAGACTCATTTATAATGTGTCTAGTAAATAATCCAAGTTTGTAACCTTGAGTGCCTAGCGCAAACTCCGAAAAAGTGAAGAAAAAAAAAATGTAAAAAATTGTGACTTTACTGATTGATTGTTTTGAAGGTTGTTTTCTGTTATGTTTTTGAAGAAGACAAGAAATTTCTCTGTAGATACAAAGGTAAAAAGATTAATTTCTGGACTTAACAAAATTTTTGAAGAGTTAAAAAAATTTACTTGATATATAAACTTAACGCAATTTTTTTTCACCTTCAGATTTATGTTTGGGTTTTTAATTAGGTACAAAATTCATTCTTGTCTTAAAAATGGTCCAGAAACATTTAGGCTTTTATGTGAGGTCACTCCTTTCTTTGCTTGATATCTTCCACGCACAGGCCTGAGGCCTACGTGGGGGGGAGGGGGGGCAAATGCAAGGTAAAAGGAGGCCACCGCCCATTTTTGTAAAGAAAACAGATCTGACAATCTATTTACTTGTTTCTAATTAACTTTGCTCAGTTAAAGGCATATAACTCAACACAAAACCACCCAAGTTGAGATATTGAGTTAAAATGGAAGCCAATAATGTAAGGAGTGATTTTATGACACAAACAAGTTAGCCTATGAGTCTCTTTTGGAACTAAAGAGACATATCTTTAGGTAACACCTGCTTCAGGTTTTGTGACAAGAATGGAGGGTTACAACTCACCTTATAACACTTTTCATTTAAATAACTGACACCTCAAATGAAAGCCAATGGTTTCACAAGAAATTTAATACTGGAACAAAATAAAATAGATGGAATTAAATAAAAATATATGTATTTAAATTATGTCAATTACTTTAACAAGCCTGAGTAAATAGTTAGAGTTTAAAAAATGATATCTCAGTTACCTTCTGGTTTAAAAAGGTGTTTCTTGCCTCAAAATGAGGATTTGTCTTTTTTAAAACACATATGTATGTGTATAACCAAAAAAAAGTTTCAGGGAGGAGTTCAAAAAACGTTTAGGAATGTTGTGTTCGGCACTTGAGGTCACAAACTTGATTTTTTCATGGGGCCAACATTACAAACAAGTCACAAAACAATCAGAGCTACCGAATTCTACTCAAGGTCTAAAGTGTTGTTAACCTCTTGAATCCCGAGTAATTGAGGTAATGCTACTGTGCTCAACCCAGGTATTTTTTGCCATTTTGCATGCTTATTTAAAAAAATTGTAACATATTGAAAAACTTAGTTAACATACATAAATATACTTTTTTTGTGATCAGGATAATCTAAAGAATATTAAAATTACAAAAAATGTAAAAACTATACCATCACTTAAAGGCAAATCTGGTCTCGAGGTTATGTAAACATCATCCACTTTTGGGCGAGGCACTAAATGTCCGTCACCAAACTGAATACTAATTACCTTCATCATAATTGTCATTATAATTAACCACAGATATATCACTTAACCTATCATTGTCTAAATATTCATTAATTTCTAAGAGGACGCGACATTCCGGCCCGGTTATCCATTGTTTACAGGCAAGCTACGCCATTGCGACACGCACGTACCATAAACAAAACATCATCTGTTTTCTAAACACCGTAGCAGTGATGCTTGGAAATCTAGAGCAAAACAAAATATACCACGAGAATCGGCGTTTCTTCCCGATTAGAATGGTACCAGACAAGGTATATTATTCTTCTTCCAGCTGTCGTAGTTAGCGCAGCAAATTCAAACTGCACACGGCCGCACATACGCGCCCGTGGGCTACCGGCAGGGCTACTGTGCGGACGCAAATATGCGCCTGTGGGATTCAAGAGGTTAAGGGTTAGGATTTTAAGAACTGACTTAAAATTCACCGCTTTTAACAAGTCTACCTTGGATAATGTTTCTAATTTTTGCTGTTTTTAAATTGTTGACTTTTTTACGTTCCAACTTTCAGTTGCGTTAAATCACAATGGTGTCTACACTCTCTTCCGTGCTTTGCGCAGCGCATGGCATAAACTACTACATCTTCAAATTACAGTCCCAGTGACGGATAACAGAGAGTGACGGTTAAAAGAGTGACGGTTGATCGAGGTTCGACTGTATTTAAGATTTCTGAACTCCCAACTTTGAATTAAAGGTTTGTTGTCGTTCTAGTGGATACATCTTCATTCTTTTTTTAGGATTTTTTACAACAACGAATATGCTCTTGGTCACAACTTATTTTACCTGGTCTTACAGAAAGATCAAAGTCGACAGCTTCTTCTAAAAGGGAGTTTTGAGGCCTTGCTGTGGCAGTGATTTCCCCCTTTAATTGCCAAGGTTTCTCGGTTAAAGCTTCTTCTTCCAATTTTTCAATGACTTTCCCAAGACGTTCTTGCCTTTGTTCAAATGATGATTTGACTTTATCATTATTTTTACTCCTTTTTGACGAGGCATCTTCTTTTTCTGAAGGAACCTCATCACTATCGCTACTACTTTCTTCGTCACTACCTAATAACGAAAACCTGAAATAGGCTAAAGCAAATTAAATCATGAAACAAATAGTTATGCACTTTTACTGTGTGTGTTTTTCATGTGTCACGTTTACTGTGTCACATGAACACCACACATTAAAACATTAAAACATGGTCATAAAAGGCAAACCATGCTGATATAAAGCTTCATACTGATTAAACTATTTTACAGCTTATGGCCAGCTTAAGAATTGGATGATAGGTAATCCATACAATATTAGTGACAGGTCAATAATCAGTAAATATGTTTATCCTAGTGCTTTTATTGAATAACATTTAGTCGAGGGAGGTCACCCAATAATTTTTTTGACTGACAGTCAACCTATCTCAATTAGAACACTCACTCCCAGTTTACTCATTATCAAAAAATGTTACCGTAACATCTGTGCTAAACAGTTAACTCACCGCACTTTTTTCTTGCTCCCATCTTCATTTGATTCTTTTTCTTCCTCTCCTAATTCCATTTTTTCATTTTCCATTTCATCCTCCTCTGGTTCCATATCTTCATCTTCAGTCCTTCCTCCTCCATCATCATCTTCTTCATCATCGTCATCATCAACATCATCTTCCTGGTCTTGAGAAGCTTTGCCATCGATATCTGGGTTTTCGAAAAAGTCAGAATACTTATAGTCTACTGGTCCATCATCCTGAAACAAATTTCATAAACTACATAGGCCTAGATAAAATTTGAATACTACACACATAAACAAACCAACACAACTATGTAGAAAGGACCAAAATCATAAAGATGATCCTCACGCAATATGTTGAGTCTTAACATTAAGCCAATGATCGATATATGAAGTCCTTAATCTCAGACTGAACACTTGACACAAAATACAGTTAATGAGGAACTTTACAATCAGCAATCCCTAGATAAGCACTAAATCAGGTCAGTAAGATAGTCCTAAATTAGTTTGTCTATTGTTTGAAACTTACAATGTCATTGAAAAGATCTACAGCTTCATTGTCTTTTGGTAGCTTGTCTTCATTTTTCTCTTCGTTCTGTAAGAAAAGTTCCAGTTCTGATAGTTTGAAAAATTTGTCATCAACAACTGAAGGTTTCAGTTTTCCTGAAAGAAAAAAATTAAAACACTGTTAAAGCTGCAAATATTGAAATGCACCCTAAGACAATGATATCATGAAATAAAAATTTTAGAGTGTAAAAGCAAGTAATATAAATAAGCTAAATATTGTTCAAACAAAAAATATTTAGTTACTCTTTTTTCAACCATTTTCGGTTATTTCTGTAGTTGCAGTATGAATAATTTATTTTCCAAATTTATTGGGGGGGGGGATCCATTCTCCTCTTTAGGTTCATCTAACTGTGAATGATTGGGCCAAAATTGATGAAACCAAGAATGAACTAAACTATTCACTTACCTTTCTTTAGTTTATTTCCTGAAGATGTTTCCAAGTTATTTAGATCATCATCTTCTTCTCCATCATCAGTTTCAATATTGTGATCATCTCCAATGTTTTCCATTTCCTCATCGTCAAAAGAAACATTTTCTTTTTCTTGTTCTATCTTGACTGAATTTTTTTGCCCATTTTCATTGATGTTATTACTTTTCAATTTCAATGGAAAATTTAACTTATCTTTTTGAACAGAGAGTAGGGAAATATTTTCTATTGCACTATTAGAGAAATTATTGTTCTGTAATTCGAGTTCTTGCCAAATCTGCTCATCATCAAACTTTTCAATTATTAGTTTTGGCAATGAATATTTACTTTTGACTTCCTCTTTACTCTTTGTGTAGTCATATATTTCCTTTATAAAAACCTTAATATCTTCACAAATATTTTCTTGAACACTGAAATCAGTGCAACCAATAATAGATGGATAGAAAAGGAAAATAGTGAATTCAAAAGATTAACCAGAGAGAGTTTAAAGAAAAATTTGACTATTTGAAAAAAATAACAGAAAGTCATACAGCGATGCTTACGATCTCTGGGACAAACGGATTGCATCCACAGCTTCAGGCTTTAACATGTTAGCTGCCGTCAATCCTGAATTTGAGCCATCGGGAGTTCTCAACAGACCAAACCAAATACACAAAACTCTCATCACAGGCAAAAAATCAACGTGATCAATGCTAATCCATAATTAAAAGTGAAGTGTGAATCTATCAAAAATATTTAAAGCAGTCTAGAATAACAACAGTTCATTTAAAGCACTGAAAGTGTTAGGCCTTAACAACTGGACCTCAATAAGCCTACAATCAAAAGGGCAATTCTCTGTGTTACGCACGGAACATTCAAACACTTGATACACTTGTAAATATTACAAAATAATAATTAATATTTTTTTCTTAATGCAGGTGTAGTTAAAGTGCATTTCATCCTGCAGATTCTATCCATTTAAAGAAAATTTAATTTGTGTGTAGTTATCACCAGAAAAGTGACCATGATGCATGGGACTCAGACAAAGTGCAGAGTTCCCTAAGTAAGGAGAATCCTATTTATTTCTGTGATTTGTATGAAAAATCTTTTATTTAAAATTTTTCATTTTACTTTTTTAACTGTTTTCAATCTAAAAATTTTGTTGTTGTTAAAAATCAAAGTATTTTAAACTTCTAAAGCCCTCTAGTTCGGCTTTGGTTGGATCGGCCGCCGATGGTCCGACCGGTTCTAGGAGAGTGACTCATATCCGTCAAATCACCTTGCCGCACCGCGGGGAATGACCGACAGAATGTATCCTGAATGTTAAATTTCCGGCCGTAGAAATAAACTATTCATGTCAGTTTAGTTTACGTGCAAGATTGTAAAATACCCCTGTTGCAGCAGACCTGCATACTCAGCGAATTTCAAATGCAAAGTACACATTTCAATCCAATATATCGAGATTTGACTTGTTTTTTAAGCTCCATAAGAATAACATGGAGAATGAGTATGCATGTTTGCTGCAACAGGTATCTTAAAACTGGGTGGTTTTAGTTCAATATTTAGTAGATCTGAACTAGAAGAAGCCATACACCAAGTTTTATCAAGATATGTTTAGAAATAAGGAAGATACAGCATTTTAGCGAATTTCCCCTATAGGGAAGTAGCTATTACCATAGGCGGCACAGTGAGACTTAAGCCCGGGACCATGTTATTTTTTCATTTTGAGGTCCCTAGACCCCAAAAACACTTTTCGTTCATTTTCATATATATGTATATATATATATATATATATATATATATATATATATATATACCTGTCCGTAGGCGCGATAACTTTTGTAAAAAAGGTCCGATCTTGATGAAATTTGGAACAAACGTGTAAAGCGTCATTCATGACTTCGAGTTCGAAAACCAGCAAGATTGATTTACTCTAAGAAGGTTTTTTTCACAAAATAAAATTTATTTTCAAGATTTAACACCTTTTTACTAATTATTTTTAAACTTAATTGTCAAAATTGGATTCAGCTTAAAAAAACAAACAATTAAGCATTTTGAATTATTATTCTACGTCAATCCGTTGCTTAGATATTGGATGATATTGGATGTGCTAAACACAGTACGTTGTCCAATATTGTTTTTAATTTTTCCCTCCCAAAAGTATAGACACCCTGATTTGAGATGTTTTCAAATAATACAATTCTGAACATATGATTAAATTTGCAGGTGTAGAATATTTTATTTGTGTTTATTTTGAATAGTTAAGAGTTCATTGATCAAGATTTTGCAGAAAATATATACTATATCAAAAAATACAAATTATTTTTAAATTTAATAAAGAAAGTAAGAGCATTTGGAAAGGGGGGGATGTCTTGGTCTAAACTGCCTGAAAATGTAGCATAATATATGATATGTTTAAAATTATGAGGATTGATAATATGTTTTATTGAAATTGGCTAGAGATGTAGGCCTGTTGCAACAGGGATGTTTTAATTACTATAAAACTGACCATATGATTGAATTTTTTCATGAGATTAAATTATTTGTTTGTTTTGAGTGTTTTGAGTTCATTGGTTATATGTTTGTTGACATTTATATTCTATAATAAGATTACAGTTATTAAAAATTGAAAGACTAAGAATTATATAAAATACAAAAGTGTATGTATTACTAATGAAAACCAATATGGTCTCTTTGTTAATTTTCCTCATGTTTAAAGCTCATGAATGATTAAATATGTGTTTTTAGTATATTTTTTACTTAATGTATTCAAATGATACTTTCCTTCAAACAAGTTGAATGCTCACATATACAAAATAAATCCTATGGAAATTCGCTGAGTACGCAGGTCTGCTGCGACGGGGGTATTTTAATTCCCATAAGGATAACATGGGAAGTGAGTATGCAGGTTTGCTGCCATAAAAACTGTAATATCGGGGATTTTTTATTAATATACATTAGATCTGATCTAGATGAAGCCACAAACCAAGTTTCATTAAGATATATTGAGAAATAAGCGAGATATAGAATTTTACTTATTTCCCAAAAGGTTAACATTGGGACAACTTACTGTGTTTACCACTTTCAGTATCTCGGTAACCAATGGACATAGAGCAATGATTCAAAATACTAAATTGTTTGTTTTTTCGAGCTGAATTCAATTCAACCAAAGTTTGATCAATTTTATTTTTCTATGTAAAAACTCAAAAACCCCAATTTTTGGGGGGTTTACCCCCTTTAACCCCCCCTTCCGATGGTCTGATCGGGCTGGTTTTCGAACTCATCCGAATAATTACTACTTTACACGCCTGTGCCAAATTTCATTCTGATCGGACCATTTTTGCGAGCGCTATTGTGCTTACAGGCACATATATATACAGTACACCTCGGATTATCTGGATTAATGTGGCGGAACACCGATCCGGATAACAAAAAATCCAGATAATCCGAGGTCATTACAATATCGCCTAAATAGAGATTGCGTACCTTAGCCCATGCTAAATTGATGCTGAAAACAGCGTATCAAGACTGTGCAACATATGAATCTTTCAAATTTTTTATTATTTTTTTTTCAAATTTTTAAACAAATTTAAGACCTAAACTTCATTATTAATCGTACGAATATAATGTTAACTTTTACCATACTTACGGTTAAGGTTTGGAATAAAACGTCAAATTAAATTATTTAGTTTATTAAGGTTAAATAATCATAACTGAACATGACTCAAACTTAGAATAAATGACGAAACCTAAAGTAACTCAAAACTTATTACAGTAGGCCTAACTATTGTTAAGAAATAACGTAACACATCAAATGCCAGTAATAAACTAACTCGCTAAATTGCCGTAGGCCTACGCCTTTGTTGATTACTGACAGCCCCCCAAGTAGCAATCCAGAAAAAATGTATGTTCACAAAAAAGCTGTAATTTACTGTTTAGGCAATGTGAGTCCTTCAATTATTGTGATTCCAAATGCGTATACTACAGTAATCTATTAAGTTTGCATATTACTTTTAGAAGGCACATTACCTCCGTAAACTCGCTAAAATCATGTTTTTACTTTTATTATAATTTTATAATATCTCGGTTGGACCGGTCCGGATGATCCGGACCTCACATTATCCGGATCCCGGATTATCCGGACAGGTCCAACCGAGAAATTAAAAAATTATAATAAAAGTAAAAACATGATTTTAGCGAGTTTACGGAGGTAATGTGCCTTCTAAAAGTAATATGCAAACTGAATAGATTACTGTAGTGTACGCATTTGGAATCACAATAATTGAAGGACTCCCGGATAATCCGGGATCCGGATAAGGTGAGGTCCGGATAATCCGGGATCCGGATAATGTGAGGTCCGAATAATCCGAGGTGTACTGTATATATATACATATACTAGCAGTTGCCCGTGGCTTCGCTCACTATAACAATTTTTACACCCGCTGCCTAAATGAAGATGGTGCCACATACTGAGTTTATGATAAGGTACAAAAACTATTGGTGACTTTAATATATTAAATATCACCCAAAAGAAAAATACCCCCGTTGCAGCAGACCTGCATACTCAGCGAATTTCAGATGCAACACAACAAACGGTATTTCAATCCACTTAGCGAGATTTTACATGTTTTGTAATCTCCATAAGAATAACATGGGGAATGATTATGCAGGTTTGCTGCAACAGGTATGTTAAAACTGGTTGGTTTTAATTCATTATTTAGTAGATCTTAACTAGAAGAAGCCAAATACCTAGTTTTGTCAAGAAATGTTAAAAAATAAGTAAGATATAGAATTTTTTTATTTCCCATAAGGATAACATGGGGAATGATTATGCAGGTTTGCTGCCACTAAAAATTGAAATTTCGGGGATTTTAGACTAAAATACATTAGATCTCATCTAGATGAAGCCACAAACCAAGTGTTATCCAGATATGTTGAGAAATAAGCGAGATATAGAATTTTACTTATTCCCCATAAGGTTAACATTGAGACAACGTACTGTGTTTACCACTTTCAATATCTCGGTAACCAATGGACATAGAGCAATGATTCAGAACACTAAATTGTTTGTTTTTTTGAGCTGAATTCAATGGTGCCAACAAAGATTCGATAAATTTTATTTTTATATGTAAAAAACTCAAAAAACCCATTTTTGGGGGTGTTTATCCCCCTTTACCCCCCCTTCCGGTGGTCCGATCGGGCTGGTTCACGAACTCGTCCATTCGATTACCACTTTACATGTCTGTTCCAAATTTCATTAAGATCGGACCATATTTACGGCCGCTATCGTGCTGACAGACACACACACACACACATATATATATATATATATATATATATATATATATATATATATAGATAGAGAGATAGATAGATATATAAAAATTCGAACGAACGGTGTTTTTTGCTTCTGGTGGCCCTAAAACGAAAAGTTATCATGGTCTCGGGCTTAGGTCTTACCATGAGACCTACGGTAATAGCTTCTTCCCTATAGGGGAAATTCATTAAAAACAACCATAAAACCATGATAAAAGGAACCAAACTATAAATCAGCTGTAAAATCCAAACAGCTATGAAAGACACAGCCCAGCCCAGCCCAGCACCCCCCACAAACCAGCCAGGCCTGGCCCGATAACAAAACACCCCTGGCCCCTGGCCTGGCCTGTTTTATTTTATTTTTTTTTCGGGGGGGGGGGGGGGGGCAGCTCAGGCTGTTTATGTTCAGCTCTGGTCTTTCAGCTGTCGGAAAGATTTTAGACCGTTGACCCCACCGAAAAGCCCTGAAAACGTTTAATTTTGAAAACCCTGTTCTCAGCGGATGCTCATGCCCTATAGGAACGTCCATGAAAAGTTTCAAGATTCTAAGTCAAGTTCAAGTAGTTCGGGCTGTGCGATGATAGGTTAGTGGTATTTGACAATATAAAGTAGATATACTTTCATCAGTCAGAAAGATGTTTTAGGAATCCAAAAGAACGCAGGTCTGCTGCGACGGGAGTACTTAGAAATATTGCTGCCCCCCTTACGAGGCATTTTTATTTGGCCTCTCTGTACTACAATTGCCAGCACATTCCAGCGCCCCCGCCGACAAACCCCTAAGGGTGTCGTTGCTTGGGAAGGCTTATACTCAGTAGGCCTATCGTTGGATCTGTGCTATAGTATAGAGTGACCCTGAGGCAGGAAATACCCTCTTCGCAGACCGTGCCGTACTTAGTGAATCTTAAAAAAGTTTCCTGTTTCATGAAAGTTAATGTACATAGAGTGGAAAATGCCTTGATGAAATGCCACCAAAGTATTTTGTAATGTTTTTAGGGTCTATTTTGAACAACAACAAAAATAACATAGCCATCCCGCAATTTTTTAAAAATGGTTTACATTATCTCTTTCATTAACCGCTGTTATAAGGAAGGAAAGACTTTTTATTTTATTTTTTACAGACTGCTGGTTTTACATTCTTTGAAATGTCTTGCTTTTAACATCTGTTTGAATATAAACACTTCATCACTTATAATTCTGGCCACCTGGCATTGGATATTAATATCAAAGAGGGACTATGCGCGGTCTTGGTCTGTGGTGGAGTCCGAGGGTCACATCAGGATGAAAATCCTGATAAATGTATTATGAATGGGAAAATATTAACTTTATATAGTACATGTCAATTGAAAAGAAATATTATAAACCAAAACATAAAATTGAATGAAATCGTAAAACATCTGTAATGACGAATCCATCATTGAAGGTAATACCATCTGCTTGGAACACTGAAAATGTAAACAAAACGTCATCCCCTTGAATTATGGGGAAATTCAAAACAAATTTGGTCGAAATAAAATAAAACCCGGTTTTTAGAAGCTTGCTATTTGATTTCAAAAAGGCGTACGCTCGTTTTAAGTCGTCTAAAACCTTCTCATATGTGCATACAACACAGGAGAAAAGTTTCAGCCAAAATGGTACTCTAGTTTTTGCGTGAAAAGCGGTCTAAAGTGTGATGTTGAGCGTTACCAACACACATCGTGACATAAATTGAGATAAGGCTTGATTCAGATTCTCTGACCTTCAAAACACAAAAATAACCAAAAATTTCATAATTCTAAGCAATGTACAGACAAAACTCTAATTTTATTTATATAGATATATATATATATATATATATAAAGTGCTTGATTTGTAGAAATTGAGGTACCGGAACTGTAATTTGCCAGTCCCCTCCCCCATAATTCATCCATCAATCTAAATATTGTTTGTCTATGTGAATAAGTATGCCGATTTCAAAAGTCACATTTTATATAACTCAAATTCTAAATTTTTAATAAGCCAATCATATACAGTACACCTCGGATTATCCGGATCAATGTGGCGGAACACCGATTCGGATAGCAAAAAATCCGGATAATCCGAGGTCATTACAATATCATTACAATATCGAGGTCATTAGCGATCGCGTACCTTAGCCCCTGCTAAATTGATGCTGCAAACGGCGAATCAAGGCAGTTATAACATGTCAGTCTTTCAAATTTTCCCGGGAATTAATTTTGAAACAAATTTAAGAAATAAACTTCACTATTAGTCATAAGAATAGAATGTTAACTTTTACCGTACTTAAGGTTGAGATTTTAAATTTTTATTTAAAACCTAAAAATCTGGTCTTTGACCAGATTAAAATATTTTAAGTATTAAGGATTAACAATCATAACTCAAAGCATATATCTCAAACTTAGAACAATCATGACAAAACTTCAAGTAACTCAAAACTTAATACATTAACTCTTCTTAAAAAAATAACTTGACACATCAAGTCACAGCAATTAGCTTGCAAAATTGTCGTGTGCTACACGCCTTTGCTGATTACTGTTAGCGCCCCAAGTAACAAACCAGAAAACTATGTTCACGAAAATCCGTAATGTACTGCTTAGGCAATAAGTCTCCTTCAACTATTGAGATTCCAAATGCGTACGGTAATGTATTATATTTGTATTTTAATTTTAGAAGGCAAATTTCACTCGTAAACTCACTAATATACCGTTTTTGCCGTATTTTAATTTTTCAATTTCTTGGATGGACCGGTCCGGATAATCCGGGATCCGGATAATGTGAGGTCCGGATAATCCGAGGTGTACTGTATTTAATTTCGTAAGGCGATTCTTTGCGTCAAAATTGTAGGTATCTGGCAAGTCGTAGAAAGATGGGAGATGGCTCAAATTAAAGGTCTCTATTCCGTGATGGCGGAAAAAATAATGAAATTGCTTGAAATTCACCAGCAAACAAGGAATATCGTAAAATATCTGCCATTTAAAAAGCATTGGGATCGAAAAATGTCTTCTTTGTTTACATAAAACATGTGATGTTGATACTTGATTGAAAACCATGTGGTAGGCTAGATATCAATATAAGGTAAATTCAGACACACACACACACACACACAGGTTTGTATATGGTACTTTCTGAGGACCCGGTGTAACATCTGTACGTTCTGAGGACAACAGGAAATATTGATTTTTTTAAAATTATCTTTATTACAATTTGTTGTTAATATTGTTTTTTAACTAAATTCAAAACCTTGTTTTTGTTCGTTGATTTTTGGTTTTTTTGTTACGGACCATACTGTGTGAGGACCATGAAAATAGCCCATCACTCTGAGGACACACTCCAAATGACCGTTAGATTTAGTAATTGCCGACTATCTGAGAACTGTTGCTTTTAATCTTCCAAGTGAGGATACACACGAAAAACCGTTAAAATAAGTATTCAGTGACTATGTGAGGACTATTACATTTAAGAGTCTTAGTGAGGACATTAATATACACTACTACAGTTCAAACATTTTATCTCAGGCTATGACAGAGTCAGCTGGTTGCACGTCGCGGATGGGGAGAGGGGGTACGTTTCTGAAAACATTGTTCTACAATCCCACTGTTCGTCAAACGCAGTGTTTACCAAAATTATATGTTTAAAATATCATATGATACGGTTAGTAGCGTAGTAGTCATAGCCGGAAATATAATGCGCGAACTGTACATACACATAATCCTTATGATCATGAATGGTCATTTAACAGATCCATAGATTAACAATGTAGCGGTGTAACTTGTCAATTGTAAAAACCATTTACGTTACAAAGCCATTGAAAAATGAAATGTCAACAATTATTACCAGAACGATGAGCATGACGTAGAATAGATGAAGAAATTTAATTAGAGTTCCAATAATTTCCATACAAATATATTTTACAATGAATTTATTTACCTTATGTATGTTGGTTGGCGCAATGTTAACTAATTCGTGAAATGTGATATAACTTCATCAGCTGATAAAATTTGATGTTTTTATGAATGATTGTAAGTGGTAAAACTGGTAAAACCCCGTTTTACAAACGTGGTCTATAACAATCTACATCTTAAATCGCCAGGGATTTTTTTTGTCTGACGACTCACCCGTTATTTCCTGAAATATTTTCCAGAGAGAGTTGTGACATTGGCATTGGTAAGATTTATTCGGACGGCACATGTCACAGGCGTCTAGGACCGAGGTAGGCGATTCACAGCCGGGGCCGGGGGGATCAGGCCCCTGCTATGGGCCGCAGGGATACGGGTTTAGTTTGAATCAAACCACAAGGCCCATACCGTCCATAAGCCCAATGCTAAAATTAACATTGGTCTTATGGACGGTCTGGGCTTTGAGATTCTATTGTACTTATACTAGTACGTAGCCCGGTACGCCTTTCAGGCCTGGAATCTTTTGGCACCCTCCTGTAACGAAACTGACTAATACTACAGTCAGCATACCAACATTGAGCAGTTAACTAAATTAGAATATGGCGTTTCATGTACCAGCATAAATCCGCCTTGAGTAAACAAAACAACAATTTAAAAAATGTAGCTCAATCTGGATCATTCTAAAGCCGATGTAAAACGGCGCGTGTCCGTGCAAGCCAAGGTGGACAGCGGTCGTTTGCGGATGTGAGGGCAACCACGGACAAACCTGTTACAATGCGCGTGATGATCGTTTGCGCAACGCTCTATTCTGATCGCAGAATTTCTCGAATGAGTCGTGGGTTTTAAACGCATATATTTTACTCTTAATGTCATTTCTTAATGGTATTATCCTATACTCTAAGATAAGCAAAGTTTGTACGGGCAACATTTTTATTTCGTCCTAAGATTTTTGATTTTTTTGTTTAATTTGGGGTTTTAAGCCACCAGAAATCGATTGTAACTGGTCTCAAGTCTGGGAAAATCCAGTTTGCGTCCTACAACCTTTCAAAGGGCCCATTCAAGTGCCCATCGTCATGCACTTGTTAATTTTAAACCACCACAGCTGATTCAGGTTGTTTTTATTTATATGCAGGATAGGAAAATCATTTTATTAGTAAATAACTAATTTTAAATTGTTTGAAGGTTATTTTGAATTAATAGTTTGAATGGATATTTATTCTATTTATAGTTTGGTTTGATCTTGTGCGGATTAGTGTTAAATGTTTTCAATCATTTTTTCAAAATCTCATTTTTCTATGTTTTATTTTATAACTCGTTTATTAATTGAGATACGACCTCGAGCCTAGTAACCATTTATGTTCTCCACATTTGTTAAATTTAAATGACATTTTGACCGATGTCCTATCTTGAACCTTTCTAAATATATTGTGGTTTCAGCGCATAAGCCTTCCGCCATTTTTACCCTCCTACCAAGTTTTCGACCAACCGGAAACGTATCAATATGCGTTTCCGTTATGAATATAGTCCTTATTGTAATGATCAGAAAAAGTATTTGGTCACTCTTCTTAGCGACACCCGGAAATTAGCTCAATATTTGTTCAAAAAAGTAGTCTAAAAATCACAGTTTTCTATATTTTATTTTATGATTCAATTATTATTAGAAATACAACCTCAAGCCTTATAACCGTTTTTGTTGTGGATATTTTGTTTATTAAAAGGACGTCTTAACGATGTCTTCAATTAAGACCTCTATCTATTCCGAGTTTTTTTATTTAATTTGAACATGTACAACACACATGGATCTCCGACAGCGAAAACTTTGACTGAGAGTCCAGCAATAATCAATGGACCAGCTGTGTGTGCGGAGATTGCCCGGTCCCATGCTCGCTTTACTTGATGCGCGCCCGACGACCGCTTGACGGTCTTCATTCGACGCTGAAAATACGCTTGACATTTTTCTCAGCGTCACATGACGACCGTCCGACGTCCATAAAAGAGGCCTTATGGTAATACGTGCAATAAAACCAAATTTAATCGAAATTCGAGATGGTATTGGTGGGAGAGTACGGCCGCGCCAAGAGGACCGTTTGATGTTCACCGACTTATCATGGGAAAGTTCGTGACAGCCAGCGAGCTCATAATACAAATAAAAGGAGCGCTTCTACCTTACTAGCATTACAGCAATTGAAGCGGAGGCTGCCATCTTGTCTACGTATAGAAACATAAAACGGCGTTTCAAGCCGCGTAATCTATCAGATATTTTTATAATTTAAGGATTTCTATGTAAATATATCAAAGAATTAGATTAGGCTATACAGCACAGTCTGTCGGAGACTGAAAAATTACCGATAATGAAAAAACATTATGTTCCGTCAAGCGGGTTGCAGCAACGTCCTCGCGACCCGTGTGAAGGCGTTCGGCAGCAGAAATGTTTGCAGCCCGGCCTTTTTCTTGTACCTCCAACACTCCCCTCTCACCCCCGCGCCTATACTGCCCGCGCCAGCCAACAAGTCTATAGGCCCAAGTGCCAGCTTACAAGTCACCAGCTGTACCCCCTTCTTTCAGTCTTGCGGGGAATAAGTTTCAAGACTCAACTACAAAAGTCAGCACGCTCTTCAGGCATTAAACTATAGAGGTCGAATTAGATTAAACGGCAAGTCATCGTAACAGGCACAATTACAACTCCCGCTGCCAAAAAAATATGATTCAATATACTGAATTTATGATTAAACAGATTAGGTACTAAAACTAACCTAAATGTAACTTTTATATAGTACATAATTATGTCCACTTTTATATAGTACATAATTATGTCCATAAAAGAAATTAACAAAAAAATAATAAAACCGTGATGAAACAAATCAATTTATAATCTGCTGTAACAGCTTATGTACATTTAGTGAAGCTAACTCAGCATGCTGAATGAATGAACTTTGAAAATGTAAAAAAATCGTCCATAACACTTTTAAATGGGAAAGTTGGAAAAATTCGACCTCGTCAAAAACCCTTGAAACTTAGGATTTTGTAAAATCCTTTCTTAGCGGATGCCTACGCCCTAACAGAAATGTCTACGCAAATTTCAAGATTCTAGGTCATATCGTTTGGGCTGTGTGATGATCAGCGACCACATAGTAGAAATAGACTGAGCATAGCTATCTTATTTGCATTACAGCAAGTGAGGCCTGGGCCGCCATATTGTCTGGGTATAGAAACATAAAACGGCGCCTAAAACCGCGTAATCTGACAGTGCTCATGTTTCAAATAACTCGTAGTTTATACCATTTAGCATTGAGGCTTAAAATTGAAATTTTGCATGTGAAGAGACCTTTAGTTTGGAACGATAATAGTGTCAATCATATTTCCAAAAAAAATTTTTTTTTTATTTTAAATAGAAGGGGTATTTTTTAGAAATAGGGTGTAGAAGCAAATTTAGGCTTCACTTAGCGGTTTCTTGTGCTCCGTCTATTGTACTATGTGGTCGATGGTGATGGGTGAGTGGTATTTGACAAATATATAGTAGATTTTATAACTCTTCTATTTGACTAGATACCACCTCGGACCTAATAGCCATTTTGTTGGCCATACGTTCCTGATTAAAAATACGTTTTGATCGATGTTCTATCTTTGACCGATTTAGATATATCATGCAGCGGTTTCACGCATAGCGTTCCCCGGCATGTTTTCCCCCTGCTCCCCCGGCTCCCCCCATATGTTATCGACCACCTTGGAAATAGGCGACATTCATAATTTTGATCACCTCGGTCCATATTTTGATAACTAGACCTGTCGCTCGAAATCGAGCAAAACAAATACCATAATGTGAAATATTAAAGAATGAACATTTTACTTATATACTTTTAAAGTGTAATCAAAAGGCCATAAATAATAACACAATTATGACAAAATCACTGATATCTGTTAAGTTTATTTGATTTACAGCAGGAGTTCCGCTAAACGATTTTTTTATCACTTATTTGGTTATCTTCATTTCCCCTTGTTCTCTTGCTTCTGAAAAGTATATTTGAATACCGGCAAAAAATTGTGCTCTACTATAGCACGCACGTTTTATGGAGAAATATTGGTTTATAAGGGGTCCTTAGCAACTTTTTCAAATTCACAGTTGTTTGTAACAAAACAGATCATCAAGATTTGAAATAGTTCCAGAGATATGCCACAGAATGCAGGGCAAGCAAATGTCATTATTATTTAGAATTCTTAAAATACTGAAGTTTTTTTAGAAAACAGAAAATAAGGAACAGCGTTTGCCATATTGAAACTAAGACCAACAGTCTGTTATCATCTTAATTGACTATATTTATTTTCTTAAAAAGGAAACTTAAAAAGGAACAAAAGGAAAACTATTGACAGTGAAGACACATTGATACACGTTTCAACACATTGATGCATGTTTCAACGTTTCGAGCTTTAAAATTTCAATATTAGTTGAACGTTAACCTAAAAAATTCAAGTTAAAACTCATCATAAATTTAAAACCTTTATTTAGTAAATGTACTTGGAATTCGATGATATTGAAGTGTTAGCCTACCTATTTTCAAAAACATTCACTCAGTTCATCATTGAAAGGTATTTTACTCGGCAAAACTCCATGCATAATCAACATGAAAGTAAAGCCTATTTTACCAAGTCGTTTTAATAAGTCACGAAGTGACGTGGGCTGCTAGTACATATTATATAAATAAATTAATGATAATTCACAACCATCCTACACTAATTTTTCACTAATATTCCGGTAAAAATACACAGCTATTGCTACGTCCCGGCCTTAAAAGGTATGAAAGGTATTAAGGGTACATATACCTTCTGAATCTTCAGAACATGAAATTCGCTGTTCTATGAAACATTTAATTTAGCTAACAATTCTTGTGAGCAGTCCGAGCAAAGACAGATGACTTTGGAGACGTAGATGTGAGCGATAAAAAACGACAGACTATTCTATGCAGGATTCAATGTCATAACAGCCGGTCCAGAATTCGTACGAAACTGTCAGAGCCGTTTTCGAAATCTGCAAAGTTAATACAAAAATTCCTCAAATGATAAATTAATATAATTAATAGGCCTAAATTTATTGTTATTGATTATTTTTATTAACATTTTAACATATAAACAAACAGCTGAACCGGTAGCAGTGTTGCTAAAGTAGTTAAATAATTCATGCCGAAAGATTGAATATATTCTAAAAAAAGTATAGGGGAGGTGAAAGTTATTAGCTTCTACAAGAACTTTAAAGATATAGAACTATTCGACACACTATAAACTATTTTTAAACTTTATGTTTTCATGGCCATCAACCTATAAAAACGTTTCTGTTGAAAACAGCACCCGGTTCATTATCTATGGTAATTTCTAAAATGTGTACTTGGTTTATCAGCCATAACTCGGTCAGTTTTAAGATACGAGGGTTTTCTAAATCTCATTTTGTACGTTTTTTCAGGAACTATAAGCTCACACAGATGTTATTTTTTCATTCCTTAAAAATCGGGGTGAGCTTAAAGGAACTGAAAATGTTATTAATTATGAACAATAATTAATTGAAGACTTGTACGCATGTTTCTTCGTCAACTATTGTCAAAAACATGAAAAAGCAACTAATATTTGCAGGAAATAAAATGCTACAATTTTATACTCGACAACATTATACTTAGGCCTACCCCCTAGATTTAGAGTTGTTTTGAAGAAAATTTGTTTTATTGTTTAAATTTTATTTTTACTTAAAATTCACTTTTTTTAAAAATAAGCTCTTAAAAGAGGTCAAAAATGTTTAGTGTAATACAACATATAGTTGAAGGGAATTGCAGAGCGGTAAGGGTTATTTTAAATTTGAGTCCTATTTGGGGGTTGATATTTCTATATTTCTAACGCTGGGAAAATATGGACCAACTTTACTTTGATCATATTTCGCTTAATGTTTTTGCTAAAAACTTTTACAAGAAATTAAATTTAAGATCTTTTAATTATCTATAAAAATAATTAATTACGTTTTCACCTAAAGAGATTTTGTTTTTAAGTTATTTCACATAAAAATTGTGTGTTTTGGGTTCGACAAATTACAAACACTCTTAAAACAAGCCATAATTTAGCTCCTAGTGGGTTTAGAGACTTCATAACCCCCTCATTTTCTTTGTTATTTTATAAGCTACAGTTTATATAAGTACAACCTTTCCGCTAAAACTCTTAGTTTTTTAGTTAATTGCGAAAAACCATTAGAAAAAGTGTTTTTTTGGTGTTTTTTTTTGGGGGGGTGGGAAATCGCCACTTCCAATCGTGTATATCTAAAAAAGTATTGACTTTAAGAAAAAACTATGGAAAATAAAAGTTGCTTAGAATTGGACAATATTTCCATTATGGGCTCAGTTTTAATGTAATAATTGTCACGCTCAAGGGTGGTACCTACCCCCTGGTAAAAAGCAACCCTTATAACATTTTTAATCTTGAAGTATAGGGTAAGTAGAACCTGAATCGAAATTTTTATGCAAATCGGTTTTGACCAAGAAAAATTATCTAGAGAAATGGGCAGTTACTGGACTATTAATAGTTTTATTACAAGAGTCTACTTATTGTGTAAAAAAACAAAAAAGATAAATAAACTATTTCACCAAATTACATTTACGTCCCTCAAACGTTCCGTTCCCTTACTCAAAATACACCAAATCATCGCAGTAGCTCTCTGTGGTCGCCTCGGTATCCGCCAAGACGCTCGTTCGATATGGCATCACTGAGTTCAATATGACAACATTGTGCAGGAAGTGACGGAGGGACTAAGGAATGCACCTGAGTCCTCGGTAATGCAGCGTAATTTACACTCGTGTGTTTTTTTTTGAATTCAAAATGAGTCCTCCCTTGAGCGGCACAGAACGGGTGAGAGTGTAAGGCGTGTGTGTCGCTCAACGTGCTAGCGCTACGTGGGAGACACAACTGGAACTAACGTGTCTGATTGACCATACCACGGGGGGACATTTTTAAATCTGTTCAAAATTGGTATTTCCTGGTTCACAGGCGCCTCAAGAATGCAATGATGAAGCTAAAACGTTCCGAGGACCACGAGTGTGTCCTCGGTACGTTTTTCGTCCTCAGTTGGTTGGTCAAAATACACGTGAATGTCCCCCAAACGTACCATTTACAAACACACACACACACACACACACACACACACACACACATATATATATATCTAGAAATTTGAACGAATGGTGTTTTTTGCTTCTGGGGGCCCCAAAACGAAAAGTTAATATGGTCTCGGGCTTAGGTATTACCATGAGACCTACAGACGGTAATAGCTTCCTCCCTATAGGGGAAATTCGCTAATTGATGGACACACTTGACCTCAACTAACAAACAATGTTGTTATCCTTTAAATCAAAGGACTGTACAGTAAGATTTGATCTGAGATTTCATGTTTTTTTTTTGCTGTTTAGTAAACTTATTAGGACTGTTTTCGGGAGTGAATGTTGCGAGTAATTATACATGTTACATAAGTTATACATGTACAAATTTACTTTAAGAAAAATGTTTTCTAAACTGGGTGAAAAACATAAGGTATTTATCGGTTAACGAGAGGCCACCCATTAAACGATCTAAGATTGTTGAAAATATTTGTTGTAGGCGTAGTGTTTTTATCAAGAGATAATGTTTTCTAACTGATTATTGCTTATCGGTATTCCTCAAAAACCAGCCTGCATTGTTGTTACAAGGTCAAGGTCGGGCAAAGGTCATTGCTCCGCGCACCGCCGCTTATCATATCATGCAATTGATTTAGTCATTCAGTTACAGTCGCATAGAGCATACCTTATATTTGTCGTGCGTTGATTCTTCGAACATGTGCTAATATGGGACTTGCCCAAAAACGAAAAACCAGTTTCGGTACTTTGGTATTACATGGAGGCCACTATTTTTAGAAAGACTTATTTAGTGGATACCAAAAATATCTACATAATTGGAAAGAACATACTTAATTTAATTGACTTACTGTCCGAATTGGATATTGTTTTCTGCCTCCCAGAAGGCAGCGATATTGGTGAGAATTGAGTTGAACTCGTCACCGCCGCCACTAGCGAGTTCACCCGATCGCTACCCTTAAACAGCGCGCTGCGGCGGTTATGTTTAGTTAGGTTATCATAAATATGTTAGTAGGACTTTCCTTGTTTCGCTATGAATCGAACGATACCAGATAAGTCATACCTTAGTCCACCAAATATCCTTCAAGTAGGCCAAGATCAGGTCGTTGACCATAGCGTACGCATCAGCTGTCAACGGAATTTGGCAGGCAAAATTATGACTCATTTGGTATCGTTCGATTCGTAACGAAACGAGGAAAGTCTTACTAACATATTTATGATAATATAACCTAACATAACCGCCGCAGCGCGCTGTATAAGGGTGGCCTCCCGTTAACCGATAAGTACCAAACATAAACACACGTTTTTGATAATGAAATAAAAACATAGCAAAAAAAATTTCTGGATAACAAAAGAAAATAACAGATTTTTTAAAATTTGTATAGGTTATGATTCAAGTACGTGTTAATTTATTTGATCAAATAAATTTCTAATGTGTTTTTACAGTACATAATGAGTTTTTTTATAACCTCAGTATGGTATCGGTAAAAAATGTACCTAACTACGAGTGACGCAATATGACAGTTCAACTTAGAGACGTCAAAATATTTTCTTTGGCAATTTAACACCTCTGTAAACATGTTTAAATAACGTGTTTTGTTGATTTTTAAGCATAGGTAATGAAATTAATAGGGTTATTTTACATTTTGATTGTACATCCGGATAGTCTGGCCATTTTGTAGTCCGGCCTGTGGTCCAGTCCCGAGGTGGCCGAACTAGAGGGCATCTACTGAACGTTGTGATCCAAGGGACGTGATACACAGGACAAAAGTTTCTGGTTGCCGAGATGGTCAATGTTTTCGAGACAGTACAAATAATAAAATCATTGTATAAAAAACACTTAATAGATCGTAAGGAAAAAAAATAATTAGGGGTAAGCCCCTAACAAAATCAATGTTAACTTTACAGAAAAGATAAATTAGAACTACCTATATTCAAAATTCCACATCATCAAATGTGTAAAAATATATTTCAACATGATAATATTTCAACATTCCCAAGTACATAAATAAATATATATAGCCTAAATATTAAAAACATAATTAGGTACTCATCAAAAACTTGAAATCCAACAATGAAGTATTAAAATTATAAAACTTCAAGATTTAATTTGAATTAGCCTATATGATATTCGATAACGCAACACAACATTGTACGAACATCATCTTCCGTTCCTTCTCTTATTTCAAACTATTCAATAAATTAACAGTGAACATCAAGAAAGTAAAAATATTAATAAGTTTAAAAAATAGAGTAAAAGCTGTTAGTAGAAAAAGCTTTTCACAGTGAACGGACAGCGAATAAAAAAAAAGAAAAACTACAAAATTAAACACCACGTATTATTAAAATTAGATTAAATAAGTTTTTTTTAATATTTTAAATTAGGGACAATTTTTATTGCCAATTCAACTCCAAACATAAATTTTTGTTAAAATTATGATAAAAAAGTGACCCTTTCATTTTGCCTGTCTGACAATATAAGGGGGAGTAATTAGTAATTTATAAATAGAGTGCCATTGTTTGAAAACAATTTTAATACAATTCAAATCTAGAAGCATGATCAAAGATTCATATCGATCAGTTCTTAAAAATATATCATTAATGCCAATAGTTTGATTAATCTCAATAATTTTTTGTGAAATTTTTTAATTTACTTAACTTACAGTAACATAATTAGTTCAATTTCATACTTTTTGAATCTTTGAAAATCTGTTTTTAAGTTCCAACAATCAAATGGTTTGACTATCATTAAATTACTGGGTTTATTGGTTTTGGTTGGTAATGCAAAGAACGAGATTACTCCCTCTCATATCGCTAACCTGACAAAATCATAGGGCGGCAGAAATGCTAATATTGCACATTTCCTCCAGTTAGACTCAAACCTCTTTGGTTGGTAACTTACAATAAATACAATCATCCTTCACTCATCTGTCATTCATACTTGGCTTAAAATACCTACCTGGGTAAGTCGCCATTTCAGCTAATGTATAATGTATGGTGACAACAATTAAATTAAAATTATTCACTTTCAGAATGGAAGTGTCTTCATTTTAATTGAGAGATGGCAGGGTAGTGGCAATTAGATTAGCTTTCCGAATCCCAAACACAATAAACAAGTCTCTATTTAGCTGCATCCCTGCACCCAGTTTTTCCTGTTGATTACTCTGAAGACTAGGCAGAGGTTGTATGTTGATATCAGACCTACTCTTGATATATGTTGTTTTAAATTCTACCTCTTGATATTTTAACTGAAGTGAATACCTGATATACTTCTCGAAAGAAGTTTTAATCCTAAACTTGGCTAAGGTTACCAGATATTTTAAGGCCAACTCAAGACAGTTTGAGGTGCGGTGAATAAACACATCCCCTGTCCCTCAATAACACAGCCGAAATTAGTAAAATGAGATTGTTAAAGTAGCCTATTGTGAAGGTTTTTAACTTATTGTTTATCTAATATTTGTATCAGATAACCCAAATTACAACACTACCCTTTCAGTTCTAGACAGACGACAGAGGTCGTTATAATCCTAGAAGTTAAGTTAGTTTGTTGTTGACACACTCCCGCAAGATAGTCAACTAGTTTTTTATGCTAGTTTTATCTCGTCCTTCTGATATAACTCTACAACCTGTAAATTAGTCACGAATCCACGGAAATATCAAGAAAAAGTTTAGGTTATTTTATGCAAAAATCATGAAAACCCCGGACAAGTAGCAGCCCTGGACCAGACACTGACAAAGCCCTTAAAACCTGGACTGTCCATGAAAACCCAGGACATCTAAAACTAAGCTCCATGGGGGACCGGTCTGTTGTTCACCCCCTGTGTGCGCCCATTACTTTAGGTATCAAATGTAGCAACTCCCTAGTATTTTTTTTTGTTATTTAAAAGCTGAACCTCCTTTTATTTTGCATGGATCCTCCAAGTTAAAGATCTTAATTATAATAATTTCAGTTTTACCTTACCTAAGGAAATCTGTGGGCTTCTTTGTGAGTTTATAAAACTGCTCAAGAAATTCATTTATTTTATCATCCATTGTAAATCGGACCTTTCCTAGCAGCAGCAGTAAGTTAGTATGTAAAACCCAAAAGTTGACCACGTTTCAAAAAAATCATAACCTAACCTAAAAGACAGAAGACAGCTTCTTCTCTCATGCGATGCTATTGTTTTCATAACCGGTATTGCCAACCTGCTTTGGCCAAATTACCACGACCTCCTGAGTAAGAAAAATTGCCACCCTTAGCCAAATAAACGAGCAGCGTTAAATCGAGTTGAGGGGGCTCCAGTCGCGAAAAATATCGCTTTTCTACCTTCTCCTCCTATAAGACCAATGTTAATTTTCAAATTCGGTACAGCCTCAACCACTCAACCAATATCGTTAATTTTTAACTCATTTGAAAGAACAAAAAATTATCTAGCGATTTCAGTGAGCAGAATTTCGATATTATATTTAGAATAATTTATTAAAAAATCAAAAAATCTCATTTTTTGCGATTTTTTAACAACCAAACAAAAAACTATGACATAATTTTACTCACTGGAATCACTATATAGTTTTTCGTTCTTACAAATGAGTTATAAATCAACGATTTTGGTTGAGCGGTTGACGCTGCGACGAATTTTGGGAGAAGCAGGTGGTCGCGAGGGACTGGAGCCCCCTCTTAATTATAAAGGGTGTTATCTTAGACTACAGTTGGCGCACGGTCATCCCGACCATTTTAAAGAACGTGTGCGAGAGAGATGGACAAAGAATGTTTGGAGAGATTTAGACGATTCCTAAATAAGCGTATGTCATTGGCTGCAGCAAATTGGTTTTTTGTATCCTTTGGTTTCCTATTGGGTGATCATTTTTTTCTTGTTCTTGAAGTGATTTTATTATCCGTTAGATATCGACTCTTAAACCTCGACCGAGTTGACAGCTGTCACCAATCAAAGAAAATAAACAATACTTATTTATTTTGGGAAAATGAATTTTTAATTAAAACTTATTAGTCCAGTACTGTCCACCGATGACTTGATGGCTAGCGGGATAAATTTGAGGGGAGGGGATAGCGGGCCGGTTACCATAACAACGACGCTACTACCCGTCTACATTTACCTTATTAAAAATAACAGATGATAAACACAAGAAATTCATAGTTAAATCAATTGAACATATGTTATTGTTTCATTTTCCACGTTTGAAAATCCAAATCGATCCAGTCTTGTTTGTAAACATCCAAGATTCTTCTGTTCATGCCATTATACTGTATTCGTGCAAATAGAAGTTTTAAAATTAGATTTTTTGTGATAAAGGTATTTATTTTCCTGTTTCGTGATGGCATCTGAACGTAGAAATGGACAAACCATCCGAGCGCGCAACTTAACGCCCGGCGCATCGCAGGTGAGAACGCCAGCGCGGGGAGTACGCAGCCGCATCGGCATCAGTAGTACAGACAACATTTTCAGGTCGGCTACTAGTCTCGCGTTTGCGGCGAGAGGGGAACGGCTCAGCCAATAGCAAGCGCACTCCTCCCCTCCCCCTGCACTTATAACCGCTAGCCATCAAGCTATCGGCGGACAGTAAAAATCCTGCACTTATAACCGCTAGCCATCAAGCTATCGGCGGACAGTAAAAATACTGTTTAACCTAGAACAAATTTCAACACGAGCGTTTTTGACGGTATTCTGCTAAAAATTGTGTATATTAACATATCCAAAATCGGACCATGGGAAACCCCTTAAAATCACGTTTCAAAATTACGGCTTTTTTCAACATTGGAAAGTTTTTGAAAAAAAGCCACTCGGTTGCATTTTTATCTACACTAGATAACACGTAGCTCGAAATCGAGCAAAAATCATGTGGTAGAGTAGAGTAGGGTTCACCTAAGTTGGCCAAAGCATGTACTAATCATATCTCGACAAAAATGTTTATACAAGTCACATTGAAAACATTGTTGGTTCCACATGGTATTTGTTTACATTTTCTCCGAACTGTCAAATCGCCACGTAGCGTTTGTTTACAATATTGTTTTGTTGTCATTCGTGGCAATCTTGTAGGTTATTAAATGTTTAAAATATCGCCTATTTTTAAAATTTTCTATTTTAATGAACTTTTTTTTACATAGCGGTAAAGTTGAATTTGATTCTATTTCTTGATTGACATTTCTTTTAGTTTGTTTAGCTGCTTGATTATTTTTTACTGGACCAATTTAGATAAGTTTTGAACAAAATATGAGACAAGTCAGATGCTAAAGGCGCGTTTACACTATGTAGCAGAGCTATATGTAGCTCAGCTATATAGCTCTGCTATAAGTTCAAAGAATAGCTATATAGCTTGATTTCATAGCTATATAGCAGAAAATGAGCTATATATGAGAGAAATCATGCTATAAAGCTATACTTTGAACTTATAGCAGAGCTATATAGCTGAGCTACATATAGCTCTGCTACATAGTGTAAACGCGCCTTAACTTGCAGCAATTAGTAAGGGCTAATCATAAGCAAACCTATTTTTTGTACAGATTATTTGATAATAAAATCTAGGACTGTTAATCTTGCCGCATGCATGACACAGCCTCTCCGTGTTAATATATGTTTAATTTGAAAAAGCCCATGAGTAATATTTTAGGCTGCGCAAGAGAACTTCCACGTGCAATATTACATCAGAACTTTTGCTTTACTGCAAGTTTTATCCTAAAACAGATGTTTGTTAGCAATGTTTTTAACACAAATGGATTTTATGCTTAAGTTCGTAAGAAGATAATAGTTTGTTTACTTTCGTTTATTTGGCCAAATTACGGGAAATAATGAAGAACTAGTGGATCCGAGCGCACGGAATCGTGCGCTACTCTAGCAGAGCGATAATTCAAATGGCGACAAATTTAAAACACAATCATGCTAACACGATCCGTCTTGAGGGTTATGTTTACACAAATTGAAATACCCCCGTCGCAGCAAACCTGCGTACTCAGCGAATTTCTAATTACAAAATATCCAGTAATTAATCCATTATAACATAAAAAAGAAAAGTAAACAAGATATATTTATGTATTAAAATAATATATTATAGCTTGTTTTACAAAAACTTTGTAAAAAAATATTGGTAAATGACTTAGATGAAAGAACACAAATATTTCATATAATGAAGTAGGCAAGAATGATTATTTTTTTTAATTATATTAACATATAATTGTTTAAAAAAACCAAAATTCTATTAAATACATTCATAAACTGAGAACTCACTCAAAGCGATTCCTTTAAAACCTCAGCAGAGAGTAAATAAGAAATTGGGTAAGCTAACATTCTGCTGCCCTGATACTAAAAACACAGGGGAAAAATTGCGGAATGATTTAAAATACCAAATTGTTTGTTTTTTCGAGCCAAATCCAATGGTGCAAACAATAATTGGATAAATATAATTTTTCAATTTGAAAAACTCAAAAAACCCATTTTTGAGGGGTAAAATGGGGCCTTTACCCCACTTTGGACATGTCGATCTGGCTGGTTTACGAACTCGTCCAAGAGAATCTAGTTTTACATGTCTGTACCAAATTTTGTTACGATCAGTGGATATTTACGAGAGTTATCGTGCTAAAAAAATTCAAAAAATGAAAATTCTATTTCCCATATAAGCCCATGTTAAATTATGAAACAAATCGCGATTTTTGCAGGTAAAAATGCGTTTTCACAATAAACTCACTTCATATCCAGAAAGTACAAATAAAAAGCTGTCAATTAATATAAGTATTAATATGATTGCTGTGGTTACCCTGAACGGATATTTTTTGTCCATTCTGTTCTGTTAAGACGGTAATAGCTTATTTCTAAGGAAATTCGCTAAAATAACAGCAATTAAATTATCCAGCTGATCAAAATGTAAACAATTATGTTCTTCATAAGGATAACATGGGAATTTTAAAAGCCAATGGGGCAGAGCCCAAGGGACTTTTTCAAAAATGTAAGGCCAGTTTGCAAATCTACGCGACACGCTCTTTCCAATGAGCCGTCAATGATCAAAATCGGTTAAGAAATGACGGAGGAGTTCATAAGACAAATTTCGTGTTGGCGTATTAATTATATAGAATAATCAGCCTACTTATATATACTTTTAAAGTTTAATCGAAGGGCTAACTTCATTAACAATATTATGGCTTAACTACTGAAACTATTAAAGTTAATTTAATCTACCTTAGGAGTTTCTGGTAAAAGTAAACGATTTTTTAGGGAACACCTTCATTTTCCCATGTCCTCTTTTTTCTGAAATGTATATTTTAACACCGGCAAAAGATCACGCTCTGCTTACAGCAAAATGTAGCTGACCAAGAGCACACTGGCGCCGTGAGCAATGACTTCCTTTGTTTAGGGATTGCCGCTGCAGTTTATTGATAATTATCGCCAAAACAGATATTATAGGGAACGGCTGTCTTTATAGGCACATAGGTGCCTATAAATACAGCTTTAATAGGCTGTTATTATAGGTCTTTACTCTAACAGTATTTTCATTCTTGAAATGCAACCCACCGTAATAAAAACATTTTCAGTTCCTTGGTCTGAGGTTGGAAGGAGCATAAAATGTTACATCGGGAGGGTGATGCCAGCGGTTGCGATCGTGTTCTTTCGGACTCCTCCGACCGGTCTATGTTCGTCTTCTTCTTATCGGTGGCATTATAAATACACCAAATCCAAAAATAGATTTGCCAGGTTAGTATAACTTTAAAAATCACTATGAGATATCGTAAACTACATTGTAAAACTGGTAACTGCAATTTATAAGAGATTTAAAAACTTCATAACATAACCTAAATTACATAATAAATCTTAAAAAAAGAAAACTGTTGAAAACAAAGCCAAACCAGCCGAACAAATAAAAACTGCTCTTTTCGAAAAATTAATTGTAATTCATTGCTGCTATCTGTGGTTTACCTGTAGAACTATTTCAGAGCTTGGCCATATGTTTAGTTTGTAAACAAAGTAAACTGAGCTTGCTCAAATGTCGATGAATAGCGCCACTGTTCCGAAACTTCAGCCCTTTACTGTACTTTACAACCTTACAGTGACATCCTTTTTTAAAATTCTGAGACTTGTTGACAAATCTACAAAAAATTCCCTTTAATTTGATATCTCAAACGTTAAAATCGGTCCAGCCGTTGTTGCGGTTGGACTGTGAAAAGAAAACCACTTGCGTATTAATATATAGATAATGTAATGTTTCATTTCAACACATACATATTTTCTTTTCCACTGTAATATTTTTTCCTTAATTCATCATTTTCAACAACAATACTAGGATTAAGTTACAGAAGATCTAGAGATTTCATAATAGTTACAATTGATTTCGTTAAATAATTTATTTAATATTCTTGTTCTTGTGTAGTATTTTAAAGTGTTCTTTTATCACCTCATCACCCCTCAAGAAATAACCCATTAGAAAGTTAATATTTATTTAAATATGAGCTAATCTTTTAATTTTATATACAAAAAAAAGGTTCCACAAAATATAATGTGTAATAAACTTTAATAGGCCTAAATAATTCATCAGTATAATTTATTGTTATTATTATATATATTGTAAAGAAGTTGCAATCATAATATAATTATTTCATATAATACAAAATCCTAAATTAAGTTTCATAACTAATTCAAATTCAGTGTACAGTGATTAAAATATTTTCTTCAACAAGATGTGTGAACCCCAAGTACAACAATGGGAAGCACATGTGCTGCAGCTGGACCTACCTCATCTTCTGGCGGTGATCTTCAACGTGTTAAGATGTATTAACTTTAATTCAGGACAGTGTTCCTATAAATTTTAATCCCCAGTAATTTGGACTAGTTTATTCCTAGTGCCAATAAGTAGGGAATTGCCCATAGTACCTTTCTTTTTAAATTCAACCCCTTTTATTAATTGACACTGCAAGAAATATTTTGTACTGGGCGAAGATTGTATCCAGGTGGTAAGGGCATCTTGAATCTACCATTTCCAGCCTACTCACTCCAGAACATTTTATGGATTATCACTTTATAAATTCAATATAGCCTAATTTGAAAATAATAGACAGCCAATTACATCAAGATATTTATTTAAATTGAACTTTTAAAATTCAAGTGTCAACCAAATTTCATTTCATGAACTCTGAGAATTCGGCCATCTTAGTTATGAAACCAAATTGGCATTGTTAAATACTGTTTATCAAATTCACCCAATTGGACATTTTCTAGAATTTCAATATACTTTAATAAATTTGAGATTGCTCCCGGCACGAGTTCCCCCCCCCCTGAGCATAATGAGGTCATGTATGATAAATTAATTAGACCACTGAACTAGTTGGACAAGTTTTAAAAAGGTAATAAATATAGGTAGGCCTATAGCCTAGGACATTGGACATTTCAATATTAAGCTCAAGTCTTATTTACTATCCATTGAATAGTTATCTTCTCTTTTTTTGTTGTCCTATATAAATTGCCAATCCCCAATTATCTATTTAATTTCTTTGAATGTGTCATGTGTTAAATAAATATTAACTTGGTCAACATATACTGTGTATTATTTGAAATCTAAGCTAAGAGTACTCTAGGTAATTACAGACTAGCAACTTACGGTACAGTTACCAAGCTACGGAATACTATAAATATAAATTACGAAGAAGAACTAAAATAAATAACAAGTTAGATAAATTTTATTTATTGATTTATTTTGGCAACAACCCCCGTAAAAGGTGGATTATTACAATAATAATATTAATTAAACAAGATATTGAGTTGGGACATAGATAAAGGGATCCCTTTATCTATGGTTGGGACCACCGCCAATAATTTTTGAGTGGCTAGTCGTGCATTTTGACAGGGTAAATATTTTTGGCCGCCATCTTGGATCCGCCATATTGGATTTATAATATTTTTTTCAAATGTAAAGGTGTCGTGTGACACATAAATATATAACATAAACAATTAAAAGCAATTATAATGAAGCGATTTAAACAACCATTTATTCAAACTTTCACACTATTTTTAACACTATTTTTTCTGAAGTATTTATTTTTAAATACCTCCAAAAATCTGTAGGTAAGAAATGATTATGTTTATAACACGTTCGGCCGTTCGGCATATTGGTAACAACAGTGAGATGTTACCTTTACTACTGGAGTTCGCGCATAATGGTAAACCAGCGACACCACTGATTTTGTCAGGTTAGCAGCGCCGAGGGGAATAAATATCGGTCTTTGAACTACTCCCCCAAAAAGGACAACTCGCCCAAGTGAGTTATGGAATCAAACGATTCAGATTTACTTAGCACCCACATCCGCATCCATGACAGATTTCGATTAAAAAAACATTCTACATAAACCTCAAACTCTAACTAACCACAAACAAACAAACAAACAAACTAACCTTTTTTAAGGACAAAAGAACCGACTTACTGATTAAAACGACTCATCGTTCATGTTCCCTAAAGATTGTATATCTCTTACAGAATCGTTCAAAGAACGGATTTTATTCCCCTTGGCGCTGCCAACCTGACAAAATCAACGTTATCGTGTTTTCGTGCAAAATTGCATTGCCGCGCAAACTCCAGTGGTAAAGGTGACATCTCACTGGCTAACAACAAACTCTAAATCAGGTGTTTTTATGTTCAGTGTTGCCAACTTAATTCATACAAAAAATATTATCTGGCTATTAAAATGAATACAGTTTTGTTTTATTAAGTTGAAACACTGAAGTTCTTGGATAAAATAATTTTATCCAAGAACTTCTTCCAAGAACCAAGTGCTTACTCTAAATTATTTAGAGTAAGCAAATGAAAATCGACAGTGTTGCCACATTTTCTCACTGTCCATCGCGGCGTTGCCGGATTTCTCCCCATGTATTTCATATGAGATTACTTTTAATCCCATGGGAGAAAAAATAAGTAAATCCCATGGATTATAAACTATCGCCAAAAAATGGCTATACTATGGTGGTAAATGGTTATACTTTAGTATTCTATTCCAGGGACTAAAAGACGACTTTGGATAGTAGGTAGAGGAAAAAATATTTTTCCTCCACCTACTACCTGTAGTTGTTTTTTAGTCCCTGGAACCTGGAATAGAATACTAAAGTACTAGTTTATACTCCATGGGATTTACTTACTTACTTTTAGTCCCATGGGACTAAAAATAATCTCATAAGAAATACATGGGAAGAAATCCGGCAACGCCGCGGTGGACGGTGAGTAAATATGGCAACACTGTCGAATTTAATTTGTTTATCTATGTTGAAGGGAGTGTCGCAGCATCCGAGCGTCCGTTTCCGTTGTCTACAGGACAGCGTATCCTGGCGTATCCATTTTGAGTTTGCTGTAGTTTAGGCTATATTCCTGCATATTTGTGAAAAATAAGTTAGGCCTAGAGTATTTTTACAGAAGAGTGTGAATAAAATGGTTAAAATTAAAGCCTAAATACCTTGCATTATTCATTTATATAGGCTATGTGATTGTAATGCAGTTTGTTGAAGCAAACTAAAGGTAAAAGGTTGATCATCTAAAGGTAAAGTTACAGTGTTATACCTAGTTATTGTTAATGGTGTAGGTGGAGGAAAAATTTTGTGTGCATCACGGGACTAAAGTAGTGAGTCGATGGCGTAGTTGGTAGCGCACTCGGCCTCGAAACTGTGGCGGCAGCGCCGCAGGTTCGAGACTCGGGCGTGTCGCTTACTTTTATCAGTACTCTTCACCCTTGTACTGTACCGGCTCACTCCTTGGCTTTGCTTGATAACGTCCACGCACAGATCAATAGTCTATGTGGGCGGGCAAAGGCAAGGTGAAAAAGAGGCCGCCACCCTCTTTTTTTTTTAAAAAAAAAAGTACTTTAGTCCCTAGATGCACAAATAACTATTGAATAGTTATGTCATAAATTAACATCATTATTCTATTTATGAACTGTTTGATTTTGAGCTTAATCCTCGATGAAATCTCATATATAACTGGTGAGGTACAGTGAGGCTTGGGTTATACAAGCAAAATCGACTAGAACGGATGTTTTGAGGTTGAGGGAGAAAAAATTATATGCATTCTTAAATTTTATAAAAATTGGGGAATTATATCATTTAGTGTACTTCTAAAACAAAAACTCCAGTTTAAACAACTTTTGTTTGAAAACAAGCTTCACCATGTCCCCAAGAGGCATTTCTGCATAACATAGTCAGAATCAAGATCAAGATAACACCAGTATCAATTTAACCAAAACCATCTCTAATAAGGCCGTGGCCTTCGGACCTGGCAATGCCGCTTCCCAAGGGTTTTTTATATAGTAAAAACCCTTACAGAGCCAGCTGGTTTCAAATAAACAAAAAAGTTCTATAATAGAGTATGGATAAGCAAATCAACTGAACCCTTAGGCACGACGTTGCCATTTACTCGCGCCGCGGCCTTGTACTAGAGGTGGCTATGATTTAAGGAAAGGAACTAACACGACAGTAAAACACTTGTTTTTTCCTAATTATGTAATTAGATGACATTAATGAAGTCAAAACAACAGAAAATAACAGTTTTTTGACTTTCGTCGTTAATAAACTTAAATACTAATTAAATTCACTTAAACTTAAAAAAATACTTTAGTTCAAAAATTAGTTAAAGTGAAAAGAAGCTGCCTTATAATCATCAAAATTAACTAAGCATCTAAACAACATTGAATTGCGCTTCGCTTTATACAGATGAAACTGAAGTAAGGTAAAGTGGATTCTATAGAAGCCCTAAACTTGAACTTGGGACAATAACAGATACAAAAATAGTTTGAGAGTTAGGCTTCAAATAAAATTAAACACTAAACACTGGCCATAAAATGACAATCTTAAGTTTTTAAAAACTCACATTTTTGAAAACCTATAGAGGCCTGAAAGATCATGCAAGAACAAGTCACCACAAACTGAACAATTTTAAAACATTATCTTCAACAAGTATTTTTGTTGCAAGTCCAAAGCAAGAGATTATAATATACTGGTTGCTATCCAGGCTTAGCTTCCTACTGACTACTCTGGAGTCGTAACAACATTGTACTGCAGCTTGGTAGATGGGAACCTGAACCGATCATGCCTCTCGAAGATGTCTAATGTCAAGTTATCATTTTCATACTCGCTACTGCCACTGTCCAAACTGTAATACTGTTTGTGCCCACCACTCAACACCATCACGACCTCGTACTTAGTCTCGGGCTGTAATGTGATGTTCCGTCCATCGACGGCCAGAGGAATAACAAACTCCGCTCCACTCTCGACGCCCTCACTGAAACTTACGGTTACAAGAGGCTCATTGTCTGGGGCCACAAATTTCCTTATTACTATTGTACAGTACACTTTGTTGGTCTTGTGTTTAGAGTTTGTGGCAGACTGACACACCAAAGGTAACAACTCAAGGTGTTTAAATTTTGTAAGCAGGGTGAAGCTATAAGTTGCTCCACTGAAATAAAAAGATTGGGTCATTTTGTTAAATGTGATTTCTGCTTGTTGTATTCCGTTCCTCTTCAGAATTTTTCTTGGTTTGGTTTCATTAGAAAAATCCCTGAGATGTTCAGGTTTCCTTTTTCTTCCAATAGACTGACAAACAACGTCAATTTCATCTTTAGTGAGTACATCTGTGGTTACGACTTCCTCGCCAAAATCAATCATGGGCACAGAGCAAAGCCTTATGTGTTGTGTCAAACCAGTGAGTTGTTCTCGCAATAGTCGGCCGTCCCACGAGTCGGCTGGAAACAAATGCCAGAAATCAAAAATCCTATGCTGGGATAGCTTCTGTACCACTAATTTACAAAATGTATCAAATTAATTACCGACATTCCTCTACAATCTTAGTTGTAAAAAAAAACATACACAACAAATTACTTGAAAATTAAACAAATAAATAAAGTAATGCAGACCAATTTGGGACCTCATATATATCGCAAGGGAAGTTATTTGTTCTCATGTTCACGTAAAGGTCTAATGAGTCATATGGTCACTCCTTCCCTCACTTGACATTCTAATCAGATGCAATTAGGAAATAGTGTCTCTGTATCATGAAGAACATCCACCAAACAATCACCTACTTTGAAGGTAATGAGGGATTGGCACAGGGAATAATTATAAGACCGATGTTTATAAAGTAAAATAAGCCCCAGCTTATACACCGTCCAGTCATATTGTCGAAAGGTAAGTAGGTTCTATGAACACCTTATCTAAAAAGCCTTAGTCAACTTGATACCAACTATGGGATTCCAATGACGGCTTCCAATGAATCATAAAAATTATTGGGAAATTTCCCTTTTCTACAATGTAAGCAACTATATGAATGATAGAAGAGCTTGAAAATGACAGGTTGTTCTAATATTTTCCCAAAATTTGCCAAGAGAAAATTTTTCCTTGAAATAAATTAAAATTACAATTAACAACTTGGCAATAAATAATTCAGTTAATTGCAGCAGCAAAAGAGGGGGATTTCCAATTTTATCCATTTGTTATAAAACTGAAGTGCTATTTTACTGCTAATATAACCAAACATAAAAACTGCTCAAGTATAAAATATTTATTTTTTATCACCCTTTGATTATTTTTGGTTTTGAATCATTAAATCATCACATATTCCTTGTTGACCTGGTATAAAATATAAAATATATTTTCAATGCTTTTTGAAACCATAAGCATTAATAGTTATTTGTAATTAATTAATGTATTTAATACTTGTTTTTTAATTAATTTCATTATATACGTATTTAATAAATATAATATTTAACCCAGTTTCCAGGAAGGCTTTAGCAAGAATTTAACCCTTCCAGGGCTATATTTAATGGTGGGCTGGGTCGTAATTTTTTCAAACCAAAGTTCAAAACATACTGATGTAATGTTATGTTACTATTTTCAATCAAAATAATTCATATGTTATACAGAAGAACCTCGATAAGAAAACACTCGATAACACAAAAACCTTGTTAACAAGTGCACTTTTCGAGTCCCCTTGATACTGTAATGACACTTAATGTCTTGTCAACACGAACATCGATAAGAAGACTCCCTTGATAATGAGAATCTTTCCAGAATCCCCTTGAGAGTCTTCTTATCAAGGTTCTACTGGGAAAAAATGTTTAATGCTGAAATAATTTTTTACAGAAGTTACGAGGAAAATAAAATTTGAGAAGACGGATATATCCGTCTTTAGCCCATAAAAAAAAACTTTGGGTGACGTATATATTCGTCTGCCGCCCGGGACGACGATCATTAAATATGAAAACTGCCGATAAATTTGACTATTTTTCGCGGGCGGAGGACGTATATTTCTGTCAATCTAAGTCATTTTGTTCTTTTTTTAATCCCTATCATAATATTAAATAAATGCAATGTCCACACCCCCATCAAGGCTAACATTACATAGAGATCGTGCGTCAGGGTCATCGCTCTCCACGCCAGAAGTACATTCCATATCATAGTCATTTTCACTGCCAAATATGAAATCCCCCTCTGATACACTTCGATTTAGCATTTATATTATATCTAAAGCAAAATTTGGGTCATTAGGATTAGTCATTTTGAAGTAAAACTCATTACAACAATGTAAACAAATTCTCACTGTCATGTCCCACCGCAAACTGACAGTTTCGCGCTATAGACGTGTTGTTAAGGCGCAAAACAAATGGAAAAGGCACGGGAAATGAAATATCGGCAATAGCCAACTGTAAAAACTAAGTAACCCATCATTAAGTCAATACGATGTTCATTATCATAATTTATACAACGTATGTTTGATGGATATATCCGTCTTTATCCCGGAAAAGAAAATGTTAAGACGGGTGTATCCGTTTTTAGCCCGGACGATAAATTACGTTCAACGGATATATCCATCAATAGCCTGGGAAGGGTTAATGATTATTTAAATCAAATAAAAATCAATAAATAACTTTTTATCCTTATAAGTAATAAGAAATGAGTTTATTTTAATGATCTAGTAAACATGATCTGGATATTACCTCTTCCACATTCCCAAAGCATTAAAAAATCTATATAAACTATGTATTTTAAATGGTTGTTTCAGTGAGTATGAGTTGTAATTATAACCAACCTAAAACACTATGGATAAATTAAACAAATTTTTATTTCATTTTAGCAGTCCTCCTAAGGACTTTACTGTTTGTTGAACATAAAACAGGATGCATACGATACAGACCGAGACTCACTTCTATGTTTAGCCCATGAGATAGCAGCTCTCCACAGCTCAATCTCCGTCACAGCCAATTCTTCCTGCTCCAGTATCTTCAGAAACCCATTGGGGTTCATCCATAGAAACTGTTCACTGGCTAGGATACGGTCCGTTTCTTGTCTCAAAATCTGTAACAATCCAGTTGTGAATTAAGAGAAATGTCCCTTGTAAACAAATACAAGGATCTACACGGGGATGATCGCTGTAGATCCAAATACCCCCATTGCAGCAGACCTGCACACAGCGAATTTCAAATGCAAAACAACATATTTCAATCCCGAAAACGAAAAGTTATTATGGTCTCGAGCTTAGGTCTTACCATGAGACCTACGGTAATAGCTTCTTCCCTGCAGGGGAAATTCACTAAAACATATTGATCACTGAAATCTACGGTTTTCTTAAGACCCGAAAATAAAATTACCATAAATATACAGGGTGTCTCAAAACGGATTTAGGTCAAAATAGTAGCCAGCCCTATAAAGAAGGAAAAAAGTATTCCATACTAAATCAACCCCAAGGAACAAGGTAATAGTATATTTCACTACTAGTCACTTAAGTAGCCCATTTCGGGGCAAGATAGTGTTTTACTTGCGAGGCGTAAGCCGATCATGTAAAACACTTTCGAGCCCTGAAATGGGACTTTTGTGACGAGTTGTGATCAATACTTTTCATCATGATGCAAATAGGTAACCAAACTTATAAAAAATCATCTAATATTTTATAATTTAATCATTTTAAGCAAACACAATACGGCTGAACGGTTGTTCATCATTTGCACGGTATGCAAGCCTGCTGTGAAATATTTTTGAAGGGTCGCCTAATCCCCTTACATCATCTGCGCGGTGTCCCGTCCAGGTAGCCTCACGCTGCCGACAACAATTTGTTGTCTATTTTTTTTAAACCCGTGTTTGGTTATACTGTTATTTAAATTACTTAGCGGTAATCAACTACTTACCATTAATAATCAAAATTCTCTTATCATGTATAATTTTATATATGTTTGTATATCTATAGTAAGAATTTCTATAGTACTGTAAGGATTATAATTGCTCAGGTTAAAATGTCCTGCATGAATATTGTTTACAGTGACACATTTGGCTATATCGTTAATTCAGTAAGCCGGTTTGATACTATCTCCTCACAATAATAAAAACACTCATAACATTTACTGGTAAAAATGAAAGAATGTAAATGAAATGGCATGGCTATGACATTGTGTTCCGCTGATGCCCGTTTCCGCCACCCCTCACCGCGCAAACGATGCATATACCTGAGAGCCCCCTGGAGCTCACAGCGCAGAACACGCAGCCCTTCTACCTGGCTCTCCGCATACCGCGCTAATGATGTACGTCCGGCTGAACTGTCTATTTTAGTTTAAAGTCAGCTAGTTGAACTGAGAAAATACCCCCGTTGCAGCAGACCTGCATACTCAGCGAATTTCAAGTGCAAAAGAACATATTTCAATCCAACATAGCGAGATTTGACATGTTTTTGTAAGCTCCATAAGAATAACATGGGGAATGAGTATGCAGGTTTGCTGCTACAGGTATGTTTAAACTGGTTGGTTTTAATTCAATAATTAGTAGATCTGAACTAGAAGAAGCCATTTACCAAGTTTTATCAAGATATGTTGAGAAATAACCGAAATATAGAATTTTACTTATTTCCCATAAGGTTAACATTGAGACAACGTACTGTGTTTACCACTTTCAATATCTCGGTAACCAATGGACATAGAGCAGTGATTCAAATTACAAAATTGTTTGTTTTTCTGAGCTGAATTCAATGGTGCCAACAAAAATTTGATAAATTTTATTTTCCTATGTGAAACACTCAAAAAACCCATTTTTGGGGGGGTTTATCCCCCTTTACCCCCCCTTCCGGTGGTCCGATCGGGCTGGTTTTCGAACTCATCCGAATAATTACTACTTTACACGCCTATGCCAAATTTCATTCCGATCGGACCATTTTTGCGAGCGCTATCGTGCTTACAGACACATATATATATATATAGATATATATATATATAGATATATATATATATACAAATTTGAACGAATGGTGTTTTTGGTATCTGGGGGCACCAAAACGAAAAGTTATGATGGTCCCGCGCTTAGGTCTTACCATGAGACCTACGGTAATAGCTTCTTCCCTATAGGGGAAATTCGCTAATAGGAACTTCGTTTGTTCGGGTACGGCAAAATTTTGTTTGGGTACCGAAAAAGTTTGTTTGGGTACGGAAATGCAATGTTTGGGTACCGAAAAATCATCTGATCATTATTTGTTTTGATGTAAGGAAATCGAGGGTTTTCGTAGATCTCAGCTGTACGGTAACAGGCAATTTTCATATACAGAGTGAAAAAATATTTAAAATATACAGGGTGTTATAAAAACTGGGGGTAACAGAAATGTATCTCTGAATTTTCAAATGTAAACCTATACCATGTTAGGCCTATGTATTATTTTAAAAGTATAAACCAACAATTTTGTGAAAACAGAACTCAACTATCTTTATCAGTTTCAAAATGGCAGCCATTTATATATGAAAATAATATTTACTAAATACCCTGCATCTTGTGGGAACCACTTAATATTTATTTGTTCTTATTCTAGTTTAGAACCCTCAAAAGCTGAGCTTTGATATACTACACGGCAAGGCCATAGCCAATGAGGGGGGGTCAGGGGGTCTAAACCCCTCCCCCCCCGAAAATGTCGAAATTGCGTTAAAATGAAAGGTTAGAAGGTTATTTTTTTCATTTCCAGTAACTGCAGAGCCCAAACCCCCCCCCCCAAAAAAAATTTCTGGCTACGGCTTTGCTACACGGCCATATTTGAAAAACATTTGGTTAAAAAAAATGTTTATATAAATATTGGAGGCTCTGATGAAATTAAAAAAAGTCCAATAGCTTAAATGGATGTCATAACTCGTCCAAAAATGCCTTTTAGATTGCCTGTAACTTTACCTAAGTACTGTAAAGAAAGATCAAGTGGTATTTGTATTTTAACCATTTACTAGTGCTAGGACTAGGACCCATGTTAATTTATTTAAAACTAACTAAACAATTAACCCTTTGGCTGCCAAGAAGAATTTTATATTTTGATTTCATACTGCCATGAAAATTCATGATTCCAGTTTTAAACTGTAATGGTAAAAATGCTAGGCCAGTCTGATAACTGCCATGACTGTGCAGTAAAATTCTGTTAAAAAACCGAACAATCAAATATATTGCAGCAATCGGTATATGAAAATCGAAAGATTAATCGATTATCTTTCAGGTTTTATAATGGAAAAAAACCGTAAAAGAAGTCGTTCATGGAATTGATTCGATTATCTCAACAGCTGTGGGATCTGGTCAGCCGTGGGCAGTTCTCAAGAAAAACGGCGATGCGGTGCTGATCACATCAGCAGCTGGTAGTTCTCGCAATGCAATACAAAGCCGATGTGGTTGGTTAAAGAACAAACTTTGGCAAACAAACTTTTCTTTGGCCGATGTCAAAGGGTTAAAGAACACTGCTGGTAAAACACTTAGCTTAAGTTTATTTTAATTTTGTTGTTTATGTTTAGTTAACAAACAAAATTCTATTAAAAGTTATAAGTTTTTCCTAAACTTACGTCAGTAATGGCTGAGTTGAGCTCCAAGTGGGTGTAACAGGCCGGGTTGTTGAGCAGAGAGCAGATGTTATCGTAGTTGAGCAGCTTCATCAGCCTCAGTGCCAGTTTGTCCTTCAACGTCTTCATCATGTATTTTTCAGCCACGTACAGTAGGTTATCTGCTTCTTCAAAAATCATGTCCTGAGTTGTGTCATGGCCGTAGACATACCTGCAATAACACACTTGCTTGTAAAAAAAATTACCAATGAAAACAATAGTGTAACTCATTCATATGACCTCAAGTTCTACTATTGGAACAGAGAAAATGACAATAAATAAATGAGTATAAAAAAGTCACTTTTGTCCTAAAATGTCCTAAAATAAATAAATACTTTTCTTTATATAAAACCAATAAGATATCTCAAATTTAATCCACACTTACCTTAAATACATTCAAAACTTTTTGTAATTATATAGTTCTGGACAGCCTTATTGGCGGGTGGCAAAATGTGGAAACTCTACAAATCATCTGCTAAAACTCATGATTGTGTCGGTCTGTCAAAACACTGTTTATGTTTTTAAGGCACATCAACACTTCGAAATTTGTCTTGCAATAATTTACCAAAAGTTGTCTTGCACAATACGAAACGTAATATTAAGTATTGCCACTACTAATGAGAACAAAACCTATTCTTAGCCTTGCGGCAAGCTCTGCGAGAACGTTTACGAACGAATTGGTCTAATTATGATTATGATCTTATGGATGTAGTAATCACCGGTGCGGATGTTAATCCCCACTAGGGAACATAGCACCCACAAGGTGATATGTCACAAAGGGTGTGTTACTATTTGATATTTTAAGTAGGGGTTGGGGTGAGAAGGGGGTTGTTGGGGGGATGAAACTTTCAAATGAAATCTTTTCCCCCTGCCTTGGTATATGTTTCCAGCAAATAGAACTAAAATTCATTTTAATTTTTTAATAAATTAAGAAGCAAATTTTGAAAAAAAAAACACCCCGTGGATAGGTATATTCTTATGAAGTTTCTTCGTGCCTCATCTTTTTTATGAATGACTTAAAATATGCTCCATTATTCCTGGCCTATTCAACGTTTTAACTATCTGTATCCTACTCACTTAAGCATCCCTTTAAACGTATCTGCATGAATATCTTTGATAGGAACATCCTCCTTTTCTCTCAAGTCACTATATTCCAGTTCAACCCGAAACACTTCACTGTGTGCCATCAGCATCAGTTTTACGGCCCCGATCCTTTCCTGAAAAAAGTCAGATTAGTACTGTAATATAAAAACTAAAACATTATGGGCTAAAAACTAAAACTTCGTAGGGTTTAGTCAAGTAGGCTTTCCTTGAGCTGGAAAAGAACTAAAGTATTGTTGGCAATATCTTTTGATATAGACCTAACTTAGTGATAAGTAAACGAGTGGACACAGAAATTTACTTTCGATTTAATATTGACTGGATAAAGCGCTCACCTCATAACCTGAGGGTCGCCGGTTCGATTCCTGACAGGATCGAAACTGGGTCCAGTTGCCATTTGTCATTGGGCTATGAATTAATGATGCTATCTAACAAAAGGTCGCCGTAAGATAGTAATAAGACCCGGGTTTGGACCGTTCCCGATCAAAAAAAGTTAAAAAATGCCACTGGCGTAGAAAGACAAAAAAAAGAAGATCTTTACAGGCAAAATAGGTAGCGTAATCAAAGAAACGATCAGTGGCAATGCGTCAGTCATTTCGATTCGGCGCTGGCTGACCAGAAAGAATATATTGATTCAATGTAGGCGTATTAGGCCTAATAAAGTTTTTTTTAGTTTCACTTATAATAGGCCTAATTAATTATTTATTTTAAAATTAGAGATAGGACTGTTGAGATGGGTCAAATAGGCTACATTATAACCAGCCAAAAAATGCTTACGGTATAAATCTAATAAGGTTTTTTTACGAGGGAAACACTACACCCAAGGTGAATTTGTGGATGTCAAAGAAGAGAGAAAATTCCAACCAATACTAAGCTTAGGTGAATATTATTAAGAAGTTTGAGAATTAATTTATAGTTCTATAACGTTCAGTTACCCTACCACTTAGACCATCTTCAAAAAATATGCCATTGGCTTTTATGGCCGTAATTTTCATAAGGCTAACTTGAACCAATTTTGGATCCTCTGTATATATTAACCTAAATAATTGGATTATATTGATTGCTTGAGGGATTCAGGTTTCAGACTACAATGGAAATGATCGAGACCATCAACTCAGCAAAAATGACTAAATTGACAGCACACTTTAAGCAGGCCTATAGAAATGTTCCAGTAGTAACTTAAAATTAGAAAATCAATTCTCCACGAGGTGGGTCAGGTAAGGCAGCGTGTCCAGGTCAAAGTAAAAGGCCGCTCTGTTTGACCTGAAATCCTGGAAAAACTACTAAGAAAAAGTGGGTCTACCTAAAATGTTGACCAGCATAAAAACATGTTGACCGGGTACTTTAAAATGTCCGATTTCCACCAAATTTGGTATGAACGTTCTAATAAGTGTTTTACACAACCTGTATGAATTTCATAACAATATATTTACATCAAGGGTGTTTGTTTACAAAAAACCTGGTTGACCAGCAAAAAAACATGTTGACCGGGTACTTTAAAATGTCCGATTTCCACCAAATTTTGTATGAACATTCTAATAAGTGTTTTACATAACCTGTATAAATTTCATAACTATATAATATTATTTGAACCTTCATACAAAATTTGGTGGAAATCGGATTTTTTAAAGTACCCGGTCAACTTGTTTTTATGTTGGTCAACAAGTTTTTTTGGTATATAAACGCCCTTAATGATATTAAATTTTTATGAAATTTATACAGGTTATGTAAAACACTTATTAGAACGTTCATACCAAATTTGGTGGAAATCGGACATTTTAAAGTACCCGGTCAACTTGTTTTTATGTTGGTCAACAAGTTTTTTTGGTATATAAACGCCCTTAATGATATTATATTTTTATGAAATTTATACAGGTTGTGTATAACACTAATTCGAACCTTCATACCAAATTTGGTATTCTATCTCCGAATACTTGAATAAAATTTTATATATTTTCAAATAGCAATACTTTTTTTCCTATTGCTTTTATTTTTTTATTTTTTTAATCCAAAACAATGCATAACGACTCGTACCCACTCACAGGCTTTGGCCCATGTGGGTACATTTCCCTAGGAAAATGAACAAATAAAATAAACTTGTTACTGTACCATTTTATTTTTATTTTTAAGTTTATTACGCTTCATGTTTGTAACAAGCTGTATATCTCTCGGAAATAAAATGATTTTGAATTTGAATTTGAAAAATTGGTGGAAATCGGACATTTTAAAGTACCCGGTCAACATATTTTTATGCTGGTCAACAAGGTTTTTTTGTAAACAAACAACCTTTATGTCAATATATTTTTTTGAAATTTATACAGGTTGTGTATAACACTAATTAGAACCTTCATACCAAATTTGGTGGAAATCGGACATTTTAAAGTACCCGGTCAACATGTTTTTATTCTGGTCAACATTTTAGAAGTTCCCAGAAAAAGTTTAATACAAAGAGTAAAGTTAATTTCATTAGCTATACTACAACTTTCGAGCAGAGGAGTCTTGGTAGCCTATTTGTTAAGTTCACTTTAAGGTACACCATTCAAAATTGAAAGTCATTTTAAGTGCCTGTAAAAAGAAAACAGTTTGAGATATACCTACTGAAGAGCTTAACTTGGTATTTTTCCATGGTGATGTGAAAAGATCAAAATTAGAAACTAACCTGTTTCCCCTGACTTATGTTGTCCACCTTCAAATAACAATCAAACTTTGGTTTGTCCGAAAACAAAAAACTAATGAAATCTGGTGTTGGAACAGCCACAGATGGAGATGCCATTCTGAATGTTAGGTATCTATGATAGTATTCAATTGGTACCACAGGAAGTGAGTAAATGGGCGCGTTCAGCCGCATTCCACCGGTGGGTAACCGATTACCATAGTCACTAATAGGCAAATCCACCGCATCTTGACAATCAACAATGTCCGGTTACTTACCGAATCCACCGTAAACACAACATCGGTGGATGCACAACAATGATCGGTAGATGGTACGTCCACCACTACCGTTCACTTATTATAGGTAGGTATATTATCCACCGGTGGAATGCGGCTGACCGCGCCCAATAGGACTCATAGAACTTGGAGTTTAATTTCAAAATGTTTTAACTTCTATGATAGGACTAAGGACCTAGGCTAATGGTAAAACCGTTGACTACTTTTTTCTTTATAGCCTAGGCTTAATGGTAAAACACACAATGACTAAAACCCTCGAAAAAGACATTCTGAACATCAAGACAATAATGTTCGGGAACATTACGTATTCAACAAACGTGACACTACTTGTACTGCAGCTATTGATGATGCTGCATCAAAATTAAAGTAACAATATAAAGTGTAGGCACTCAAAACTTTAAACTTTACTCCGACATTTATATGTTTGTCTGATGCCGCGTCAAATTCAAACATTCAAACCAAACTATCATCAATATCAACCAACCCAATGCCCGACGCCGACGAAACAAGTTGAAACAAGAAACAAGGAAACTGATAACCAAGGGCTGCAGAGTGCCGGCAGAGTGCGAAAAAATCCTGACCAGGGTCTGTGGACAGATGGGAAGAGAAGAATAATAACTTATTCTCAGGTTGCCAAAATCCTGTAAGGCCTGTGAGTGGATCCAAGTGGTTTTATAAGTTTCCGGTCTATAAAATACGTCATGATACCAGCTGTAGGTTATGTTTTGGGTCTATAGAAGACGTCACGATTTGTTTAAACTTTTTATTTAGACATCTTTTGTACTGGTGTTCTTCTCTTCACTCGTTTTCTACAGTTTTCTAACCTCCTTGCTGCAATTGTTGTTGCACACATAAGATTACATATTTCCCCTGCAATATTGTGCCAAGTGTCTTACGACCCTAAGAAAAAAAGAAGAAAAATAAACAACAAGGGAAGGGGCTATTGACATTTGACATTTGAGAATTTGAGTGAGATAATGTTATATTATAGGTGATAGTAGTTAACATGTACAATTTACGATTTATTTATGTGAAATGAGAGGAAAACTACAATACCTCAGGTCATAAATTTAAAGCAAATTTGTATTGAACTCTAGTAGCTCATATAATGTCAATATTACTTAGTGTTTAAACTTAAAATTTATTAAGGCCAAGTCTAGAGAAGTGCATTTTGTTAGCTGGGCATATTGTCAAAAGACTTATAATATGTTTAAACAATAGTATTAAAGTCACTTCATTGGTATGTTGTATCTAAAATAACAAGTAAACCTGTCTGGTGGTTTTTGACATGAACCCACCTCTAAAAGTAGAAACATTGACTTGTTACATCTGTGTTAGTTAGGCCCAAATATTGGTAGTAAACATTGGCTTAACCTATAGTTAATTGAAACATTTAACGTAAAACTATAGCCTAATTTGAGTTTATAAGTCAATTGGACATGTATGCTTCAACTTTCATTTGTCTCGCATAATAGGCCCTACTTAGTCCTAGTCCAAAATTTTTAAATCATTAGGTACAGTCGGTACAGTTGTAAACAATTTAACCTTGTTTTGTTTCAAACTGAACCAAAGTTTCATCTTGCAGACAAATTAAGAGGTTGCTGGGAAGTAATTTATATCTGAGTTATTTCTTTTTCAATAACTCATATTCCCATCAACAATCATGCAATCATGGAAGGGTTTTTGTAAAATTCAAAAGTGTGATCTATTTATGAGGTTAAAACTGCTTCAATCGAAAATTTATTGTCGGGTCAATTCCACCATCACCAGTTCAACCATATATGCTCTTTCATCTGGTGAGTATTTAAATTTTAGTTATTTTGATTGGATTAACATTTATCATGGTTCAGACCACTAACTTTTAACTTAATAGTTAAGTTTATAAATTAGGTCTAATCTATCTCCAAGTAGGCTGATAAAATTGACTTCACCAGGCACAGCAGACTCCCAATAGTTCAACACTCCTTACTACGACTCTGTTTAGTTTGACACAGTCTGACACTCAAACAACTTTCCAACTCAAGTAAGTTTAACTGACCAATGTCAATATTTGTCAACTTGTTGGGGAGCAATGGATTTTTTCTGTTTGGTGATAATCACAGTACATTATACAGTTTCTCCTGTTTTCTTTTATGAGACATTTATGTTTTAAAAACATCACTAACTTTAAAACAAGGTTTTCTTTTCAGCAATGATTTATTGCCGAATATATGAGGTATAGTCAAAAAGTTCCCGGAATGAATTTTTTTAGACTCTTAGCGTGATCGCCAGCGGGAAATTCGTCTTATAGTAGTTGGTATGAATCCTGGGGAGGGCATATCGGTAGTGGGGGTATAGCTGACTTGCTGTAGTGCAGCATTGGAAAGCGCTTTTCGTGTGTATCTGCAAGCCTAAGTTGTCGATGTTGTTTGATGAGTGAATAATTTTGATGCATGTTCAAATGATCATGAAGGATGGTGAGAACACTTCCATGTGCTAATTTTACCTGAAAGGCTGGTAAATTTATCACATGGAAGTGTTCTCACCATCCTTCATGATCATTTGAACATGCATCAAAATTATTCACTCAACAAACAACATCGACAACGTAGGCTTGCAGGTACACGAAAAGCGCTTTCCAATGCTGCACTTCGGCAAGTCAGCTATAACCCCACTACCGATATGCCGTCCCCAGGAGTCGCACCAACTACTGCAAGACGAATTTCCCACTGGCGATTACACTTAAAGCCTACAAAAAATCATTCCGGGAACTTTTTGACTGTACCTCGTAAATAAATAAATTTATTGGTGAAAAATAAATAAATGAAAAACAGCGAAAACAAAGAATCAATAACTGAAAAGGATAAAGTATAATATATATTTTATTAGGCTAGTTTTTAAGGTCATTTTATATCTGATGTACTGTAGCTTTTTGATAAAAAATTGCTTTGTCATTCATTTGTAAAACTTCTGATGGCAAAATTATTTAATTGGATTAGAGTGCCTTAGCTAATATTAAAAATTTTTAAATAGGCATGTAAGTTAGTTTGAATATTTCTAACTTAACCTTATTTCTCAGGTAAAGGAAAATGTGGTGTGGCTGTTATCCGCATATCTGGCCCCCACTCAAGCTCTGTATTGGAAAAAATGGCTGGATTAAAAACAGTACCAGAACCGAGGAGAGCCCTCCTTAGGCACATAAAACATCCAGATAACCATGAGATTTTAGATCAAGGATTAATTCTCTGGTTTCCAGGTAAGGGACCGACCTTAAATAACATAACAGAGCCATTCCATGACGAAATTAAATCAGCCTCGGTGTGAAGAAAATGTCATCTAGGCATCAATTTGTACTGGAATTGGTGATGTTAATTTCGCTGATAGCTTCATTGGCTGTTGGGCTATTAATTAACAGTCCTGTCTAAGGAATATGTCGGCCTTAGTCAGTAACAAGACTACAAGATCGCGCCACAATCATCCTTCACTCATCTGTCATTCATACTTGGCTTAAAATACCTACCTGGGTAGGTCGCCATTTCAGCTAATGTATCTAATGTATCTGCGTCTATAATGGAAAACATCACTTGTCTAGCTACAATTAACAAAATAGATGGTGCCGAACTCACCTAAAGCTGAATAAACCTTTTGTGTGTTATACATGACAACTAAGAAAACAACCTTTCTGGTACACAGCTTAGGTCGTACTGAAATAATACAAGTAGAAAAGAAGTTTGTGCTTCAATTAATTTCCTCCATATGAGCTATCATCAATAGCCCTGAACCAAAATGCCGGTTCCAGGAACGAATCACTCTCATAAGTACTTAGAGACTTGTCCTACATGCAACAAACTTAGGACAAACGTCAAACTTCTGTTAAACGTCAAACTTCTGTGGCTAAGCTCACAATGAGGCATTGACAGTTTGGGGGGAGCAAACGTGTTAAAACTTTTAAGAGCTCAGTAAAACAGGAGCTTATATTTGAAAAGCTTTATAAATATAGATCGTTGACCCTCTCTAAGCTTTTTTCATAAATTTTATAAACTGATTGTTAAGGTTTGATAGTTACTTATCCTTTTGGACCACGTTTACTCCTGGGAGCATGTGGCGAGTCATCATCTTAATTGAAGATTTGTTTGTCCTAAAACTAACTATTAACTAACTACTGGTTGGCAAGCAACAACAGCATAAATCAATGAAGTATTATCTCAGCTTGACTTTAAATTTGTTTAGGTCAGTGGTTCCCAACCTTTTGGTGCTCGCGTACCACCTATCACATTTTCAATTTTTTGGTGTACCACTGCAAGGACCCCCCTCCCCCCGGAACTACGAGGGATCCCCTCGAACAGTGTACATTGTTTCCCTTTGGTGGATTTGCTATTGCCAGCAAATTTATTTTGTTTAACTTGTCAATGTAATTTTTAGATTATATTTTACTTTTAAGGACATTTTGACAATGTTTTATTAGGACTGCTCAATTATTTTATAGTCAACATGACAAAAAATCTGAATTTGGCTAGTGCGGAAACATTTTCAGGTACATGAGAAAAAGTCATCTCTGCCTGTTATTTATTATTTTACTTATCACTCATATTTTTTATTGACAAAATTTCAAAAATAAACCTGTCCAAGTCATTCTATGTATACTGCACTTTCACCTAAGAACTTATATTTAGGCCTATTACAAAAAAATACACAACAGATCAAATTATAGAATTGGTACAAAATTATTACTGTAAAACTGGCACCATTTTTTCAGTAAAAAGAACATTTTATAATGCCAAAATGGTTGCTAAAAGAACTTATTTTAAAATAAAATTGTAAAAGTATAAGGTCTAATTTAATTTGACAACCAAATATACATGCCACACGAAAGTGCATGGTATGACAATAAACAAGAAGGCCTATATAAAAAACGTTTAATCAAATCTGTTTTAGAATAGGCTTAGTGAAAAAAATACGCAAACAAAATAAAGTTTTTCTTGTTGGATATTAAAATTTGCTGCAAGTGAAAAGTATTTAATTCTCCATGGAAGGGGCCAAATAAATATATATTTCCTACTTTTACAATATGGTTGTGAGCTACTCTCAGCTCGTGAAATACGTCTTGTCACTTCTGCTAGGTATATTTTGCGTTTGTTATTAGAATAAGTTATATTCAGGCAGGTATTGCAATCGAAAATCATTATATATGATATACTGACCTGAAAACGGATTTTGTAAAGAATAATTTTGTCCTAAAAAGAAGGTACGAAATTGGTACATTATGGCCAAAACAGATACTGAAAAAGTTAATAAACCTCTTAACATTAAGTGTGTCTTTACTGTTCGACGGAACAGTGTTTGTTCGGAAAACCTAGTACTTTATTTTTACTACTTCTTCAATCTCTTGCGTACCACCTGAAAGCCCTTCGCGTACCACCGGTTGTGAAACACTGGTTTAGGTTATTATTCCTCTTTAAGTCTTCAAGCCGAATATTTTTGGTCAGTTTGCAGATCGGGTCATTCATTTAGTTCTTGAGGCGAAAATTTATTGTAGAAATAGTATATTATTTGGAATTGAAATCCCCGTGCCCTACGCAAAAATTCCTAAAATTTTAATTTAAAAAACCCCATTTCTAGTGAATACATATATTCAAAATGTAAAGTCCATACTGAGTTTCAAGATTCTAGTTTGTTTATTTATTTATTTATTAGACGAAAAACCCATTTAAATAAGTGGAACAATGTATAGTACTTTGGGCGGCCCTCACAACGCAGGTAGCGTAAGAGGTATTTGACAAATTTATAGTATGTGGCCGTAATTCTACTAGATTTGTAATTCTATTACTTTAGTAGATAGGATCTCAACCTTTCCTACCTCTTGAAAATATTCTCATAGCCCCTCATCCATGGTTTTGAAAATGGAAATTACCGCCATTTTGAATTTTATAATAAACTCGATTTTAGCCTTTAGAGAGAGAATATTTAAAAAACCTGTCTTACACATCTACACAGCATATAAAGAATATTTGTGCACGTTTCTTGATCCAAGGCATTATAGTTTTTGAGAAACAGCGAGTGAGTTTTTTATGATCAGTGAGTGAGACAGTCAGTCAACCGTTTTAGATTTTAACATAGACGAGGTATGATACAACCTTAATAATGCAAAGAGTTAATTAATGTAGAACTAGGCATATCACTGATATTACGAGGGTCATCAAAAAAGGAACAAATGTTCTATCGCTACATCTAACCTTGTTGCCCCACCTTCGTGACTGATTGTGCAGTCTAGAGGTCCACTCCTGGTCTCAATTTGAACAAAGTCTCGTTGCTGACAAATCATGCGTTTCATTCTGAACATAGCAGTGTCCATTGAAAATCCTGCCAAGTGAATTTGGCCTGATACTTTTGCTTCATACCATTCCTTATTATTTGAAAACAATTCCCTGTCTAAAAATTGCCTTAATCATGAAAAAGAAGATAATCACTTAGGGCCATAATATAAGGGTTATACAGGATTTGTCTGAAAACATCCTACTTCAGGTGGCAAACTTTTGTGATGATGTAGCTGCAATTGGAACAGGCATCCGTGGACATGGATCAGCATGTCCTTCTGCGGTGAGATTTTTTCACGTCATATGTTTAATATGGCACGTCAAGTTATTATAGGATCTCATAATAGTCTCAAAATTACTTTTTACTCCTCTAGGCAAAAATTCAACATTGAGTGAATTTTTTAGGCTGCAGAACACTATTGAGTTTGGCTGATTCACATTTGGCGGGACTTTCAACGTGCACCGCCATTTTAAAAAGCTCTAAGAATGAAATACGTGATCGGTCGTCAACGAGACTTGGCTCAAATTGAAACCAAAAGTGGAACTTAAGTCTGCATACTCAGCCTTAGAGTTGGGGCAACAGCACTAGTTGTAGTGACAAAACGTTCTTTACTTTCTGGAAGATCCTTGTACTTTAATATTCCTACTCATTTAGCCTTTGTTGCAAGGCCCTAACAGTTTCACCGGGGAGGACAGCTGTGAGTTCCAGGTGCACGGAGGCACGGCGGTTGTGTCTGCTGTACTGAGAGCGTTGGCTGCCATTCCTGGATTGCGTCCCGCACAACCAGGTAATTTAATCTTACTGTAATTTTGTATAATATCATGAAGTCATAAAACAGGGACAGTTTTTAACACCTTGGTACTTTACCTGTGGTTAATTATTTTATTTTCATACAGGGTTACAATGCTGAGGCCAAGTACCGACTGGGGTACAATTGGCCATGGCAGTAAGTAAGTAAGAGTAAGTATAGGGTTACAATGACACCATACACAGGTGTAAACCTACACATAGGCATGTAACTAGTCAATATTACAAAAAACAATGTAGATGTAAAATAAAACAAATACATAAAAGTTCGTATTAATGAAGAGCTTCTTGCCCATGCAGTAGTGTGATTTTTCAAATGAGGCTGTCTTATGAACAGGTAGAAACATGTCATGTCTGTGTCTGGTGGGATAACATTCTGGATTTTTTTGGGGAATACTGCAGGGTTGTTTTTGACATAAATCATTAGTCACTGAATGTAAATACTTGGTAGTGGAAGGATGCCAAGTCTTGGAAGCAGTGGTTTACAGAATGATCCCTGACCCCCCCTGATGATGACCTTTCCCTCTATCAAGTGGGAAATTTTCTTTTGCATCTTAAGAACTCTGGCACTTAAGGAGACAAACCTCAGTATATTACTCCAATTATGAGGTGCGAGAACACTTATGAGTAGTACAATGTCAACAAGGCAGTACATAAAAGTCTACAGATGAAGGCTACCGGTTGACGGGTTCACTCTCTTAAATTGTCTGCAGGCAAACAAAGCCTCTATGTGATTTCTGACCCACAAAAGTTCTGTTTAACATTTATTCTTAGAGATTAGGCAAGACTCAAATGCTTTGCCAGTAAGCCAAAGCAAGATCTACCTGCCAGCTTAGTATTGTGACTTTCTTTTACAATAAACCTGATTCAGACTTCAGCACCTGAGGAAATTAAAAGAACAGTCACACTGTAAAAATAGGAAACCCTACTGATCAGTCAAGGTTTTGAAGCTACTACTGTAGGTGGCATGGTAAGATTTAAGCCCAGAACCATTTTATTTTTTAATTTTGAGACTGGTTAATTGGTTTTTATACTAATTACAAAACAGATTACCTTTAATCATATATTGCACCTCGACTATGAATTTTTAAACTTTAAATTACACCCATAATGTTGCATCTGATGATTCCAGCCCAAGTTAAAATGAAGAAGGTGTAACGTTTCCTACATAGATTTTTCTGTTTCTTTTAAGACTGGCAAATTTTATGAATCAGCAACCTTTTTGCAATAAATTCTCATTTTGCAATTTATTCTTAAAAGTATTGAAACTTCCTAATTAATGCATTATTGAACCTATAATATCTGGTTTCTGTTAGTCCGGCCACACACAGAAACGAAGAAAACATGACGTGACTAAACAAAGACACGTCTAATAACATCTTAGACGTAGGAAATAGCATGGGCGTTTGTGAGGTAGTCACAAAAGTCTTCAAATAAGACAAAAAGATGCCCTAAGGCGTTTTTGTCAGAGGCGGCTATGGATCACTGTCCGTCAGAGCCACCTGGGCATATGCGCCCAGTAATTGGTGGGAGTAACTATTGTAAACAGATTGTTTAACCAAAATAATATGATACAGTCACCCTGTATTTCATATTTTTGTGTTATCCTCAGGCAGATTTAGAAAGTTCCATTATATTATCTTCTTCCTCTGTATTTATTTCTAAACAATCCATTTCAAGTTAAGTTTTTGCACGAATATAATGAAACACAACAATCTGCCAAACTAATTAGCTGCAAGTGATAAGAAAATTTTGAGAAAATAAAAGTTTTGTTGCATAATTTTGTGCACAGGACCCATTAAACAGACAAAATGTCTTATAGCAATTTTTATCTCGTCGCATAGCCTTGTGCAGCATTCGATTTTGTGTGTGGCTGACCTTAGTGTTAGAATAGCAAAATCATAAAACTAATGAAAAATCTTAGGTGTATTGTATCTTGTACCACAGCTTACTCAGATATTGAGCTTGATCTTTCAGATATTGTTTAGGCCTACTGTCAATTATCTGGTATGGCAAATAGTGTATAAACAAATTTCTCTAAACATCATCTACATATTTTTGTTCTTAAATGACAATGAAGTTATAACTTGACACCTGTTTGAAAATGTTAACATGTCAGGCTAGTTTGACTTTGTGAATATTCTGTGGTGTCCTGATGATTTTCACTCCACTTCAATTACAGTACACCTCGATTATCCGGATTAATGTGGCGGAACACCGATCCGGATAACAAAAAATTCGGATTTTCCGAGGTCATTACAATATTGTCTAAATAACGAATGATTGGGTACCTTAGCCCCTGGTAAATTGATGCTGAAAACGGCGTGTCAAGACTGTAAAAAATTTTAGTCTTTCAAATTTTACGGGAGTTTAATTTTGAAACAAATTTAAGAAATAAACTTTAACATTATTCATTCCAATATAATGTTAATTCTTACCGCATTTACGGTTTAGGCTTTGAATAATACCCAGGTTAAATATTTAATTTATTATTACAGTAACTCTTCTTAAGAAATAACGTAAGACATCAAATGACAGCAATAAAAAAACCCGAAATATTGCCGTAGGCTTCGCCTTTGTTGAGTACTGCTAGCGCCCCAAGTAGCAATCCAGATAACTACGTTCACGAAAATGCTGTATGTACTGTTTAGACAATGAGATTCCTTCAATAAATATTGTAATTCCTAATTCATACAGTAATTTGCTTTTTACTTTTAGAAGGCACATTTCTCCTGTAATGATCTCCTGTAATGACATTTCTTCCGGCAAAAATCATGTTTTTGCTGTGATTTATATTTTTAAATTTCTCGGATGGACCGGTCCGGATAATCCGGGATCCGGATAATGTGGGGTCCGGATAATCCGAGGTGTACTGTATTTCAGATTTAAATGGTTCCTGAGGCTCTAGATATAATGTGCCAAGTGTACTAGTCTATTGTCTATTCACATAAAGAGTTAATGTAAAATTTTAAATTTTCCTTGTTTATGTTGAATAAGCTGATAAAAAAATATATAGAAATGTTGCTGAGTACACAGGTTATCTGTGCCAGGGGTATTTTAATAATACATCAATTTCTAGCCAAAGCTGTTTATTATCATTAATTTAGACACATTTGTTTATCATATGTCAGTTGATCAAATTTTCAGGCGAATTCACAAAACGAGCCTTTTACTCAAATAAAATGGACCTTACCAAGGCCGAGGGGTTGGCAGATTTGATTCATGCTGAGACGGAAGCTCAGCGTCGACAAGCTTTGCTGCAGGCTCGAGGCTCGTTGTACCAGCGCTACAATGATTGGCGGGAACAACTCAAGAGAGTGAGTGACTTAACTACAGGCTTAAAACACCTTACTTAGATATTAAGACTCGGAACAGTGTCCAGTTCCTAAAAAAATTCTGTATGGGGGTTAGGAAAAGACAAACTTCTTGCTTAGAAGGTTAAGGCTGCTTTTACGTACCTTAGCATAACACTTTAGAAAAAAAGAATTACTTTAAACGATTAACTCTCAGTATTGTCATGGCAGTTACGATTTATGGCAGTAGAAATTTTTAATTAAGAATGTGTGAAAGTGATGAGAGAAAATCCTGTTTTTTGAAACGGCATCAGCAACTACTAGCATATCAGGAAATTGAATTAATTTATAAGTCATTTACTTACACATGAATGTTAGTAGATATATATTCCTCTGCTTCGAAAATGCGAAAAGTGGAGACTCGGTAGATCATGTTGGATTGGCGACAGTGGTCGGCCTCGGGGACCGGTTTATGGGTTACGAGCTCGCGATCACTGTGACCGAGTGCATTATAGCAGTCGCCAAATACTTTGTTGCAACATGTACGTGTCCGACTGCACTTGACGCAACAGAAGTACTTGCACTACTGGCACTTGGCGCTACTGTGTGTTATTGTTGGGCGTATGTCACAGCGAAATGAGGTGACCGACTGAGGATAGGGAGTCAGGGTAAACTGCTCCCAGTGCGGTCTTGTTGGTATAAAAGCAAACATTTAATAAAGGAAGAGGACATGTGCACTCCAACCCAGTGCCAGCCTTAGCGAGTGCGAGACCCGGGGCAAGAAAACGTTTGCGAGACCCTCCCATCCCATTTAAACCCCCCCCCACACCAATCCTACCAATGCATTCTTAATTTTTAGACACATATTTAATTACATGTAAATTATGTATAAGGGCGGTATAAGTTATGGAAAACATCTTAGTCTTTTTTACAACTCCCATGAGACCAATGCACAAATTCTCAAAGAACACTAACCTTGAATACACAAACGTTTGTGTATTCATTGACACTATGCAATGGCAGAGCTAATAGTTACGCAGTTTCTAATTTCAAGAGTGAACATCATTACATTGTCTACTTCAGTGCATCCGTGACAGTTTAGAGAAAACAAAAATTCCCCACTCTTTAGACTGCAAATCTCTATTTTTTTTTTATAAATCTGCCAATTTAGTAACTGTTGAACAATATTAAATTGGGACACTTATTGATTTGAAAATTTAATTTGGAGAGTAGGGAAATTCACAGTCATTAGTTGAGAATTTTATGTTGTCTCCTCTCTCCTGAGTTGGGCGATTGTGTCTTGTGTCGTGCGCTAGCGCTACTGTGAAACATTTTGTGATTCACTGGCAATAACCTTTCCTCATAGAACGGATGAACTGAAGTAAAGGTACATTAATTCACTGCTACTTCCCTTTGGTACCTAGTGAGGACTAAATTAACTTTGAATGCTTCCAGTTGTTCACACCTTACTAATTTCTATAGGCCTCGCCCAAACCACACACCTTTATCAAATAACCTAAAAGGTGAAGATGTACAGTTTTGTCTCCTTTTTAAATTATAGTTTTTATTTTACAAGCAATCTTTCTCATGGTTTTAAAAGATATCTCTGTGTTGTTTTATTGTAGTTTTATTACTTTTCTTATCACCTGTTTTAAACCAAGGAAATCTCTTATCAGAAGCGCGAGGCCCTGGGCGGCCGCCCCTATCGCCCTCCCCTAAGGCCGGCACTGCTCCAAGCATGTCTCGGTTTGTGGTGTTGTTCAAGTTTGAAGAGGAGGTGGAAGCGACCGCAGCATTGCAGGACCTGGCAGTTACACTACCTGGTGCAGCCATCGATGTCTTTCGAGATCACCGAGGTGGTGGACAATTACACTCCAGGTTAGTGACTAAGTAAGCATAATATTCTGGGAAAATTCTGAAGAATATTCAGAATAGTTTATTCATTGGAAAATTTTTAAATTAGGCGACTTCCCTGTTTTTCCTTTAAATGCTATGTTGTTCCCGCTGGCAGCCAGATTGTCGATCTCAGCCAGTGTCAAGTTCAGGGCAAACCGCTTCAGTAAAAAAAAAATATATGTGCGGTGTCTATGTGCGATGGAGGATAACACGTGTGCCAAACTCCCGGTGAGTGTGTAGTCTTGCTGCAATGATTGGATAGCCGGAAGGGTCGACCAATTCAGTTATAGCAGCCCGTGGGGGACCCCTGCTGACTTCTAAATCGTTGAATTGTGATTTGAAGTCAGACATTGTACTGTAAAAAACCCCAATGGAGTTAGTTAATACACTTAGGTTTCATAAATAGCGTATGTGTCTTTTTGAAGAATGGCTAAAATAACACCTTGCCATGTCCTTATATGATCCTTAGCAGTTGGATAACATCTAACCAATATCGAAATATATCTGTCGATGTAGAGAATATATTTTGCATTAGGCCTATTTTTTTCTGAGTATACATGTGATGAATAAAAACAAAAAAAATGGGACAAAATAAAGGAGAATAAAAACAGTTTGCCGAGAACCAAAAGTAAGTGTAAAATACAGTAACTTGCAGGAACAACTATTAGCCTTATGCAACACAAATATATATATATATATATATATTTATTCCACACAGTCACATAATATTTCTAGATTGAGAAAATAAACATATCTTTTCTAAAACTTGTCTTATATTTTCAAACTAAAACTAGTGAATGCAACTAATGAAATTACAGGATTTAAAACCGACAAAAATTGGAACGACAATAAGTAGAGATGTGCGGATATCCGAAAACTCGGATCGGATTCGGATCGGATTGGATATCCGAATCCGATCCGAGGGTTTTATAACTATCCGGTAAGACTGACTGGATATCCGACTCTATTGGATAGACTGCATTTTTGGGGTAAATTGTAAAGAAAGATCAAATTTTCTAGTAAGGAAAGTCTTCCATACAAAAGAAGTTACTGCCGACAAAAGCACTTTAATGACAGAAAACATCGCGGAGCAAAAATGCGACGGTTGCGGTAGCGGCTAGAACAATGCCTCAACACGATGCGATTATGTAGTGGTATGCATCAAGCAATGTATTTCGGTTGCCGATATTGCGACTTGTGTTTAGATCGAGATCGTTGCATACGATCAGATTACTGCGCAATACCCGACACGATAACAAACATTTTCTTAAGATAAATTCTTGTATCGTTGCATTATATCAGTTAACAAATAGTAGTACATCCTGTAATAGTTCTGTCTCGATTAGTATCTGTTACCGACGAAACATCGATTGGTATGAGGGAGAATCGCAATCAAGACAAATCAGTGTTCGCCATTGACCGACAACTGACAGTGTCGACAGTCATCTTGAATTCCCCAAACGAAATATCCCGTAAATACCCCATAAATAAATAGTCGTGTTGATGTTTCGTACGACTATTTCAGGCCGTAATAGTATATTACGCAACTAGTGCGGGAAGTAGGTGTTTACGTGCGAGCATGATAGTTCACGCGCGACGCTTGCGGAGCGCGGGAATTTCATGCGAGCAACGTAAACACCTTCCCGGATGAGTTGCGTACGATATTTTTCGCAACACTACCAGCATCAAATATACAGGGTTAGTGAAAAATAACACGTCTATGAAAGCTTAGACTAAGATGAAAGTAAAAAGATTAAAAAAATATTAATTAAACTGTAGAGAGAAAATACGATCAAAACTATATTTATCTGTGTGGGTGAGATGAAAAAAAGCGTTATCTCTGCTGCTCAGCGACCGAGTAAGCCTTTCTAGGAATACGTCTTATCGTCACACAGACAGCAGCAATTGATTAAATAACAATGCTCTTTATTAACTTATCGCTATTAACTGTACGTAGTCGCAACCTGGGAAACCAGTTTATTTACAATTGAGATGTGGTGACTGTGTATGTTGTGTTTATGTATAATATATGTAAATTGTGTGATATACTATTTTTTTTCTTGAGTTGGCAACATTGAGCATTTACCGCACTCGTGCGGTAAATACTCAATGCAAACTCTTTACCGCACTCCAGCTGATTTGTTACCTCACTACAGCTGATATTTGCTGTACTCTTTTGTAAACGGCGACTTCCCACACTGAAACGGAAGCGGAAATCGGCTACTTACTAGTGTAGTGTTGCGAAAATATCTTAAGTGGCCTGTTGATGCGATAAAATAAAAAGCCTACAATAATTTTGGGCTGTCAAAGATTTGGCGAACCTGTTCATTCATTGTTTTGTCTTTCCATCTCACTTCATTATTGAATGTCGTTGTCTGCTTAAAAGCTGAATTAATTCAAAAACGTATTTCTTTCTATCGATAGATTACTTTATTTATCAATTAAACAATTACCTACCTAGAAATAGAAAGTTGAACGATCACAAATAAGCTTTTATTTTGCTGAAATATTAATCTTTGACTATTTAAGCGTAGTCAAAGCCGGTCGGCCGTATTTTCAATACGTGATTAAAATGGACATTCTTAGATAACACTACAATGCGACTTGACAACCTACGTCTATGAAAATAATTAGTGAGTTTGCTTGTTGTTTGTGATATAAAAAAAATAGACCTTTGTTCTAATTGAATGACCAAGCTTTAATACTGAAACTTACAACATTTTGAAACTTATCTTGAAATTGAGGTTAAGTTTACTGCTCAGACTTATTTTGTTTTTTAGCGAATTTCCCCTATAGGGAAGAAGCTATTACCGTAGGTCTCATGGTAAGACCTAAGCCCGAGACCATGATAACTTTTCGTTTTGGGGCCACCAGAAGCAAAAAACACCATTCGTTTGAATTTTTAAATATATATCTATCTATCTATATCTATCTATCTATCTATATATATATATATATATATATATGTGTGTGTGTGTGTGTGTCTGTAAGCACGATAGCGGCCGTAAATATGGTCCGATCTTAATGAAATTTGGTACAGACATGTAAAGTGGTAATCAATTGGACGAGTTCGTAAAGCAGCCTGATCGGACCATCGGAAGGGGGGTAAAGGGGGATAAACCCCCCAAAAATGTGTTTTTTGAGTTTTCTACATAGAAAAATAAAATACCCCCGTTGCAGCAGACCTGCATACTCAGCGAATTTCAAGTACATAAATAAATCATTTAAATGAAGTCTTGCATCAAGTAAAATCAATATACATTCAAAAGAAAGCGTGCAAAAATACTCTCCTAGTGGCTTTTAGGAGCAAAAGGCTATAAAAAATAATAGCCTATACTTGGCACGAAAATGCAATGTTCAAAACTTCAAAACAGCTGGCTTTTCCAATTTAATCATGTGGAGAAATGACCAGCTGATTAAGTTTGAGTAAAAAATGTCATAAACAACATCAGTAAAAATCTGTATTCACTATAGTACATTTATTTGACATATTTAGTTATCTGGCCTTTAAATAAGCCACATGTGTCTGTATCTACCATATAGCTTTGAATCAAACATCAGCTCACATGTTTTAATGTAAACAAAGCAGAAGTTTTAGATCCCAATGCTACTTAAATGGCAGTTATTTTATGTTATTTTTTGTTTTCTAGCAAACTTTAAGAAATTGCAGTACTTTACCTGAGTCCTTGATATTAAAACATTTAATTTCAGCCCTTTTCCCTCATCCTGTGACTTGCCTAATGCCCACAATTGCTATTCAGAAATAAATTATTCTCCATAAGATTAGTATGGAAAAATGCAGGTTTGCTGCCTCAGAAATTTGAAAATGAGGTATCGTGGGCTACAATCCAATGTATCTAAACTATATGAAGCCACATAACATGTTTTATCAAGATATGTCGAGGAATAAGAAAGCTATCCAATTTTATTTACCTCTCATAAGGTTAACATTGGGAAAGAGAGTACACAGGTTTGCTGCCTCAGGAATTTGATGATTTGGGTATTTTAAGCCATAATCAAGTAGATATTAACTGTATGAAGCCCCATGCCAGTTCTTATCAGGATATTTTGAGAAATAAGCAAACTACACAACTTTTTTTATTACCCATAAGGTTAACATGGAGAATGAGTATGCAGGTTTGCTGCCATGAAAATGTAAAAATAGGGTATTTTAGGCCATAATCCAGTATATTTCAACTAGATGAAGCCACGTATAAAGATTTATCAAGGTACGTTAAGAAATAAGGAAGGTATAGAATTTTTTTATTTCCCATAAGGATAACATGGGGAATGAGTATGCAGGTTTGCTGCCATAAAAATGGAAATATTGGGGATTTTAGATTAAAATGCATTAGATCTCATCTAAATGAAGCCAGAAACCAAGTTTTATTAAGATATGTTATGAAATGAGCGAGATATAGAATTTTACTTATTTCCCATAAGGTTAATATAGGGACAACGTACTGTGTTTACCACTTTCAATATCTCGGTAACCAATGGACATAGAGCAATGATTCAAAGTACTAAATTGTGTGTTTTTTCAAGCTGAATTCAATGGTGCCAAACAAAATTGGATTATTTTAATTTTCTATGTGAAAAACCCAAAAAACCCATTTATGGGGGTTTACCCCCCTTTACCCCCGCTTCCAGTAGTCCGATCGGGCTGGTTTTCGAACTCATCCGAATAATTACTACTTTACACACCTGTGCCAAATTTCATTCCGATCGGACCATTTTTGCGAGCGCTATCGTGCTTACAGACACATAGATATATATATATATATATATAAATTCAAACGAATGGTGTTTTATGCTTCTGGGGGCCCCAAAACGAAAAGTTATCATGATCTCGGGCTTAGGTCTTACCATGAGACCTACGGTAATAGCTTCTTCCCTATAGGGGAAATTCGCTAATTAATATAATTTTTTTTGGCACCATTGAATTCAGCTCAAAAAACAAACAATTAGTATCTTGACTCATTGCTCTATCTCCATTGGTTACCAAGATATTGAAAGTGGTAAACACAGTACGTTGTCCCAATGTTAACCTTATGGGGAATAAGTAAAATTCTATATCTTGCTTATTTCTCAACATATCTTAATAAAACTTGGTTTGTGGCTTCATCTAGATTAGGTCTAATGTATTATAGTCTAAAACCCCCGAAATTTCCATTCTTGTGGCAGCAAACCTGCATAATCATTCCCCATGTTATCCTTATGGGAAATAAAAAAAATTCTTTATCTTTCTTATTTTTTAACATTTCTTGATAAAACTTGGTATATGGCTTCTTCTAGTCAAGATCTACTAAATAATGAATTAAAACCAACCAGTTTTAACATACCTGTTGCAGCAAACCTGCATACTCATTCCCTATGTTATTTATTTTTTGATTAGGATTTTTGCGGACATTTGCCATCACTGATTAGTAAAAAACAAGTTTCACCTCAAAAAAACAAGTGAAACTTGTTTTTTACTAATCAGTGATGGCAAATGTCCGCAAAAATCCTAATCAAAATATAAAATCACCATCACCAACATTGAATTTCAAACAAAGAACCTATGTTATTCTTATGGAGATTACAAAAACATGTCAAATTTCGCTATGTTGCATTGAATTATGTTCTTTTGCATTTGAAATTCTCTGAGTATGCAGGTCTGCTGCAACGGGTGTATTTAGTATTATTGTAGTGAATCAAAATCTAGGTTGTCAAGCATTAATGCATAAATAAAAATGTAAAGCTTTCTTCAAATATGAGGTGATAGGTGAATCAAATTTTATATTTAATTCTCTTGTCCAGCCACTTAGGCCTAGGCTCTGATCAAATAAGGAAAAGAATAAAAAAGACAAAGGCCTAATAGTGAACAAATTTAGGTTGCATTGAAAAAGTATTTTTTAAGTTGCAAATCCTGAAATTGATTTAGGCCTAATAAGCTTATTCAATTATATACTACAGTTGGCACACGGTCATCCCGACTATTTTAAAGAACGTGTGCGAGAGAGGTGGACAATGAATGTTTAGAGAGAAATAAACGATTCCTAAATAAGCGTGTCATTGGCTGCAGCAAATTGGTTTTTTGTACCCATTTGGTTTCCTACTTAGCGATCATTTTGTTTTTTTTTCTTGTTCTTGAAGTGATTTTATTATTCGTTAGATAGCGACTCTTAAACCTCGACCGAGTTGACAGCTGTCATCAATCAAAGAAAATAAACAATACTTGTTTACTTTTGGGAAAATGATTTTTTTATTAAAACTTATGAAAACACAACTATTTCAAGTTTAAACTCTTATTTAATAACAAGTACATATAAATTCGGAGAGTTCAGTGCATATTTCCAGTTTTACAAGTGAAATGACAAAGATAAAACTTACGTAAACAAAACCTAAAACCATAACCTTATTATATTTTGACAACCAAAAATTTTACCCTGTTTTGAATATTAGTTCACTTATTTACAGCTCGTAGCAGTAGTAAAGGGGCGGGGCTTGAGTAGGAGAGTGACTTTCCCTCCTCCCCCATACCCCGATGCGTCAAAATTCTCGCGCTGGTCGGGATGACCGTGCGCCAATTGTACCTATGCTTAAGGGGAATCAATGAATTTCTAAATTCTTAACAGATATTTAGTTGAACCTTTGCATACTTTAATAATTGACATTTGGCCTATATTGGAAACAATATATAACAACAATCAACAACTCAAGCCTATCAAGGCAAACCTTACCTTACATATTAGGATAATCTGGTGGTTCCTTGCCATTAACTTAGGCTTATGAGAAAACTTAAATCTGCTCATTACGCCGTGCCGTAAATATCCGAATCCGGTATTATCCGATCCGAAACCGATCCGAACATAAGCTATCCGATCCGAATCCAATCCGATCCAAAAATTCACCATCCGCACACCTCTAACAATAAGTGACATAGAACGTTATGATAATGTAATAAAGACGTGTGTCCCCATTTTTACGATAAACAAGCATAAACATTTAGTAGGAGTACGATTCACGTATACACATGTGTAATGTAGATAATATATATTTAAATCTATATACCCCTTTAAAACCTTTAAAACATCAAGGAATCATGTAATCCAAAATCTAAGACAAATTGGAACAGAACATCTACAACGGATAAAAAATACGTACGTTAAACAAAAACTATTAGACTTACGTCTTATGTTAAAAAATTCATATAAAGAGTAGTTATTACTTTTTAGCATTGCTATGCATTTGAAATAAAATCATTACATATAATACTTTTTAACTTCAAGTATGTAGATAAGTAAGGGGTATATCGTAGTGATGCTATAAACTTATTGAACAATACTATTATTATGTATATTTACTTTCAACTATTTATATGCATAATAGAAATGCATAATAAATAATTAATATTAATATTAATTATTGCAAATAATTAATATTAATATTATTATTAATATTATTTATTAATATTATTATTAATTATTAATAATATTAATATTAATATTAATATTAATATTAATTATTATTAATATTAATATTAATTATTATTTATATTAATTATTCTATTATTGCATTAATATTATTGCAATAATAGAAATGCTGCAATGCAATAGGCTTTTGGTGTATAGTAGCATTATAAAAACCGAACACATATACTTGTTGATATCAATCATGTTCTAAAAACCTGTTTTATTTCAAGAGTAAATACAACTTATTAATCTACATAAAGACCCAGGAATGACAACAGCAAACCTTTCACAACAACAATAACAACAAAAATTAATAAAAAGAAACAAACTAAACGAACAACCATCAGGTATTGTTTAAATAAAGCGTTAAGATAGTAGTGGTAATGTTTACGCAGTATTAGTCTACTGTGGTAGGCTGTGCACAGTGTTGCCCAAGGAAGTTGTAAAATTAATTTGGTTGTTCCAGCTGGATTGTTGGCGGCAGTAATGTACTGTGAGACGACGCGGCGGTACGAGGTGTCATTGAGCAGAAAAATAAATCCGACCTCGATCGTTAGCGGCATACCAACAGCTCGCCCAAGGCTCACCTCTCCATCACCGGCGACCACACTGCCACTGCAACCGTCCACGTCACAGCTTGCGTCACTTCCGCCGCCGTCGCAGCCGACAATACCGCAGCCTACGTCACTGCCCTCGACACCGTCGCGACAAGAAATATTCAACCTAACCTCAGACAAAGACAGTCTGGATGGGTTACTAAATGAAGCACTAGCTTTAAGTAGTAACTCGTCCGGATACACATTGGTCGAGGGTGACAAATTGTTTGAACTATTTAATTAAAACAAAACAATCTACCAACAACAGTTGTTATTTTTTCTTTTCACCCTGTATACTAACTAGCAAGTTTGTAGCGGTAAAGTAGTATGTCAGTGAACAGTAGTACAGATTTTAAAAGTAGTAACAAACCCAAAAAAGTGAGTGACATTATGTCAAAGTCGTAAAAAAAAATAGTAATAGTTGTGGTAACCCTAGATGTGCAATGTGCTCTCCAAGCTCAAGAGGTGAGTGATTGCAAAGATGTAAAAAAAGTAGTAATAAAATGAGAAACTTGTAAACCCCAGCGACTTCCCCCGGTGTGCAGTGGATGTGTGCGCAAAGTAAACTGTGCTTTCCAGCTTGAACCAACAGTCTTATAAACCCGAAGAGGGTCCAGGTCAAGGATGTGTTCCACTGGCATAAAACCAGTGGAACACGACCTAACTTGCCGGTAAGTCGAGACAACCAGATCACGGTCATTAGGTTCTTTGACCCACTAATCCAAATAAAACCTAGAACGTGGTAGGTAGGTCGAGGACTGTCCAGTTAAAATCTAGAATGTGGTCAGTTGGTCGTGGTGTAGATTGTGGTTAGTTGGTCGAGGACTACTACCTGCTGTTTTAACTGCTGTTAAAACTGATAAGTTAAAATCTAGATCATGGTCAGTAGGTCGAGGACTGATGGTGACCCAGGGGATCTATGTCCAGGCCCGCAGAGAGAAATCTCGGGCCCCTGGGCAATCATTGCCGCAGGCCCACTCCACTCCCCACCCCCCAACTGATGGCCTTAAACTTATTAATAGCACTTATCACACCATCTCATATTTTAAATACACTTTTAAGTTAAGGCCATAAAGGACTTTTGTTTGCTTTTCTTTTTCAAAAGAGATCTGTTATTTAAAGGTCTCTCGCTTTTGTAATAAAAAGCTAGTTAAAGATATCTATATTTTCATACTCAAACAACTCAATCTATATTTTCATCAAAACAACGAACTGACACTAAACCAGTGTTTACACTTCGCTTCGACAGTTTCTCCCTCGCCAAAGCCCAAAATTTCCCTTTTTTCCCTCAGGCTGAAATTGTGCGTGGCGGCTACATAATCCTACGACTCGTAGCGTCACCCGTCGTGCGTCGCGGTCGGTAATAATATCACATCAGTGCCAGTGTCCCACAGCTTACGCAATAAGCCTTTAAGCTTAAGGCTTAACTTAACTTAAACTTTTGTAACAATTATCATCAATAAATCTTAAGAAGACGTTAAAATTATTTTGTTTAAAATACAACATGGATTGTTAAGTTATTGAAAAAGTACGTTCAGCAATATTTTCTATTATATTATAATGTTATAACTACATACTACATTTTTTAGAACAGGCCCGGCCCGGGCCCGGGCCCCTGGGCAATGCCCCCGCTGGCCTCCCCCTCTCGGCGGGCCTGTCAATGTCAAAGTGAAAGTATACCAAGGGCTTAGCCGTTTCACTGCAAGCTGGTTCACCCCACCAGGTCACCAGGCATAAAAGGCCTGAGGAGCTCTGAGGCCGGCACACAACGACCCGCAGAGTGTGTGTCGTTATTAACCCATAGCCATAACGCATAACCCACTAATTAGTCCCTGAGGCCGACCGCTGTCGCCATTTCAAAGGATTTAGCAAGTCTCCACTTTTGCAATTTCAAAGCGGAGAAATATATATATATCTACTAATTTGCAGTAACATTTATGAACATTACAGAGTATTATTAAACAGGGTGTAATCCTCAAAAATGTACTAAAATAAATAAATTTGTCAATGTGATAGGCAGTATATGATAGTCATGATAATGTTCCATAACTTATGATTACCATTTCATGGGCTTTTATATTTCGAAGAGATCAAACTAATCCTACATTGTCAGTTAGAAATTCATCGACAGTGTAACATTTCTTGTTGTTGAGGTAATGTCTTAAATACTTTTTAAATATTCCAGGTGTGAACAATTTCGGTGTAGTCAGCATTTTATTATAAACCCTATAAAGATGGACTTCTTTCAAAATGAGAAAGGTGGTAAATTGGATGATTAAAATAAAGTAATTATTTCTCATGACTTTTTCATATCACGAATACAGAAAAAATAAAAAATAAATAAGGATGTATAAGACATACAAGATTAAAAAGTTATTGAAATTATTATCTATAGTTTGATAGTAACAGTTCTCTATATTAATACGTGAGGGGTTTCCTTTTCACAGTCACAACTTGATAACGGCTAGATGGATTTTAACGTTTTCAATGTAAGGTATTTTAACTTAGATTTGCCAATATAGCTCAGAATTTTAAGAAAGGGCACCACTTAAGTAGTATGGGGATGAAGTTCTGAACAGTGACGTTATCCATCTACATTCGATGAAATTCAATTCTCTTTGTTTACAACTAAACTTATGAATATGATATCACAGAAAACTAAATAGGTAAAGAAATCTAACTGCCATGCAGCGGCAGTTGCGCGCAAAACAGTTAATTCGGTCGCCCTCCGCTAGGAGCGCAGGTCGCCGGGAGGGGAGGGAACGAGGAGTCGTTCTGCCGCTAACCATTACCCCACCCACTACTACTTCCCCTCTCGGCGACCTACGCTGCAGCCCCCCCCAGCGCCACCCAGCGCTAGCGACCGCATGGCTCTGCGTATTACTGGGTTTTCAGAATTTTTCAGACGGCTACGTTTTAATGCGTTAAGCAAACTAATTAAACGAATTATCACCACGCCTGCTACTTGTAGCTACTATAAATGCAAGAACAATCGGAAAAATTTTGGGTTGAGATTTTTTAAGTTTCCAAAGGATTTGGCTGATTTAGTTTTCTGTGATGATATGAAATAGTTAAAAAGATTGATCACAGATTGCAGCAGCTTTACAAAGGAAATTGCAGTACATAAGTGTTTGCAAGTGAAGCTGTAACAGAGTAATCTAGTTTTCATTAAATCCCCTTTTTTACCCCATCTAAACCCAGTTTTTATGTCTTTTAAATCTGGTCTTCAGCACAGATGGAGTTGTACTGAAAAGTTATTTGACTTGCTTTTAGGGAAAGATTCTTGGTAGTGTTTTTGTTGCTGCTTATTTATTAATAAATAATTTGGTTACAGTGCATTGCACATGTGGAAGCTTACATAGACTTTAGCGAGGATCAAAATATTGAAGATGATATTTTATTAACAACAAATAATGAGCTGAAGACACTTAAGCTACAAATTCAGGTGAATAAATTTGTATCTCACTCATAACAAATAATGGTTTCTCTTGTTTGTTCATAATTTAATATTGCAAGATCAAGCTTTGCTTGATAATTGGAAAATGCTCAATGTAGTTTTTACTCTGTGTTTTTAGCTTGTCTTTATGATCTTTTCCCACTCTGTTTGCTGAACAATATGTTGAAGGACAGCTGTTGTTTGTTTAGATTTTTATTGTTATCCTGAAACCAACATGGCAACCCATAATGCCCTATGTTAAAAATGTTCAATTTTCACATTAATTTTTCTTGAAAAATTGTTTTTTTTTTACACCAGATTTAACTATACAGTGGTGTAGTGGGACGTGAACGTGTGGTTCAAAAATCTGTGAAAATCCCTGTGCCCCATTTCGGGAAAATCTGGGGGAAGTAGCCAAATATATTAAGCGTTCCCATACAGGAAAATTTGCCAATACACCACTGCACCTATACTGCCAAACTTAAAAACAAAACCAAATCTAAATACAAAATTTTAATACAAGATTTTTTTTGATTTACGAGTTTTTGTGTGAAATGAACATCGAATGGATCCCAAATTTGTTGTTGGGGCCGTCCCTAAATTACTAACTCTCTTGGGGGAAAGATGGGGGTGATGAGGGGGGGGTTTTGGCAGTGTTTACACCGTAATAGGGGCGGGTGGGGTAGGGTTTTGTAACTAATAAACGACAACAATTAATTAATTTCCCAAATTCCAAAATTTTCAGTTTTCTCTTTAAAATAGAAGGTTTTTTTAGATCTTAAAGTTAGGATTATATTTTTCCCCGATAAGAAAGCAAAGAGCTTTGAGCCTGAATAATGTCTTGTAATTTTAGTGAATTTCCCCTACAGGGAAGGAGCTATGGAGGGAAGGTGGATACTGGATACCCCTATATTATCTACTTTTTTAAGGGGGTTATTTGCTACTTTGATATTTCACTTTTTATTTGGGATCGATGGAATCGGAACAGAGTGTCGGGAATTGATTTACAATAATCATCATTATTGGAATCAAATAAAGAGCAATCAACCCTTCCCTAGTTTATAGTCTGTTACATTCGTTTTCAGAGTTTTAAATAAATCCAATCCAGCACTTTACTTTAATTATATTATTTTGACATTACGTATCAAACCAGATATCTATATTCTATATAATTAATACGCCAACACGAAATTTGTCTTATGAACTCCTCCGTCATTTCTTAACCGATTTTGATCATTGACGGCTCATTGGAAAGAGCGTGTCGCGTAGATTTGCAAACTGGCCTTACATTTTTGAAAAAGTCCCTTGGGCTCTGCCCCATTGGCTTTTAAAGTTCCCATGTTATCCTTATGAAGAACAAAATTGTTTACATTTTGATCAGCTGGATAATTTAATTGCTGTTATTTTTTAATTTGTGTAAACATAACCCTCAAGACGGATCGTGTTAGCATGATTGTGTTTTAAATTTGTCGCCATTTGAATTATCGCTCGAGTAGCGCACGATTCCGTGCGCTCGGATCCACTAGTGTGTTTTATTTCATCAATTCTTTTGATTTGCAGTCAGTGACCACAGTCTTGAAATATTTTGAAACTGGAATAGCTTGTTATTTGAGCAGGCTCACTTGCAAGACGGGAGACGGGGAGAGAGGACGAGAGATGGAGTAAAGACTGTTATTGTTGGGGCACCAAATGTTGGCAAAAGTAGTCTTCTAAACGCATTATGTAAGTAGCTTGATATTGCCTTTGAAAGGACTATCTGTAATTATTGTAGTTACACTAACATTAGTACAATTCCCCAGGAACATATAAAAATATGGGATAAATTTTGTAGGAGGCAATAAACTACTAATTTATAATATTAATTTTTAAATGTATTTTTTCTTGCACGGTTAATTAAGTTATTTCCGAGGGTGAGTTATTTTTTCCTCTACAGTCTCCAGAGAAAGTTAACATGTGCTATATACCAAGAGGTAACTCAGTGCTGGGCAGTTTCAGGTGAGCAAAACTCTATCTAAAATTCATGTCAAAGTATTTAAATACTTATTTACTTGCTTTGATGACTGCTGTAATGTACGTGGGGTTTAGTCAAAGGGTATTCACAAACAAACCTGACGTAGCACATCTTTTCGGTACTTCAAAAAATCTCTGCCTATCTTATTTCTTTAAATCACAACAGATAGCTCTAGAACCAGTGGAACTGTACTCTTTCAATCACATTTGTGATATGTGAACTGTATAAAAATATGGTACATGTTAAAACCATTACCTACCTAATTTATGTCAAAAAACTGCTCTATATCGAAAAGGTGATTGGCTTTACCTACATCCTCCCATCACTGGACTTCATCGCACAATATTTTCAACTACAGAGGAACTTGAATGATTCGACCCTTAATAGACCAGTGAAAAATTAAAATTACTTAAGTTTGTTAAAAAGCGATAAAACACTCAACCTCAAACTTCCAATCAAAGATCTTCATTGAAAATACTTTCACAGAAACATCGTCATTCAGACAAAAAGACCTAAACTGCAGATGAAACAGGACTGAGAACTACGTGGAATGAACACCAAAAACCAGACTGGTATATGAGAGCCAAGAGTAGACTTACATTATATTATTTGAGTTACAACCCATGAGTAGTTAATGTTGATAATGGAATTGGGGGTGGATGAGAAGAGTTAAGTGCTATGACCTTGATGGTGCACAGGCCTAAGATGATCAGCCTTTTGTTACTTGATCCTTCTTGAGGTACTTTACGGATTTTATTTGTGGGGTACAGTTCGTCCGTTTTATGTTGAGCTATGGCCTACTCCGTTGTCGGAGCTGTCAAATATTGTTTATTCCTGATGATCGGGGAAAACAAACAATGTAATAAATAATCTCAACAAACATCAATTGTGTTTGTTTGCAAAGTATTGTAAAGATATAAATAGACAGCTGTTAGAAAATGTTATCATGTCAGGCTAGTACGACTCTTGGGATCAGCTGTGGTGTTTTGATTACTTTCACTCCAATACAACTGCTTGTTTCAAGTGTAAACGGTTCCCATATCTCAAGATAAATCAGACAAACTGTAATGTTGAGCAGATACAGTTAGCTTATTTCTGAGAAATAATCGTTTGAAAATATTGTGTTCTAATTGCATTTTAAACTGCAAATTTTACTCCTTTCCTCAGAAATTTCTATCCTGAAGCCCACCAACATTTGGTAATTTTGAAATAAAAATTCAAATCACTCAAGTATATATTTGAATCATCAAAGTTTTTTCCAGAGGACTTTCCAGAGCAGCTGATCCAAGAGGTTGGGGCGACAGCGTGTTCTATAATCCAGCTCTTGGAGGTTACAGATAGTGGATAGTTGTAAGCGATGGCTTGTGGGTGCAACATTCCTCGATGGTGATTAACGTGAATACTATGTTCATCCACATAATTAGACCAGTTTGTTCTTCATTGGTGAAATTGTGGTTTGAATCCCTCATAAAACTGCAGGTCCCTTAATTTCCAGTGACTGTTGGGCCATTAACAGTCTTGCCTAAGGAACATGTCGGCCTTAGTCAGTGAGTGACAAGACTGCAAGATCACACTGCAGACATCCTACACTCGCCTCTTATTCCTACTTGGCTTAAAATACCTACCAGGACCCCATTTAATAAAACTAATTATCAAAAAAATGTTCAAATTAAAGATTTTGAATCATAGAATTCCAAATTAACCGAATTCTATTGAACTTTCATTTAGTTTAAAATTTAAGTACCAGTTCCAAAAACTGGCTAGGTTAGAGTTAGAAGCTTTATAAGTTAAAACATGCTTCTAGGCCAGCGCCCGGCGGCTATAGTCAGTTCGCAGCCGGGCACGACGCGGGACGTCGTCTGCGCCACTCTGGACATCGCTGGGTTTCCCGTCGTGCTCTCCGACACGGCCGGCCTTCGGGACAAGACCGATGACCTGGTGAGGAGCCTCATCTATGTCGTTAATCATTGTTCAAATCAAAATCCAAGTGGATAAAGTGCTCACCCCATAACCTGAGGGTCGCCGATTCGACTCCTGACCAGGATCGAAACTGGGTCCAGATGCAACTTGTCATTGGGCTATGTATTGATGATGCTATCTAACAAAATGTCACTGTAAGATAGTAACACAACCTGGGTTAGGATTGGACAGTCCCCAATAAAAACGTAAAAAAATGCCAGTGGCGTAGAAACACGGACCACACAAAATTTTATCTGACATAATCAAGTTTTGATCATACTCTTTCATGAAATAGTTAGACATTTATAGTTAAATTCAATTCAAAATATCTTTATTCATATTATAGCACATATTATATATGCGCAAAAATTGTGTCAAACATAATATAGGGCCTATAGGGTAAACATATGATCATAATATTATAATGAAAACAATGTATTCACACAATGTTTCGTGGTTAAATTAATTAATAATAATACCCTCGTTGCAGCAGACCTGCATACTCAGCGAATTTCAAGTGCAAAACAACATATTTTTAATCCAACATTGCGAGATTTGACATGTTTTGGTAAGCTCCATAAGAATAACATGGGGAATGAGTATGCAGGTTTGCTGCTACAGGTATATTAAACCTGGGTGGTTTTAATTCAATATTTAGTAGATCTGAACAAGCTATTTACCAACTTTTATCAAGATATGTTGAGAAATAACCGAGATATAGAATTTTACTTATTTCCCATAAGGTTAACATTGGGACAACGTACTGTGTTTACCACTTTCAATATCTCGGTAACCAATGGACATAAAGCAGTGATTCAAAATATAAAATTGTTTGTTTTTTTGAGCTGAATTCAATGGTGATAACAAAAATTGGATTATCTCTTCGATAGAAATTTTAACGAATAGTGTTTTTGACTTATGGGGGCACCCAAACAAAAAGTTTTAGTGGTCCTGGGCTTAGGTCTTACCATGAGACCCACGGTAATAGCTTCTTTTCTATAGGGGAAATTCGCTAAAAATTCACAAATAGATGGTCTGATTATTTTCATTAGCACAGCAAGATACTAATACCAGGGCCGGCCCTAGCCATTGCGGGGCCCTGGGCCGATCTGAGTTGTGGGGCCTTTTGAAGCTGATGTGTAGGCAAGTGCGTAAAATTGCAGGCCTACAGCGCTTAGCGCTTCAGTCTAAAATCCAATGGATTTTGCTATTGTGTTGTTTACTTTTTAATAATTAAATCAAACTTATTAACTAGATAATAATAGGCTATGAATTTGAAAGTATATTTAAACATTTTCGGGCTCAATGGGCTGCCTTGTTTAATTGTGACGAAAAAAGAACAAAACAAAAGTATGGGGACCCTCATTTTCAGCCCTTGTTGCGAAATACTATTACAATATTTTGTAATATTGTACAAAAACAATATTATTGATTTCAAAATCAGTCCTATTGTGATATTTAATGGGAATTAAAGGAGACTGCTTGTTTTAATGAAAATTTGTTTATTTCAATCCAATTAATAAAATGCCTTTCAGCAAACTCGTATACGTACGAAGTTTTAAAAGATCATTCCAATAACCATGGCACGTTCAATTAACAGAATCGTTAATAATAAGTCTATCTGTAGATATATAGTCGTTCTCAATTATGTTTTATTATTTTTAAACGCCAAAAACAACTTCTGCACTTGCTACAATTAGGAACAGTTCGGAAATGGCGTATTTCCGTTAATATCAATCGAATCTTGTCATTTTTGCATATTCTTTTTCAGCTCGCTCTCTCTGACAATTTGAGACTGGTCGTGACGTATTTCCTTAAAAAATATATTTTTTGTTTTTGCGATTTTTCATTATTTTTCAACGTTTCCCAAGAATTAAAACTATCATTTCCGGTAATAGAGCACTATTTTCAACATATTGACACAATTTACTTGGTGACAATAAATTATTTAATCTATCTCATTAAGCGCAATCACGTATATTGTATCTGGATTTGACTCCATTTATTTTGAAAGAGCATTAAATTTTAAGCTTTAAAAAACTAATTCTGATCCCTTTTAGCTTCTCTAGGCCTAATCCCCGTTATGCCACGACCACGGCCTTGAAAATCTGGCAAGATTGGTAAAGTTTCAGGCCCCGACTCTGACTCAACCTACCTGATCCATTAAAGCATACGTAACAAAATTTTAATAAGAGAAAATTACTCTGGACAATCATTGTCGCTTTTGTAAAAACATTACATAGTCACGACAAAAAACACATCAGCGCGCACGTCGTACTGATAGTAAAATCAAAACATACAGATGACAACATCGCATGCAGGCGCAAACCCCTGCCGCTCAGCGCTCAGCCGCAGCAGACGACTGAAGTTGTTTTCCGAGATTTCCACAGCCCGTCGTCTACCGAAATGCTAACATAAGAAAGGACCCACCATTGCTAATCCAATTATATTCGTATATCAATATCTGAATTTGCACTTGTGTTATCAAGTTTTTAATCGCGATTTGAAACAGATAAAATACCATCCATAATTTTAATTTGAGTGTGAAGATTTTTCTTACGGGGTTCTCGAAAGCCCGGGGCCCCCAAAAGCGCGGGACCCTGGGCAGCTGCCCCGCCCGCCCCTGACTGGGGCTGGCCCAGACTAATACAGCCCCAAATCTGGCTTAATTTCAAGCTGACTTCAAATTTGGAGGCTGAAATCTGAATTGGCTCTTAATCCTCAAGAAACAGATTTTTTTCACTTTGAAGCTGCTTTACAGCCTCTCTGGGTTTGTTCGGCACAGCACCCAGTCATCTTGAACAGTAAGAGCCAATGTTTCATGTTCATCAGAATGTTTCAAGAGAATAGCTCAGATTTTAATTATTAATCTTTTTGCCTAATTGTATTACTTAGCAAATCAAAAATCTGGAAATGTTTGCATGGATAGTCTTGCATGTTATCAAAGATGTCAAGACAAACAGATGTCTCTTGATCGTATTGGCAAACAAGAGAGTTACAAGAACAACCTCTGGGGCCAAATTTGCAAGTGCACTCTCATTAAAATTATACTTTTACGGCCGTGAATCGTAAATTACCCCTCTCTGACAAATAATAAACTGCTTTGCCTCCCATCATGAGAAGACCAATATTGAAATCGGTGATTCAATAACTGAAGACCTTAAGAGTTTCTGTTTCTGTTGAACCATGCAATATGTTTCAACATTAGGTGCTAACAGATGATTAGTGGCAGTAGCAACTGAACCAAAATAACGGATGCTTGCTACAAATTTAAGGTTTTGAGCTTCTGATAATAAATACAACACAATCAAATTGTGTTTTAGTCTCAATACAATAACTATTTTTACATTGTATAAAAAATGTAAAAATAGTATTTTATGTATATTTTTTACGTATTGTATTTTTTTAATGTATTGTATGTATATTTTGTATTTATGTAAAAATAGTATTCCCCACCTGTATTTTTTAGTACAGGTGGGGGAAAAAAATTATGTGTTCCACTATGGTAAGTTGTCTCCCAAGAGAGTTGGTGACTGCCCAAGCTTGATAGTGAATAAACATTTTGTATAGTCCATCTTGGTTTTATTTATTTAAAGCTCAAATTGTATTAAGAGGTCCAAATCTCATAAATTATTAAATTTTTATTGGCTGTACAAATTTTTCTATTTTTTACTTCTCTGGTAGGCCCGCATTACACTGTTAAACATATCATTCGATATTTTATAAAAGATTGTGTTGCAGCTGATTTTCAAAATAAAAACTTGAATATTGATTGATCAAATCAAATCTCTTTAAAAAAAACTTGTATAAAATATGTCATAGTGTATTGCGGGCCTTACAAAAAAGAGGAAGTTAGAATTAGTTTGTTGTTTGTTGCAGATAGAGAGAGAAGGAATTAACAGAGCTCACCAAGAGCTAGCTGAAGCTGATTTACTGCTTGTGGTCATCGATGCAACCTATTACCAAACATGGAGTGAAAGCAATCCTGGAAGAACGTTTTTAAATTTTATGGAAATGTATTTAGAACAGTTGAAACTTAAAGATTCAGTGCTTTCTTGCAGAAACATAACAAAATTGCTGAATAATGATACACCACAAAGTGAAATGAATAATGTTTGCATTTTGGTTTTTAATAAACTGGATTTAATCCAAGATAAGAGTTTGATTTGTAAGATATGTGATGAATACCCTACATGTGTCACAGCTATTTCATGTAAAAACGATGGAAATTTGGAACCACTTTTGGACAAATTAAACGTCTGGTTAGAAGAATTGTAAGTAAGGCTTTTTGTGTCGTTATAGTACCGTCTTATATTTATTTTAGAGTATGCAGTATTTCAGCTCATGGAGAAAACCCTGACCTCTCCTCTGGGCCAATAAATATAATTATGTTGCCATTGGAAGAGGGAGTTTTCTTTGAGAGAATATTTATCCCTGCAAAATTTGAATTCCAAAACCAAATAGAATTCATTATTATTTCCAGTTGCCTTTTTTTAAATAAACAAGCCTGTGACAGAATTTTCCCAAGAAAAATTGTCTACATTAAAAAAAATTTATTATTAGCCATTAACTTAAACCAAACATTCACTAAAATTTTGGTGCTTACTCAAGGGATCAACATTGTTTTTCACTTTTCTAACTTATCTTGAATTGGGACCATTTAAATTGTTATTTGATGTGAGGGGCAACATTTGACAACATATTAAATACACGTTACAATTTTATTATTAGCAACAGTTCAGAATTTTTTTTATTGCAGGGTAGTCACAATATTTTCATTCATTATGTTGGGGTTTCAGATTCAGATATGAAACGTCTACTGCATTAGTCCTGGTAGTTCAGCTGACCTCCAATAATCTATAAAGTTTTCCCAATAACTTAAAAAAAATAATAATAATTTCAGAGCCAAGCTTGTCACTTATCAGTGTGTGGCACAGCACTAAATTCTTGGGGGCATCCCTAAATTATGTAATAATACGTACAGTGTGTTATACAATAAATAATAAATACTTTACGTAACATCCTAGAGAAATGAGCATTTAATAGGGCATAGGAACGATAGTATAACAGGTGCTGATTCTGACTTCTGTTGTTTTTCAGGTGCGGTAAACCATCAAGAGAGAATGCCTGTCTGAGTCAGGCTCGCCACCGCTACCATCTTACCGCGTGTGTGGCAGCCCTGGACAGATATCTGGCAATGTGTGGGAGTGAGAGAGAGATAGACCAAGCAGCCCAACAGCTGAGGGTGGCTGTAAGTGCTATAGGGTATATTACAGGACACGTTTCTACAGAGCAGATTCTCGATGTTATATTTAAAGACTTTTGTATAGGGAAGTAAATACTTTTTTAAATATTTTCTTACACATCATTATTTTCCTGGCTTTTTCTGATACCGACTAATAACATTAAATCTAGTTAAATTGTTTTCCATTTACTAATGATAGTAAAAAAAGACAAAAATGAATTTCCAAGTCTGGTATTTGACTTTTTTTATGAACATCTTGTTAAATTCACAGAAAGGAATTCCAAGAATAGTATTTTCATTTTATGGAGTTAAATCTGGAGTATCTAACTTAACCTGTTAAATAAATATTTATGAGATATACGGTGTCTATAAAGTTCGTCACCAAACTTCATAAATAAATAAATAAATAAATAAATAAAAATGTCTTTATTTATCCAGCGATTTTCAGTAACAACTGCTTTTCAAAATAACTTTCGTCAATCAATCTTATTCTAATCATACAAAAAAGAAACAATATTTACAGTAACAACAAACAATTAAAATCTAACATAGTAAAAAAAATAGCAGTCAAACTAATTTTCAAATAAACATTTAATATTTCTTTTAAATGTACCGACTGCGAGCTCTTTGAGGCTCGCCGGGCGTCCATTGTACAACGACGGACCGAAATAGGCAAACCTATATATTAATAAGCAAGCGGTTTTCTTTTCACAGTCAAACCTCAATAACAGGCGGATGGATCTTAACGTGTCAAATAAAAGGGATTTTTATGTACATTTGTCAATATGTCTAAAAATTGTAAAAAAGGGCGTCACTAAAGTACAGTAAAGGGCTAAAGTTTTGGATCAGTGGCCCTATCCATCGACGTTTGACTAAGTTCAGTTTACTATGTTTACAACTGAACATATGATCATGCTTTGAAATAATTCTACATGTAAATCGCAGATTGCAGCACTTATAATTTATTTTTCGAAAAGATTGGTTTTTATTTTTACAGCTGCTTTGGCTACTCGGAGACATGACAAGAAATTATTGTTTTCAACAGTTTCAGTTTGTTTATGATCATTTTTAGGTTATATTAGCCTTGATGACCACATAATGAAGTGTTGTTTTTAATTGCTTATTCAGTGCGGTTACCAGTTTATCGTTTTATAATGTAGTTTATGATATATCAATACATTTAGGCATAGTACTTTTTGTGATTTTTAACTGGAGCCAATTTATTTTTGGATTTGGTGCAGTTATAAGAAGAAGACGCACATTGACCAGTCGGAGGGATTACAAACGAAACCGCTGGTGTCACTTCCCGACGCACTTAATGGGTACAGAGCGATATCACTTGAAGGTCGTGGTGCTCCTTGTGGACGAATGAACTTAAAATTGTTTACATTGCGGCGGCTTGCATCTCAATTATGAAAATACTGGTAGAGATAATACATCATTAACTCTTTGCTGCCACAAAGGAAAGGTCCGTCTGTCTTTTCAAAATATTAAAGAAAACTCTCAATCTAATAACAGGGCTATATACTTTTAGTTTGGCCTTGGAATGTTAGATTTTAATCCAGAAACTTTTGGGATAACATTCAACAACTGGTATTGCTATAAGATTCAAGATTCAATATTCTTTATTCATTATTTTATATACAGCAATGTATACATTGAATAGTCTCAGGTACAATATACAGGTTTGTCCAATATTTACCATAAATAAAATCAAAAATTAAAAAGAAAAAATTATCTACAAAAATGAAATAATATACAATTTCTTAGCCTATGCTTGAGAAAAAACATTACATCCACTAATGACGATTTCTACTTATCTATAACCATTCTTAAATTCTTCAAAGTCATATACAACACCTTCTACCAAATATGGCTTTAATAATCGTTTAAATTTTATAAAATTTGTTTCTTTTTTTATGGAGTCCCATAAAAAAAAATTGAAAAAATGTTTACCAGCATATCGTGACTTAACAAACAATACCGCCTATCTGACAAAACCCAAACTTTTCAGGAGAGAAGAAAAACCGTTTTGGCAATACAGCCTATCTGCGGTAGATAGGCGGTATTGTAAGATAAAAAGTCAAATATTTTCGAATTAGAACATTGCGTCTACCAGCGCTATTCTTAGGGATCTCGGTGAGCTACAGCCGCCATTACCTGCAGAATAACACTGCGGTTGCTAGGATACCAAATACCCTACTCTGATTAATAAATACTTTACAGGAATTAAGAAAAACTGTTTTGGCAATACAGCCTATCTGCGGTAGATAGGCGGTATTGTAAGAAATAAAGTCAACCTATGTCAAATTAGAACATTGCTTATACCAACGCCATCCGTCGGATTTTCAGTGAACTACGGCCACCATTACGTGCAGAATAACACTGCGGTTGCTAGGATAACAAAAACTCAATTTCCCAAATTTTGTCAGATAGGCGGTATTGTTTGTTAAGAGACGATATGTAGTTTTCTTTTTAAATATTTCTAATCGATGATGTGGAAGGGGTTCAAGCTTTTTCAAGTATTGTAACTGCGAATGTGAATTGGGACAATGTCATTGTATTGATTTAAACTTTTTACATGTACTATGGTTTTATATGTATAAAGTCCAAAAACTGTAATTATTTTTAAATTTCTAAAGTGTTCTCTTGCTGATTTACGATGGTTAAGTTTTAAAATTGTTCGAATTGCTTTTTTTTAACTTTTAATATTTCCTCTAAATTACCTTTATTGGTTGTCCCATATACGCTTAACCCATATGCAATATAACTGGGAATGAGAGCAAAGTATATTGTACATAAAATTTCAGTGTTGCATAGTTTAGACATTTTTCTTATTGCATATAAACCAGAATTAGCTTTTTTTATTTTTAGAAAATGATCGACATTATGATTGTCCCAAGATAAGTTACAGTCTAGTTCAATACCCAAAAATTTTGTTTGACTAATTATTTCAACTTGTTTATTTTTCTAAATAATTTTGGGGTTGATGCAATTCCTACTTTGCTTAGTTTTGAAACAAATAGCTTTAGATTTTTCTGGGTTTATACTTAAATTATGACAATCAAAAAAATTCTCTAAGCTATCTAATTCTATTTTTGACAACATTTCTAGATCATCTTGTGTTTTGCCAGAAATTGTCAAGTTAGCGTCATCTGCAAATAGACAAAGGGTAGAAGACAGAAAGTAGTTTAAAGATTGCCCTATATTATTTAAGTAACATAAAAACAGAAGAGGCCCTAAATTTGATCCTTGTGGAACTCCAAATTTGACATTGTTTAGGGAAGATCTGAATTTGAAAATTTGATTGAAATTTGTGATTTGAGTTATTTCTACAAATTGTTTTCTAATTAAAATATAAGATTTAAACCAGTCAAGTGCTACACCTGTTATGCCCAGTTCTTGTAATTTGAAAATTAATTTTGAACGACAAACCCTGTCAAAAGCCTTTGATAAATCCATGAATATTCCCACCACTTTTTCCCCCTTATCTATTGAGTTAATTATTGAATCAACAAAGCTGACTATTGCTGTGATTGTCGATTTATTTTTTCTAAAACCATGCTGAATATGTTCTAATTTATTATTGTGTTTTTTATTGCTTAAAAAAAGCAGAGCACAGTCTTTTGCCAGTATTAAAATAGGGCCTATACATTTCATAAACAAGAGAAAAAGGGAAAATGAAGAAAACCGAACAAGTGTTCACAACAAAAAATTTTGTTTAGGGGGAACTCCTGCTGTAAATCAAATAAAATTTGAAATATTTGGTAATTTAGCAATAACCTTGTTATTAATTTTAACCGTTTGATTAAAAGGATATGCTGTTCATTCTTTAATCTTTTACAATATGATTTTGGGTTTGCTCAATTTCTAGCAACAGGTTATATAGTAGTAAACAATGTAGGAAAAATGTAATATGCAATTTGGGTGCAAAGTGACTATTTTGCACTCGCATCCGGCTTGTGCATAAACATTCCTCTCAAATGCAGAAAAGTGGTAATTTGTGAACTTGTTGCTTAAATAACTATTCACATTTTTGTGGATGAATGGCCCACACCCATCTCGTTTACGTTTCTTCATATTGTTTTTTTTTTTTTTTTTTTTTTAGAATCACTAGTGACCATTATCCTTTAATAAATCATTTATTTTATTTATATTCCCGTGTATGGACGATATTGGAAGATTGTAAGTTTATTTGTATATTTTTTTTCTAATTTGGTTTTTAAATGTTGCATGTGTTTTTGGTCTAGTCGTAATGAGAAAAGTATTTTTCATTATTATATTCAAATGTGTGTTCTGGTTCAAATTTACATTTCAAGAATAATCAATGTGTCATCAAGTTCACTAGTATAACTGATTGGATAGCAGGTGTTATACTGATCCTAGATTTAAATATTTTGCTTATTCTTAAACTTATAAATGCTTGTCTGATGTTTGCCTGTTGTTAACTTTGTTCCTTTTCTCTTCCTCTGTTGCTACATAGTATGTATTTTTTATCCTTTAAATGAGATATTATTCAATTTTCATATTTCTATGTTTGCTGAGGTACCTTTGACTTTTTCTTACCAAAATGGATGGCTTTTCTGTTGTAAATCAGAACATTAGAAGCTTGAGAAGCAATTTTGTTGATTTTATTTCTGAGTTACAATTACTAGACAAGAGGCCAGACGTAATAGTATTAACTGAAATTTGGGAAGAATTGAATGAAATAATGCATTATAAGATTGATGGTTATAACCAATTCTCAAATTGCAACAACAGTTACCGGGCAGGAGGAGTTGTAATGTATGTAAGAGATTGTCATCAATGTTCAATCTGCAGTGGCTGATGTGAGATCTGCTGACTCTCTTGTTGTTAATGTTAAAGTTTCAAGGTCTTCAATCACTTTCATTGCTATTTACAGATTGCACCATATTTCTTTCTTAGATTTTATTGAGGACTAGCAGTTCCCGTGGCTTTGCTCACGATAAAAATTATAGTCTAACCTTGATTTGATGAATGTGAAGGGGCTGAATGAAAAAACTTATATCATTATTTAATTAGAGGTCTGTTTACGTGCTATGGCGTTGGTAGGTTAAAAAAAACAGTTATAGTCGTATTACATTAGACAGTGTAGGTTTTCTTTTCTCAGCCATGACTCAAAAACGGCAGGACCGATTTTATCGTGAAATGTGTCAATTTTAAGGTATTTCTATGCATATTTGCCAACACAGCTCAAGAGTTGTCATAATTAGTACAACGAAGAGCTAAATGTTCTGAACAGTGGCGCTATCCGTCGACAGTGTTACAAACCTGAGTCAATTGGTTTACAACTTAACACATGGGCGATTTTCAATATACAGTATTTTGAAAGGTAACTACTGACTGAAGCACTTATTTTTTCCGTGAAAAGCCAGGACACCCTTGGATTAGATGAAAAAGGAATTCGCCAAACTATTGTAGGGGATAAATACATTAAGGACGCCCTAAGGCAAAAACTATAACTCCCGTTGCCTAAATGAAGACTGAGCCACATTTTATGATTAAACAGGAAAGGTCCAGAGATTGATGATGGATTACACCTTAACTAAATTTAACTTTTATATAGTGTGTATGACCTAAATAAATTGACAAAACAACCATAAAACCATAATGGAAAGAATCAAATTATAGATCAGCTGAAACAACGCAAATGTTTGTGAAGCTAATTACCCTCTGCTTGACTGAATTAAATTGGAAATGTAAACAAAAGATCATCCATTACATTTATACAAACACATTTCAATCCTTTGACTCCACCAAAAAAAACTTAAAACCCTTTCGGAGATTTTTATAATTTAAGGATTTCTATATAAATAGATCAAAGAATTAGATTAGGCTATAACGGCTCAGTCTCTCGGCGACTAAAAAAATACCATACCCCCCTCCAATATACATTGCCCCCTCTTTCAGTCTTGCGGGGAGTTAGTTTCAAGACTCAACCACAAAAGGCAGCACACACTTCAGGCTTTAAACTATAGAGGTAAAATTTAGATTAAACGCAAAATCATCATAACAGGTATTACAACTCCCGCTGGGAAGTAAAGGTAGTGCCATAAACTGAATTTAGATTAAACAGATTAGGTACTAAAACTAAACTAAATGTAACTTTTATATAGGTAGTACATACTGTATGTCCATAAAATAAATCAACAAAAGAACAATAAAACCATGATGAAAGAAATCCATTTATGATCAGCTGTGACAGTGTATGTACTGTGAAACTAACTCAGCTGGCTGATTGAATGAACATTGAAAATGTAAACAAAAGATTGTCCATAAATTTTTTAAAGACTTTGATAAGAGAAAATTTGAAAAATTCGACCTCGCCACAAACCTCTGAAAACTTTGAATTTTGTAAAATCCTTTCTTAGCGGTTGCATACGCCCTAAGAGGAACATCCACAAAATGTCAAGGTTCTAGGTCATATAGTTTGGGCTGTGTGATGATAGGTCAGTGGTATTTGACAAATATATAATAGATTTGGGACGATTCTTGCCTAGCTTTAACAGTAAGAGTATTATTTTGATAGGTGATATAAACTGTGATATTTTAACCGACACTCTTAATTCTCATAGATATCTCACTCTCTTGACAAGTTTTGGCTTTAAATCCTTAGTTAATGAACCTACAAGAATAGTGAGTGGCAGTGAGACCTGTTTAGATCATGTATTTATTCGCTCAAATTTAAGTAAAGACACCTTTTTAATAGCGATTTTTATGTAATGCACCTAAATATAACTGATCACTCTTTGGTTTTCTATGTATTTGAGCTTGTCTGTTTACAGTCTGCTGAGAACTCTGATGTTAAAATCAAAATTGATATGTAATGTTTGAATAACATGTTACATAATCAAGATTGGTCCGTAGTTTATAACAACAAATCAGTCTCGGGGGCTTTTGAAATGTTTTTAGACATTATGAGATCTACAATAAATACGAATACAAAATCACCTCAAAATTTAAGAAACTAGCTTCATGGTTGAATGACTATCTTTCTTCTAAAATCAAACATAGAAATACAGTAGAGCGCCGATTATCCGAACTAATTTGGGGACAAGGGGTGTTCGGATAACTGAATATTCGGATAATCGAACATGAAAAGACAAAATTTAAAAATTATATACTGTATGTAACGTAATTCTGACTAGTAAAAAGGCTAAAAAATGATCAAACAAAAATTATTCACATAATTTTATTATGAAATCAATCAGAACACATGGGTATAAATTTTTAGAGAACAATTTATCATACATAGGTACAGTACAATGTATACTTTTTATTTAGAGAAAAAGTCCAAAATTTGTTTTTGCTTTAGCCCTTAAACTTTTTTGGGCTTGTGAATTTGAATTGCTTGAGAATCATGTTCCAAATATGTATTGTTACGGCGTTTGGTTAACCGACGGTTCGGATGACCGACGTTCGGATAATCGGCGCTCTACTGTAGGATGTACTCTATTTTAAAGTCACAGCCTCAGAATAACAGATTGCAAAATTATTATAACCGCTATAGGAATAAATTAAAAAGTGATATTAGAAAACAAAAAGAGAAATATTTTTCGCAAAATTCGAGTCGGTATCTGGTAACGCAAAAGCGCAATGGAACCTAGTAAATGGATTGATTAATGAACCAACCAAAACAAAAAAAAAATCTCCAAAATAAATTAAGAAGGTAAAATTTTAAATCATCCAAATTAAATTGCTACTGCTTTTAATCATTTCTTTCTTAATGTTGCAGAAGATCTTAGAACGAACATCAAGAGAACAAACCTTAACTATAATGATTTTGGCATAACATTTAAAAGCAAATATATTGGCTGGTCCTTTTTCTTGACGCCTACCACTCCAGACGAAATCAGGAGTATAGTAAATAGTCTAAAAAATAATAAATCTCCAGGGTTTGACAATAGTACATCGTTTATACCTAAATCGGTCTTGGATAATGTAATAGAGGACCTTTCTTGTTAACTTTAGCCTTGAGAAAGGGGAATTCCCAACATGTCTTAAGACCGCTGTAGTTATTCCTTTGTTTAAAAAGGGCGACCCAAATTTTCTATCCAATTATAGACCTATATCTCTTCTATCTATCTTTTCAAAAATCCTTGAAAAAAAATGTTTAAAAAATTAGCTCAGTTCTTAAAAGTTAATAATTTTTTAGTGAAAATTGTGAAAATCAATTTGGCTTTATATGAAAAATCTTTCAACTGAAATAGCTCTTTTAAATTTCCTTGAAAGTCTATATGAAGGAGTGAAAAATGGTTTTATTTGTGCAGCTGTTTTCCTTGATATTACTAAGGCGTTTGATGCTGTAGACCATAAAATACTTTTGGATAAAATGTGGCTTGCTGGGATTAGGGGGTTACCATACAACTGGTTCAAAAGTTATTTAGACAATAATAGAACTCTATTGGTAAAAGTTTCAGGGGAAGAAAGTGAAAAGGGTGAAATAAAGTATGGAGTTCCTCAAGGGCCAGTTTTGGGTCCAATTCTGTTCCTTATTTATATTAACGATCTTTGCGAAGCTAAAATTAATGGTAGGGTAACTGCCTTTGCTGATGATACAGCTTTAAGCTATAAGTGTGACGATTTAAACAGCCTACACACAGAGCTGGATTTACATATGGGCTTAAAGGGCTATAGCCCAGGGCGGCAGAATTTGGAGGGCGGCAAATTTTAGAGGAAAGAAAAAATTTAAAAAGTGCAAACAAAAAAATTTATTTTGCACTGACATTAGAACTTTTAAAATATTTTTTTGTCACAAGTACTCCCGAAAACAGATCGCGGGATTCCGAGACGCGATCGAGTTTGCCCGCAAATTGTCAGCCGTCAGCTCTGGGGTAGTGGCGTTCAAAGCGGATGGCGGTATCGTTTGAAGTTGCTGCAACCGCCGGGGGGGGGGGGGGGGGGCGGCGCCGTCAGGTGAGCTAGCTGGGTTGCTACCCCTTCCCGACCAACCACGCGCCGGTCCTGTTCAGTTGAGTTCAGTCTAGTTTTAGTGCAATTTGACAAGCTTGACGTGAACGCCTCGTGTACCTTGCGGCGCTGCTAGGTACGATACTAGAAAGATTAAAAGAGACAGTGCGGTAAAGGCCCGATTACAACAGGTGGGTTGCTCGCGCGGGTGATCACGTGTTTAGTAGCGGCTTGCAGTAGCGCTGCAGAAACAACAATGTGTTAGTGTCTGTATCAGCGACGAATTTAGTGTTCGCACTAAGCGATTGGTCGCGGCTTCCTCGCAACACCTGATCGCCCGAGCGAGCAACCCGCCTAACAGGCTAACGGTACGTCCTGAGTGCACACCGGTTCCAATTCCGATTCAGTTTCAGATTATCGGCGCCTGTTTAGGCTGAATCAGACTTTTTGTAGATGGCCATAGTGGAGGCTTGAAAGGCTTCGCCGACTCGGCGAGCAGGCACTAGAGTTGCCAATGTTGTGTACATTATTTCACCATTGATTGTAAAGCTAATGTAATAAATAATTAGTTTAATAAATGTCATTAATAACTTTACACGGCATATTGGTAATTTAGGAAGCCTCAGAGGAAAAGATCGGGGAGTGGTAAAAAAAAACACTAAGCAATTAATTGTTTTATAATGGTAAACGGCAGCAAAGCAAGCTTAACAACAAATATAATTTATGCTCACAACTTCGACTTAGTCAGGATTTAATTTGTGTACTTTATCTTAATTTCTAGTCCGTGGAAATCGACAAAAAATATATTGAGATAGTGCGACGAGCAGATAAGGAAACAACAATGGATTTACAAAAAATTGGAGGCGCGTATTAGGAATATTTTAACTCTCATGTTAGCTGACTGATATAATAACCTATCATTTCAAATTTGACCTTTAGTTCCTGTGACTTAAATCAGACCATTATACTTTCTAGTAAGTTTCAATAAGCTGTTTTATTTGTAAGAAAATTCTTATTTTGTCTTATCCACTAGGCCTACAGTCATTGAACATAAAAGAAGTATTGTATGAATGATCTTGCACAAATAGGTTGTTTCACTAACCTTCAACGCCGAGCTCCAATGAAATTTCTTTCCAACATTTATCTACTGTATCTCTGTTTGAATGTTTGAATATTCTATGAGTATTTAATCCTAGATTGGTGGGTTTCTTAAAATATGAGAGATTATAGCTGGTAAATCCATTAAACTGCTGAATTAGTTAGATTTCAAAATTAAATGTTGCTACACATTAAAAATGGCGGCTGGAGCAATCGGAAACTGGAATCCGCAACCGGAATGAATAATACATTCCGGTGACAGGCACCTGCGCACAAGCTCTGCTTCCGGCTGCCACAATGGCCACTTCCGTTAAAATACAAGTGTCATTCCTGTCGCCGAAAATCTGAATCTGAGTCGGAATCGGAACCAGCGTGCACTCAGGACGTACCGTAAGGAGTGAATGAATGAGACAGACTTGCCGCGCGGCTTGCTAAAAGTCAAGGAAAGAAATCCCTCTTTTCAGCTAGCACTCTTTTGCTTTGCGGAGTCTGCCCAAAATTTCGTTTTGATGGGAATGAAATGGGCTGCAACATAAGCTGTGTGTTCGTCGGGGGGGGGGGGGGGGGGCAAAATCTGGATAGCCCGGGGGCGGTAAAATTTCCAAATCCGCCTCTGCCTACACAATAGTATCCAGGCAGACCTATGATGCTTAGAATTTTGGTTTTGCAAACATTTTCTAACCTTAAGTGACAAAACTAAATACATGATTTTTAATATTAAAAAACACATAGAGTGCAATAGGAAAGTTATATACCACAATTCTGATTGCTTCAATGGTTCTAACTGTTCAAAGTGTATTGAAATCGAGAAAGTAAATAGTATTAAAAGTACCTAGGGCTAGTAATAGACTCAAACCTTTCTTGGAAGAATCAAGTAAAAAAATTAATTGAATAATGCTATCATTACACTGATGTTATCCTCCCATTCATCATTACACTATTTGGAAAATAACAGAAAACGTTTTTATTAAAATATACCGTAGTTGATTTATTAGTATCTATGTTAAAAAATTATTTACAATTGTTTATTTCAGTTAGGGAACTGAAAAGGAATGCAATATCCTTGTGGTTAGTCAATGACTAAAGTCAATCCAAAACTTTGTCCATTATCCTCCTGTCTATCCTGTCGACAACAGAAGTGTCTTCAGCCTGGCTTTTCAATGATCGAAGCCTCGATTCCAATGACCGAACATGAGTTTTCAACCTCGTCAATTTTCTAAAAACACATTCAAGGTCCTCTTCCTTTTCTCTAACTTTTTTTTCCAATTCATCTTTATGCTCTAGTTTCACTTCCATCAAGTATGAACGCATGTGATCTTTAACATTCCCATTAGGTCTCCTGAAACAAAACAAAAAAACTAAGGGAGGTATAGCTATATATTTTTTTTATTATTTTCTGCATTTTATGGGGATTTATAACAATAAAAATAGGCCTATCTACACATAATTGGCAGCCTACTAACTGAGATGAAGAACTTAACTGAAAGGCTACCTAATGCATTTTTGGTGTCTGCTTTTCTTGGAAGCATCAAATTTGTCTGGTTGTTTTACTACCAAAATCACACCGGTATCAAAGTAATTAATGTCTATATCCGTTCTATATGACCTCAGGATTTGACCTCAGGAATTGACCACTTCTTCATCTGTGCGACTACACGTTTTTGAATATTTTGGTTTGTTTTATTGTACTTGGAGGGAAATAGAATGAGGATTCCAATTGTGTACAGTATTGTGTTGATATGTACCAGGTACTTTCGGTCAACCCTTTGCGATCAGATTGGATATTTGCCGCTGTTTCTCACCACCATTAGTGTGCAAGAAGTCAATATTTTTCCAAAGCGAGGTAGTAGTCCTATGCAATCAGATAGCCAGCAGTGTATGAGATCCAATGAACACTTGGGCGTCCAGCAGAACTGGCCGATGAGTGCCGATAACATGTTTTTGATTGTTTTTATAAATTTTGCATCATACTTGTACAGTGCTGCAAATAAAGGGGTCCCTAGTAAAACGTTCTAAGAGACAAAAATTCAAAATCTGAGATATTCAGTGAAAAGGGTTCTCTAGGACGCGCACTACACCGTGGAATATTTTGTTTTAAAGATAATTGAGTTGGCAGCACTGATTTCGTCTGTCAAAGTTGGCGTGCTTCACGGGAATGCACGGACTTTCTGGGGAATAACATCCTTTTCGCCGAAAGATGGACTCCCCGCCAGTCGTTGCGTTGTCTCCCAGCGACCAAAAGGGCGTAAATAAAAATAAAACACGTGTAGTAAATATTGGAAAGTGGAAGGACAAGACCAGGAAGGAATATAAAAAAGCTGGATTACCCTATATTTCAAAAGCTAAGAAGCCAAGGCCTGAGAAATTGCCCTCAAAAGAAGTGAGTAGAATAACATTTTAAGCACCACATCTGGATAACTGTTAGCAAAATGACGTATCACGTTATGTAAAAACATTACGTTTTTGTGCTTTTATATCGATGAAATTGTTTTATATTCAGTTTCATTTTCTATGTTGGCATTCCTACTCTCCCTGGTGTTTTCTTCCAAAACAAAAGAGCAGTGTCCCTCAGAGAACGTTTCAAACGCCAGTCATTTAGAATGTTACCCCCCAAAAAAACACGAAAATGTTTTAAAATGCTTAATGGCAAGTAAAAATTTAATATGATAAATAGTAAAACATTATGATGTTATACATAAGTTATTAAAAAATTATACATGATTGGAAGTTCTAACCTTGAACAAACCATAAACTTTAGAAGTCAACTTTCAACGCTAGATTACTTGAAACTAGGCTTTTTTCGCTTAGAACGTTTTACGAGGGACCCCTTCAAATAGTGAGAAGTTATTAAACTAAATGATTAGCAGACTTGCAACGTTATATCGTAAAAATCCCCTATGCTAAAATTGCAGGTTTTCAATGAAAACAATTCCAAGCTGCCGGGCATGAAAACAATTTCAAGCTGACAGGAGTAAGCTGCCACGATAAATGCTGAGCTTATGCAGAGTGGGGCTTGGTCAGCAGAGCTGGCCATAGGGAACCAAGACATTCAGAAATAATTCCAATTGGTTGCTGACAGCTTATTGGCCACTCTGCTGGCCTTACGGTGACAAAGGTTTAAAATCTGATTATTCAAACGATGAACAACGCATCGATGAGAATACAGGATCAAGATTAAGAAGCTATTTTTTTTTTACTGAGAGCATGAGAACAAAAATGGTAATACATATTGATTTCATGCCTGGGGACCTCTTTAACTATAGTTAAAAATAATTACCTTAGGCTTAAAATGCTTCTCTAAAAAATAAAGCATTCCCTTTTGGCGAAATGAAACACCACATAATTTTTTTTTTTTTTTAAAGTAACTTATTTCCTATCTTAACTATTACAAAAATAATAATAAATCTAAAAAATGTTATTCCAGTGCCGGTAAGAAATTTAAACATCCAATACCAATTCCTTTCTCTCCTGGCATAAGAATAAAACATTCAACACTTAGCAAGTTCAGATGATGACTAAAACTGTAATGAATGAACCCGAACTGTGAGTTACATTCCTGAGTGAAGTCAAGTTGGTTTAAATAAGGAAACAATTATACACGCAATTTTTTTTTTTATTTACTCTAGGACATCTTGGCATGTTACATTCTCACATACTGATATCCATATCATGTCATCATAGGTGGGGTATTTAAATGCCGAGAAAAAAATGGGGTATTTAAATTAATAGGAGGACCTTTTGTAATTAATAATCATTATTATAAAAAATAAAACAATTGACACTGTATTCTAAATTAATATTCTACAGTACCACATCATTTTTCGGACATTGTCCTTAATGTTCATGAATTTTCACTATTTTCTTTCTTGATATTCATACTTCTTGCTCCACTTTTAGTCCAATCAAAATAATTTTAACAAAACAAAGAAAAAATCTACATGATTACCTTTTTATGAAAAAACAGAGTTAATAATGGAACAGTCTGACAAAAAACAAATATAAATTTTAATTGAAACATATGATCAAAAATAGAAAAGGAATAGAAATTATTATATAGAAAGAAATTAGGTTAAAGAAATTAGGAAATATTATGAATTGAAAGAATTGAATATATATATATATATATATATATATATATATATAAAAATGAAAGTGGTGGGTGATAAAAGTGATGGTGCCTCTGTACGCAACATAACCGGCCCCCTTGAAGTGTCCATCACTTCAACAAGACACTAAACTGGTAAGGGACAAAGTTTGATTGCTGGTCGTATAAGAGTACCATTTTCGGTCTTGACTTTTGCGACTCGAACGATTCCATCTTTTCCAGGGAAGACCTGAATAATCCTTGCCAATGGCCATTTCATAGGGCTGGATTGTGAATTCACCAGAACAAGGTCTCCAATCTTCAAATTTCTTCCATTGTTTATCCACTTGGACCGCTGTTGAAGGGTATGAAGGTATTCGAGGTTCCATCTACGCCAAATATTTTGAAAGAACTGCTGCACCAAGTACCAATGTTTCAGTCGATTGGAAGGGATGTGAGTCAAGTCTTGTTCAGGTATTGATATTAAAGGTGCACCAATCAAAAAATGTCCTGGCGTCAAAGCAGATAGGTCGGATGGATCAGATGACAAAGGAGTCAACGGCCTGGAGTTTAACATCGCTTCGATTCGTACAGTCAATGTAATGAATTCGGGAAGAGTCAAAATAGATTCACCTAACACACGGTTTAAATGGTGTTTAGCTCCTTTGATAGCACTCTCCCATAACCCACCTTGGTGTGGGGCAGCAGGAGGATTGAAATGGAATGTTATTCCATGATTAGAAGTGAAGTGACTAATTTGATCTTGTGACTTGGGATTACGAATAGTTGAATGAACAATGTTACGAAGTAATGTATTTGCCCCAATGAAGTTCGAACCGCAGTCTGAATATATATCAGCGCACAATCCTCGTCTAGAAGTGAATCTTGTTAAAGCTGCGATGAAGGCGTCTGTAGATAAATCCGTCACTACTTCAATGTGTACAGCCTTAGTTACCATGCATATAAAAATACATATGTAAACTTTGATTTGTTTGATAAATCGTAAATTGACCACTTTGACATTGTATGGGCCACCATAATCAATTCCTGTTGACAAGAAAGGTCTTGCAGGGGTTATGCGGCAAGCGGGCAGATCTCCCATTAACGGTGTTGTGGTTCTTGGACGATGTTTGAAGCATGTTATACATTTAAATATGCGAAGACGGATCGTCTGCGAATGCTGTGTGTTGTACCAAAGCAAATATTTTAAAGCGTGCTTCTTGAAGTTCAATTGTTCCAAGATGACCAAGGCGTCGTGATGAATTGTGACAGTTATATATAAACCTTAGCACAAAAGACATTACCCAAAGTAGTTTTGACCATGAAGAATATTTGGTTAATAGGGACCATTCTTCTTGTGGGGAAGTTGTTAATACAGTGAGAGAGGTTTCTTTAAGCTCATGTGTTGCATCTAAAGTGATAGGAACAAATTTGGGTGTCGGCCATTTACAAGAAGGGAGTACAAGCCATGAAGGACCTTCCCACCAGAGTTGGTGGTTATTCAACTGTGACACCAAAAGTCCACGGGAAGCACAATCAGCGGGGTTGTCTTCTGATGAAATGTGTTTCCAAGACTCAGTTGGAACCATTTCTTGTGTCTGTGACACACGGTTTGCAATATAGTTCTTTAATCGGTATGGTGGAGTTTGAAGCCATGTTAACGCTACGGTAGAGTCAGACCACAAGTATATGTTACTTGGAGAGAATCTATTAGGAAATACAGACTTGCAATGAGATACCAGTTGTGCTAGTAAGTGCGCTGCGCATAGCTCTAACCGTGGTATGGTAACACGTTTTAGAGGGGCTACACGACTTTTAGCCATTAAGAGTTTTATCGACACATCTTGAGTACTAGATACAAACTTCAAATAAATCACTGCAGCATATCCAAGCTCTGAAGCATCGCAAAAACCGTGTAATTCTACACTGCACGAAGAGGAAAAGTTTAATGGGCGAGGTATTAAAACGTTGGTTAACCATTTGATGTTGTCGGTGAAAGAATTCCATTGTGCACGGAGAGCAAGTGGCAGTGGAGCATCCCAGGATAAACCTTTTGTCCAGAGTAATTGCATAAAGCACTTAGCGAGCATGATGAAGGGTACTAGAAATCCACATGGATCATAGATTTGTGCAATAGTGCTTAAAACACTACGTTTAGTGGGGGGTTTACCAGAATTAGGGATTTGAACATTGTAAGAAAATGCATCATTAGTGGGTGACCATTGGAGACCTAATACTTTAAAATGCGGAGTATCAGAGTTTTGAAGAAACTTAGGTGATTCAAGGTGAGTTTCTGGTAGATTACCTAACAGTTTTGGTGAGTTTGAAACCCATTTGCGAAGCTCGAAACAACCTTTGTTAAGGAGTGAAATAAGTTGTTGTTGTAGCATGATAGCTTCATCTTCGTTTTCAGCTCCTGTAATTATGTCGTCTACATAACTATGGTTCCGCAAAACACGGGCAGCATCAGGAAAGTTTTTACCCTCATCCTCAGCTAGTTGATGTAATGTCCTTATAGCAAGGTATGGAGAACTATTCATACCGTAGGTGACGGTGTTCAGCTGATAGGTAGTAGCCGTTTGATCGGGTCGATTCCGCCACAGAATCAATTGAAAATTCCTATCTTCAGGATGAACCAAAATTTGGCGGTACATTTGACGAATGTCACAACAGAATACAACATTGTGTATGCGAAACTGCATGAGCAAGTCACAAATGTTGTTTTGCAATTTGCGCCCAGTTAAAAGGATGTCATTAAGAGATTTTCCAGAGCTAGATTTGCAACTGGCATCAAAAACAGTCCTAAGTTTGGTAGTGCTACTACCCTCTTTAAGCACTCCATGATGAGGGAGGTAATAATGTGGGTTCGAGAGGTCTAAGTCATTTAATTCTGACATATGATCTAGAGAGAAGTACTCGTCCATGAAGTCATGGTACAATGAGCGAAATGCGGATTGGAATTAAATTTACGTTCCATTGCACAAAGGCGAAGTTTGGCAGCAGTTTGTGACTCACCAAGGACAGTGCCAGATTCCTTAAATGGAAGACGTACTATGTAACGTCCATTTGTGTCACGAGAATGTGTCTTAAGAAAGTGTTCATCACAAAGTTGTTCTTCGTGAGTTTTGGTCGAACATGCGGGAGGCTCTTCTTGAAGCCAAAAACGTTGAATTGAGGAATGAAGATCTGCATCACTTATTGAATGAAGGCAAACGTTAAAAGTAGCAGATGGTAAGGTAGAAGAAATCGTGGAATGAGTTGGCATACATGGTGCAGTGCCTATGAGGACATATCCAAAATGAGTGCCTAAAATGTAAGGCATATTATGACCAAGAGAAATTTGTTCTTGGGTGAACAACTGCAGGAAGAGTGAACCTCCGATGACAACGTCAATGCGGCTGGGAATATGGAAAGAAGGATCAGCAAGAGTATAGGATCTGGTTAGTTTTACCAAGTCCACTGATAGAGGTACACGAGGAAGGTCAACTGTGAGCTTGTCTAGGATTAATGAAGGTTGATTCGGGGCTATAACCTTTCCAGACAAAGTTTTGAAGTCGACAAATATCTGCCCTTTATTACCAGTAACATGATGATCAATGCCTGAGAGTTGAATATCAGATTTATGACGCCTGGCATTTAGAATGTTTGCTGCACGTTCGGTAATCAAATTGCACATGCTTCCAGAGTCAAGAAGCGCTCTAAAAACATGCGAGTTACCATCAGTGGAACTAAGCTGCACCATTAGTGTCCCTAATAATACTGTAGTATCAGTTGTTGGAGCCTGGGGATTATCTTGAGATGTTAAAACCGGTATAACAGAGTCAGACTTGAATAATGGATTATCTTTAACAGGGGATTGTTTACTAGGAGCTTGAACAAGTGGATGATTACCCTTGTTACTTGTTTCTTTGTTGAAATGTAGTAAAGTATTGTGACGCTTATTACAGATTTTACACATTGATTGTGACTGACATGACTTAGTAACATGATTTCCTAAACATGAAGCACACCTTTTGTGTTGTTTTACTAGCTGATATCGTTCTTTGGGTGTTTTGCTCTTGAAAATAGGACAAGCATAGACCTTATGAGAAGTTTGATTACACACAAAACATTGCATATTTATGCTATGATTTGTTTGAGTCTGCGGAAAGGATTGAGCGGCTACTATGTTCACAGAGTTTTTAAAAGGAAGTTTTTCACGTTTGAAAGCTTTATTTTGATTAGGAGAGTAAGTAAGTTCCTTATATTCAATACTATGGGACAAAGTTGCATCTTCAAGGTGAGTACACTCAGACGTTAAGAAATCAATGATTTGTTTGGCGGTAGGTAGGGTATGTTTGGTTAACGATGAAGTCGAACGAAAAGATTCTAATCGGGTGCGAAGTTTCACGTCCATTTTCCTTAGAAGAGTTGCTACCATCAAAGGATCCGATTGGGAGATATCACATTGAAGAGCAATCAGAGCTTGCGTGTTTTCGTTAAACGAATTAAGGAATTGTCGAACACCAGGTATATTCAAGCTAGAAATGTTAGGCAGATCTATTAAACTGTTGAGATGTATTAATTGAAGTCGACGATCATTATGGTACCTGTCCCTGAGCAAGTTGTAAGCAATCATATAGTTGGGTGCGGTTAAGTTAAGACTACGAATCAAATTGAGCGGTTCCTTTTCCAATGTACTTAAGAGATATTGAAACTTCATAACTTCCGAAAGGGAATCGTTATTATGTATTGTGGTATCATAAAGATTGATGAAGGATGTCCACGTTGCCAAGTCACCAGAAAACTTGAGAAGTTCAAACTTAGGTAACCTGACATTTGAATGCATATTAGATGTAGTGGACACATTATTTACACTGACGTTATCACCGTTACCTTGTGGCTCATTAATCGAGATCAAGGACTCGATATGGCTAGAAATGTGAACATATAATTCATTAATCTCCTCTTGGTCAGTGGACAAAGATTCTAGTGACAAAACCTCTTCGTCCCAAACATTTAATAACCTTTGAACATTTAGTTCAAAGTCATCCCTTTTTCTCTGCACCTCTTTTTTGTATGTGTTCAAGCTTTTTAGTTGTACAACAGATAAAGGATCGGTTTGAGTAACTAAATTATCTACAATCGCCTTTATATTTAATAGGCGTGTTTTAGCTAATGCAGTGAGACGTTGGTACGTCTCGACTTTGAATTCACTTCTAGGAGGTACCATAGTGGAGAGATTAGATCAAGTATTTGTATTTAGATCTAATAATATTATGCGGTTATGTACATACAGAGAGGCACAGACACAGGGAAAAATATTGATAAAATAAAGGAAATAACATGGGGAAAATTGATAAAAAGGGATAAAAAAAGGAAATTAATTCAGAAAAAATGAACTGTAAGTTCCAAAGAGCTTTGATCTATCGGCCACGGTTAGGACCAAGAAAAAATGGGGTATTTAAATGCCGAGAAAAAAATGGGGTATTTAAATTAATAGGAGGACCTTTTGTAATTAATAATCATTATTATAAAAAATAAAACAATTGACACTGTATTCTAAATTAATATTCTACAGTACCACATCATTTTTCGGACATTGTCCTTAATGTTCATGAATTTTCACTATTTTCTTTCTTGATATTCATACTTCTTGCTCCACTTTTAGTCCAATCAAAATAATTTTAACAAAACAAAGAAAAAATCTACATGATTACCTTTTTATGAAAAAACAGAGTTAATAATGGAACAGTCTGACAAAAAACAAATATAAATTTTAATTGAAACATATGATCAAAAATAGAAAAGGAATAGAAATTATTATATAGAAAGAAATTAGGTTGAAGAAATTAGGAAATATTATGAATTGAAAGAATTGAATATATATATATATATATATATAAAAATGAAAGTGGTGGGTGATAAAAGTGATGGTGCCTCTGTACGCAACAATAGGGGCTAAAAAATATTTCTACATTATATATTTCAGTAAAAGAATAATCATATTTGGTAAAAAAATTATGAATTGAAATAAGGCAGTTAACTGGTGCCAAATCTTAAGGCCCACACCATCCATAAGACTAATGTTACTTTTAGCACTGGGCTTATGGGCGGCGTGGGCCTTAAGATTTGGCGTCAGGTATACAATATTTAGAACTGCTAGTGGGAACTCTTACCTTATCCCGTGGGCTGATGTGGGCACTAGTGAAAAAAGGAGCACAAACATTACTTTTACTTTTTTAGGCGTAAAGAATTTTAACATCAAAAATGTAAAAGTTATATACTGGTACAATTTTCTTACCATCCATCTTGTCCTTCCTGAAGCATAGATTCTTCTATTAATGTCTCAAGGTGCTGTAAATTTTCTTTGACATTTTCTTCTTGAACAATTCCTTCTATTTCGGATGTCAAAGAATCTTTAAGACTAGTTTTCATTTTTTTCTGCATTTTTCCTGGTACAGATTTAGATTTCTTCATAACACTTAATTTGCTCAAGTAATTGAAGTACTGTTCTTCGCTGAAAAAGTGCATGAAAATTGTATCAACATTTTTACCACTAAGAATTTTTATTTAAACACTTGTAAAGAAACTGTGCACTAAAGAAAGTCATGTCAGATGAAAGTCTCGTTTTCCAGGGATGTTTCCGGTTGTTCCAAAAAACTCCATGAGTCCTGCTTTTATACTTTATTTGTACCAGAACTACTTTTTATAAATATTATTTGGTTTCAATAAATCTCAAATATCTACTCGATGATTCTTTCGTAGCTTTCATTCCGTACTGTCAAATTTCAAAGAAAACTTGAGTTTATAATTCTCTGACAGCATTGTCTCAGTTTCCCCCTGATTTGTTAATTTAATAAATGAAATATTAATGCACTGGAATATAAATTTTGGTTATAAAAGTAAAAAAAGGCGAAAAATAAGTTTATAAGTTTTCATAAGATCCTCATTTCAGTTTCTCATATCCAAGTGAAAATTACTGTAGCTCAATACTACCTTAATTAGGCCTACCATAGATTAAAAATTAAACTCAGAAGCAAAGTTGAGCATGGCAAATTATTTCTGCAACCAACTGTTATAAACTTAGGCCTAACCGTTTATTGGCACGATTCAACCGAAAAAAAAAAACAACAATCCCTATGGGAACCAAATGAAAACACTCAAAATCCCAAACATGAATACAAAATAACTTTTTTATGGCCCACTCGGTGAAGTCCGAGAGGATTTTGAATAGGCCTCTGTGTTGGTTGGGTTCATGACCAACTTTTTTGTGCAAAGTTTCAGCCAATCAGTTCAGTGGTTACTATTACCTAGGAGGATATACAGTACACCTCGGATTATCCAGACCCTAAATTATCCGGATCTCCCGGATTATCCGGACCGGTCTATCCTAGAAATTAAAAAGTTAAAATCATGGCAAAAACATGATTTTAGTGAGTTTACGAGTGAAATGCGCCTTCTAAAAGTAATGCAAATGTATTACCTTACTGGCATTAAAAGTTCAAGGTTTTAAAAAGAAATGTGAATAAAGCATTTATTTCGACATCCAAGTTGCATTTGAACTACTAGCTAGATTTTAATAAACTTGCCTTAACAAATTGCAAAAAAATTATTTTTTGTTGCCGTATATATATAGCCTAATATTTATTACAAATATACTGACTGAATATAGCAAAATTTAGTATTCATACGTCAAGTATCTCTTATGGAACAAGAATAAATCGTTTATTTTAATAAAAACTATAGGGTAGGTTGGGGTAATTTTGAGACATGGATTTTAAGGGTAATTTTGAGACACCCTTATAATTATCATAAAATAAATTTTTAGAAACTGTAATGAGTAAAAAAACTTTAAATCAATACTTTTAAAATACCATATTAAAATTTGAGAAGCCAACAAAAATATTTACTGTGATAAAAACATTTTCCGCCACGTCTGCAAAAATCTTGAAAAAACTTTCTTTCATGCAGATTAAACTTTCGACTTACATGTAAAAACAATCTACTTAAGGAGTTAAGTAGATGTGTTGTTATATTTGGACACAATCCATGATCAAGTTATCAAAGTTACTCATTAATATCTTTAGAACTTTTTTATTTGTAAATTTTTTTCTCCAACTATGTATTATTTTCCAAACTTGGGGTTATTTTGAGACAGTCGCTGGGGTAATTTTGAGACATGTTTAATATTAATAAACTTACATAATTTTCCAAAACAAACAAAAATAACACCAAAAACTAACACCAAAACAAACAGGTAAGCAGAAACAGAAGATTAAATAAAATTTATGTTGGAGCTGCAGTTGTTACTGCTGGCGCATAAGTAGCAAATATTGCTGAGCAGAAGTTAGGGGAAAGAAAATTGAAAGAGAAAAAAGAAAATGTTGACATTAAGAAAAAAAATAGAAAGGGAATCATAATAAAAACCATAAAAAGATACAGACTCAAGAGTTCTTTAGACGATGATCTGGAGGATAATGAACTTTATGCAAAGAGATGTCTGATAACTCTTTCATTGAAGTGTCAGATTCATCAGATGATGAAATCAAAGTAGAAGGTCCCCCTCTTTACAATATTCCATCAAACATGACAGTTAAAATTAAACCTTCAGAAAGTTCAAACAAACATAGCAAAATGCAGGTTTATGCAGTTTGTTTCAACTCGAATTTTTACATTGGACAAGATCAAAAGCTTTTTTGCATGTCAGAATAAGTGACCCCTCAAAACCTTACAGATGTAGAAATGAAGTACTTAAAATGGGTTGGAGAGGGCCTGTAAAGGAAGATTTTGGCATTGTAAAACATCCATTCATTTTTGATGGGCCCATCAAAACTCTATCTCTCCATCATTTTTGACATATCTTAGCAACGTGGACGAGAATAATACACTGCTTGCTGGAATAAATCATTTTATTGTCACTATGACACATTAACAGCACATTTCAGTAATAGCCATTTTTCCAGAAGGAAGTTGGTTCACGAACTCCACAGCCAGTATTTGTACGATAACTATAACTGATATATTATGCTATATAAAATACATCACAATTTTATAATAAGATCAATAAGAGATGCTCAAATTTTATACAACAACCTTAAAAAAATTCAGCCATGTGACATTTTCTCTGAAATTTTATCTGAAAAAGAAGAAACAAAGTGAAATAGTCATGTGTTCTTTTTAATGAGATTAGGTCAAGTTGATTGAAAAAGGTGGTTTTTATTTTTTGCATAGAGGCCATGCTTAAGTACAGTACACCTCGGATTATCCGGACCTCACATTATCCGGATCCCGGATTATCCGGACCGGTCCATCCGAGAAAATAAAAAATTAAAATCACGGCAAGGTCACGAGTGAAATGCGCCTTATAAATGTAAAATACAAATGCAATACATTACTGTAAGCACTTGAAATCACAATAACTGAAGGAGTCAGATTGCCTAAACAGTACATTACAGCATTTTTGCAATTTTTGTGGACTGATGTTGAGTTCAAAGTGAGTAGTTGAAAAAGGAAAATAGTGATTTTAATTTTAGAACAGAAACTGAATGCTGTCAAAAGACTTGACGCAAGAGAATCAGGTAAAGAATTAGCTAAGGAACTGGGTGTTGGGACAAGTACGGTAGTGACTGGAAGAAGCATAGAGCCAGTTAAGAAAATGTTATGCGCAACAAGCTTGTTTAGTTATTAATGTGAAATGAAATTAAAATGCAAATTAAGAGTAAAAAATAATAAGACATGTTTTTCGATATTAGTGGACTGTATAATGTTTTTATTTATCTTTTGTAAAAACAAATGACAAAATAAATCATATGTTAGAAATTAAATTAAAATTATAAACAGTCAAGAAAATGAAAGATATGTGTTTTTACACATTCTGGCCCCTTCAAACAATGTAAATTCAAAGTAATTCATTCCTGTCTTAATTGGGTAATGGACACAATTTCGATACACATCGTTTCACAAGTCCGTCTTTCGTTTTAATTGAAACTACGCGCACATGACCGTCTTGTCCGGGATGTACTTCTGTCACTCGACCAAGTTTCCAAGTGCAAGGAGGTAAATTTATGTCTTCGATTAACATTACATCACCAATCTTTATGTTAGGTTTTTCTGTATTCCACTTGGACATTTTTTGAAATTGGCTCAAGTATTCCTTGCTCCATCTGTTCCAGAAATGTTGCAACAATTGTTGAACATGTTGCCAACGAGAAAGTCTATTTATTTTCAAATCTGTTAGACTAGGTTCTGGTGTACTTGTGAATGAAGTTCCGATTAGGAAATGAGCTGGTGTTAAAGCAGTGAGATCATTTGGATCGCTGGATAACGCTGTTAAAGGGCGTGAATTGACACAAGCTTCTATTTGTACCAATAAAGTGTACATTTCATTGAACGTTAATTTCGTGTTTTGAACTACTCGCTTGAGGTGGTATTTCACTAATCTCACTCCAGCTTCCCATAATCCTCCAAAATTTGGCGATTGAGGTGGGATGAAACTCCAAGTAATGCCTTCTGCAGCTAGAGTTGATTTAAATTGGTCGTTGTGACATTCTGAATTCCAAAAATCTCTTAACTCTTGCAGTTCCTTGTCTGCTCCAACAAATGTTTTGGCATTATCCGAGTAAATTTTGTATGGTTTACCTCTCCGAGATACAAACCGTTTTAAGGCAGCAAGAAACGAATCTGTCGTTAAATCTTCAACTAGTTCGAGGTGAATAGCCTTGGTAGTGAAACATACAAAAAGGGAAACGTAAGCCTTTGTAACTTTAGTCCTTTTATTATTACTAGCATGAATATAGACAGGTCCAAAGTAATCTAAGCCACAATATGAGAAAGGTCTGGATGGTTGAACTCTATTTTGAGGTAATTGACCCATTAGTTGATTCGTAGCCTTAGGTTTAGCCCTGAAGCATTTTAGACATCTGTGAACTATACTTCTCACTAAACTTCTACCATTTAATGGCCAGTATGTTTCTCGAAGAGAACTGAGTAAAAGTTGAGGTCCTGCATGAAGTAACTGAACATGTAAGTCTTCAGCAATTAATCGGGTAAGCTGATGTTTATGATCTAGGACAATTGGATGTTTCATATCATCACTTAAATTTGAATGCTTCAATCGACCACCGACTCTGATCAGTCCTTGATCATCAAGGAGAGGATTTAGTTGTAAAAGTTTACTTGATTTGTTAACAGAATTGTTTTCTGTCAAAGCCTTCAATTCATGAGGAAAGGACTGAGATTGAGCTAGTTCCAGAAGAGAAAGTCTTGATTCTTTTAATTCAGAATACGAAAGGGAACCCGAAAGAGAATCTTTGGATTTTGTATTTTTGTAAAACCTTAGACATTAAGCTACAACTCTTACTAGTTTTTGCAATGATGAATATTTATTAAATATACCATGACCATGAACCTGAAATGAGACTGCTGTTACATTAGTTATCTTACGCAACTCTGGGAGTGACTTGAGAGTTGTATCAGGTTGAAAGTTTGAACCTTCCTTCCAAAATTGATGCCCCCCAGATAACCATTGTGGCCCATTCCACCAGAGGGGTGAGGATAAAAGAGGTTGAACCAGGGAACCACGATAAATTAGGTCTGCGAGATTTTCAGTTCCAATAACATGATTCCAACGTGTTATGTCTGTTAGAGATTGAATTGTTGAGATTCTGTTTGCAACAAAAGTGCTGTAGTGAGATGATGGGGAATTGATCCAAGAAAGAACAATAGTTGAATCAGAATAATAGTAAACATTGCTTGCATCAATCTTTAATGACTTGGTAAGAGATTGCATCAAATTACAAAGAAGTAAAGCACCGCAGAGTTCTAGTCTTGGAATTGAAGTCACCTTTAAAGGAGCAACACGAGACTTTGATGAAATTAATGTCACAGTTGTTTGTCCTTTTACATCTTCACACCGAAGATAAACACAAGCTCCATAAGCAGCCATTGATCCATCACAAAATCCATGAAGTTCTATAAGTGCAGGTTCATTTGAAGACAGTACATATTCTGTTTATTGAAAGTTCATTCAAATGTGTTAATGATGTATAAAAATCACACCATTGATTGCTTAAAAGTGAAGGAAGTTTGTCGTAATGTGAAATGAAATTAAAATGCAAATTAAGAGTAAAAAATAATAAGACATGTTTTTCGATATTAGTGGACTGTATAATGTTTTTATTTATCTTTTGTAAAAACAAATGACAAAATAAATCATATGTTAGAAATTAAATTAAAATTATAAACAGTCAAGAAAATGAAAGATATGTGTTTTTACACAAAGCTTGAAAGACTAACATGTTGCACAGTCTTGATATGTTTGCAGCATCAATTTAGCAGGGGCTAAGGTACGCGAACGCTATTTAGGCGGTATTGTAATGACCTCGGATTATCCGGATTTTTTGTTATCCGGATCGGTATTCCGCCACATTAATCCGGATAATCCGAGGTGTACTGTATTTCATCTTCATAGGTTGACTTAAATTGTTCATATTTACACTGATTGGTTAAATTCAAACTAAATGCAAACTGACATTAACCAAAAGAACATGAAACTAAGTTCAAGTGTCCGTTTTTTAATATTTTTTTTATTACATTGTTATCTAGACCAAAGACCTTTATTTTTCTTCATATATTTGCTAAAAAATGATCATTCATATTAAATACTAGTATTAAGAGTATGTACATAAATTCTACCTGTACAAGGGATATATAATTTTGTTTTAAAATCATTTAATTAAAGCTTGAAGGCTTTTAATTTTGATTTTACGCTGACTTGTAGCAAATAAAAATTTTATACTGTCCAATGATGCTGTCTCAAAATTTCCCCAACACTCAGAAAAAATGATGTCTTGGGTACTGGCTACAAATTGCCCCAGTCAGGAGTATTTTACCTTATGTTAAACTAATGTTAGAGTGGGTGTCTCAAAATTTCCCCAGGCTGTCTCTTAATTTCCCCATTGGCCGGGGTAATGATGATGATGAGACATGTTTATGATCCAACTAATTGATTACTGTGCATGTAACTCTAACCACATAATCCTAACATTTATGAGGTGCTATGATAAAATTTACAATAAATTTAAATCATAAATTTTTTAGATAGGCCCTATCGGGAAAGTTTGTTTTTTGTCTCAAAATTACCCCGACCCACCCCATATAATATTTTGTCCATACTGTTATTAAAGTAATCGCATTTTCATAGTTTGGAGTAGTAATTCCAGCTTTCACATTTTATAATAAATAATAATCATATAGGCATAGCCTAATATTTATAACAAAAAATTACACCATTTGAAAAAGATTTAATTTAGCCTTCTATAAAAATGCCATCGGCGAACATCATGGGTGACAAAGTTTGGCAGCAATTTTAATTCGAAGCAGCGTAGGACGCATCTCTCCCTATCTCGCCCATATCACGCAGATCCTTTTTACCAGGCTCAGCATTCCCCTCGGGTAGAGGGAAGCAGCAGCTGGCTTCATCACAGCATGCTTATTTCCATGAGTAAGGCAGAAAGCACACTGCCCCTGGGGGGGGGACAGTTAAGGCCTACTAGCCAGATGTTATTTACTGTCTAATTTCTTGTATTAGCCTTAAGGTTTATTGAAGAAATAGAGACTGAAAATCATATCCCATAACTTAAGTTAGGCCTACTTTATACATACTATTTAAATAACCAGGCACCAAGAACGCAAGTTCCTTAATGTTCTTAATCCTTGAGCGGAGGCTTTACCAGTTAAAGCAGAGGGCGCATGCGGAGTTAATTGTGTGACAATAAATCACACAAATTTAACCCATTTTACTTGTTTTAAGTATTACGACATATTGTATTTCAGTGTTGACAAATTTCATTAGGAACCACATTTCATCGCTGAAATAAGTTACAGTTAATTGTTTGACTTAATAAGTTGTTTATAGGTCCAAGCGTAATATTTCAATTGAACTTAGTAGGCCTAAATAATATTCTAGTAGGCTATACAAAACGTTTCACTGACTGTTACGGGAGAGGGCACTCCGCAATCTGACGCGGCATCACTGATTTGCAGATAATATGGCACTAAGTTTTAAGGGTGTGTGGACAGGTAGGCCTATAAATTAGCTTTAAGTGATTCCTGGTTTGAGGTGTGTAAGATTCGGAGTCGGACACGACTGCAGTCACCCATTACCCATTAAATTTGGTAAAAAAACACGTACGGAGAAAAACTCCGCACTCCGCATGCCCCCAGTAAAGGGTTATGGTAATGGATGTATTTCAACTTACTAATATAGAATACGCTAGGTTTCATATGGTGAAAATGTATTTTTCTCTATATAACCTTATATCTTATGGGCTTTAAACCAATCATAAATTACCTTACTCCAGAAGACATATCTTCGACTGCATTCTTCATATAAATAAGAAACCTGGAATATCTGTCCACCTCGCCTGAGGTAAACGAATCGTTTCCGTCATTAGGCAAAAATACAGAATCTGAAGTTGACATGTTCTGCTAGTTTTTAGCTTTCAGTAAATACTAGACACTTTTCAGTATAAACCTAGGCTAAAGAGTATCTTAATAACTTAGCTAGGCCTAATTTGTCACTCAGCTAAATGGTGTCAAGAGTTTTCCTGATTCCAACATTTCAATTGAACGGAAAAAGAGAATCCCATAATTGCTGTACCCTAAATTAAAGCATTTGTTACACAGAAACTTGGGAATGTTAAATTAAAGCATTTGTTACACAGAAACTTGGGAATGTTTTAAGTAGGCCTATGCCTAGGGCCTAGTGAACATCTTCTGGCAACCATATAAGTATAAACAATTAATTCTGGTAAAGACACTATTTTCACCAGGAATACTTATAATCTTCTTGAAAGCACTAGTTTATTCATAAACTGTTATACTTAAAACATACACACACAACCTAAGCTTTGAGTAATTCCTAAGAAATTTACTAAGTAATTATTGGCGAGAAGACAAAAATTGTAAAAAAATGAATTGAAAAATTAAATAAATAACTACGATCAACCCGCCATTTTCTGCTTTGGTTAATTTGAATTTTAATTCTCATAGACTGCTAAAGTATGTAGCGGGAAAACCAATGAGCTCTATACTACATACTGGAGTCACTACTCTTGTTTACAACTGTACGCCGCCGTGAAAGTCGTTTTTCGCTCTGTTTAGTTGGCTAAAACCACTGGAGGGCAAAAAGTTTGTTTTCCCATTAAAACCAATGTTAAAACGGTGATTTTAAAAGTAATTTTACATTTATACATTGTTTTAGACGTGGGGATTTTTCCCCACAGTGGCGATTTTCAGCTAGGAGAATTGGTCGGTGGGGAATTAGTGGGGATTTCAGCTTTGTGGGGTATTATGTGGAGATTTTTTGAATTTTGGGTAATTTTTGTTGGTTGAACTGTATAATCAGCAAAGAAAATGGGAAAAACCGCTCCGGGAATCGTGGTATTTGACTGTTTTTCCAAAATAAGCATACGCAATCGTTTATTTCATGAGTAATTAGTCATTATTTTTTATATTTGAACGTCCATTGTTGTGGATAAAAGTTTGTGCGCGAGGTTTCGTTTGGTTCCGTAGGTGCCCCTTGTAAATGAACCGCTTTGTGAAGGAATGAACTCAGTGTTTTAGAATTAATTGATTTTTAGAGTTTTATTTCTTCATTACATTGCAATTTGTTTTTTGTTTGAAATTCATTGTTGGTGATGGTGATTTTATATTTTGATTAGGATTTTGGCGGACATTTGCCATCACTGATTAGTAAAAAACAAGTTTCACCCAAGTTTCACAACAGGTGAAACTTGTTTTTTACTAATCAGTGATGGCAAATGTCCGCAAAAATCCTAATCAAAATATTGCAATTTGGTTCATTTATGCCTCAAATTAGAAAAATTGTTTTTGTAAAAGTGATTAAAGTGGGGATTTTTTGTGTTTTCCCTGTGTGGGGAAATGTGGGGAATTTTCGGTGGCACTAGTGGGGAATTAGTGAAAATCTATCTGGTCACACTGCTATGATGTTGAGTTTGAGGTAAAAAGCAATCTTAAACTTATCTTGACAATCTCACGATCTTTAATCAACTCTAGTGCCATAGTTTGTTAATTGTTTTTGTAATTAATTAGCCTAATTAAATAAATGCCTACACGACAAAGACACATGACAGATTCCTGTTCCTAAACTTACATAACCAACCAATCGAATCGTTTGCTCGCCACAGGAGAATTACCTGATTGGCTGATTTCTCTGGGCGGCAAGAAATTAATTTTCCCATAACTAATGTTAAAAGGCGAATTTTAAAGTCATTGTACACTCTTATATTATTTAATTTGACGTAATACGCAATTTTAAACTAACCTTTATAATTTTAAGACTTATTACAAGCAAATAAAAATGATTTATTTTTAAACAATTTTTACAATTTAGATTGAATGAAAACTAATTACCTGATTGGCTGATTTCTCTGGGCGGCAAGAAATTAATTTTCCCATAACTAATGTTAAAAGGCGAATTTTAAAGTCATTGTACACCCTTATATTATTTAATTTGACGTAATACGCAATTTTAAACTAACCTTTATAATTTTAAGACTTATTACAAGCAAATAAAAATGATTTATTTTTAAACAATTTTTACAATTTAGATTGAATGAAAACTAGTGGCTTGAAGGGGCTAAAAGCCCCTAATGAGAGAAAATTCAAACAATCCTTATTTATTATAGTACAAAATACCTTCATAGCAATCTGAATCTACCTTATATTGATATCTAGCCCACCAAATGGTTTTCAATCAAGTATCAGCATCACATGTTTTATGTAAACAAAGCAGACGTTTTTAGATCCCAATACTTTTTAAATGGCAGATATTTTTCGTTATTTCTCGTTTTCTGGTGAATTTCGAGCATTTTCATTATTTTTGCCGCCATCACGGAAAAGAGACCTTTAATTTGAGCCCTCTCCCATATTTTTACGACTTGCCTGAGGCCCGCAATTTTGACGCAAAGAATCGCCTTACGAAATTAAATATATGATACCCTTATTCCTTGAATGACAGGACTACCAACTTATGTAGCTTTTGCTGGAACGCGTTTTAGAGAATTTTTGGACTAGAGTAGTGACTCCAGTATGTAGTATAGAGCTCATTGGTGAAAACTTGTAGCTTCTTGTAGAGAAATCAACAAGGTGATTAAAGTATATACTGGAGGTACCGCAACGATGCCTTCATTTATGAAAAAGCGGCTCTTTCATTTCCTAGGTCCATATTCAATGGTAGTGTACAGTCAGTAGCAAATCCAATAATGCAGATCGACAGACAAAACAATCGTTTTCGCATTAACTAAATAAATACTGTATAATCAAAGTAATTTGCGTGATAAAGCTAGACATTTTTTTAAACATGTACGCCTAATTTTTATTTCCAAGAAGTCAGTACCAAAATTTCCTCGACCTAAAAAAATCCGCTCATCCCCAAGTCCCAAGTTTCAGACTTGGCTGACATGGCCTCTCGGCGGCCCTGTAGGCCAGCAGAGAATGTGGCGACTAGGTTGGCCAAAATCAAAGGTATATTTCGTGAAGAGTGAAGATATATTTTTATTTCAACGCCAGTGGCATTTTTTTAACGTTTTAGCGAATTTCCCCTATAGGGAAGAAGCTATTACCGTAGGTCTCATGGTAAGACCTAATCCCGAGACCATGATAACTTTTCTTTTTGGGGCCCCCAGAAGCAAAAAACGCTATTCGTTCAAATTTGTATATATTTAATATAGATATATATGTGTGTGTCTGTAAGCACGATAGCGCTCGCAAAAATGGTCCGATCGGAATGAAATTTGACACAGGGGTGTAAAGTAGTAATTATTCGGATGAGTTCGAAAACCAGTCCGATCGGACCACTGGAAGGGGGGGTAAAGAGGGATAAACCCCCACAAAATGGGGTTTTTTGGGGTTTTCACATAGAAAAATAAAAATAATCTAATTTTGGTTATATTAGCACCATTGAATTCGGCTCAAAAACAAACAATTTGATATCTTCAACCATTGCTCTATGCCCATTGGTTACCGAGATACTGAAAGTGGTAAACACAGTACGTTGTCCCAATGTTAACCTTATGAAAAATTATTTTATATATTATTATACATAAAATATTATCTCCGAGAATAAGTAAAATTCTATATCTCACTTATTTTTCAACATATCTTAATAAAACTTGGTTTATGGCTTCATCTAGATGAGATTTAATGTATTTTAGTCTAAAATCACAGCTATTTCCATTTTTGTGGCGGCAAACCTGCATACTCAATCCCCATGTTATCCTTATGGGCAATAAAAAAATCCATATCTTCATTTTTTCTGATCATATCTTGATAAAAATTGGTATATGGCTTCTTTTAGATAAGATCTACTAAATATTGAAATTAAACTATCTAACACGCCTGTAGCAGCAAACCTGCATACTCATTCCCCTTGTTATTCTTATAGAGATTATGAAAACATGTCATTATCTCACTACATTGGATGGAAGTATTTTTTGACATTTGAAATTCGCTGAGTTTGCAGGTCTGCTGCAACGGGGATATTTTTTGGAACATTCCAAACCCAGGTCGTGGTACTTACAGCAACCTTTATGTTATAGCCCAATGACCAATCGCAACTGGATGAGTCGGGATTATCTATTTTTCTGACCAGCTGACTGAGGAGCAGGGGTGCCGATCCCCCCCAAGAGCTATGACGCCAATCCCCCCCAAAAATTTCCAGAATCTATCAAATATCCCCCTCTCCCAGGGGTGCCGTTCCCCCCCCCAAGAGCTATGACGCTAATCCCCCCAAAAATTTCCAGAATCTATCAAATATCCCCCCCTTCGCACAACATATATTTATGACATCCTATTTAAGCAGATGACATTAAAATAATCTGGGTTAATTTAAGTTACATCACTTTCAATTTTTAAACATTTTTCCGACTAAAAGTTAATAATATTAATTACTTAAAAATTATTATTTTTATTAAACTTCGATTTTAATAGTCGTCAGATGGAACATCGTCTGGGGGAAGAAGTCAAGTGTAGCCTTTTACCATTCTTAAGCCTTGGCCCGAAACTCGAGGCATTTCGTCTTATCACAAATACTAAAATGTACACAGAAAAGAGGACATTAGGTAGCTACCTCCAAAAAAAAGTCAATATTTCCTTCTATCATAAGCTTCACTCCAACCGTTCACTAAACCATTGTCCCAATACACGACTGACGCTCTCATTTGTACTACAAGGCCATGATCTAACCCTTAATATAAACACCCATCACATGTAGGCCTTTACAGCAGGCAACTTGACAACATGTCAACATAGCAACACCCACAACAACTGACCCTGCCACTATCCACTATCCCAAGTTTTTCCCACTTACGAAAAGCACTAAAATTCTGAATTTTTGTGAGTTCATTCCACATTGCATAGCTGGTCGGTAATTTAGTGGAATAAATTAAGGAATTATTTCATCCTTTTTTGGCGAAAATATGTCATTCTGTTATGAAGCTGTTATTACTGCATTTTTTAAGTTGAAGTTTTACAATTTTTACAATCCCCTGCTCCTAAATGTATTTAAAAACTTTTTAACGCCCCCTTCGCTCCTAGGAATAAGACGTCAACGCGATATTGGGGGAAATAATTAATTTTGCTAATGGATGACCGATTAAAATTTTGCTTTATCACCATTTTTAATTTCCCCCCTTAAAATGTGATGGTTCTTTTCAAAGTCCCCCTCTAGAAATAACCTGTGAAACGTTAAGTCTATATGGAAGGGGGGACGATTCGTTTTGATATTAGTTGACTGATTGAAGTTTTAGTTGCATTACCATTTTTTCATTTCCTTCCTAAAAAGGATATGTTCATTTAAACACACCCATTCCCCCCCAAAAATAATCTTTATAACGTTAAAGCTATATTGAGGGGGATTCATTAATGTTGCTATTAGATGACCGATTGAAGACTTTGTTGTTAGGCCCTACCAGTTTTAAATTTCCCCGCTAAAAAGTAACTGTCCATTTCTACGCAACCTTCCCCCTTAAAATAATCCTTAAAACGTCAATGCTGTATCGGGGGGGAATCGTTCATTTTGCAATTAGATGAATGGATGAAGATTTTGTTGTGTTGCCACTTTTACATTTCCCCGGTTAAAAGTAGTTACTGTATACATTTCAATGCACCATCCCTCCTCAAAATAAGTTTTAAATCGTCAAAGCCATATTGGGGGGGGGGAATTATTAATTTTACTTTTTCAAGTGTAAAAGCAAATTTGCATTTCCCCCCTAAAAGTAGTTGAGTAATTTATCGATAGGAAACAGGACAGGTTGAAAGAATTAATTTGTTTGTGTTCGGTTGGAGAGAGTCTCGTGGACTGAGCCAGTTCGGCTGCTTGCGTGCCGCGGCCGCCACGGAAGAAACAAGTGTACAGGAACGGTGACGGTATACACTGGACAGTCGTGCCGTGCGGGCATGTCCATGTTGTATATCCCTATTTCGTGCATTGAAAATAAAAATTTTAATTTATATACTAATTTTAAAAGTGTAGCAATTATTTATTTTTGACGATTTATTAGTAAAATTAGAAGTGGTACGTTTTACCTGTACAGAAAACAAAACAAAAAAATCCCCCCCAAAAAATTCTATGACGCCATTGGCGTCATAATCCCCCCCTGTAGGCACCCCTGCTGAGGAGAAAACTCGACTGACTGAGTGTTTCCGGTCGAATGATCAACTTCAAAATTTGTTTTTTTATGCTACCAACTATCCAACACAATAATAAAAATCACTATCCCCTAATGGGGTAGTTCGCAGAAAACATCCTTACAAAATTCGACTGACTGCGGGTGCTAATGGGTTCTGTATACATTGCTGGGTACTTTCGGTTGACCGACTGGCATAAAATTTTGTAGTTTTATGCTACCGACTATCCCACACAATAACAAAAGCAACCACTCGCCTATGTAAAATGTAAGGGCTATTTTGGATAAAACACCCAGTTGACTTTTATGCCCTTTTAGCAATTCGGGAGTTGTTTGTTTATTATTGAGAGGAATGGTCGGTAGTATAAAAACAAGAAATTTGAAGGTAGTCGGTCAACCGGAAGTACCCAGTCAGTCGAGTTTACTCCTCAGTCAGCTGGTCAGCAAAATAGATCGAACCGGCGACCCTCAGGTCATAGGTGAGCGCTTTATCCACTAGGCTATCCAATCACTTTTGTGGTTTGTGGGCACATAACTGATGACTGCGATAAGGTTTTGAATCAGATGCTTATAGCACCACCGGCACGATAAGCTCGATTCAGTTGTAAAACCAGTTGCTCTCTTCAATAAAGTCCTCATTGGAAGGTAGCAAACAAAAATGCCTACACATGGCCGAAAGTTCATAAGGCAATAATATAATAAGATATAATGATATCATAAATACATGCTTTATATTACTTTATGCAACTCTAATATATATAACTTTTTCAATAAACCCGTATAACACGTCTTTGCGCGGGAACAGGTTGCTCTCTTTAACGGTCTCTGATCTTTTTAATTGCATTTTCATTTCAGTTTTGAATTTGTTGCTGTGCTCCTTCTGGAAGGTTTTTGTGTATTGTATTTAGCAATTTTTTATCGTTTACTGCTTGATTGGTAAAATTCAGCCTGTGTTTTCTGTGAAGTAGGTCTATTTGACTTTTATTTCGAAAAAGTGTGACGAAAATGTCTTCTGCAGCCAAAAACATCTACTACTCCGATAAGTACACCGATGACCAATATGAATACAGGTTAGTGAGAAAAGCATGTTGGTTTTTTTTAATATTAAGATACATAATTATATTACGATCAACCCTTGTTGGAAAATAAGATGAATCAAAGCCTAGGCATACACAATCATAGGCCTTGTTCATATCTCTCAAAGTTCTCTGATTAAAAACCTTTTACTTTAAAGAAGAGGAATTTGTCTACTATATTATTCCATATCAAGTTGATTTCCAATTATGAAGAACTTTTATCCAGTACACCTTGGATTTTATGGATCAATGTGGCGGACTACCGACTCGGATATCAAAGTTTTCGGATAATCCGAGATAGTTGTAATGTTATCAATCCACCTCTACCGTTCACTTGTTATAGGTTGGTAGATTACTCTGACTCAACAGTGACTGCGGCTGAACATGCCCTATGTCAGTTGACAAAGCTTTCACAACTAAAATAAAATAATCAATGGACAGTAACAAACTAGGAAGCCTATCCGTAAAATTGCGTGGGTTATGCATTTGTTGATCTCTAAGTTACTAGTGCTCTTAGCGTCAGATCAAATCAGTCATACACAAAAATGGTGTGTGATGTACAGGTAATGCGGCAGCTTCAATTTTTTTGATACTAAATGTAAACAGTAATTCCAGTCACGGCTTACTTTTGGAAGTACTCTTCACACGTAAAACTCGCTAAAATCACTTTAAACTGTGATTTTAACCTACTTATTCCACAGATAGGCCAATCTGGATAATCCAGGGTCTAGATAATGTGAGTCTGGATAATCCGAGGTTTTCTAGGCTATTTTCCAATATATAAATTAGGGGTTTAATTATATTCTGAGGTTGTTAGATTGATTAAGCAGTAACTTATCTGTGATGCTACAGTCCTTGGGACTCTTATTTATTGGAGATATACAATAGAATTTTAATTGATCTCGTGGAAAAACCTCCCCGCAGAAAATATTTTAAAGCGAGGGGCTAAAGGCTCAGGTACTGTAAACTGATGATTATTCTTTTTAACAAATCTTTGGACATAACTTATGGTAAGACTTCCAGTGTGACTCATTTTCTAGATAGCAATCATAAAATTTAATTGAAAACTGTCAACCCCTTGAAAACATGTACCGTAATTAAACTTAAAACTGAAGTGCTATAAGGTCCATGTTTACGGTCCAGAACCATTAGCTTTATTTTTTTCAACTCTTGGACTCTGCTTACATTGAAAATAAAATGTACCTAATTGAAAACTGTAAACCCCTTGAAAACAAGTAATTAAACTAATAACTAAGTGCCATAAGGTCCATGTAAGACGGTCCATGTATATGGTCCAGAACCATTAGCTTTATTTTTTTTAACTCTTGGACTATGTTTACATTGAAATTATTAACTAAGTTAGCCTAAATTATGGACTACCGGTATAAGTGTTGAAAATATAAGTTTTAATTCAAAGATTTTTCCTTTTTATATGGAGGAGTAAAGTAGCCTATTATCTCCCAAGCAGCCTAACATTTTATATTTACTTTTTTAATTTATTGGGCACTAAGTTATGTATTAGTTAATTTAATTAAATCCTAATAAACTTTTTTTTCTCTAGACATGTCGTGCTTCCGAAGGAGATGGTGAAGCTTGTTCCAAAAACCCACTTGATGACAGAAGATGAGTGGCGGAGCATCGGAGTGCAACAAAGCAAAGGCTGGATCCACTACATGACCCACCAACCAGGTGAGCTGAAGTTCTGACAACCTCTTAGCCTAGCAGGGTTAAGGTTGGATCAAGGCCACACTACACTACAGGCCGGAGTCCTTTTTTGGTGACGTCACATTATCAGACGGAATCGCAGACGCTTTTATAATGTACTCTTATGGCGATTCACTGTCGCACTCTTAAAACTATCGTGCCCTAAGTAATTCGTTTCAGTTTTCGTTTAGAAACCATTATTTTTTCGAATCTGCATTAATTAATGAATAACCAAATGCGGTCGAAAACATTTTTAAAGAAAACATGACTTTATTTTATAATCTTAAAAACCGGTAAGCATTACACGCAAGTAATTTGTTTACTTTTCATCAGATGATTTATTGGAAATTTGACAGTTTTGTTTCTTATTGTTTACATTTCCATGTTCTAATGTCATAATTTTTTGGTAAATGTTTACGTTTTTCGTATGATTTTAGTTGTTATTTCCAACACAGCGCTAGTAGTTCGGCCGGTGTAGTGACGTGGCATCAGGGAGGAGGGGGGGAGACTCCGGCCTGTAGTGTAGTGTGGCCTTGGTTGGATCCACTACAGAACCTACTTCAAACAGGCCTTAGGGTCAGGGGCCTTAGTTACAATTTTGACAACCTATTAGCCTGGCAAAGCAAAGGCTGGATCCTCTATGTGACCCACCGACCAGGTGAGTTAAATTTCTGACAACCTAGAAGTTGGGCAGAAGAAAGGCTCAACCGCTGTAGTGAGCTCACGAGTATAAGGCGATGCAACTTATAGAGCAGTTTCCCCCTGTTACTCATTTATGATACATTTCCTAAAACATTCACCCTTATTCCCATGGCCATGAGGAATCTAGTTAATAGTTAAATTAAATTATTGACCACTATCAGATGCTAACAAACAGTTGGTAGTTTTTACGAAATATATTGTAAAACTTGAGTTGTGTGTTGATTCCGACGCCTTTATCAGTCGGTTTTTGTTGTTTTAATGAACTAAAACTGTGTTGAAGCAAGTTTTATTGAAATTTAATAACGTCCAGGCCTAATGGATCGATCATGTTTCCTACCAGCCCGAGGATGATGCAACTCAGTATCGAAACCTAGGTTGCTATTTATGGCCTTCAATGAACTGGATCATGTAAAATAACAGTAAACCAACATTAAAATTTAAATAATCAATTTTTGATTGCACCATTTAATTCAACTTGGAAAAACAAACAATTAAATATTTTGAATCAAACTCTATGTCGGTTATTGAATGCAGTAATTACAGTACATTGATCCTTTATATTAAATCTTATGGGAAAGGAATCAAATTGCTAAAAATTTCATACACCCCTAATGTTTGGTTGAAATATGCTTATAAGCATTTTAAATTTTGTGAGGATGCAGGTCTGTTGCAATGGGGAAATTTTTTGCAATTTTGATAGGCTAGTTTTTTTTTGGTTTCCATGGGAGCTATTTTTTGTGCCTAGAACAGTTACGTTACAACAGCTACTTTCAACTAAATAACAGATTTTTCTTTTGTATGTATTGATGGTTTTGTATTCAGTTTAAACAACGAATATGGCAATACGTTCTGTTGCTACAATGTTAAAAAATTTCACTATCCCATTAACCCTTTTAGTGCCGGAACAAAAAGTAAAAATTGTTGCATAAAGTGCCGCGCCATTTTTCACTGTTACCTGCATAAAGTGCCGTGGCTTTTTTGACAAATTTGTAAGCGTTCAGAAAAAAATTTCACCAAAAATGTATTTATTAATATATTTTAATGATTTTTTTTTACTTTTCAGCTGAATATCTGTGCTTTTTGAAAGTGACAACATAAAGAGAAAATAAAATTTTTTTGGTAGACATATATAAAAATAAATATAAAAAGAATTTTACCTAACATTTTTTTTCCTGTGTAACCTACAAAATCTAGGTTATATTTTATAGTTGGGTAATTTCCAATATTTTTATGTAAAAGTACATTTAAAAATAAATAAAAACCATATATAAAACATCAATTTACTCCCATGGGTTATGAATAAAAAAAACAAAAACCAAAACCTTACATTTCGGCCTTACTAACCTAACCTAACCTAACCTTCGGATTGCATAAGTTGGTGGTAGAGTATCGGCACTTGTACCGTAGCCTAAATGGCCGAAACTAGTATCCACTTCAATACTGTCTATTCCTTGATAGGCAATTCCTTCATTTATTGCTACATTACCAAGATTAATTTGGGATCCATCGACCGATGCACTGAGGAATGAGTTGTCGATGGACGAACAACTAGGCCTAGCTTCCAACAATTTTCGTATTCCAGATTCATTCATATTACTGTCAAAACGCACAAAACACATCTTTAAAGTAGCTATAACAATTAAGTTGTAATAAAATTTCAATAACTGTAACCACAACAACCCGAATACAATTACAACACCGGCACAATAATTGCGAGGTTATATGAAACTGACGACAACTGACTGCAATTTCAGAATGATGTTTTAGCTGGTGCTAATAAAGACAGGACAGGAGAAAAGTCATATGAAATGAAAGACTGGTTAGTAGAGAGGCGTTCGGCACGATTTGCAGCCATTAAAGTAAGAAATAAATATTATATGTATAAAAATGTAGAGTGGTCCGCTACAGTCCCGCGGTAAATTAGTGACCGAAATGTGGTGGCCCGCTCCGGTCCCACCGGCACATTAATAACATAAAACGAATGGCCCGCTCCGGGCCCTACGGCACTAAAAGGGTTAATTAAGTGTGATCTTAATTTAGAATTACTTAAATTTAGATAAAAACGTGTTAATGGAAAGGTGGCAGTTTTTTTCTTGTAGCCTAGTATATTTCTCGATAAAAACATTAAGACAACTTGTTAATTTAACTCTCAGTACTTGATCAAAAGTAATTTTTCTTTTCAGAACCCCATATTGGTTCTGGAGCCCCAGAACCCCACATTGTTTGGTTTCCATGGGAGCTATTTTTTGTGCCAAGAACAGTTATGTTACAAAGGCTACTTTCAACTAAATAACAGATTTTTCTTTTGTATGTATTGATGGTTTTGTATTCACTTTAAACAACGAATATGGCAATTCGTTTTGTTGCTACAATGTTAAAAAATTTCACTATCCCATTAAATAAGTGTGATCTTAATTTAGAATTACTTAAATTTAGATAAAAACGTGTAAATGGAAAGGTGGCAGTTTTTTTCTTGTAGCCTAGTATATTTCTTGATAAAAACATTAAGACAACTTGTTAATTTAACTCTCGGTACTTGATCAAAAGTAATTTTTCTTTTCAGAACCCCATATTTTGCTGTTCAAGAGGCCACTTCCCAAGGAAAATCAGAACTGAATCTCACTTACCTTCCCAGTGTTTTTCTGTATATAACCCAACAATGACAGTAGGATTGCAGTGATGTTTCTTCCAAAATGGCAATCTTTTCCTTTGGAATTTTTATACCGGTTCTTAACATAAATTAGATCAAGATTTTTACTTAGATTAATGTTAATTTGTAAGTTCTTCATTGTGATAAATCAAGTGTGCCTTGATATTTTTTATCTGGTCAAAGTAGAATTTTTTTAGATTTTGCCATCACAGCATTTTCAGAGAATGTGTAATTAGGGAAAGTAGATTTTCACATCACAAGATAACTACAGATTCATTAAAAAAAACATAATAATAGAAGGTGGGGATTTCCTCTGCTAGATTAATTTTAGAAAACCTTTGATTTGTCCTTCATTAGTCTTGAAAATCATTCCACTATTAGCTGATGGTAATGTTAAATTAATAAGAGCTGTTTTATAAAATCAGTTTATTTAAATTGTATATAATACTCTTTGTTTCACTTTCTTCTTTTATACTCTTGGCTGTACTATGTTTACTGTAGTGATAAGCTCATTTTTTGTAAATAAACAGTTTTGATAATATTTGCTAGTTTTGTTTATTTATCATGGTTCTTAAATCACATATCCATACTAAAGTGACTATGCTTTGTCGAAACGTGCACTGCGACCTGAAATAGTGTATACGAATCTGCCAGATCAGCTCAAATTATTCAGACACGGTGAAAATTTTACGGCTTTAGCACACCATCATCAGCTGTACGAAGTTGGATCAGAAGAGCGACCATTTGGCTTCATCAAGAAAATATAAAAACACCAATACATAACTTTCAAGTAAAAAACACAAATCGAATAAAAAATTAAAACAAAAACTGAATTGGCCTGTTATAACAAATAACCAAGAACTTGTTGTGCTAGCTGTAGCTATAGTTTCTTGTCAAAAGCCAACTGGAAGACAACTTCACAACTTTTTTCTTCAGTACTTTTTATGCATTTGATTTCCAACCCTATTTAAATGGTTAGTATACATTGCCAGAAATGTCCATGTTGTTCCTTCTTGCTGATCTATTGTGAGATATAGTTTACCGTTTTATTAACAGCAAGATTTTTCTACATCCATTGAACTTAATAAACAATTACCGTACAGAGGAAAACATTAGCTGTATAGAGGTGACTTATAACTACATTTTTTACACTGTTGACAAAAAGAGATTTTGAACAATTTTTATTTACGTTTTTATCCTGAAAATAACATTTAGGTGGGGTTAGCACTGGTGTCCTTGACACAATGTCACCAACAGTTTTACTGTTAGTGACATGCCTCTAAAAAATCAATAAGATATGTTATTGAGCTGTTGGTTGGTGAAGGACATAATGTCGCTGTCTCATGTCACTTTTGTGTGTGTCTCTTGCGAATCAGATCAGATGGTGTTTGTTAGAAGTTAGAAGTGACTTATCTCCAAGAGGCAAGATGGGTCTGCATGCGCATAATGTATTTCTAATCCTCTGTTGCTGCGGGGTAGATTCTGTGCTTGTGCTGTTCACAAGTTCACATGGTAGTAGACGAGTTCTGCTTGAATTATGTGATAAGTAATTGGTGCATGTAAAATGCCTTCAACATTCTTCAATAATAATTGATTCACAATAGTTATTTTCATTGACCTTGTATTTAGCAACCAATAAACCACATTTTTTGTTAAAGTTTCAAGTTTCTTTCTATAACACTTTTGACACTTTCCTGGGTAATCAAATAGTTTTTTAGTGATATCAAACTGACTGTATTTTTTAAATTCACGACAGCAAAGGATTTGCATTGTTATTTAATTTTTTTGACTTTTCCTTTCGTTTCTAGTTTTTAAACTACATCATGTCTCGAGAGGTATTGAAATTCCTCTCGTTTTAAAGTGACCCGACTTGCATTAACCTTCTTGTTTTTATTTAATCTACATTTTTTTGGGTTTTTCGTTTTGGACAAAATTTACATTCATCCAACTTTCAACAACACAAAAATCTCACTCTCACAAAAATTCACACAAAATACATTGAACATAATACAGAATATATAAATAAAAAATTAAAACAAAAACATACTTTACTAACGGCAATGCCTCCAAGCTGGCAGCGGCACGACACGCACATACATAACCACTTGCACTTATGCACGCAACTTGAATGCATGATGATGAGTGGTGTCGCGAGTGCCGGGTTCATTCGAGTACTAGGGAAAGTACAGTATTTGTATACATTCTTTCTTTACTCAGCATCATAGTATTGTTGCAACGTTACTTAGAGTAGAGTGCACGAAATAGGGTGGGCGGAAAAAAGAATAAACTGATCAAATTGTCTGCTAAACCTCAGCTGAAATGACTAAATGAAATGTTTTTGATGATCTGTCAAAACTTTACATTTTTCATGACCTTTCATGTGTAAATTTGTGTTTACTTCAACATATGATCGTGATCATACAATTGATCAACTACCCATCAAATAATAAGTGATAGATTCGCCAGCAGCACACTCACTCACCTGCCCTATTGGTGCCTGCGATCATATATAGCTGATCACTTTCCTACATTTTAAATAGAAGTTACTATAAGTAATTTTGAAGCTTGCAATGATTTTAATCTGTGATTATCAGCCAAAGTAACCTCAAACCAAACTTCATAATTGCTGATTCTTGTAACAGGTATTAAGAACAATGCTGTGTGGAACTTTCAGCTTTTATAAAATAACGAAGGTTTGTCGGTTGTGGGCTCTTTAATTAATTATTAAGGCTTCTTTTTATGGCCCAGAAGGGATATCTCAGACCTTATCAAGAGGGGTTGGAAACCTATCCCTAATTATCTTTGATAAATTATCTTAAGTTTTTGTAAGATTAGTATTAGGGGAGAAAGTCTTGATAACCTTGATAAGATATTTCTGACCTCTTATAATCTGCTTTAAGACTGGGATACAGTAAGAGGCTACATACGTTAACTAAAATATAACAGACTGCATTCAGTATTAGAATAATCAACTTTTTAACGTTGTGTAAGGTTTTGAATTTTAACATTTAAAGCTTGCAATTTTTGTCGCATCAAAATGCTAAAACCTTTCATTTTATAACAATCACGGAGGATTTTATTTCATAAATAATATCACAAGAATTCACTGATAATTCTACGAAATATTTTAGATATTTATTTAAATAGTTTGACTGTTTCATTGTAGATATTGTACCATCTTAAATTCTCTAGCCGACGTCCGATTTAATTCCTTAATTTTAAGCACATGTTTGTAATTCTTAAAACTGAACACACCATTCTCGCCCTCGTCCGGTTTACCACTTCGCTGTAGGTTTCCTCTCCTTTCTGCCAATGCTCTTCATAAGATATTAAATTTTTTCTCTAAAATTCCACTGAATTGATTACAGGAGAGAAGTTGGAAATTAGTTCGAACACTTTAGATCATTTATTGTGAGTAAACTTTGAATGTCATGGTTTAAAATTCACTTGAGGAGAATAAACTGAAATGAAATTCAAAAGTAGGTACTGAAATTCAATTTTATTTTTATGAATTAGTAAAACCGTAATTCAGTGTGTTACCTTTAAGAGTTACTTTTCATTCAGTTGCTATTGTACCAGAAATAACTGTAAAAGTTTAAAATTTGAGCGACTGAGCTTATAAAGTTGTTAAGCATATTAATTACCAATACACCTTATTAGAAACAAGGACTCATATTGCCTCTTGAATTTTTTTATTACAACTTAAAAACACTGAAAAACTCTAATAAAAAGTAACTACATCGCAGGAAGTTTTTTCTTAGAGTAGATAATATTGCTAAATGTTATTTACACAGATATATTAATCACATTCTCTCTTAATGTAACTGATTATTTACAGCATTTTAAAATATTTTTATGATTATTATACAAGTGGGCTATAAATAATCCTTATAATAAGTACAGTTGTACAGAGGAAATAAGATAATAACATGTTCATTTTGTGAATAATATTGAAAAAAGATTTGATAAACTTTTAAATGTTTGACAATATTTTACTACACCGTACGGATTATTTTGTGGCCAAAAATATGAATTTAAATACAAATGAAAATAAATACTTGAAGGCAACTAAAATGTTACCCTTAACATCATTAATTAATTTAAAAGGCAGCTAGGTACTAGTACCGTGACGGCATTAGTCACAAAGGCGATCACTGCTCACAATCATGACTGGGATAAAATCAGCTGTGCATCACTTATTTTTGGGTCAATTTAAAACCATGTTATTACCTTAGCATATAAAAAAATTACAGCGATTTATTTTTTCAGTGATCAAAGTGTGATCAAGTTATCGTTAGCCTTCCAACCGATGCTGTGGCGGAAGGCTATGGTCGATCTGAACGTCCTTTTGAAGGTTCGGTGGAAGCTCTCGATAAACAGTTTCTGGCACATTGTCTGCAACAAAATAAATACATCTTAATAACTGAGACACTTGCTTTTGATTAATTCCAATATGGAAGCAACATAACCCACTAATATTGGATTAAGTTACTTCTGTAAATTATGTAAATATTTTCTAACCACGATGTATGAAACCAATTATATGAAACAAACAATACAACTTTTGATTGATCCCTGTCAGGTCCTGCAAGTACCCTTTGTTAGCCACATTCTCAAATGGCAAAACACAATGTCATTAAAAAAATTTAAATATATGAGTCGTTTTATTTGAGCGCTAATATGCAAAATAAATAAGTTACTCATTTCTTTATAAGGTTTTCTACTTAAAGTATTCAGCCAATAGAAAATGCATTCATTTCATTATTTTCGTGCTGATGTTACTAATAATTCTTAATTATAGTTAGAACAGTTCATCAGGTTATACTACTTTGCATTGTTTTGTATAGTGGTTTATATGACAACTATAACATCACTATTCAATTCAAAATATCTTTATTTGTTCTTTTGCATAAGTACAATAAATAGCGTCAAAATAATATAACAAAACTTAATCTCTACTTTTACAAATCTTTAGTTTTACTTCACAAAATATTCATCCAAAGAATACAATGGTTTTTGCATCAGGTACTCCCTCAGTGCCTTTTTAAATTCAGCACAATTCTCAATAGCTTTTATTTCTTTAGGGACACATTTTAAAAACTTAATTCCAGCATAGGAGGCTTTTTTTGTAAAACTATCTCCAGAGACTCCATAAATGTTTCCTCAAAATTAATTAGGATTATCATTTTATATTTTACACAAGAATCGCTCGCTCTTGTAACTAGGGATCAAATTTTTTCTGTTCAAAATTAAGAAAGGTGATACAGTCAATCTGAAACCTGACTAATAACTTTCATAACAATATAATTTATTCCCCTTTAATTTTTTAAAAACATCCTAGCAATTTACACTCTGTTAAGATAAATAATTAATAACATCTGCTAAAATTCAACTGAAATACAGCTAAACCGATTAAAAAAAAAGTTCCAAGTAAATTGCATAAAAAAACAGGTCAGACACTAATTAAAAAGAATAAACTACCATACTCGAAAAAAGTGTAATGTTTGGCTTTAAGCGATCTGATCAACTGGAGAGGTTGACTCACCGTTGCACCTGTACACAAGATCTGACCAGATTATCATCTCCTGGGAGAAACAGAAGACTCCGAGCCGACCGCCTTTCAGGGTCGAATCAAACACATTGCCTGAGTCCACCACCATCGTAGTGCCTGGAAACCAATTCAAGTTACAACTTAACACATTGACAGCTAAAAATGCTGAAAAATATTTTAATTTTATCTATCTAAAAATGGTATAATAAATGTAGAATATGGTTTTGTGCTTGTCATACAACATTTTCACTAAAATCAGTGACGTACAGTTATTTCCGGGATGTGGATCCGTGTCATTAGCGTCTGGGGCAATTTTTCCAGCTTCCGAAAATTTTATTTCCAATATATTCAGCCAACAATATAACCTGGGTACTGGGTACACATTTATTTTGCCTCGCAAATGCAATTTCTATAGTTTTTACCATTCAAAATTTTTATTTTATTACATATCGTCGGTGAATAAACAATATCGCCTGTACGACGAATCCAAAACTTTACAGGAGAGAAGAAAACTGTTTTAGCAGCACCAACTATCTGCTTAGTAATATCAAAAACGTATACAAATAAAAAAAGAGGTTTTTTCCATTCCTATCTCTTAGGCGGAATTAGAACTGCGTTAGTTCTAACGATAGCGTTTATCTTACGAATTCTGCCATTACGTGCAATATTACACTATGGTTGCTAGGATACCAAAAACTCAATTTTCCAAGATTTGTCTGATGGGTGATAGTGTTTCTTCACCGACGATATATGTATCTAGAACAAAAGGTAAAAAAACTATTTTCATGAGATTTTGTTGATGAAAACATATGTTTTAAAATAAAAATTGATTATTAAATAATAATGTAAATAATGAAATATTAAAGTAAATAATGATGCAAGTAATAAAACAACAATAAAATGATTATAGAAATCAAACGAGTTAATGGAGCGGAAGCGGCAAACACAGAGCGAATCGGTGGGAACCGCCCGATGCACACACATGACATAGATTCCACCCGACAACTTCTGAGCTCACACGAAGCAACGAAAAGTGAGTAGGGCAGTTACGCGGATCTTCGTCATGCCTGGCAGGTGCCAGTAACGTGTGACATGTATCCACATATTGTGCGGTAAAATCAAATCAAAATATCTTTATTTTCTCCAGCACAAATACTGTACAATAAATAGCGGTCAGTGTGTTAAGTTATCGTCATGACAGAAAGGGTGGACACTGTTAGGGCATTGGACCTTAGTTAGGGAAGTGCTTGATAACAGAGACATGATGCTTTTAATTGTTGATGAATAAATTTTCTTATATTGACTGACTGTTATTTTTTCTGATCATGATCATTACCTTACAGTAAAAAATAATTTTGATTTCAAAAGAAATTGGTCAAAAAATAATAATGGTAATTTAATTTGTTAGAGATGAATACAGGATTGTTTCATACAAGAACGTAATGAAAAAAGTTGGCAACTAATAAAGTTTTGTGGTATCAAGGAAACTACATTGTAAGTTATTAATAAAAATTAAAAATCCTGAGGATCCATAAATATTCAAGAAAAACTCAAATCATTTAATTAGAAGAAGAATGTCAATCTATTTTACTGAATAGATCAAGATATAATTTAAATTATTGTGACTATACCTGTAATAATAAGCCTAAGCATATGATTGTCAAAGGTTATTGCAATAAATAAAAATAGATGAACAAACCTTGGAACATCCTCAATCTTATAAGACCAATGTGAGGCCTGTGTAGCAACAGCCAGCGATAAGCAACTTTTTCCCTCCATCCAACATTTTTCGGATCTTTCCACAGAAGTCGAACCTGGTAAAATAAGTTTTCATCATACTGTTCGGAAAACAGCCTTTTTTAATTCTCTAAATCGTACGCAAAATGATCGTTTTTGGATCACTTTGAATAGGAGTACTGAAAAAACATATGGTAAATTTTGATGTACAGTACACCTCGGATTATCCGGACCGGCATCCGATAAGTTGAAATAATAAAAAACTTTATTTTAGCAACTTAACGGGTGGAATGCGCCTTCTAAAAGTAAAATACAAATGTAATACATTACTGTACGCATTTGGAATTACAATAATTGTAGGAATCACATCACCTAAAAAGTAAATTACATGCAGCGTAAATTAGCATTTTCGTGAACGTACGGTAAAAGTTAACATTATATTCGTATGAATAATAATGAAGTTTAGTTCTTAAACGTCTTTAAAAATTAAACCCCCGTAAAATTTGAAAGACTACTATGTTGTACAGTCTTAAGACACAGCATCAATTTAGCAGGGGCTAAGGTACACGATCGCTATTTAGGCGATATTGTAATGACCTCAGATTATCCGAATTTTTTGTTATCCGGATCGGTGTTCCGCCACATTAATCCGGATAATCCGAGGTGTACTGTACTCTAATGTCAAAATTTGTTTATGTTACATTTGGAAGGTTGAAGATTTCTTAACTTGTGTTTGTAAACAATTAACAGATGTGTAAATGACGATGACTATTTTGGATAACCTCAAAATTATGTAGTCTAATTTTTTAACGATTAAATGGTTATTTATACATAATGATGAAAATAGTTGTTGTTCATCACACGGAGCAAAATTGTCTCCTTGGTACTTGATCGCATTTCCAAGCTCGGCTACGCCTCCGCCTGTATTTGTATTTTTTGTATTTTGTGTCTTTCTAAGCCAGTGGCATTTTTTTACGTTTTGATCGGGAACGGTCCAAACCCGGGCCTTGTTAATATCTAACGGCGACTTTGTTAGATACAGGCCCGGCGACAGGATTTTTTTTTACTCGTTTCGTGCCTTTTTGGGCCCCTTTTCTGCCGTTTCCGGGCCTCCCGTGAGCCCGGGCCCCTATGCATTTGCCCCCCCCTGTCACCGGCCCTGGTTAGATAGCATCATTAATTCATAGCCCAATGACAAATGGCAACTGGACCCAGTTTCGATCCTGTCAGGTAATCAGCCTGTAAATTACGATCTCGTACCAAAAAGAGCCACTTTCGCTCCTAGTCATGAAAACTACTATTTTAGAAAACAAATTATAGCATAAAATGTTTTCATGAGTACAGAATTATTTTGTTTTTGGTTGAAAGTTGTAAAGGTGTCCCAATCTATAAATTTTTCTTGAACTTTAAAATCAAGTTTGCAAACACTAAATCAAGTAATTTGATTTGGATTTTTGCGGACATTTGTCATCACTGATTAGTAAAAAACAAGTTTCACGATGCTTTGGGATCTGGAACCTGATCCCGATAACCTGGACAAAAAACATAGCTAAAACAGAGAACTATGAAAGCAGTCACAAAACACTATGCTGAAAAGAAAACAGGAACACAGAATAACACAGAAAAACACAAGTGTTACAAGTATCAAGAATCACCAGTCAGGAGAGCGTACGTCCAGAACTGAGTTAAGACGCTAAATCAAGGTCAACTGCACTAGATCAAGGTCTTAATTGATGAATGAATTTAACTTTAATATTTTAAATAAGGATCACATCTCCATTCCAAACATTGTTAATCTTCTTTGTTTGAAACTCGTTGTTGTTGTTGGTGATGGTGATTTTATATTTTGATTTGGATTTTTGAGGATATTTGCCTTGTTTTTTACTGATTAGTAAAAAACAAGTTTCACTCAAAACAGGTGAAACTTGTTTTTTACTAATCAGTAATGGCAAATGTACGTAAAAATCCAAATCAAAATAATGTTAACCCTCCAGTACACGCGCCACGGACTCAGAGTCCGCACATTTGAAAAAGCGCGCCGAAATACGTGAATCCACGAGCGAATGAAGTGATGCACCATCTACCTTCCCCTGCTACCTTTCAAAGGTCAATGACGGGGGTTTGACCACCTTAGCATCAGTTGGCCCTGAGCTACGAAGGCATTCTTTCATGTCCCATGAAGCGCGGGTTCTCACTCCGTAGGCGTTCTTTCATGTCCCATGAAGCGCGGAGTCCCACCCCATAGGCGTCCGTTTGTGTCCTGTGAAGAGCGGACTAGTACTCCACACACGTTACTTCCTCAACACACATTACTGATTACTTCATCATGAAAGTATTTTAATTATATATATATACTAGCAGTTCACGTGGCTTCGCTCACGATAATCACTACAGTCTAACCTTGATTTGGCGAATCTGAAGGGACTAAATGAAAAAAAGATTATATCAAGGAATATATAATGTGGAGGTGTGTTTATGTGTTATGTCGTTGTGTAGGTTTGAAAAACAGTTATATCACAATAGGTAGTGTAAGTTTTCTTTTCATAGTCATAACTCAAAAACGGCTGGACTGATTTTAAGATTAAATGTGTAAATTTTAAGGTGATTCCACGCAGATTTTCCAATACGTCTCAGAATTGTAAAATAGGGCATCAATTAAGTACAGCAAAGGGCTCAATGTTCGGAACAGTGGCTCTATCCGTTGTCAGTGCATCAAACTCGATTCACTTAGTTTACAACCTAACATATGGGTGGTTATTAATAGTTTTAAAGCTCAACCACAGATTGCAGCATTTTTTTTTTTAGTGCAAAGCCGGGACACCGTCGAATTAGATGAAAAAGAATTCAAAAAACTATTATAGGGCATGATTGCAATACATAAAGGGCGCCCTAAGGGAATAACTATAATTCCCGCTGCCTAAATAAGTTTTGCGCCACATTTTAAGATTAAACAGATAAGTCCCAAAAAAATTATGGATTAAACGTAAACTAATCGAAACTTTTATATAGTACTAATGATAATCAAAAAGAATTGACAAAATAACAACAAAACCATTATGAAAGGAATCAAATTATAAATCAGCTGTGACAACATATCCGTTTGTGAAGCTAAGTACCATCTACTTGATTGAATTAAATTAGAAATTTAAACAAACTTTCTTAGCTTAATGCCTAAAAACAGTACCTGTAATGCTACAGTATCTTTCAATTTCAATCTTGCCGGGATTTAGTCTCAAGATTCAACTAAAAAAGGCAGGACGCTCTTTAGCTTTAAACTATGGAGGTCGAATTAGATGAAGGCCAAATATTGTAACAGGCATTATTGTGATAATAAACATTTTAGGGACGCCCCTCACGAAAAACGAAACTCCCACTGCCGAAATAAAGATGGTGCCATACAGATTGTATGAATGAGGTACTAAGAAAACTAAACCAAATGTAACTTTTATATAGTACACTATAATTATTTCCTTAAAACAAACCCACAAAAAACCATAAAACTGTCATGAAAGAAATCAAATTATACTCAGCTGTAACAGCAGCGTATATTATTTGTGAAGTTAACTGCCAGCTGGCTGATTGAATGGACATTGGAAATGTAAACAAAAAATCGTCCAATACACAAAACGTCCAATATAGAAAAATTTGGAAAATTCGACCTCGCCAAAAACCCCTTGAAACTTCGAATTTTGTAAAATCCTTTCTTAGTGGATGCCTACGCCCTAAAAGGAACGTCCACACAAAATTTCAAGGTTCTAGGTCTTATAGTTTAGGCTGTGCGATGATGGGTGAGTGGTATTTGTCAAATATATAGTAGATATATATATTTGTTCTTGTTTAGTACTATGTGTTTTAAAGTTATTAATACCTAACTGATTAATTTACAGTTTAAATTCACCAAAATCTAAAATGCGGACTGTCAGTCCGCGCGTGTATACTGGTGTTACTATTAGCCGCACGTGTACTGGAGGGTTAATCTTTAGAATAAAATTTTAAATAGTATTTTTAGTTACCATTCTAGTTCATAAATAAAATACAATTCTTATTTCAATAAATATTGATAAAACTGAGGACCAAATATTGCATGTCCTCACTGTACCTGGTTCTCGGTGTCGCCAGTGTGCCACAGGGAGTTGCGCAACATCTCCCCGGGTCCCGTGGACGACTGCACCACTTTGATCTGTATCCCAGTTTCGGCCACTGCTCGGAACGGAGTAGTCGACCAGTAGGTTTGTTCATTCTTTTTCCACATCACCGTGTAAAACTTGTGATTGTCTTGATAACTGTGAAAAATAATCCCGTCCTCAAGCTGTCAAACTCTGGATAGTGATCTTTTGTACCTCTCTCAAAACATGTTAGCACAGTTTAACTGATTAAATTAAACGAATTTTAATAGTTTGTGTACCTTAGTAATCAAATCTAAATTAACTGTCCTAAAAAAATTATTGAGAAACATATTAGGTTTCATCTACATATGTTTCGAACAAAACTATGATATAATATTTAATTACTGTGGAAAAAGTTAATTCTATTAAATCGAGTTGTTGTACAACTATAAAACATTTACCTAAAAACAAATCCGATATAATCATCGTCTATCTCAGTGTCAACAAAGAATGTTCCTTCGAAGTCTACACCTCCAAACGCATCGTAACCTGAAAAAGCAAAGATTCAAAGTTATCCTGACACATTTAAAATAATCTTAATTATTAAGAAATACAAGCTATCATATACAAGTGGTTGAATGAAACATGAATTAATGCCTAAATAACCATTTTTCCAAAACACTGATTTGGGAAAATTTAGATTTCAACAAGAAATAAATTTACATTCTGCCTTTCTCTTGAGACAGCATTAATTCATTTTTCAGCAAGAACTGTATATGGAACCCTGTAGGTTTGGAAAACCAATTTTAGAAAAATTAATATACTTTAACTTTAGTAATAACATTTTGTCCTATGGTCAATCCCTTTAAATGATTTGAAAGCAATTACTATTTCTTGGTAACTAAACCAAGCACGTAACAAGCATAACCGTTTCTTAATTTTCTTTTAACCTAAGTGTTTTGTTCGTCAATCCTTCATTTTTACAAATCCTCTGACCTGAAGAAATCCTTAACCCCTTAACCGCCGCGCACGAGTTACCTCGTGGTAGTAATCTGTACGTGCTCCGCCACGCACGAGATATCTCGTGCGTCACCCTTGCTTCGTTGACCGCCACGCCCGAGTTTACTCGGATTTAACGTTCTCAGCTGATCTATGTTGGTACAACTGTTCTGCTAGGTTTTTTCCTGATAAGACTGTACAGTTGACCCTGACGAGTTGCAGACCAGTTGGTGCTGCACTCTAGTGGATTTTTCTGGATCTATGTCCACGCCACGAGTTCTGCAGTATCGCGTTCGTCGTTTTGAGACGAAAACCCGGAGTTTTCGTGGTGATCGTGTAATTAAAACTGTGCTACTAAAAACTGCAGGCCTAATTTCTCGGCGCTTAAGGGGTTAAAAAATTCAGGATTTTTCCTATAGGGTTATAGAACATGAGCAGTGACTTTGAATCTGAAGCAGACCTTCCATCATCAAATGTGTACCAGGTTTTTTGAGTGACCTAGGATCAAAAGAGCTCCTAGCTATAGTGAATCACCACACAGTGTACTGATAACACTTAATTCAGGTATCAGGAGGAGGTATTTTATAATTTCGTGACACAGAAAACAAACAGTAGTCTATTGAATTGATCTATGAAATGTGGAATACAGAAGTAAATAGCTAAAATAAGGGGCTGACAGAAGCACCCCCTGTTAGTAATTAATTGAACTCTGTCGACTTTAAATTCTGGGTCACCCAAAACTAGCTACAGTTAAGCCAAAAGAATGGGAGGTCTAGTGTAAGACATAAGTGTAACTTTCAATTACACCGTTTATTTTTTTCACTCTTGGATTAGTGCCCATTCTGAAATAGTTATTGAGTGAGTAAAGTACAATATTGTCTCACAAGGGAGACAACGTGCTTTACTCTCGAAATACACTCAACATTTTTCCCTCACCTGCAATAATAAATATCCTAAAAAAATTATTTTGATAACTTAGTAAGTAATAAAAATATCCATTTTGTTTTGTTCTGCTAATAACGCCTGCATCCGGGTAGCTGCAACCATGCATGCACCAGCGATCCGCTGTTTGTTGCAACATTCTAACACGCTTAATCCTTAGACTTTCTCACAGTTCATTGTTATTATGTTCCGTCTTATTTGGTTATTCCTGTCTCTAAATCAGCTGTTAGCGCCTGCATTTGTTGAGCTGCAACATATTTTGCATGTGCGTGAAAATTTGAAGGCGCTTTAATTTTTGAATAATTGATTTCAATGTTATTCTTATGGATTTTACTCCCGCTGGGAGGCAAATTATTATTTTACTCACCCATTACAAGGAGTAAAAAGTGTCTAAATATAGCAGGTGGGGGAAACAATTATTTATGTCTCTTCCTCACCAATGGCCAGGCCCGGGTCGCTGTTGACCGTCTGGACGATCTCGGCTCCCTTGTTGTAGATGACCCACTCCGGGTCCACCTGCGACTCGCCCTCGGGGTCCAGCACCACCGTCTGGTACGTCCTGCGACAAACCACCCGTGTGGAATTGTAGCGTGTTTTTAGTTTAGCTTTGATTTTTATTTTTAGATTCAAAGTGCCTCCAACATGTATATTACTTTTTAACATCATTCTCTGGTTTGGAAGTAGGTACAGTAAAATTACAGTAGGTACATTGCTGATTACAGGCTGTGGTGGTTGGAATCCATTGGGAGGGACAAAACAAGGTCAGACAACTGATATTGCTCTTATATTAAATTTTTTCTTTGTCAATTCTTATCACACGTGTACAAAATTCTTACCTAAAGTCAGTAGAGAAAATCTTGGAGTTATTCGGGCAGTTGTCCAAGTAGTTGGGGACCTTGTCCAAGTCCCAGTCCCCATCGCACACATCTCCGCAGCTATCTCCTGCAATTGAAAGGTTTAATGTTTGAGTGATTAGATATTTGTCCAATACTTACAACTAGCAGAGGATGTTTGTATTTGTGAGGCTTGTGCTACTTGGTGGCTGAAGTGTCTTTGTGAAGCGGCCTCGTCAATCTTGGGAAAACGATGGGAGTAACTATGTGGATATCTTAGCAAAATTTGTGAACATCTAGCTGTGAAATTCAATTGCATGTTTTTACCGATTGCAGGTAACTGCTGATGACTAGTTGTACATTATTTCACATTGTATTATATAATTGCTAGAGATCGCTTACTAAAAAACATCAACCAGAAAATATTTGAATTCATCTTTTTACTCATTACTCCAATAAATTATGCATTTCTTTACATTTTGTTGTCATTCTATAACCAACAAGGCAACTCATAAAGCCCATGAGTTGCCTTGGACAACTCTATTTTTTTTTTATTTCAAACCCATTTTTCAAAAACTATATGGAAAACTACAATTAATTGAAATGGAATTTTGCAAATCCACAGGAAAGTACTTTTCTAACAGGATGCTTAGATTTTCCTATGGCACCCACAGATTGAGGAAGTATTACGCTTGCCTGTTAATTAATCTATTAAAGATATTTATTTTGATAATAATTTTGCTTTATCTGAATTATTATCAAGTTGGAAATAGTTAAGGTCCGAATCATTTTACATTGGGATTATCAGGACTACACTGTCTCCATTATCAAAGAAGTTGTTTTCAAAGATTCAAAGTTACACAAGTCTGATAATTTTATTTTAAATAAACTCTTATAATCATTGTCAAATGTACTGACCGTCCAGGTCCTCCTGGCTGGGGTTGTAGGCCAGAGGGCAGTTGTCCTGCTCGTTGGGTATCCCGTCTCCGTCCCTGTCTGGGTCGCAAGCGTCTCCTCGCCCGTCCCCGTCCGTGTCTAGCTGGTCGCTGTTTGGCGTCGTCGGACAGTTGTCTGCGCTGTCCTGGATACCATCCCTGCAGAATAGTATTGACTTTTTTTAATTTAAAGTAATTCTAGTATTGAAGAAGAGGTCTTAACAATTTTACCTCAAGCAGGGCCGTATTTAGGACCCCGGAGGCCCTGGGTGGAGTTCTAAATGAGGCCTGTAGGGCCTTGGCAAAAGGTGACCTTTTTTAGCTACCCAATTCCAAATTGCTGGAGCGGTACAGGACGGACTCCCCTTCCTTTTTTCCCATCCGCCACTGGTTTCTCGTCACTAAGTGAGGCCCCCTTTTACGCCTGAGGCCTCAGACGCTCGCCCCATGCGCCCTTAGGTAAATATAGCCCTGACCTCAAGACTTTAGATATTTTAACTGCTAGCTCTGCATTATTGTAAGGGGAGAGGAAAGTTATCTTTTAGGTAGTGTGGTGAATTTAGTTCTTATTTAAGTCTGTGTTACATCAGCTGTTCATCTGACAGTTTATTTAATATTTTGTGTTATTTGTTTATTCTGAAGTAATGTCTTACTAGGATACGTTTTGTTCAATAAAGCCTTATTTTCTGTGGAAAGGTTTATTACAATTTATTGAACAATATGTTCATAATCATTCTTTTCAAGCAGTAATATAAAATATCATCACTTTGAAAGTGCGTAACAATCATTCAAACACATAATGGACAAACTCTTGAGACCTGACAGATTTGATTGTGAACCAAACACTCCAAAGGCAAGTTATGAATTCAAACATTGGTTAAAGACTTTTGAAAATTTTTTATCATCAGTCGAGAAGTTAGATGATGGAGAAAAGCTGAAACTCCTAATCAATCATATTGGTCATAATGTTTATGATTTGATATCAGAAAGTCAAACATATGAAGAAGCAATTAAATCACTGCAATCGATTTATGTAAAATCCCAGAACGAAGTATATTCCAGACATGTACTTGCTACTTGTAAACAACAACCAGGAGAATCTATAGATCAGTTCATACAAAAATTAAAACAATTAAGTAAAGAATGCAATTTTCAAGCTGTTACAGCTGAAGAACATAAAAATTGTTGTATACGTGATTCATTCATCACTGGTTTGCTTTCTCCTCAAATACGACAGCGGTTACTTGAGAATAATATTCTAAAACTGGAGGATGCAGTGAGTCAAGCTAGGGCTCTAGAATCTGCCCAAAAACATTCAGAAATCTATTTACAAGCACATCAGGATAATTTTGTCAACAGTACTACAAAAAATGAAATGAAAGCAAGAAGAGCCTTCTAGAGACAGAGCCTCAATTGCAGCCTCAGAGACAGTTAAGTGCTATTTCTGTGGGAGAAACAAACATCCACGAAGCGTATGTCCAGCCAAGGATGCTGAATGTCGCAGCTGTGGGATAAAAGGCCATTTCTCCATTGTTTGTCGTTGCACGACTAAATCAGGTAAACCCACTAATAAAGCACTCTCAGCAATGAATACACAATCAGAGTCAGGACTGCTGGCTGCTGCCCCGCAATGCTTATCTAGGACTGTTGTTAAAGTTAAAGTTAACAGTATCTCTGCTGATGCTCTCATTGACACTGGCAGTTCTGAAACCTTCATCAATAAGAACTTTGTCGATAAAGTAGGATTTGGAGTAGTTCCAGGTGGTGGCCAAATTTCAATGGCATCAGTTGATTTACAATCTCGCATCTGCGGGCACTGTTTTGTTAATATAGAGCTATTAGGGCATAACCACTTGAAGTCTAAAGTTTCCGTTTTGCCAAATCTTTGTGCAGATATGATAATCGGTCATGACATACTCTCAAAACACTCTAATATAAGTATATCATTTGGTGGTGCCAAACCTCCATTAGCTTTGGGTCCGTGTAGTTTGCCTACAGCATCAGTTGATCCTCCAGAACTATTCGCTAATCTTTCGTCAGATTGTCATCCAATAAAGACAAAATCCCGCAGGTTTTCTGTTGATGAAAGCAAATTCATTGAAAGTGAAATTAATAAACTCATCTCTGAGGGCATCATTGAAGAAAGCAATTCCCCGTGGAGGGCACAAGTTTTGATAACTAAAAATGAGAATCATAAAAGACGTTTAGTAATCGATTATTCTCAGACAATTAACCGGTTCACTAATCTGGATGCTTATCCTCTGCCTAATATAGATGATCTTGTCGCTAAGGTTTCCCAGTATCAGGTCTTTAGCACTATTGACCTGCGAAGTGCTTATCATCAAATCCCCATTCGTGAAAATGAAAAGAAATATACAGGTTTTGAAGCTGGGGGAAAACTTTATCATTTTAACAGAATCCCATTTGGAGTCACAAATGGAGTTGCATGTTTCCAGCGTGTGATTAACAACATAATCAGCAGTGAAAATCTCACCGGGGTTTTTGCCTATCTTGATGATTTGACAGTTTGTGGAAGAAATCAAGAGGAGCACGATGCAAATCTCAAAAAGTTTATTGCAGTGGCTAAAAAGTACGGATTGACCCTGAACCAAGAAAAATGCTCCTTCTCCAAAAGTTCAATAAAACTCTTAGGATATCTCATCGAGAACAATACCATCAAACCAGATCCAGAGAGACTTGAACCTCTACTCAATTTGCCAGTTCCTAACAATCCTGATCTGCTGCGAAGAGCAGTTGGGATGCTTGCCCACTACTCAAGATGGGTTCCTCGTTTTTCTGAAAAGGTACACAGATTAGTTAAGTGTAAAACATTCCCAATCCCTCCGGAAGTTGTTGCTGACTATGAAAAACTCAAACACGAGATAGCCCACTCTGCAGTAAGTAGTATTGAGGATTCTGTTCCTTTCGTCATTGAAACCGACGCATCAGAAAATGCACTTGCAGCCACTCTCAGTCAATCGGGCCGTCCTGTTGCATTTTTTTCAAGGTCTCTATCAGAGAGTGAGAAGAAACACTCAATAATAGAAAAAGAAGCTGCAGCTATCGTAGAAGCAGTCAGAAAATGGAGGCACTTCCTTATCGGTCGACATTTCACAATTGTGACAGATCAAAGATCAGTGTCTTTTGTGTTTGAACAGAAACACAGCAGTAAAATAAAAAATGAGAAGCTCCAGCGATGGCGACTCGAACTGTCATGTTTCAGTTTTGATATTATATACAGACCTGGAAGTCAAAATACAGTTGCTGATGCCTTTACTCGACTCTGTAGTTCTGTAACAAAGCAGAGCTTGTTTGATTTGCATCAGTCATTATGTCATCCAGGTGTGACTCGCATGTCACACTGGGTTCGAACTCACAATCTCCCCTACTCAGTTGAAGATGTAAGAAAAATGACTGCTGCCTGTCCTGTGTGTGCAGAAATAAAGCCAAAGTTTTTGAAAAGTACAGGACATCTAATTAAAGCCATGGCCCCTTTTGAAAGGTTGAACATAGACTTCAAAGGACCAATTCCTTCAGTAACAAATAATTCATACATTTTAACTATTGTTGATGAATATTCACGCTACCCTTTTGCATTTCCTTGCCCTGACATGACAGCCCGAACAGTGATTAAACACCTTTACAAACTTTTCAGTATTTTTGGAACTCCGTCGTTTGTTCATTCAGACCAAGGTACCTGTTTCATTTCAGAGGAGTTTAGATCTTTCTTACATAATTTGGGTGTAGCAACCAGTAGATCCAGCCCCTACAACCCCAAAGGAAACGGGCAAGTTGAAAGATATAATGGTGTGATATGGAGTACAATACAATCGGCTTTGAAATCAAAAAATATGAAAATAACTCAGTGGGAAAGTGTGATCGATGAAGCTCTACACTGTATAAGGTCCCTCTTATGTACAGCGACCAACTGTACTCCACATGAACGGATGTTTAAACACCGTAACAAGGTAGATTGAGGTATAAACCCTACAAAGATAGATTAAATTACAAAAATTAAATACCATACTTCCACATATGTTATTATATTTCCAAGTTTGAGCTTTATATAATTTTGATTGACACATGTTTGTATGAATGTTCGAGTAAATTTCCCCTTCAGGAAATGAGGTATGGACGAATTTAATATGTCCCCTCTTGGGAAAAGGTATTTATTGGCAGGGGTGTATGTTTGATTTTCTTAAAATCTGCAAGTTTGAATCATATCCAAATGTTAAGGTTAGTTTATATAAAAAACACACAAAACCAGAGATAGTGCAGTTTTTATTTGTATTAGACACATCATCTCATACATTACTTAAAGTTTATAAGATAAAAAAATCAGTGTTCAATCGACGTTCTCAGTCGGACATGCTCATACAATGAGTCAGTTTGATAACTGGCCACAGATAAATCGATGGCTTTATTATTTTTCCTTTTTCCTCCGTCAAACACATGTTCTAACTTGATGACAAGATCCATTAACTTTCTCTCAATGATCTTTTCGACCTTCTCAAATATTTTATATTCCATTCTGTTCTTAATGCAGTTTGTCAATATGGTTTGAGGGAAAAATTCGATTATTATCAAAAGCAGTATTACAACAAGGTAATGTTTTAGAGTGTTGACGAAATTCCTTAATTTGGATCCACTTTTTTCACACTGAGAAGGGTAGCCTGCTTCAATATCAACATCCATTTGTTTTGGTCTCCAAATTTAGCAAATATCTCACATCCTCCAGCATGGCTTCCATACGATCTGGCTTGTTTCCATAGGAAAGATAATTTTTAAGAAGCTTGTTATAAAAAATACTAATGATTTTTTTTGTAGTTACCATAGATGCTACGTAATCAACAATGAAAAATTATTCTTAAAAATGGTGCTGACAAATAATGTGTGATCTGTCCTAAAATAAAAACCAGTTTGAAATACATTTTTTTACAAAATAAAAATACTCTCTCCCCTCCACGTGAAGGACAAGAAATAAGCAGAAATGAGAAAAAATTTATGTAGACCCAGTGCTTGATTTGTTAAAATTGAGGTACCGGAACTATAATTTATCATTAAACCCCCCCCTCCCAACCAACTCCATCATTCTTCCCTTCAACAAAGTTATTGTATGTCTATGTGAATAATTATGTCGATTTAAAAAGTCTCATTTTTATCTAACTCAAACTTTTTAATAAATCAATTAAAAACTAACGAAGCATTATTTTACAGAAAAATAAATTGTTTGAAGACATTTATTTTAGAATTTTTATGCGGACTTGTGTGAGTGCTCGGGTCTTTTTAGCGTTTTCAACATTTGGCTTAGCTCATACGACGACAAAAGAGCGCTAATCTCAGGCCAAAAATCCACACCTAATTTCCATACATTTTAAGCGATCGATATTTTTGGTGAAATTAACCCGGTCGAGAACACATGATCGTCTCTTCCGACAAATACTCCGGCCGGTTACACATGATCCTCTCTTTTGGCGAATTCTCCGGCCGATTAAACGTGATCGTCTTGTCTCCGTCCGATTACACGTGTTCGTCTCTTATGACGAGTACACCAGATGATTACACGCGATCTTCTTGTGCGGCAAAGACTCCGACCGATTACACGTGATCGTCTCTTACGATGAATACTCCGGCCGATTACATGAGATCCTCCTTCGTGGCAAGTTCTCCGGCCAATTATACGCGATTGTATTTTGCGACAAATTATCCGACCGATTGAACGTATCGTCTCTTACAAAAAATACTCCGGCTTTCGGCAGAAAGAGGTCCCGGAACGCCGTTCCGCTGCAAATCAAGCACTGTGTAGACCTATCAGGATTCCAGTTTACTCAGATATAATATACTCTCTAAAAAGCAAAAATTTTAATAATAAATCAAATATTTGAAAAAAATGCTTGTGCCAAGTTAAAGAAAATACAATCAATACTTCAATGCTAACATATCTTAAGTCCTGATAGTGAACATGTGTAGAGAAACACAACAAGCAAATTCAAATAAAAAAATGTGTCAGCAGGTAAATATGTAGATAACCTGCATGTTTAGTAAGTTAAATGTTAATAGTATGTTAAATGTTAATAGTATGTACCATAAATCAAATAAAACAATAATAAGGTACCACAACAATGCCAACGTTGAAGAAAAAGGTGAAAGAAGGATAATGGAACTTAAAGAACAAGGGTGGCCGGTGGGTTACAGGTGGCTCTTCTAATGTGACTGAATACTCATTTTAGGGTACTGAATCAGCCCTCTCACTTAAGTTCAGTCAAAGTTGACATATTAGTGAACTGTGTCAGTGAGCCTGTGGCACAATTAACTGGTAGCTTAGTGGGGTTTGAAACCATGCGATACAAGACAACTGTATTAATGGTGCGGCTGCATTTAGTGAAGGGTTTTCATGTGAACCTTTTCAGGTTTCAGAAGACTTTGGGAAACAGCATAAAGGCACTTGAATCTAAGGTATGAATCTCATTTTTGCCTCAAGAAGAAGGTTTCAGCAGTACTGTTCACCTTTGTACTACTGATTTGGCAATGTAAGGTAAAAAGAGGCTACCGACCAATCATAAACGCCGCACCAAAATCTAAATCTTCTAGTCCAGACTTATTCATGTTGTACAGCCTCCAAAAGCTGATAAGAACAAATAGAAACTAGTTATATTACCTTCGTATTCTGCTTTATAAATAAATCTGATGCAGGATTACCGGTTTCAGAAATACATTTCCATTGGCGTTCACCTACTGGCCGGTTCTTGTTAGTGAGCTTTGTTTGTTTTAAATGTAATTTTTTTGTAATAAATGTTATATGTTTTTAAAATTCTGACAGCATGTTTGGCTTAGTGAAATTAGACCTGAGAATGGACATGTATTTCTGAAACATGTAGTCCTGCATTGGCTTATCGAAGCCAATGCAAAGCTGGAGTCGAAGGTAATACAACCTGATTTTATTTTTTTTTAGCCTAGAGCTAATATAACATTCTTCCACAAGAGGCGACATGACCCAACAAAGATCCTCGGCTCACCTGTCCCTGTCGATGTCGTTGTCGCACTCGTCTCCGACATGGTCGTCGTCGGTGTCGGTCTGGTCGCGGTTGGGGATGCTCGGACAGTTGTCGCACAAGTCGCCGAGTCCGTCGCCGTCCTGGTCGCGCTGGTCCGAGTTGGCGCGCCGCGGACAGTTGTCCAGGTGGTTGGGGATTCCTGAAATGTGTTTGGGTTGTTTACATTTTGTTCATAGGAGGGATTAGGAAGCCTGGGTTGCCCCACCTCACAGAAAAATCCTGTGTGGGTACTTCAGTCATTTTTATTGTCTTTTTGCACCGGCTAAAGGAAACGAGAGGAATGGATAGAACTTTTGAACTTTATTCTATGGATGTGGGCCTTAAGGATTAAATGGCCTTCATCTTAGCCCCTATCTTGGTCGCCAGTACACCCCCGCCCACCCTTGTGTCAAGCCCAGCCTCCCCTGGTGGGTGGGGAACTGAAGTTATTCACTGTAAAACAGCTGCAACACTTCCTTCAATCGTGACAACTTTCGTTGCCGTACCCAGGATTGGTACCTAAACTAGCAAAAGCAAGTTAGAAACACATTAGGGGCTGTTTGATTTGTTGGCTGAAGTAGTCTTGATTTACATGTTTAAAGGTGTCGTACCAGTGGAACTCCTCTACTGATACTGGTGCTCGAGGACTCTGCATTTGGATTTTAAAAAGCTCATGTTATTTTCTTGAACCTCTCGCATTCAATCTAATATGAGATTTTATTACAAAAAGTAATTACTTTAACTTTCTTGACTTCATCCCTACTAAAATATTTCATAAAGATCTAAATATTCTAATAGATGTGAATACTAGTGCCACAGTTGTTTTTTTGTGCCCTGATTACCAGGGAAACTCTCAGTCATAAAAATAACTGTAATTTACATTCTTACAAGGGAAGAAAAACATTATAATGCATGCTTGTGTTCTATCTAATATGGGAGGGTTTCTAAAAAAATTTCAATAAATGTGTTAGTTTACTCCAAATTAGTCTTGTAACTACGTATCCAACCATGGAGGCTAATTTAGGAAATGAGAAACATAAAAAGGTGAAAAGAAAGTAACTCACAATCACTTTGTAGATAAACAGTTTTTTTTTTACTGATTTAGAGTTTCACGAAGATTTTATTATGGTATGGTAGCTGTCTTTGAATTATCTAGACACTGTAAAATTTCAGTTGTAAACAGATTAGCAGAGTCTTAAAAGATCAGTCTAGGTAAATGTCTCACCATCGTTGTCAATGTCAGGGTCGCAAGCGTCCCCAAACTGATCCTTGTCCACATTCTCCTGGTTCGGATTCGCAATGGTAGGACAGTTGTCGCATGCGTCTCCTTGCTTGTCCGGAGTCCCCGTGTCCGTGTCCGACTGGTCGGGATTGTGGACCAGCAGGCAGTTGTCCTGTGACAGGCAACAAAATTAGTGATAGTAATATGAAATTCAGCTAAATTGGTAATAGGATAAAATTAATACAATAGTAGAAAATAATTTTTGCAAAGTTTGATTCAAAGCGACAATTTGCTCTTATCATAGAAGTTTAAAGGTACTTCTAATGCTGCTCAGACTAATGTGCACCAAGTACTCTCATTTATTAGAAAACTATTTGTAACAGCTTTCTTTGGGGAATCCGATAAACTTTAAAAACTGATACATATAAATGTCCGTTCACCAAATACAGACATGACCAACTGAAATAATTGCATGTCTTCAAGACACTAACTTTTAAACTGTGCTGGATTTACCACCGATTAGGCCCAGGGCTAGAGCCACAGGCTACCCAGGGACTGCCCAAAGTGGCAATTGCATTTTTTCATAAGTTGGATCAAGACAATATAAAATCAAACTCAACAAGATAAGTTTGATTTGTAACATTTGACGAATCTGACATTTTTTTACACATAAGTATGTCACATATAATGAGATTGAGTGTGTGTGCAAGTACATGAATAATAAACATTTTTCTCCCTTCCCTAGTTTATTTATGGCATTTTCTAACATTTCATCGATTCCCAAACCACTAGACTTTCAGTTAAAATATATTTTTAAAACCTTTCGCGTAAAAATTACACTTTTTACTCCTGAAGTCTCTTTTTTTTAAATTTTCATGTTGACAAATAAATTTTAAAGTTAATAATACACTGCAGGAATAATCCAAAATTAAGATAACATGTGGTCAAAGAAGTATATGAGGGAAGTAGGTGAAGAATAGGTGTAGAGCATTCTCCAGTGTAAAGTGACTATGTTTTACTTTAAAAAAAGCGAAGTAAAAAACAGAAAACCTGCTGAACTTTGTGGTAAAGCAAACAAGCTAATTTATGAGGAAGAAGCGAAAGTCTGCATAAAGACATCGATTAACCCTAACGAATTCAACATTGTTCTACAATTTTCCAACACTCACAGATCTGTTGGGAATGCCATCGTTGTCTGCGTCTGGATCGCAAGTGTCTCCGATCTTGTCTCCATCAGCATCCTCTTGTCCTGAGTTGGGGACATCTACGCAGTTGTCCTGATGAAATTCACAGCATTTAAGTCAGTCAATTAGAATAAAGTGCTGCTTAAATCATGTTATTGTGGCGTTTTTTTGTGATTTTGGTAAAAATTTCAAATTGGTGCAAGGAGGAATTTGTACAAATATTAATCTTAAACAGACATAGTTAAAATACATTTGATTTTCTAAACCCAACAATTACTTTGAGTAAAAATCAACGTTTGCCTCTAACCTTCCTACACTTGCTGTGTGTGCAGCCCAAGTCGTAGTCAGGGAATCCGTCCAAGTCTCTGTCCGGACCACACATCTTGCCGTCTCCAGCCCATCCTGTCTTGCACTGCAAATGACCGGGTAAATTAAATACTGGAATGCTATGAATGTATGACATCCAGTCAGACGACAAGGATGAATTTTTACAGTAGCATGTGGGGAAAAATATGGTTTGCACAGATTTATTAATTTGATAAGGTACTTCTAATCATTCAACATAACATATTTATAAAGTTAGATTTTTAGTTTTAGAAGTTGTGGAGTCAGCTGATGGCTGGGTTTCTCTCCTTTTAGGAATATTGCATTTTTTATGCAGTTCCTTCTCCCCAAAAAAATAAATTTTCAGGGATGGGAAAGGTATTGAGGACCTGCTCAAGAGAATAACCCTTCTCTTCAAAGATAAGGGAACAACACACTGTCCTAGAGGCTCTGGGACTTCAGTGATGGTTCACCCTCGAACCGGATGGCTTTCCAGGCCACCACAGACAATAACCTATAGCCTCGAGCCCCACTGTTATAGTGGAGAGTTATAGGGTTGTAACTAAGAATTATTCATCCTTCAGATTGAAAAACCTTGGTAGTTAGAATGTAAAGGTCCTACCTTCAAGACACACCCCCAAGAGGAAAATTGAGAAAGACCCGTGACTCCTCTAGAGCTCTGATATCTCAAGTCTAACCACCAGTAAAGCTACTTAAACTTAAAGAGAAACATAACAGCCAAGATAACTTCATTACCCAAATATGTTAAATTTATTTTGTTACGTACCCGACAGCCATAGGTGTTGAGAGTTGTGCGGTAACACTGAGCATTCTGGTCACACTGGGTACCGTCCGGGCACAGACCTGGCCTGTTGTGGCATCCAACCGTTTGGTTCCCAACATAACCGGCGACACAGCCTCCGCATCTAAAGGAGCCCTGGAATCATTGAATACAAATGTTATATTTTTAATTTCTTCCTTTGAATTCCTAGGTTTGCGCCTCTCGGTCCTTAATCCTTTCTTGATTAACACCTTTGATCTCCTTCTCTCCTCTTAAATTTCTTCCTAATTGTATAATACACTGTTGGTCCCCGCCTTTACCTTTACTGTTAATAGAAATATAATAATGGTATCACATATGAATGAGATATGAGTGTATAAAGGTTTTTTTTCTGTGTATATATCAAATCCCGGTTGAAATTCATAGCTAATTGTTGTGTTCTGGTGAAAACTGGTAATATAATATACGTTGAATTTCACAGCTATTTGTGGAACAGTTAAGTATTAATATTTTCACATGGGAAGACAAATCAAACCTGAATCATTTTCAAAGGGGTATGAACAAGAATAATAGAAAACAAAATAGGCGGTTCCTTGAAGAGCGATTTCTTTTGAAACGTAGCAATATCCATGTTTCATATATTCAAGTAAAACCTTATTAAATGGCATAGAATTTCATGAAATATCCACATCAGCTGGAACGGGGTGAAATGGAACCACCTACAGTATTTTTCTTATTTATCTTGAGTTAGGTCCATCAAGAACTGCCAGTCATAACATTTTCAATGATTACTGTTCACCACTTCATATTTAAATGAGGTTCTCTGTAAATCAATACGATTTTGTGAGTATTACCAGAAAAAGAAAGTTAAAAAGCCATTCATGGCTAAAAGGCGAGCTTATTTTTGTGTACAACTAGATTGAAATAGGATTTTGTACATGAGCACCTAAAAAGGTTTTACTATAGTATCAACTTGTAATCACATGTCCAGGAGATAATATTAAAATATCTTACCACAGTTAGCAAATTACGGAATAAGAACTGTCACTTTAATTTTTTGGTCTCGATAATTTGTAAGTTAATATAAATATCTATAAGAAATGTTTGACGAAATGTATAATGCAACAAATGTAACTATACATCCTCTTTCAATCTCGCTGATCACATAGGCCTAAAGTGGCTGTAGCAGGCCATCACCAACTACCTATGATAATGCTTCCACAAAACTTGTAACATTACGTAATATGTTACATTAATTTTAGTTACCCTCCCCCTCACCTCAGTGTTGACGCATATGCTATTGGGCGCACAGCCGCCGTTCCGTCCGTCGCTGCACTCGTCGACGTCGTAGCAGCGCTGCTTGTTGCGGTACGCGGCGTCCAGGCCCGCGCCCTCCACGCCGGCGGACCCGGTGTAGCCCGGAGGACACGGGCCGCAGCGGTAGCCGGGGCGCAGGTTGGTGCAGCGCGCTCCGGGGAAACACGGCTCCGCCAGGTCGCACTGTAAGAAAACGGGTAGTACAGAGGTTATGTTTTGAAAAGAGCGGTTTATAAGATAAAATGTTTTATGAGCGACTCTTATGCAAAAAATGCTGTTGCAAAGATACTACAGTACACGTAGTATTACCTGAATTAAAGTGGCCAAAAAACGATCTATATGGTTATAATATTGCCTAAATAGTGATTGCGAACCTAACCCCTGCTGTATAGATGCTGCAAATAGCGTTTCAAGACTGTACAACATGTCTGATGTACACCCACTCATTTTTTATCTTATTGTTAGTTGACACAAAACAAACAGCATTTTTAACAGCATTCAAAATCTTTATTGTAACGATCAAAATTTCTAAGTAACATTTGTGAATCTTCTAAGTTTATTGTCTAAAACCATAAGTTATTCATTGTGATGTATTGTTATAAAATAAAGTGGAAAAAAACCTTTTTTAAAAAGGTCTCTACAAAATACTTTATCAGCAGATAATTTAGCCTGGAGTTTGACTTAATAAAGAAAGAAGTCAGGTACCCAACAGGACCTCTCTATACTATGAAATAACATTCACATTTTTGGAAAGGTAAAGTGAAAGTTATGCTTGATTTAAGCGCTTTTCCACAGTAAAATGATTTTTATACAATAAAGTATCTACTATAAGCAGTTTTAATGTAATTATCCTTAATAGACCGGGAAACAAAAGCAATCTCCCTATTAAAAAAACTTACTCAAAGCAGACAACTTACTTCATCAAGATCGTGGCAGTTAGTGCCATTGCCTGTAAGACCAGCTGGGCAAGCTCCACATCTGTAGTACGGGTGTTCGGCGGTATTTTGGCACTGAACACCTAGAAATTATAAATCAAATAGGTGAAGTTCAAAAAATATCAATCTCGACTATCTTAAGCTTAATAAAACTAGAGTTTGGAGTGTACTTTTCATATTCATGTCCTTTTCACTGGTGCAGACATACCCAAAAAGTATTCTAAATTTAAAATAAATCGTTGAGTCTACCTTCGGAGCACGGCTTGAGGTCACAGCCACCCCTCGGCTTGCACTGCTGTCCGTCCCCGACCATTCCCGCCGGACATGGCCCACACTGGAACCCTTCCACTGTGTCGTAGCATCGCACTCCTGCACATAATGTTTAATTTATAATTACTTTCATTTTTTTTAAATCATAAAATACCATCTGATCAATAAAAGTAACTTTTACTCAGTTGACTGTGATTGTTATTGAAATTATTGTCAATGAATAGATATAAATGAAACCACAGTCAAATAATTGAACCTAAATTTATTTTTGTTGTTTCAGTAAGCTATTCAAAAATATAAATCCATTCGCTTACATATAAATATGACAGGAATACTTTTTCAACTCTCATTTGGATTATTATAGAAGGTTATAGAAGGTTCAGAAAACTGAATAACAACTAAGCTTACCTCTAAGTAAGGTCAATTCCATTTCAAACACTTGTTTTGGGTTCCATCTAACCTTGTTTAATTGGTTCATTAAAAAAAATGCTCTTTCGGTAAATTATTACTTATCTTGCAATCATATAAATTTAACAAATGTGTAGGAAAACACACATTGGAAATGTTTCTTCCAGGATGGTGGCCATTACCAAGCTAGGACTTGTTTAGAATTTTTTATGTTCATTTACAATTTTTATGCAGACTTTTATACAAAATTTAACTTATTCAAAATTTTTCCCTTAAATAAAATAATATTCCTGCCCTATCCCTTCCTAAAACATTAAAGCTTGAATCTGACAAGCCATTATTTTGAAAGCCTCTATTTATATCACAAATAAACCGAGATAACCATAGTTGAACAGCCCGAGGCGAGTGACGGGCAGTACTCACCGGGGGCACAGGGGCGCTCGTTGCAGGTGCGGCCCGGTTTGCAGCGCTTGCCGTCACCCACGTAGCCCTGGGGGCAGCGGCCGCAGCGCGGGCCGTCAGGGGCATCGCGGCACTCCACCCCAGGGAAGCACGGCGGGGGGTTGCTGCGGCAGGTGATCCGCTGCGGCCTGCCTGGACACGGGGAGATGTTGTAGCAAGGGCTGACTTGAGTAAAGAAATTAATTTAGGGTAATCTTCTCTTTTAGTTTTATGATCTTTCGTTATAGTTCTGGCTTTACTATAAATAATTAATAGACCTCCCAGGCTTATGGCCCAGCTTTAGCTAGTTTTGGGCGACCCAGACTTTAAAGTTGACATAGTTTCATTAGTTACCAACAGAGGGTGCTTCTATCAACCCCTTATTTTTGCTATTTATCTAATCAATCAGTATTCTATATTGCATAGATTAATAATTGATTGACTATTGTTTGATTTATTTGTCAATAAATGATATATTACCTGCTCCTGATACCTAAATTAATAGGTGACATCAGTAGACTCCGTTGGGGATTCACTATAACTAGGAGCTTTATTAATCTTGGGTCACTCAAAACCTGGTACACATTTGATAATGCTATGAAAGGTCTGCTTCATATTCAAAGTCGATGGTTCTTGACTGCCATACTGGAGGGTGGCAAAAAGTGGAAACTCTAAAAATTGTCTGTTAAAACTCATAATTATGTTGAACTGTCAAACCTCGTCTTAGAGTTCCGGCATTGACTATGAATGTATAAAAATGTGTTTGCAGAGAAAATTATAAGAATGTTTTTTACACTGTTAATGTAGGAATAGGCCAACATATTATTTTTTTAACACAATAAAAATACGAATTACGTGTTTCATTGATCATTTTACAAGAATATTTTTTATTATCTGATTGTTGATGACTTTTTTATAAGTATACTTGACTGTTTGAAACTTTATCCAGCATTCAGCCAGTCTACTTTTGATAAATTGCATTTTAATAAATTAAACAGAGCACTTCAAATATATTTTTATAGTTTATTTTAATACGGGTTTTCTTCGAGTCCATAACATTTGGTTAGGTCAAGTTTTAGGATATAATATCAAGTTCTAAAACAATTGTGTTAAAAACAATTATTTATTTAAAATTAATTCATTTCAATGTGAGCTTACCTGGGAATAAATATTTTGTATGATCATTGTATTGCTTAATTAATTTAATTTTTATACCAATGCAAAACTTTAATTTTGCTCGACGGGAAATTATAACAGCGCGATCAGGCAAAGTCGTGGATGAGAGCGGTTTGTTAGCGGGAGTATGAGGGGCCTTGGCTACTACGCCTCCGCCCCTCCCGGGCCGCGCGGCGCCGGGAATTATATAGAATATATTAATATAGAATATAGAATTCAATGCTATATTCTATATTAAATTCTATAGAATTGAATTTGAAATTTTTTGCAAATTACTAGACGTTCTATTCTTTTCGCAAGGCAAAAAATTTTCAGTTCATGCAGTACTGAGGAAGTACACTCACATCACTTTACAAAAAAAAAACATAAATAACATTAGATAACATTTTGGTAATTTGTAATATTCAATTTCAATTCACAAAAAAATGGACCTGCTTTTTTCTGTGCGCCAACAAACACAGCTAGAAGGATGGCAAATGCAAAAACCTATTGCACGTCTTTAAAGTTTTTACGGTAAATTAATTTTTATGGGGGACGGGAAAATCAGTAAATTATTGAGATTTTAGGAGTATGGGTTTCAATTATTGATTCATTTTGAGATTTTCTAAAATCTACTCATTTTGGAAAGGTTTACAATTTTTACATAGACAACTTACCATTTTTATAAAAGCACTTTTCTTTCATTCTTCTTTTTTGAGCGACCAACTCTCTTCTCTTGAAGTAACCAACAATTGATTTCCTCTAATTGTTGCCTGTACTACTTCATCTAGATGAAGAATATAAGTGTGGAGGTATTCAAATGAGGGTAGAGGTATTTCAAAATCATAACTAATTCTACACTCTCCACTTTGCATCTGGCCAAAAATCTTGTAGAAGCACTTACTTTCAAAATTATTAACATTACAATTTTTATTGAGGGTTTATTTTAATGCTATAAATTAAGACGATTATTACATTTATTGATTAAAAAGTCAAATTTCTTTAAATTATATTGTGTTGGACACTCAATAAACTTACAATAACTTAATAACTTTACTGGCTATTTTTGGTTTTTCAATAATTTATTAATTTTACTGATTTGGATGTAATTGTTCAATCTTTCTTATAAAGGCATTCTGTTGCCTTTCTTCTAAATGCAACAAGATACCAAAGCGGCATAATGCAAGCCAGAGCTACCGCTAGAAGTCAGCAGTGGCCTTAGTAGGCCAATGATTTACCAATGAACTATCACATCCAGTTTATGGAATCAATACATTTTGGTCTGGTTTAGAACTAGGTAATAAAAAGGTGATTACCCATTAGTTTGCACTTCCAGCCTTGGTTTTACACCATTATTAAACTTGTTTGATTCAAGCTGTTAGTTGTAAAGTAATAACTAACTACAGAAACCGTTTAAAGAAGTAATGTAAAAAAGAGTTAATTTAAAATAACTCAATAATATTAAAACCAGAACACAACCAAGGCTGGATAACAGGAAGACCCGGGAATAAATTTACACACACAAAATGAGTAAGTAAACTTTATGTGTATTTCATAAAAAATTACAAAACGTAAACGTACAGGTTAGGATGAGGTAAGTATGGATCGGGTTATCCAGCCTTGGTAAGACGGTTGTGGTCGAGGCCGCGGATGGTTGCGGTTGATTCAGCCCTCACCTGGTTGGCATAAGTCACATTCCTCCAGGATCTGGCGAAGCTTGTGGGTTTCTAATCTCTGCAAAAAATAAAGTGGAATAATTTCTTTATAGCAAGCAGCCCTTTTTTCATAAAAAATAGTACCAGGGTTTTGTTTCACATATTTTATATTATTTTTGATAATAATCAAATGGAAGGGGTTATCGAATGATTCATACTGTTGACTTAAATTACAAATACAATGGAGGGAAAAACCATATAAGAGAAATCAGGTACATATATTTATCTCACAAATAAATCACACCAGAATGGTGCGGTTTGTTTTGAATTGGACAGTAGATTTTTTCACATCATAACATTTTTGTTTGCATTTAATGTTTTAACTTAGAACAACACTTAACCTAGAAACGAATTTGAGATATCAATTACAGGAAACACATCCTAATCATGAGAAATGAACAATGTCAGATTTCACTGAACTAATGGTTGTCTCTACCAACCTTCAGTTAACTAATATTTTTATATTTTTAATGCAGTGTTAATTAAACCATATATTTCAAACGTAGAATCCATAAACTATTTTGCACAAACAGATTTTTGTCCTCAATATCGCCCACACAGGATCAATATCTTCGTAATTTTCAGGTGTTCACAAAAGGGCAACACAAACTTTGGAGAATTAGTTCTATTGCTCAAGTTTAATTTATTTAGTCATTGAATTTTCAGGTATTCAGGAAAGGGCAACATAAACTTTGAGACTAATAAATTTGCGACTGAAAAACTTTTTTTAAATTTGAGTTGATACAAAATTGGGGTCACAATATATACAGCCCACTCTTATTACTAACTCAAAATGCCATAGGAATAGAATTTTTCTTCGAGTTACATAAAGTTCGACTTAGGCATAGTTTGAAATATAGAGGTCATTCTTGGTTGATTTTGACTTACAGAGATAATTTGAGCTAGATTCGAGATATAGAGGTGAACCCAAATGAAAATTCGAGTTACAGAAGTAGAGAATAGTGACGTTGGACTGGATATGTTGTCACCTCTACGCCAGGGTTTCGACTGAGGTCCTTTGAGTTGACCTCTGTAGAGATATAGAGGTAAACTTTGACTTATAGAGGTAAAGTTCAAGTTTAACTCGAGTTATCTAGTGAACTTGGTTGGTATTTTTTGCGTTGCTTCAACTTACAGAGGTAAAGAATCACGGCAAAATTATTTCCAGTAACAAATTGTTTTTATTACAACATAAGACAGGTTTTGCTATGGGAATAAAAAATAATTTGAGTTATCGAGCATTTTGAGTTATTGAGGTTTGAGTTATCAAGAGCTGATTGTAGTTACCATCTTGAACTTTTGACAAAAAAACTAAAAAAGCAGACTTTAAAGAGTCTATCCTTAAGGTCGAGTAATATTATGATAAGAAATAGAGTTAGCTAGTATTTAAATTGCCTAAATGTACCTGAGTCTCCACTTCTTCTCGCAGGTGCTTCACCACCTTGACTAGTTCATTGATGGCTTTCACCAACATGTTATCTGCAAAAAATATAAAAGAATTTTAATAACACATTATGGACAGTTTTCAACTAAAACATAGTTTATAAATACTTAACAATACGTTAAAGTATAGAATAATAATAAGAGGGTTGCATTGGTTATTTAAAATAATTTACTCACCATCACAGTCATGGATGATTGGAATGTCCCCTGAAACAAACATGTAATATGAAAGTAAGAAGTGGTCTTATTGAGATTGGACTCAAATCAATTTGATCAAATTTATTTTACCCTTCTAAATTAATGTGCTGTATAACACTGTATTGAAAAGTAACTGTTACTGTCTCACATAAGAGGTGTTTCTTAAAAAAACCAGTTTAGTTATTAGCTCACAGTAACTTGATTAGTGATCAAAATATCACAAATGTGAGAAATTTACTAACGAAATTTGAAAACACCTCACAGTGAAAGAAAATTTAAAAGAAACATATCAAACTATATTGTAACAAAACATCTACTCCAACACAATTGTTTAGTTATACAAGAATAATTCTCAAAAGTTAGTGTAATTTTTTCTTTGAAATTTTCTTAAGCATTTTTTTTGTATCTGATTTAGATGAAGTTTCATTAACTTAAGCAAAGAGAGGCCTTACCATATTACTGGAAGTATAACTTCAATTCTTTCATTTCTTTTTAGAGAGGTAATGAAAAGCCAAAACCATAGTCATGCACTTCCAGGATAGTTAGGAGCTAAATAACAGGCAATCATCATTACCTCTGACAACTTCATTGGTCCGATCGGAGGGAGGTTCGATCGCTTGCATCTGACTGGTGTCGGGGCAGTTGTGTCGGTTCAGCACCTTCTCTATGGACGAGTTGGCATCAACTTCTATGGTATACCTCCTCTCGTGGTACTGAAAAATGATTAGTACAGTTGTTTAGGAAAGGATGTTCTATGCAAGATAAATAGAGAAAACCAGGTGGTCCCGTAGCTAGTGATTTGACCATCTCTACTAGCTAGCAGCAGAATCCTTCTCTAGGGTAACTAGCAGTGACGTACCCTTCTCTACAGCAGCTGTGATTTCTGAACTAAAATAGAATTATTGAAAGAGAAGCAATTTGTTGATGTACCTAAATCTACATCAACTGTCGGTACCTAAATCTACAACAACTGGCCAGTGATGATGCACCCATTAAACCTGCGGGTTAATATGAAACTACATATTTTCCTTCTATTCATCGTGTTCTGTTAGTGTGTGATACAAAACAATAAAAACTTTTCAAAAAGTTGTTGTTCAGTTGTAATCTCTTTGAATAAACCACCTGCAACTTAATTTGCACTTTTCACGGTTGGAAAAGCTATTGAACATGTTAGTTTGCTGTAACACACCAATAAAATAAAATGAAATTCCATCATAATCTTAAAGTTAATCTCATCTTCATTAGTTGAATCCAATTGCAGTAAATTGCAGCCGTCTTGCTTGAAAATGTGAGTTTACAGGTCTAATTTAAAAAAATTTCCCAATGGAGGATCGGAGGACACCCAAACCACCCTTCCACTGGGGGCATTCCATAACCCGCAGACTCCCCAGTTATTCCGACCTCTCTTTTAGGTATCTTTACTGCCAATATTCCCCCTTAAAAATAAATTCTAACTAACTTAAAATCATCCAAAAACCAAAAGCCGGCTCGCGACGGGATTGGAGAATTTTTTAAAAGATAACGAGTACTCATGCAACAAGCTGACATGACAGAGTGAATTTTAATTACAGCCCTTGAGTTGCTTATATTAGACCCAAAAACCCCAGACCTAAAATGGCGATAGGGGCTTTAATTCCCCAAAATCACTGGCCACTTAGGTCATGGGAAATAATATCTCTTCCAAATTTAAAGTAAATCGGATAGTAATTGTGGCTTTATGCTAAATCCCCTTCAGACTATGTACTGCGTTCAGTAAATTCTCATTTTCATCCATAAATCAGTTATTTTTGGTGCTATGACTTTAGGAAAAGGCTTACATTTTTGTAATTTTCTTTCCTTTGATGAAGTACTAATTAAATTTACATTTGGCTTTTATTATCCTTATGAGATCTAAAACCCAAAAATTTGGAGCATTTATCCCCTGAAACTGGGTATAAAGGTGCTCAGATTTTTTTGCTCAACTAACTTCCCTCGTAGTGTGGGTGGTGCCAACAGGGCGCCATAAAGGGTTAGGTTAGGTTCCATAAAAAATTTGCCAAAAAAGAAAAGAGCTGTGTCTCACTCACCACCTGCAGCCGGGGCCGACGCATGGTGAGGTACATGTCGCGCAGGGTGCGCGGGGTGTTGAGCTGCCCCCGCCGGACGCAGTCCACGTACAGCGCGATGTGCGGCTGCGGCCGGCTCTGCTGGACCGAGAGCACCAGCGAGTCGATGACCGAGTCCTCCGTTATGGAGTCCACAGAGAAGTGCTGCGACTTGAGCCGCCCCTCCTCCATCGTCTCCAGCAGAACTGTAACCAGGAAACGGTGAGTTTGGAGATGAAAAATGTTGACAAGATTAAACTTTGTAAAAATTTAGATGTTGAATATGCATTAAAAAATATTACTCTTAATTAAAATTTCCATCCTGTTGCCAAATTTGAATGTACTATTACAGGTACCTCCATTTATACCCTGAATAGAATATAAAAAAACAACTTGAGTAGCATAAGTCAGTTGGAATTTATTCTCAAGGCACAATACTCAAGGGTCAACAATGAAGGCTAACATTAAAAGTTATTATTTCCTACAACTAAAACCACGTGTTAGGTGTCAGTGTGCGCACTGAAAACTAATCGTAACCTGACGTTTACTGAGGAGCAGGTGAAAGAGTATTTTACGCTCGCCAGCTGTTTAATTTTATACTCATAACCAGCTGATCATGCATTGTTACTTAAAGCACTCCAACGATTCCGCTTTAGTTTTGATTTGACCGAGCTTGATTTCAAACTGAGGCATTCAGCTACAATGGGTGTGAGTAATCATATTGTTTTTATCGCCTAGGAATCCAAAACTGCAGTTGTAGAAAAAATGTTGTATGCATTCCACAACATGTAACATTTCTTTCTCGCTTTCACTCAAATTCGGTAACTGTTTAGATGAAGCAATAGAGACCCACTTTACGCGTTTAACAGATAAATAACTATTTCGCTCTATACCCAATTAATACATTTAAAAGCTGAAAATAATTATTTGATATTTTAAATTTGAAGAATTTTTACTTATTTTCCATAATTTTTCTTAAGAATGTGGGACTTAAGTGTTTGTACTGAATTGCTACTTCAACAAAGAAACAATTTAAAATTCACAGTCCACTCTTTTAAAACTTTTAGGGGGGAGGCGGGTAGTACGGGCCAGCGGGTAGTATGGGCCACGTGATGTTTCTCGAAATCGCAACCAGGTAGCAGCACCGCGATACGCGGAGCAGAACCGCAAGACCCGCCATTGTTGTGAGACGGTATTTGGTTGTGTTCGCTGTGCTGTGTCTTTTTTAATTTACACTTGTTTAGTTTTGCACCTGGAAACTGTTGCTTCGAGTAACTTTTGGCAGCTTCCTGTGCTGACTCAGGTAACGATATAACTGTGTAACTAGGTTTATTACTGACCTTACCTTATGTTAATACAATCGTGAGAAGTTGGTCTGAATTCGACTAACCTTCCTTGGATTCCGCCATGTTTTTATTTTCAATGTCAGTCGGGTAGTATGGGCCACTACCCTATGCGGGTAGTATGGGCCACCCCAGTAATTACTTTATTTTGTATTTTTAGGTCAGAATGCCGAAATTTAAAAAGAAAAAGGAAGGTGAACGTCGAGGGGAGTGGTTAGAAGAAGGTATGAAGGCTGCAGTGGCGGCCGTAATAGGAAATGAAATGTCTGAAAGAGCTGCATCTAAAAGATACAATGTCCCACGAAGCACGTTGCAAAGAAGGGTGAAGGCTATATCTAATCAACAGGAAGTGGATATGAAGCCTCAGCTAGGCCACTTTAAAGCTACTTTCAATGATTTTTATGAAAATCAATTAGTCGAACATATGAAAGATTTAGATTCCCGGTTGATGCCCTTGTCAAAACATGAATTCTTGAAGCTCGCTTATGATCTTGCAGAAAGTTTAAAAATTGACCATCGATTTAATAGAGAGAAAAAAATGGCTGGCAAAGACTTTTATGAAAGCTTTATGAGTAGACATCCAGAACTCAGCTACAGAAAACCACAATCAACCAGTTTGATGCGTTGTGTTGGTTTCAATAAGCCACAGGTTTACAGGTTTTTTGATCAATTAGAATTTTTGATTGGAAAACATGAGTTTCGCCCATCAAGAATTTTCAACGGGGATGAAACAGGAGTTACATGCGTTCACGAGAATGATAAGGTGATAACCGTGAAAGGAAAGCGCCAAGTTGGTAAAGTGACGTCTGCGGAAAGGGGTCGTAATGTCACGCTGATGTTTTGTATGAGCGCTACTGGACAGTTTATTCCCCCGATTTTTATTTTCCCCAGGAAAAGAATGAATGACCGCTTAATGATTGGAGCACCTACTGAGAGTATTAGCTTCCCAACTCCAAATGGATGGATGACGACAGACTCATTCATGAAATGGTTTCAGCACTTTGTGTCATTCACAAAGCCCACAATGGATGATCCAGTCCTACTCATTTTAGATGGGCATAGTAGCCACAAGGACCTCGAAGTCATTTTGTATGCTCGTGAGAACCATGTCCACATGCTGAGCTTTCCCCCACACACGAGTCACAAACTTCAGCCCCTTGATAGAACATTTATGAAACCGTTCAAGAACTGTTACAATGCCGCTTGCTCTTTGTGGATGAGGGCCAATCCAGGGGCCAGAATAAACGACTACGACATCGCCAAATTAGTGGCTGATGCTTACAAGCAAGTCTGTCGTTTGGATATTGCTGAGAATGGATTCAAGTGCACTGGAATTTATCCAACAAATCGAAACATATTCAACGACATAGATTTCATGAGCAGTGAGATAACAAACATTCCAATCCAGGCACAACCAAGCACAGTTAAAGGAAACACTGCTACAAATGCTTCAGGGGCCTCTACTACAATTCCTGCATCCGACCAGCCATCTTCTGGTTCAACGACACCAGCAGCTGAGCTGTCCGCTTCCACTTCATTGGACCAAACTACAATGCCAGCATCTGCCCAGCTGGATCCTGCTTCCTCAAGGACACAAGCAGCTGAGCTGTCCGCTTCCACTTCGGTAGTCCAACCTGCAATCCCTGTATCTGACCAGCCATCTTCTGCAAATGCAGCAACAGCTGAGTTTTCCTGTAACAACTGCAATGTCCATATCGCAACGTCTGTGTCTGACCAATCATCATCTGTGTCCCCAACATCATCAGCAGCCATGGCTCCTTGCTCAACTGTTGCCATAGTAGGAGCTGAGATTTCTACAATAAATGCTTCAACATTAGTGACCAAAGCAACTCCATCGTCTTTGATATCACACCATGAAGGTCTTACAACAAAAGCCAAGTTAACGTCACCTCAAATTGCCATGAAGCCTGATTTTGCAATGGTTTTAAAACAGGTTTCTCCATTGCCAAGTTGCAGTGACAAAAGGCTGAAAACCCGAAAGAGAAAGGCGGAGAAAAGTGAAATTTTAACTTCGACTCCCATCAAAAATATGTTAGTCGCCAAAAAAGAAGAAGAAATGAATCAAGAAGCATCAAAACAAGCAAAGAAAAAAATTAAATTTTCAATCAGCAAAGGAAAACCAACTGCAAAAAAAGTTAAACAAGCTTCAAAAGAAAAATCAGTGAAACTAAGTCTTAACAAGAGTCAAAATAAAGGAAACCCCATAGATTACGACAATGTCACTCCAGGAACATCAAAACATGAAGAATTGGTTCTTTGTATTGTTTGTGGTGAAGATTACGAAGAGAACTGGATTCAGTGTAAGACTTGTGAAGGCTGGACACACGAACTTTGTGCTGATATTGATGATCCGGTATTTTATTATTGTGACTATTGCAAGTTAAACAAGCCCTAAAGGTTTATAATTATTTGTTTTCTAATTATAAATACTTTTAGCCCCGAAATGTTCTGTTTTTTAATGGATTTCCTGAGTTTTTTTTGTGTGGCCCATACTACCCGGCACATTCTGACTTCTTAGAAATAAGACACAAATTTTGAAACCTCATGAAAAAGATTTTATCAGTGGAATATATGTTTCAAGGCTATTAATATAAAGCATATATTGTAAATAAATGGATTTTCGTGATTTTAGACTTTTTTTATAAATAGTATAGATTATATATAATTATTTCCTTAAGTGGCCCGTACTACCCGCCGTTCCCCTATGTATCTTATAACCACAACCATTATTACCAATCTAAAATCATTTGCAATGTGTTTCAAACACTTGCATGAGAATACAGGCCAATTTTAGGCTGTGCGCAAGGTGCTTAACATCATCTGAATTGAGACAAATGTCCAATTAAATCAGTTTGGATCTGTTAGGCCTTGAACTTGTCTCATGAGTACATTAAGATCCCAAAATAGTGTCTGGCATCAAAATGCAGATGTATGCTGCTGTGTAGGCTCTGCAAGATATTATCACAGTTAACACTGCGACGTTTTCTAGTTATGCGGACTTCCATAAGCGACTTATCTATCTTTACACCACATCTAGCTATTCTGATAGCCTGCATGACTGTGAATAGGTATCGCGTGGTTATCAACTAAGCAGAAATATCAATTTTGCTGAAAATATCAGGGATAACTCATCTCAAGAGGTGCATAGTATTAATTTCTTGAAACAAAATTACTGTTACCTTGGTACCTTGGTGTATTTATACCTTGGTTGAAAAAGACAGATTTCAGAATTTGTTGTTACAGTAGTATTAATAGTAGGCTACGTAAAGATATTAAAAATGTGGGACCAATAAGAGTCTATACTACATTCAAAAACCCAATTATGTTGTTAAACTGAAAAAAAATTGTTTTTTAAGAATATGTTTTGTCTTGAAACAAATTTTATAAATTAAACTGGTTCACAAAGAGGACATCAGAGTATAAGGTATGACAGATAATACCTAATTTTGCTCCCTTGCAATAATGATAAATAAAATAAAATCACATTACAGTCATAAAGCTTTTATCGTGGCTATCACGGCTGGAATTAACAGAAGGTATTGTCAAAAAAGTACTTTTACAATCAGTTAAAACCTAAATAATTAATTTGATTCATAATGTTTACAATAATATTAAAGATTAAAATATTTTAGTTTTTCAAAGGTTTTGCTGTTTCAAAAGTCAATAGAAAATGGATTTCGCCTCCATTTTGTCAGGTACATGTCCCGTTTCGCCTACAGAGAGTTGACGCACCACACATAAAAACAATGCAGTTAAACAAGATGAGCAGAAAAGCAATGACATCAGGCAGTAAAGTCAAGACCAAGGGACTACCATAAATAGCCACAAGAACTGACTAACAGCACTTATCAAGCCTTTAGACCTTTAATGGGCATAGAATACTCTCAGGCCATAACACGCAGTACTTATATGCAATGTGATATTTTGAGTATTTATAAAAATAATGCAATATTTAATCCCAGTGATAAAAAAACTTATGAGAAAGCATCTAGTTTTAACATAAATTTTACATGCAAAATTTTGGATCTTCCAGGAACTAAAAACAAAAACCAATCAAACTTCAATCACTTTACACTGGGAACACGTTTCAATTCAATACCTTATTTTTATATAGAATTAAGCTTAAATAAAATTATAGATAAATAAATAATAAAGAAACAATCAATAAAAATTAATAAAACATTAATAAACAATTAATAAAAACTACCATCAGTGGTGTCATGGTAAATTCTCCAGTGCCGGAACATCCAGGGGGTTTGGGCGGATATCCCTCCCCCCCCCCCCCAAATGCAGGATACAATTTTCTATTGGGATGCCCACTTTGATGATTTGAAGGGTTTTAAGGCTAACTTTAGACTAATTTCTAAATATTCTAAATTAAAATTTTTCAAAAACACTAAACAGTCTGTATCAGAAGATTTTTTTTATCTTTATAAATTAAAAACGTTCTTTAACATGACTTTAACAACATATATAATACAGATATGTACACATATCTGAAAATAAGTTGATTTTATTAGAAATGCTAATGTACAAGCCCCTTTCACAGAGTCTTTCAATGTCAATCAATGAGTAATTTTTGAAGTTCCTAGTCTGTAGCCTATTGGACACAGGCTGAGATAAACAGAAGGCAAATTTCATACCACCATTACAAAATTAAATTATTGTGACTCAGGTTCATAATTAATTATTGAACAATAATAGATTTGTTGTTTCTGTTTTAATAAGTATTTAGATGTTTTCGCTAGGATTTAGACTTGCATTTAAATGTAATAAAACATTTTATTTAGCATTTAATATAGGATCTCGTCACTTAAGGGCAGTGAGGATTGATTGATCAAGTACACTTTTGTCAAGTTAATGCGAGTTCGTCTTGCTCTAAACGTTTGGTGAAAAAATTCCCACCTTATGAGAGCACCTACATGACACCTTATAAGAGCAAAGTTGAATGAGTCATGCTGAACGCAACGTGTTAACTCTCGCAATCGCCTGAATTCGCACCAGCGAGTAAAGTTGATTCACCCTAACCCGCCGAGAGTGTACTTGAAGCCAAGAGGACTTCAGACGAATTCAGCACCTTACTACAAATTGCTCAAGTTCACCATCGCCGAATCAGGGTGAATCTGACTTGGCCTATCGTTCAATAAGGACTTTACCGCATGAGGCAGAGTGAGGAAGAATGAGTTATGTCTAATAAGCCAATACACGCTTACAGTTCCTTACATTCACCCTTATTCAGCGATTTTTACTTTCTCCCCCCTATACATAGTATATGAAGAAAGTATTGTTTTCGTCAAAATTTTCGAATTTGAGTTGTTAGTGGATATATTCGTTTTAGTGCTCCCTGAATCCAAAAAAGTGGTTTTCGGCCTGGTGTCTGTCAGTCTGTGTGTGTGTGTGTGTGTGTGGATGTATGTGTGGATGTAAACAAAGCTAGAGACGACACTAGTGGTCCGATTTTCATGAAATTTGGTATGTAGGTATAAAGCGTGGTATCTCCAGGCGTATTTTTCATTTTTTTGAATTTTTGATTTTTAAGGGTATTTACCCCATAAAAACCCATAAAAAATTACAAAAATCAAAATATCTCAAAAACGGCTCTAACGATTTTGATAAAAATTTCATGGTTTTTAGTGATTAAGATGACAAACAAAATGACACCACCCGCATGTCTGTAAAAATTCAGGTTCAGAAGTTATAGTGGTTTAAGTGTTAAAAAATTCATATTTTTCAAATTTCACAAAATGTGTGACCTCTAAAGAAAATATACTTGCAACCATTAAATTTGACTTGAAAAACTAAATAATCTAGTATTTTGAATCATTAGTTTACGTCAACTGGTTGCGGAGATAATTGATATTTTAGTACGGCGGTAAACGCAGTACGTTGTCCAATGTTATTCTTATGGAAAATATTTAAAAACCGATATCTTCGTTATTTACTTACCGATTTTGATAAAATTTGGTATATATTTATGTGATAATTAATTGTTAATTTGTTTTATTTCACTAAATATGTTTTCTGGTTTTAAATGACTTGAAGGGAGAAAGTAGGTCTCAGTTTCCTGATACCGTTTATTTTTATATACTTTCATTTCTGGATTGACATGAGACATTATTGTGAAATGAGATAAAACTATGTCTAAACAAACTCAAACTAGATAGCGCAAAACTGTCAACAGGACAGACAGAACGACACGACGATAATGGAATAAAATAATGGAATAAAATATTTTTTAATGGAATAAAATATCCAGAAGTACCATCTTTATCTAATAGGGCAAAAAAAATAACATCAATAATAGCCGACTGCGTGCTGACAGCGGACGAAACTGCAACTGCAGTCACACGTAAATATTAATTTTTTCGAGACGATTCCCAGGGGAAGTATCAGGACATACATTAAGTAATGTTTTATTGAAAAGAAAGCGTGCAACTTGATCTTTACAATTATATAGTTGTATTCAATTTTGAAAATATTTCCTGTAAATTTCTTAATATCGGGAACATCTAAAATAGGGGTTTGCATAAACTAATCTTGAAAACCAGTGTCGGATAACGGCGTTCCGGCACCATGAAACCACTGTCTACAATGGATAAATATTTTGATAAATTTGTCAAGAGAAAAATCAAAGTAAATTTACTGATCTTTTAGAAGAAGGAAGCAAGCCAAAAATTAATTGAAGCGAACAATCCAGTTGACCTGACATTGGCTGAGCCAGCCTACAATTGATGTAAAATTATAATATTTAAAACTGAAGTATCGTGGACGACATCCGTGGGCCTGTATGTAGGAGTTTCCTGCCGCTCCTTACAACAATATAACGTCCAGTCTCAGTCCCACGTGGGCTCCGGCCATCGGAGGCTTTCACTTTTTTAGGCCTACAGCCTGCAGAATGCTTAATAGGGAAATCTGGTTTTGGTCCAGGAAGTAAACTCCGAACTCAACTCCATAGGCAGGTTCTACTACGATAAAAAACCAACAATGAACCTCTGAATTGTAATTATTTACAAATAATTATTATTATTTCTTTGAAAATTATCAATGATTCTCTATAAGTTATAAAATTCCTTTTAACCTTCGTAAATAATTTCATGAATAAAGTTTCAATTCATAAAAGAGCACTTTTAGGTAGGTTATTAACATGAAGGCGTTAAAAACAAACAAATTAAAATATGAATAATTTTTTTGAAAATGGAAAACATTTGGACCAAAATAAAATTCAGTAAGTAATTCCCTATTTCTACGATTATGTATTACTATTATTCTCTAAAATGAACTTAGTAGGACTACTCATATAATATAAACAGTTGTTCAGAAGTCACTGCCAAACAAATTAGTATAATTCATATTTCCTACAATTTATACTTGTGTAAAACTCGCTGTAATTCTAAAATGATATTCCATCTAAAATAGTTCGCTCAATGAAACACTGTAATGCCTTGATTTAGTAGTTTTGCCCATAACTAACTTCACAACTCCACATTCTATTACCTTGTGCAGGCTTTCCAGATGTTTTGAATCTCCCTCTTGAACAGATTTGAACATCAACAAATTGTTACGACTCGATTACATTTCTTTCACTTTCCTTCCGGCTGATCAGCTGATGATAACAATCAAATCAGCTGATCCAAGGTTAAAGTCAGCTGTGCACAGGTGTACCACAACCTTGACCAACGATGTCACACACGTGAAAGTCCCACACCTCGCTCGTTTGCTGTCAGTTTCGTAATATTAACCTTTCGCTTAATAAGGAGCCGGCTCTGTCTAATGACCTAATTGTTTCGCTTTGCCATGTGCTCAGGGGAAACAACCAGGACTCATTGAATCAATAATCAAAGGGCACTTAATTTTTACTCCTGTAACCGTATAGGCATTAATTAGCTGTGTCAAAAATTGTAATTAAGTACTGTAATAATTAAATGGGAGAAAAAAATCAACATATGTATCCTCTTTATAAGATAAAACTAGGTTAAACTAAAGGCTGTCTTAATTTAATTATTCTAGTTTACTGAAGGTTTTTTATGTATTTCAGTACCTACTTTCCGTGTCCGGAAACTGGGCCATTATTTCAGTCAAAATTATTGTAAAATTGTCATTGCTTCCACCTTAAAAACACAGCTTTTTACTTTCTCCCCCCTATACATAATACATGGAGAAAGTATTTTTTAATGCTGTAACTGTAACAGTATTAAATGAATTTATTTGATCTTGTATCAGTATTGCCGGAATATTTTAAATATTGTAGTAATAAATGTCTCTATTTCTAAATTATTTTACAAGTTTTTTTTTTCTGTATTGGCTTATATTAAAATGTGTCAAATATAAAAAATATCTTCTGATATGCAATGATTTGGGCTCAGTCAGTTCAACAGTTTTTAGTTGATCCAGACTGTACAAACAGACATCGCCCGTATTTTACGATATATTGCAGAAACCTAGATGCTATACCCGTATAGATTAAATATGCACATGTTTTAGTTTTTATAAATGTTAAAAAAAATAAATTACAGTATAGCTTGAGATTTTCTCACTGGTCATAAAACCAGAGTGACGCTCGTTATAACGTGTGATTAATGCCGACACACCCTGTGTGGGTTTGGTGAATCAGACTGACGTGCTGTGTGCAGTGTTGCGGTCCCAGGCCTTGTAAGGCGCCCCGGCCGCCGCGGCGCCCCCGCACTGTCAGGGGCGCCGGCCACAAGGGGCGCCGGCATTGTCTCCGGCCCGAGGAAAACGCATTGTTAATTGTGATTTAGGAGCCCGGCTGGATCGTTGGAATAATTTATTACGCGCTCGTTTCATCATAACTGCAAGTTTTTCGGTTGTTAAATTTATTTCACATCTCTCTTTTGCTTTTAGAATTTGAACGCGCAATGCCGGAACAGGGCCGGCGACGGGGGGGCAGGGGGGGCAAATGCATAGGGGACCGGGCTCGCAGGGGGCCCGGAGACACCAAAAACGGGCCCAGAACGACTGAAAAGGGGCCCTAAAGCACATGAAAGAAGCAAAGAAAGGTTGTCAGGGCCCGGGGCTGAGATTGCACAGGGGCCCGAAAATCCTGTCGCCGGCCTGTGCCAAGGCGCACCCGTCACGTGGCCTATACCCGATTACAACATTTTTCAAGTCGGGATTTATGAATTCTGCTCGTTGAAGTCTCTAGATTGTTTTGATCCTTCTTTTAAAATGATCAGTTAAGCCAATGATTTGAGGTAGTTCCTTTAGGAGAACGCAGATGTAAGTAAATTAGTCAATATTTACTTTGCAGATAATAAAAAGAGCATGTGGGACATAGAGAGTCCGCTTAGTGTGCTTACATTGAGTTAGGTTTCAATTAGGGTAATTTTTTTGTCGAACCTCCGTCTTGTTACTAAATTTTACTTTGTCAACCTTATATTTCACAATTCATAGCCCAAAGGCCTAGTGACAACTGTTTTTAGTTTTGTACTTTCACAAATTTGTCTCAGGGCTTTGCTCAGGATTCATAAAACGATACATTTAATCTTGACACTTTTCCTAGATAGATTTCTGAACGGTCCCAACAAATAAATACAAATCAAACCACTGAGTAACGGGAACACAAAAAAATCCGAAATCAAGGGTCACCAACCGCTCGAATTGATAAATTTGGAAACACGACGCGTCGCGTAGGCTCGACCGGTGGTTGACAAATCCAGCTCCGGTCGTCACAAAAACGGCGCGACTCCTTGTATGGCGCGATCGACGACCGCCTTCTGGGAAGTGGAGAGTGGATCCAGTGGGAAGCTCGGCGGCGACAATACCGACGCGCTGGCTACCGACTATACCGACAGGCTAGCTACCGACTACCAGGCGGGGGCGATACCGACGCGCTGGCTACCGACTATACCGATAGGCTAGCTACCGACTACAAGGCGGGGGCGATACCGACGCGCTGGCTACCGACTATACCGACAGGCTAGCTACCGACTACCAGGCGGGGGCGATACCGACGCGCTGGCTACCGACTATACCGATAGGCTAGCTACCGACTACCAGGCGGGGGCGATACCGACGCGCTGGCTACCGACTATACCGATAGGCTAGCTACCGACTACCAGGCGGGGGCGATACCGACGCGCTGGCTACCGACGATACCGACAGGCTAGCTACCGACTACCAGGCGGGGGCGATACCGACGCGCTGGCTACCGACGATACCGACAGGCTAGCTACCGACTACCAGGCGGGGGCGATACCGACGCGCTGGCTACCGACTATACCGATAGGCTAGCTACCGACTACCAGGCGGGGGCGATACCGACGCGCTGGCTACCGACTATACCGATAGGCTAGCTACCGACTACCAGGCGGGGGCGATACCGACGCGCTGACTACCGACTATACCGATAGGCTAGCTACCGACTACCAGGCGGGGGCGATACCGACGCGCTGGCTACCGACGATACCGACAGGCTAGCTACCGACTACCAGGCGGGGGCGATACCGACGCGCTGGCTACCGACTATACCGATAGGCTAGCTACCGACTACCAGGCGGGGGCGATACCGACGCGCTGGCTACCGACTATACCGATAGGCTAGCTACCGACTACCAGGCGGGGGCGATACCGACAGGCTGGCTAGCGACTATACCGATAGGCTAGCTACCGACTACCAGGCGGGGGCGATACCGACGCGCTGGCTACTGACGATACCGACAAGCTAGCTACCGACTACCAGGCGGGGGCGATACCGACGCGCTGGCTACCGACTATACCGATAGGCTAGCTACCGACTACCAGGCGGGGGCGATACCGACGCGCTGGCTACCGACGATACCGACAGGCTAGCTACCGACTACCAGGCGGGGGCGATACCGACGCGCTGGCTACCGACTATACCGACAGGCTAGCTACCGACTACCAGGCGGGGGCGATACCGACGCGCTGGCTACCGACTATACCGATAGGCTAGCTACCGACTACCAGGCGGGGGCGATACCGACGCGCTGGCTACCGACTATACCGATAGGCTAGCTACCGACTACCAGGCGGGGGCGATACCGACAGGCTGGCTAGCGACTATACCGATAGGCTAGCTACCGACTACCAGGCGGGGGCGATACCGACGCGCTGGCTACCGACTATACCGATAGGCTAGCTACCGACTACCAGGCGGGGGCGATACCGACGCGCTAGCTACCGACTATACCGATAGGCTAGCTACCGACTACCAGGCGGGGGCGATACCGACAGGCTGGCTAGCGACTATACCGATAGGCTAGCTACCGACTACCAGGCGGGGGCGATACCGACAGGCTGGCTAGCGACTATACCGATAGGCTAGCTACCGACTACCAGGCGGGGGCGATACCGACAGGCTAGCTACCGACAACCAGGCGGGGGGGATACCGACGCGCTGGCTACCGACTATACCGATAGGCTAGCTACCGACTACCAGGCGGGGGCGATACCGACGCGCTGGCTACCGACTATACCGATAGGCTAGCTACCGACTACCAGGCGGGGGCGATACCGACAGGCTGGCTAGCGACTATACCGACAGGCTAGCTACCGACTACCAGGCGGGGGCAATACCGACAGGCTAGCTACCGACTATACCGACGCGCTGGCTACCGACTATACCGACAGGCTAGCTACCGACTACCAGGCGGGGGCGATACCGACAGGCTGGCTACCGACTATACCGACGCGCTGGCTACCGACTATACCGACAGGCTAGCTACCGACTACCAGGCGGGGGCGATACCGACGCGCTGGCGACCGACTATACCGATAGGCTAGCTACCGACTACCAGGCGGGGGGGATACCGACGCGCTGGCTACCGACTATACCGACAGGCTAGCTACCGACTACCAGGCGGGGGCGATACCGACGCGCTGGCTACCGACTATACCGACAGGCTAGCTACCGACTATACCGACAGGCTAGCTACCGACTACCAGGCGGGGGCGATACCGACGCGCTGGCTACCGACTATACCGACAGGCTAGCTACCGACTACCAGGCGGGGGCGATACCGACGCGCCCGACGCGCTGGCTACCGACTATACCGATAGGCTAGCTACCGACTACCAGGCGGGGGCGATACCGACGCGCTGGCTACCGACTATACCGACAGGCTAGCTACCGACTACCAGGCGGGGGCGATACCGACGCGCTGGCTACCGACTATACCGATAGGCTAGCTACCGACTACCAGGCGGGGGCGATACCGACGCGCTGGCTACCGACTATACCGACAGGCTAGCTACCGACTACCAGGCGGGGGCGATACCGACGCGCTGGCTACCGACTATACCGATAGGCTAGCTACCGACTACCAGGCGGGGGCGATACCGACGCGCTGGCTACCGACTATACCGACAGGCTAGCTACCGACTACCAGGCGGGGGCGATACCGACGCGCTGGCTACCGACTATACCGATAGGCTAGCTACCGACTACCAGGCGGGGGCGATACCGACAGGCTGGCTACCGACTTTGTAGGTGGAAACTGTAGGTCACCACCGATACCTTGGTAACTTCCTGACCGTCAGTGGTCGGTAGCCACCGTCAGCGACAGCGTGTCACCACGGCAACGACGGGGCTGGGTATGAACGCCGAAGGGATGAAAGGGGGGGGGGAAGGGTTGGCTGATGCAATTACCTGAACTCTACTGAAACCATTAAGTTGAGGGGAAAATAATTCAAATGATAAAAGGAGGGGAAAAACAAGGCCAACTCTAGTAATAGAGGTGGCTATGGTAATATGCAATATCTGGAATAAGTTGAATATTTTACTAACCAAAAATGACTTGTAATGTGAATAACAGTGTAATCTCAGATTTGAAATAAGTGCCTACCTATCTTGCAGAGAATAATTAATTTGAATGGATATAAAAATATCGCAGAGTTCCTAAAGTAGACTGTTAGTACGGCGCAATTATTTTCTTTATACACCTAAACCAGGACTTCCAAAACAAGATTTTCTAACCAGTGACAAAGTTTTTAATACACTTCCCCCGGTATGTAAACAAAAGTTACACTTATTCGAGCGTAGGTTTTGGGGATGGGAGGGGGGTCATGGGAGGAAAAATGATTTTATTTTGATTTTTTTGCAAATTTCTTGAAAACGGTGCATTTACCGGTATGCTACAACATTATTCTTTGCAAAAATAACCTACATGAAATTTAAAACAAAATGACTCCATAGGTTACCTACCTAAAGTGAACGGTTCTTGAGGTAGCGAGGGGTAAATTGAATTGTAACCACCAAGTCCCAAAATATTACATCCTCATCCTCCATTTTCATATTTTTCGTTGATTTGAATGAAATTTTACTTTGGAGAATCGTTTTACGTCTAGGGATGGAATTTTTTGGTGCTTCTAACTTTTTACTCCCCCGTCGAAAAAGTGGGAAGTAAGTAATGCCTTTTTAATCAGAACCCCTATCATGGGATATATTAAAGGGCGCGATAAAAGAAAATGAATGGTGAAAATTAGAGGTCTCTCAGTAAATCCTACAAAAATGTATAGCTAGTCAAACCTTTAAGTTTAACAGAAACAGCTGTAACTTTTCGTAGTGTTAACTTAGAAACGTCTAATTTTTATCATGCATCTTCTTCTATCGTGCATGCCCTTTAATGATACCTCACATGATGAGAATTCTGTTCAAAGTTTTTACCTCCCACTTTCATGACGGAAGGAGTAGAAATTTGGAAGGAATAAAATTTCATTTAAATCAACGAAAAATGTGAAAATACAGGATGGGGAGGGAATATTTTCTGACATGTGGTGGCTGAAAAATAATAAAAAATTATATTTACCGCTCATTATCTCAAGAACCGATCACGTTTGATAGGTAATATTTGGTATCATTTGGTTTGAAATTTAATGTAGATCATTTTTGCAAATTATATTTTAGCATAAATACGCCGTTTTCGAGATATTTGCAAAAAAGTCAAATTAAAACCATTTCCTCCTATTCCCCTCCTCCCACCCAAACCCGACACTCGAATCAGTGTAAATTTTGTTTAAATATTGGTGGAAATATATTGACAATTTGGCGCTGGCCAGAAACGTTTGTAAAGCTAATTGTCCCTGGTTTGCCCCTTTTTAAAGCTAATTCTCCTTCTTATCACCTATATTCTCCTTCTTATCAAACCTATTTGCATAGTGACAAAACCAGATTCTCAAATCGAGGTACTTAAAGCAAGTGTATGACTCTTCTTTACCTTTGCCGTAGGTTTAATCATATCTAACTTCTTCGCTATATAGACAAATTTATTACTAGAATTACCATTATCGAAACTTGCCCGTCAGTGGAACGGTTAACCGTCTGCGGTCAGAACTGTGAGCGAACATGCGGTAATACCTTTACAACTCCCAGCTACTCTATATCGGATTACGTAAAGAAATATGTTTTGTAATATGATTATTTTAGGCTTTGATATATTACAGTAATTAAATCACAGTATAGAGTTTAAGATCGGTACATATAAAACTCTGTATGGCGTGTCACAGAAGTATTTTTTTCATAACTATCCGATTTCAGCTGTGGTTGTGGGTATGTAATACATTTAACACGTAGGATTTGGATACGATATGAGGTTGTAATTAGGTAAGAAATCGCTATAATTTTTTGCATCGAATTTCCGTTTCATTTGTGACGCAATTTATCTCTACATTGGCACCTACTCAGCTAAACACTATTGACTGAGGCACACTTGTGCTTACATTTTTGAGGTGAAATGATTTACAACGATGAAAAATTTCCAAAGAGAGCGAAGTTAAACCATACTTTTCTACTTTTCATGGTGAAACAAGTCTAAACTGAGGCTCCAATAATTCTCTTGTATTGCTGGTAAACCCTGATTACATTCTTCACACTATTCCTGCAAGTGAAATACAGTATCCTCAAGAGATCATCCTTACCCGTTGACAGATAACCTACATCAACTAGGAGTTTTGGCTAATAAGACTACCGGCAGCTGTATAGTTTATACTGAAGGAAGGCAAAGCTTATCCATTATTACTTTATTGTTGCCCTTTAGGTGCAAAATGGGTCCCAATGTACATTTCGCCATGATTTTTGGCATCCATCATCGGGGACTGACATCGGTACATAAAGCAATATTGCCAGCTGTTCCCGTGATGATACCACCATACCACACATTAATGGCGACATACACATCGGGATTCACAACGCAACAAGCTGTTTATGGCTACAATAAATGAAAAGGTCCCCCGTAAAACGTTCTAAGCGACCAAATTTTAAAATTGGAGATTTTCTGTGAAAAAGGTTCTATAGGACACGAGCTACACCATGGTGTATTTTGTTTTGAAGATATTTGAGTTTGCAGCCTTGATGTGGTCTTTCAAAGTTGGCGTGTTTCGCGAGAACTACAAGGACTTTTTGGGGAATAACGTTCTATTCGACGAAAGATGGACTCCCCGCCGGTCGTTGCGTTGCCGCCCAGCGACCAAACTCGCGTAAATAAAAATAAAACACGTCAAGTAAATATTTTCTAGGATTCCATTATAGAAAGTGGAAGGATAAGACCAGGAAGGAATATAGAAAAGCTGGATTACCCTATATTTCAAATAAACGGTATCAGGAAACTGACACATACTTTCTCCCTTCAAGTAATTTAAAACCAGAAAACATATTTAGTGAAATAAAACAAATTAACAATTAATTATCACACAAATATATGCCAAATGTTATCAAAAACGGTTAGTAAATAACGGAGATATCGATTTTTAAATATTTGCCATGAGAATAACATTGGACAACGTACTGCGTTTACCGCCGAACTAAAATATCAATTATCTCCGCAACCAGTTGACATAAACTCATGATTCAAAATACTAGATTATTTAGTTTTTCAAGTCAAATTTAATGGTTGCAAGTATATTTTCTTTAGAGGTCACAGATTTTGTGAAATTTCAAAAATATGAATTTTTTAACACTTAAACCCCCATAGCTTCTGAACCTGAATTTTTACAGACATGCGGGTGGTGTCATTTTGTTTGTCATCTTAAGCACTAAAAACCATGAAATTTTTATCAAAATCGTTAGAGCCGTTTTTGAGAAATTTGGATTTTTGTCATTTTTTATGGGTTTTTATGGTGTAAATACCCTTAAAAATCAAAAATTCAAAAAAATGAAAAATACGCCTGGAGATACCACCGCTTTATACCTACATGCCAAATTTCATGAAAATCGGTCCACTGGTGTCGTCTCTAGCTTTGTTTACATCCACACACACACACACACATACATCCACACACACAGACAGACAGACACCACGCCAAAAACCATTTTTTTGGATTCAGGGAGCACTAAAACGAATATATCCACTACCAACTCAAATTCGAAAATTTTGACGAAAACAATACTTTCTCCATATACATTGTATAGGGGGGAGAAAGTAAAAACTCAGAAGCCAAGGCCTAGAAAATTTCCCCCAATAGAAGTGGGTAGAATAACGTTTTAGGCACCACATTTGGATAACTTTTAGCAATATGACGTATCACGTTATGTAACAACATTAAATTTTTGTACTTTTATATCAATAAAATTGTTTTATATTCAGTTTTATTTTCGTTTATGATTGTACTCCTTCACGCCCTGATGTTTTCTTCCAAAGCAGACGAGCAGTCCGTCAGAGAACGTTTCAAACGCCAGTCATTTAGAACTTTATAACCAAAAACAAAACACGTAAAAAGTTTTAAATGCTTAATGGCAAGTAAAAATTTAATGTAAGGCTACATTATGATGTTATAAGTAGGGTATTAAAAATTTAACATGATTAAAGTTCTAACCTTGAAAAAACCCACAAATTTTAGACTTCAACTGTCAATGCTTGATTACTCGAAAAAAGGGTTTTGACGCTTAGAACGTTTTATGAGAGATCCCTTAAAACATGTTTCAACGACGTTCTTGAACCAAATTTATAGAAAAACTTATCCCAGGAGCGTTCAAGAATTTCTACATAAAATATATTTAACCATAAGAGATGTATCGTGGACATTAGAGACTTACCTCTGCCCTCGCGGCGGTCCAGCATGACGACCAGCTTCTGCTGACTCCCGGGGAAGTCCAGGGCCAGGAGCGTCTCCAGGCCGGCCCTGAGGCGCCGCCGCGGCTTGACGTGCCGCACGCTGATCACCAGGTGGTCGTTGTGGATGGCCTCCTGCAGCTGCAGCCCCGTGTCTGCGACAGGAGAGCAGAGGGTGAGAATAGATAAGAGCTGTTGCAGGGCAAGTAAAGTACCAGGAGCAAGTGGAAGAACAGGAGAGCAGAGGGTGAGAATGGTTAGAGCTGTTGCAGGGCAAGTCTAGTACTAGGAGCAAGTGGAAGAAAAGGAGAGCAGAGGGTAATATTGGCAAGAGCTGTTGCAAGACAAGTCTAGTACCAGGAACAAAGTGGAGTAACACGAAGATAATAATGACAAGATCCATTTTTTTGCAGGGCAAGTCTAGCACCAGGAGTGGAGGGATAGGACAGGAGAGGATAGGGTGAGAATGGCAAGAGCTGTTTCTGGGAAAGTTGAGTGCCAGGAGAGAATGGAGGAACAGGAGAGGAGAGGGTTATGACAGACAAGAGCTGTTGCAGGGCAAGTCTCGAACCAGGAGAAAGTGGAGGAACAGGAGAAGAGAGGGTGATAATAGAAAAGAGATGTTGCAGGGCGAGGATAGTGCCAGAAACAAACGGAGGAACAGAAGAGGAGAGGGTGATAACAGACAAGAGCTGTTGCAGGGCAAGTCTAGTGCCAGGAGCAAGCGGAGGAACAGGAGAGGAAGAGCTGTTGCAGGGAACATCTAGGGCCACAGGAAAGCGGAGGAACAGGAGAGCGGAGGGTGAGAACAGACAAGAGCTGTTACAGGACACGACAAATACCATGAGCGGAGGGACAGGAGAAGAGAGGGTGAGACCAGTATTAAAGTTATCAAGGCAATTGCAGTGTCAGGAGTGGAGAGGAGTAGGGGGGGAAAGATCTGTTTTGGATGCTTTCGAGGTTAGCCTTCGATGAGTTCTTGGAACAGGAAGCAAAAACGCCTTGAGATTATAAATGGAGGAACACAATAGGTCAGGTCCACTGTAAATTACTATTATTTTTTTTAGTTGGAGTCAATGACGGCGAAGAATTGTAAATGTCTCTAAATATAAAAGAGTTTAAAGAGTTTTGCGATGGCAATAAACAATAACAACGTCGTTGTTTATTGGAATTTATCTTAGTATGGCAAAGGCAACAGAGATTTAAAAATATCAACTAGGAATTATTTAGTATACTTTTTTTACTTTTCAGGTTACACCTTCAGCATAAGAAAATTATAAAATGAAAAAAGTTTATAAAACAGCAAGGTATTTTCAAAGTTATGTGTTTAATTTCCATAAAGTTTTGGCGAAACTCGTCATTTCTGTCAAATTTGGTATATTTCTAGATATTGGAGATTCAAAGAATAGATAACAGTAAAAGTTGTGACACAACAATGAACTATTGTTGCCACAGTTTGATAAGACCGCACCTGGAGGTTCCTTTTCGCGCCCACGCCGGCGCCGGCTCCTACGCGCATGCGCGAGCCGCTCTCGGTCTATTGTTCTTAGCAAACCAGACCGAAGGTTCTTAAATTTCACTAGACACATGTTAACATCAGGCGCTGCATTGTTGTTACCTGACTTTAGTTACCATTCACTGCAAGTATGGAATTTTAAGTAATTTATAAATTATTTGGCTGGTGATTCTATTGTTGGGTGGGCTTAGTGAAAGTGTACTCTCTATCGTCTAGTTTCAATCAAATTGGTGGATTAAATCGAGGGTATTGAAAAAGAATGAATTCTGCTTAGTGATATAAAAAATGTAAAGATAAAAAAGCACACGTTAAGGGAAACATTTTATGTCCAATTAATTTAAAATTATCAACAATTGCTTAGTCTTTTATAACATTTTTACATCGCATTATAGACAGCACACTGCTAAGAAACAAGTTAAACATTTATTTTTTAATGAAAACATAGCCTAATTATTATTTATTCAATACGTGGTTTCATAAACTTCATCGCAAAATGTACATATATTACAAGCCAAGGCTTTTCTCCACAACAAATTAATTATTAATGCAGTCTTGAATCGGAGGTTCTCATCGTAAAGTTAATGAGCAATATAAATTACTAATCTACAATATAAATAAATATATTTTTGCCAGTTAAAGTAGGTATCATCTTTGATAATAAAATGTATCACAAAAGATATGTGTACATGAATAGTACTAAATATAATAAACATGGTATAAAAAGAAAATTGTATGTATTTGGTGTTAAATATTTACTTTGGATTAAAAACAATAAATTTAGATGCAGCTATAGGTCGACTTTAATTTAAATGGTACGTTTACCAAAGCAGGTTTAATTATTTTAAATTACGTTTTAAGAGATGAGTAAATTGTTGTACTGTATTCTATTACATGTGAAAAATGCATGGATTCCCCAATGTCACTGTGACTTGATGTTTTTATAGTTACTTACACGTTATTCATGGCAGCGCTAGAATGTGTAAAGTAATCTGTAAAGTGCCGCATTATACATGACTTGAAATGGCGACACCCAGGTTCGTATTTTAAGCCCAATGTGAATGACAGACGAGCGTAGGATAATTTGTAGCGCGATCATAGTCTTGTTACTCACTAAGGCCGAGGACTATTTTAAAGCTTAGGGTGTACTATAAAAATGTTACTTTTTGAATGGAAACATAATTTCAAGTTACTTGGACTTGTAGTCCAGGCAATGAATGCTCAAAAAGAGGTATTAGAGGGAATTGCATGGATCACAATTTTTGACTTTGTAACTTTGTTTGGACTAGTTAGGAGTAAAACATATCAAAAGTCCCCGCCCTTAGCCCTTGAGCCGGCTGGGTTGGAAGGCCCTAAAGGTACAATTTCTTGGTTTTTCCTAAATATCTTGAAAACTATCAACTTTTAGTATTCCCTATTAAATTTGAAAATTAAAGAAAACTAAATTTCCTGTAAGACAAATATATAATATGTCTACTTTGGTCCAACCGTTTACAAGGTAAGCACTAATGTTATTAATATTTGTTTTATATCCTTTCCATAAGAAATACATGTAAATTTGTGGGTAACTTAGATGCCCAATTGATCAACTTCTTTTTCGCCTAAAGGAAAATGAACAGCATTCAGGAAATATTGACAAAATTTCCAGTAATTTGACACCTCAATCATAAAAATTGGTCTAAAATTAAGGCGTTGGCGAGCTCACAAAAAACGTTATTTTTCAAGGAATTATTACAATTTGTTATAATTTCTTGAAAAATAACGTATTAACTTGCGGGCATCATTGAACTATAAATATTTATAGTGGTGGACACACGCTGCGCAGTTTAGGTGTTCGTTTATTTTTCTTCATATGCACTGTTTATAAAGCAAGGTTTAATATGATTGGCTGTTCCTTAACATGTATAGTCCCATGTTAAATCTCATGAACAAATACGAAACTTTAAGAGTGTCTAGTTCATACATTTTCTGCAAAACTTTCCAACGACACCCTAGAAAATCCATCGAGAACTGCAGGAGGTGTTTTTGATTAAAAAAACCTAACAATTATAATTTAATACCATCACAATAGATTAAAAATGTTTGCTGAATGGTTAACAGTTTTAATTGGCAAATGCATTCGTAAATAGGTAACTAAAAACCAGTGATTACGTAGTGGATAAATTGACTTTCTTTAGACTTCTTGTTCATATTAAAATATTCTGAGCAAAATGTTTTTTTCCATAGGGGAGACCTGGAAACCATGCCCATTGGTTCTGTATTGCAATATACTGGGAAAATCTTTGATCTTTGTGCCTCATTAGTAACAACTGGGGTATGTAAAGGGGCGGGAGTTCACAAAAATCGTCACATTGGAGGAACTATGGTCAATGAATACATGGTCTCCCATTAATAAATAAACTACTTCTATTAAATTTTGGTTTATGCAAACCTCTAAAAAAAGGCTCTACAGGAAGTTTATTTTTCGGAACCACCAAGGCAGTCCTGTGTCGGATTTGCTATAAATCTGTAGACGGATATAATTTAACCTCATTTTTCATTAGTGTTGAGGGATTAAGGGATGCCATACAACACGAATATAATAAATTCAGATGCAATACAAACCATCTACACATAATCAATAACATGCGTTTTTCCAATAAAAAATATGGGAACTTGTTCCATTGAAGAGGCCAATTAACTGAGCTAAGGGCAGAAAAAATCAATGACATCTGAGAAAAATCTATTGAGACACCTTTACAATAAAAATTGGTCTAGGCACACGTTTTTGACGAATAGCTCATAAAACATTATCTAGTGGGCAACTATTTACAAAATCACTCTTTTACAGGAAAAAGCTGGCTCAAAAAACTAAATAAGGATTGATGAAATAAATGTATTTTTTATTTAAAACTTGGCAACACTGATGTTGTCGTACCTGTGTCGACGGCGACAGCGTGGGCCGGGGCCAGGAGCGCGAGCAGGCCGAGCACGGGGGCCAGGGGACACCGCATCGTGGCTGCGGCCGAGCACTGACTGGCCACCGGGCCCGGGGACGGCAGCCAGCGGCGGAGGTGGATGTCGCAGCGTCGAGCAACATGGGGAGTTTTTTTATAGTTCTCTAGGTTACCGTTGTATAGCTTTGCTCGCAATGAAATTTAATTTAAAAAATCCTTAGTCGATGCTCTGTCATTCATAGTTGGCTTTAAATACCTACCTGGGTAGGTCGCCATTTCAACTAATGTATCTAATGTATGTATGTATCCAGCATTTTGCTACTTGGCCAACAAATACGGTACCATTGACTCTGAAGCAGACCTTCCATCGCATTATAAAATGTATTACCCGGTTTTGAGTGACCCAGGATTAAAATAACTCTTTAGTTATAGTTAATCGCCAACAGAGTGTAATAATGTCACCTATTAATTTTTTTGGTATTAAGAGAGATAATATGTAATTTTTGACACAGAAAACAAACAATTGATTTATGAATTATTGTAGAGTACAAAATTTAAAAGTAAATAGCTAAAATAAGGGGTTGACAGAAGCAACCTCTGTTAATGATTAATCAAACTATGCAAAATTTAAATTCTGGGTCACCCAAAACTAGCTACAGTTGGGACATAGGAATGGGAGGTCTAAAACCGTTCTCTAAGATTTTTAGCGAATTTTCCCTATAGGAAAGAAGCTGTTACCGTAGTACTCATGGTAAGGCCTAAGCCCGAGACCATAGTAACTTTTCGTTTTGGGGCCCCAAGAAGCAAAAAACACTATTCGTTCATTTTCACACACACACACACACACACACACACACACACACACACACACACACACACACACACATATATATATATATATATATATATATATATATATATATATATAAGCACGATAACTCGCGTAAAAATGGTCCGGTCTTCATGAAATTTGGCATGGACGAGTAAAGTAGTAATTATTCGGACGAGTTCGTAAACCAGCCCGATCGGACTACCCGAAGGGGGGGTAAAGGGGGATAAACCCCCAAAAATGGGTTTTTTGAGTTTTTTACCTAGAAAAATTAAAATCATCCAATTTTTGTTAGCACCATTGAATTCAGCTAAAAAAAACAATTTTGTATTTTGAATCACTGCTCTATGTCCATTGGTTACCGCTGCTGGTGCCTGCTGGTGTCTGGCGCTTGTTACTAAGCGCCTGCATTTTTTCGTTTCTACGTTACCGAAACACCGCGCGGCAACATGCGGACATAGCTGCATATCACTCTGGCTCGGGGGACATCTTTACTCTCGCGGATATTGAAAGTGGTAAACACAGTAGGCCTACGTTGTCCCAACGTTAACCTTATGGGAAATAAGTAAAATTCTATATCTCACTTATTTCTCAACATATCTTGATAAAACTTGGTAAATAGCTTCTTCTAGTTCAGATCTACTAAATATTGAATTAAAACCACCTAGTTTTAATATACCCGTAGCAGCAAACCTGCATACTCTTTCCCCATGTTATTCTTATGGAGCTTATAAAAACGTATGAAATCTCACTATGTTGGATTGAAATATGTTGTTTTGCATTTGAAATTCGCTGAGTATGCAAGTCTGCTGCAACGGGGGTATTGATTTTTTTACTTACTTTCCTTCACATCCTAGGACGCCAAACCTAGCCCGGAACTGTTTTGCACATTACTTCAGGATAAGGACTAGTGCATTATCACATAGCGAAAAAGCTATTATTGGTGAATGGTGGGATTCGAACCTGGGCCCCCGAGACCGAAGGCCGCTACCGCTCCCCAATAATAAGATAATAGAGTAACTTAATATAACGGTTTTATCACTTGATGTAACTATGATTATCGCCTCTTAAGCCATTCAAGGCGTAAACTAAATGACAAACAAAACTTCCTGGGGATATCGGCAGTTCTTTAATATCAATTCATATCTAGAATTCCTCGATGACTTACTCTGTATAATTAATTAATAAAGTTACACTGCACCTATTTTATTTCATGGTTCAATACACTGATAAATGTTTACAGTAGATTTGTAACTTAAATCCTCATACCATTGACATTGAATCGGAATTATTTATAGTCCATATGCTTGTAGGTTCCACCGAGGTACACAGCAATTTTACCTCCCAAGGAAAATACTGCCAGGAAGGAATTTTTTAATAACAGGCTGCAGCGGGTTACACAATGTGTTCGATAGAGCGCTGAAGCCGTCTGGGAAGTGGGCGAAGAATTTTTCAATAATAATGAGGGCGTGGGCCGCTGGTGGGCAGCCGTAAACAAATGGCTAAAACCCCGCGGATAGAGCCATAAAGCAGCGGCGGGTCGGAGGCTGCCGGGGAAAAGTAGGCACTTCTGGTGGGCCATGAGATAATTTTGTGGGTTGGTTTGGCTCCTTTGGAGAATCTCGAAAGCGCAAAGTCTCTTAACTATAAACTGTAAAGAAGAGTTAAATATCATTATGGGTTTCAAGGTTGTTAGCTAATAAAACACAGACCCATTTACTGTATACGTATAAGTTGTTATAGGCAATAAAACAATAAATATCGCAACTTTTGGGTAAACTCCTATTTATGAACCTTAGACACCATTTTTTTATTCTAATGTTATAGACTAATTAGAATTGGAGCACGATTGTGCACATTTACTCGAAAATCTCCTAATAATATAACTAAATTCAAACTAAAACGGCTGCGGCCGTGCTCGGTCCAAAAATGCTGACCGTTTCAAATATTTGTATCATCAGCTTTTTCATCCAGTAGGTGCAGAAAAATAAAGACAGGACTGTTTTAAAAGAGTACACTTCTCATTAAAGACACTACTGTCTTTATTTTTCTCGTTGGCAGTTGCAGTGTCGAATCATCGAATATATTTACTTCTTCAGCCTGGAGAAGCCTTACTCATCTTCATCTCTTGCCCACATTTAGGGAATGTCGTCAAAGGATGATTTAACCCTCCACCTGAGAAGGAACAGAGTAATATTATTATTCATTTAATATGATTTGATGTCGAACGCACGTTGCCTACGTGCCTATGGTAATATTTGTTAACAATCCTCAATTATGAATTAGAAAATACTTTATTTTTGTTAATAAATCCTGTTAATTGCTATTGACAACGGTTTTTGTTTTTACTATCAGAAATGAGCATATGTTAAGCAGTAGTGCCTGTCTAATTGAATCTATAAGTATAAAAGAGGATGTTGGTATATATATATATATATATATATATATATATATTTATTTATTTGGCAGGGATAAACACAAAAACCGCTGGACCGATGGCCACGAAACTTGGTACATACATGTAGAATTTCATGGAGTAGGTTTATACACCTTCAATTTCGTGATAACTTTCAGGGCTTAGCCCTGGGACCGTCTTAAAGGTACCCATGTCAGGGATTTTGAAATAATTTGAGTTAGATTTGTTTACTAACAAAACATATGAAAGTAAAATTTAAAACAGGTGATGTAAATTATAATGGTATTTCTTTCTGCTATTTAACTGTATTTTTGTTAAAATGAAGATTTGTTACTTGGTGCCAGGTGGTCAATGAATTAGACTTTTGCATTTTTTCAAAGTGCAATACACTATATAAAATGCTGATAATATGTAGTATAACATAAAATAAATAACTGATTACTGAAGGACTCCAGTGATCACTGATCACTTATACTTGAAGGACTTTTTTTATGACAACTAACTGCTATTTAAAGAGGAAGAGTGTGCTACTGTAAAGAATTAATTTTACCTACAACACTTTAAAAAAATTGCCGGGACGGCTCATTCAAACGTTTTGCTCAATATAGAGTCTAAAAACGTAAGACAGCACTTTTTAATAATTGCTGGAGTGGCATTGTAATTTTTTGTTCAAGGTAGACCCTAAAACCTTAAGAAAATGATCTTTTACAGTGAATAAAATTTCAAGCTAACTTCTTTGATTCCTCTAACACGTATGCCTTCATGAAGGAAATAAATAGGATTTCTAATAAGCAGGTCTGCTGCGACGGGGGTGCATAATAAAGTTTTAATTAAGGGTAACATATGCGAGCAGATTCAAAGTGCCGTCGAAAAAGCCAAGGGTGCCGTTCCTTATATTGTGCCCCATGATCATCATAAGGGCAAGCTCAGGTACCGTGGAAACGACCATTAAATGCTTCTCGGCGTTCGTCTCTGTAAATTCGCCTCTTGAGTGTGTGAGCGCAATCCTCTTCACCTGATAGCACGATCGACTGGACAGCCGACACAAGCAAAACGCACTTGCAAGAGGAAGGACCACCGATATTGGGCATGAGCCTACCCAGGGCAGCAACACCATTTGGGGCTTTGTCGGTGGGGCGTTGGATATGGTCACATTTTTTTATGTACAGCAGTTTATGCAGGAATATAATACCCCCGTCGTAGCAGACCTTCGTACTAAGAGCGAATTTCTAAAAACTTTTGCTTTATGGAAGTACATTTGATATGTTCAAAGAAGTAGATACATTACATACATTAGATTTTACAATAAGAAAAATAAATGGGAAAGCAAGACTATATAATTCATGGGTGATAGTGTATGTATAATTTTAATCGTGAGCGAAGCCACGGGTTCTTCTAGTCTGATATAAAGACATTTAAAATTCTACTATATTCCTGCCACAAAAAGATCAATTTGAGAAAAAAAATTGTCTTGCAAGTGTGTGAGCTATTTAAAAATTTCGTTTCCTAACAACCGTAATTTTGAATTCTCTTAGTTTTATATGAACAGTATATCATAAACTTATCAAATAAACATGTTGGTTTTGAAAGCAATTCACAGTAAACCGCCCATATTTAATTTCTCTATGTATAGTATATGCTTAAAGTTTTATTTACCGTACCCTTGTTTATTCCTAACTGTCCTTTCAACCTCACTGACTCTTCGCCTGCATCCTTTCCTCATCTTACTTTTCCATTCATCTCCTTTACTTTATAAATCATCCGTGTAAATTTCTTGGTTAAAATTTTCTATAAAATGACAATATTTTTCCTCAATTACCTTGAAAATGTCATAAGTTACCGCCGGCAACAAAGTAATAAGCCTCAGTAGAAACATTAGCTTCCAAAAAATATCCGGAGTTTGTACACCTAATTATTTATAACGAAAAAGCGGAAAGAAAGCTCCCAAATCAGAAGGGAACTCATAATCCGTCATTTTGTTTGAGTTTGCCGTCTGTCAATCATTTATTCATGAAAAAGGAGAAATGAACTGTTAACGCACAATCGACTGCGATTGTTCGATATGACAACGACCCCGATCGATAATCGATTGCTGTGGATACCTCGGCCCACATCTAGGCCTACCTTTCGCACTGCCAGAGCACAGAGCGGTTTGTATTATATTCTGTTTGAATGTCCTCTAATTTAAAGGGGAATTTTTTAAAATCTTTCGCATTGGGTTTATGCTGTCGTAAAAGATAATTTTGAGCGCGCTTCGAAATTTTCTTCTGTAGGTTAAAGGAAAAACATAGATTTGAATATATATTCCTTTTTGTACACAATCCTGAAAGATACCCAAAACTTTACTTTTGTAAAAAGTCCTCGATTGAAACACAAGATAGTAACTAATAAGAAAACAGTGGAAGTAATATGTATGGGCTTGAGCTTACATCTTGTAAGCTCAAGCCCTTGCGGGAATAGTACTTAAAATATAGGATATAATTTGTAATAAATATTGGCCTACAAAATTTAAATTGGGAGAACGAATAGGCCGTAAACTACGGTATCCCTTAATTGTGAAATTTGATTTATTCGGCTTCTTATTGCCGATATTTAATAATTGTACTTACCTTTCTCGTCAAACGTTTGTTGATAATTAGTCCGCATTACGAGCCGTTAAGTCCCGCACATGTACAATGTTTCAATTTTATTTGATTCCTTGTTTATTTTTTTTCTTGATGCAATCTCATTGCTTCTTGCATACAAAGAATGGAAATTTTATCATGAAAACTATGGAAACCTGGTTGATTACATTCATAATTTACTCACAGAGTCATAACATATTTTTTGTAAGCGTAATTTATGACTCACAGTGTCATAATTTTTGGATCAGTTTGCTGGTATATTTTAATGAAAAAGCTAAAATGTATTGTATCAGTCTAAGATCTCTAATAAAATTATAGAAAATTAATATAACTTGTAGCAAATTTCCCCTATAGGGAAGAAGCTATTATCGTAGGTCTCATGGTAAGACCTAAGCCCGAGACCATGATAACTTTTCATTTTGGGGCCACCAGAAGCAAAAACACCATGCGGCCGTAAATTTGGTAGATCTAAATGAAATTTGGTATTGACATGTAAAGTGGTAATAAATTGAACGAGATCGTAAACCAGCCCGATCGGACCATTGGAAGGGGGGTTAAGGGGGATAAACCCCAAAATCCCAAAATCTTCCCCCCAAAATCCCAAATCCCATTTTTTGTTTTTTTATTTTTGAGTTTTTTACATAGAAAAATGAAAATAATCAATTTTTTGTTAGCACCATTGAATTCAGCTAAAAAACAAACAATTTAGTATTTCGAATCATTGCTCAGTGTCCATTGGTTACTGAGATATTGAAAGTGGTAAACACAGGATGTTGTCCCAATGTTAACCTTATGGGGAAAAAGTTAAATTCTTTATCTCGCTTATTTCTCAACATTTCTTAATAAAACATGGTTTGTGGCTTCATCTAGATGAGATTTAGTGTATGTTAGTCTCAAATCCCCGAAATTTCCATTTGTGTGTCAGCAAACAAAGCATCATGATCATTCCCCATGTTATTATTCCTATGGGAAATAAAAATTTGATATCTTCCTTATTTTTTTCATATCTTGATAAAACTTGGTACATTGTTTCTTCTAGTTAATATCTACTAAATATGAATTAAAACCAACCAGTTTTAACATTCCTGTTGCAGCAAACCTGCATATTCATTTCCCACCAAAAACATGTCTAATCTCGCTATGTTGGATTGAATTATGTTCTTTTGCATTTGAAATTCACTGAGTATGCAGGTCTGCTGCAACGGGGGTATTTTTATTTACAAATATCAGTTTCAGTTTTTACTGCGTCAAGTTCTTGTGCAGTATTATTGACATTACATAAATGATAATGAAGTGTAATCCAAACAATCCGATTTAAGACCGAAACTCAGCACTCACTGTTTTTTTACAGGAATTGCTGAAATATGTAAAAACGTCTAATAAAATAGAGGATAAAATCAAGATTTTATAAACTTAGATAGCATCAGCAATACACTAATCTTTTTTTAATATTAACTCCTTGAAAATTCAACTAAATATTTTTAGTTTTTACTGAATCCAAAGACATTAGTTCAAACGCCTGCAGTTCTCAGATACTGATTTTACAGACAGCGCAGAGATGAAAATAGCCATTAAGTTTGTGCAGGCGCAAATCATTGACATGTCTGAATTTATTTTTTATCTTTTTAAATAACTCAGTCTTTGTATTTAAAGGTAAAATGAATAGAGTGTAACCTTTGACTATAAATAAATAGACCTGCAATTCTTATGGCCCAGCTGAAGTTAGTTTTGGGTGACCTATAATTTAAATTTGACATGGTTTGATTAATTACTTTCAGAGGTGCTTCTGTTAACCCCTTATTTTAGCTACTTACTTTAAAATTTTGTACTCTACAACTCATAAATCAATAATTAATTGACAAGTGTTTGCTTTCTGTGTCGAAAAATGATATATTACCTCTCTTAATACCAAAATCAATAGGTGACATTAGTACACTCTGTTGGTGATCATCTGTGCTGGTGATTCTGTTATAATTATATTCTGTAAATTATATGCTTATTTCTTTCCTCAAATAATTGATTGAAATTTAATTTTTTAATAGCAAACATTTTTCCCTATCAAAATACTAAATTGTTTGTTTTTTTGAGCTGAATTCAATGGTGACAACAAAAATTTGATAAATTTTATTTTTCTATGTAAAAAGCTCAAAAAATCCATTTTTGAGGGGGTTTATCCCCCTTTACTCCCCCTTCCGGTGGTCCGATCGGGCTGAATCACGAACTCGCCCAATCGATTACCACTTTACATGTCTGTACCAAATTTCATCAAGATCGGACCATTTTTACGGCCGCTATCGTGCTAACAGAGTAACAGACACACACACACACACACACACACACACACACACACACACACACACACACACACACACACACACACACACACACACACACACACACACACATATATATATATATATATATATATATTCAAGATTATTAAGATCGAACAATAAGTTACGGAGTTATTGCAATTTTTCCGACAAAATACATTGTTTTATGGTAGCTATGGCAAATTTACTTGAATTCTGTTAGCAAAATTGCAATAACTCCGTTAATTCTTATTCGATCTTAATAATCTTGATATGGTTTTGTAGGAAATGAAATTTCGCAACTTTTTTGTCTCTTGTCCAATTTCTGAAAAAAATTACGGTTCTTAAGATATTAAGTTTTAAAATTTAAAAATGGCTGCCATTTTGAAATGGTACAAAGTAGAAACTTGATACTCCGCACCAAAATAGGTCCTAATAGGCAGCATATAAGTACAAAGTTTGAAGTTGATATCTCTTGTAGTTCCAAAGTTATGCAAATTCATGTTAAAAACACATACAGACCGACAGACGGATAACCGAGCATTTTAGGACCCATGTTTATAGGAACATTTTTCTTAGTTTTATGTAAGTAACCATATCCCGAAGTCCTGAAGGATTTTTTATCAACACCCTGTATACATACATCGTGACGTGAGGGACATGTTGAAGCTTGGATGTTTACAAACTCCAACGGTTTGAACTGGAGTTTTTGGTCTGGAAGGACAACGAATGGCGTCATTCAATTAATTAATTGGCAATACTTTAAAAAAAATAGTGTCTTTCGTTCTTCTCTAAACACGAAAATCCGGTTCAAAACCGCATTATAGGTTCACAACAGGGCCGTTTTTACTTAAGGGCGCACGCGGCGAGCGCCCGGGGCCTCGGGCGTAAAAGGGGTCCTCAGGGAGGAAAAGGTTAGGTTAGGTTAGGTTACGAAAAAGAAAGGAGTCCGTCACGTACTGTGCAGGCCCGTAAATAAGGGATTTGTTCTAGGGTAGCTAAAAAAGTCACCACTTTGGCTAAGGGCGTAGGGGCCTCATTTTGGATTCCGCCCAGGTCCTATGGGGCCCTAAATATATACGGCCCTGGTTCTCAAACTTAAAAATCTCCTCACTGTTAGAGATATTCTACATCATCGATGTAGATCGTGATACTAAACCAAATTATCATTGCTATTGTAGTTGTATTGTCTTTGTAGTTTTCTTGTCTGACCTGTTTGTATTTTGCTTTGCCTTCTTCATTGATTGTTGCAAATTTTCGCGGCTTTCAAAATTGTTAATACGTTTGCTGCTACACGCTTTACCATCTTGCTGATTATTACCAATGAATACTCAAATGTTTGTGTATTCATTGTTATTACCATGTATTGTTATTCCTATGTGTTTCATATCCTCAATTTCTTGTAATTCTTAAATTGTTTGTATGTTAATATTTATTATTCTGTAAAACATGGTTTGACTGTTGAAAGAATAAATAAAACTCAGTGAAAGTTTTTATTACAATACAGTTTAGCTAACAACCGAATATTGGGAATGGTATGTAGATATTTGAACAGTTTGAGAAAAATAAAGGGGGATGGGGATTTAAACCGCGTCCTTGTATGCTCAGATTCTGAAAAGCACCCTGCTTTCCAGCGTTTATCTACCAGCCTGTTTAAAAAGTAAAATCCCTCAATGTTTACTCTTATGTCCATAATTGGGGGCTTTAGTCCCTATAAGGCAACAAACATAGTTTTATCATGTTTTCCCCATAAATCATATTTTCAATCTGTAAGTAAATTTATAACGTAATAAATAAAATTGAAAGAGAATTAATTATTTCACTGAAAAACACACATCTACTACATTACAATACATTAGGCTGAGCATGGAATAATTTAACGCAACGAAATTTTAGCACAAGATTCATACAATTCAGCAGTTTCTATACATGCAATCCAGTTGAAGTGTGAGGAATGCTAAGTTAGCAGATGACGAGTGCACAGACACACAACATAGTTAGTTATTGTTGTTGGAGTGTGGTTACTATGGAAACCGTAGTTGTCACGATGTTTTTGGTTGTCCACTGGTAATAAAGCCGAGGTTGTCAACTTAGTAAACTGGCATTACTGTCAGCGTGTCACATTAGGGCCTACTTTCAAACGTGATCATTCTGACAGGCAAAATGTTGAAAATAATAATAATAACTTTATTCGCCTTAAAAATTTAGATTTGCATTGGAAATTACAATATCTCTTAATTTTAAATATACGGAACTTATTCTATCTAATTTTTGATAATACACGGTGTTTAATATTGATTTTTCTTTTTAAAATTCGCTGTCCACATATTCTTTTATACTGTAAAAGGCTTTTTCTATTAACAGTTTTACTCACTGGTTTTTTAAATTTGACTGCTGGAGATGTTATTTGAATGATAAAGGTTTACGTAAGGCGCAGGTAAGGGAATTAGTTTGCACTGCTCTGAAAAATGTTTACTTCTAAATGAAAAAAATTATATTGTTTTAGTAATAATATCAATTTTTAACACAATAATTTTTACAATTTCATGTTTTTAAATTAAATTGGTTATAACAATTTAAACTACCTATCAGGCAAAAAGGCCTGTTAGTTATAAAACTTAGCGAAAGAATGCCTGAATATAATTGTATGGAAACAAAAGAGGACTTATTTTAATGTTTTAATAGTAAACAAAATAGCAAATGAAATTTTATATTGACATATTTTTCAGCAGTAATATAAACAAAACTAAACACAAAATTAAAAACAATAAAAGTTATTATGGATCCGGGCCTCAGCGCCACCGAGCGGAAGGAAAGTCGCTGAAGATTCAAGAAAAGCTGAGCTACCAGACAGTGTTTTATACAAAATATATAATAGGAACACTTTAAAATTGATTGTAACGTCAATTTTAGAATTTAGAATTTTTATCTAATTAGAATGCAGTTTGAATAATGCCATAATACCGGGATTGTGAGAAAAACTATACGGTCATAATACAAGTTTGCAGACACATCCGTCACCCTTGTTGGAGCTCGACGGAAACCAACTAGGAATACAATGGGGCATCAATAACATCCATGACGTCATCGTGGTATCGACCAGTGACGTCACCAGACCAGCTGATTGACCACGGACCCCCTCCTTAGTTGTCGCAAGGTGCTCTGGGTGATGCGAACTATCGAAATAAATTGATATATCGCATTGACATGGCGTATCGGTTAGAAATGGTTAAAACTAATCCTTGCTTTCGTGTCAGTATTTTTTACTTATGTTTTAGACTTATGTTTTAGAGAATTGGGCCTGGTTTTCCGAAGCCGTACTCTGTTCAGTTTTTCATAGTATGCAGATAAGCAAACCACCTTTTTTCGAGGACAAATAAGCTAATTAAAAGGTTAAAGTTTAATGAGTGTTGGATTTCACAAATTATAGCGTAAGTAAAATTAGAGGGATTAATGATTATTGTAATTTAGAAATAAATAAAAATCGAAAGGGTATCAAAACCCAAATATTCTGATGAATTTTCATTCCTTTAAAAGTAAGTCCTAATCTATTTTTTAATTCCTTATTACTTTCACAAGCTTGTTGTCACTAAATTTGTCTGTCACATTTTCAAGTTGTTTGAACCTTGCTAACATTGAATGTAATTTTAAGAATATTAAATTCGCTTTTTGTATACCGTACATTACGCTGGAATAATTAATTTAAAAATAACTTCTAATTCCAGTCGTTAAGGGGGCGGTCTACCTCAAGTTCCGAGGGCTAAAACAGGGTTTTGTATCTTATTCATTGATCGCTGGATTTTCATATGATTTCCAATATTTTGGTGTCATTTTAAAAAGGATATGTTTTGTAGGTCGCTATAATTTTAGAATTTTTGATTTTATCCCCGTTTATTTACAGGAATTGTGTAAATCTTTCAAAAAAAGGTAGTTTTTTGTTAGGTTTTAAAGTCTCATAACTAACAACAGAAACGTTTTATAGAAAAATAAAAATTGTAGAAGCCTATAAAATATTCTGAAGAACGTGAACCCACTCTCATTTTTATTAAATATTTAAAAATAAAGCTTTTGTCGCCCAGATACGAAACGTCTGCAAGCGTACTTCAGCGCGCTTTAGCCTATCTTTACAATGTTATTTCGCTCTGTGATGCAGATTTTTCTGTAAAGGTAGACCGCCCCCTTAAAACATCCTTCCCAGAAAAATATTAGTCGATAAACATAGTATCGTTCAATGCGATATTTCGATTCGACACACCGCATGGATTGCCGGTCCCACCCACCCGACCATGGCCTACCCACAGTCACTGTACCTCTGGCCGCCGTAGTGGGTAGGCATACACCGTGGGTTGTCGCTTCGTGTCCGTGAGTTCGTTGGATTCTTGAACAGGCTCAGGTGTGATAAGTCTCAAGCCAGGTGAGATTAAAGTAAGTTCTCATGAGTTAAAAATTCCATAATTTTGTATTAACAAAGGACCTTATTGTTAGACATTTAATTAAATAACCTCCCTTGAAAATTTAAGATATTTTTAATGGAATTTGGGGTTTGTAATTTGTTTAATTTGGACAAAATTTAGCAACGTTTCCTTGCGCACATAATTCTTTTGATTTAATCCTCGTTGTCAGTCCACAAGGTCAATGAACGCACCCTTTAAAGACTTGATTTTAAGTTTACATTTGTTGACTGCGCGCACCGTTATTGAATGGGTTAAAAAATACATATTAAAAGCCTTTAAAAAAACATGAAAAAACATGACACTTATTGCTGCATGTTATTAGGAATTTTTGATTAGTGATGGGTCGATCACGAAATTTGCTCATATTTGTTTCAGCTGTCTTCATATAAAGTTATGTTGTATATATTGATGAGGTAGGCAAATTTAATTATTCATTTTAAATTGAACTAAGATACATTTGAATCGTGATGTAAGTTGAACTATACATTTGCTAAAATCGAGCAAGGAGCAATAACAGTATAGATTTGGATTAGGCATAGAATGACAATGACCGTCATCACATCCACATCAAGTAATAAGGTCTCATGCATATATAATAGTGCCTAATCTGTCGGAAAAATGAAAGAGAGGCACGAAGTCAATTGGTTATTAAGTTAAATATTTATTACTTGTATTAATTACTATCAAATACCCGCGGGTTTTCCGGCTTAAAGGACAACTAATTTTAATTAAATCTGAATTTGGTTTTCAAGGAAGACCTAAAACTTAAAAAACATGAATGTATGGGTCAAAACCTAATTTACCAGAAGGTTTCTCCATTCTGAGCTCGCTGTGTTTCTCAATCACATTTAAGATTGGATCATTCTTTTAGCTGCTATAGAGACGAAAAAGGTTTTGAAACTGATAATGGCCCCAATTTTACATAATTTTTAAGCCTTTGAGAGAGCATATTTTCAAATCTTTTCTTAGTACGCATCAAGAACCTATAAATAATAGTTGAGCCAAGAATGGGGCTCTATCACGCCTAAAATACTGATTCTGGTATTTGGCAGGCAGAAAGATAACACCCTCGAGTAACACACAGGCATAGTCCAGTTTTTGAACCTTCGGCCTATGCTCTGTGGGCTTTTAACGATCTTATCACTATATAATTCACAAGGATTTTATATTTTCGAGTTTGTCACAAAAATAACCATTATCAGTATAGTATTGGTTACTTAACTGACTCTGAAAAACGTGAACAGGGGCTAGTATTAAATTTTCACGTGTCATTTTTTCGCGGAACTGTCTTAAGAAACTAAGGCAAATTTATTACTAGGGCAAAACTAAAAATTTATAAAACTTCATTGACGCATTTTAAGGACAATTTATAAATCCCGGAAATGATAACGTATAATAGTGAATTCCAATTAATTCATGATTTCAGAGGCTGTTTATACCCGTTTCAAACTTCGATCTGATAATAAAGCGATATAATTAATATACAAACGGCGCCGGCGAATCTAGCTGAATTTGATAATTCATGCAGTTGATAATGCAATGAGCTAATAACGCGTAGTGAAGTGTCTAGCTGCGCCATGCGTTAGCTCTTTGGACTATGCATACATGTTAAAAAACAGCCCAGCTAGACTCATCGCTTGCTTCCTGACTCCACCATAATTTCACCCCCGCTATGAATTATGTAAATTGAACTACGAGATGTTATTGAAAATTGATACTTCTAAGGACGTAAGTTTCGTAAATGTGAGGGTGAAACAGTTATATCAAATTAAATAATATACCATAGACAACCTCAACCACAGGTGACCATGGAGGGCTGAGGATGTCGTGAGTGGGGCCACCACACCTCTGGTCCGTGGTGAGGAAGATGCACCTCAAGCCTGGGGCGGGCCCTGGCCCTGGACCCTCAGTGACTGACTCTCTGTCCCACAGGTGACCATGGAGGGCTGAGGATGTCGTGAGTGGGGCCGCCACACCTCTGGTCCGTGGTGAGGAAGATGCACCTCAAGCCTGGGGCGGGCCCTGGCCCTGGACCCTCAGTGACTGACTCTCTGTCCCACAGGTGACCATGGAGGGCTGAGGATGTCGTGTGTGGGGCCGCCACACCTCTGGTCCGTGGTGAGGAAGATGCACCTCAAGCCTGGGGCGGGCCCTGGCCCTGGACCCTCAGTGACTGACTCTCTGTCCCACAGGTGACCATGGAGGGCTGAGGATGTCGTGAGTGGGGCCGCCACACCTCTGGTCCGTGGTGAGGAAGATGCACCTCAAGCCTGGGGCGGGCCCTGGCCCTGGACCCTCAGTGACTGACTCTCTGTCCCACAGGTGACCATGGAGGGCTGAGGATGTCGTGTGTGGGGCCGCCACACCTCTGGTCCGTGGTGAGGAAGATGCACCTCAAGCCTGGGGCGGGCCCTGGCCCTGGACCCTCAGTGACTGACTCTCTGTCCCACAGGTGACCATGGAGGGCTGAGGATGTCGTGTGTGGGGCCGCCACACCTCTGGTCCGTGGTGAGGAAGATGCACCTCAAGCCTGGGGCGGGCCCTGGCCCTGGACCCTCAGTGACTGACTCTCTGTCCCACAGGTGACCATGGAGGGCTGAGGATGTCGTGTGTGGGGCCGCCACACTTCTGGTCCGTGGTGAGGAAGATGCACCTCAAGCCTGGGGCGGGCCCTGGCCCTGGACCCTCAGTGACTGACTCTCTGTCCCACAGGTGACCATGGAGGGCTGAGGATGTCGTGTGTGGGGCCGCCACACCTCTGGTCCGTGGTGAGGAAGATGCACCTCAAGCCTGGGGCGGGCCCTGGCCCTGGACCCTCAGTGACTGACTCTCTGTCCCACAGGTGACCATGGAGGGCTGAGGATGTCGTGTGTGGGGCCGCCACACCTCTGGTCCGTGGTGAGGAAGATGCACCTCAAGCCTGGGGCGGGCCCTGGCCCTGGACCCTCAGTGACTGACTCTCTGTCCCACAGGTGACCATGGAGGGCTGAGGATGTCGTGTGTGGGGCCGCCACAACTCTGGTCCGTGGTGAGGAAGATGCACCTCAAGCCTGGGGCGGGCCCTGGCCCTGGACCCTCAGTGACTGACTCTCTGTCCCACAGGTGACCATGGAGGGCTGAGGATGTCGTGTGTGGGGCCGCCACACCTCTGGTCCGTGGTGAGGAAGATGCACCTCAAGCCTGGGGCAGGCCCTGACCCTGGACCCTCAGACTGACTCTCTGTCCCACAGGTGACCATGGAGGGCTGAGTATGTCGTGTGTGGGGCCGCCACACCTCTGGTCCGTGGTGAGGAAGATGCACCTCAAGCCTGGGGCCAGGCCTCGACCCGACACAGCGACTCTGGATCGACCCATGGTTCTAGACCCCCAGCTCCTCAGGAAGGTGAGAAAAATTGGTGTTACACATTTTGTTTATTTTTTAAGTTTTATGATGTGAAACTGTTGTGCCGATGAACTAAAATAAATTTCTGCCATGTTGTTTACGAGGAAGTAGCGTGGCTTGGTGGTGTTGGCGAGGAACATTAAAACAGTCAGGCAACGCGTTAAAGTCCTGAACAGTCAAAATAATTATAATCCTAATTTGACTGTTTTCACTTTTTTGTATACAATAAATTTTTTTACACTGTTTTACGAATTTTATTATAGTTATAATTTAGATGAAACATGTTTTGTTATTTAATTTTTCAAATCTTGACTTAAGTAAATTAATTAATTGTAAAGTTCTTAGAAAAGCCATTGAACATATTCGACTTAATGATTATACTTTAAATTTGTTGAGATCGAAATCTTATATTGTCCTCCCACATCAATCAATAGTGGATATCAACACTACGAAAGTAATATTTGTTACCTGATCCAACTTTAGATCAAAAGAAAAATGTCAGTTCAACAAATGTAATTGAATATTAACTGAGCTCGTTACATCAAAGACCGTTGTATTGATCTAGAAGTAATATAAACGGCAAATACCAGTCCGTTTTCAGACGATGTCATTCTGCAAATCGAGAAATAATTTAACAGAAATGGAGCTATTTCTGTTTATAGCATGAGTGGTGAGTATGTGAGGATATCTAAAACATAATGTTAATATTAACTTAGGCATCGATAAACATATGCCAATTTGGGAAAACGTCGCTTTTGGAAAAAAATGTTAAAAGTACACCGTCTTAAATTATTAGTCCTGTTATTACCAGTGTTATTTAGACCTATCTCTTAATAGTAATAAACTGTTTGGGAAACATATTTTTTTGCAATACTATTTATTATCGGTTTAGCCGAGCAACAATCTTACAAATAGACCGGGAGCTGGGGGGTCAAAAATTACGTCATAAGGTGCACATGTAAAAGCTTTCCCGTTTTGAAGGGGCATCCTGGGGGGTGTGAAAAATGGGGTTTTGAGCCCTCAACCTGGGGGCTTTCTCCAAGGTGGGCAAACTTGAAAATAACCCATAAAAATGGGTTTTTGCAATTTTCATGTAGAACAATTTATATGATCAAATTTTAGTTCACACCATTGAATTCAGCTTAAAAAAAACAAACAATTTGGTATGTTTAACCATTTCTCTATGTTCATTGGTTACCTAAATATTTAGGGTGATGAACTCAAAACGTCGTCCTATGTTAACCTTATGGGAAATAAATAAAATCGTATAACTCGCTTATGTCTCAACATATCATAATGAAACGTGATATGTGGCTTCATTTATTTAAGAACTATTGTATATTAGCCTGAAATCCCCCATTTTTGCATTTCCGTGTTAGTAAACTTGCACACATTTTCCCCATGTTATTCTTATGGGGAGAAAATAAAGGTCTATATCATCCTTATTTTTTAACATATAATGATAAAACTTGGCATAAGGCCTCTTCTAGTCCAGGTTTATTGGATATTAACTTAAAACCATCCAATTTGTACATACCTGTTGCAACAAACCTGAAAACTTCATCCCCATGTTATTCTTATGGAGAATACAAAAAAGTCACATTCAAGTTTGTCCACCTTGGAGAAAGCCCCCAGATTGAGGTCTCACAAACCCATATTTGAAAACCCCCAGGATGCCCCTTCAAAATGGCACAGCTTTTACATGTGCAACTTATGACGTAATTTTTGACCTCCCATCAGCTCCCAGACTAAAATGATTACTTAAGGGCAGAATATTTCTAATAGGAAATATGAATATTATGTACAGTAACATGCTACTTATTTTTAGGTTGACATGACGCGGTTGACGAGAGATCGTCTGCTGACGATCGAAAACCTCATCAACTCCCCAAAAAAGACTAGAGCGTCTCCCAGACCCAAGGAGAAATCCGGCAAGTCACTCCCCAAGAGCAAATCTAGAGAAGAGAAACTCGACGAGTGGGACGACCAGAAGAGTTTAGGGCCAGAAGACTTCCCGAAGAGAAAGAATTCAAGAGTGATCAACACGACTTTCCGAGTTAGGTCTCACGTACGGAAAGGCCTACGAGAAGTTTTTTCTTCTCCGGTGCCGAACCAAACGACCCCGAGCAAAGAGAAGGCGGTGAAGAGCCCGAAACTGAAGGAAACGCGGGAGAAGAAAGCCGTCGAAGACGTGTTCGGGACTCTGATAGTGAGCGACGCCGTGCCGTCCCCGTGCAGCACGTGCGGGAGGTCCGAGCGGCCGGAGCGACTCCACGCACACCCCGCGGTGCCGCAGAACAAGCGCAGCAAACTGAAGGAGAACCAGGAGAACACGGTCGTGCAGAAGAGCTCGGTGACCAAGCCGGTGGCCATGAAGTTCCGCAGCGGCAAGGCGAGGGAGAGGAAGGAGATGCAGAGAGCGTCCTCGTTGTCGGAGCAGCTGAAACCGAAAGAGGCCAAGGAGCAGAAGAGAGTGCCGTTGATTAGGAGTGAGACCTTCAAAATCGAGAGGGACGTAAAAAATGTGAACAAAAAGACTTCACCTTCGCCCTCTCCCAGTAGGAAGGGCTCCCTGGTCAACCCTCCCCCCAGGAGACCCGCGCTCCCCCGCACCCCGGAGAAGCCGAGTCCCCGGGCCGCGTCGCCGGCGCCTCCCCCCATCCCCGTGCCGTCCAACCCCCCGGTGGTCCACTCGGCCTCGCCCCGCCGGCCCCGCACCATCACGTGCTACCTGTGCCAGAAGCAGTTCGGGACCGCGTCGTACCCTCTGCACGAACCGCAGTGTCTTCAGGTAAGTTAAAAGTAGTTTGGTTGTTGTGTTTACAGAATAGGTACAAAATACTTTGATATTTTACCTTGAGATGGTAAAACATCCAAGTAGGTATTTTATACCAAGTTTTAATGAGAGTTGAGTGTGGTATTATTTGTGGCGCGATCTTCTTACTGACTAGGCCGACATGTTCCTTAGACAGGACACTGTTAACAGCCCAACAGCCAATGGAAACTAAAGGGACCTACTTTAACGTGGGATCCGAACCACAATTTCACCAACGGATTACGAACTGGTCTAATTATGAGGATGGTCTTATGGATGAATGTGGTATCCACTGGTGTGGACTGTAATCCCCTCTAGCACAGGGAAGCTCTATATAGCTTCTCTGTGCCTCTAGGAAATATCTTATCACAGGCCATCGCTTGTGACTATCCGCGATACGTAACTTCCAAGAAGCTGGATTACAGGACACGCCATCACCGTCCCAGTAATAATGTAAGGAATACTGCTTGGACTATATTATACAAACGTGATTGCAATACTTTACGATATAAATCTTTATGTTATCTTTTTTAATTAATTAAAACGGGTGGTATTAATCATTCTTTTTATTGAGGACATCCAGAGAGAAACCATCTTGAAGATCGAGAGGTAAAATAAACGTCATAGTAAATCATAGCTAACGGCCAATTTTTGACTCGTTAAAAATTTCTAAACTTGAACTCTTTTGCTCGTTAAGGATAAATTTGTGTTGATTTAGTTCCTCTTGAAAAAATAAGATTACAAATTTATATATTTTAATGAAGTGAAAACTACAATATATTGGTCTATTCTTTAATCATTTAACACTTATTTTTGAGTAGAAACTTCCATTATAGTTTTCCATTGATTTTTTCATTAACTTGATATCAAATTAACTTCATTACAAATATTGTGTGTGATAACTTAGAGTACGAAGTATCTGCTACAAAATAAATCATTAACCGAGACTGATTACAAGCAGCAATTGTTGTCCAGAAAAGCAGTTGTGTCGTGGGCGGAGTGTTTTATACAGTAATTGCAGTCACTGGCCGTTGATGGATCCGAAGGCCGCCGCAGCAATTACCTTCACCAATTAATGATTACCAGTTAACAGTATAATGGCCATCTTCAGTCTTTTCTCATTTAAGGTCGTTACAGCCATCGCACTCGCCCATGTCCTGGAGATAAACAGTTTGCAACAGCCGAGGTTGAAAACTTATTATGATTGGAAAACTTAATATGGTTCGAAAACTTAATATGTTAGGATGCATTTGAATAACTATTGAGTAAAATTAACTATGTTTATTAAATTGGATACTCATATTGTATACATAAAGATTCAAAACTAACTGAGAAACTTGTATTAGCTATAAGAAATTGAAAGATTCTATATATTAATTTGTATTAATTTTACCCGGAATTTTGACGTTTTTACAAATGGATAAGATCAAAATTAATCCAGAGACGTGTTATGTTTCTAGATCCAGAGACATAAATAATTGAATTTAATCTTGGCGTATCACATCACCATGAATGAAAGTAATAGATTGGAATGTCGGTCGTTAAAGGTAGACTAACTTTTAAGGAAAGTAAATACAATTTCGTCATAAATAGTATAGAACTTAGATAAATAAAGAAAACAGATTTCTTCCTTTTTTAACTCGGATAAACAGAATAGAATAGATTTTATTTTCCCAAACATTCGAACAATACAATCAGGTTTACACTTTTATCACTGTCCAAACTAATTTATTCATCACTTTGAAGAAATTGGATAAATAAAGAAGAACTTCGATAAATAAAGAAAACAGATTTCTTCCTTTTTTTAACTCGGACAAATATAATTTTATTAATGCCAATGCTGAGCTAGATTATTATTACTCTTTTTATTTAGATGGAATTTTTATTAGGATTGGGACTAATGGGATTTATTGTTTTTATTAAGACTATTGTTAGGCATCTTTTCACACAAATCGATCGCCAGGTTTTGATCATAATAACAACAACTATTGTCATATTCATAATACAGTATTTTTAGCAATGTTCATAGGTGAACACAGTAATTTACTTTGAAAAATATTCATTCCATGTCGACTGCCTTTTTTTTGTAGTTTATCTTCCCACAAGGGGTTTTTGTGAGATACACCATGTTTTTGTTTTCATGAATTTTCACGAAACGGCCTTAGCAACAGCTACGTAAATTTGGATTACTTGACAGAACAAGGTAAGATAAACCATTTTTTGTTACCATGTTTTTGGTTGTTTGGTTGTTTTGTGTATGGGTTTCTTTGAACAAATGCATCCCTGACCTTGAACTTGGCGTGCGACGCGAGTGATAAGTATGTAGGGCAGGAGGTCGGAAGACATTGACGCTATCATCGCTCTGAGGTAACGAGATCTGTCTGTTCACGGCCACGTTTGGCTTTCATTCTCACTTTTTTTTTAAAAAAAGTACAACATTCATATTTGTTTTAATAACTTACGATTTGATGAAAATATAGAAGATTTTTATATCAGTTTTACTCATTTAACTCTTTCTTATCATTGAGAAAATTATTGGAACATACAGTGGATGGGTAAATAAGAAGAGGAATATGAAAACCCTTTTCCAAGCAATGTTTTTATATAGATACGAAAGTAGAAACAAGAGTTATTGTAGTTTCAGATTTGTTTAGCAATTAGCATTAGTCTTCAAAATAAATAGTACAATGAAATATCATGTTTTGTGTAGAACCAGTGGGAAACTATACTGGCAATTTTTTTATAGAACCACGCCGATCGGTTAAAGTATCGCAGAGTATCCAGTAACATAAAAAATAAGCAGTAACAGTAAAAGTATTCAGCGAACATATAATAAATCATAGCCCAAGACAACCCCCACCTATTGTTGATTGGTGGGGGAAATTGGTTCAAGCTTGATAGCCGTTTTCCATTTATATATTCGAGGGGAGGGTTTTCGACACAGGTACTCCAAGCCATTCTCGACTATGAGCAGACCCCAACAATGGTATTCGAGATATCAAGTGCGATATTTTTTTAGCGGCCGGATACGCTCAAAAGACATAAAGAACAGTTTCATACCCTGCGCGAAGCCAAAAACATACCTTTCCCAATACTGAATCAAGCAGTTGTCAAGAAGTGACGCGCTGCAGCGAGAACCAACTGTTCCGTGTAGTGTGGACGAAACATACGTTCGGCCAGCTGCCGCGCAGCACCACGGCGGCAAGTACGAAATCGCTGCCAACAAACCCTTCCGGCCAATGTTGGCAATGTCGCAGGAGATTAACAATGGTCTTTGAGTAGGCCTATAGGTCTAGTCTGGGGGACTATTTTTCCACTTGACTTGCGGGAATAACGAAATTGTAAGACATAATATGAAGGAGGGAGCAACAACCACAACTTTATTTATGAAAAAGACTTTCATTATAAAAACCTATATTAATTGCTACACGATGCTCCGATTCGTAGTTTAACCGTCTGTTAAAGGCAGTTCGATACTCGGTTAGTAAAGTACATTTTACGGTAAAAATGATTAAAAAACTATTTATAACTATATTCCTTTGTAAGTCTCATCAGCCAACCAATCATGAATGCAATTAAGCCACGCCACAATTTTTGATCAGATCGATTCCCAAACGACCACTTTAATTACCCGATTTAATTTTCTTTTAATTACCGACACAGTCGAGTAGCCGCGAAACGGCCGGCCGATCGCCACAATGGAACCATTGTCTGACATAATGACTGGTGACGACAGCCAAGCGTGTGCAGATCTGCCGGTAGATTGCGCGGGTGTGGAGGCGGCTGCGGAGATTTGTCGGTAGATGGCGCGGGTGTGGAGGCGGCTGCGGAGATCTGCCGGTAGATTGCGCGGGTATGGAGGCGGCTGCGGAGATTTGTCGGTAGTTGGCGCGGGTGTGGAGGCGGTTCCGGAGCGTGACGGGGCGGCGGCTGGGTGAGATGGCGCGATTGGTAGAGTCGAGATTGTAGATGTGATTTTGCAAGGAGACGTTAATGAAGAGCAGTTTAGTCAACGCTTTTGCTGGAACTATGATCTTTCCGAAACTATTTTGTTATAAAAATCAATCAAATTTACGCCATGCTCTCGATACATCAAACTCAATAATCAGCAAAGTAGGTTCTAGAGAATTTGATATTCAAACGTTTATATTATTATATTTTTTTACCTTTCTATCAAAAAAATTCAGGGTTATTCAAAAAGAAATATACACTTTTTAATTAATACAGTAAACCGTGTTCAATCAACGGCAAAAACATTACAATTAGAAAGAGGACATTTCAAATATTTTTTTAACAAAGCTAAAGATGCTCCATATGTGCCCCTCGAGTCACACAGCAGACATCAGTTCTATAGCAAAATTCTAATCACACTTTTCCAAGGGTACTCAGAGCAACACTCTCTACAGCTCTTGTAAGGAGCTGCCTTAATTCTAAAGGGCTCAATGGTAATGCGGGAGTAAAACTTCAGTTAATTAGCTACCCATAATGCCAACATGACGGGTATTAATTATTCTGTTCCAATTTTATTGATTTATTAAAGTTTATATTTATTTTTGAATAACCCTGTATATTAAAAATTAAAATTGTGTTGGTCCTGTAATTCATTTTAAAATAATATGAGTACAGTAGTTGTTAATAGAATATTAACAACTACTGTTACTGATAACGTTGTATACTGAATACAAAATCAAAACTTTCAGTTTTGCTATGTAAGGAAAATCACATGCAATTACATGTAAAGAAAAACTGTAGCATGTAAACTCTTCATTAAACATTATCATAATTTCCTTCGTTTGCATATCGCATTTATCAGACATTTTGTTATTATTACGGATACAATTTGTACCCGTGTTACTTTTTTTTATCAGAAGTCAGGAATCATACAATCTTCAATCAAGGCAATTTTTTATCGAACATGATTGAAAACATCTCATGCGCCCTACTTACCATCTTCTTTTTCATATTATTCATATTCCATAAAATATAACTTTTTTACATAACTTTTCTGTTTCACCAATAAGAACGTTTGTTACTTTATTCAAAAAGACGATTCTTCACACTTCCCCCTTGAGTACATAACGTAGTGGTTAACTAACAATATTTACACAATCGTGTGAAGTGCTGTCGTAACAATCAGTGGTGCTAGGCAACAAACAGTGGCCGAGACAAACATGCTCTGCTCGTCCGTTGCGTGTCGTACGCACGCTCGACACGCAGGCGCGGTATAACTGGCCACACTCCACAGACACTGTATCGAAATCGTGTTCTTGTTTTTAATTAAGAGAACAAACAAATTTCATGCTAAAATTCAGTATCTAAAATTCGATGTCATAAAATGGTATCCAACATTTGGGAAATGATGGTTCGTTATTGACTTATTATAAGTCAAGGCTTATTAAACTTTAATTTGACAAACATATTTGTATTTAAGTCCACTGATGTTTCTCCATCAACATAACTGCGAATGGTTTTAGCATTATAAATTTGGTCTAGATTCAAACATCTTTCATTATTTACTTACTTCGTAAATTTTGAATTTAATTTGTCAGCCTATGAACAAGTTTCAGCCATAGGTCATGACTAGCTGGTTCAGCCATATAGGCAACCAACAGACACACATACATTATTTGCATTATTTTTTGTGGACATTATATGGTGTTTCCAATCAGTTTATTACGTTTCAAAATCATGTGTTTCAAAATACTATAAACAATTTCCACCATCAATAATTATTCTTGATTTATAAGAAACTAGATGTTATTCGCCCACGTTCAGTTTGATTTGAAACAGCTGGTACTGCTCCTGCACTATTGGGATTAGGGTTATTTGTTTACATTCGTCTAACTGGATGGTTACGCTGTTACAGCTGACTTGCATAATATGACAAACGATCGTTGGTACAGCTGACTTACATAATAAGACAAACAAACTCACAAACCTTCACAATTATAATATTAGTATAGGAAAAATGCTTTAAAAGCTTGTCAAGGACAACCGCAAACTTGGAGGATTTAATTTTTTAAAGTTATTCCATCTATCCGGTCAAGAAATGCATTACAACGCCTGAAAACCAAACATGATTTTAAGTTTTTATGGCCAAAGTGACAGTTTAGCTGCCTTAGGACCAACAATGCGGTCGGATTAACAAATGGTGGACTATCCAAATTTTACCGCACTTCCTGGGGCACGGGAGACTCCCTGCCGGGTGTGAGACAAAGGCAAAGGTCAAAGGAACAACCATTGATCCACGTGGGCGACAGTTGAATTACTTTACCCACTTCAAATGTGAAATGTCAAGTAAGACGTTCAATACTATACTCACACATGTTAAAATGTTCGTGACGTCACAAAACGTTAAGTGACATTAATCTGGATGAAATAATTAAAAATAATTAAAAAAAGTAAAGTAGGTGATGCTTTATGAGTAACAGGAACCCGAATTTTTTATTCTCACACTTTACCTGCAGAAGCTTCGCGTCTTATATTTAAGGTACTTTAGATATTTTAATGAAATGGCGACCTCTGGTAAATATTTTGAGCCAAGTGAGGCACTTAATAAACTTACTAAATATTTTAAGTAAGTAAAGCAATGGTCCTGTGTGTGACACGTTGCTGGTTCGATACCAGTGGCGGGCGACTCCTGTTCCGGTCACTTCTGCTTCTGGCCATGAGCGGTCACTTCTGGCTGGCTTATGTGACTACTGCCGCTACGGTTCCTCGCTGTCTTTAGATCGCTGCACAGGCTTCTATGTCAAAGGGCAGTTGTTTTTTTATAAAATATGAATGAAGGACGATTGTAAAATGACTGTAGCGACTACTAAAGAGTACAAAATCCTTGGATTGGAGCCTCATGGGGCTTCAAGAACGGGAATATGGCAGAAACCTTCCCTGGCATGCATAGAGCAACCTCTCTAGTCTCATGACATCGTATGACTGGAACGGTGACGTGTCCTGCGATCCAGGTCCTGAAGTTACGGTAGTGATAAGCGATGGCTTGTGTTCGCGTTACTCCTTGGCGGGCATTAACGTCCGCACCATAAAGTAAATACTACGTTAATAAATACCATATTTTTAATTAGACCAGTTCATAATTTATTGGTGAAATTGTGGTTTAGATCCTATCACATTAAACTGTATATAGGTCCATTGGTTGCCTTTGGCTGTTGGGCTATTAATTTGCAGTCCTGTTAAAGGAACATGTCGGTTTTAATTCAGTAACAAGACTTCGAGATCGCGCCACAATCATCCTACACTCATCTCTCATTCGTACTTATTTAAAATACCTACCTGAGTACAAGGTCGCCATTTCAAAGCAAAGTAAAGTATGGGCGGTTTTGGTAATGCATGATAGAATACCATTAATTATTGGCTAAATTCATACAAAAACACAATATTAAGGCCTAAGGCGTGATAATTGGTCTTCAAAACCTTGGCAAGTGTCGTTTCTCGGGTTCGAACCCCACCATGTTAGTTTCCAGTTCATATTACTTCAGTAGAGATTTACTCAAACGTTCCAGACTGGCCCGACCATTTACGCTTTTAGAGAGGTTTTGATTTTATAGTTTAAAGAAATTTATGAAAAGTGATGCCTGTAACAATGTTGTAGCTTCTTTTTTCTGAAGATCCTTTTATGACGGAAGCTAAGGTCTTCAAACTCGTTAGCTAATTAAGAATTATCTTCCTTTGCTTTCACCCTTCATTAATTGATTTTTCCCTTTTGACACCCTTCTAACCCTTGTACACGGTGTTCGGTGTTGCGCAGAAGTGGCACCGCGAGAACCAGGCGCTGCCGGCGGGGCAGCAGCAGGAGACGCCGCGCAGGCCCCCGCCCGACAGCGACGCGGCGGTCTGGGAGCACGCGTGGGAAGCGGCGCAGGTACGTGGCTGAAACTTGACACCCGCCTGTCTCGGACACTGGACATAACGAGAGTGATATGGTTAATAAAAGGACACTGGGGCGGGACTAGTATGAGAGAAATTGGAGAACTTACAACCTAGCCCAATCTGTTCGATAATTTCCTCAAGGTTAAAGGTTCGATTTTTTTTGCTTAGGTGTTAATTTTGCAAAACACAACTGGAAATATCAGGAAAATAATTTAGAATCTTTTCGAGAGATGAGATATAGTCTATGGCTATATATTATTTTATATGCAACTTGAAAATCTGTTATCGATATTTCCAGTTCTCTTGACCGCTATTTACTGGAATGCTGTACCCCGATGTTTTAACCCATTTTGATGGATGATCAGATTCTGATTCAATTTTCTGAGAGTTATGGTTCGAATATCTTGTAAGCTCGTGAGAATAAAAAAACTGATGACATTTTAGTTTTGGGCTGCTAACAAAACTACAAGCGACACCATGACTACTTTTTAGGTTCTGTTATTAATGAATACACATTTATACTATCAGGAAAATCTAAATATTCACCAACGACAATCGTTAAAAACGACAAGTGGGGATAGGAATTTAAAATTATTTTTGAACATCCTTATCGTGACAAGCGGAGTTGGGCTGGGAAATCCACTTTCCCAAAGAAACATTCACAATGAGGCCACTTCTCCTACGGTCACCTCGCCCACCGGTTCCCAGGAGCAGGAGATGCAAATATTTGCAGGGGAGCAGCGCCCACGTCAGCACGCGGCCTCAGCACCGCTGCACCGCTGACTCAGCGACCGTGGGACGTCTGTGGGTAGAGTCTGTGACGTCACTGACCGGCCTGCCGCATGTCGGCGTATATTGGCTTCTGATTGACCACTAAAACCCACGAGGAATTAAAGAGTTTATTTTATTTTATTGTTCGTGGATGGATTTATTAAAAAGTAACTCTGGCGAGAGTTTGTTTTAACGTTGTTTCTGATAAGACTACAGTATGGGGGACTAAAAAACATCATGGATACGTAATAAATGAGAGTTAAAATTTAATGAAAAACATCTAGGAAATTTTCAATTATAGAGACGGAATACCAACAGCCTGTTTTTAAGTCTTACCTCCAACAATGTAAACCTGAAAATCAGAAATTTGTTACAAACGTTCTAGTTTGGAACGTGGTATGTGTTTCTCGAAGATCCTTGCTCACTATGAAAACCCCTGATGATCAGGTCCATCCAGAGAGGAACTTAATGTTGGAGGTTGGCCACCTCTCTTTTAAACAATTAACTGTCGGTCTGAAAAATATATTCATTCTTTTCGCCTTGAAAAACATAATACAAATTTTCAGTTTTGAATTTAAGTACTGGAAGACACAAACTTCATTCAAGTGAATTATGTGCTTGCGTGTTGTCCCCAGGCCGCGATGGTGGCGTGTGACGGTTGCTCCAAGACGTTCCTGCCGCACAGACTGGAGGCCCACCAGAGGGTCTGTCCGGCCCTCAACAACAACAACATCAACGGCCACAGCAGTAACAACAACAACAATAGTAACAGCAGCAACACCGCCTACAATAGCAACACCTACAGCGTCAGACATCACAAGAAGCCCTCACCCCCCAGACTGGTATGTTACTTTTGTTGTTTCGATTTGTTTTTTGTTAGTAACATTTTTTCTTCCAAGGATTATAGGCTATAATAATTAGTTTTATATCTTACTTTTATTTCAAATATATAAATTATATTGATGCTGTTAGAGCTTTAATTAAAGGTTTAAAATCGCAGAGACCTGAAATTAAAAATATAAATTTCATAGTTGACCTACTGCTGGGATTTTAAAATAATCCGCATTGTTTATGCATTCAAGAAATGATGTAGATTAATTTAAATGAAACAAGAAATGTCTTGTCGATGGATGTTTGGTCATTAAGTTAGTTTTAGATTACCTGAGCATGTAAATGCAAACATGCAATTAGGAAAGCAGTTGTTGCTCATGTAAAACGCCCAATTTAGAGCATTAATGTTATGGGCTACAGGGGGTTTTCTTAATATGGCAATGGTTATCTAGGCACTACATGCTTAGAAAATTAAATAATCTATTTTTACAATCATTAATGAAAAGCTTTCATTAAGCGCAAAAAACCTTTTTATAGAAACACAGTTTATGAAGCTTGTTAAATATAGCCTAATACAATTAAAATTCCAGGATATAACGACTTTTATTCTTATTTAAGAATTTAACATTTTTGTTTAAATAAACGTAATTCTTTCATTTTATAAAGCAAAGTGGTCCACGTTTTCGCAACCAGTCTACATGGCATCTCGATGTTCTGTGTTGTGGGAATGCGGGAATGTGGGGATGCGAACCGTGGAAACCGTGGAAATGGAACCCAGTGAGACTACGGTCCGATTCCAACACAATACGAGCCTTCCGTGTTAACACGAACGCGATCGAGCTTCTCATGAATAATTTTGTCCATATTTTTGCTTCTTGCTCTCGTCGTAGAATTAAACCCATCTCTTATTTTTAGGGCATAAGTTTAAATTCATATCTGTTTCAATTAGTTTTAGTTTTCCATCGTATTAGATTGTAACAAATTACATTAACGCTATCGTTATTATTTGAATTTGGTCCTTTATGCATATCAAACTTGAAGGCTGATAAAATAATTCAGCGCTATATTCAACTGAATGCATACTATGCATTTGGTGGTATAGTTGTGGAGAAGGCTAAATCAAACAAAAGATATATGCATAAAACCAAACTCGTTATTTAAGAGGTTTAAAACGCGTTTATTGAAATCTAAATTTTGGAATGTAATTAAAACAGAATTGGAATTGGGAATGTAATCAAAACAGAGAGGTATTTAAATAAAAAAAAGTTTAAGCGTAACTTAGATTTTTATTTTTATTTTCGTATTAAAGTTAAAAGGTACTCTACAATGTTTTAATATAACAAAATAATGAGGGGAAACAACAAACTGTATTTTATTTTCTCATGGGTTAACATTGTAGAGAATACAATCACGAAAGAGCCATTAACTACAGTATAAGATATATACGCTCGTTTACCGACCATAACTTTGTTGTTGAAGACCTAAAGGTCAGAGGGTAGTAAATGTTAAATGTCCGAGCAGGTTATTCTTCTTCCGTATCACTTCATCTATGTGGCACTAAATCACTTTGTAATAAAATACATCCTCCCCTCGTTCAAAATTAGTTTATATTGGGATAAAGCATGTATTCAATATTAGATTTGCATAGAGTAGTATAGACCACGCAAGGCATATGTTTATCGTCAGTCAATTTTTATTCTTTATGTAATTTCATTAAAATTTCTTTTCGAAACTACAGGATAACAGCTTCACACAGTAAACAAATGAAAAGCTTATGTCAATTATATTTGCTTACATTGTAAGATAAATATCGTTCTTACTAGGGCTTTTAATATATTTTTCCTTTTTACGTATCGTGGTCTCTTTTTTAAAATTAACAAGTACAAAAGGAAATGTAACATAAAAATATTTAACAAATTCAGTTGGCCAAAACATCATAATATCCAAGATTATGTTTTTTTCAATTTTTTTGTTGGATATAATCATCAACACTTGTAAAATTAGGCATATACTTACTCGATTAAGACTTATGTGGACTTAACTGTCAAATTCTAAACCCGAGAACAAAAGTTAATATTCGATGCGTTCTAATCAAATTCAAATTCTTCCATTTTTTTAATATAGTAAAAAAAGAGTTCTCTAATTTTTTCAAACTGCACAACCGTGAGCCTATACAACGCCATCGCTATTACAAAAAATTTTACAATCAACTTCCATAAACTTGTCCCTCGATACCCAAAAATAATCTATTGCCGAATTTGAAGTAAAGAAAGCAGCTAAAATGATCAAATCTTTATTTCAAACAAGCGGTAAAGGTCAAAGATGGAATAAATTCCCTCTGCGTGCAACAAGTAATCTGTTCTGCCGAGTGTAATGATATAATAATGGCTTGTAAACAGTTGCACTGCTTATAGATCTTGGTTTATCGTTCTCTAATATTTATTCCAGTTTAAAAATAGCTAACTAAATTAAAGACAATAATTATTGAGGGTTTCTAGCAATGGCCTTACTAGATTCATTCATTGTAGGTTATGGAATCTAAAGGAGTTGGATATAATAAATTAATTTGAGATTTTTTTCATCCTATAAACGCCTAAGAGTCATCACCAGCAGGGCTACGAATCAACCATGCAAAAAAACGATTAAACATGCGTGTGGTAATTGAATTTATAAATCAATCAGGGAGAGTGGTCCCTTTTCCCTAACTCTTACAATTTCGCAATACCTTCTGGGGTCCTCATATAAAGTTACAAAAAAACCATAGATTTTTATGAGTTTTTGTAAACCAATTTTAACAATTAAGTGGAATATTTAGGCTAAAGGTTAGAACAATAATAATTTAATTTTCTGAAAAAATGCATCTTCTTACATTGTGATTAAATGCAGCGACGGAAACCAGAGTACTGTATTTCGAAATTAGACCGGCTATAGGGAGCTATTGAAGCCTACACCATACCGAACTTGGCCGCTTATTCACACTAACACACTGTAATACATATTATTCCATTCTAATATTTCAATTACAGATCCCAGATTAATAACTAACACGTTACAGAGAGTACTGTAGTAACAATAACTCACGTAATAATTCACTCTGTAAAAAACCGACACGCACTCTTATTTAATGAGTGATCATGTAAGTGATTATGTAATAATATGTGTGATATGATTTATGCTTCCCGCTACAAAAACTGCAGAAAAGGTTACAGCCTCAACACAGCAAATTATATAGCTAGAAAATTTGCCTCAACAGTTTGTTATTTATAGCTGTTTTAATTACGTACAATTAACATAAACATCGCGGTGAAAGAAAAGCGACCTTGACCTGAGTTTACATAGATGCTGACACGAACGGAAACGCAATAAAAACTTATATTTAGCATAAATAAGCGACGAAGCGACGACACGGCTGAGAATATAATGGGAGCGTGCAAACAGGTTGTTATCATTGTTATCTGGTTTCAATTTCTGCCAAGGTCACGGTCAAGTTCAGGAATATCGGGCTTATAATAAACATGGTAATGTGGGAAATAACATTCATAGTTGCGAGTTACGCTGGGCTCGAGGATTCCTAGATAGAAAATGCGGAATACATCATAATTATTTAAAGCTATTAAGAGGTACTAGCAATTCAAAATTTTCAAAATAAGTCTTAACTATGAATCTAGCTGTAATAAATTTGAATACAAGATAGCTTTTCCAGGCTGATGCCTAAATGCAGAGACTAATAAATAAATCTAAAAGGAAATATGAACAAACTCAGACTTAACTATTTCCCGCTAGAATTTTTCTTATTAACATTTGTTTCCTGAAAAGAAGTTGAGGGTTCAATTAATATTGATTTTGATGCCATGGTTTTTTGCAAGCCTAATGACTTTCGGCATGAATGGCCCGAATGTGACCGGATTCCTTTTGAGATTTGAGTGTTTGAGGGAGTTTGAGGCAGGACGCAGGTCGAAGCAAGGTCGTCTTCACTCAACCGGAACCCAAACAAAGGCGGCGGAAGTGATCATTTAACTTTACTAATCTTCAGTCGACGACTACCGCTAGAATGTGGCAGTTGCCAACAGATCAATGTACCTGTAAAATGGGAAATTATACCGAAAGTATGATCACCTATTTCAACTTATTAACGTTTTAAAAATTTAGTAGATTTTAAGCCGTTACCTATTTAAAAAATTGAGGATACACGCTGTAATACATTTGCACGGTGAAAATCTGCTGCGGTTGATGTGTGTTGCTCCAGAGCTAAAGAAATTTCTTTAGCCCTGATGTTGCTCTACATTCTACCTCTTCACAAAAACTAAAAAAATAATTAAAATTTTCATTTGTGGGATGATGGGATGAATGATTTTGTTGTCTTAGAAAATACATTTTTTAAATATCCTATCTAAATATCCTAAGATTGGTATGTTAATTTTTATATGGGCTTAAACCACCCCAACTGAAGCTCAAAGTTCTCACTTTTATCTCTATAATTTCCCGTGGCGGAACGTATCACAATCAGTGTCAGCGTCTATTCTATATGCAACCAATGTTAAATTCAAACTGTTTTTTTTCTATATTAAACCCCATTAACAATTCCAGTGTTTTGGACAGCTCGACAAACCCTAAACTCAACAACCTAGTCCACTATACTAGTCCTGTTTTTTATTGTAGGCCTAATGGTTTGCGTTAGCGTTGATTGCTTGAGCATAAAGTATATCCAGTACTGTGTATAGCTGGCGCCAATTCTTGGGGCCCAGTCCGCGCATGGGGCGGGGAGTGGGTAGGCTGGGAGGAGAGAGGAGTAGTAGCGGCAGCGGCGGCCGAAATTGTACTAGCCTGGCTGCGTACGTTCGGCAGCTCACACATAGTTACTGCTTCTCTGTCAATCGTTGTTCAGAGTAACAAGACACTTCAATAAAAATACTAATGAAATATTTTATATTATTGAATAGAATTAAAACAGATCATTAATCGCCAGTAAGAGTCAATGTTCCGTCGGTTAATGTTTTTAGGACGACATGTAGTGACACGCTATTGTTGACGGCTGAGAGCAGAATGACAGTGCTGCGCTCTAGCGAGGCGTTGTCGCGCATGCGCACTAGCCGTTTTTGCTACCGCACATCCACCGCACTGGGCCCCAAGAATTGGTGTCAATTATAACATCTTTCAACTATTGAACAAATCAGTCTGTCATGTCTCATTGTTATAGTTTCATCTGTGGTTCATTATTTTTCAACCTACCTTTCTTCATACTAATTACTCATCCAATCCTGAAGAACAGTAATTTATTTTTAAAGCCCGATACGTGAGAGATGCAACACGCAGCGCAACAATGTTTGGCGTGTGGCCTTGGCATGTCGTCAGGCGCTCCGGCACACCCGCACATAGAGGCTCACCGCACTGACAACGCTAAACAAAAGTAAACAAGGCTTAAAGCACACAAAATCGTCGTGAATCGATAGTCCGGCCTTGGCTGGGGTCAGGTCCTGTCTGGCAAATATTTACTGAAGGCACATTTACGATATCACTCTAACCGTAGGCCTTATTGAGGTTTCAGTTTGAATTTGACAAGAACTGTCAGATATAGACTAGATTGTTTACAACGTTTTCATGGTCGAGAGGGTCTTTTGAATTCTTGACAGAAAAGCAAATACATTACAGTATCTTATTGGAATCAGTTTGATGCATCCTTCCTGAAGTATGACAGGCCTATCGTATTTGTATACGACTCTTTTATAAGAAGGGAAATTATTCATGGATCTATTTTAATCGCAGGTGTCAGTTTGAAGCGTATATGGAGGCTCATGGTGCCGCAGACCTTATTTAATTCAATGCACACGCAATTCGGCGGCGCCACTACCCGCTTATGGAATAGTTTCCTAACCATATAGAAACAATCAACGTGAACAGCGTGTTTCGGGATGGCTACTCCATGGTGTAAAGAAAAAAGAAAGGTGTGTGCACAGTCAGCTGGTATGACGTCATTGGGCTCATGAACGTAGCGGCATTACAGCAGAACTGAGACTGTACACAATAATATTTTGATTGAGTTGCATTAATTGATTTATATTGTAGTCGTTGTAAGCACTAGTTGTGAGAGCCCAACTACGTCACACCAGCTGACTCTGCACACACCTTTCTTTTTTCTTTACACCATGGGCTACTCTACCTGACTTAAAATTTCTTTTAGTCAAACGGCTGATCAGCTGATCAAGACTTTTTATGTGTTTTTTCCAAATCAGAAGCAACCTATTTCACTCACTTCATATATTTCCAAATTTGTTTGCTTTGAGAAGTTATTGGATTCCTTTCGTCTTTGAGTATACTGTTATAAAAACGATGCGAATTACATTCGCGATGTTCTCGTGAAAAGTGAAGAGGGTGCACGGAACTTTTCATATTCCAACACGCTGTCGTGCTCGCACTCCCTGATGAGGCTGTGTCGCCAGTTGCAGGACATAGAGAGCGCGAGCGACCGGGAGGAGGGCAGCGAGCGGAGCGTGCTGCTGGAGGGCCCGACCTCCGTCCACTGCCACATCTGCGGCCGGGTCTTCAACCGCGCGGCCGTGGAGAGGCACGAGCAGCAGTGCCTCAGGAGGTAGGTGAAACCCTCTTAGACTCTGCCCGACCTCCGTCCACTGCCACATCTGCGGCCGGGTCTTCAACCGCGCGGCCGTGGAGAGGCACGAGCAGCAGTGCCTCAGGAGGTAGGTGAAACCCTCTCAGACTCTGCCCGACCTCCGTCCACTGCCACATCTGCGGCCGGGTCTTCAACCGGGCGGCCGTGGAGAGGCAGAGCAGTAGTGCCTCAGGAGGTAGGTGAAACCCTCTCAGTCTGCCCGACCTCCGTCCACTGCCACATCTTCGGTTGGGTCTTCAACTGGGTGGCCGTGGAGAGGCATGAGCAGCAGTGCCTCAGGAGGTAGGTGATACCCTCTCAGACTCTGCCCGACCTCCGCCCACTGCCACATCTGCGGCCGGGTCTTCAACCGGGCGGCCGTGGAGAGGCACGAGCAGCAGTGTCTCAGGAGGTAGGTGAAACCCTCTCAGACTCTGCCCGACCTCCGCCCACTGCCACATCTGCGGCCGGGTCTTCAACCGCGCGGCCGTGGAGAGGCACGAGCAGCAGTGCCTCAGGAGGTAGGTGAAACCCTCTCAGACTCTGTCCGACCTCCGTCCACTACCACATCTGTGGCCGGGTCTTCAACCGCGCGGCCGTGGAGAGGCACGAGCAGCAGCGCCTCAGGAGGTAGATGATACCACTTTCTCTCTGTGCCATGGCTGAACCAGTCAAAACGCAAGATTGTTGCGATATGTGCCCACAGTTTTGCAATAGCTTTTTCTGGGAATTTCGACTTTTGGTTTAGCTTTGTCATATCAAATCCTGGAGGGTAGTGGGCCATTTTGATAGGAATTCCGGAAGAAAAGTAGCCAAGTCAACCGAGGTCAACCCAGCCGGTTCGGAGGATTCTCTTTTCATGGAGGAAACAATCTAGTGAAAGCTGCCTTCTGGTAGGTTGCTTGTTCAAGAGGAAAGGGAATTAATTTTATTTTTCCTGTCACATTTCTTGTATCTTTTCTCCTTCCTCTTATTCCCCCTTTCCTTTTCTATTCTTCTCCACGTTTCGACATTTTCCATATCGATCCACCCCCAGAGAATAATTAAATCAATTTGATCGATTTGAAGGATTAATTTGTCTCCTCTCGATCTGTGATCCACCTCAATTCCTATTTTCCGTTCTTTTTTCCTCCCCCTTTCCTCCATACCTCTTTTTAATAATCCTCAACCACTCCTCTACTACTTGACCTCCTGATCACTAGACAACTGGAGTACAAAAAAGAGCACTCTATAACATTGAGACCCTAAAAGAAATAGAGAATTAAGCTTTCAAGGAACCCAACAGTCCTGATTTCTTCTACTTCTCCATCACCCGCTGTTCTGCCCCCAGGTGGCAGCTGGAGCACTCGCGCGACTCCGGCAGCTCCGCGCCGCCCAGCGCGCCGCCCAGCGCCGCCAGCTCGCCGCCCAGCTCCGCCCCCGGCTCGCCGCGCCGCCGCCTCGTCCTCTGCTACCTGTGCGGCCGTCAGTTCGGCTCGGCCTCCATCGCCATCCACGAGCCGCAGTGTCTGCGCCGGTGGAGGCAGGAGAACGAGCGGCTGCCGGCGGCGCAGCGGCGCGCCGAGCCCGCCAAGCCCGACGTCGTCTACGACTCTGGTGGGTGCATACGGTTGATTGTATAACTTAAGACGTAATGTCATTGTTAAATTTTATATGTCTCACCTTCACATCCCAGGACGCTAGATCTAGCCCGGAACAGTTTTGCACATTATTTCAGGCTAGGCTAGGTCACGGCATTATCACATAGCGAAAAAGTCATTGGTGATTGGCGGGATTTGAAACCGGGCCTCCGAGACCGAAGTCCCGCGCTCTAACAAGACCACACTTGGCTCTAACCACTGCACCAGGCCGCTCCCCAATGTCATTGCTTAATGACGTCTCTATCCGTTAGCCTCCTCCCGTATATTCGTCCAATTTCCCCTATATCCCGTTAAAATAACGAAATTTATTTGATTTTCTTGCAGTTTCAAGTGCATCTGTAAACGACGTCTGTACAAACGGCGCGTCATGGTAAATTTTTAAGTAGATAACCTGATTATAAGATTAAAATCAGCTGTACTAGGAGTCACGAAAATGCAATGTTCAAAACAGCTGGATTTTCCAATATGACCATATGGAAAAAGACCAGCAGTTTAAGTTGAGTAACAATTTCGTGACGCCTAATAGGCCTACAGCCTAAACTCTTGATATGTCGTTTCTTTTTTTGCAATATCCTATATTCTTATATGAGCAGTGTTATCTTGTATGCTTATATGCTTGCTTGCACATTTATCTCAAAAACGGCTCCGAGTATTTCCTTCAAAGTCTGGAAATAAGTAATTTATGACTCAAAAACGTCTTTTATGCAGATTACTTGGCCAGAGAAAATCTAATAACGTAATAAATCGAATTTTAAAGTAGTAAAATTACAAGTTTGGCCTTATGGGATGCCGTGATAACAACGAAAATAAACAAAGAAAGTGTAAACAAATGATGGTTTGGAATCTACAGCCATCAAGGGAAGATACAGCAAATGGGATGAAGACTCCATGGAGCAATGAAAAAGGTTCCTATTTATCAATTTTATTACATTGAAATATTTAATAGTAACTGGATGAACTGGTAAACATGAAATAACACCGAGCAAGGCTCGGTCCACGAGGTACTCAACTTTATTTAAATCAGATCTCAAAGTTCAAGGACCAAATTAACTGATTTGTGAACGAAAACGTGAATTTACTAAACACAGCACGTTATCTTCAAGGGATTTGCACTCATACCGGCGGCAATTGACATCCGATCTACTTAAAATTTGGTATAAAATATTATGTCCTATGCTCTAAATTGGCAGCAAGTTGGGGAAATAAATCGGAAGCCCCTATTCCCATTTTAGGAAGGTATACAGCTAAAAAAATGAGATTTTAGGGTCTAAAATGTAGGCAATCAAAGCCATGCAATTGAAATTCGCTCCGTCGTGTCAGCGTGCTGCGTGAGTACTACAATGTTTATGAAAATGAGATGCGTTAAAACTATCCCTCTGAAATAAAGTATCATACAACTTGGCTATTTTACAACCAACCAAAACTGCCAATGAATGCTCCACTATTGACAGTTTCTCTGGATTTTTATCTGATTGTCCTCGCACTCGCGTGACTCGCGAACCAATGGTGACGATCGATGTATCATTATTAAGGTTATTACAATCGATAAATATTGGCCGTGATGATTTAATCTGCATGAACGATGAATACTATTTTTAAGAATACATCAAACTGTGACCTATAAGTCCATTCTGCAGACCTAGGTATAGGTAATGAAATTATTTATTCGCTCCATAATCTGTGAACAAGAAAAAAATATTACGCTTTAACTTGATACTTAGGAAAATTTATCCACTTTAAAACTTCAGTTCACATAGGCAAAGTGCAATTATTATGGACGTAATCTTCTTATTGCAAAACAGCAATGGGGTAGAGGTCATTCACCCCTTGCGTGGCGAGGTTTTACTTCCTCAACACCACTAGAAATTCAATAGTTTGTTAATCACGATTGGTACCGAGATACTATAGAATTTATTGAAATTCGTCTAACAACTGTATCATCTTTAGCATGATTTCAAAAAGCGAGTAAAATCTAAATTTAAAATTGTTTGTCGGTTCTACCGCCTTCAGGTAATTTTTAAAATCTGTAATTAATAGATCCATTTATAAATTCGAAAACGCTGAAACTCCTCGTTACTGGAAGACTTACTTCCGTTTCCCGTATAACAGCAAACAAGTTTCATTAACCTAGACTGAGGACGTCGGCGTCGCGTCGCTCAAAATGATCGATCTCAGCTTTCCGGCAATTGCTTTCTTCACGCGAATCGCGAATTAATCCAGTTATTAGCAAACACGATGAACAATTTTGGATTTTAACATAAATAGTTTCTTCAATCCAGCCGTCCTTAATCTAATTACGGTTTGGCATCTTAAACTTTGTTTACAAAGATTATGCATGTACATTATGGATTTTGATTTCTCTCGGGGTGAGCTTTAAAATAAACTTACGAAAAAATAGGAGCTGAAGTAACCATTTTAATTATTCTTCATTTGGCTTATCGCGTTCACAGGACATACCTTTTCTGATAAGTACTGAATACCCTTCTTGTAAGATCTGACACCTAGGCCATTTAGCAGGGAATTTCAAATGTCTACAAAATTTAACATTAGCCACTTGTTCCATTTTGTGTATACTCTCCAAAACAATAACAAAAAAATGAGCTCGTTTGTAGGAATAAGAAAATTGGATTGTTTTTTTTACATATCGATTAGACATCAACAACTATAGAAGTCATATGCAATATGTCACTAAAATATTGTACAAAATAAGGAAAAAATAGAGTTTTATTTATTTCCTATACATAGGAAGGGGGCATAGGCTACGTAGGTTTGCCACAGAACTGTAAGAATAAGAGGTTTTAGTTTAGGCCATTGTCTAGTAGACCTCAACTATATGAAACTACCTTCCAAGTTGACTCGGAGGGGTTGAGAAATCAGCGATATATACAATTTTAGTTATTTCCCATGCATGAGCTTGGCATGGGGACAACGTGCTTCAACATAATATGTTTATATACATAAAACATAACATATGTATATTTATATGAAGTTAATTTGAACGGAAGGTGCCCTTAGCATCTGAATACCCGAGACGCAAAAAATATATGATGTCCCATGGTCTTAGGTCTCACTATAACCTTGGTATAATAGTATGTAGTTTCTTTTTTACAGAGATCATGCATGCTGTAAGTACTGAAAAAATAAAGTTTGATTGCATCATTTCATATTTTTTTCTGAAACGTTTTTATTTATAATCGACGGTTTTACTGTACAGCAATTTAAATCACAACGTGGAATACTTGGCTATCTCAGTTGCTCAGTTAAAACTGCAAATAAAACACGGCACTTGATGATGCAGCTGTCATACAGTTTTAATGACGAGTGATGAAGATAGCTAACAACAGCGCATTCGTCTTCAGTCAGAGTGATTACATTGAAAAAGTGGTCTTAAGTGAAAATGTTTTTCGTGCCCTTTTAGGAAAAACATATGCACAGAGAAAACAGTTTTGTTGAATCTAACAAAAATATTTTGTTACACCATTTTACTAAAGAATTTTGTTGGTTTAAACAAATTATAGTTGGTTTAAGAATTCGACTATTTGATTCAACAAATCAGTTTTTTTGGAAAGTTCGTTAAGATCGAACAAACTACTTGTTTGATTCAAAGTTAAAACGCTATTTGAACTGAAAAAGTATTTATTTGAAATAAATAATTTAATTGGCAAAAAAACTGCCGCGATTTACCAAGTGTGTGTGAAAAAAATAAAAATTTAATTTAGGCCTATACATTTTAGTTGTATATTTATGGGAATTCTTTAAAACATATTACATAACATTTTTAGTATGCTTGTAAGTTGTAACAAATTAATTTGTATAAGTTTTATAAATTTTAAACATTACAAAAGTAGCTACAGTAATGTATTTCGCTTATAAATGTAATACTGTATATTAACAATATACTAAACAACTGAGTCTTAAACTCCAGTAAAAAATTCGGTTTTGAATCAAACTCATTTTTATATTCATACTTTTTAAACCTATATTAGCAATGTCTTACAACAAAGAAATATAAATGTCATGTCTGTAATGAAAACATAATTATGCAAAAATTATTTTCACCATGAATTAACACTGCATCAGTAACATACAATTAGGTATAGCTTGGCTAGAATTATAACACAATGAGTAATGTGGCAAAAGTAAAACTGGAAAAGGGTCAGGCGATGAACCTTAAAAATTTAAATCACCATGCATAATTTTATTGTGTGATTTTGTTCCTAAAACCTGTTGGTAAACCATATACTGATTCGTAACGGATTCGTGTTCGGAATGAACTAAGAATTATTATTCAGGCTCGGTCGATCCCTAAGAAGAAAGAAAAAGAAACAAACTTAAAGCACGTTGTAGAATAATTTATAAAAGTTTGAATTTTGAAAAACCAGTGGGTGACAAAGACCTAAAAAATCCCAACATCTAAATAATAACCAAAAAACCAACTTAACATTGCATTATATTTCTAAAGGTAAAGTTGAACCACGAATTAAAGATACAATTAAACAAAAATATCAACGAATACTCCCTTGAGTCATCGATCTTATGAATAGGAAGGGACATAATTTCTGCGTTAATATATCTGTTTTATTTAAGAAGCCTACTTAAGTGTACCTTTAATTTGCAGACCAAGTATAGGTAAAATACTTTGCATTACCACTTAATGGCAGGTGGCATGGTAGTCGAGCGGTCTAGAGCATGGTGTCAGTAGTTCAAAGGTCGTGGGTTCGAGTCTCTGCGTGGGAACATAGTTGTTTCTTTATACAACTAAATTATTTGTTTGATTTAACCAAATCATTTGTTTCATTCTATTAAATCATTTGTTTGATTCCGTTTAAGTGTTTGTTTGATTCAACAAAATAAATAGAATTTGACAAAATAATTTGTTTTATGCATCAAACAAATATTTACAAAATTTCTCTACTTCAAAGAAATTTCAACCAAATGCCTCAAGTACCAACAAAATATTTTGGTTAATTAAACAAATCATTCATTTGAAGCAACAAAAATATATTTCTTTCAACCAAATAATTCAACTACACGATTTGGTAAATTCAACCAAATTATCTATTTGGTGCTATAGTAAATAAAGAATTTAGTTGATTTAACTTAATTTTGGTTAAATCAACAAAACATTTCTTTCTGTGTGAGAATTTTTTTCTTTTTTTCTAAACGTTTTTGATATTTTTTTATCGATTGACATTTGAAGATTCATAGCTTAGCCAAGGTAACGCAAAATTTTGTGTGTATATTCAATGATACAGCATCTTTCATGAAAGAACACGAATTTTTGTCACTGACCGCAACCACCATAAAAACTAAGATTAAAAATATTTAATGTGGTTTGATAAATACATTTTGCTATAAATAGATTTAGTTTTGGGACAATATAGCAATAAACAACTCATTAAGCGTTTAGTAAATTTGGTATTTCTAAAAAAAATTCGAAGCACTAAAAAAATCGAAATAATGCAAAAAAAACTCTTAAAGTTTGTCTAGCTCCAAGCAATCGTTCCTGTTATATGAAAAACCTGTATGCCCTCATACGGGCGTCTGTTTTGTGTGTGATTATAGTTTTATATGATGATATATCAATTTTTGTATTTATTATAACCCAAATCATGATAGATACGGTCAGGGACAAGGGTTACGGTCTGGGACAAACGAGAATCGCCGGTCGATTTACCCAATTTATTTAATGCCTTTGTTTTAAATTATCATTTTAAATTATCCTTGGCACTTTAATGGGCCAATACCCTGGTTATTTGGGAGTTTACTGTACTCTATTCCACAAAAATTTATAATAAAATATAAGCATTACCTTCAATATTTACATATTTCAAAAACTACAATTTTACTTTTTCATAAATCCTTCAATTGTACTGTTATGAGACAAAATTGTCTTTCACTTCAACTGAATAGTGCAATTTACAACGAAATTTATAATGATCGTCACGACCGTACCCCCGTACAATCGATAAGGCTATCGTGGTCGTGACAAAAATGGTTCGGTCGTGACAAATACGGTCAGTGACATTACAATTATTTGTCCCTGTTCTGGTGGCAGCCCTGCACCTCGTGTTTGAGAAGGCAAAGTGGACTTCTAGGTTACCGAAGCAATTAAAATATCATATCAACAAAAATTAACACCATGTCTACTGTAACAAACGACTAGTACGGTCTTGGACACATCAAAATTACCAAAAACACAAACTTACCTTTATCAACCTTGATCAGTTTAAAAACAAAGAAAAATCTCTGGAGCAACGTAAAACACTCCTGTTCACCTCTGTCTCTTCAAACCAACTGACTCTATCGCCACCAGGCTCGCCACTGTCGTGTTCCAAAGTTCCAAATTTTGCCGTTACGGTCGGGACTTAAAATCGAGGGACAGACTTATTTTGTCGTAATACTCAGTTCGCAATAAATAAAAAATTATTAAATACTCTTTTTTTGTAAGTTTAATAATTGGTGATGATATAAAAATTAGCATTATTTATTTAAGCACGCATGATTGTTCTAAAAATAGCATGAAAGTTGAAGAATGGACCCTAGGGACAAGTTACGGTCGTGACATTCGTGACTTTGAAAATACGGAAAAAATACCTAGAACCCATTAACAACCAAATAAATATTTGCAAAATGTTGCCCCCGCCCCAAAAAATATTAAAACACATAATATGATACTAAAAAACAGTATCTACGAAATAAGAGGGCAGGGACATTAAGGGGCACGATAAAAAATTTTCACTCTCTTACAATTGATTAGAATTGGAAAAGTAACCCTCATTAATTGATAGTAATAAAATATAATTTTAGACAGTTTTCTTTAAAATTTGTTATTGGTAAATGGATCAAAAAAACCATACAAATTACGCCCTTTTGCAACTTTTGCAACTTTTACACTTTGTATATGTAAAGGTAAATTAAAACGATCAATACGAGTTTTGATTATCCATGCAATAGTTTCGCCGAGTGAATTTCCCTTAGCCTTTGAATTCCTATCCCTACCTGAAATTACTAATGAGTTATTAGTCCTATACCCACCAAAGAGGATGGCAAAGGATGACTGTATGGTGATTGAGGCGCGATTTTCTAGTCTATTTACTAACTAAGGTCGAAAGATTTCTTAGACAGGACTGTTAATAATAGTCGAACAGCCAATGGTAACGAGGGGACCTGCGGTTTCGACGTGGTATCCGACACACAATTTCGCCGATCAATTACTGGTCTAATTATATGATCATGGTCGTATGTGTCATGTATGAACGAGACCATGTTTCTCATTTTCTCACAAATATTATTTCTGTCGTACAGAGGGTAGGATGGACCTCCAAGCTACAGCCGAGGCGCAGTGGCAGAGTCACCTGGTTCAGCTGGTGCCCTGCGGTAAGTGCGGGCGAACCTTCAACCCCGACCGCCTTCCGGTGCACGAGAAGTGCTGCAAGGGCCCCAAGCACTGACACAGACTCTACACCGTCAACGTCAAGCTGACTATATTTTTATAATTGTAGAGGAAATATTTAATAAATATGACGTATTTTGGTGAGGTTTAGCTTTTTTACTTTGCCTTTCTTCCTACTTTATAAGAATGTTGTTTAGGCCTGAAATTAGTTTTTGTTCAAAAGATGTAAGGAATGTAAGTGAGATTTTCCCTTGGAGTGGAATACATTAGACAACAGAAAGTTCTTGCCATCCACAGTAAAATAAAAATAAAATAAATAAAAATAAAATGTATAAAAACAAAAATAAAATTTATAAAAATAAAAAGAAAATAAAAGATAAAAAGAAAATAAAAATAAAAATAAAAGTAAAATAAAAGGGAGTTTTTGCAATCTACGGTAAAACAACATGATAAACGTTAAACGGTAAAATCAGCTGATTTTCTCTAAGGTAAACGCACCAGTAGCTGACAGTATAAGAAACTATACGCACTTAATAATCCGTGGTTTTGAATAAATAGGAACTAAAGAGATTATTACGGATTTTATGTGATTCTAAATTTAGTGTAGTTTTCAAATTTGTCATACAAAAAGGGTTTTTTAAAATATATTTTATAACATTTTTAAACTTAATTCAACCTTAGTACGTGTTCCAGTGGCTGACAGTGAAAAAAGTGCTTGTACCAGTAGCTGACTGTCAGTTGTCCCAGTAGCTGACACTGGAACTATAAATGTACTAGCTGCTAAACCTAAGGGTTTTATAATTTATAAGACGAATAAAATCTAACTTAATAATTAAATTATAAAACCATGTAAAACGTTATTAAGAAAATTTATTTTACATATTTTAAAATAAAAAATATTTACATTAAAAAAATATATATATTTTATATATATTTAAAAAAATATACATTTTTTAAGATAATTTGGCTTATTAATTAAAATATTAAAATTTGTGAAATCAAACACATAAAATTAAACATTAACTATTCATTAGGTTAATGCAGAATGGGTTTAGACTGCTAAAAACATGTTCTTTTATGTACTCTCATCTTCACAAAATTTCATACGTCTGTACCAAATTTCATGAAATCGGACCATTTTTGCGTCCGCTATCGTGCTCACAGACATAAATATAGATATCATAAATAAATATATAAATATATATATATATATATATTTATTTATATAAATGAACGAACGGTGTTTTTGGCATCTGGGGACCTCAAAACGAATAGTTATGATGGTCCCGGGCTTAGGTCTTACCATGAGACCTACGGTAATAGCTCTATTTCCAAAAGGGAAATTCTCTAAAAGTAGTGATGGGATCTTATTTCTTTATTAAAATGACATTTTAAGGTGTGGTTGAGATCACATAAATTATAAATAGCATGCAAATTTCGATGGGTAAAACCAATTTAATATCCCCTGTCAGCTAGTGGAACTTGTATGGCTTTTGTGTACCAAAGCCTGACATTGATATAATTTTAAATTCAAAACCCCTAACATCCCAATTTTATCATGAAATTGTCAACAAAGGTATAATTGATAAACATAATGAGCCTAATCATTAATACTATTTAAGTAATTTAGCGAAATGACAAAAAAACCAAACTTACCTTCTTAACAATATCATTAAGGGAATCGACTAAATGTGATGTGTACAGACAGGGTCGCTTTCAAACCACCACCATTCAGCGAGTATGGGCTAAATTTCACTGATTTGTTTGTAAACAAATCAAGAATAAACATATGTTCTTCTAACAATGCAATCATGTGTAAATATTTTTAAGAGACCACATTATAATGTAAAGAAACTCAAACTGTCAGCTTCTGGAGCACTGTCAGCTACTGGTGCATTTACCTTATTTAGCCCAATGTTCAAAAATACCGTTTAACGTTACTCGTATTGTTTTACCGTGGATTGCAAAAACTCCCTTTTATTTTACTTTTATTTTTTAATTTTATTTTTAAAAATTTTATTTTTATTTTTATTTATTTTATTTTTATTTGTTCGCCATGACAGTACGTACACTGAGGCACTCTCTGACTCTGACTAACACAAGGCTGCCAACTTTACTCGCAGTATCGATTCGTCGTCTGTGGATTGTATGTAAAAAGAATTAAGTTTATCGTACCAGTCATATTTTGTTGCTACTGTTAAAAATTGCTTTAAAAAAGTTATCTCTGGGTCTTTAGAGTTTAGAGCTGCTAGAGCTCTCCGATGTTCTCTTGATTGTCAATCAATTAATAAAGCTCTCTATTAACGATAAACGTCAAACGGTATTTTGCTATAGGGAAATTTTGCAGTATACGGTAAAAAATACGATAAACGTTAAACCAAGGCCACACTACACCAAGGCGTTTTTGAACAATTATTAAGTTTTTCTTCAAAAAAATTATGTCTTAGGTCTGAAAGGGTTAAGTATAGCGGTTGTAGCAAAACTAGCCTTTTCCATCCCGACTGCGTTTGCGTTGCTGGTTATTTTAATATGTCACAGCAAAACTGGCTAAGTGCAATGTTTAATGTGTTTGTAATGGCAAGTTAATTCGAACGAAGTGAGTTATTCTCCACGTGAAAATCACTCTTTGTGAACTAACTCCTCTTTTATAATTTGATGAAAATTTGTGAAATTTGAACTAGGCTACATCGTATTTATACCACGAAGATTGTTTTAATCTATAGATGAGTAATTAATTTTACGTTAAAATATATTCATTTTTTAGTTAATAGCCTTCCTTTAATTTTACCGCACTTCGTTCGACCTATACGCGACATAGGAGCGTACTCCTAGTAATAAGAGCCAAAGCATATTTTAATTCCAAAGGCAATAAGTACTTGATGTAGGTACTTGAACTCAATAACACTATCTGAACAAAAGATAAACGTGTTTTGTGCTTCCTGAAAATATTTTATTTTTGTACTTTGCCAGTTTTGTTAGACCCCATTTATTAATTATATTACAACCTGGACGATTTGCAACCGAGGTTTTGAAACCTGGACGTTTTTGATTAGCTCTTACTAATAATTTTAATGACGCTCCTGAACGTTCTAAAACCTGGAAATTATAAAATGGCTAGTAATATTAGTAGTGAAATTTTGAGAGAACTGAAACCGCTGTGATTTTAAATGGCTGAGAGAGCTGGAACAGGGTGAACGCATATGGATGAGAGAACTGAAACAGTGAGAGAACTGACACAGGCGGATAAAAATTTGTGCAAACTGGTATGAGAGAACTGGAACAAGTGTCACATATATTTGAATTTAATATAATAATAAAATGGTGGATGAATAATTGTAAATAAATGTCCTTATTATTATCAGCGATTATTAATATGTTTTGAAATTAACACTTTACTAAACTAATCTTAAAGTCAAGTTAGCTCAGTGGTAAAGTGATGTGATTTCTTTCTAACTGATACCATTAATCTAGCTTGACTTTTATTAGTTGTTTAATGTATAAATACCTAATAACTTTTATTTTTTATTTGGATTACCTTCTTACTAAACATTATCTCAGACCTTAAATTAGGTAAAGGGTAAGTATTGTGGTGTTGAGTCGTGTTTCAGGTTGTGCAGTGGTCAACGCTTCGAGCTTCCACGGGAGCGACCGGGTTTCGAGACCAACCAGGTAAGTATAATTTTTGTATAACTTTTTTTTGTGGTGCTAAACTAAATAAATCTTACAACTCCTATAATATTGAAATATCTCTTATTTTATGGTTTTTAGTAAAAAGAGTGATTAAATAAAACAATTTTCAATATTTTACACATACATTTATTGAAACGTACATTATAAAACATCTCTCTTATTGATCCAAGAGTTCTTTGATGGCGGAAATCCTAACCACTTTACATATACTTTATCACCTTTTTTTCTTATAACCTTTTCAACCAAATAAATGTCACTATGTTTAACTTTAACCAGTTCCTCTTGATAAAACCCTCCAGCTATTGGTTGATTTTCAGCATCCACCAACTTGTAAGTAACAGGTTCTGTATTAAGTACTTTTTCAATACGAAAAATTTCTGTTGAAAAGTTTGGAGTGTAGCCCTTTTCAAATTCACCTTTATACTTACTTATACGAACGTGGTCGTCAATTTCAAATTTCTGTTTTGTTTTTATTTTAGGCTTCTTATATGCATAAACAGTCTTGAGTAACTCTTTCTCGTTACTCTTAGATACATCAGAGGGCTTCATTTTAATAGTAGAATGTTTTTTGGTATTGTAAAATTTAATTATTTCATCAATTAAGTCAATCCAATTGTAAGATCCGTTGATTGTAAATTTTTTCCACATGAGGTTTTTTAAAGTGCGATTAAACCTTTCAACAACACATGCTTTTAAATTACTATAAGTTGAATAGTGATTAACATTGTATTTACGCATTAAATTTTTAAACTCTTCATTATAGAATTCTGTGCCTAAATCTGATTGTAAATGTGTTGGAACTCTTCCAAGTTTGAAAATTTCCTCCATTGCCGTAGTTATTTCCTTACCAGTTTTGGTTTTAAGCGGTTTTATCCAGGCATATTTAGAAAACACATCAATAACTGTAAGTATATGTTTATATCCTTTGTTAAATTTATGATATTTTTTTCATATCAATTAAGTCGCACTGCCAATGATTGTCATAACCCTTTACGACAACTTTTCGCCTTTTATAGTTTTTTCTTACTGGCTTATGCAGCTCAGAAGCAATATCCTCTCTTATATTCATAATTATTCTAGTTTAATATATAACACCCTTTTGTCTGAGTTCAGAAATGATATTAATTATTTCGTTGTTATGACTGGTGTTACCAGCAGCTTCGGAAGCTTTAAGCATTTTTAACCTATCTACAATTTGATTTATATAATCGTAATGAACAAAGTCTGGTGCATAAGGATAAGTATTAAGTTTCATATAGGGGTTTTTTAACCCACTACCTTTTTTAAATAACTTTTTTATATATTTTTTTAATTTTGGTGTGTTTGTAACTTGTATCCTTTCCCCTTTAGTATATTTTACTAAATGAGCATTAGTTAATAAAAGCATTTCTTTATATGTATTTAAGTCATCATTTGATATAAACGTTTTAATTGGCTTCTTTTTAAAAAGTAGCTCCAACAACCCTTTTGTTGGTTTAAAACTTTCATTCCTTATTTTAATCATGTTTTCACCAGGGGAATATTTTATTTTAGTATTTCCTAACATCCAATTACCACCTGGACCTAAATGAACTCCATACGTGTGATCCATTTCATGTTTCACATCCTTTATTGATTGTGTAATGTAATCATTAAAAGATTTATTCCCATCCCCATCTTCATCTTCATCTTCTGCCTCCGATTCGCCTGATAAGTGCTCATCACTTTGTGTTATGCTCTCTTTCTCTTCAGTTTCTTCTTCAATTGTTTTATCTGGGTTTTATAGGTGTTTGAGTGGCTTTTTATCATCATATTCATCTTTTCCAAGAACAGCTAAATGTTTCTTCTTCTTTTTAGTTCTTACTTTATTTTCATTAATATTTTTAACTATTTCGGTTATTGGCTCTACAATAGGTTTGAATTTCTTTTCATAGACTGCCTCCTCATCAGCAATTCCACGTTTGAGAGCTAAATATTTTTTCCTTATTACATTACTAGTTTTAATTATATCTTTTTTTAGATCCATTATGTTCAAATGTCGAAGGTTAACTGCAAAAAAATAAGCGCTTATCACTATTTTATAATAAATTTATCAAACCCATTACGATATCTACCTTTATTTATATCGCTTTCCTTATCAATGACTAAAAAACCATACTTTTTATCCCAACATAACCGACAGATAGACTCAAATTCTGAAAATGTCATATCAGGATTGACGTGGTTGTTAAAAATATGTTTGAGATTATTATTATCTTGCCTGAATATAATAAGCATGTTTGCATTGTCTCTAATTAACTGCTTTGGTACACGAGTGTAGGATTGACAAAGATAAAAACAATCTACATCCTTGTGTCGTCCCATGCTAAAAAAAGCACAGACGTTTGTTTGCGAATCACAAATTATATCGTCAAACACAAAAATAGAATTTTTCTTTGCATCACTTGGTTTAATTATCTCATCATTTTCTGAAAACTTGTAAAACCCGATTCCTTTTACGTTTTTAAAACTTGTTCTAAAAATTGGTATTTTGGTTGATATAATGATTTTGAATAAATATAAATGTTTTCAAACTTTAAACCGTTTTGATCAGTGATTAAACTTAATAGCACTGCAGTTTTACCACAAGAAGATGGTCCGGAAACAATGCATCTGATAGAGTTTGGTAGAAGTTTACTATGTTTTCTTCTATCATTTATGTTTTTCAGTTCAAAACTTTCAATTTTTATTTTTGGATTTTGATCTATTACTTTCATAATTGAGGATAGTGTTTATAAGATAACCTTCTCATACAAAGGCAACTGATGTAGTGAATACCTTATAATTTTTGCTTAAACTAAATAGGTGATGTAAATAATAAGTAAACAATAGTTTTAAAACATATTTTTATTTCCACAATGTCCTACTTTCCATTCTACAAGATAATAAGTCCAATTTTTTTAAAGCACGCTCCACAGATTGTATTTTGATAGTTCCATAAGATTTCAAAAACAAATTTTGAATAATTGTATCCTTTTGTTCTTCGCTGCAGTCCATAAAATTAGAAATAAAACCATTGAAATCATGTCCAATGGAACGGTGTCTTAAAAACATTAAGGCGTAGTGTCCGCAGACATTTGATGATCTGCTTTGCACTCTATGTTTGTTGAATTTCCACTTGATACAGTTATTTTCCAAGAACTTGAACACTTTATAGGGTGGAGGCATTCCACAACTATCAAAATATTCTCCGTGTTGAAACTTGTCAATAAAAACTGATACCCAGTGTTCTCCTATGTTAAAAATATAAGATGACGGATATGTTACATAAGTTGGCATGCTTCTTGTAATGTCGAATACACCATTAAAATATGGAATAATACAGGAGTCACCTTGTATATACAAATCTATTTCGATTGCATACATATTGCACAATGTTCCTTCTTCTGAGGTGGACCATCAATGTGATCTGAACCAGGGAGATTATAATGTTTATAGCAATAAACGATATCTTTTAATTTATCTTTTATGTTAGTTGGGAGAAACCCCCAAACGAACTGAATGTCAGTCAGTGGTACATGATGTAAAAAGTACTCCCTAGGTAGATACGTCATTTCTGAAATTTTTAAGTTGGTTAATGATGGATTTCCGTATTCATCTTGCCTATTAAATTTTTCTATTACCTCCCCTACTTTGTTCACAACTTGTTCTTCCATTTCCGAAACAATGTTCTTTTTCAAATAATTATTATTGTACCAATTTAATATGATTCTAACATTTTCGTTTGCACATTGATCTGTTATTTTTGAGTGATAAAAACATTTTCTATAGTTGACAAACTTTTTTAGTTCGTGTAATCTTGAACAATATAATAATTCCATATCTAAAACTTGCACATTTTTATTGTTCAATATATTTTCAATAATTTGTTTCTTTTCCACACCTTTTACCACAATTCTATTATAATCTCCCAATATTTTGTTCATAATATTTTTCACTTCATTGTAAGGAATATAACCATCATCCCAATCCACACCGTGAATAAACCTTTTCACCCATGCTACAGCCTTTTGTTGTGTCTCAGACAAACATGATAATGGATATGGAGGTTTGAAAATAAACGATTGCACCTTACTCCCTGAAGAAGACATAAAAGCGGCTTCTTTTACAATGAATTCATTTTTAAATACCCTAAAGCCTTGAATATCACAAACCAACGTTCCGTCTGACATCTTATTAATGACTGAAACGTGATTAATATTCATTGCTGATAGATGTATGATAACTGTATACCTTTGAACTATAGGTCACAACCTTTAAACTACTCTTTTTACCTCACTCGTCATTGGGTTGTATTCAATAACCCGATCGTGTAGTATTAAACAGTATGCTGTAGTTTTATCAGGAATTGAAGTTTTTGATTCAAACTCTAATCGTATGTCTACTGGTCCTGATTTTATAGATTCGTTTTGTCTAGTACAATCAATAACGATTAAAGGAGCATACTTGATAAACTCGTCGTATGAAAAGAATGGTTCTCCTTTTTTGAAATAATAGTTTTCCTGAAATTTAATATACATTTCGTAGAGAATAGCTAATTGATTTTTTGAAGGATCTAAATTCATATCATCGTATGGATAACACTCAGAATTCAAATAAAGCTTCACATTAGTAATGTCGCAAATATCGAATTCGCTTATATTTTTCTTGATATTATTTAAACGATCAGTCTGAAAAGCTAAAATTACATACCTAGGTTTTTCTAGTTGTGTTGTTGTTTTTACATTCCATGTCTGCCGGTTGGATTTGGGTAACAATGGATATTCGTAAAGTTCCCAAGCTCTAAAATTAATGTAAACAGACTTATTTTTCTCAATTACTTTAAGCAAAGATAGTTTTTCTTCATCCGAAGGAAAGATGTATGGAACTCTCCATTGAATTTTTTTAATGTCGATGTTGATTGATGGTTCAATGGTTGTTGCGGTACCGGCGCCGACGGTACCTGTAGTTTTCGATTCTCCGTAAACGGCATTAAAGTCAGTTCTTGACCTAATAAGAATAAGTTCTTGCTTAACATTTAATATGATTTTGTTATAATCTTCAGCAAATCCTAAGACGGTTTTTAATGGAATGCAAACGTTAAAATAAAATGTATTAGCCTTCTGAGAATCTTCTTTTAGCGATAATAGTCCACCTTTGGTAACAGTCCAGCCTGCATTTGTAAGCATTTTCATATCACTATCATTGTATGAAAGGTACCCCTTGATTGTGCTTGTTATTCCAACATTTCTTACTCTATCAATTTCTACACCACCGATTTCTTATCTTATTTCATCAAATAAAAATGTAAATCCGTTGTTAATAAAATTAGTATTGGTGGCTTCAACGACACCTTCTATATATATGGTACTATTGCAAGGGTATGTATAAATATCTTGATGTTGAATCGGTATTCTTATCTCGTCATTGTTTTTAAAAAAAGAATTAGCATAAGGTTGATGCGGATGAATCTCAACTTTGTTGATTGATTCATCGAAATAAATCTGCTCTCTTACCTGAAGTATATTACCAGCCATTTTTTAACCTCAAACCTAAAGACAATAAAAAATCCTTATTAACTTTACTGAGAGAACCTTTCCTTGCAGTGTCAGGTTTACGAATGTTAATAGATTTCAAGTAAGGTGTTCTTTTAAACGTATTGTAGATCATCGGCATGATTAGATTCGTTTAAGATGCAATGTTACTGTAATGGTTTCGTCACGGAAATTGATGGTTTTACCACTTTGATCCACTATTTTAAGAGAAATATTATCAATTGACCTTGTATTTATTGGAAGATAAATTATGTTGGCAGGCGTTTCAACTATTTTAAAACCTGGTGGAACTGTGGGGAAAAACGTGTGTATCACGTGACTTGGTTTTCCATTTACGTATGATGAAGTAACGATATTACATTCAATTTTTATTGTGTTTACCTTTAAAATATTAACGGTGTAATCTGAAATATGAGTTTTGTATTTGACTAGCTTTCTAGGTGTAAAACCTAGAATAGGACCTATTGAGTCCGCAGGGGTAAAATCTATATCCTTTGAACATTTTATTTCACTTTTTAGTGTGTTATTGTTTGGTTTAATTGTGAGTAAAACGTCATGTTTGATTGTAAAAGCACTTCTAAGTTTTTGCTCTTTTTCAATTGCATCATCATAATCACCTCTTGTATCACCTAGTACATATCTTAAATGCTTTTGCAAATCTGAAATCTCATACGAACCAGTAGGTAATGATACACTTACTCTGGAGCCATCATCATTTATGTAATAAAATTTATTACACCCATCTTCAACATTAGGAATAGAATTAAAACTTTCAAAGTTTATTAATCCTAATACGTACTCATGATCATTTTCTAGTTCAATTTTAGGAAATATATCACAATTTAGGATAGAACTGGCTCCTGACAGTACAAACAGGTGTGACATGTTGTAAGGTTGAGGATAAAATGGATACTAAACATTATTTTAATTTTAAAGTTTATTTATAATTACATAAAAACTTCAGACATAACTGACCACAAATTTCTGAATCAAAGTTTTGTTCTCTAAAGTAATTATATAAAATAATACAGTTTTCAAATATTTGATAACTTCCAAGGGAGGTTTGAGGTTTCCAAAACTGTCATAGTATTTAGCGTGTGTTCCTATTTTTCTCACTGCAACCCAGTGAGTACCTTGTCCATCGTCATTATCTAAATTTATGATCATAGCCTCATTTACCCAAGGATGACGAGGTAGTTTATCTTTAGAAAAAACACCTCTAAAATGAGGTATATTTAAAATTTTTGCATATCTGTCAATATCTAGGTTGGTCAAGGCATTTGGTCTAAAAAAATTCCCATTCCTTTTTTATATGGCCGCAGATACAAACCTCTTCCTTTATAAATTTTAACATTATTCATGTTATCTTTCTTTGCTCTTTGAACATCGTTAACAGCCTTACAAACAGCAGCAGCTCCTCCAGCTAAACTTCCAATGGCGGATAATCCTGCGAACAAAGGTAATAAGAAGGGAGGTGCCCCTCCAGACTTTGGTATAGGAATAATTCGTGGTTTTTTTATGTTTTCTCTTTTATTGCCTTTTACAGCTTTTTTGCAGCTTTTAATGCTACAGGGACTAAAGTTTTCAAATCATGACTTTTATTCTTTTTTAGAATAGATTTAGCTGCATTTATTGCATCTCTTAAATGTTTCTTTTGTACTTTTTGTAAGTTTTTGTAAGTTTTTGTAAGTTTTTCTTAATGGATGTTACCTTTTTACTCTTATTTTTTGTTTTACCGTTTGATTTATTTTCTTTTGAATTTTTGACTCCTGCTCCAAGTTTTAATTTAGTTTTCATGGCGTTTGTAACCGCGAAAGCGGCAATCTTTTCCCCCAATTTAGCGTCTGGAGCAGTGACTCTTCTCCAAGCTTTTTCTGCCAATACCCTATCGGCTTCGTGTCTGGTAGCTAAATCTCGATTTTTAGAATAAGCAATATCGTGATCTTTACAATAATTGTCAAGAGGATTTACCCCCTCATCTTTTCTTGCTAATCGTTCTTCAAGCTTCGTTCCTGGCCCGCAGAACCTATACCCTGGTAAATGTGCTTCAAATGGTAGTTTATTTATTAGCCTGTTCAAAAGACCACCTCCTTGTTTGAAAGATAGAACCATACTGATTATTTTTACTCATTAACTGTTTAATTTATCTACCCTTTCCCAAAAATCATCCTTTTCATCCTCATCACTAGGTCTATTTTTAAGTTTACCTATTTCAGCTTTAAGAGCAGATAAATCTTTGAACATTTGATTTATATCTATAGTTGGAGTTTCCGGTCTTGCAGATCTGGCACTTGATGGAGATGGGTAAAATATATTCATTTGAGTGTTTATTCGCGCTATATCAGCATCAATACGATTTATGAATTCATTTAACTGTTTATTTAGTACAGGTGAGTAATCATCATTATTTACGTTTAATACTAATTTAATATTATTAGTTTTTAAATCAATAACTCCACTTTCATTAGGTTTTACAAAATCTTTTATTAACTCCTTTAAAACAACCTCAACCATTGTTGTATTGTTACTTCTTACAGCTTCGTCAACATATTGTTTATTTGCAACCTCATTTCTATTATTTGGTTTTTGTACATTTTTAACAACCGAATTGTGCATATCTACTTCATTTTTATTATTAATGTGAATGTAATTTTTTAAAGTGTTATTGAATTGTTTAAGGTTAATTGGCGATTCTTCGCGTATGGCTTCGTTAATAGTGATTACAAATTTTGTTAAATTAACTTCGCCATTTTCAGGTTTTAAAAATGGCTCAATTTCCGTATTTATAAATCTGTTTAGCTCTAATAATTTTTCATCAAGATACTTTTTATTTATCCCATCATTGTCATTTCTAGGCTCCTTGATAATACCAAAATTTTTGAGATTATGATTTTTAAAATCAATAATATTCGATGAAGTTTCAAAAAGTACACATTTAAGATTTATTTGATTTTCCACATACTTTTCGGTAAACTGTCTAGATACAACATCAGAAGATTCTTCTGGATCTTTAACGTTGGTAATCTTTAATCTTTTTGCATTAAAAATTCCATTTTCATTATTTAAGCAATTACTTTTCAAATATCCTAGAGACACAGCATCATTGCTCTCAATAGGGTTGGATATATTTCTTAAAAGGAACTTTTTACAATCAATAAATTTATTAGTTATATTATATTTAACGTAGTGAGTTAAGTTTTTATTAAGTTTATTTTCAAAATAGCCCTTAGTTACAACATCGTTTTCAGATTCAGGATCACTCACATTTGATATTTTCCTTTTTTTAGAGTCAATATGTTTTTCTTCAAAAATTGGACAGTTTTTTAAAACGTAACTTAATGACACAGCATCTTTTAATTCTTGAGGTGGTCCAATGTTTGTAAGCCTTTTATTTTCCATATCAAAATCATTTTCAGGTGTGACTTTAAATCCTTTGCCAGGAGGACCTACTGTATGAGCTTCTTTATTTTTATACCCAAGGTAACCTCCAAATTTGTCAATACTTAATTTCATTATGTTGATTAATGGTTAAATTTGTTGGTAAATTATCCCCTATCTTTAGCTTGATTGATTTCTCAGTGAATACTGAACTTGAGACTTAAAAACTATATTTATACATATCACCAAAAGTGTAGATTATGTAATAGAAAAACGATAAGGGAGGATGGAAAATTAACACATTTGTTTTTGTAATATATAATTTATTTACATAAGAAACATGTTACATTTTCGCATAATGAATGATGTGCAACAACTACAACATGTACTAATTGATAAACATTTGTTACATACACTACGTTTTTCATATTCATAAGATATATCCCAAATTTCTGCAATACAAATATGATATAATGGACAAACATATATAAGGTTCAAGGTAAATACAATTTATATTTCTAATACATCTACAATGCAAAGCTCAAACTATACTATACATTCTCTGCATTTACAATCACAGAAACGTGATTATCACTTTCATCAGGAGATTCTGATTCCTCAGGATCCTCAGACGTTTCGCTTAAAACCCATCCGATTCTCGCTACTTTTACCAATACTAACTCTGCTATGTTCGAGCAGTAGTTAATTACATAGGGCTCATCACCGTGATTAATGAGGACAATCCTAACTGTGTCAGTATAATTCGAATCAATAGATCCAGGCGAGTTTAGAACGGTTATGCCATATGCTTCGGCAAGATATGTTACCGGTCTGATTTGACCCTCATATCCCTCTGGTATTTGAATTTTTATACCAGCAGATACGCTCAGCCTTTTCCCAGGATTAAGAGTCAAACAATTTACACCTAAGGGAAAGTAGGCAAACAATTCCATTCCTACATTTCCGAAGTTATGGTAGTATGGCATAAAACAAAAACCATTACTTCTCGTTGAAAGTCTTTCATACTTTACCGCAACTGGTATGTACTCCGAGCGATAAAGATCTGCAAAAGCGATAGTAAAATTAATTCACATATGCTATAGTTTGAGCTTCACATGATTCTTTGATAACTAACCATTAAATTTAACTCTTTTTGAAGTTAGTTCTTCATGCACCTCAATTTTTCTTTTTTTATTCTCTTTTAATCTAAAGTGTCCATGTGCCATGGTATGTATATTGTCATTTAATACAAAGCGTTTGTCATCATGTGACGACAATGCAAGTTTTTTTACACTTGAGGTAAAAACATTATGTTTCCGTGATCTAATGATATTCATTTCCCTAACCAAATTTTGATTTGAAAACAAAGCATTTTCATAATCCTGAAAAGATATTTCATTCTTTACTACGCTACGTTTTATCCCTTTGGCACGTTTTTTACACTCATCATCTTTGCCAACGAGTGTATAAAGTTTCGTACGCAAACCTAAAAACTTTTTAGGTGGTAGTGAATTGTACTCGTCTTTCATAACACCAATTTGTTTTTTACGGTCAAGTGAAAAACAAAAGTGATCCTTAGGATAATCACTAGTGTCAAAATACTTCAAATGTTCCTTGATTTGCATGTAAGCATCTTTTGATTTTATATTTAGGATCATTGAATCCGTATCACAATATAATAGTTCTATGTTTTCATTGCCGAAAATAAGTGGAAAAATTTCGTACAAATATTTATACATAATGATTTTACTTAATTCAAGAATTGTCATACCTATTGGGATAGGTTTATCAAACTTGACTTTAGTTTTTGCTAAATGAACAGCAATGATCCTTTCTGTAAAAATAGTTCTGTCAATGAAATTAGGCTTAGCAATAAGTTTATCAAGTTTTTTTGTGCTACATACAATTTGAATGTTTACTCTATTTCTAATATTTTCCATTGTCTTACCATACAATGAATTATTCATTAATTTGTAAAAATCACGTTCAAACTCATTCTGAGCATTTTTCCTAAACTCTGTGTTTTTTTCTATGTAAACAGCTAACCACTTAGATTGTACAAATTTTATACCTCTGTTGATTTTTTCTAACTGTAACCCATGTTCTAGGGCTTGCTTTAGATTCTGAATATGAATAACATAGTTTCGTTTTGATTCAAGAGTAGTAAGAAGTTTTGGAAGCTTACTTCCAGGAGGAATCTTACGTTCAGGACAAAATGGAAGGGAGTTGTGTTTTTCGTGAAGAGAATCCGGGTATTTTAAATCAACATCAAGGATATATCCTATCTCATCATCTTCATTCGTGTGTAAAATCTGATCTTTTAGATTGTTTATTTCTTCACCGGTCAACCATTTATAGTCTTTCAAAGGTAAGCTACCTGACATCGCGGCCCCATATAAATTGTTTACGTCGAAATATAAGATGAAGTTTGAGTCTTCACCTATATTTCGACGTGAATCACAATTTGGGGAATCCTTTCTTGAATGTGGTTCGGTATGGTTTTGTTCAGTGATTAAATATTTATTTCATGCTTCACAATATCGTTTCGAACATTGCGCTATACCACCTCGTATGCCACTTTCAACTAAAAGCTGCATTTCATAGTCCTGTAATAAATCCAATTCTACCCTAGTGAGCTTAAGGCAAGCATCAAAAGAAAGACCTGGCGCCGTATAATACCAAAGTGGGTCCAACGAATACCTCGACAAGCATACCTTTCTAAAGTTTTCAAAAATATCACTTAATAACATTACATCTGTTTTAAGATAAATATCAGAAAAATCTCCTAAGGTCTGACAGTTAAATCTGTTCCATACATTTATCGCATTATCATATTCTTCAATAGATACGTTTGACTTATTTAATGAACTGTAAAATTTGTCAATAGAAGGTAAGTTTGTTTCGTCTAGTTTTTGCCAACTATCGACATATTCATAAGGGAATATTCCCTTTTTAGTAACAATATCAATATTATCACTACCAAAACAGGAAAGCGTTTCATTAAATTGATCTTTGGAAAGATTTTTAGCCAGCTCGTCAAGACTTCTTGACATGAACCTAAATGAATCTAAAAATCTTATTTCAAAATTTGAAGTAACTTTTTTTGATAAAGAAATATATTTTTCTTCAGTATTAGGGATTACTGTAATTTCCATTTCATCGTAGTCTAAGCTTTTAGTAATGAAATGTAGGTCATAATTTGACATATTATGTAGAACAACAGGCAAAAATGTAGGGTTCTGATACAACAAGTTACAGTTCGAATGACTTGCACCTCTAAACCTTCCTGTAATTGGGTCGTGATCTCTGACCTTAACATCGTCAGGTGTAAACTGTTCATTACATATATGACATTCCGAAGAACTTTCAAAAATCTCATTATCTTCATTTGTAAATTGCATAGGCAACTTGTTCTTATACGTTTCATATACTTTAATCGCTTCAGCTTTGATCTTTTTGAAAAACACTTCTACAGCATTTTCACCACGGTAAACTACCGGTTCAGACTTAATACCAAGGTTATTTACTACGTGATATGAGAAACTCATGGGATAATGCTTTTGATAATCAACAGTTGAATAGTTGGCTTTCTTTACATTTTTAACCTTACAAGTGTGAGGATTCTTACAATTCGGTCTCTTACAGTTAATACAACATTGATTTAAATTTTTACAATTTACCTTGAAACAAATTTTACAACATTCGTTAGGCTTTTTACAGTTAAGAGTAGCACAGTTTTGACAAGGTTTTTGTTTTACTAGGATGGATTCAAAATCAGCATAAATGACATAGGGTATTTGTTGCTTATGTTTAAAGTTTTTAAATTTAAGTTTACAATTGCTTTCATCTGGCATTTCAACAGCAGCAGGTGCATGACTATTACATAGTTGTTTATGCGTGTTATAAGCAGGTTTATCATTAAAGTGTATTAAACATGCTTTACAAATATACTTTCGTCCATTGTGATTGGAAGTTTGCGAACTAACTAACCTGTCAAAATTTTTAATCCATGCATAATGAGAAGTAGTTTTATCTTTAAGTAGAATGAGATCACGGTGATCATCTTTTTCTCTTTTACATACTTTAATTGGATAAACAATATATTCTTCACTATTTTGTTTCTTTTCCAAGCCAAAAATGTTAATGCTAATATTATTAATTTTTTCAAATTTTGGAATTGACTTTAATTTTACAGGGTAGCTGATACAGTTCCAATCATATGCATTTTCCATTTCCTCATTATTAACATAATGTGAAAATCTTTGAGGATTTTGTGGAACATTTTTTGCCCATATAGCATATTGAAAACATCTTGAGTCTTTATTTTTAACATTTACTATAGCTTTTTTATTTGAAATAAATTTAGGCAAGGAAATATGTTGACAGCCTCTTAAGGGTTGGTATTTATTAATTTGCAACTCAAGTCCTAAGATGGATTTCAAGGACCAACCCGATCCTTTCCCTTGGTACTCGGTGTGTTCTGTACAAAGTTTTTCAAATATACTTTTACAATATGCATTTAGATCCGTACCAAGGAGGATTGGTTCATTTGTTGTTTTGAAACAAAGTTCTTTGCTCTCTTCACTTTCCGGTTTTTCATATTCGCATTTTAAAAGAACATTACATTTTATTGTTTTTGATTCTATTAGATGTTCCTGGACTTTGGACGTGATCAATGGCTTGACATGATTTAAGAAATAGCCTATGTCAAGAAATCCTTCACCATTTACAAGCCAATATGTTTTTAACCTACATTTAGCTGCAGACTGTGTTTCCACAATAGGTAAGTAGCCAAGTGTATTTTTCAAATGAGATTCACTTAATACATGATTGTCCGATTCACGATACCATAAACGGCAAGGTTTGCAGAATTTGAGTCTTATTGTAGCGAGATAGTTTTGCATTTTTGAAGATATATCTTCAAAGCACTACTAATGTACTACGGTACTACTGTTCAAAATACTACGTTGATTTCTACGTTGATTACTACGGTGTATGCTGATTATTTCTTACGTTTAAGCACATTCTGCCGCAGCTCGGCGAGACGTTTCGATTGGTCGATCGATAAGTCAGCGGCAGCAGAGACGATCATGACAGCATCCGCGTACTCGCCGAACCGGGTCCTTAGGTTGGCGAGTTTGACGCAATAGGGAAGTCTCACTCGGTACGTCCCCTCATCTCTCCTCTCAATCTTCAAACAACATATAAATCAATTAATATTATGGTTGTACTTTTGGTGAATACATATAAAATTACTATATTAGGATGATAAAACAAAAATAAAAAGAGTTAGGTGTGATATATATTTCAAAGCTGTGTATTGTAACTAAATAAATTTATTTGTAAACAAAATTAAGTACTTTGTTTGCATGTTATTGTATATTTATAGCATTTATAAATTCGTTTTATAATATTCAGCTATGACCAAATTAATTTTTGTCATAAATAATTGTTAAGTAAATTAATCATACTGAATAAAACTATAAACGTTTTATAATGTTCCTTGTATAGTATTCAACTACATCTTCATTATGTTTTCATGATAAATAAAGTAATTAGTAAACTTATTATACTAAATGTAACTAAAATTAGTAATTAGGTTTATTTATTACGTTAGGTAAATTCATTTACTTTTAAAAGGTAATTAAAAGTAAAGTATTAATAATTAAAATGATAAAACACAGTTACAAATTAAAAACCTTTATAATTTACTATTTAGTTGGTTATTTTTAAATTTATGATCAAAGTAATTATTTGTTAATAGTTTTGTGTGTTTTACACGGTTTTCAATGTTTAAATTATGAGTTCAATAGGATTATATTAAAATACCGATTAATAACTTTAAATGTAAAATTCTTAAACAAACGCTTATTATTTTTCATTTATTATAAGTTATATTTAAGGCTCTTATTATTATATCATATTAATAAATCACATTACTAAAAATGATTTTAAAAAGTAATAATTTTAATCTAAAGGTTTACCTTTCAAGTATAAAACTAGATAAAATAGTTTATAATAAAAATATGAAAATAAGCTTAAATATATAAACATTAAAGCATACTGAAACCAAATTTATTAATAAATTTGTCAAGACATTAATTTGCATAAACGATATTTAAACCGAAAATTATATACATTTTTGTTCAAGACGAACATTTTTTCAAGGTAGTTAAAAGTAAAGTACTAATATTAAAAAATAATTAAACATAGGTAAAAATTAAAAAAAAAACCTTTATAATTTACTATTTAGTTAGTTGTTTTTAATTTACGGTCAAATTTTTAAAAAGTCTGATTAAACCTACTGATATAAAACAAATTAAGAACTTACCTGAATGTTGGGTTGAGGAAACACAAACTTTATAACAATATAAAGATCTTCGAGTGTCTCCAGCCCTACACCTGGGACGATGGAGATGTCCCACACTGATGGTGTTGTTAACGCGTTGGAGATTGCTGCCATGATGATGCTTGCTTGGCTGAGTGGGAGCAAAATATACTATCCGCAAATATGACGTCTTTGACCTGTGTAACCTTCTCACGTGTTCCATACGCGGATTTGCTTATGATAACTCAATAAAACTTACATCACCTCCTTATTTTCGCAAATATAACCCTCATTATTTTGCAAAAATATAACCTTTAACATTTTAACTCTGTACTCCCATATCTATTTGGCTGATGCAACAAATTATTACCATTACATTTCCTAATTAAGTTAATTACGTGTTTTCCGCCTCTATTATCTTAGGTTTTTGCGAAAACGATAAACCTCGCTCCGCGACGCGGCTCGCTGGTCCGCTGACCGATCAAACAACAAATTCACAGTTTTTCACGTTTCATTAAATAAGTTATTTAATTTTTATTAAGACATTTCATCATTCCTTTACCCACGAACAGAGTTAATATAAAAATGGATTCACACGATTAGAAGTGGAGAATAAGGTAAGGTAAATATAGCGGAAATCAAAGTACATTTATATAAATAAATTTAAACGGTTTGTATAATTATACATTATAATTAAGTTTAATGCCATTATTTTTCAATTATTTTATAATACACCATTTTATTATTATATTATATTCAAATATATGTGACACTTGTTCCAGTTCTCTCATACCAGTTTGCACAATTTTTATCCGCCTGTGTCAGTTCTCTCACTGTTTCAGTTCTCTCATCCATATGCGTTCACCCTGTTCCAGATCTCTCAGCCATTTAAAATCACAGCGGTTTCAGTTCTCTCAAAATTTCACTACTAATATTAAATATATAGTTATATAATTTGCTAAAAAAACGAAAAAATTTTAATTTGCTCAAAACTGTTTAAAAGATGCCAATGAAGCATTTTTAAACAGTTATTAAGTTAAAAAAAGTCTTAGGTCTGAAAGGGTTAACTATAGCGGTTGTAGCAAAACTCGCCTTTTCCATCCCGACTGTTGCTGTAAAACTGGTTATTTTAGTCTGTCACACTGTCACAGCAAAACTGGCTAAGTGCAATGTTTAATGTGATTGTATTGGCAAGTTAATAATAAAAGCCAAAGCATATTCAATTCCAAACCTTCACTCATATTCAGAGTAACGTCCTCCATGAGGTACCTGTCTCAAAAAGAATTAGGAATGAATTAAGAAAAGGCAACATGCCTTTTTTTTAAGTACTTGATGTAGGTACTTGTAAAAAATACAACACAATAACACTATCTGAACACAGGGCTGTATAATTGACGCCAATTCTTGGGGCCCAGTGCGGTGGATGCGTGGTAGCAAAAACGGCTAGTGCGCATGCGCGAAAACACGTCGCTAGAGCGCAGCACTATCATTCCGCTCTCAGCCGTCAACAATAGCGTGTCACTACATGTCGTCCTAAAAACATTGACCGACGGAACATTGACTCTCATTAACGATTAAAGTAAAATACAGCATAAGATTAAAGAATAATGTTTCATTAGTATTTATTAAAGCGTCTTGATACTCTGAACAACGATTGACAGAGAAGCAGTAACTATGTACGAGCTGCCGAATCTACGCAGCCAAGCTAGAATACTGTCGGCCTCCGCTGTCACTACTATACTCCCCTCTCCTCCCAGCCTACCCACTCCCCGCCCCATGCACGGACTGGGCCCCAAGAATTGGCGCCAGCTATACCCAGCTTTGGCGGGCCCCGGTAAAGATATTAGGCCGGGCCCCTCATGTCCTAGTACTGCACCCGTTTGACTCAAAGTTGTAGCTGATTTCCGATTTCCGGCTCGTCAAAAGTGGTGACCTTTTTTTTCTACTCCCACGTGTCGTTTTTGGCCACTTTGTTGTCGTTTCGGGCCCTTTTTACCTGTTCCCCTGTTCCGGGGGGGGTTATTGAGTTGTATTTTTCGCCGGGGGGGTTTTCGGGGTTCTGTCCCCCTAACCCCCCGTAGCTCCGTCCATCTAGGCCGACTCTTTAAGTAAATGTTAGGCGGGGCCCAACCCGGGCCCCCTTGACCGGCCCGGTTACCTGTTACCTGTTACCTCCGAAGTACGTCCCGTAGACCATACTGGCATGAGACCCGTCATTCTTCTTACTTCTACAATATTTCTCTTCAATTTTCTTATTTTCTACCAGCAGTCATTCGACTTTGTCAATCAGGTTTGGGTTGGAAAATGGCAGTGTGGTGGATGGAATTTTAGGAAAAATTAGGCAGGTCATAATAACATTGTTCAATCAAATGTGACATTAGGGCCTTCTTAAATTTCTTTATGTTGTCTACTTGTCTCAATTCTAAAGGTAATAATGAAAAATATTTGGTGCCTATGTAACTGGGCTTTGTTTCAAAGAGTCTCAGACTGTGTTGAATTGATGGATTTAAATTTCTATTTCTTGTGAGATATGGATGTTGATGAGCCTGTATTAGATTATTTTCCTTAACATAAATAACTGCTTCATATACAAAAAGGGACGGAACTGTCAAAATTTGTAATTCTTTGAATTTATCTTTGCAAGAATCCCTAGGCCTAAGCCTAGGGATACATCTAATGGCCTTTTTCTGGATAACAAATATTCTATTTAAATTCTTTTTATTGGAAAGACCCCAAAGCACTATTGAATATCGTAAGTAGCTTTCAATTAAACTAAAGTAAACTAATTTACAAAGAGCTAAGTTATTAAGAGCAACAAGATTCCTAAGAATAAAAATATTTGAATTCAATATTGCTGCAAGTTTGTCAACATGTTGTGACCACCCCAGACCATCGTCCAGCCTCACTCCTAAATAATCCACACAATGTGACTCTTCCAAAATCTCCTCGTTTAAAATAACAGACAGATAAAATAACAGATTTCTGATCTGTTGAAATGAACATCCAATTTGTTTTCTTGGAATTTATATTCAGATTGATGTCGGAGAAATATTGGGAAACAGCGTTGAGCCTGCCGAAAGTCTCTCTTTCAAGTTCTGGGATACTGGAATTACAAGTGAAAAGAGAAGTGTCATCTGCAAAAATTGTCAAAGATTTTTCTGGTGCTGATATTGCTGTTGAAATGTCGTTAATGTATACTAAGAAAAGGATCGGGCCTAAAATCGACCCTTGCGGAACACCTAGTGTGTTTTGTGCTACTTCGGAAAAATAACGTTCTTTATTTCCAAACTGAGAAGTGAAGTTAATAGTCGTTTGTTGCCTTCTATTGCTGAGATAAGACTCCAGCCAACCCAACGCCGCCCCCCTCACTCCCAAATTACTAAGTTTCTGCATCAAAATGCTATGATCCACGCAATCAAACGCCTTAGAGAGGTCAATGAAGCAGCCAACCGCCACCTCACCACCCTCCAAGGCGTCGATGCACTTACTTACAAACTCTATGAGAGCTGACTTAGTTGATTTATTTTTCTGATATCCGAATTGTTGTGAAAAAAGTAAACTATGATCATGCAAAAACTGAACTAATTTTAGACAAACTGCTTTTTCAAGTATTTTAGATACTGTGGGTAGGAGTGAGACTGGCCGATAGTTCCGGGGGAGAAGTCTACTGTCCTTTTTATACAATGGTTTTACCCAGGCTAATTTTCCACTATCAGGAAACACTCCCTCCCGCAGAGAGGCATTCACCAAATGCAATAAAGGTTCCTCTATCTCACTAGAACAAGCCTTGATTATCTTACTTGAAATTCCGTCATGACCTGCGGAATTTTTACTTTTAACCGAAGTCAGAATATACCTAAGATCTTTTAAACTCAAAGGATAAAAGGTGTTTATTTCAAAAGCGGAATCTACGCAGGAATTAAAAGGTTTAGAAGTGTTTGTGTTACAAGTAAGAAAAAAACTATTAAAGGTGTTACAAATTTCATTTGGATCTTGAATTGAAACATCATCAAGTTGCAAACGAATGTTGGGTTCATTGAAAGTTGATTCATTCTGTCTAAATTTGTTAATTATTTCCCAAGAAGTTTTGCTGGGATTGTTTGAACTCTTTATTTCCTCAAAGATATGTTCAGATTTAGCTTCCAAGATCTTATTTCTATACTCCTTCTTTAGCCTATTGTATTCTCTCTTTTTTCATTACACCTGGTCAATGCCCACTCCGAATAAGAGTTTTGTACTTGAATTTTCATTCTTTTGATCTCATCAGAGACCCAATTCAATCTTTTAGTTCCCCTCTTTTTAGTTCTTTTTAAAGGACAGGAAACCTCATAGTTATATACAATTGTTGCAACAAAATTATCATACATGCCATCTACTGAGTTAGCAGAGTAGACATCTGCCCAATCTTCCCATTGAAGGCGTGTTTTAGCGAATTTCCCCTATAGGGAAGAAGCTATTACCGTAGGTCTCATGGTAAGACCTAAGCCCGAGACCATGATAACTTTTCGTTTTAGGGCCACCAGAAGCAAAAAACACCATTCGTTCGAATTTTTATATATCTATCTATCTATCTATCTATCTATCTATCTATATATATATATATGTGTCTGTCAGCACGATAGCGGCCGTAAATATGATCCGATCTTAATGAAATTTGGAACAGACATGTAAAGTGGTAATCGAATGGACGAGTTCGTGAACCAGCCCGATCGGACCACCGGAAGGGGGGGTAAGGGGGGATAAACACCCCCAAAAATGGGTTTTTTGGGTTTTTTACATATAAAAATAAAATTTATCGAATCTTTGTTGGCACCATTGAATTCAGCTCAAAAAAACAAACAATTTAGTGCTTTGAATCATTGCTCTATGTCCATTGGTTACCGAGATATTGAAAGTGGTAAACACAGTACGTTGTCCCAATGTTAACCTTATGGGGAATAAGTAAAATTCTATATCTCGCTTATTTCTCAACATATCTGGATAAAACTTGGTTTGTGGCTTCATCTAGATGAGATCTAATGTATTTTAGTCTAAAATCCCCGAAATTTCAATTTTTAGTGGCAGCAAACCTCCATAATCATTCCCCATGTTATCCTTATGGGACATAAAAAAATTCTATATCTTACTTATTTTTTAACATTTCTTGACAAAACTTGGTATATGGCTTCTTCTAGTTAAGATCTACTAAATAATGAATTAAAACCATCCAGTTTTAACATACCTGTTGCAGCAAACCTGCATAATCATTCCCCATGTTATTCTAATGGAGATTACAAAACATGTAAAATCTCACTAAGTTGGATTGAAATACCATTTGTTGTGTTGCATCTGAAATTCGCTGAGTATGCAGGTCTGCTGCAACGGGGGTATTGCTGTATTTAATTATAAAATATTCTGCTGGGACATGTCCCTGTATTCAATTATTTCATTAGACTTAAAATTATTATTAATGGGAATCTCAAGTGAAATTGCAAGATGGTCAGAAATGCAAGGTTGTAACAGAACTGGTTGTGAATTGAACATTAGTCAAAAAGTTATCCAAACAAGAATCTGATTGTTCAGAAATTCTAGTGGGAGAATCGATCTTTAACTCTAAGCCATATGAAGTGATCAAGTCTTTAAAAATTGCAAATTCAAAAGTGTGCTTATCTTTGTCAATATTAAAATCGCCGGTTATGATTACTGATCTTTGGCCCTTTACTGTAGCGTCCAGATATGATTCAAAACACTCAAAAAAAGAGTTGAAGTTAGAATTGTCTGAGGGTCTGTAAATTACTGAGCAAACTGTAAGTACATTATTGATAATAAATCTAATTTCTGATATTTCACAGACTAACTCATTGCTGAAACTATTTTGAGTAGTAAAATCTACAAGGCGAAAAGAAACATCGTTCCGAACAAAAATTGCCACACCTCCCCAAAGTGCATCAGTTCTGCAAAAATGATTTTTAAGAGAGTAGTTTTCAAGATGAGCATTAACTATTGAATCATTAGTAAGCCCGTGTTCAGAAACACAAAAGATGTCAGGTGTTTCCTCATCTAAGAAAACCTCTAGTTGTTCCTTCCTGCTACTCAATCCTCTCTGAACATTCAGATGCAAAATCTTAAGACTATTACTTTTACTGGGATTGACAAAATTATATTCACCTTGAGAGACCTTAACATTTGAATTTATGTTTGATTCAGAACTACTAGTACCGGAAATTGAAACAGGATTTACATATTGCGGCAAAACATTATTTGATTCCACACTACCATTTAATAAACCATCCCCCGGAGATTTTAAAACATCTGACACATTAAATTCTACAACATTTGACATATTAAAAACATTAGAAATATTAAAATCATCAGACAAGTTATAATCTAAAACTAAAATCTGTGGGACATTTGGCGACTTACAATCTAACTTAGAATCTAATTTAAAAAATCCAAGCTCAACAAAGCATCGGAAATCAGTTGACTAATGAGTCTCTTACCTTTCAAGTTAAGGTGCAAGCCGTGATTGTTAAAATGTTCTCTACACAATGCAAAATTGAGTGGGACAAACCTCCAGTTCTTTTTTTTGCAAAGTTCCTTAAGCCTATCATTCTGCTTTTTTATCGACACATTTAAGTTTACTTGATCAAATCTAAATGGCGTTTCAACTATCACTAAATTACTCAAAAGATCTGAATTCTTATCAAGGATAGAAATACTAGTTTCCACGCTTTTTTCACTTGTATCATTCACACCACCAATAATTACATTGACCTAGTCAATGCATAGGCCTAGTCTTAACCTCAGATACAAGATTTGAAATATAATAGTGCATTGGAGCTGATGGGTAAAATTCCATTCCAACCTCAGTTATCACTTTAGATTGAACAAGTTTTCTCAATTCCCTACCATGACTGTCGGCAAAAAACTTTACTTTATCAACTTTAACTTTACTCGCCTCAGAAGGTTTACTTTCCAATAAAGGCTCATTCACAATGTCTGCCCTAGGCCTATCATCGGTTTGCTTCATGTTTGACTCAGAGCTTAAACTTACATCTATTACATTGCTGTCATTACTAATTTTACTAACATTGCTGAGGTTGCACCTAACGTTACTATCACAGTCAAAAACACTAACATTACTATCACAGCCTGAATTTTTTGCTTTACTAAGTTTCTTAATTGAGGTTTTCAAAGATGAAATTATTTTTCTTAAGTCAGCTACTTTTGATGTCAGTTTCTTGTTTTCTTCAAATAATGTGAAATTATGATCCCTAACTTCCTTGATTTCTTTTTTAAGTCCATCTAAGCCTAGCCCTATGTCTGCTTTACCTTGAGAGATACATTTCTTGCCAAAATCTATACATTTAGGACAAGCCCAATCTACTTTCTTAAGGAGTTTAAAAATGGTTTTCTTTAAGTTAGCACACTTCGCATGCAGCCAGGCATGACAAACATCGCACATAATAGAATCACTTTCTTTGTCATTTATGGGCAAGTCGCACTGTCCACACAGAATAAGTTCTAAGTCTAATTCAGGCATATTGAGGCTTTTTACTTACTTTTTTAGACTAAAGAGGTCGGGGCCGCCGAATTGGGTTCACAATTTAGAGGTTGTATTAACTAATCATAAGAAATTTAGATAGAATCAACTAACTTATACAAAAATGTCGGGAAGAGAAGTGAGAAATTGACATGAAAATTGGAAGGGACGCCGAGAGAGGACACCTGATTGGCTGGCTGGTCGAGCGTGTACGCATCTCATTGGCTGGAAGCTTCAAGAAGAAAGCGAAAGGCATCAAGATGGCTATTCAGGTCTTCCTCCCAAATTCCAAATCTTCAAAGCTGAATTACAATAATAAAAAACGGTGTGACATACCGAAATTTATGCAAAAAACTGATCACTGAAGTTAAAATATTACATGGATAGTAGTTTCAAAACTGAAAATTAAGTAAAACTGTAAAATAACTGTTAAAAACTGAGGAGTGCCGACAGAAGTGTATAAGAGTCAAAATTTTTTGTCGTTTAAATTTACGTCACTTGGCTTTTTTATATATTTGAATCATATTTCATATCATGGAGCTAGTTTTTAATGTATGTAGCAATACTTTTCCAAATAATAAGTCATATATCAAGCTTTAAATTATAGTTTTACTACTTTGTTTCAAATGAAAAGTAAATGAAATGTCATGACCGTCCTTTGTCACTAATCCTATAATTATAACTTTGGATAACTGCACAAAGTTTTCTGATACAAATTGTAGGCCAGCATAATGTTTTTGCAAAACATCACATCTTCAAGAAAACATAAAACATAGTTTTGTATTTTTAAAACAAAACATTAATTGTTGACTTCATAAAATACAATCGTTACTAAGTTTCGTGTCAGCGACCGTCCCACTCAAATATCACCATTGGAAGGGCTGCTGCAGGAGTTCAGTGGGAATTTTTAGTTGGTGCAGTGTTGCCAAGGATTGATGTTGATAGTTACAACCTGATTTGAGTATTTTTATATATTTGGGAGGAATTTCGAAATATTTAATTAAGGTAAGTGTATATTTTTGCTCTCTTAAGCGGTCTAGACCGTCCCATACGTTTATTTTCTAGAAACAAGTGTTAACATTTTATTTGTAACATATTTTTATAACAACCATACGCCATAACCTAAATCTGTTGCATCCCCTTTCTCATGGCAGTATTGCCACCTGTACAGGATGAAATACTCTTTTTTGTCAGGACCGTCCCTGTCATGACCGTCCTCATTTTTGTCATGACCGTCCTGATCCTTTTGTACATTCATGGGACGGTCATGACTACTTTTTGAATTACCAAATATTGACTTAGCACTCCATTTCTCATATTGTAATATTGTGAAAAATTAATATGTTTTGATTTAAATTAGTTTGCGTTGCAGTGATGTCGTAAAATGGATCAGTATAAAAAAAGATTGTGTGTTAGTGTACCGGCGTTTATTGTGTTTTCATCATTAAACTGCTACTTTATACTGTATTTCTTTAGGATAATGATAAGGAACCTATACTCTTAAACGATATATATATATATATATATATATATATATACACACACACACACACACACACACACACAAGGATGAGAGGTTCACAGTATAGGGTTACTACAATAATTATTAGATAGGTTCAATAAACTTGAGTACCTATAAATAAGTAATAATAAATAAAAAAAATATAAAGGGGTACTCAAGTTTATAATATTATATATATATATATATGTGTGTGTGTGTGTGTGTGTGTGTGTGTGTGTGTGTGTGTGTGCGTTTAAATAAAGAGAATAATTAAAACAATTGAGTACTCTTTAAATCTTTTGTATTTAAAATTGTATTTAAAAATAAATATGTTAGCACAAGGATTTCGAAAACGGCCCACCCTATTCACTTCAAACTGTCGGAAAAATTAAGATCCAAGTAGAATATTAGTTTTGTAATCTCTTTGAAAACGTCTGTTTTGTTTTATTATATCATTGATTATATAACCTACTCTATTGGATATACAATAAATGTAACTATTTACCGTGTAATGCTTGGTACCAGTAGGTACTAAACATTTAATTATGCAATATTAATTATATTACCATAGTTCTATTTTATTGAAATATCAATCTTCGGCACACAATTTTCAAGATTTTGTAGATTGTAAAAAATTGTTTTAATTTGCGGGAGTATTGTTTCAGCTAGAGATTAAAGGGAATTAATTTGCATGATCAAGCTAGATAATTATCCTAGGTATTTATTTTACAGAATGGATGAAGATGAAGAAGCATTCAAATTAAGATTGAGGAAAATGAGAGAAGAGGCGATGAAAGAACGTGAAAAAAGAGAGAAAGAACGAAAGATAAACATGAAGAAACTTTCATCAGAAATAAAGACAAAAAATAGAAACAAAAATATGATAAGTATCCATGAACAGTTGAACAAATTGAACTAGAAAAGAAAGCTATTGAAGAGGCTAAAGCCAAATTAAATGAAGATATGCAAAAAATTGAACAAGAAAAGAAAAAAATTAAAAAAGAGAAAAAACAACTTGCTATTTTAAAAATTGAGGGTATTGAGCTTTGTAAAAAAGAACGTATTTGTGGAAGCAAACCACAACATAAGGAAGACAAAGAAAAAGATACAGGTAATGAAAAGAAGGGGAGCACAACAAAAAAAAAAGAAGAACAAGACCAAGAAAGCATATCTGACTGAAAAAAGGAACCAATTAAAGTATCTTCCAGACTTTGTAAAATTGAAGGAACATCAGCCGTTGATGAGTTGTGTAGACAGTATGTGGATATGGATGATGAGTAAAACCTAGTGACTTTACAATTGTGTTATATATAAAAAGAAATGTTTTTCAAGAACCAACACAAATTGTACTTCCAAATTAAAATATTCATGGGTTTATACAATTTTATTAGTTTATTATAATTATGTGCAATGTCGTTCATTGTTTCACTCATAGCCGTCCCTACAAATTCCTGACTGTCCTGTTGATACCGTGATGTACGTCCAGACCGTCCCTCTTTGTCATGACCGTCCCTCAGTCTAATATTACTTATATAAAACCACATGATCATTATGACTAATAGAAAATCATACTAACATGTTGTGATTATATGCTTTAAACAGAGTTTTGACGATTTTCGGTTTAAAAAAATGGTTCAAGTCACAATTTCAAAATGTTTTAAATTTTTAACGTTTTTGTATGATTTTTATCAAAAAACCTATATAAAGATTAAGTTATTAACCTTCCAGACGAATGAAATATTTTTTAATCTGAAGGAGCTATCCTATTGGTAATAAAATGATATCAAAACTGTATAAATTATGTAAACTTTATTCTATACGCTTATTAAAACTTATGGGACGGTCATGACAAAAATCAAGGATTTCATATAAAACAAGTGAAAAATCAGTCTACTACTTCACACAATCCTGTGACAATGATGAAAAACTATAAATATACATTCTAGTGATTACAAATAATTCAAATTTAACACCTGAAGATGAATTTAATTTTTAAAGGGTACAATTTTTAAATTTGAATGGTAAATATTTTTTACTCATAAGCCAGTTGGCTCCAGGACCGCCAACCAATCCAAGGGGGGCCGGGCCCCCCTTGGACCGGGCTCCCTTGGCTCCGGGCCCCGGTAAAATTGTCCTGGAAAACCGGTCTGAGTACGGCCCTGTCTGAACAAAAATAAACGTGTATTGTGCTTCCTGAACATTTTTTATTTTTGTACTTTGCCAGTTATGTTAGGCCTCATTTATTTCTTATATTATAACCTGGACGGTTTGCAACCGAGGTTTTGAAACCTGGACGTTTTTGATTAGCACTTATTAATAATTTTAATAACGCTTCTGAACGTTTTAAAACCAGGAACTTATAAAATGGCTAGTAATATTATAAATCGATTATTACCTGGACGTTTCGAAACCTGGCCGTTTTGAAAAGGCTAATTTTAAATAAGCAGCCTGGACGTTAAAAAATCTGGACATTATGAAATAGCTTTGAATAAATTTTAACCAGGAAAATTTGAGCCTGAACGTTATGAAATAGCTATAATAGAATTTATACAACTATGAAGCGCGAAAAGGAGGGAAATTTCACTTATCGTTCGCCAGCGCCAGGCAAGTCCCTAAGAAAACAAACAAAACCCAACGAGTATTATTTGGAAGATCCCGCTAAGTATATAATTGAAGACTCCAAGGGAAAAACGAGCTAACCCTGCGAAAGTAAATTTTTCAGGAGAGCAAAAAAAGGATTTTCAATGAATTAATTGCCAGCCTATTGCTTTGAAAACTGTTTTATGTAGTATTTTACACTAAATTATATGTATTTTAATAATTTGTATTGAAATAGTTCAAAATCGGTTAGGTTATAGAGTAACGTTCGGCTAAACACTCTAAGTACCAAATTTCCTTGACAAAAACGGGCTAACCTACATTTACTTGGAATTTGGTGTAATAGTAGCTTGTACGAAATAGGTAAATAATAAAGTTTTAGTATCAAATTGTAATGAGAAACTCTTGTTTATTTAACTTTATAAAAGTACAAAATATGAGAGGATTGTAAAAAAATTAAAAAATCTACTGTTACAGAGGAAATTACAAGAGTTTTGACAATCAGGTTTATTTTTTCTTCAACTTCAACTTAAGTGTTTTTGTGGTTTTTTACGCTTTTTAACAGTTTCCTTTTTATCTTTTATTTCTTTCTTTCTTCTTTATTACGTCTTCTTTCTTCTGAAGTCTCAGTGGTAAAGAATCAAAATAATTCTGAGCTTCTTCCCCAAAGAACTTGTTTAGGCATTGCAGATCTTTGTACTTTTCTTCAGATACCCCAATTGGCCCTAAAAAACAACCACGCACCCTACAAAACCTCGCACAAACGTTCAAAACAGCAAACCACTTGTACAGACAGTGACAGTCGCCACCTGTTGATTGCATGAAGCGAGTGCTACTGAAGTAAACAACCCGTAAGCGCATGCGCGGCCTGAGGGTTGCCCCGTTCTTGCCTAGTCTAACTGTAGGTTATCCCGTTCTTCCCCTGGATGGGTTTATTTCAAAGTCGATTTACTCGTGTAAGGAGCCCGTTTTTGTCAATTTTTAATTTTGCAAAATGTTTAGCTTTAAAAGATGTATTCGAAACCATTCATAACTAAATTTTGAATTTTTTGAGGGTTAGCCCGTTTTTCCCTTGGACTCTTCAATTGGCTGGAACATTTTGGTTTTTTGTCAAAACATCGTTACGTATTGGATGAATCATTTGGTTTGTTGTTGTTTATATCTTGCCCTGAAAGTTTATTGATTGTCCGCTAGATAGTAACACTTAGACTTTAGAATTTCCGAATGTTTCGGAACTCCTCGTGTGTTTTCGTCTGCCTTTAAGGGTTGGCCTGTTGCTGACGAATTATAAGTATACAAAGCTTCCTCCCTCTCGCGCTTCATAGTTGTATTATTTCAAGTATAATAATGCTTTTGGAAGTTTTGACGTCTTGATGTTGCAATTATTAACAATTTCAAATATCTCTCCCGGACGTTCTGAAACCTGAATATAAAGAAATAGCGAATACTAATTAAATAATGTATTCAGCGTTTTGAAAAGCCTTTATTAATCCGTTAAAATAAGCAACCTTGACGTTATGAAACCGGGACATTATGAAATTTGGACATTATGAAAAAGCCTTTAGTAAATTTTTAACTGAGCGTTTTGAAACAATTTTTATTAATAATTTACAATAGCGTATGTGGAAATAGCTATTTACTGTAACTAGAGATCGCCAGTGGTCGCAAATTCGACCAATTTTCAAATTGAGAAATAGGGATAGCTTGAATAATTTTGAAAACGATCTTTGCATACACAAAAGATTTGCGTGTCTAAATTATTTTCATATAGTACACATTTTCCATGTAAACACATAATACGTATAACTAAATGGGAACAAAAAGCAAAAGAGAAAGATTCAATTTTTGACTAATTATTGACCTCATCTCTAGCGCATATTTAAGGCATTGTTTATAGTAGAGTAGGATTCACCTAAGTTGGCCAGACCGAAAGTAAACAAACTATTATCTTCTTACGAACTTAATCATAAAATCCAGCTGTGCTGAAAACATTGTCAACGAACATCTGTTTAGTATAGCACTTGCAATAAAGGGAAAGTTCTTATGCAATTTGCAACTGGAAGTTCACTTGCGCGGCTTAAAATATTACTAAGGGGCTTTTCCAAATAAATTATGTATTAACAGGGAGATGATGTGTCATGGATGCGGCATGGTTAATAGTCTAAGATTTCCTTATGGAATAATATTTACAAAGACATATAGGCGAGTTTTTGAATAACCAGTATTACTTGCTGCAAGTCAGTATCTGAAAAGAGAGATTGTTTCATATTGCGGTCAAAACTTATTAAAATTGGCCCAGGAAAAATAAACAAGCAGTCAATCAAACAAAGTAAAATATTTATCTACGACCATTGCAATAAGCACCAATTATGGTATTACAATAAACATTATAATGATATACATTAAAACACCAAAAACCAAGCAGTACTCTAATGACGACTTTAGAGTACTGGAGTCACTTTAGAGTACTGGTTCTAGACCAATGAGAGCTCGGCATTTGACGGAAGTAGTGTCATAATAACAATTACGCAATTCTCACATCAGCTGATTGTTGCATTACGATTCATGTTTGAGTTTACTTATCCCATCAGCTGATTGTTCCACAATGATTCATGGTTCTGTCTGCCTATTTGCCTAACCTCAAATTTTAGTTGACCTATTCCATCATTATAAAAAGTCATGAGTTTTGTTAACTTCGGGGAAATTTTGTTGTATATTGTTGGTCGTAGATAAAATAGTGTATGCAACGGTTGTATTATGCCTTTAAGCCACTCGTGAGATATTTAGAACACTCGCTTCGCTCGTGTTCTAACTTACATCTCACTCGTGGCTTAAAGACATTCATTATACAATCGTTGCATAAACTACTATTGTAAATCAAGAAACAGAATCAAATTAAACTTTGGCAGTTATGTAAAAAGGTTGAATGGAAATAAAAACTTCTAAAAATAGGCGATATTGTAAACATTCTATAACCTATAACAACTTGTAAACAAACGCAACGTGGCGATTTGACAGTTCTGAGAAAATGTAAACAGACACCATGTGTAACCAACAATGTTTTCAATGTGACTTGTATAAACATTTTTGATGAGATGATTAGTACATGCTTTGGCCAACTTACGTGAATCCTACTCTAATTAGTATTTTTTAAAGATTCCACTTTTTTAAAGACAGCTGGTTATTGATTCAGAGAACAGTAAAGATTCAGTCATAAAATAAGTTTATTCCATAAACCTCTTACCATAGTTCCCTCCTTCCCTCAGTTCATTCACCCTCACTCTCTACTTCCCTTCCTTTCGACCTTCTTTCCACTTTTCCCTCCTTTTTTCCATCATTCTCTTCTTATCATCTCCCCTCCCTCCTTTATTCCTACCCTTCAGAACTTTTTCCCTTCTTCCCTACTCTTATTCGGACCTTTTTCCCTCTCTCCCTCTCTTCCTATAATTATCATTAAAATATGTAGCCTATAATATGTACCCATTCTCTACCAATGAAAAACACAATTTTAATGTAATGTCCATTTGTACGCCAGTTGGTTCACTGTATGGTAGAGGCTCAACTTCATGGACTTTTTCTTCCTTTTATATCAGCAAATGTTTATCTCATAATCTTATTTAAGCGAAAAAACTTGATTTTCTCCCTAAATCTAAAATGAAACACATTTGAATATGATATCTTCATTAATTATTCTCTAAATAGTCCTGATTTCATCAAATCCTATATTCTCACTCCATGTCCCAATAAAAAAGAAATAGTTTGAAGATAATAATTTTTTCTTAGCTCTGATAGATTTTTTACTGGACGAATTTTTAATTTTTCAATTTTTTTCAATTTTTTTCAATTTTTTAATTCAATTTTCTGGTTATTTAAAATATTATTTTAAACTAGCTGTTGGTAACCCGCTTCGCTGGGTTGAAAAATCTTATGAAGGCCTAAATAGTAGCTTCAAAAGACGTAGTTTGGAAGCAAGCATTATAACGTCTAATGTAATGTAAAAATGCAATATATTTTTATGTTTCTCCATACATATATTTGAGAAAGCTGGGGGTGGCATATTTGGTGATAGTAATCTTATTTTCCCTTTCAAACAGCACATGATACTATGCGTTTTTGTTTTGTATTAATTTCTTTGCTATGCAATGACTACACATTTTGTCCATCTTGCAAATTATAACTGACGCAAAATCTTGGGGCCCAGTGCGGTGGATGCGCGGTAGCAAAAACGGCTAGTGCGCATGCGCGACAATGCCTCGCTAAGTCGCTAGAGCGCAGCACTGTCATTCTGCTCTCAGCCGTCAACACTAGCGTGTCACTACATGTCGTCCTAAAAACATTGATCGACGGAACATTGACTCTTACTGGCGATTAATGATCCGTTTTAATTCTATTCAATAATATAAAATATTTCATTAGTATTAATTGAAGCGTCTTGTTACTCTGAACAACGACTGACAGAGAAACAGTAACTATGTGCGAGCTGCCGAATGTACGCAGCCAGGCTAGTACAATGTCGGCCGCCGCTGCCGCTACTACTCCCCTCTCCTCCCAGCCTACCCACTCCCCGCCCCATGCGCGGACTGGGCCCCAAGAATTGGCGCCAGCTATACTACATTCGGGTGTTCATTATAATCTACATTTGATTGGAATAATGTTTCCTTTACGGTCCTAATCACAGTTCCCTGTCCTTATGCAAACAGCTTGTAAATTGTTTGATTTATATCAGCTTCTTCTGTTTGTTCTCTTTTTTAAGGTTCTCAGTTATCTCCGTTCTTATTGTTAAGTTGTTATTTCTTTCATCACCCTTTTTCATCCGTCTCCCTTTCTGTTCCAATCTGTTACAATAGTGTTTCTTGGTGTCGCTGTGAATTTTCCCGTGATACCCTTAGATGAGTTTATTTTTCTTCGTTGTTTAATGTTTTCTTACAATCTTTCGTCTATGTGATAAGATTCGGAATTGCAAACATTTTCTCTCCGTTTTGACATGTTCTAATCCTATTTTAGCGAATTTCCCCTATAGGGAAGAAGATATTACCGTAGGTCTCATGGTAAGACCTAAGCCTGAGACCATGATAACTTTTCGTTTTGGGGCCCCCAGAAGCAAAAAACACCATTCGTTCGAATTTCTATATATATATATGTGTGTCTGTAAGCACGATAGCGCTCGCAAAAATGGTCCGATAGGAATGAAATTTGGCACAGGTGTGTAAAGTGGTAATTATTCAGATGAGTTCGAAAACCAGCCCGATCGGACCACTGGAAGGGGGGGGTAAAGGGGGGTAAACCCCCCAAAAATGTTTTTTTTGGTTTTTCACATAAAAAAATAAAAATAATCCACTTTTGTTTGGCACCATTGAATCCAGCTCGAAAAAACAAACAATTTAGTATTTTAAATCATTGCTCTATGTCCATTGGTTACCGAAATATTGAAAGTGGTAAACACAGTACGTTGTCCCTATGTTAACCTAATGGGAAATAAGTAAAATTCTATATCTCCCTTATTTCATAACATATCGTAATAAAACTTGGTTTGTGGCTTCATTTAGATGAGATCTAATGCATATTAGTCTAAAATCCCCGATATTTCCATTTTTATGGCAGCAAACCTGCATACTCATTTCCCATGTTATCCTTATGGGAAATAAAAAAAATTCTATATCTTCCTTATTTCTCAACGTATCTTGATAAAACTTGATATGTGGCTTAATCTAGTTGAAATATACTGGATTATTGCCTAAACTACCATATTTTTACATTTTCATGGCAGCAAACCTTCATGCTCATTTTCCATGTTATCCTTATGGGTAATAAAAAAAGTTGTGTAGTTTGCTCATTTCTCAAAATATCCTGATAAGAACTGGCATGGGGCTTCAAACAGTTAATATCTATTGATTATGGCTTGAAATACCCAAATCATCAAATTCCTGAGGCAGCAAACCTGTGTACTCTCTTTCCCAATGTTAACCTTAAGAGAGGTAAATAAAATTGGATAGCTTTATTATTCCTCAACATATCTTGATAAAACATGTTATGTGGCTTCATATAGTTTAAATATATTGGATTGTAGCCTATGATACCTCATTTTCAAATTTCTGTGGCAGCAAACCTGCATTTTTCCATACTAATCTTATGGAGAATAATTTATTTTTGAATAGCAATTGTGGGCATTAGGCAAGTCACAGGATGAGGGAAAAGGGGTCAAATTAAATGTTTTAATGTCAGGGACTCAGGAAAAGTACTGCAATTTCTTAAAGTTTGCTAGAAAAACAAATACCCCCGTCGCAGCAGACCTGCGTACTCAGCGAATTTCCATAGGATTTATTTTGTATATGTGAGCATTCAACTTGTTTGAAGGAAAGTATCATTTGAATACGTTAAGTAAATATATACTAAAAACACATATTTAATCATTCATGAGCTTTAAACATGAGGAAAATTAACAAAGAGACCATATTGGTTTTCATTAGTAATACATACACTTTTGTATTTTATATAATTCTTAGTCCTTTAAATTTTAATAAATCTTGTTATAGAATATAAATGCCAACAAACATATAACCAATGAACTCAAAACACTCAAAACAAACAAATAATTTAATCTCATGAAAAAATTAAATTCAATCATATGGTCAGTTTTATAGTAATTAAAACATCTCTGTTGCAACAGGCCTACATCTCCAGCCAATTTCAATAAAACATATTATCAATCCTCATAATTGTAAACATATCATATATTATGCTACATTTTCAGGCAGTTTAGACCAGGACATCCCCCCCTCCAAATGCTCTTACTTTCTTTATTAAATTTAAAAATAATTTGTATTTTTTGATATAGTATATATTTTCTACAAAATCTTGATCAATGAACTCTAACTATTCAAAATAAACACAAATAAGATATTCTACACCTGCAAATTTAATCATATGTTCAGAATTGTATTATTTAAAAACATCTCAAATCAGGGTGTCTATACTTTTTGGAGGGAAAAATTAAAAACAATATTGGACAACGTACTGTGTTTAGCACATCCAATATCATCCAATATCTAAGCAACGGATTGACGTAGAATAATAACTCAAAATGCTAAATTGTTTGTTTTTTTAAGCTAAATCCAATTTTGACAATTAAGTTTAAAAATAATTAGTAAAAAGGTGTTAAATCTTGAAAATAAATTTTATTTTGTGAGAAAAACCTTCTTAGAGTAAATCAATCTTGCTGGTTTTCGAACTCGGAGTCATGAATGACGCTTTACACGTTTGTTCCAAATTTCATCAAGATCGGACCTTTTTTACAAAAGTTATCGCGCCTACGGACAGGTATATATATATATATATATATATACATATATATGAAAATGAACGAACAGTGTTTTTAGGGTCTAGGGACCTCAAAATGAAAAAATAACATGGTCCCGGGCTTAAGTCTCACCATGCCGCCTAAGGTAATAGCTACTTCCCTATAGGGGAAATTCGCTAAAAATAACATAAAATAACTGCAATTTAAGTAGCATTGGGATCTAAAACGTCTGCTTTGTTTACATTAAAACATGTGAGCTGATGTTTGATTCAAAGCCATATGGTGGATACAGACATATGGCTTATTTAAAGGCCAGATAACTAAATATGTCAAATAAATATATTATAGCGAATACAGATTTTCACTGATGATGTTTATGACATTTTTTACTCAAACTTAAACAGCTGGTCATTTCTCCATATGATTAAATTGGAAAAGCCAGCTGCTTTGAAGTTTTGAACATTGCATTTTCGTGCCAAGAATAGGCTGTTATTTTTTTATAGCCTTTTGCTCCTAAAAGCCACTAGGAGAGTATTTTTGCACGCTTTCTTTTGAATGTATATTGATTTTACTTGATGGGAGACTTCATTTAAATTATTTATTTACGCACTTAAAATTCGTTGAGTATGCAGGACTGCTGCAACGGGGGTATTTACTACTAACTTTGAAAAAAATATGTAACTCTAAATTTCAGTGCACTTTATGTTTTTGAAAACATAACCTAACAGTAAAAAATTACTAAATAATTTTTTTTACAATTTTATTAACCGTTCAGCAAAAATTACAACGTTGCTACACAGGCTAAGGCTTAAAATATAACAACTATTAACAACAATATTTACAACAAATATCGAGGTCAGCCAAATTTTTTGGCCTCTCTGTAATGTTCAATGAATGAATAATGTTCACTAAATAATTGAAAACGTAAACCCATTAGCTAAATAAGACTGTATTCATCTGTTCTACAAAAACAATCGTAGGTGCTGCATTCTGTTGGCAACCACTATAACCAAGGTAACCATTTCAAATTAAACCATATGTCTTGATATAAAGAAATAAAACCTAAAGTAATCACAAAATCCTTGACATAGGTTACTTTCGGACGTTCCTGTGCCTACACCCTATAAGATATCGAAACCCAACCACCATAATGCACATCATGAGATTCCAAGCTTTAATTTAATACCAAGATCATGGGTCTACGACACGTAGTTTTGGCTGTAGCACTAAATATACCAACACACAACTCTCTTTATGTATGTATGTATGTATATATATATATATATATATATATATATATATATATATATATATATATATATATATATTGATTTTAATGGGATTGTGCACATCTACAGAAAAATACAATTTAATGGATGTTCTTAGATGTTTGCTACGTTGCACTCAGGCTGAGGAAAAAGGAGGACAAAAACCTTATGGAAAAATATTTGTCTATTACTATAAAGATTACAAATAATGTACCTGGACGTTTTTGAACGTCCCGTTTAAATTATACTGTTTGTTTTTGTTGGCTGCATGTATCCAAAAGCTGCAAACATATGACAACTAGTACCAACCGACAACTTCGATATCCGCCGGAAAGGTCCTGTCTCTCCACTTTCGTTAGGCAATACTCCTTTTCGTGGGGAGTCTGCCTTCGTTGGCACATATTGTGTTTTAGTGTTGAAGAAATCCCCAAACATCCACCATGGTAAGTTAAATTGATGCGTTTTCTTACTGAAATATGATTAACATTACTGTAACGATGGGGTTTTTAATATTTTGGCTCCGAAATTCTTTCAAGTTCGGCGTTAACTTTTAACGAAACTGCACATTGCACCACCACTTGAGAAATGGTGGTCGGGCCTTTCCACGTAGTTACTAATAATGTCCTCTATATCCGGAATTTGTCCTTGTAGAGATCATGTCGAATTGTTAAAAATCATGAAAAATATTCTTGATAATGGCGAAATTTTTCTTATTGTAGTTTTTTAGTTCTCATGGCAATTTCACTTGCAAACTTAATTGGAGCAGAGTGAGAGGAGACGGCACCATTATTTAGATCCACTTGCTCAAATAACAGCAGTTCATTTAGTGTTGAATTAAAAATTTTGGCAGTTTATAAATTAATGCCTGATTGTATTTCACTGCCTCTTAACATGAACTTAGCTTGGAATTGTTTATTACCCGCCTTGACCTCATGAATAATTTTGTGTCAGGGTAATTTTCAACTGCCAGATTTATGTGTTAGGTAACTTATGTAGGTACCTTAAGATGGATTACCTTGCTCATTTCTTGCTGACCAATCTCGTAAAATTATTGTGCCCTCGTCGCTTGTACTGAAATGGGCTCTTTTTATGGACTTTCTTACTATTTTAAAGTTTTTATAAGCCTATATCTACGATAGACCCTATTTTCTGCAACCATCTATTGTTAACTTACTTCATCCGAATAATCTTTCATTTGACAACCTCAACCATAATAGGATGAGGCCTAGGGCTTAAGTACCTATTGGAGGTAGCGTAAAAAGACTAGGCCTAGGATCCTAATGTGAATGCCTCCTTAGGTTGCAGCTGCTCTCTACATTTTTAATAGAATTTCTAAGTCCAGGGTACATACACTTGTAATAGGGCCAGTTTTTGCCCCGAACTTAGTTAAGTTCCTACCTGGCACTTTTTTAATTAGGAATATTGGTGGTTAACAATTGAACCACTTTTCTCTTAAGCTAGCAACTTGGGGTTGGTTAACCCTCCAGGTGTCCATTAGAAGAACCTGAAATGTTCAGCTTTTTTTTGCACTTTTGCAGATTTTTATATGAAATGCTTTAAAAAATTAAAATGTTGACATACTTTAAGTAATGGTATAGAAGTATACATTTTCTTAAAGTACAGAAAATGGGCTATTATCTTTTAATTTATATTTTGTTTGCATGTTATGTATGTTATAGCAGTAAATCCAGAAAATACAAGAATAAAATTAATTTTTTATGTTACGAGACCTGTAAGTAAAATACATTTAGACGTCAATAATCAAAAATCCAAGATATACGTTTTGTTCAGAATTTAATAAGGAACCAGAAAATATAAAATGTTATAGAGTTTGTATAAAAAATTTAAGTAAATGCAGGAATAATGTACCTGAGAAAAATCCCTAGGCCTATGTATTATGAGGTTAAGGCACTTTTGCAGTTTGGGTCTAAGTCAATATTATTTTCAACACTAGCTATCTTCATCAAGGTCACTAAATGTATTCTTTATTAATTTTCTAAAGTCACTGGATCGTTAATCACTCAGGATCCCAAATGACTAAAAGGGTACTTTGGTATTATACGGAGGCCACTATTTTTAGTGAGGATTTTTTAACTGGATACCAAAAATAACTACAAAATTGGAGAGAACATACTTTAATTGACTTACTCTCCAAATTTGACATCATTATGATGAATAAGCGGTCTTTGTGTTCTGCCTCCAAGAAGGCAGCAATGTCGGCGAGGTAAAGCGTCACCACCGCTAGCGGCAACACCTGATCGCCACCCTTATACAGCGCGCTGCGGCGGTTATGTTAGGTTAGGTTATAATAAATATGTTAGTAGGACTTTTCTCATTTCGATACAAATCAAACGATACTGGATGAGTCATACTTCGCCCGCCAAATCCTGTAGGCAAGTGATGCACACACTCCGGTCAACAACCCGACATAGGCCTACTTGGAGGGGATTTGGCAGGGGAAGGTATGACTCATCTGGTATCGTTCGATTCATAACGAAATGATAAAGGTTCTACTAACGTATTTATGATAACCTAACCTAACATAACTGCCGTAGCGCGCTGAATGAGGGTGGCCTCCGTATAATACCAAAGTACCACTAGTGTCGCGAGGACGAAATACGGCGGGTGAGTGAGGGCGCTGCTGGCGAAATCAGTGGTATTTTGGTTGTCAATTAGTCATATGATTGTAAGTTTACAAGCACATGTTTACATATGAAAGTTTTACTGCAAGCTCTTAAGCAAGATTCAGACTAGTAGGAATCAATCAATAATAAATGTCAGCTGTAGTCAAAAATAAAAATGTAACGATACGTAAAATGTTTGGTTTTGTTTTTGTTTGTTTTCGGAGATTTCATAAGTTAATTCATCGAATTACGAAATTATATTAAATTTTTTGGTGATAAATTTTTTAACACTTAATTTACATAATCAGTCAATTTTAACATATAACGGTTTTTGTTTAATCAGTGTGCAATCTGTTGAATTGCCTATTTTTTGCATTATCACTTAATTTGCCGTGTTTGTTTTGTTTTCATCATGGAGTCAGGGGAAGTCCAGTTTGAGCCGCCCAAGGAACGACGGTTACAGGGCATTTTCCAAAGTGACCATAAGTAACAAATCAAAAATGTGGTTGCAAACGTTCTTATTTTTGCAAAAAAGTTCAGATGACGAAAATAATCGTGAAGCTATTGACTTCAATACAAGCCAAGAACTGACATCAAAAATTTGTGGAATTAGTCTCCGGCCTGTTCAAAGGTTTGCCCGAGGAGTAAAAAGAGAAAGTAGTGTACCTCCTAAAAAACTATACTCCCGAGTCCCGAGAGAAGCGATTCACACATTGTTAAATGACTGATTGTGGCGTAGTGAGGGGGGCAGTTTTATGACAGGGGAGATTTACAAACTGCTCAAAATGTCCGCAAGGAACTTCAAGCTAGAGAGAATTAATTGGCTACACTGGTAGAGTCTGCTCCGTTCGATGGCTTTTTGTGCCGTTATATGATAAGAGTTTTTTTTTATATGTAGGCCTATTTGGTAGCCAATTAGAAAATTAATTTAGGTTTTGGGCTCGGGTTTCCGGGTGAAACACTCACTTGCGGTTGGCAATGCTGTTTTGGATCGCGGACGGACAAAGAAAACTTTTAATGAAATATTGCATCAAAAACTTGCATAGTGTTAAGTCCACGAAAAACACAAACAAGATGTTGACAGCTCAACATAAACATTTAATTTGCTCTTTTCAGCTGACTTTTAGCAGAAGATTTTGTGTGTTTCCAGTTTCTGCCGCCCGCCGTATTTCGTGCTCGCGACACTAAAAGCAATCCACAACACTAAAACATCAAATGACATCATTCACAGTGTAAATATGACACTATATTACAACGATATTACAAATCGTTTGGCCCACTTCAGTTTCCTATTTGGCTTGTGAGATATAAAGAAATGTTGGAATTGTTTGATTTCGAGTCATTAGGGAACAGAAGGAAGGTAGCTAGACTGTGTTATCTAAGGGACGTCTTATCTGGTGTCGTTGACGACCCCTTGACTTTGGCCAGTGTCGCGTGGCATGTGCCGGCGAGAGGAGGGCGGGCGAGCCGACCGTTCTACCCGCTCTTTGCTCGAACTTGTTTTCATGCTAATTCCTTCCTTGTTTCCACCGTATCTCTTTTTAATAGTTTGGGAGATGAGCTAGATGTTACCATGAGCCGGAACGTGTTTAAGAAAACATGCTTTGAATTATTGAAAGTTCTCAATTAAACATAAATATCCATAATTAATACGTTTCTTCATCCTGTTTCATAAACTTAATTTTGTAGAGGTTTTAACTTTACTTATAATTCAGTAAACATCCAAGTAAAATATATTTAAATTTCAATTTAGTCGATTTTCTCTCTCTATAATATATTTTTTCCTCTGTAATCTCTTTAGTATTTCAAAATTTAAATTGTCAAATATTGTTCAGTTCAGTTTTCATATTTGATATAATTGTTTGATTTTATTCTAATAATGGCGAAAAATAATTTTTGGCTGGCTTCCCCAGTAATTGGGTTTAGTGCCTGTTGGGGCGGCTTTGGTAGGAGACTTATTTACTTTGTATATACTAAGGAGTATATTGAGTATGTTAAGTTTATTTTTTGCAGTATATTTCCTTTAATGTTTTTACTTGTATTTTCCTACAATAAAGAATTTATTTATTTAAACAAACAAACATCTGGAAAAAGAAGAAAGCAGTAAAAGAATTAGTTCGCCGGGTGGCGAACATTTATAGTTGCCTTGAAGCCCAAAAATCCCTGATCATTTTGGTATGCTCGATGGCCCGAAACAATCGATAGTTAGCTTAATATGGGCGCTTAACATGACGTGTGCAACATCGCCCGAAATCAAGCGATTGACACTTGGAGGGTTAAGTTACCTGGCACTTTTTGAGTTAGGAATTTCGGTGGTTAGCAATTGAACCACGTTTCTCTTAAGTTAGCAGCTTGGGGTTGGTAACTTTTTATGTCTACTGTGTTAAGGTTGTGCGGGCGCCGTTAGGGACAAACTATTCCGCCAGGCAGCATGACAGTCTAATGATTTTTTTACTTTATTTTTCTGAACTTTTTGTCAGTGCATGTGATTGGGATGTGTCATAAAAGCCCTAACCAAATTATGCAGGTGTTAAGTTCAGTTTGTTTGTGCAACATTCCTGGAGAAAGTTTAAATTCTAAAAATTTTATTTTTTGGGATATAGTAGGCCTACGGAATCATTTGGCCTACAAAATGACAATTTTAAATGATTTGACACCTATACAAACGGAAGGAAAAGTTATTTTCCAACAACATTGAATATTTTTTTAAATTTATTTTTTAATTTACTTGATGTTAGGTTTAAGACATTCATTGATCATAAATAATTCCTAATTATAGTCTCTGTAGGTTAAACCGTGTCTTCGTGAACGATGCAAGAAATATGGGAATTTTCACCCTATTATTACACTTTTGACATCTGTAGCTCACAAATTTTGCATCCAAAAAAATTTGTTTTAATTCCTCAGAACTTTATAATCATGAGTAACATAAAAATTGAAGAAAACGTATCATACAAATTTTCGACTGCACCACCTTAAGGGAGGCCTAAACCTAGGCTAGTTAGGTCTTTTCATTGCTTGTTAATGGATAAGGTTTTTCATGGTATGGTCAGCATAAAGGACTGCATTAGGCGTGATATAAGTATGTTTGGCCTTATGAGAAATCATGAGAATATAACTTGGAATATGTAGGTCTTTTCATTGCTTGTTAATGGATAAGGTTTTTCATGGTGGTTTTTCATGGTATGGTCAGCATATAGGACTGCATTAGGCGTGATATAAGTATGTTTGGCCTTATGAGAAATCATTAGAATATAACTTGGAATAGGCCTATGTAGCCTACCAAGTTAGGCATTATACAACACTTATGGGATGAGAAAAATTTATATTTCTTATGGTAGTCTAGCTTTAATTTTGTTTTCATATAAATAAGTTATGAACATTTGAAATCCTCGACAATGGGGCAAATTATGCAACATTTGCAGCCTACCTTAAAAATATTATTGAAAAGCTTTGGCCCCAAGTCCTCCTAATATTACTGTCTTGACATTGTATAGGGTATATCCTCATTGTTTTGCTCTCTGACTTGAGGTCCCTTATTCATCTTCCCAATTTTATAACATCTTAATTCAATTTTAACAACGAAATTTATGGTGTAAGAATTGTATGAGATGTACTTCTCAGGTTTATTTTTATACCCTATTTATTTCCTAAATAATAATAGATAGCCTGTGAATGTTGGCCTCGTTGTGTGCCTTGATTTCCTTTGTTGAAATCTAAATTCCAGGAACCCAAACAATTAAAATCAAAACTTATCACTATAAATTAATTATAGTATGTCAAATTGGTCACCATTTACTTAAAGCTCAATTTCAGAATATGAATAGGCTAGCTTAAAACCAGAAAATTCTGACAAGGCCGTCCCGTATATCCGTATGTCCGTATGTCAAGGAATATATTGCTTTCCGCGTCATATATTCTGATATCTGATATCTAAACTTAATTCATTTCTTTAATTTTCAATTAATGCATATCTTGCGAAGTTAACCAAAATACTGTTTTGATTACTGGTAGACTATTACACACTTATGATTTTTTTGTCAAATTCAAATTACCCATCGAAAAAACATTAAAATTTTTAAACTTTACTTGAAATTGTTAGCCATTTACTGAATTTTGCTAGCCACAATTGCACTGAATTTTGGAGTGCTGATAACTCAAAACCGGAAAATTTGGACAAGCAATCCCTTAACACTTGTCGCATTACATCTCGTCCAGTGCGAGTGTACATCTATTTGAGCCAGTCTAAACCCATAAAAAACATCACTATTGATTTGCATTACATTACCCATGAACTGATGTCATAATGTTGAAATTTAATTCGCTGTTAGTGCCCCGCTTCGCCGGGGAGAAGTAAACCAATAATTGTACAATGAATTAAAACAAATGCATCAGCTGCTTAGCCCCTTTCTTTATATTTTTGCCCTTGGGAATATGCTATTAAAAACCTAAGGCCAATAAGTTTCTCAGGAATATCTCACCGAGATCTTTCATTCAATTAGCTTATAGAGGTAATGGGTGTCAGGTTTATAGTTTTCTCTAAAAGAACAGTGAGTTTTGGCTTCATATATAGGCTAACTTAAGTTAAAATGTTGAAATATTATCTTGTTTATTTTTTTTTTACTTTCAGTTTTATAAATTATCTTTAAATTATTTCAATGCACCAAATTCGTAGCTCAAGGTAGTCTAAGGAATACACGTTCTGCTTCTCTCACTTTGCGTATGCCTCAGCATAGGACAGCGGCCTATGACAGGGCATTTGTTGTGACTGCTTGTCGTCTCTGGAATAACCTACCCGATTCCCTACGATCCCTTGAAAGTCGTCGTCGGTTTGTGGGGGCGCTGAAAAAATTATTTTTTGAGCGGTTGTCCTTGGCTGGTGTGTCCTAGGCGGTTTGTCTTGGGCGGGGTTGTTGACAGATGAATATTTGAGTGAATGAGTTAAATATATATGTTTTTTCCTGCTTTGTTGTATATATAGATTATGAACAGTAGTTTAAGCTTTATATCTCTCCATGTGTTAAGGCAGGTTAAGTGTAAGAAAGGACCATGTGGCCCTAACTTTGCCTGGCTAAATAAAGAATTTTTCATTTTTCATTTTCATGTTTATGGCATACATTAAATGAGGATTCATTTTCACACATTTTTATTCATCTCACCTTTGATTGCCCCACTTCTCAACTACACTATACACTTAGTATGATAGCTACAACATAAAAATTAGCTATTGATTAATAAATACAATTGATTTCTTATTAATAAATAGGTTGAACTAAATTAATTGTCACTCAATATTTATTCGTCTCTCTCTTGATTGCCCAGCAAAACTGCTACAGTCTTTAAATTAAGGCATTTAACATATAATTTATAACCAGCTTGTGGGTTAAAAAATAACTTATTAATCTCCAAAAGTCTTGCTATCAGTATAACCTTCAAATTAGTGATAAACTTTCTAAACTTATCATTCATATTTTTTACTGCATTATGCACTGATCAAGTTTTATCTTGTGAATAAGACAATTGTGCTTACTTATGCTTAGTGTTTTGGATTGCTGCTTATCAATAAAAATTAAAAATCATGTTGAACACTAAGTTGCAGATTAACGGTATAATACTTGATTAGGGCCCTACAGTGAATATGATAGGGTTGTTGTTGTTACATATACATTAGAGGAAAAAATATTAAGTTACAAAGCCACGATTGCTTGAGCTGGTTCAATGGATATTGATGCCCTTGAGCCAAGCTTTGTTTGCACCCTGCTTTTCTAGTTTTTAATTTTATAATTACCTACTCATTGATTTAACCCAAGCCTACTTGTTTATCATAAGCAAGTTCAAAAGGACTTGTATTATGTATTTATATTTTATATGTTATTAAATTATGGTTAATGTGAACTTCTATTAGGCTATTTGAAATATTCTCTAGTTTTATATAAAAAAATAATTAAATTAAAATATTTAAAATGTTAAGAATAGGGCCTACTAAAAAAATCATGGATTGTTCAGTTAAGATCTTGGATGGTAACTAGAATTCTTTGATCAAAATTACTAAATATGAGCAATTTTAATCTGAAATTCCTATTCGGCACTAACTCAACATTAACTCTACCTTCAGTATCAGTGGAATAACATCTACCGTACCGCTTTATATCTGTTGAAATTTTAAAGGACATTGCACTTAACTCTAATAACATAAAAGTCTTTCTTGTAACACGAAATACAACCATGGTTCAGTTCTATTTGGTCTATACCTAATATTTTTCTCTGGAGTGATACTAAAGCATCAGTAAAAGAATTAGTTTAATTTAAATATCATGATTTTTTCCGTTGATGTCAGTGACTACAGAGGATTAAGTTACCTCCTGTTCTGATATGAATATTTGTCCTTTCACTGAAAAACAACTTACCTTTTGACAAAAAACGCTTTCACTCGTAATGTTAGCCCAGTGTATTAGGCCTACCTGAATTCATTCTGAATTCTCTTTACTGTTACTATACAGGATGAATTTCGGTTGCAGAGTTCTTTTTGGCAAATAATCTTTGATAAAACATAAGGGTGAATCTCTCAAAATGTAATAACTTAAGTCCCAGCCAATTTTAAGTGAATATAAATAAATTCTTTTCAATAAAACTATGTTAATTCATTCACCTCAACCCTTTTCATTCATCCCATAACTATTTAAGACTAAAAGGTGTTTGATTCATTTAATTAATTAAGTTTACTTAAAAAAAAATACAATTCGGTAACGTGTCACTGTACCATCGTCTGCTAGTTCACTTCAAAACAGAACTCACAATATCGAATAAAAGGTTTAATAACTTCATTGATATAACAACTCGAGACAGCAACTCCACAAAACCAAAGACCTACAAATGAAATAGAACTCATTTTGGGAGTAATATCGGCTTTTCTAATGGTCCCCAGCCTGCCCAATGAATATGCAACTAAAAATAAAATGCCGCCGAAACCCAACTCGTAGACTTGTCGGGAACGTAACAGTGGCAGTCCAGTTTTAGATAGTGCAATATAGATTGGGTGACAGCAATTTTCATCAATATACATAGATTTTTATTTTAAAATAAATATTTTCTGCTCAGAAACATTTAGTACCTTAATTGTTTAACATTCAGGTAACACTATTTTTAACGAAATTATAAGAGAGACATTGTTTAAAACTTAGTTTGACTCAAGTTTGTTGTTACGCAAACATAACCTCAATTTCCCAAGTCTCATTATGCCGTATTCCGATGATATAGGCCCTAACGTATAACAACTGGAAATTACCATCCTGTAACGATCATTTCAGTAACGTTACAGGAGAAGTAAAGTGTCATAAATAAGTAATAACAGCAATAGTAATGGCAATAAATAATAGTATTTATCAAAACAATTAAAAAAATTTAACTCATAAATCTCGATAGACTTATTTTACTTCTATTTTCAACAAAATGGCAACACCTTTACCTCTCCAGTAACGTTACTGAAATGAGCGTTACTGGATGGTAATATTGCTATTATATTATTATCACCATAAATTTATTATTTCACTATATTTAATCAATGATTAATTAATCAAATGATTAATTAAGACAATTAAGACAATGTTGTCTTCTTTAACATTTGATTATTTACATATTTTGTTGTTGTTTTTGTTCATTTTAAAAGCATTACCAGATTGTATCTGCTCCATTAAAAAAAAGGAAAAAAATAGTAAATGAACAAATTTAGCTCTGCTGGTGTAAAAATCAATCTACTACAGTATTAAGTTTAATTTGGTCATAAAAAAATATATTTATAATTTTTTTTCCATTTTTTACTTGTAATTAATACATTTTGTGAGATCTACCCATAACCCCAGATTAGGTAGTACTTACTTTATAATGAGGCCCTCACACCTGCGGCAGGAAGGTGATCCGGTTGACATATCTAAAAATGTATTGAGTAACTTCCCGCTCCTACATGTAAATAATGGTTCTTAAGTCACAATTTTTTAAGTTACTCATATACGGAAGTTTCTTTTTTGATGACCCTCAAAAATAAAAAAACTACCCCGATGGTCTTTTGCTTTTAAGCCTATAATTATTAATTACCCTCTCGTAATGTTTCCTAGAGTCGATACACCACAAGATTGACATTCATAATATGATCCCTAACGCAGTTGTCACTTTCAGGTGAATTTCACGGTCGACGAGATCCGTGTGATGATGGACAAGAAGCGGAACATCCGCAACATGTCCGTCATCGCCCACGTGGACCACGGCAAGTCAACGCTGACCGACTCCCTCGTCTCCAAGGCGGGCATCATCGCCAGCGCCAAGGCCGGCGAGACCAGGTTCACCGACACGAGGAAAGACGAACAGGAACGTTGCATCACCATCAAGTCAACGTGAGTAAACTTAAGTTGATTTTAAGTTTTAAGAAATAAATTTTAAGATTTGAAGTGATATTGTATAAGTTGATTTTAAGTTTTAAGAAATAAATTTTAAGTTGATTTGAAGTGATATTGTATAGGTTTAGCTTGAATTCTGAATTGATTTTTTGTTCACGAATATTCCCAGATATTACTGTAGATTTTATGAACTTGGAAGTTTTTTGCATGACTCTTTAATTTCCTTGATTACTACTACTTGAAAAAGTTAAAATTATTGTAATGATGATATGATTTGCCTTAGTGGTCAAACAAAATTTAAAGTTTATTTGAAGTGATATTGTCTAGGTCTAGCTTGAATTCCGTATTGGTTCTGTATTCTGGAATATTTTCAGATATTACTGTAGGGATGCAAAAAACTCCAAAGTTTTTTGCATCCTTGATTACTCCTACTATTTGAATATCCTTGATTACTACAACTATTTAGAAAAGTTAAAATTATTTTAATTATGATATGATTAAAAGTTAGTCATGGTGCGGGCTACATAGTTACCTCTAACTATAAAATAAGTTAAATTTGGAAATTCCCCATTAAAAATCTTCCAGCACAGTAGAAGCAGATTGAAATGAAGTCATGTTGTCTTTGGATGACGTGACTTCATTTATGACCGTCTGTCAGTGCAATGGAAGTACATCAATAAAGACTAGCAAACACTGCCACAGAACCGCTCTCTTGATGTTCAATTGTGGTCTAGTTACTCTGGTCTATTGACATTTTACTTAAGAAAAAACTGTTGGAATGGTTTTCAATATGTGTGTATATAGGTATCTTAATGTAAGCATTTCTTTACCATTTAAATTCACAACAGGGCCATCTCTATGTTCTTCGAGTTGGAAGACAAGGACTTGGTCTTCATCACCAACCCCGACCAGCGGGATAAGGGCGAGAAGGGGTTCTTGATCAACTTGATCGACTCTCCCGGGCACGTCGACTTCTCCAGCGAAGTGACAGCTGCTCTCCGTGTCACTGACGGCGCTCTGGTTGTCGTCGACTGTGTCTCCGGTGAGTGCACTAGGCAAGGAATTTATATTGTAGATGCAGGAAATTTATGTGTGATTGGCAGTTGAAATGTAACTAATTTCCCAGCATACTGCACTCCCGTGATGTAGTCAAATATTAAAATGCCATCCCCACTAAAACAATTTTTTCCCTTCCTTTATTTTGAAATTTGCCTCAACAGCTGATCTTAAGGGTTAGGTAGGCTGTACGTTCTATGCAGTCTTAATTAATTGTTTAAATTACAAACTTCAGTAGTAAATTAATCTAATGATTGGGCTTGACCATTCCCTTATAACTTTCCTTATAATTGATGTCAAAAGGTAGAAACAAATTCAATTGGTATTCATTTTTTTCAAATGAATGCAAGTAGATATGAAATTAATTTGGAACTTAAGTATTTATGCAGAGGCCAACTTATGCAGCGCACTGCGGCCATTAGTTTAGGTTGTCATAAATATGTTAGAAGGACTTTCATCGTTTCATTACGAATCAAACAATACCAGATTTATCAACAGGTTTATCAACCAATTTATCAAAGGTTTTGGCAGCAAAAGGATGACTCATCATACTTTAATTGCTGAAACCTGTTGATAGATGTCGCACGTGCTCTCTTAAATGACCTGGACCTTGGCCCACTTAGAGCGTACTTTGCGCACCAAAGTATGAATTATCTGGTGTTATTTGATTCATAACAAAATTAAAGTCCTACTATCATAATCTAACCTAACCCGCTGCAGCAGCTATGCCAAAAACAAGGACCACTCATCATAATTATGTCAAATTTGGACATAGTCAGTTGAATTATGTTCCTCCCGATTATGAAATTATTTTGGTTACCAGTAAAAGTATATAAATTTCTTAAAGTAGTGGCCTCCGCACTCCGTATAATACGTAAGTACCATGAATTAAATTAGGTGTGAAGTGAATTTTTAGTAGATGTGAAATGTGGTAACTTCTTTCTTTTGTCAAACTCTTAACCTAATCTACAACCATCACAATGCCAGCAAAGGCCTCTATAGAAGTGAATGTGTAGACCCAAGACCGTGCTTTAGATTTTTTTATAAGCCTTGTGCTAACATAGAGATTGTTTGGTGCGGCAGGAGTGTGCGTGCAGACGGAGACGGTGCTGCGACAGGCCATTGCGGAGAGGATCAAGCCCGTGCTGTTCATGAACAAGATGGACCGAGCGCTGCTGGAGCTGCAGCTAGACTCGGAGGACCTGTACCAGACCTTCCAGCGCATCGTGGAAAACGTCAACGTCATCATCGCCACTTACAGCGACGACAGCGGCCCTATGGGCGAAGTCCGAGTAAGTAATCAGTGGAATACATCATTCAAGTGGATTTTTAACAATTAAACTTGAATATATCATTTCCGTTATAAAAACAGTGCAGAGAAAATAAATTTTTTCGACTTGTTTTCACTAACTGCAAATGAAGCCTTCTTGACTGGGTGGTTCAGTTTAGATACAATCCAAATCCTTTGTTTACCACACCTCCCAATTGGATCTGACCCAGAGAATAAATTGAATCTTATATGGTACTGATATCCTGATAGCTTAAGTTGTTTTGGACTATTGATCTTGTATTAATGGAAATGTACATCCTCTGTGTACAAACATTACTTTTTTTAGGGGTAAACACATATAATATATCCATCATTCCCAATTTTTTTTCCATTATAATATGTATACAAATTTTAACGACAAAATATTTCAAAAAAATAAAAACATAACATAACACCTTATGACAAGAATTTTGGCTTCAAATAAATAAGCTCCTCTAGCTATTTAACTTAACCCGAGGAGGGTTAAACTTTGGAAACACTTGTGTCACTTTTAAGCTTGCAGAGAATATGCCCGGAGCAAAATATTTAGTAACATAATGGTAAGAGAGAACACCAGTTTTTTCTTGCAGTGCTATAATAGAGTAGAGAATATTACAACTAACTCTTTTTTCACAGGTTGACCCCAGCAAGGGAAGTGTTGGTTTCGGTTCAGGTCTGCATGGCTGGGCCTTCACCCTCAAGCAGTTCTCTGAGATGTACGCCGACAAGTTCAAGATTGATGTTAACAAGCTGATGAACAGGTAAGGACGTTTGCCTCTAAAAATGAGAGTCAGAATCAGAATCACTTTATTCATTGAATTATATACAAACTATATACAAAACAAAGAATGGTGTTAACTTAGAAACTAAACAAAGACACAATTTAAATAAAATATTTACAAAAGAAACTAAATAGTATGTGACAAGTTGAGTATTAGAAAGTCCTTTAAAAATACAATTATATTAAGTCCTTTTAAAAATAAAATATCTAGAAAGTTTGCAAAAACCATTTTAGTAACAGCACATCTTTAAAAACATGCTTTGGATTGCAGTAAAGTAATTGGCCTTTTGCTTTGTCGACTATGGAGTAAAATTGTACATGCCTACCTTAGTAAGGCTACATTACATTCGATTTAAGTTGATAAATAATTGTTATATCCAATTAATTGTTATATGTTTAATTCCAGATGACATTCTTTGTAAAAAAAATAGTCCATACTGTAGGAATACTATATGAACCAGTACTAATACTGTTGAAGAAATTCCAATACTGGGTGCCTTAGAATCTCCAATCAACAAGGTCAAATAAATTATCATAAAACTCGGTGTTAGCCATTAATTTGAATGTATTTTTTTTTTAATAATTATTCTATTGTCTAGACTGTGGGGTGAGAACTTCTTTAACCCCAAGACCAAGAAGTGGGCCAAGCAGAAGGAAGACGACAACAAGCGTTCTTTCTGCATGTACGTCCTAGATCCTATTTACAAGGCAAGTTAAGACTATTTTTAATGTGATTTCTTGTATCTTTCAAAGATCCTAGAGTGTTTCCAATGCTTTAATAAAGTTGTATTAGAAAGGTCCTATGTGTTATCTCTGAAATGGCATAGTTCACTCCTAGGGCCAAAAGTGAGTTCTGCAGGCTCCATATCGTGTTTCAAGTTCGAGCACCTGCAAAACACTTTTGACTGAGTTGCGAATACTAGTTTTAGCGAGTTTCCTCTATGGGGATTACCGTAGGTCTCATGGTAAGACCTAAGCCCGAGACCATGATAACTTTTCGTTTTGGGGCCACCAGAAGCAAAAAACACCATTCGTTCGAATATATATATATATATATATATATAGAATTTGTATATATATATATATATATATATATATATATATATATAGCTTATAATGTCCTTCAGCAATCATGTTCAATAAATGAAATATTCAAAAGTGTCCCTCGCATCATATTTCGCAGGCTACCAGTACCGAAAGAAATACTATCAAAACCGAAACTTCCTGAAAAAGAAGAAGAGGCGACAAAAGAAAGAAAATATAAGCTGAAGCTTGCCACAAACCTAGATGCATGGTGTGCAAAATGCTTCCATGCACCTCAACTTTTACAAGCAGCACTACAAAGAAAAGCTATTCCATAAAAAATAAAAATCTGTCCTGTGATTCAACAAACGTCGTATATCAAGTTAAATGCAAACAATGCCCAAAAGATTACATTGGCTCGACAATCAACTCGTTAAGAACAAGAGTCACAGGACATAGATTTGCATATAATCACAACAGAATGGAACAACCACTAGTTAAACACGCAAAGTTACACAAAGAAAAATTTGAAGATTTATACAGCTTTACACCAGTTCGACAATTAGATGCTGCATCTACAACACAAGAATTGAGGTTCATTGAGCAAGCACATCAAATGATTTTAAAGTCAAAATTTCCTCACGGGCTAAACTTAAGATAGTTATATTAATTCAAAACTAGATAACACGTAGCTCGAAATCGAGCAAAGATCTTATAGTAAAAGAATGAAGGATAATCAACCTACTTATATAGATTTGAAGTTTAATAAAAGGGCTAAATTCATTAAAAAAATTATGGCCTAACTACTGAAACTTTTAAAGTTAATTTGATCTACTGTATGAGTTTTCCGGTAAACTTAAACGATTTTTTAGGGAACACCTTCATTTCCCCATGTCCTCTTGTTGCTGTAATGTATATATTTTAATACACCCTACTGGCAAAAGATCAGGCTCTGCTTACAGCAACATTTAGCTGACCGAGAGCAAACACTTGTGCCGTGAGCAATGACTTCCTTTATTCAGGGACTGCCCCTGCACCTTATTGATAACTTTCGCCAAAACAGATATTGTAGGGAACGGCTATCTTTATAATTTCCTTTGTGGCAAAAACGCGTAAATGACGCTTTATCTCTACCAGTCTTTTCATTCTTGAAATGCAACTCACCGCAATGAAAACATTTTTAGTTCATTGGTCTGAGGTTGGAGGGAGCATAAAAAATGTGACATTGGGAGTGTGATGCCAGCGGTTGCGATCGTGTTCTTTCCGACTCCTCCGACCGGCCAATGTTCATCTTCTTCTTATCGGTGGCATTATAAATGCACCAAATCCAAACATAGATTGGCTCTGATTAATATAACTTCAAAAAACACTATGAGATATCGTAAACTACATTGTAAAATAACTGGTAAATGCAGTGTTTAAGATTTTTAAAAACACTTCATAACATAACCTAAATTACAAAGCTAAAGCAGCTGTAAAGACGAAAACTGCTCTTTAAAAAAAATAACTATACCACAGTCTTTTGATTATAACGCAAGTGCTGCAATCTGAGGTTTACCTGTTGAACTATTCAAAGCTTGGCCATATGTTCAGTTGTAAACAAAGTGAACTGAGCTTGCTCAAATGGCGATGAATAGCGCCACTGTTCCGAAACTTCAGCCCTTTACTGTACTTTAATGCCGCCCTTTTTTAAAATTCTGAGACCTGTTGGCAAATCTACATAAAAATCCCTTTAATTTGATACCTCAAACATTAAAATCCGTCCAGCCGTTATTGCGGTTGGACTGTGAAAAGAAAACCGCTTGCGTATTAATATATATAGATAGATTATATAGATTTGAAGTTTAATAAAAGGGCTAAATTCATTAAAAAAATTATGGCCTAACTACTGAAACTTTTAAAGTTAATTTGATCTACTGTATGAGTTTTCCGGTAAACTTAAACGACTTTTTAGGGAACACCTTCATTTCCCCATGTCCTCTTGTTGCTGTAATGTATATATTTTAATACACCCTACTGGCAAAAGATCAGGCTCTGCTTACAGCAACATTTAGCTGACCGAGAGCAAACACTTGTGCCGTGAGCAATGACTTCCTTTATTCAGGGACTGCCCCTGCACCTTATTGATAACTTTCGCCAAAACAGATATTGTAGGGAACGGCTATCTTTATAATTTCCTTTGTGGCAAAAACGCGTAAATGACGCTTTATCTCTACCAGTCTTTTCATTCTTGAAATGCAACTCACCGCAATGAAAACATTTTTAGTTCATTGGTCTGAGGTTGGAGGGAGCATAAAAAATGTGACATTGGGAGTGTGATGCCAGCGGTTGCGATCGTGTTCTTTCCGACTCCTCCGACCGGCCAATGTTCATCTTCTTCTTGTCGGTGGCATTATAAATGCACCAAATCCAAACATAGATTGGCTCTGATTAATATAACTTCAAAAAACACTATGAGATATCGTAAACTACATTGTAAAATAACTGGTAAATGCAATGTTTAAGATTTTTAAAAACACTTCATAACATAACCTAAATTACAAAGCTAAAGCAGCTGTAAAGACGAAAACTGCTCTTTAAAAAAAATAACTATACCACAGTCTTTTGATTATAACGCAAGTGCTGCAATCTGAGGTTTACCTGTTGAACTATTCAAAGCTTGGCCATATGTTCAGTTGTAAACAAAGTGAACTGAGCTTGCTCAAATGGCGATGAATAGCGCCACTGTTCCGAAACTTCAGCCCTTTACTGTACTTTAATGCCGCCCTTTTTTAAAATTCTGAGACTTGTTGGCAAATCTTCATAAAAATCCCTTTAATTTGATACCTCAAACATTAAAATCCGTCCAGCCGTTATTGCGGTTGGACTGTGAAAAGAAAACCGCTTGCGTATTAATATATAGATACTTTATACCAGATGTTTTTTGTTTATATTTATACAGTTTTATAATTTTTGTCAAATGTCATAATTTATTTATATTTCTATTTTATTTTATACAATTTTTTACCTGAAGACGCGTAAAGCGAAATATAGTGAGTTTTTTTAATATTTTCAGTGTTTCATTGAAATGAATATATATGTGTGTGTGTGTGTGTGTGTGTGTGCGCGTGCGCGTGCGCGTGCGTGCGTGCGTGCGTGCGTGCGTGAGAGCACGATAGCGGTCGTAAATATGGTCCGATCTTAATTAAATTTGGCACAGACATGTAAAGTGGTAATCGATTGGACAAGTTCGTTAACCAGCCTGATCGGACCATCGGAAGGGGGGTAAAGGGGGGGAATAATCCCTCAAAAATGGGTTTTTTGGGGTTTTTACATAGAAAAATAAAATTAATCAAAATTTTTTTTGGTACCATTGGATTCGCCTAAAAAAAACAAACAATTTAGTATTTTGAATCATTGCTCTATGTCCACTGGTTATCGAGATATTGAAAGTGGTAAACACAGTACGTTGTCCCAATGTTAACCTTATGGGGAATAAGTAAAATTCTATATCTCGCTCATTTCTTAACATATCTTAATTAAACTTGGTTTTTGGCTTCATATTGATGAGATCTAATGTATTTTAGTCTAAAATCCCCAAAATTTCCATTTTTGTGGCAGCGCATAATCATTCCCCATGTTATCCTTATGGAAATAAAAAAATTCTATATCTGCCTTATTTTTGAACATAGCATAATAAAACTTGGTATATGGCTTCTTCTAGTTAAGATACTAAATAATGAATCAAAACTAACCAGTTTTAACATACCTGTTGCAGCAAACCTGCATACTCATTCTACATGCTAACCTTATGGTTAATAAAATAAGTTGTGTAGTTCGTTCATTTCTCAAAATATACTGATAAGAAATGGCATGAGGCTTCATATAGTTAATATCTACTTGATTATGACTTAAAATATCCAAATCATCAAATTACTGAGGCAGCAAACCTGTGTACTCTCTTTCCCAATGTTAACCTTATGAGATGTAAATACAATTGGATAGCTTTCTTATTCCTCAGCATATCTTGATAAAACATGTTATGTGGCTTCATATAGTTTAGATATATTGGATTGTAGCCTATAATACCTCGTTTTCAACTTTCTTTGGCAGAAAACCTGCATTTTCCATACTGATCTTATGGTGATTAATTTATTTTTGAATAGCAATTGTGGGCATTAGGCAAGTCACAGGATGAGGGAAAAGGGGTCAAATTAAATGTTTTAATGTCAGGGACTCAGGAAAAGTACTGCAATTTCTTAAAGTTTGCTAGAAAAACAAAAAATAACATAAAATAACTGCAATTCAAGTAGCATTGGGATCTAAAACGTCTGCTTTGTTTACATTAAAACATGTGAGCTGATGTTTGATTCAAAGCCACATGGTGGATAAAGACATATGGCTTACTTAAAGGCCAGATAACTAAATATGTCAAATAAATGTACTATAGCGAATACAGATTTTTACTGATGATGTTTATGAAATTTTTTACTCAAACTTAATCAGCTGGTCATTTCTCCACATGATTAAATTGGAAAAGCCAGCTGTTATGAAGTTTTGAACATTGCATTTTCGTGCCAAGTATAGGCTATTATTTTTTATAGCCTTTTGATCTTAAAAGCCACTAGGAGAGTATTTTTGCACGCTTTCTTTTGAATGTATATTGATTTTACTTGATGCGAGACTTCATTTAAATTATTTATTTATGCACTTGAAATTCGCTGAGTATGCAGGACTGCTGCAACAGGGGTATTTTGCCATACTGCGATGAGTTTTGAGATCACATAAAAAGAAATCTTTTTAATAGCTGTTTTTGTTTAAACTAAGTGTGATTATCATTGGTAGGTCTCTTTTTCAAGTTAATTTAAAATTATTTTTCTATTGTTTAATGCATATGAAATCAATTTATTCATGGACCTGAAATTTAACCATAGTAGGCTACAAGAATTATGTTTTTACAAGAATGGCTGTTTTGTCTTAAGAAGTTAAAAAGACGTTCTCTGTTTTCAGGTGTTTGATTCCATCATGAACTACAAGAAGGAAGAGGCCGCTTCTCTGCTGCAGAAGCTGAACATCGAGTTGCGACCCGAGGACAGGGACAAGGACGGAAAGCAGTTGTTGAAGGTAACGTTTAAGACTTGGCTTAACTAAATTTCTTGTTGGCTCCCCTGCAGGTTGTTTACTTCTGTGATTCTTCTCATCTTGCTGTTTTTTTTTTATAAAAGTTATATCTCTGCCTAATTTTTTCTAGCCCTTGCTGTCATTTAGATACAACACTAGAAATCGTCCAGATTTTACTTAATAGTTCAAGAAGTTCCTTTCTTGAGCATTTTTTTTTGTTCGGTACATTATCTTAATGATGACTGTTCTTACACCAACCCCTGAAATTTGTTGAATGACACATAGAACGGCCAACTGAAAGATTAATGTGACGAAGTTGTAGGTAATTTGTTTATTTAAAATCTATATTTTAAACCTAAATCTGCCAAGGATTGATATTTTAAAATTACTTAATGGTTACAATTGACGTTTTGCTTATTTATTTTGTCATTTCTCATCACTACCTTAATGGTGACTATTCTTTCACCAATCCCTATAATTTGTTGAATGACATATAGAACGGCCAACTGAAAGTCTTATGTGACAGAGATGTAGGTTATTAGTCTCTTATTAGATTTAAATCAATATTTTGACCAAAACCTGCAATGAATTAATATTTTCAATGTAATTGGTTAGGTTAACTACAAAGGTAGGTTAGGTTAACTAATATTTCCACTGAGGACGTAGTGTGGTATGCATTTTAATGTACTATTCATTTTATGTTGTTTCTATTTTTTTTTTTCAAAAATCACATCCCCTTATCATACCGTAATCACATCACCCTTTATGGTACCGTACTTGTTAATTTTGATGTGAGGGTGATCGTTTTTTTCTGGCAAGGATTCCTGACATTCGAAAAGAAAATCGATAAAAATGATGAATGTTCTTTTTCCACCTAACTGATAATATCGGGTGATGACACAAAGAACGGCCAACTGAACGAATAAGGGATTATTCTGAGTAAATAAAATAACTTGTCTTTAACAAATAATCGAAGAGTGTTTGTCCGCGGGTGTCTGCAGGTGGTGATGCGCACGTGGCTGCCGGCCGGAGAGGCGCTGTTGCAGATGATAGCCATCCACCTGCCGTCGCCCGTCGTCGCCCAGAAGTACCGCATGGAGATGTTGTACGAGGGCCCGCACGACGACGAGGCCGCCATTGGCATCAAGGTGGGTAGTGGGTAGACAACTCTGTCGCAGCCAGTGTTGAAAACGAATGTGTGTGATTTGTTTGCATAAAGGCTGTGATCTGTGGCAGTTAAGAACTATTTCAAACCGCGTCCATATGTTTAGTTGTAAACAAAGTAAATTGAGTTTGATTTACTACACAATTTTCTGTCAACAAAGTAAATTGAGTTTGATTTACTACACAATTTTCTATACAGTTGCCTTGACGTGTAGAGCCATTGTTCCGAAAATTCAGCCCTTTGCTTTACTTCCAAACTTACTTTTCTTACAAAACCTACAAAACTCTTACCATTCTGAGATGTAGACAAATCTTCTGAGAAATACCTTTAAATGGACATCTCAAACGTTCAGCCGGTCTCGAGTTATGACTTAAAAAAAAATCCCTTGTGTGTTAATGTATAGATAAAATCACAGTTTCAAGGCTTGAGGAAAATGTGTTCAAACTTTTAAGTCTTAAATTGGTACTCTGACACTGTATAAGTAATAAATGTTGGATTAATATTTTTTCGCACTTTGCTCATTTTTGTTAACAAGTTGATTTGAAGATTTATATCTCAGAAGAAAGGAAAAATAGCAATTGTTTTAGAATCAGTTGTTAATATAAGAAATATGAATTTCACAAGTTTGCTGGTTGGAATTTATAAAGCCTAATTTTCTTTCAGAACTGCGACCCCAACGCTCCCCTCATGATGTACATCTCCAAGATGGTGCCGACATCTGACAAGGGACGTTTCTACGCTTTTGGACGTGTCTTCTCAGGAAAGGTAGGTTGGTCTGTTACTTCACATTGTGAAATCTCTATTTGCTTGTTGAGTAGTTTCAGCTAATATGATCTGATAAATACTGTGTGTCCCAAAAGTCCCGGACCGGTTTAATATCTTTTAAAGTAACCCAGATATCATAACAATATTTTTCATACCTTTAAGTACTAATTAAAACTACTTTTTGATGTATGTGTCATTTCTGCCCCAGCCCCCAAAATGGGATTTTGGGGGGGGGGTAGCCCCTATATTTTAAGTGTAAACCCCCATCGTGCGACTGCTTATTTTAAAGGGCTTGCTAAAAGAAACACAATGCCGCAAACCGGAGGTCGATATCATGCTCCAGTCCAAAATGGCGGCCATTCAAAAATTTAAAAATGCCGTCCGTCAATTAAAATTGAGTACTCTCTGTGTTCGGCAATTTAAATTGAAAAAGAATCACCAGAACACATTTTAACTACCTACTTAAAAGATACAAAAAATAATTTCTTGTTGTCATCATCAAGATTCAACCCTCCAAAATGGTTTTGGGGTGGTGGGGGTTTGTCCAACCAACTCAAATCGTATGACCACTCATTTTAATTTGCTGAGTAAATAACAAGCCAAAGCTTGTTTCAATGAAATTTCAAAAAGTTACCTAATACTTATAAATTGTGTAGGGTTTCCCCATTCCCTAAAACCATTTAGGAGGGTTGAGCCTTGATGATGATAGCAAGAAATTATTATTTTTGTATCTTTTAAGTAGTTAACATGTGTTATGGTCATTCTTATTCAATTTAAATGTGAATTGCCGAACACAGAAAATACTCAATTTAGTAAAAAAAGTTACTCATAAATATCTGCCTTGATGCAACCTTTGGCTCAGCGGCAAAGGTCAATGCTTGCGGAGGCTTGAGAATGACAACAATAAATTATTATTTTTGTATCTTTTAAGTAGTTAAAATGAGTTCTGGTGATTCTTATTCGATTTAAATGTGAATTGCCGAACACAGAAAGTACTCAATTTTAATCTTCGGACGGCATTTTTAAATTTTTGAATGGCCGCCATTTTGGACTGGAGCATGATATCGACTGGAGCATGATATCGACCTCCGGTTTGCGGCATTGTTTCTTTTAACAAGCTCTTAAAAATAAGCAGTCGCACGTTGGGGGTTTATATTTAAAATTTTGAGGCTACCCCCCCCCAAAATCCAATTTCGGGGGCAGGGGCGGAAATTATACATACATCAAAAAGTAGTTTTATTTAGTACTAAAAGGTATGCAAAATATTGTTTTGATATTTGGCTTACTCTAAAAGATATTAAACCGGTCCGGGACTCTTGGGACACACAGTATATGCTGACTTTGTTGTTGGATGAGTCTTGATATAAAATTGTATATGAAGATAGTTTTATGGATAATTTTCTTCAGTAATTTATACTCCAACCAGCTCAGTACGGGTCCTGGGTATTTTGAAATTTATAATGCAGAAGTGTTTGTGCCTAGGAGAAATCAAATCAGGAATTAATTCATGGAATAAGGGGAATGTAATAGTTAACTAGTTATGAAAGGCTGATCAGTAGCATTGATTGAAACATGTTAAGTCATAGACTTGAGAAGTTAATTTGATTTTTCTTTTTTACTATTAGTTCACTTTGTCGCTAAGAAAATATTAATTTGCCGCTTAAGAATCTTCCAGCACAGTAGAAGCAGATAGAAGTGAGGTCATGTTGTCCTTGGATGACATGACTTCATTGATGACTGTCTGTCAGTGCAATGGAAGTAGATCAACAACGACCAGCTAACACTACCACAGAACCGCTCTCTTGATGTTCAGTTGTGGTCTAGTTAAACTGGTTTTGGACACTTAGTAAAATCAAGAATCTTATATTTCTGCTTTTTTTAGATGACAAGTATCATAGAAGATTATTTTCACTGTTATTGTTTTTGTGATCAGGTAGCCACTGGTCAGAAGGCCCGCATCATGGGACCCAACTACACCCCCGGCAAGAAGGAAGATCTCTACGAGAAGGCAATCCAGAGAACCATTCTCATGATGGGACGTTACGTTGAAGCTATTGAGGATGTACCTTGCGGTGAGTACCTGAGAACTGCTATCAAAATATTCTTGGAAAAACTATTTTAACATTTAATATTAATTCTGTCATTAATCAAAAGGTTTACTTAACCTTGACAAAAGCTCTTTGTGTACAGGGTTTAAAGAGGCTACCTTCTTTTAGCATTGTATTGATTGGTTGGTTTGAATTCGTGCTTAAATATAATATTGATACAGGTTAAGTTTTTTGCGCTCCTGTTTAGTTAAAATAAGGTTCAAGAAAGTATCAGCTTGTTTTAGTATAAGTGAAATTTAAATGTTCTATTTCACTAATTATATTAATACTATAAGTTATTTCACGATTCAAAACTGGCCTTAAGAGCATGAATGATGACCAAATGTCTCCTGAAAGTAACTTTGATGGATGTTATTCAGACCTGAATATGCTCTGTGCGGGCAAGACAGCAAATTAAAACTGGGAAAAGAGTTTGTGCTAATGTAATCAGTTTTTAATATTTTTCACCACTTATTACATTACAGTATATGTCTTCTTAGTAATTTTAGTAATTTTTAGGATTATGAGGATTTTTTCCCTGTCGACCGGTAGTGAACCTACGATTGAACAGACATGCATTTAGTGATGAACACACAGACCTGTACTGAATAAAGTTGAAGAAAGATATGCTCCCTGAAAATGCTTGTCTTAAAATAAAGCTCTTTGTTTTGTCTTTACTAAAATAATCATTTTGATCTTGGAAATACGTCAACAATTTTTTAGTATTTACGTCTGAGGGACATTTTGTGATGATATTTTCTTCTGAACCTCAGTGATGAATCTACATTATTTCAGAGTTACCAAGTCTGAAAGTGATCCCTCTTAAATTTTTTATCTGCTTGTGATAAAGTACCAAAATCTTAATTTAATGAATAACTGTTTTCAGTTGGCTTATTTGGTTTACATAAATAGCTTGTAGTTAAAAAATAAATAAACATAAATTTGTGCTGAAATTAAATTTGTAGGCCGTGTGAAAATGAACTAATTTATTTGTAGCTTAAAAAAATTGAGCAGTTCTGGAAATTACAGTTGCTTCTCTTCCAGCACAGTAGAAGCAGACTGAAATGATGTCATGTTGTCCCAGGACGACGTGACTTCATTAATGACCGTCTGTCAGTGCAATGGAAGTAGATCAATAAAGACCAGCAAACACTGCCACAGAACCGCTCTCTTGATGTTCAGTTGTGGTCTAGTTACACTGGTCTATTGACATTTATACAACAGTCAGAAGCTTAGTAATTCTGAAGGGAATTTTTAACTAGGCCATGGCTCCCACAAAGGTGGAGTTGGTGCAACCCTGGTCTTAGCCCTATTTTAGTTTCTTTCATATTTATTGCTGAGTATTTTGCAGCAGATCATGATCAAAAATTAAAAAATACACATTTTTTAAAGTTTAGTAAAATAATTTTAATTCTAGATTTGTGGTTAGTTACTATTTTGATCAGGTGCATAAGCGCCAGTTACTCTAGTTTGCAAATTAGTATATAGTTTGTGCGCATTATATCTCCGGCTATGGCTATTATGCTACTAATCTTATCATATAATATTTTCTACAAGTGATATTAGTAAACACTATGTTTAACAAACAGAGGGGCCGTAGAACAATGTGTTCAGAAAAGTACCCCCTCTCCCCCCACGTCTTGCAATCAGCTAACTCTGCTGTAGCGGGAGATATAATGTGCGACCTGTATAACAGCATGCTCGGGCCTCAACTGATTTTTAATCTTTGTCAGTAAGGGAAATTATCTCAGAATGGAAATGCATTTTCACTATATTGGATTGTGTTCCAAAGATTTTCCTCTAAACCTCTTCGATGCCTGGGCCATAAAGAAACATCTGGTATTCAAAATTTAGCAGAGTATTCTAAAAGCGTCTATAATTATATCTTTAACCTATTCGCACTTGATGATGTAATTCCATAGATGTACTTACATTATCAATTTTACAATAATACTCATTTTGTGTATAGGTAACATCTGTGGTCTGGTCGGAGTCGATCAGTTTTTGGTCAAGACTGGAACCATCTCCACATTTAAGGATGCGCACAACATGAAGGTAATTAAAACACGCATGTATAACTTTTTCTTTCACTCTCCTTTTTTTACTTTAGATTTCAATATGATGTATCATAGAAAAACTCGAATACAACACTTGTGATAAGATATGATTACCTTTTACAGTATGTAATGTTAAATATTGTGTTGATAAAACATTTTGTACACACTCAGTAGTAGATGACTAAGGGTGGTGAAAGACCTTACAAGTTTATCCTTTAGCCTTGTGTTATCGATGTGACCAATTCAAAATTCCATTGTGCATCATTTCTGTCATCATTAGTCACACTTATAAGATCAAAATAATTATTTATTTGGAAATATTTAAGCTATTTTGTACTTAAAATGGTAACCATCCGAAGTGTTACTTGTCGGGCAGGTAATGAAGTTCAGCGTGTCGCCGGTGGTGCGAGTGGCCGTGGAGCCCAAGAACCCCGCGGACCTGCCCAAGCTGGTGGAGGGGCTGAAGCGGCTGGCCAAGAGCGACCCCATGGTGCAGTGCATCATCGAGGAGTCGGGCGAGCACATCATCGCCGGCGCCGGCGAGCTGCATCTCGAGATCTGTCTCAAGGTGGGTGCATGAGCGGACGAAAAGGGGCGTGGTAAATCTGATCTGGAGTACTTCCGAAATTAAACGTTCATCTTAACCCTTCCCGAGCATTGGACGTATATATAATTTGGGATACACATTGTCCGATGCGAGTGCTTGACGAATATGTATACGCCACGTGAGTTTACATGCATTAAACGAATATACACATCGAATCAATCTAATGTCATATAGCGGTCAGAATGTTGCTTCAGTGTTATTTTTTTTGTATTTTCTTGGTACATTTTTATTCTGTAAGGTGGCAACAGTGCTCATTAGCTGTGAGTTATTTCTGGCGAGGTTAGCTGACACAATAAATTGTTGTTACTACTTAAGTCAGTAAGTGTCTGGAATTTAAGCCATTAACTTATTTTCGTAACAGCGTGTGTTTCATAGCACTAATTTTAATCATAAAGATAATTTTTAAAAACATTTCCCTTATGGAAGTAATGAGAGGAGACAAAAATATTTTCTTCAAAATTTATTTTTAGACCTCAATCACTAAATGAAAGTGCATGCTGTGTAGGGCTTTGCCCACTGGCTGCCGCTTGGGAAGGGTTTAATATTAGTGCTGTTCGTTATAGATCTTTCTATTCATAAATGAGTAGAGATCAAAAGTTCCCTCTGTAGGCCAGAAGAAACCAGTTGTTTTTTTTTTTTTTTTTTAGAATTTGGTGAAATGATTTTTTCTGAAATATTTTGGATTTTGTTTTGAAAAATGATGATTACAACACAGACCTGTTCTGAGATTGTTGATGTAACCTTACATGATCTGACACAACTTTAATACTCGTTTAGTATGTCGTGTTGATTCACTAAATACAACACTCAACTGACTTCCATGAATGTTTTCTAGGACTTGGAAGAAGACCATGCCTGCATTCCCATCAAGAAGAGCGACCCCGTCGTCTCGTACAGAGAGACAGTCTCAGAGGAATCTGACCAGATGTGTCTGTCCAAGTCGCCCAACAAGCACAACCGTCTGTTCATGAAGGCTGTTCCCATGCCCGACGGTCTGGCTGAAGACATTGATAACGTAAGTGGACTTGATAATAGCACCCCAGACCTGCTCTTCTGATGTTATGGCTCATTCAACAATAATTGGGAAAAGCTAATTGAGCCAGAGTTTTGTGACTTGTCCAAAAGGCACTCCATTGGGTTTTTTTGCTCAAGTGGCAAGGGACGGACATAGAGTAATTGACCGTTTCAGGGAGGGCTTTTCTCTATGGATTGTCCTTTAATCTTTTTCGGTCTACACTCTTTTTAATTAGTCTTGAAAGATTATTTGTGGGCCCTAGTTTTGTGGTTGGCTAATTTTGAAGTACTCGATCATAAACAGTCGTAATACTAAACAGTGCTTCACATTACCATCGTTATTGTGGTTTGTCATGATTGTGGTAGGTTGATCTCTAAAATTAAAGATGTCGATTGGTTATTAATTTAGAACATTCAAATCTTATAATTTGTCAGTGTAATTGGATCATCTGAAAATTGCAGGCCTCCAAGTCGTCCTACTTTTCCTACTTTTCCTACTTTTTAGTAGGAAAGTAGGAAAAGTCCTACTTTTAAGAAATTTGTCCTACTTTCCTACTTTTCCATAATTTTGTTATTAATTTCCTGCAAAAAAATACATTAATTATTTCTTATTACGCTTAACAATTAATGGCGCTGTGAGTAAAATTTACTCATTTATCCTCTGTCCGCTGTTTTTTCTTAACTATTAGTAAAACAATTATACGATTAAATATTTGTGAATTTTTAAATTAAGAATTTTACATTAAGTACTAATATCTTTTCCTAGTTTTATGGAATGTAAGCAAAATTTTTCAAAGATATAACAAGTTATAGCAACACAGGTATAATGGTGCAATATAAAATATACTGATTTGTATCATACAATATTTGTACAAACTGTAATCAAGCCTGTTGATTCTAAATGTTTTTGGTTTTTTCTTATGATTAAATTCCAAATGCTATATTGTAATAGTTCACAAACATTTACATTTAAATTTCATAAATGAACACCCATATAAATAAACAAACACACAGCTTAATAATTATTTGTATATAATATGTCAACCTAGTATATCACTCAGTTAATATAAATTATTTGATAATGTTATTTTCCTAAAATCATTCATTAATTTATTACCATCTACCATAAAAATTTTAGATAAGTTAAGTTAGATCAGCTGTATTCATAATTTAATATAAATTATATTTATGGGTCAGGGAACGCTATCTCAAATTATCTATTTTATATAGCATGTTTTTCAAAATTTGATCTCTAATAATTCAGTGAAGTGTTTACCAAAGACCAAGTTAGTGAACCATGTGTTACATTGTTAAAGTGAAAAGTGGAACCATTGTAAAGGACTCCAGCTTCTATTCCAGAGAGAGATGGCCAAGTGTTAACTTCATTGTACCTGGACCTCGTTCCAATTTTAAATTTCATCCCCCTTAATTAGTAGATTTTTTTTTTTTTTTTTTGGTTAGCCTGCGGTAAACCTGATCTTAGTTGATTCCCCTTTAAGTGGCCAAATTTATCTATCTGAAGAAAAGATCAGGGTGAAGAGATAAACTCTTGGTAAGACCAATCCAAAATTTACTTCACCAACCATTGTTGAAGAGGAACAGACTTTCAAACAAAGACTTGATTTAATTAAATATAAAAAGAGATCAGAATTGGCAATTTATATTATTATCAAAATTATTTATTCTATTTAAAAGTATTTATGATTGTGATATTCAAACAAATTAATTTTTCAATGTCATGCCCGCACGATTCCCAGAACCCTATGTGAAGAGATCATGCTTCTCAAGAACTGAGCTAATGCCCTTAAATTGTACCATATTAATCCAATTAGCATAAGTAATTTTATCTAACCCCATCCACTGTAATAATCCTTGTACGTCCCCCTAGAGTTCAATTTTGATATTCATATTTATTGTTATTGTTGAATAAATAATAGTTTTGTAACAGATTACCATTCTTTTATTTCAAATTTAAATATTAAATAGGCTAGTATCACACTAATTATAACGACGCCATCTTGAACAATAATAATTAATTAGAATTAAGAAGAAAATATAAGAGTCACCTACCTGTACTTATAATTAAAGATATTTATTTATTTATTTATATTTACAAACCAAAAAGGCTGAGTTGTAATTGGCGCCGCAACGTAAGGGCATTGACAATGAAAAGTTAATGATCGCAGACATTATTTGAGATAGCAAGAAGATAATTTTGTAGGAGATAGCCTAGATTAAGACTCATCTCACCTCATTTAGATATAAGTATAATATCCAATTTATTGTATAATAATCCTAATTGCGTGCTTACTACCTCAATATGGGCGACGAACATAAATACCATTTAAGATCAACCGACAAACCTAAAGTTTCAACGACGCAGTCCGAGCAGACAAGTTTTGTTTTATTCGGCAATAACACGGAACCAATAAATGTACACCGCGAATCGGACAGTGACCCGTCAGTGAACAAAGAAAACATTGTTTCGGTAGGCGACTCAAATAATTCCGACAACGCGAGTGATTCTAATAATGAGACAACAATTTCGGCCGTGAGTGAAATGTCAGAACGTTCCGCCATTTTGTCCCAGCCGGCGTCTCCCACTTCAACACCAACGCCAACCTCAATCAGTGCTACCACTACTTCCGCGGCGATTTCCCCCGCTACATCGTCATTGAGCGAAATATACCGAACGGAACAACCAATCAGAACGCTAGTTTCTTTGACGAGCGACACAAGTACCGTCCCTCCTGTGCTGATTCCAGACCATACTCGTACTGAATCAGCTGTCGACAGTGTCGACCCACTCGTACAAATAGCAGCGGCGATCAATGCACTTAGAACCGACATGAATGAAATTAAATCGAGCAATGCTGCGATTAAAACTGACATGAATGCGCTTAAAACCGAGTTAAGAAATGAAATTAAAGCCGATATGAACGCAATCAAATCTGATATTAAAATACAACATGCAAACTTAAGATCTGAATTTCAAAATCACTCTGCCCGGGTCGAAAATCAAATTCAGCAAATTCACAATGAACAGTCAAATCTTAAAACTGACATAAATCAACTTAAAATTCTTCAGGAAAATTTGGCTAAGGAAGTCGATCAAATTGATACTAAATTAGAACAAGGGGAATACAAAATCAGAGAAAATTTAATACAAGACCTCATTCAACATAAACAGGAGGTTAGTCAAATCATCGTATCAGAAAATTGTAAAACCCAATTAAAAATCACTGAACAAATTAAACAGATTCAATTAGAGACACACAGGGAGGTAGAAAACATTTGTAAGGAAAATTATACACAAATCAAAGAACAAGTAACAGCTGAAATCAACCAAGTCAAATTAGAACTGAACCCAAACATTAAATCCAATGAATACCAAATTGCGAAATTGGCTGAGTCCGTGGAGGCGTGTCATAAGAAAATATTAGAAATACCTACTACACCCAACATTCAAACAACACAAGCGCCCGTCCCTATTAATATTGTGTGTAACGGCAGATCGACATTAACACCGGAAATGACCCACCCAAAATTTAATGGAAAGACACATAATTCCCAGGAATTTCTAAACAAACTTAAGAAATATTATGAGAAAAACCTACAGTTAAATCCAGAAAATAATAGTGCGGAAAGCCTAGTTGATCTCATTGAAATGTGCCTAGAAGGACATGCCTCAAAGTGGTTCAATTTAATCAAAACTGATATTCACACATGGGATGATTTTCAACATATGTTTGAATCGAAATATTGGAACCGAGATATCCAAAGAGGCGTCAAACAACGGATCGAAAATGAACGATATCGGCCAAATGGTTATCTGAACCGATCAGAGTATTTTATAGAGCGGGTGTTGACCCTTAAATCGCTAAACCCTCCCCTGGACGAAAAAGAAATCCTCGATTGCCTATCAAACCACTTTGGAGACATAATCCAAGATGCCTATAGAGTTCAAAATATTCAGACGGTCTGCGATTTTGAAGCTCTACTCCAGAGAGAAGATCTGCGAGAACAAGCAAGGTCACCTAACCATCAAAGGAACGAAAACCATAAAAATAAAAAGGAAAATACACCTGAGGAAAATCATGTAAATAGAAACCACCACCAACACGGTAGAAAAGGTCATAACCAACACTACAATGAAAGAAACACGGACAATCGAGCGTACACACCTAAGTACCACCCGTACAATCGGAGACATGAGAATCACCTCCACCACGATAATCGGTACCAAAGAGACGACCGACGCCATCGATTTGGAAACGATTACCGTGACCTAAGACAGTTTCCCAATCTACCATCAAACCAACCGCCGTCTGAAGAGAGAAGACCACTGCCTAGATACCACCCGACACAAGAACAAAACCAGGTGTGCGCTGCCATTATTGAGGAGAACGCAAACCTAGTGCCAGAGGAAAATAATCAGGATTTAAACTGAGAGGCACTGATGATGGTGGTGACCTCATTCTCCATGTAAATAGCTCAAATCAGAAGAACACATCTTCAGTGCAAAATAAGAAAGAAGTCGGACATAAGAGGTCAATTGAAATTGTAAATAATGTAAATAACATGCATAATGAATCAGATACCAATAGTTTAACTTTGAGCAATATTTATTGTGATCGGGAGTTTTTATTTGAAGAAGAAACAGAACAAAATACTCATACGACTATATCGCAAAAATGCCCCGAAATAAGAATAAAGATCAAAAGCAAAGAAGTTACAGCTCTCATTGATACAGGTTCTAACATTACATGTCTAGCAGAAGATTGGTACATATCAAATCGGAGTGGATTAGGAAAAATAGAAGAATTACCAGTAAATAATATGCACATTAGAACAGCAACCAATGGAAAATCCCGGAAAATTTCAAAAATCGTAATGATTCCTATTACCATTGGTCAACAAACTATATTAACACAAATGCTCGTAGTACCAAAACTAATACAATCAGTAATTATCGGGATAGATACACTTAGTGCCTGGAAGATGAAGATAAATTTTGAAAAGGGTGAAATGCATATGAATATTAATGATACAGATTTAGTAATTCAATTCAATAACACAAATCGAGCTGGAATTTTATGCCATATAATCACTAATGATAAAAATGTGGATAATTTAGAAGATTACTGCTGCAATGAAGATCCATACGAAGAGTGTTATTATATTGAAGAAACAAACCCCAGAACATCATGTGAATTATCCCCTGAAATAATTACAGAATCCCTCAAAAATAATTTAAATCTAAATAGTATTCAAAAACAACAATTAACTGATTTGTTATTGGACTTTCAAGATGTATTCTCCGACCAACCTGGGTTATGTAACAAATACCAGCATGTATTAAGAGTCGAAAATCCTCAAAATTTTAAATGTCATACTTACCCAGTACCATTAGCACACCAAGACGCAGTCATGCGAGAAATAAGGGAAATGGAACGCCTAGGGATCATAGAGCGAAGCAACAGCACTTTTATAAACCCAATTATCCCGGTCGTCAAGAAAACTGGTGAAATAAGACTTTGTTTGGATGCTAGAAAAGCGAACGAAATTATTATTCCAGATTACGAATGTAATAGAAGTGTCAATGAATTATTAGCAAAATGTCAAGGTGCAAAATTTATCAGTAGTATCGATCTAACTTCATCATATTGGCAAGTTCCACTATCTGAAGAATCGAGAAAATACACAGCATTCCAGTTCCGAGGAAAGACCTACCACTACAAAGTTACACCATTTGGAATCAACACATCTCAGGCAGCATTAGTAAGGGCATTGGACAAAGTTTTCGATGAGGAAGTAGAAAAATTCACCTTAATTTATGTAGACGACATTTGTATAGTTTCACCCGACTTCCAAACACACTTAAAACATTTGAGGTATATTTTCAATAAATTAGCTGAAGCAGATATGACGATAAAGTTTTTAAAATCAAAATTTTGTCAAAGTTCAGTTCCGTTCTTGGGGTACACATTAACAGAAACCGGTTTGGAAATGGACCAGGAGCGGGTCAAACCAATCCTCGATTTCCCCACACCTAAAAATAGGACACAGTTAAAATCATTTTTGGGATGCATTAACTATTATAATAAATTTATTGACAAGTATTCAGAAACAATCCAACCCTTACTACGCCTCACCTCAAAGAAACAAAAATTTATCTGGACCGAAGAAGATGATAAAACTTTTCAAAGAGTTAAGAACCTATTTCTAAAAATGAATGTTCTTCACCATCCAGACCATACGAAGCCCTTCTACCTACAAACGGATGCATCAGATTTTTCGATAGGCGGACATTTATTTCAATACCGAGATAATGGAGACAAAGCAGCAATTATGTTTTTATCACGGACACTGCAGCCAGCAGAGCAAAGATATACGACCACTGAAAAAGAATTACTCGCCATCATCTATTGTTTACAGAAAACACGGTATATAATATTGGGCTCAAAATTAAACATCATAACTGACCATCATGCATTAACATTTCTAAAAACCTGTAAACTCTTGAATAATAGATTAACAAGGTGGGCATTGGCGATTCAAGAGTACAATTTCACGATCCATCACTGTAAAGGAGCCGATAATTCGACAGCCGACGCCCTGAGCAGAATAAGTTACCCAGTTGAAGAGAACCAGGAAACATCTCAGAGAGAATTAATTATCAATTATATTAGAAGAATTCCAGACCCTAGACTACAAGAAGATCTCCGAAACATTGGGAAATTACAGTCACAAGATCCCCGCCTTCAAGAGATTCGTCAAATATTATTAATACCCCAAGATACACCTGAACACACAAAAATCAAACAATCATATAAATTACACCAGGAAATACTATACCAAAAACACCTTAATAAATGGCTCATAGTAGTACCAGAAACCATCATAAATCGCCTTATTTGGGAGTGTCATTGCTACTACCTCCATTGCGGGTCTAAGAAATGTTTTGATTTACTCAGAGAATGTTTCATTTTCAAGAACATGAATCGAAGAATCCGGCAATACCTGGCATCCTGTGACTCGTGCCAACGGTGCAAAAATGATACTCATCCACCAAGAGGTTTCGCTCAAGGTATCAGTTGTAATCAGAAGAACGAACAGTTAGCTATCGACATTATAGGTCCTTTGCCGCCTGGCCGAGGAAATGTGAAATTCATGTTAATTGTCCTGGACATTTTCACTAAATTTATCAAATTATACCCAATGCAGCGTGCCACCACACAAACCATACTAAATAAATTGTTTAACCAACACTTTATAGAACATGGAATACCCCAGAGGATCCAAAGTGATAACGGTACGCAATTTAAGAGCCACAAATGGATAAGAAAGTTAGAAGAAAACAATATTATTCCAATATTTAACCCTGTGTACCATCCCCAATTTAATATGGCCGAAAGACCTATTAAAGAAGTGAAGCGCTGCTTAAGAACATACTGCTCAAGACAACACAGAAAATGGGCTCAGTGTATAACAGAAATTAATGAATACTTGAACGAAATTCCTCACGAAACTACAGGATTCAGTCCGAATGAACTACAGTTAGGAAGAAAAGATTTCAGGTTCTGGGAACGATATGTGGAAAACCCATTTTCAGAAGATGTCCCACTAGAACAGAAGATATTCCTCGCCTCCCAACGGATCCGAGAAAAGAAGGGAACACGAGCAAGAAGAGCTAACCGCGGTGTATTACCAACATTATTCAATTTAAACGATTTGATATTGGTCAAAAATCATCAACTATCAAATGCAGCATTTGGAGAAACAGCCAAACTATTCGCCATATACGAAGGACCGTACCGCATCTCAAGTATCCTGGGACATTCGACTTATTTTGTACAAAAGTTAAATGAAGAACAAGAGTTTGGACCCTACCATGTAACTGCTCTTAGAAAATATATAACGCCAAACCGAGATCAACAATAAATACAGTGTAAATAGTGTTATTAACAGTTATATAAACATTTGGACAATACACGGACAACTAATTAAAAGTTGTAGATTAATTTGTTTATTTATGGATTGAGGGGATAAAAGACTCCAGTAAATATAAACAATAGTGTAATAAATGTTGAACAGTGAAACAAAATTTGAAATAAGTGAAGTGCGCGTGGACAGTATTAGGACCTGAAGTCATGATTGTAAATATTAGGTCATATAATCCATTTAGTTTTAAGAAATCATCATTTTAAATTATAAATAAATATTTTATCATTTAGTATAGTTTTGTAAATATTTGTTCCTATTATTATCGAGTTTTCATTAATTTCAATTCTTTAAATTAATTCAACTCTGAGGGGATATTGTAATAGTTCACAAACATTTACATTTAAATTTCATAAATGAACACCCATATAAATAAACAAACACACAGCTTAATAATTATTTGTATATAATATGTCAACCTAGTATATCACTCAGTTAATATAAATTATTTGATAATGTTATTTTCCTAAAATCATTCATTAATTTATTACCATCTACCATAAAAATTTTAGATAAGTTAAGTTAGATCAGCTGTATTCATAATTTAATATAAATTATATTTATGGGTCAGGGAACGCTATCTCAAATTATCTATTTTATATAGCATGTTTTTCAAAATTTGATCTCTAATAATTCAGTGAAGTGTTTACCAAAGACCAAGTTAGTGAACCATGTGTTACATTGTTAAAGTGAAAAGTGGAACCATTGTAAAGGACTCCAGCTTCTATTCCAGAGAGAGATGGCCAAGTGTTAACTTCATTGTACCTGGACCTCGTTCCAATTTTAAATTTCATCCCCCTTAATTAGTAGATTTTTTTTTTTTTTTTTGGTTAGCCTGCGGTAAACCTGATCTTAGTTGATTCCCCTTTAAGTGGCCAAATTTATCTATCTGAAGAAAAGATCAGGGTGAAGAGATAAACTCTTGGTAAGACCAATCCAAAATTTACTTCACCAACCATTGTTGAAGAGGAACAGACTTTCAAACAAAGACTTGATTTAATTAAATATAAAAAGAGATCAGAATTGGCAATTTATATTATTATCAAAATTATTTATTCTATTTAAAAGTATTTATGATTGTGATATTCAAACAAATTAATTTTTCAATGTCATGCCCGCACGATTCCCAGAACCCTATGTGAAGAGATCATGCTTCTCAAGAACTGAGCTAATGCCCTTAAATTGTACCATATTAATCCAATTAGCATAAGTAATTTTATCTAACCCCATCCACTGTAATAATCCTTGTACGTCCCCCTAGAGTTCAATTTTGATATTCATATTTATTGTTATTGTTGAATAAATAATAGTTTTGTAACAGATTACCATTCTTTTATTTCAAATTTAAATATTAAATAGGCTAGTATCACACTAATTATAACGACGCCATCTTGAACAATAATAATTAATTAGAATTAAGAAGAAAATATAAGAGTCACCTACCTGTACTTATAATTAAAGATATTTATTTATTTATTTATATTTACAAACCAAAAAGGCTGAGTTGTAATATTAAAACTATTACCCAATTTGAAGACCATGATTTTGATTGATATTTTTGCTTTTAATTAGGCCTACTACTAGCTGATGGAAAACCGTCCTTTCCTTATCACTTCAGGGATAATTTTTTGTGTATGTTTTTCGTGGGAAGGACACGCTCTTCCGGTTTAACGTATCCAAAAATAGATCGCAACAATTATCTTCTCGATAAGACCTCTCGTATCATAAGCTCTGCTAGAAATTCCAGCTTATTCAAAGCTATTTAGTGTTGGTACCTACAACTATTTCATTGCGTCGGTTCCCTGGTCCTTTAGGTTGCTAAATGAGGATACGATACTAAGCAGTAAGCGTACGATAATTTTGAGCCGGCAAGGAGACGGCTGGTTGTCTGAGTTGAGACGTATAGTGAAGATTGCTTCTCTAAGTTTGACATCGCGATCGCGACCATCTTTGTTCGTCACATTATAATATTGCGTGGACGCTGTAAGTTAAAAGCTTTGTGCGAATTAATTATTGTTGAACATTTTTAAAGTTTCGGGTTTCTTTCGGGTAGTATGTCGGGTCCGATTTCTTTCGGGTAGTAGGTACCCGCCCGACCCGACGTGAAATAAAAACCCGCCCGAATAAAACCCGAGACGTGTCGAACCGCCCGACCACTCGGGCTCACGTAATTACCCGAAGCTACCCAAATTTTCGGGTACCCGCAGACCTCTAATTGATATTGAGTTTGGTATAATGATATCCATTAAAGCTTTTGCAGGATTTGTTGTATTCTTTGTAAAACAAACTAATCCTTACAATTTCATGGTTTTTTTTTATGTTACTTGTTCTAAAACTTACCACGTTTCAGAAAAAAGGTTTGATATCTCACACAAAGAAAGGTCCTACTTTTCCTACTTTTTGCCCAAAAAGTCCTACTTTTCCTACTCTTTGGCTTTCAAAAACCACTTGGGGGCCTGAAACTGTTCATACACTTATTGCACGATTTGATTATTTAGTGATTTTTGTCCAAATCGTACTCCCTTGAGTTTGCTGGCTCAAGGGGCAGGAACGGACATATAATAACGACTGTTTCAGGGAGAGCTATCCTTCATGGATTGTTCTTTAATCTTTTGCAGTCTACATTTTTTTTAGTTTTATCATGTGACTCATCATTAAACAGCTAATGCTGCATTATTTAACCTAATCAAAATTTTCTTTGCTAAATTTTAGGGCGATGTTAACCCAAGAGATGACTTCAAAGTGAGAGCACGTTACCTGGGAGAGAAGTACGACTACGACGTGACAGAGGCGAGGAAGATCTGGGCCTTCGGTCCCGACGGCACCGGACCCAACCTGCTGGTGGACTGCACCAAGGGAGTGCAGTACCTCAACGAGATCAAGGACTCCGTGGTGGCCGGCTTCCAGTGGGCCACCAAAGAGGTGGGTTTGGTTTTGTTCAGAATTAAACTCCATAATTTTTGAAGTCTCAGTTCAGCTTTCCCACCATATTCTCCGTTCAAACTGCTGTTTGTATGGTTGCACAAAGTGGGAACATCAAAAGTTCTTAAGTTTCGGTTTCGCTGGTGTTAAGCTTTGCCGCAATAGGGGAACTTACAGGTTTAAGTATTTACTTGAAATTTTTAGATTTCCCTATATAGAAGTGTTTTTTGACACGTTTTAACATACATTTATTTGATTGCAGCTTATTTTCAATTGGTAAGGGTTGCCTCAACTTTTGACACAACACTTTCTTCAACTTTTAGAGCCATGAATTAACTCCTCAACTTTAGGCAGCAATACATTAGCTACTTCCTCAACTTTTCCCACAGCAACACATTAACTCTTTCCTCAACTTTTGATAGCCACACATTAGCTTCTTCCTCAACTTGGGCAGTAATGCATTAATTCTTTCAACTTAGACAGCAATACATTAACTCTTTGATAATAGTGATAGTGGTTAATAGCATGATTTCAACATCAGACTATCAAGCCTTCACTTTAATTCACAGTACATTAAATTGTTATTAAATTGCTTGGTAATTTTGTTAGTCTGTCATCTGCCGTAACCTAAACTTGTCTTTGAATTAAAGCAGACTGTAAATTTGTTCTACATCACAGAAAAAACAAAATACCAATAATGGATAGGCAAAAATATTGAGATCTCATTTTCTTAAGCTTCATTCTTCAGAATATTTTTCAACCTTTTAATCAATATTAATGATTGTACAGGGTGTGCTGTCAGAAGAAAACATGCGCGGCGTGAGATTCAACATCTACGACGTGACGCTGCACGCGGACGCCATCCACAGAGGCGGCGGCCAGATCATCCCCACCACCCGCCGCTGCCTCTACGCCTGCATACTGACGGCCCAGCCGCGCCTCATGGAGCCCGTCTACCTGTGCGAGATCCAGTGTCCCGAGGTCGCCGTCGGCGGCATCTACGGCGTGCTCAACAGGAGGAGAGGCCACGTCTTCGAGGAGATGCAGGTCGCCGGCACGCCCATGTTCGTCGTCAAGGCGTATCTGCCCGTCAACGAGTCGTTCGGTGAGTCACGTTCCTCGGCTCTGTGATAGTTTTAGGAAATCCTCTGTTGCAATAGCTCTTTAACGTTTTTGGTTCCCGTGTACCACCTACCGCTTTTTCCATGTTTTGGCGTACCACAACCAGTGACCAAAGAATAATATAGACTGGCCTTTCCTATACTCAATACACAGTGGCCCTTGTCACCACTTCTTCACTAAACATAGGTCCCACTGGCCAAACCGCCTTGCGCCACTAGCGCAAATTTTAATTCGCAGTGTTTCAATAACACCGTTGGAACAAATAGTTAAGAGTAATGATAAAATTCTGAAACTTTGTAGTAATGAAGATAACAATATAAACTTGCCGACGACACTAAATTTGTGAGAAAGTTAATTATAAGTACAATAAAAAATCAAAATCAAAGAATACTAAATTTTAGTTCTTTTCTCTGACATGAAAAAGTTGACCTGTGAGGAAATTTTTTATCATTTGGTCAGGCAATTTTTGTCTGTGAGAAAGTTGTCTAGAAGGACATAAATAAACTTTTACATTTAAAATCCTCTTTTAAAACGCTTTGTTTATCCTACAGGCAGCCTCAAAGGTGAGCGGTTAGATTTTTCAATTCTCGCCCGCCCACGGGACGAGCTTGCGCGGATCTATTGACGCTCTTGCTCAATAGATTTGTTTTTAACTAGCTGTTTGTAGATTACTAAATTTTTTTTGATTGCTTAATTAATTATTACGAAGAGAAAAGTCAGTTAACAATGTAAAATGTAACAAATAGTAAAATAATGCAATTTTGGTTTTTGCTGTTACTGCCCTAAAAAGTTATTTTTCAGTTATTAACATGTAAACAGATCTAATATTCTTTACAACTAACTTTAGATTATGCAATTTGTTAAAATAATAAAACTAAAATAAGAAATAGTTGTACATTTTCTAGTACCAAAACAAACAACTTCTGTTGTGGGTTTGTCTACTAATGACATTAGTAGACAAACCCACTAATCCTTAAACAAACACTATTATTGTCTCTTTAAATCCTCAATTACTAATACTTTTTTCATTAAAAATTGTTCATCAGTGGTTGTGATAGTGAGTGACTGGGCTCGCCCAGTCAATTCCGCCTACAAGCTCGGCGCCGCAGTGGTAGTGTTGCAGTGGCCGCGCGGCGTGGCCAATGCAATTGAATAGGGCAGTTGTGGCTCACCAGCCGCTCCCCCCACCACTCATAGGTCCCGTCAGCGCGGCCGGCCGGCTTCAACTGAGGCGCGGAATACATTATCCCGCAAGTCTATATTATTCTTTGGTCGCTCACCACAACAAAGAACCCCGCTCGTACTCACTGGGAGTATTTCGTCATTACTATGATAAATTACTCGCAGTATTTCAATCGAAATTTGCTATACCTATTTTCTTGCTCAGACTGCAAAAAAATTTAATTTAAAATAAATAATTTGTCCTAAAAGCGAGTTTTGGCCAAAAATATGTCAAAGTTGGTAACCTATAAACATCTATCAATATTAGTACGCTTGTGCTGTAGCTGGAATGCATTTCAGTTGTCGTGCAAAAGACATTTATCTTTAATTTTTACCACTTAATCTTTGCATACCACCAGCTTAGAAACACGACTGCTCTATAGGGTGCAAACTTTTAAGCTGTGATTCTTATAACTTCTAGTCTTCTTTTGCTTATCTTAAAGTACTTTGAGTTAGGGTCAATCCATTTGTAGTGGTCCAGAGGTGGTTGCTCGATAATTTTAGAAAAAATTGATAATTTCGCTGTTTCTACCATTCTTAAAGAGTTAGGAACAATCCTTGAAAAAATTTTATCTCACACCGTTTCTGTGTGGCGGCCATTTTTGTTATCCAATTCATGCTTATTTTAGCGTTTACAGCCTTCTACGTTAATCCTGTAATCTCCTTTGATACACTTCTAGATTAGCCCAATATACAGGATGATTTTATATTTTCATGAATATAGTACAAACAGACTACAAGTTATGAAAATTTCAAATTTTTATCATCAACCCCATCAGAGATATAAGAGCGTAAACTTTGACATTTTTCAAAAAACTCGATTTATGAAAATTTTTTAAACTTGCAGGGAAGCAGTTATGTACTTGAGGTTTTTTTCTGTAATAGTATCTACATACAGCTATTGCCATAAAAAATGCCAAGCTTCATTAACTACTCATTCCACGAGAAAAAAAATTCCAAAAAGTTAATTTTATGTAATTTTGTAGATCAACTTTGAATGATATTTTCATGGGGAAGGAAGTAAAATATGAAAAATATGGTAGCGACCATTTAATAAACAGGATTAACGTAGAAGGCTGCAAACGCTAAAATAAGCATGAATTGGATAACAAAAATGGCCGCCACACAGAAACGGTGTGAGATAAAATTTTTTCAAGGATTGTTCCTGAGCCCTCCTGTTCCTGATTGTTCCTGAATGGTAGCAGGGTTGCCAGCAGCCGGGAATCCCGGGAAAACCGGGAATTATGAGTGAATTTCACACTCCGGGAAAAAACCTATGAATTATGCGTGAATTTTTCTGAATTTTTGAAAAATCATGAAAAATCTAAAATAGCAATAGTTTGGCCTGTCGGTCTATAATATGGTTATTTATCGATCAGATCGGCCAGTTTCGTGGATGTTTTGGACAAAGCATAAGTTGTGTTCGAACAAAACATGAAGACAAAGTGATTCCAACGTAGAGAGAGGTTGTGCCAAAGGTACTGGAACTGTTATATTGTTCAGTTGGTATATTGTATATTGGTATATTGTTAACCTTGACAATCCCCCGTTCTCAAGGAATGCGGAGGAGAAGAAGAATAAGTGATAAGTAAGTGTTCCATTCTGGTTCAGGGAACTGTTTCGACTGTCTGTTAATAAGTTCCATAGTGAGATCTTGTTATGATGTAGTTGTTGTTGTCGTACATTTCGCAACGAATTATGGCACGAAAGAACAGGTACTACACATCCATGGGACGGAATTATATTGGGCTTTTGTCCTTAAAAGAGTCACCACTCTTATTGGTGGAGCCGATGCCAGAGCGTTTGTTTCACAAAGAAATATCGTAACTACAGTCGAAACGGGAACTATTTAAAGAACATGTTCCGCGGCCGATACGGGATGGTCGGAACGGTTCTCGTTCCGGAACTGCAAAGCAGACACCAGTGACGTACTATTCGAAGAGAATACACAGTTGATTCGGGGTCGTACCAGTGTTCCCAGATGTACGATACTATTGTGCTTTAACGATAATTTTGTATGTGGTACGATCCAATTTGTGTCTGGTACGATAGTTTGATGATGTTTGAAATCCTGTATTATATTTTAATTTAACTATTTTAAAAGATAAATTAATACCGTTTTAGTAATAAAAATGGATTATTGCAGTATTACAGGTTTTCTTGGTAAAATTTCACCAAATTTATGAGTTTCATTGGAAGAGTACGATAATTTAGGTAGATTAAAAATAACTTTCCTGGTCTGGTACGATAATGTGGCTTTTAAAATCTGGACACACTGATGTGTCCAATGATAGCGTTGGGTTCACAACAAAAAGGTAGGCATTCGGTTAAATATCGACCTTATTATCTACCGAATGACCGACAACAACGTTTTAGTTTCGGCTCGGCTGTCTGTTCCCTGTCGTTTTTAACTTGTCATTATTGTGAATCCGTGCAAAGTAATACGTCATATCTGTACCTGTACCACATATTCTTCCTTTGGGACTCTTCCAAGTTTACAAATAAATAAATGACTGTCCAACAATTACGCAATTGTATTATTTATTATTAAAATGCAGTGGCCAGGGTAGGCCTACTATTTTCTATACAATGTATTGTAATGTCAATGAAGGCTTAGACGATGAGTAATATTTTACTTTGACTACTGACAAATTTGCCCATGTTAAAAATTGTTAATGTTGATTCCTCTAACAGTGCCGAAAGCTAATAACCGGCATGATGACTATATAATAAATTGCGGAGGAGTTAAAAATCTTCCAGTACCGCACACAATCGTCGGATAGATTAGCCAAACTTTCTTAATTCAAAAATAACTTAGGCCCTAATCCTACATTCTTATAAATTGAGCTGTCTTTGGGATATTGGGATAACACTTTTCTCTAAAAACCGTTTCTCAGGGCCTAGATATTGCAAGCAAACAAACTGGCAAAGAAATGTCTATACAGTAGAACCTCGCTAGCCCGACCTCCGACAGTCCCAACTCCTCGGTTAATCCGACCATGCCGCCGGGGAAAATAGGCCTCCGCTAGTTCACCCTCAGCGAGGTTTTCTCATCGGTTAGTCCGACCATGAAATCGGAAATTGATGTTTGTTTACATTTCCGGTGCATTCCTCCGTTCAGGTTGGCTCCTGTAGATGACGTATTACTCATTGGGAGTGCGTATATCGTGCAGTAGAGCAATAACATTTGGTGCGGTTAGTTCTGTTTGGTCCTAATGTTGTTTTTACAGTACGGTAGCTTGTTAAACACTCTTAATGCAATTTTTTCTGATCGAAATACAGTTTTTGTATGTTTTCATGTCAATAAAATGAGTTAATCCGATAATCCGCCTTTTTGCTGTTCCGACCATGCCACCGGTCTCGTAGGTGACGGATTAGTGAGGTTCTACTGTATTTATTTGTAAACATCCGAGAAGAGGGCCTATTTCATGATTTTAACTCTCACTGGCTATTATAAATAGTTTATCCTCTTTTGTTGCACTGAACAGCCATCAGCAGGCCTACAGGCCATGCTTGGCCTAAATTTTATCCTTTTATAATTTGGAACGTTGGCCGTTGGGCCGGGCGTGTTTTATGTTGAGACGACTATGTTGAAAGAGCCAATCGATTTACGATATTCGATAGTAGTTCGTACCACGACGATCGATATTTAACCGAACGCCTACCTTATCGTTGTGAACCCAATGCTATCCTTCCTCCAACCCTTCTCAGTGTGCGCGTGTGCTACATACCGCTGACAGACAAGTGATCGGGTATTCCGCGCGCTAATGACTGGGCGGAATATGGGCGAAGTTTTTTCGTACAACAAACGGAGAAAACATCGATTACCGATTGAAGGAAAACATCGATATACAAAAAATGGATGAGTCCATCATTCCTGCAAGGGGTAGGAGCATGGTGGAGAGCAATGTCTTCAGACGTGAATCAGCAGTATGTAGCGTTAGCGTTATTTACCATCATAATTTATTTGCTTCAAAAATCACTCGTATTCTATTTCCCCGCCTTCATACTGTGCATTCGAAGTTCTTAGCATGTGCAGTGACCAATGACAGTGTTTCATTGATAGTGACTGCGGACGCCGAATCCGAATTGGGCTGCCGTCAGCCCGTCACTGGGCGTCACTACTGTCACTACTTTGTCCTGCGCTGTGAAGGCCTACACACGGATCACTTGATATCCGCAGTGGCGGTGTCGAAATAACAAATAAATGTTTAATCTACGATATTTCTTTGTTGTTTCTATTACCCTGACATCAAGTGCTCTCTTTGGATTTTGTTTTGGAATCCAGTCTTAGGCCTATAATGTACTCTAAATGAAGCTGTTTTACGGGCAACAATTTTTTCGTGCAAGGGTTTTTAAATTTCATTTTTTGTTGGAGTTTTTGGCCACGAGGAATCGATTGGTACTGGTTTCAAGTCTGGGACATTTTCAACCAACATCACAGAATAAAATGAATAACCAAAAATAAAATAAAAAGTCATTTTATCCGAGAATTCATTTGTCAATACACTGGGGTGCATTATCTAAATCATAATTCATACTCACACTATTTTCATGGATGTATTAAATTACAACAAATTATAAATTCAATGGATGTAGGCTAGGCTCAATTCACACAGAACGGACGTGTGGCGCAGTCGTGGCATGGTCATATTCCTTTCCCTGACACTCCCACCGCCCAATTTACACACGAGCGACGGGACGTGGCGCGTGAGTGCGGCCGCCCGCACCACGTCGATCAGGTATGAATTGTGCGATAAGTTTCATGGGAGCGACAGCGAAAGGACATATATGTCCATGCCACGACTCCGCCACACGTCCGTTCTGTGTGAATCGGGCCTTAGAAATGACAAGTATAGGCCTTGAATTTTGACTATTTTGACCGGGAATACCGGGAAAGATGCGTGAATTTTTTGGAAACCATTTGCTGGCAACCCTGGGTAGAAAACACTGGGAAATTATCAATTTTTTCTAAAACTCGAGCAACCAAGTTTATTTTTTCTGGACCACTTCATATGGATTGACCCGTTAGTTTACTACATTTCCTCCTCTTCATACTCTAACGTTAAGTTAATTTGCATTTAATAAAGAACAATGATGGTTAATTCATTACTAAGTAAAATCTTCCCAAAAGCACCAACTTGTTGTAATAGCAAATTGGCCGTCAAGTGGAAGCACATCAACTCAGTCATAGTGGGGTGGACAGTTTTCTGTTCCATTCTCAATCCGGACTGATACATTTCATGCTGATAGCTCTGGTAAATGTTGCCTAAGTTTTCTAGTACGGTATGTTTTCCTACTACAATTCTACTACAGAGGACAATTATTTTTTTTATTTCTACAAGTCTGCGTTTTAGTCACAGTTATCTAAGGTGATATAAATTCCAAGCAAAGATATAATAGTGTTAGTAATAAATATTTAAGATACAGGATGAGTAGTCTTTCTAAAAGCACCAACTTGGTTTTTGTCAACTTGGCCGTCAAATGAAAGTACAGTAAAATGCAGTCATAGTGGGGTGAGCAGTTGTCTGTTTCATTCTCAATCCGGACTAGGACATTCATAGCACAATTGAAATCGATAACACATCTGCCTGGTGGTAACCATTTAACAGTGATTGGCCGGCTGGAACAAATGATTTGTTTATGTTAGCTGATTGTGAATTGAAGGGGTCCCCCGTAAAACGTTCTAAATGACAAAAACCTAGTTTTGAGTAATCAAGGGTTGAAAGTTGAATTCTAAAATTTACGGTTATTTTAAGGTTAGAACTTATAATCATGTATAATCTTTTAACACCCTCATGTATAATCTTTTAACACCCTATTTATAACATCATAATGTAGCATTATATTGAATTTGTACCTGCCATCAAGCATTTAAAAACATTTTACGTGTTTTTTTAGGGGTTATAACGTTCTAAATGACTGGCGCTTGGAACGTTTTCTGACGGACTGCTCTTCTACTTTGGAAGAAAACATGAGGGAGAGTAGAAATACCAACAGAAACAAAAATAAAACTGAATTTAAAACAATTTTATTGATGTAAAAGTACAAAAACGTAATGTTGTTAATAAAACGTGATAAGTCATTTTGCTAAAAGTTATCCACATGTGGTGCTTAAAACGTTATTCTACCCACCTCTTTTGGGGGCAATTTCCAGGCCTTGGCTTCTTATTTTTTGAAAAATAGGGTAATCCAACTCTTCTATATTCAGTCCTGGTCTTATCCTTCCACTTTCCAATATTTACTTGACGTCTTTTATTTTTATTTACGCGATTTTGGTCCTTGGGTGACAGCGCAACGACCGGCGGGGATTCCATCTTTCGGCGAATAGAACGTTATTACCCAGAAAGTCTGAGCAGTCTCGCGAAGCACGCAAACTTTGACAGACGAAATCAGGGCTACCAACTCAAATATCTTCAAAACAAAATACACCACGGTGTAGCTCATGTCCTGGAGAACCTTTATCACTGAATATCTCCAATTTTTAAATTTTGTCGCTTAGAACGTTTTACGGGGGACCCCTTCAATTGTCTGTAATATGTGTGAAAATGGTTTTCAAGAATAAACCTTTTCCTCTTCCCAAAAGCACTGTCTTGTCATTTTGTCAAGTTGGTCATCAAGCTAGTGGAAGTAGTGGACAGTAATCTGTTGCATTCTCAAACCGGGCTGGGACCACTATTTGACAGTTTGCCTAATGCATTTAAAATTTTTTTAGTAATTATGAAACTTATTAAGCATCTTGAAACTCTTACTAACCATCTGTTCTTGATTAAAACCCAAAAATCACTCCTTGTATACCTCCATTGTATAACAAATATATTGTTATTTGTAGGGGTGTGCGAGCATTCGACCAGTCGAGCAGTATTCGGCTTGGCTCGACTTTTTTCTAAAGCTCACACTCCAGCCGAGCTTTTGATAAGAGAGTTCTTATCAGAAAGATAATTATTGGATCTATTTTTGGACACCTTAAAATTTCCCTCCCACGAATAACAAGCAAAAAACATTCCCTAGTGATAATAAAAGGACATTGACAGGTAACAAGAAATATTATCTCCATTTAGACGGAAATCGGAGCTATATTTAGTTGACCTTGGGGAACATGAAATACAGCATTTAAGTCTATTGTTTTATCAAGGCTTATCGTATTCAAGGCTTATCGCTTAAACGGTATATCGTACAAGTTTCATTTTGGTCTCATTTGGTTTATAAAAATAAGACAAAAATATGAGCCGTCATTTATAGCTGTATGACAAGTAGTTTGTATTTTTGCATTTTGTAGTAAGGATTCCTTATCTCCTAATTAACTCACGCACTGAATCAGACAAGAGCAAAAAACAGGGAAGGGGCTTGAAGTAAACAACCTCCACCCCCCCCCCCCTCACCCTGGACACTGATAAGGAAAGAGAGAGGGTTAGCTGTTTCTTTCTTTCTCTCTATTCCTTCCTTATTTATTTATGATCTTTCTTCTTCTTAATTGTACATTATTTTCTTCACAAAAGTTTAGAAATGTAACTAATTTTAGGATTACAATAAATTATTGTTGTTATTAAATATTATTTCATTCATATATTATATTCTGAAATAATAAGTTTAGCCTTGAATATTATGCCACAATTGGGACTGCTATTTAATTTTATCATCTTTACTTAGTGAACATAAAAAAATCAATCTTGTGTTCGACTAGGTGTATATGTATGATTTCTTTACTAGATTTAACTATTTTAAAACCTTTCAACTACTACTTTCTACTCTTGAAATTAAATTTTGTAGTACCTATATGTAACTAGTCTAATTATGTAATTTTAACTATTTATTTTAAAGTAAAGTATTTTGGGGTTGGTTATTATTACTTAAATATAATGTAGATAAATGTAGATTTTAAATTTGGTATTTTTCTTCATAAATTATTTGTTGAGCCAGTTTGATTAATTTTATGTAACAAAATACAAAATACTGATGAACCTATGATCACTTGTTTTGTGGATAAGCTTTCTATTTTTGAGCTCGCGGTCACTTAAGGTATGAGTCTATTGTATCTTTACAAATTAAAATCAAGCTTCATAATTTCTTTTAATAATTTGGTGATTGTTAAAAAGCTCGGCTCGAAAAAGCTCGAGCTCGAAAACTTTTGAAAAAGCTCGGCTTTGCTCGAGTTCAAAAATCACTATTCGCACACCCCTAGTTATTTGAAAATATATCTTTCTGAAGAAAGATTACTAACTTTTGGTCTCCATTAAGTTAAGTTAGTTTAGAAGCATTTTAAACTTCTTCCCAAAAGCACCAACTTGTTGTTTTAGCAAGTTCGCCGTCAAATGGAAGTATATCAACTCGGTCATAGTGGGGTGGTCAGTTATCTGTATCATTCTCAATCCGGATTGGTACATTAATATCATAACACTCAATAATTTACCATTGGTCCTATCTCTTTTTATTAAAAATTAATAATTATTAAAACCTAGCCTAAAAATTTTACCAATATCTCATGTAGTTATTTGAATTGAAACCTGAAAACATTTTCACAGCCCTGTTTATAATCAACATTATTATGTGAAGTTTTATTTTTTTAACACTGACCAAGATTTTTTTATGCATGGAAACTTGATTTATCCTCTTCCCGAAAGCACCGACTTGTCATTCGGGCAAGTCGGCCGTCAAGTGGAAGTACATCAAAATGCAGTCATAGTGGGGTGGACAGTCGTCTGTTTCATTCTCAATCCGGACTGGTACACGGGCCACTGGCGGTGGTGGTGGCGGCGGCGGCAGTGGTGGCGGATGGTGGTTGACAGATGTGTCTGTCGCAGGTTTCACGGCCGACCTTCGCAGCAACACAGGCGGCCAGGCGTTCCCGCAGTGCGTGTTCGACCACTGGCAGATCCTGCCCGGCGACCCGCTGGAGCCCGGCACCCGCCCCTACGGCGTCGTACAGGTAACAACAACTTCACTAACTATCGGTGTTTGATTAGGATCAATGCCGAACTCGTATCTGGTATTTTTTAAAGTAGTTTAAATTAATAATGAAATTTATAACACTGCTGATGCTGTTACCTAATCATAGCGGATCAAGGACAAATGGTGTCACATTGGCCATGTTCTGCCACACACTCCGGTGACTTACCGGTTACTATAGTCCCTAATAGGCAAATCCACCGCATCTTGACTATCAACAATGTCTGGCTACTTTCGTGGCCTTACAGCTAAGGAGATAGATGTGTGGTGGTCCAATTGAAGTATTTTAAAAGGCGCTGATGGAATAATTTTCGAAACCGGTTTGCCAAACCAATTTACAAGATTGTTTATTGACGTAAGTGAATAATATTATTAATATTAACAATCAGTTGCTACAATTAAACCAACAAACCTACCAAATCCATCATAACATTTTTTCGGTTGATGCACAACAACATACGATCAGCAGATGGTAAATTCACCGTTTCCGTTCACTTATTACTGAATTCTTACTGGTGAGTGTGGCTAAACTCGCCCGTTGTGGACCACTAAAGGAAAATATGGTCATAACTTCACAGGCAGATCTCTCAGTTTCATCAAATGAAATCTCATTAATTGAATCTTTGACCCTCTCTTCAGAAGATTAAATTTTAATTTGTGAGTGGGGTTTTTTACTCAATCTGGTCTCGAACGGTTTAAAGTGTTCTGGTACTTATAAAACAATTGGGTAGGTAATTTCAAAGAAAATAATAAAAAACTAGGTATTCATAGTGAAGTCTCCAGTTAGCTTAACTTGGTGTAGAGTAAAGCAAAGTAGACTTATTAAAAGCTATGAAATGTGAGTCCAGAGAAGAAAAGTCAAAATTGTATAAAATATTTATCATGTTAAATTATAATTTAACACCTACACTGCATCACAAGTAACCGGTTATCCGTGCCGGCCATTGCATAGAGTGTGTCAGCTAAAATTAACGATCATTTCCTGGGTGCTTTTTGTGTATCTTGGTTATTTGTAATGTGACGGCTACTATAAATGTTATATCCCTGAATTTTAAGTGAGGAAAGGGATAGACTTTCAGCTAGCTTACCTGAGAAATAATGTTCATAGTAGCAGCACATAGAAACACTAAAGGAGACACATTTATCACTAATATTTCGTCCTTCTGGAGGACTTCTTCAGAGTGATACTTGGATACTTTTCTTGAAATGGCGACCTACACAGGTAGGTATTTTAAGCCAAGTATGAATGACAGATGAGTGAAGGATGATTGAAGAGAGAATGGCTGTTGGGTTCAAATTTCAACTGTATACTGTCACTGTTGCCAACTGTGATCATTTAAATACTCAAAATAAATGACTTAATCACTGTATATACATGTAAAATCACCAAAGTTAAGTTAAAGAGAATGAACAGTCACAGACAGGATGTTAAAACCAGCCCTTGCTGGTTTTAACATCCTGTCTGTGACCGTTCATTCTCTTTAACTTAACTTACAAAACCCTTACAAACCCATAGCCATCCATGCTAATAAACACAAGTTGGACTTTGACACCTGCTTTTCTACCAAAGCTCTAAAATCCTTCCCCAAAAACCAATGCAATAGTTCCTTACTGAGGAGGTGGGAACTAGCCTATCAGTATGTCACAAATTCCAGAAACCCCCCCCAACCTAAACATCAGATAACCTAACCCCACCCCCCTTACCTAACCCTTCAGCTAGCTTAATTCTTGGTAATAGTATTAACAACAAACTGGTGATTTTACATTAATAGTGTTAACCACAAACTTTGGTGATTTTTAGGGGTGTGCGAGTATTCGAACGGTCGAGCTTTTTATGTCGAGCTTTCCAGTATTCGGCTCGGCTCGACTTTTTTCAAAGAAGCTCGACACTCGAGCCGAGCTTTTGATAAGAGAGTTCTTATCGGAAAGATAATTGTTGCGATCTATTTTTGGACACGTCAAACCGGAAGAGCGTTTCCCTCCCACGAAAAACAAACAAAAAATATTCCCCGTGATAAGGAAGGACACTGGCAGATAACAAGAAATATTTTCTCCATTTTAGACGGAAATCGGAGCTATATTTAGTTGACCTTGGAGAACCATGAATTACAGCATTTAAGTCTATTGTTTTATCATGGCTTATCTCTTAAACGGTATATAGTACAAGTTTCATTTTGGTCTCATTTGACTTATAAAAATAAGACAAAAAATATGAACCTTCAATTATAGTTGGATGACAAGTAGTTTGTGTTTTTGCATTTTGTAGTAAGGATTCCTTATCTCCTAATTAACTCAGCTCTCTGACATACGCACCCACGAGTCAGACAGTGACAAAAAACAGGGACAGAAGCTTAGTTGAAGTAAACAACCTCTACCCTCCCCCCCTCCCTGGCCACTGATAAGGAGAGTGAGAGAGGTAGCTGTTTAATTCTTTTTCTTTATTCCTCTTAATTTTTAATCTTTCTTCTAATTTTCTTAAACTGTACATTGTTTTCTTTACTAAAGTTTAGAAATGTACCTCTTCTTAGGGTTGCAATAAATTATTGTTGTTACATTATTAAATATTATTTATTTAATTAATATATTATATTGTAAGATAATAAGTTTAGCCATGAATATTACCTACGATTGGGACTGCTATTTAATTTGTAATCATCTTTACTTTGTAAACATTAAAAAAAATCAATATTGTGTTTGACTAAGTGTTAATATGTTATTTTTCTACTAGATATAACCATTTAAAACCTTTCCATCTACTCTTTTCAACTCTTGAAATTAATGTTGTAGTACTTAGTCTATATGTAACTAGTCTAATTATGTAATTTTAACTATTTATTAAAGTAAATTATTATGGAATTGGGGAGTCAAATAATAAATGTAGATTTTTAATTTGTTATTTTTTGTAATAAATCATTTTTTGAGCCAGTTTGATTAATTTAATGTTACAATACAAAATAGTGATGAACCTATCAGATAATAAACTTGTTTTGGAGATAAGCTTTCTAGTTTTTAGCTGGCATTCACTTACAGTATACAAACATTTCTCTATTGCATCTTTTAAAATTAAAATCAAGCTTCATAATTCCCTAATAATTTGTGATTGTTAAAAAGCTCGGCTCGAAAAAGCTCGAGCTCGAAAACTATTGAAAAAGCTCGGCTCGGCTCGGCTCGAGTTCAAAAATCACTATTCGCACACCCCTAGTGATTTTACATGTATATACAGTAGAGGTGTGCGGATAGTGAATTTTTGGATCGGATCGGATAGCTTATGTTCGGATCGGATAACAACAGGTTCGGATCGAATAATACCGGATTCGGATATTTACAGTGCAGCGTAATGAGCAGATTTAAGTTTTTTCAGAAGCCTAAGGTGATTGCAAGGAACTACCATATTATCCTAATATGAAAGGTAAGGTTTGCCTTGATAGGCTTGAGTTGTTGGTTGTTGTGATATATTATTTACAACATAGGCCAAGAGTCAATAATTTAAGTATCCAAAGGTGCAACTAATTATCTGTTAAGAATTTAGAAATGTATTGATTCCCATTAAGCATAGGTAGTATTTAATCGAATAAGTTTATTAGGCCTAAATCAATTTTAGGATTAGGCTAAATTCCCTTTTCATGGCAACCTAAATTTGTTCACTTTTAGGCCTCTGTATTTTTTGTTCTTTTCCTTTTCATAAATCAATAAATTATTTGATCAGTGACTAGGCCAAAGTGATTAGACAAAAGAATTAAATATAAACCTTGATTCACCAATCACTCATATTTGAAGAAAGCTTTACATTTTTATTTATGTATTAATGCCTAACAACCAAAATTTTGATTCACTACAAAATAATACTATAAAATAATAAGTCTGAGCAGTAAACTTAACCTAAAATTTCATGACAAGTTCAAATGTTGTAGGTTTCAGGATTAAAGCTTAGTCATTTAATAATTAGATCAAAGGTCTATTTGTTTTAGGTAATAAACAACAAGCAAACTCACTAAATTATTATCATAGGCGAAGGTTGTCAATTCAGCATTGAACTGTTATCTGAGAATGTCCATTTTTATCAAGTATTGAAAATACGGCCGGCAGGCTTTGACTCGGCTTAATTCGTCAAAGATTAATATTCCAACAAAATAAAAACTTATTTTTGATCGTTCACCTTTCTTTTTCTAGGTAGGAAAAAGCTTAGTTGAAAAATAAAGTAATATTGCGATTGAAAGACAGACGTTCTTATTCTTGAGTTAATTCAGTTTTCAAGCAGACGATGGCATTTTAAAACGAATTAGATAAAGACAAACAATAAACAGGTTCGCCAACTCTTTGGCAGCCCAAAATTATTGTAGTCTTTTTATTTCATCGTATAGTTCGCACATTATATCTCCGGCTATGACTGAGTCAGCTGATTGTATGGTGCGGGGGGAGAGGGGGTACTTTTGTGAAAACTTTTTCTAAAACACCTCTGCTTGTCAAATGTTGTATTTACCAATATCATATATTAAAAATATGATTTGACACGGTTAGTAGCGTAGTGGTCATAGCCGGAGATATAATGCGCAAACTGTAACAACAGGCCACTTCAGATATTTACGGCCTGAAATAGTCGTACGAAACATCAACACGACTGTTTATTTATGGGGTATTTACGGGATATTTCGTTTTGGCAATAATTGAAGACGACTGTGCACTGTCGGTCATTGGCAAACTCTGATTTGTCTTGCCTGCGATTCTCTCTCCTCTCATACCAGTTGACAATCGATGTTTCGTCGGTAACGGATTCCGATCGGGACAGAACTAATAAAGGATGTACTATTATTTGTTTACTGATTTAATGCTACGATACAAGAATTGATCTTAAGGAAATGATCTTTATCGCGTCGGTATTGCGCAGTAGTCTGATCGTATACAACGATCTCGATCTAATCACGAGTCGCAATATCAGCAACCGAAATACATCGCATGATGCATACCACTACATAATCGCATCGTTTTGAGGCGTTGTTCTTTTGTTCTAGCCGCAATCGCAAACGTCACATTTCAAAGCGTCATTTTTACTCCGCGATGTTTTCAGTGACTACTGTACTTTCGTCGGCAGTGACTTGTTCTGTTTGGAAGACCTTCCAAATTTCAAAATTTGACCCTTTTTATTAATTTACCCCAAAATATACAGTCTATCCGATAGAGTCGGATATCTAGTCAGTCTTACCGGATAGTTATAAAAGCCTCGGATCGGATTCGGATATCCGATCCGATCCGAATCCGATCCGAATTTTCGGATATCCGCACACCTCTAATATACAGTGATTAAGACATTTACAGTACACCTCGGATTATCCGGATTAATGTGGCGGAACACCGATCCGGATAATCCGAGGTCATTACAATATTGCTTAAATAGTGATCACGTACCTTAGCCCCTGCTAAATTTATGCTGCAAACGAAGTATCAAGACTGTACAACATGTTATTCTTTCAAGCTTGTTCCGCATAAGTACCATTTTTCTAACTGCGCTGGATTCTTCCTGTCACCGTGCTTGTCCCAACACCCATTTCTTAGCTAATTGTTTACTTGATTCTCCTGCGTGAAGTCTTATGACAGCATTTAGTTTCTGTTCTAAAGTTAAAACCATTTTTTCCCCTTATACAACCACTCATTTTGAAATTCAATATCAGTTCACATAAAGAGTTCACAACTGTAAATACTTAAAGTGTTAGCAATAAAATAGCTCCCAAAATTACCATAGGCTTAGCTTATGTGATTGCTGCTGGCGCCCCAAGTAGCAAGACTACGTTCACGGAAATGCTGTTGTGTACTGTTTTGGCGATACGACTCCTTTAATTATTTTGATTCCAAATGCATAATGTATTGCATTTGCAGTTTACTTGTAGAAGAAGCATTTCATTCGTGAACTCGCTAAAATCACTTTTTGCCGTGATTTAATTTTTTTAATTTCTTGAATGGACCGGTACGGATCATCCGGGATCCGGATAATGTGGGGTCCGGATATTCCGAGGTGTACTGTATTTTGAGTATTTAAGTGATCACAGTTGGCAACAGTGACAGTATACAGTTGAAATTTGAACCCAACAGCCATTCTCTCTTCACTCTGAAGAAGTCCTCCAGAAGGACGAAATATTAGTGATAAATGTGTCTCCTTTAGTGTTTCTATGTGCTGCTACCATGAACATTATTTCTCAGGTAAGCTAGCTGAAAGTCTATCCCTTTCCTCACTTAAAACCTACCAAGCCCTTGGCTCTTCCTTAGAAAACTAAATATCCCTGAATTTGTAGTTTTTAGCGAATTTCCTTAAAGGAATAAGCTATTACCGTAGGTCTCATGGTAAGACCTAAGCCCGAGACCATGTTAACTTTTCATTTTGGGGCCCCCAGAAGCAAAAAACACTATTCGTTCGAATTTTTATATATATATATATGTCTGTTAACACGATAGCGGCCGTAAATATGATCCGATCTTAATGAAATTTGGTACAGACGTGTAAAGTGGTAATCACTCGGACGAGTTTGTGAACCAGCCCAATCAGACCACCGGAAGGGGGGTAAAGGGGGGTAAACCCCCCAAAAATGGGTTTTTGAGTATTTACATAGAATATTAAAAATCATCCAATTTTTGCTAGCATTTTTGAAATCAGCTCAAAAAAACAAACGATTTAGTATTTTTAATCACTGCTGTATGTCCATTGGTTTCCGAGATATTGAAAGTGGTAAGCACAGTACGTTGTCCCAATGTTAACCTTATGGGAAATAAAGAAAATTCTATATCTCGCTTATTTCTCAACATATCTTGATAAAACTTGGTAAATGGCTTCTTCTAGTTCAGATCAACTAAATATTGAATTAAAACCACCCAGTTTTGATATACCCGTAGCAGCAAACCTGCATACTCATTCCCCATATTATTCTTTTGGAGCTTACAAAAACATGTTGAATCTCACTGTTGGATTGAAATATGTTATTTTGCATTTGAAATTCGCTGAGTATGCAGGTCTGCTGCAACGGGGGTATTCAGAGAATACAACTTTATTAACTCTACACAATTAACCGGTTACTTGTGCCGCACTGTCGTTAAATATGTAACATTAAATTATGGTTGATGTTATTTCATAAAATTCAATTTATGCATTTTATTGCTACTTTTGTCACATAAACAGGGCTTGTAACAGGTTATTTTTTTATTTTTTGTTATTTTTTTCGCTCTTGGTTATTTTTTGTTATTTTTTTGGAATTTGGTTATTTTTGTTATTTTTTTGGAATTTTGGTTATTTTTTTATTTTTTTCAACCTCAAGAACTGCTACAAGCCCTGTTCACACTATTCGTCTGTCAGACGATCTCGTAGCACCATCGCGGCAGACGAATCTCACCATCCTACATTGCGTGAAAACTAAGTCTTGTTGCAACTTCAAACCAAGTTCAAACCAAGTTTCGCCGTCAAATCTAGGCTGATTTGTGATAAGGCTGTCGAGATTTACCAGGGTTAAGAATGTGTTATCCCCAATATGATGCCGGTTTTCTGATTTTTAGCAACATTTTTTTGTTTACAAAAGGTTATTTTTTGTTATTTTTTTTCTTATTTTAGTTATTTTTTTATTTTTTTCAACCTCAAGAACTGTTACAAGGTTTTGATTTTTTCTTCCTTGGATGATGTCAGCAATGAATCCTGAACTGCATAGTGATAAACAACTTTGTCTTAGTTTCTGTGATGGCAACTAAAGTGTACTAGCTTCCCCCTCAGCTGTTGCGCGGGAAATTTAGGCCTTTGCCTTGAGTAACCAGTTACTCGTGACACCCTGGAATAAAGATCAGGGCTTCTATCTTATAGTGAAGGTGTTGAATTATATAACATGTTGAATGATTTTGTTCCAGGACACCCGCAAGAGGAAAGGGCTGAAAGAGGGGCTTCCCGACCTGACACAGTACCTGGACAAGCTGTAAACTCCACTACGACAGAAAGACACGCCATGTATAAAGTCGTTCCAGCCCGAGAGAGGCCATACAGACGATATTTATTTTATCATTCAAATATTATGTTATTTTTATATATATATCGGGGGGCTGTTGTTATCTTGTTTCCATTTTTATTAAATATTTGTAATGTTTTTTCCGTTCCATTTTTTTATTACATGATTTGCGGACTTAAGAAACGTCATTTAAAATGATAAGTTTTACCTCAAAAGATTTTTTTAATTTGAATGACAGCAATGTACGAAAGAAGAGAGTAAAAGAGATAAACCGGTTCAGTTGAAAAATTCTGTTTTTATTACCTTTTGTCTTTTCTGTATTTTCCTGAGCCTTAAACACCTTATAAACTTTTGATTGAAAATTAAAAAATCAATTTGTGTCTCCATTACTACTCAAAGGGGTAGGATAAACACAAGATTATTTTCGTATCTTCAAATTCACGTTTTTAAGGATGTTTATTTCCTTTTTTCTCAATTTTGGTTCTTGAAATTATTTTTGAACTTAATTGTTGAGTTGAATAAATTAATTCTTACGTTGAATAATACGATTCTATTTTGATAACCTTAAATTTATCACGATCCATTGATAAATATGTATTGGAGGCCCAAAGTTGATGTTCTTCTCTAAGCAGCAAAAAAAATATATGATGAAGCAAGCGATGAAGACTTTCAAAACCAAGTAGGCTACAGCTTGCTTGATACATGAAAACACATATTCCTCATTTTTCTTTTAGCATGAGGGCTTCACCAAGTTTTTCCAACTTAAATCATTGATGTTCTCTTACTTATCATGGATAAGTACATTAAGTAAAAATTTAACCATTAAAGTTAAACTAATATAGTTCATAATTAGGGGTGTTCGATGCGATTCATAGAATTTCGATTTGAATCGATGCGATTCGATTCGATGCAGTGCGGCGTTATTTGCTGTTAAGAGTTATTTACAGCTTGCATTACTGTAATGGGTCAACCTTAAAGAGGGTTGAAGTAGAAAAATTGCACACAAAAGTTTGAATGAGTCTGAACCAAAGCATCTGCAATAGGCCTAGGTACTGAACCATTCATTATAGATAGGCCTAGGAATTTGGAAGAATAAATAAATAAATACTTATATCTTAATTCCTTTACATCCTTTTACAATCTCAAGAAATAGTTATTATTACTAGGTCTAAAGTTTTTCTTAAAAAAACACAAGCGGTTAAAAAAAAAGTAAAAAGTAAAGTAAAGTAACAAGTAAAAATTAATCAATTCAAAGATTGTTAAGTTATCTAATAATTATGACAATTAGCCTAAGTAACTATTCTTGGATGCAATTAAAGTAGGCCTGTCCCTGCCGGTGTCGGTATAGTCATTGGTAACTATCTGTTTCAACAAAGCTTTTGCTACTTGAGCCCGCATCGTCTACAATCTCTTCGTCGCAGTCTTCAGGCATCTTTATTTATTTTTCATTCAATTGCTCCAAAACAAAACATTCAATTGCATTCGCGCGACAGTCAAAAGAAACAAACACTAATTAATTACTGCGCAGTGGTGAGCTTTACGACGACGGCAGACAGCTCGACAGCTGAGCATCACAAAACAGTGTTACCACTTATTATAGACCGTGTTTACCCGCTAAAATACCCATCTCTGCTGGAATAAACTTTTGAAAGTATTACGAAATCCCCACACGGGCTTGGAAATACCCGAGAGTCGGGTAATTTCTCTACAGCAGTATTTGGTTTTGTTCCATTGCGCGGTCAGCCTGTATCACCATCATCACGATCGCGGTCACACTGCAAGCTGCCGCCGACTGTTGTAGTGCTCGTTTTATTCTCGTCATTGAAATTCGCGAATGGAATTATACAGCCATACAATCTTTAAAACTCATTATAAAATAGAGAAACATCTATTGCAATAATTTTCAAACTTGGTGAAAAAATAACAATGCACTACTTTGTCACGCAGCCTTTATTACGCGTTCTTTGTTGTTAAGCGTCTAGAGTCTGAAAGTATTACTACGCACTAAGTTTTTCATAACTTCATTACGATTCAATAAACTGCTTTGAACATTAATATTACGCATTTACATAGTTTAAATGTTTATTTAATTGCTTTCAACATATATTTTAAACTAATGGCGTCTAGTGAATCAAAGAAATCTTCGATAATCGGAAAGATTTTGCCGATGCATCGAGGCAAAATCGATGCAACGGCATTTCGATGGAAGCCGAATTGAATCGAATCGTAATTTCGATGCATCGCAATGGTTTAGCTTAATAACATAAATCACAACTAGGAAGCAATTTATATATTGAAATTTTCAGTCTGTATGTAAGTAAGGGTTTAAAAAATATAACTAAGGGAGTAATACTAAATTAACATGAACATCGTCCCTAACTGGTCGTTCCCTGGTGCTCTCACCCTATGTTCAAATCAACTATGAAACAAGTCTGTTGCAAGAGAATCAGGAGTGCAGTAAAGGGAGCAAATAAAATGAAAACTTCTTATTTTTCAAGAAGAAACAGGTATTAATTCCTTGAAGATAACACATCATAAACAAATCATTCATTTCCTGCCAAATGTGGAGTTTTTCAGTCCTTAGATGTAATCGGTAAGGACGGAATGTTCATAAAAACATATGGCAACTTAAAACATGGAATTCATATAAACACATGGCAACTTAATATCAAGTAAAACTAACTATACATAATTAATTTGCTAGGGGTTATTTTGTGAGTGGAACTCCTCCTACAGTTTTCAACCGATTTTGACGTTTTTGGTGTCATTATAAAGAGCTCTCTGTAAAGTTGTGCTTCCCTTAAAATGAGCTCAATGTATGTTAAGGGCTTCACACAAGTGGCCCGTAAAGTTACCATATAATTCTTATGGCAGATAAGATTTGTTTACATATTGACCATATGCACAATTTCAGTCACATGTAATCAGCTGGTGTTAAAGGTTTGTTTTTATTTACATGTCACAATAGTAGTTTATGCAACGATTGTATAATGCATGCCTTTAAGCCACGAGTGAGATGTAAGTTAGAACACGAGCGAAGCGAGTGTTCTAAATATCTCACGAGTGGCTTAAAGGCATAATACAATCGTTGCATACACTATTTTATCTACGACCAACAATATACGACAAACTTTCCCCCGAAGTTAAACAAAACTCATGACTTACTAATGATGGAATAAACTAAAATTTGAGGTTAGGCAAATAAGCAGACTGAGCCATGAATCGTTGTGGAACAATCAGCTGATGGGATAAGTAAACTCAAACATGAATCGTAATGCAACAATCAGCTGATGTGCGAATTGCGTAATTGTTATTAAGACACTACTTCCGTCAAATGCCGAGCTCTCATTGGTCTAGAACCAGTACTCTAAAGTGACTCCAGTACTCTAAAGTCGTCATTAGAGTACTGCTTGGTTTTTGGTGTTTTAATGTGTATCATTATAATGTTTATTGTAATACCATAATTGGTGCTTATTGCAATGGTCGTAGATAAATAAATGTTTAATTCTGCAAAAAGGTTCTAATATAGTAAGATTATATTTATTAATAATGAAAATGGATATGTAGACTAGAAAAGTTACAATATGCCACCAATTAGAAGAAAAAAATATAGATAGCCTCTTAATAACTAACATTGTAACGATATGAAAAACGTTTGTTTGCCGTTTGCCGAATAATGAAGAACACAACATCGATTCCTACGAGGAAAGTGAGGGCCTGACAAAGAACTATCATTCTCACTAGGAAATATGGACTTACTTTGTGATCATTGCAGGGGAAACACTTAAAGTCTGAAAAGACCAGTACGTCAAGGACATTTAATCGGTTTTGCTATAAAGGTAAAGTGATTTTAGAAGAGTACACCCAAGAAAACTTAATTGAATATCTCATCAAAGGAGTCAATCCACCGTTATGGGAGTGATCACCACCTAACTCATGCATTTGCAATGGTTAGTTCTGAAGCACATCTAGATGAATCCATCGTAGGAGGTATAGGCCCGACACAACTTTCGAATTCACGATATATCAATGTGTTTAAAAACAATATTTATCTTTATGAAAAGTCACTTTCAATTATAATTACAAAAAAATTATTAAAAAATATCATATCAGTACCTATAAAAATTGCTCGATTTCGAGCAACAGTTTACCTAGTGGTATAAAAAAGCTGTTGCAAGGGGAATGCTTAGGGCAATTATTGTCTAAAAGTAACAAAATCTAATTCCCTCAATAAAGCTTATTATCAAATTAGCTAATTGCTTATTATTAGCTAATTGTTAAATTATGTAAAATTGCAAGAACCATTGAAAAAAAGGTATTTTAAGTAGAGTAGAGGAAAATGTGTCAAGTTGAATTAAACTATTTTTAGAACTAACCAAGTATTTTATAGTCAGTTCTTTCTTGCTATTAAATGAAAGAACTATTTTAACAAAACTATTTTATCATATCAGTAATTGCTCACACTACAAGGGATGACTTGATCAGTGTCTCCAGGTGCTTTATCCACTCTCAACAAGGTATAACTGACGCCAAATCTTAAGGCCCAGTCTGCGCATGGGGAGGGGAGTGGGTAGGCTGGGCGGAGAGGGGAGTAGACGCGGGAGCGGCAGTTGACGGTGTACTAGCTTGGCTGCGTACATTTAGCAGCTTGCTCGTAGTTACTGCTTATCTGTAAATCATTGTTCAGAGTAACTAGACGCTTTCATAAATTCTAATAACACATTATTTTTAAATCTTATGCTGTACTTTTCTTTAAAATATTCTTATTGTTGATAATCAATGTTTTTAGGACGACATGTAGTGACACGTGATGGTTGGCAGCTGAGAGTCTGGCGACGCGTTGCCGCGCATGCGCACTAGCCGTCTTTGCTGTTGCGCATCCACCGCTCTGGGCCTTAAGATTTGGCGTCAGTTATAATATCATTTGACACTTGACTAAATCGAAAACAAGGTCTACTCTAGCCTTCATAGGTTTGATTGATATGCTTTATTTTGCACATTAACCTGTCATTAGATTCAAAGAGAGTCATAGAAGGCTCTTCTGTTTCAACAGTAGTTACTTTCTTTAGAATCGATAATAAAAAAAATATTGAAATATTAATCTTACTCATTAAAATGTTGTATTTAAAAGATTCTATTTTTTTTAACATTTCTCTATGTGGACTTAACTATTCTGTAACCTTTACAAAATTCCAAGCCATTTTGTGAAATCAATTTAAAAGCAACCTTCATTTTTTCCTAAACATGTATCTTGGGTGTATCTATATATTAAAAAATTTTGGGTTTTCTTTTCCGAGTCCGTCCGGCTCTTCTACTCAACCGATTTTCATAAATGAGGTCTTAAATTAAAGGTATGCACGCGCAGATTTGCCATCAAGCATCCGCATTCATTTATCTGCCGTATTACTCGAGTTATGCTCAAAAGCAACTTCCTCCCTGTACATTTCTTATAGGAGTTAAATATGGTTTTCCTTTTCCAAGTTCGTTTGGCTCTTCTACACGACCGATCTTCATAATTGAGGTCTTAAATTAAAGGTATGCACGCACAGATTTGCCATCAGGCATCGGCATTTGTCTATCTACTGTATTACCCGACCAAAAAACATTAATTTTATTTTTTCCGGGATTTTGAATTAAATTCAAGTTATATTTCCCCAGTTCCAATTACGTAAATCTGTATGTTTTGGTCTAAGAACCTTCAGCGGAATACCAGCTTTCATTTGAGCTATTAATTATTAAGATCGGACATACCTGAAGCACGCTGCTGAATTCCGAACATCACAAAAAAATTTGGTTTTTCTTTTCCGAGTCTGTTTGGCTCTTCTACTCGACCGATTTTCATAAATACGGTCTTAAATTAAAGGTATGCACGCAAAGATTTGCCATCAAGGATCGGCATTCATTAATATACTGTATTAATCGACCAAAAAACAAATTTTATTATTTCCCGAATTATGAATTCAATTGAAGATATATTTCCCCAGTGCTAATTAAGTAATTCTATATGTTTTAGAACCTTCTATATGCTAAGAACCTTCAGTGAAATACCAGCTTTCATTTGAGCTATTGATTGTTATGATCGGACGTACCTGGAGCACTCTGCTGAATTCCGAACAACACAAATCTTTTATATATATATAAATTAGGTTTTCTTTTTCTGAGCCCGTTTATGGTCTGGTCTTAATTAATTTGGAACAGACGTGTAAAGTGGTAATCAATTGGACTAATTAGTGAACCAGCCCGATCGGACCACCGGAAGTTGGGCAAAGGGGGATAACCCCCCCAAAAGTGGGTTTTTAAATTTTTTACATAGAAAAACAAAATTTATCCAATTTGTGTTGGCACCCTTGAATTCAGCTAAAAAAAGAACAATTTAGGATTTTGAATCACTGATCTATGTCCATTGGTTACCGAGATAGTGAAAGTGGTAAACACAGTACGTTGTCCCAATGTTAACCTTATGGGTAATAAGTAAAATTCTATATCTTGCTTATTTCTCAACATATTCATCTTGATAAAAATTGGTTTATGTCTTCATCTAGATGAGATCTAATGTATAATAGTCTAAAATCCCCGATATTTCCATTTTCATGGCAGCAAACCTGATGTATACTCATTCCCCATGTTAATCTAACGGAGCTTACAAAAATACGTCAAATCTTGCTGCGTTGGCTTGAACTATGTTCTTTTGCATATGAAATTCGCTGAGTATGCAGATCTGCAATGAGGGTATTTTAGCATGGTATATAGTTAGTTTGTAAAGTCGTATGTGCCGGGCTGACATGTCGCTGTCCCGAAAACTTAAGTACAGAATATCTCATGAAAGTCCTACGTTTTCCTTTGTGGAAAAAATTATTACCAACTTGGTAATTAATCGTGGTTTAATTGAATTTCTGGAATTCCAACAAAACTGGGCGTTTTTTGCACCTCTTTTTCAATTTAGGCAAGTGTCGGGCAAGTCATATTGAAGTTGTGAAGCTGCATTTCATGTAACATTAATTTTGTAAATGAAGAATTATTTGATTTGAGTTGATTTTGTGTCTTAGTACCAAAATTTACTGCTGCGGAGCAGCGTGGGTCCTCTAGTTGAAATTTAATAACATTAATTTTTATATTTTTAAACCATCAATTGGCACAAAAGAGGACGATGGAAGACACTACATCATAAACCAATTTGAAAGAATAGCCTACATGAAGAACAATAATATGTTGTCTGACGAGACAGCAACTAACATTAAGCCTGATTCTTAATAAGAAAGAGATGCCATTTGGAAACAAAATGTTTTTTGCAATCATTTCCATCTGCTTCTTTCATACTAAGTTCATTCTAGATTGAAAGGAGAGATTAGTTTGTGATTTTTTGATACTGTAATTTTCTAAGACCATTTAAATGAAAAACAATTATTGAGATTACTTTTGAAACAAAAACCAAACAGTCCAACTTGTTTTGAGAATAGACCTCTTCCAGTAAAACAAATTCAGTTTAGTTTCATGGAAATGTTTCATGGAAGATTGCGTTCTTCTTCTCATCATAAGTTAAAGAGTCCCATCGTCTCCCTTGGAACAGGGCACTCCAGAACGGTTGACATCCGACCGGTGTTGTTTTGTTGGTAGCCTGCTCACAGAGCAAGCTGAATTCTCCATGCGATTTTATGAGTATCATCACCGTCATTGCCAAGGTCATCATTGTCAGGATCATCATCGTCAATGCCACCTGCAACATTAGTTCAGCAATTAATTGCAATTGCAACGATTTTTAAAGGTGCAAACTCAAATTTACTAGAACTACTGATAGCCTAAGAGCCAGTGGCCAGCTGATGAGATATTTTAATATAGCTTATGATCTTAGATACTTTTGTAACAGTTACAGTTATAATTTCCTCGGTAAATTAACAATTTTAAATTTAAATAAAGAAAATCATAGTCATAGGAAAAGCAATATGATTTTGTTAACCTATTTGAACAATAATTTTTATATTTGTTGTCTATTGGAATTACTTACACATAAATACTTAAATGTTTTTCTTCCTTTTGTTGAACTGACGGCAGCTCCTTCAGGCCCTAATTCTGCGAACACAATTAAATTACTACAAATTCTTACTGCCATTTACAGCCCTAAGTAATTTGAATAATTAAACCTTCTTGGACTAAGAAAGAATTTATCAATCATATTTCACTTCTGAACTTTTAAAATTCATGATAGCGATGAATTTGTTTTTAACTGTTTGACAGTTAATAAAGGCAAAAATTGGATATATCTAAAATCCTGAAAACTTTCTTTTCTATGATAAGCATGGATGTATCAATATCACAAAAATAAACAACATATTGCCCTAAGAAAGAGTGGTTTTTGCAGGTGGCTACATTGATTCCCACACATCTTCTCATTTCAGAGTGCATGAAAAGCACCAAACTCAGTTTTGTATCTCATTTCAGTTAAGTGTTCGAGTAGAGCTTGTGAAAGAAAGTACACACTAAACTGAAACAGGTTAGAATATGCAATTTTCTAAGAATCTTCCTTAATAATTTGTTTGCAGTGCATCTGAATATTTTTTGGTATACCACCCTTAATTTAACGCTTAAGATCATTTTTTTAAGCACTTAATTATGACCCACATTTTCCGACATTCATTAAATTTATGAATTCAGGAATAGGACATGGCTCTGCTGACAAACTGAAATTATTTACTGTCACTATATTATCAGTTTAGGGTTGTCAGTTTATTAAAAAATATCTTTTCATCATTTTAAAATAGAAACAATTGTTTTCGGTTCCTTTTTGTTGGCTCAAAAGTTACCCATTGCCGGCTTAGACCGGATAAACTCTAATCCGGTCTAGGCCGGATAAACTCTAATCCGGTATAGGCCGGAAAGAACGGAAGTAAACTATCAGCTGATTTGCAGCAAACTGACGTTTAATGCTTGTATGCTTGTTTATGGGTGGTTTCTTTTTAGAGGAATTAGTGGCAGCACTGCATCCGTAGCAAATGTTTTTCTGTTTGTTATAGGTTAGGTTTGAAGGTTTGAGAAACGTATATTTATGCAAGAACTACGTTATGATTGAAGGTATATTTTTTCTGCGTAGGATGATGAAAAATATCGTACGTTACAAGGCCGGGAAGTTTTGCTGTACTCGCATAAAGATCTCGCACTCGCTTTCGCTCGCGGGAACTATCATGGTCGTCCGGCAAAACAGTATTTCCCGGCCTGGTAACATAATGTATTATACCATTCCCATACCGTTGAACATCACTACCATTTCTGCTGGTTTATACTTTGTGAAACCCTTTCGTGGGCAGACTTATTTTTAAGAGGTCCTCCGAACTGTCCAGCTTCCAAACCAAAGGGATCCCTCTACTGTGATTTGTAACAAAGCTTTTCCAGGAGTTATTTTTGTGTTTATTTTACATCCATTTAAATTCTGATATTTCAGTTTCAAAATGTTAAGCTTGGACCTGACTTGAGTAATAAAAATATTCAGTTAAATAATTAAAAATAAAAAACCTTGGTGATTTGTGATGAAAATTTAAATCATAATCTTACCTTGTTCGGATGTCAGGTCGAAGACAGTGACAGTTGTAGAGGGAAAAGACAGTGCCTGTCCATTGAAGAGGCCTGCAGTCATCCCTCCTAATGCCAAGGGAAATCTGGAAAATGTTCTAAAGAGATTAAAAATGTTTGTGTCAAGATAGTTCTTCAGTGTTTTGCGATGGATACTTGAACAGCAAATTATAGTGGAAACTGATGGACTGTGAATACTTTCTACAAGTAACAAAATAATGCAAAATGTTTCATAATCCACAGCAGACCTGCGTACTCAGCGAATTTCCATGGGATTTATTTTTTATATGTGGTAAAGGGGAAGATCGTTTGAATATGTTGTGTAAATAATATATTAAACATATATTTAATCATTCATGAGCCTTAAACATGAGGAATATTGACAAGGGGATCATATTGGTTTTTGATTGTAATATACTAACTTTTTGTATTTTATATAGTTCTTAGCCTTTTAATTTTCAATAAATGTAGTATTGTTATAATATATAAATGTAAGAAAACATGTAATCAATGAATTCAAAACACTGGAAAAACCGGACAAATAACACCGGAATAATATAATCTCATAAACAAATTAAATTTAATCACATGTTCAGTTTAATAAATAAAACATCCCTATTATTTGCTGCAGACCTGCATCTTCAGTCAAGAAAAAAAATATACTATATCATCATAAAACAAAATTTAATTATTATTCCTTTGTGGCAACTATTAAGCAAGTTTTACCAAAAACTTAACTTATTTCAACTTTTTTTTTTAAATGCTGAAGTTTATACTTTAGCATTGTTCCCACACATATGTATCATATAGTACTAATGCATTTTAACCCGTTGTCACATAGTAGAGGGCTCCTATCAGTGGCGTACGCAGGGTCAGTGTTTGGGGGGGGCTTGCTACCCCGGGAGGGGGGATTTTTCACAAGCTAGGAGATTGGTCCTGGGCCATTGGACCAGGACCAATCTACAAAATCTATTTGCTACCAGCTATTTCGTTTGGGGGGCAAATTTGTCTAAGGCCTTACACCCTAATAACTTAATTATTTCAACCCCAAATCTGAAAAAAATATCTGGGTTCATTGATCTATAACCAACTAGCTGATCAACACGGTTTTACCTGTGGAAAAACAGAAAAACTTCCTTAGGTTCATGATTTAATGTTAAGGTTGCCATGACAACTACATCAGCCTCCCTATACTTTAACATTGAAACTTTGATGTATCATCTTTTTTTAGTTATGTGTGTTTGCAAACCTATATCACAGATGAAGAATTACACAGATTGGCAACCTAATGCTTTTTATGTGCCTGTTTTTCCTAGCGGCGTCAAGTATGTTGGGCTGTTTTGCCACCCAAATTGCACTGGTATCAAAGTTATTATATTAGCTATATCTGTTCTTTGGGACCTAAAGATTTGATATTGACGTAATTATCCTTGAGACCACTGTAATATGGGCGACAAAAGAACCTAACAAACTTGACGCCACCCGAAAAACCGAGCACAAAAAAGTACATTTGGTAGGTTGCCTATCTGTATAATTCTTCATCTTTGCCTAAATCAAACAAATATGTTATTCTTTGACGAGTTTCTATATTATATTTTTCATCTTATTTGTCGGTGCATTAAATCAGTTACTTAATTTTAACAATAAACATCATTCATATTAATAAAAATTGTATTAATGTTACTCCTAAGTTTGATAAACACTTCGTGAGTAATACTGGAATTTTGAAAAAAAAATTACTGGAAATATACTGGAATTTTAAAATCAGATGTTAGTAGACACCTTGTATTAACGCTGAAGCTGGAAAATCCATTACCACCAAACAACATTACTCTAAATGTGGATAGCTCACAAATTTCTGATCCAAGTATGATAAGTAATGTTTTTATGATTATTTTAGTGATTTGGTTGAGACCTGTGTAATTCCTAATTTAGATTTACCAACAATCAATCATTCTCAAAATTTCAAAAATCCAGCAAATAACAATTTTAGACTTAAGCCCGTGGTTGAGAAAGAAGTGATTGGCATAATGAATTCTAGCTCTAAATAATTCCTTTAGTGCTGGGTATGATGAGATCCCTGAGGCTCTCCTAAAAAAAGCAAGCTTGTTATTGTCAAAGCCTTCAGCACATGTAATTAATTCTTCCTTTGTGTCTGGAATCTGTCCCGATAAATTAAAGTTATAAAAATTAAAACCTCTTTTCAAAAATGGAGATAAAAATAAATTACAAAATTAATGTCCAATTGCCTTTCTTCCAACTATTTCAAAAATATTGGAGAAAGCCATGTATAGTCAGCTAGTAGATTATTTAGAAAAAATAAACTTTTGGAGGATTGCCAACACGGTTTCAGATGAGGAAAATCAGTTTTAACAGCAGCCCTAGAATTCGTTGAGTCTATTATTGATTGTCTTGACAGCAAACAAAAGGTAGTAGGTATTTTCTTGGATATTACAAAAGCTTTTGAGTCATAAAATCATAAAACACTCCTATCAATGTTTTTGACCTTGGTAGGTATAAATAAAAACACCCTCAATTGGTAAGCAACATTTTTATGCAATAGGAAACAATATGTAGAGATAACTCTTAATGAAAATAATATGAAAGTATCTCATCAATCTAAAATTAGATCAGTAAGACATGGTGTTCCACAGGGATCTATCCCAGGCCTTCTCCTGTACATTGGTTATTCAGGAAATTTACCAAAGTTAATTGCCTGCAGCCAATTATGTTTTTATGCAGATGATGCAAATCTTAAGGGGGCGGTCTACCTCAAGTTCCGAGCGCTAAAACAGGGTTTTGTATCTTATTCATTGATAGCTGGATTTTTATATGATTTCCAATATTTTGGTGTCATTTTAAAAAGGATATGTTTTTGTAGGTCGCTATAATTTTAGAATTTTTGATTTTATCCCCGTTTATTTACAGGAATTATGTAAATCTTTCAAAAAAAGGTAGTTTTTTGTTAGATTTTAAAGTCTCATAACTGACGACAGAAACGCTTTATAGAAAAATAAAAATTGTAGAGACCTATAAAATATTCTGAAGAACGTGAACCCAGTCTCATTTTTATTAAATCTTAAAAAATAAAGCTTTTGTCGCCCAGATACGAAACGTCTGCAAGCTTACTTCAGCGCGCTTTAGCCCTATCTTTACAATGTTATTTCGCTCTGTGACGCAGATTTTTCTGTCAAGGTAGACCGCCCCCTTAAAATATCTGGCGATTCGGTCAAGGAATTGGAATTATCATTTGATAGGGATTTGAATTTATTAAGAAGTTATTTCAATGATAAGCAATTACCTTGCCCCCCCTAATGATAAGCAACTATTTCCCCTAAGGATAATAGGTACAATGTAAGGGGTGTTTACCGATTTCATTATCTCGGTGACCAAATGGACATAATGCAATGATTCAGGATGCTACATTGTTTGTTGAGTTGAATGGTTGAATTTAATGGTGCCCACCAAAATTGGATAATTTTTATTTTTATATGTTAAAAACTAAAAAAAAAATTTTTGCTCATTATTAGGGGAAAATTGTGAAAACCAGTGAAAATTCCCAGTTTTCTTAGGGGAAAAGAAATTAAGGTGCCCTATAAGTCTGAAATGTTTCATGTCTTCATCATACATTTTTTTATCGTAAATAAACATGTATTTTAGTATAATGTCTTATGTATTTGTGTAATGCAGTAAAGAATAAATAATAAATGAATGAATACCATGATTGAATATAGATAATGATCCTTGAACCCCATGATACTTATGATATTCCTTGATAACTTAATGTTGCTTGTATAATTAATATGTGTAACAACCCTTAATATGTTTATGTGTATCTCTCCTCAGAAAATCATTAATCATCTAGTATAATAAGTAATTAATTTTATTAAATAAATAATTTAATAATTTATTCTTGTTATTAAACGTGTCCTTAGTCATGTTAAATAAATAGTTACTGAGTTAATTAATTTCCTAAGTTAATATCATAATCATATATATATTATGTACATGGAAACTACAATAATATAAATTTATTCAAAATTTGCAGCTACATAATAATCTAAATTCTAGTGATTTTGGTGTCAAGAATATAAGTGATGAGTATTTTGTGAACCCCTAGTGCCTCTTGCAGCAGAAGCCAGACTGAGAGGATGTGTAGAGTCATTAACTTAGGACATTGTTCCTAATTTTAAAATATCCCAAGTCAGAGGACTGGAATTGCATGGCCAGTACCTAAATTATTAGTAGGGAACTCTGCCAAGTACATTTTCGAGTCAAACCCTTTTGTTCCTCACTCAAGATTTTTATATTTGGTACTTGGTGAAGATTGTTGTAGCAGCTTGGTAAGATCCAACCATATCCTTATATTTTCCTACTAGCAAGTGTAGAGAAGAAGAGACGGTTAAATAATATAATAATTAATCAAATATCAATTTAAAGAAGAATATTTTACTAGACTACAAATTTTGAACTTTAATAACATTTCAGCCTAATTACTTCAAGAAGTGAACATTGACCTTCTACCATTCGGCCATCTTATTGTGAAGCTGACAATTGGCTTTGCATTGTTAAATACATTTTAAAAATTAACTATTTGGACTTATTTATGTTTTATAAACTTTATTTCAAAACTGAATTCGTCTAGCCGGCACGATACTTCTCCCTGAGAAAGGCCTATGTTTACCCTGAGTATAGCCTGGAACAATAATTGTGTTTTACAGAGACATTTTCAAATTTGATCTGGCCTTCAGCCTAATTGTAAGACCCATTATTGTACTATCCATGTGTCCCCTTTTTCAATCAGATGCTCTTCCATTCTTGAATAAATCATTATTCTTATTGTAAAACTGTTTTTCTTAAATATCATAGATAATAAGATAAGATTCAGTATACCTGGTGCCAATTCTTGAGGCCCACGCCGTACATAAGCCCAATGCTAAAATTAACATTAGTCTTATGGACGGCGTGGGCCCCAAGAATTGGTGCCAGTTATACTTACTGTGTCAAATACTACATGGTATCCTTTGGTGAACTAAATTATCAAACTACTAAATAAAGTCAAATACCTGTTCACATTACTAAGAATCATGAAAGACAACATTGTATTAGAAAATTTATTTATTTATTAATCAATATTGTGTATGCAGCAAACGTGTATGTTTTTATAACTCGCCAACGGTTAGGAGTACAAAGAAAATGTTCAGTACCATTTATGTAGCAAATTTAATAGGCTTTATTTTGTACATTTAAAGTTTCTACCTCTGACCAACAGTTCTCAAGATTTTTATGATTAACCAATAAAAGTACCCTGTTTCCGTCAATTGTTGCTAGAGCTCGTCACATATTTTCTAGGACTTTTGGTATTTTCATCCTTAGGTACTTCTAAATAAGTGTGCAAAGTTTTAAAATTAATGGAATTTTTTCAGGTTGGGCCATTTATTTCAGTTTTTTGACTGGGCTAAAATTTAAGTAAAATTTTGGGGACCGCTTCTGACTGAAATAAATGTTTTGGGAACTAACAATTAGATTTTTAGTAAAAAACTATTGAAATTATTGAAATTGTTAGACATTGTAAATATCCTCGTTGCAGCATATCTGATATTCAGCGAATTTAAAACACTCAAAGTAATATTTAAATCAAACATAAACAATAAATGACATAGGCCGATTTTTATTTTCTTCACAAGAGTAACATGGGGAATGTGTATGCAGGTCTGCTACTTCATGTGTGTGAATATTGGGTGATTTTCAGTCTTTACCCCAGTATAACTCAAATAGGAGAGGCTCTATTCTATGTTTGATTAAGGTATGTCGCAAAATATGGAAGTTATAGGATTTTATTTTTTCCCACAAGGATAGCATAGGGATTGAGTATGTAGGTTTGCTGCAGCGTGAGTGTAAAAATGGAAGACAAGACCATGGCCATAATCCAGTAGACCTCAACTAGTTGAAGCTACATGCCAAGTTTTATTGATATATATTGAGATACAAGCGAGATTTAGAATTTGACTTATTTCCCCTATAAGGATAACATAGGGACACCATAAGGTTTTTCCGTTTTCAATATCTCGGCTACCAATGGACAAAGAGCAATTATTAAAAATACCAAATTGTTAGTTTTTTAAGCTTTAATTCAGTGGTGGAAACAAAACATCGATTATTTTAACTGTCCTTCGTGAAAAACACATAAAACCCCATTTTAAGGTGGTTTATTCCCCTTAACCCCCACTTCCAGTGGTCAGATCGAGCTGGTTTTTGAAATCGCTTGAGCGATTGCCATTTTACACGTCTGTACCAATTTTCATTGAGATCGGACCATTTTTACAGATTCTATCGTGTTACATTGAAAAACCACTTTGCCGCCATTTTTCCAATATGCCCAAGGGAGCCAAAGTTGCACCCGGCAGATCAGGGCTGGATTTACATATGGGCTTAAAGGGCTATAGCCCAGGGGGGCAGAATTTGAGGGGGGGGGGCAGCAAATTCTAGAGGGAAGAAAAAAATTAAAATAGTGCAAACAAATTTATTTTGCACTGACATTAGTAGGGGAAGGCGGGGCAGAACGGGTTAGTGGGGCGGAACGGGATTTGCTTATTTTTCATCTGACAGGTGCTGCAACCTAACGGATGATCATTTAACTACTTTAGCTTTCTTGTGCAAACTGCCTAGAACTGGTTTCGGCCACTTTGTCCCTCTGTTTTGTGAAATATGCAAGATTTTCAGTTTTAAATGATCTCCTTACAACATTTTGTGATATTACAGCTACCTTAAGTAACATCAAACAATTAATAATCAATATTATTAGTATTTAATATTGTAGCTTATGCCTTTAAGAACATTTTAATGTGTTTAAATATCAAATTGGAGTTAACCTGTAGTGTGGGTAGGTTATAACCTCAAAGTATGCATTGGAGGCGGAAGGGGGCAGGGGCGGAATGGGGTTGATAGTGAAGACGATGAAGTTAGTCCACGTCTGTGAATTTTGTCAAGACAATGATTAAAAAGTGAATAAAGACATTGATTGAACATTTGATAAGTTTATGTTAAATTGACTACACAGTGAAATGGTTCCCCGTTTCGCCCCCCCATGGTTAAAGACCCTACCCCGTTTCGCCCCGTGTGTGGGGCGAGATGGGGTAGTAAGCATTTTATTTTCAAAAGATTATATATTTTTTTCTATTGTAAATACGGTGTATTACCGTGTAAAATAAATGTCAAAGATAGTCTTTCTTTCAAAAAATTGTTCTTTATACCTCAATTGTCTGTTTTATATAGTATTATTCACTAAGTGCCCCGTTCCGCCCCGCCTTCCCCTACTTGTAGAAATCCCCGTTGCAACAGACCTGCATACTCAGTGAATTTCAAATGCAAGAGCTTTTTTTCAATCCAATATAGCGAGATTTGACATGTTTTTGTAAGCTCCATAAAAATAACATGGGGAATGAGTACCTATGTAGGTTTGCTGCAACAGGTACGTTTAAACTGGGAGGTTTTAATTCAACATTTAGTAGATCTGAACAGGGTCGTACTCAGACCGGTTTTTCCGGACAATTTTACCGGGGCCCGGGCCCCGCCTAACATCTACTTCAAGAGTTGGCCTAGATGGACGGAGCTACTAAGTCTGATATCTATTATGATAAATTAATTACGAATAATTTATGACGAAAGATTTACTTTTACAACAGTAAAAGGCAAAATATAGTGTTGAATTTATTCCTACTCTGTACCCACTATTAAATAATAAGCTCGTTTGTTTACTTTGCTTGGTTTGTTCACAGAGTTAGTTACCTCCGTCGTTTTTCCGAGATTGATAAAGACCATGCGATCGTCAAACCTATTTGCCGCCGCTGCCGCGCCGAATACTGTACCGCCCGCGAACGGTAAATTTGCGCAATCGAATTGAACGGTCATTTGCTTATTTTACTAATTTGTTCGATAAGCAACCGTTCCTATGACAGTAAATTTCTTGGCTGTTAACTTTTTTGCAAAGTTATTCCTACCGTTTCGTGCGATCTATACGTCTCATCTACCCTCGGTTGGTAAATAGGCCTACGTGAGAGCGTCATTCGCATAATTACTCCCACAGTTTTAGCGCAATCAAATTCAAGGCAATTTACGGCCTAAGCAAAGTTAACCTGTTTTTTTATTCAGGATTTGGGAACATTATCCTCCCAATAGCATTTCGGATGAAGCGGAATTTCGGATTACCGGGTTTTGGATTATCTACTGTAAAATTCAAATTGAAACAGCACATTTAGCAGAGATTTTTTCAAACTCATTAAAAACCTATACAAATACAAATAATTTGTTTTCAAACAAAGCTGTCCTTTTGTTTTGTCCAAAATTATTATGCAGGCTTTCAAAACATTGTAAAAGTGAAAGTGAAATTTTTCAAGAAACATTAAGTTTTGGATGTTAAATCATGACGACATCCACATTTTTATAATTCTGTGATTTAACAATAAATTAAATGTTTATTGTTATTGTACAATAATAAATTAAATTTTATTGGGATATGTTGAGAAATAAGCGAAATATAGAATTTAACATATTTCCTATAAGGAATTATGTTTCCTAATTGGGAAAACATACTGTGTTTACCACTAGCGATATCTCAGTAACCAATGTCATAAAGCAACAATTCAAAATACTATTTTTTTTAAGCTGCATTCAATGGTGAAAACCAAAATTACATTATTTTAATGTTTCTATGTAAAAAATCCAAAAAAACCCATTTTTGTACAATGAGTCGGCACCCAGACTAAAAAGCAAAAGAGAAAGACATCTTCGACTATACTCGGTGCCCTCCCAGATTGCGGGTCGAGCTCAGGTAGTTTCACTCACACAGACACAGGGGATTAGAGCCAGTCAAGTCCGACCGCGGACGACCCTATTTTCCGCTTCATTGATCACCTAGTGGAAGTTCTCAGTCACACTAAACTTTTTTTTATTTAACATTTTATATAAAAACTTGTAGCAGATATACATTCTACGCATTATTACAAGAAAAATGATATAAAATAACATGCTGTTTACTTTGCTGAAACTACTAAAAATATTGAAATATACCCAAGGTAAAGTCTAACAAACACAATACAGTACTATTCTATAGACTGATATGAGCAGGGTTTTGTATATATATTTGTATGTTTTCGACCTTGTATCTTTATAAGACCCCGGATTACTTTAACCTTTCACTTCAAATTTAATAACTAATTTGTATAAAAAAAATATTGTTCGGAATATACGGTATTCTGCACGAACAAAATTGGTAAAGATTTAATATTGACAAAAATATACAAATGGTAATAAATAAAACAACAATATGGTCTGAGAGGATTTATTGAACAACATCATTGAAAACTGAACAAAACAAAGTGATAGATTACAAAACTAAAGACCTGGATTACAAATAATTTTAAAGTTATACTCAATAGACAAAACGAACGATTAAACCAAATTCATTCACACCCTAACGATAAACAATGTGTTTATTTCTATGTTGACGAACATATAAAAGCAATTTTAAAGATGGCCCAATTTTGTAATCTGTAACATATAAATAAATAACAAACTTAAGCTTGATTTATACAACTAACTACTAAATTTATAAAATGATTTTCAGTTGTTTAATTAACGTAAACTGCATATTATTTTATATCGTTTTTCTTGTAATATTGCGTAGAATGTAGATTCGTTAAAATTTGTTAAATAAAATGACAAATAAAAAAGTTTAGACTGTCTGGGAACACCCACTATCTGACTAATGGAGCGGAAGTTAGGGAGGTCCTAATCACCAGCGCTCAGGCATGGAGTGCACATGCGTTCGAGGGGACTCTACCTGAGCTCGACCCGCAATCTGGGAGGGCACAGAGTAAAGTTGTTTTACTCAATCATTTTAGCCACCAGATTGCTTGAATACAATGTAGATTAGCAATCCTTTTTTAGCAATAAAGGGTTACTAAGGTAAGGCTTACACATTCTAAATTGTTTTATCTCTCCTCTGGCTTATATTTATGGCATGGTTTATATTCTAAAATGTGTATTTTATTAAGATTCAACATTTATTTTTTTACGACTGAACCATTTCTTACTTCAGAAAAAAGTAAAGATTCAGTCATCCAATCAGTTTATCCCATACCCCTTACCACACACAGTTAGTTCTCTACCTCCCACCCTCCATTTCATTCCTTCACTCACTCTCTACTTCCCTTCATTCCAACCTTTTTCTCTCTTTTCCCTCCTTTTCTCCTTCATTCTTTTCTTACTATCTCACCTCCCTTCTTTCCTAACCTTTTGACTTTTTTTCCTCCTCTCTCTTCCTCTCAACATCTCTAACATTTGGTATTTTCTCCGTTCTCCACAAACACTGGTATTGAAAGTATGTCCATAGTCAAACCCCTGTTGAAGTTTATTAATACAATGTCTGAACCGCTGACGTTCTTTGGCACTTTCCTCAATGCACTTACAAAATCATCTAATAAGTTCCACACAACTTTATCTTGTAGATTGGCTCTTATCTGGTTTAAATTTCTGCACAAGTGTCAACTTTCTACTCGGCCAGTTAAAGTCCGGTGTTGAGGCATGTCAGAGTTGTTAAGGCCGACAGTTCTGCTAACGAGAATGTAACTTCTGACGTTTACAGAAAAATAACATAGTAACAAAAATTCTTTCACATGACAGGCAGACATGTTGGCAAAATAAATTATTTTTAAATACTATTGAAAACACTTAAGTTAATGAGATCAAAGTTCTGCCAGCGTGAATATTACTTCTATGTTTACAACCAAATAAAATAGAAAAAGAATTAGTTTCATGTAACGGGCAGACATTTCGCATCCATAAATTGAAAAATCTATCTTACTGCTGGAAATACTAAAAAATAAAAACCATAAAATAACTAGTTGATCATGATGTGCATACTTGAACCACAGCCTAATACAGCTCCGACACTTCCCAAACGTTGTAATGCATTATGATGTCTGCAGGGCGACATTAGCGTTCCATGCGGCACACAAGCACAACTATGAACAAAATTAGACACTATCTGATTGTAATTCCTTTCCTTCCTTCTATTCCACTATCTGATTTCCTTTCCTGATTATATATATATATTTTTTTCTAAATTTAATTATTTTTTTCTCAATATTCAGCTCAAAAATTATTATTAAACTAAGAGATAACGGCTACTCTCACGTACGGGCGGAATAAGCCTATGTGAGAGGTAATTATTTCAATATTATTATAGTCATTTTAGTTATATTGAAGTTTATTATTTAAGATTATTATTTTATAAATGACTTTTGTATAATATGTACATACATTTTATCCGAAATAAAGCTGATTTGATTTGATTTTGAATTTGAATTGTACTTATGTACCATCCACCAGGATCGCATAGGGAAGACACTTTTTTCATAGCAGTAACTAGACTGTATTTTGTTGTTAGACAGTGGATAGTGGAACAACATGTGATTAGTGTGGACATAGTAATGGTGCTTGCATGCCACCAGGGTTGCGGACACCTTTTGGGACCAACTGATAGGACTGTATTTTTTCATAGACTGTGCTTAAATGGAATATTTACCTTCTGTTTGTTATTGTTTTGGTTTTATATTTTATCAGATGACATAAAAACATTGTATATTTTCACCTACTTTTTGCACTCACATATGATTCTTCGTCTAATCTCTAGTCTACGAGAAGTAGCATGTGATTTCAGCTACATATGTTGATATTTGTTCACATTTTGTTGATTAAACATCACCAACGCCAATGTCACTCATCAACATCACTCATAAAGCCAATGTCACAGTCTAAGGAAAAATACAGTCCCGACAGTTGGGGACAAAAAGTGTCCTGGTGGCATGTAAGCACAATTATTACGTTCATAAGCAAATCACATGTTGTTTCACTTTATACTGTCTAACAACAAATACAGTCTGGTTACTCAAATGAAAAAAGTGTCCTCCCAATGCAATCCTGGTGGCAGGCACATAAGTACACTCACTATTAGATGATATCTAATTTTGATAGTATTTTGATGTGTGCTGCTTGGAATGCTAGTGTTGCCCTGCGGACAACATAATGCATTACAACATATGGCAAGTGTCGGGACTGTATTTTTTCTTAGACTGTGGCCAATGTTAACTTTTTAAAAATTTTAATACAATTTTCTACATGTCCAAAATACTAATAAGATTCAATGTGACTGTGCTCATCTACAGTAAAATATAATTCTGTTGGTGTACCTAGATTTTCCTACATCCAAAGAATTCTATTTCATTCCTCACACCTATTCCAACAATTGAGTAAGTGCACCCCTAGTTATCATCAGGGTCCTAGGTCATCAGCTCCTAGGTCTAAAAATAGATGAAAGCTTGCCATGCATACATTACATTGATTTAGCTTTCTATGAAATTTATCTCACAAAACAAATAATGATTAACGTTTCCAGATACATCATTACATCGGATGGTCATCTTACCTGGTTGGGCAGAGCTGCAGAAAACAAGATATCAGTAAGTAAACAATAGACAATGAATGTGGGGATTAGCGGTTGCTCAACGGTGTAGGAGATGGGTGGTGGGGGTGTTGCTAAGCGACTGAGGGCTGGGGGAGGGAAATCTGCGTTTGAATTAGGGGTGGGCGAGTAGTGGATTTTGAATTTGAGTAGAGTCGAGTGAAGTATTAAGCCAACTACTCGAGTATCGAGTCGAGTCGAGTAGTTGTTTGTGAAAAGTAATGAAATGTTCATTTTTAAAAGTAGTTAGGTCTTCGAATTTCAATTAATTAAAATATTTAATCCGTTTTATTTATCAAATTGGTCTACTATATTTAAGCTAATCTTTTAGCGAATTTCCCCTATAGGGAAGAAGCTATTACCGTAGGTCTCATGGTAAGACCTAAGCCCGAGACCATAATAAATTTTCGTTTTGGGGCCCCCAGAAGCAAAAAACACCATTCGTTCAAATTTCTAGATATATATATATATATATATATATATATATATATATATATATACAGGGTGTCTTGCAACCCAATGAACAAACATACATAGCATTATTCCTTGGGTCAAGACAAACACATTTCACCATAGGAATATGGGTCTCTGGTGCCTAGTTTTCCGTCTGTATGTCTGTATGTGTTATTTACCAACAAATTCATAACTCCTAAACGGTTTGAGGTACAGTGTTGAGATTTTGCACAAATATTTATCTTATTAGGATCTATCATCGTTTAAAATTATACTAAAATATCATTAACCATTTCAAAATGGCGGCCATTTAAAATATTTGATGCCAAATTCTACGAAAACCGTTAATTTAAACAAAAGATTGAAAGGTACATAAAAGTAAGTCCATTTTATTTAGTTTTCAATGATACCTTATTTGTTGAAATTGGATAAATATTTACTGAGAAATTAAATTTTTTCATTGCGCTTGACCACTTTTCTCTATTTAAACAATGTTAAAATTAAGGGGTGTCCAACTTGCCACCATTGGTATCTCAGAAAATATTGGACTCAGAGATAACTTTAAAGGGGGGACTTCACCTACTTTTTTAAGAAATTTAAAAATATGAATTCCATTTTCTTGTAAATAGCCGCCATTTTCCAATATGGCGGACAACTTTGATTTTTCTAATGGAATACCCTGTATTTCATGGTCTATTTGGATTCTACACATAATTTTAAGAACTCATTATTCTTTGGCATTTTTTCCTAAACTCAATAATTAAGTGGATATAAGCGTTAAAGTTTAATTTAAACTCCCCGTATCTTAACATTGTTTATATGGGGAAAAGTGGTCATGCATTACGAAAAAAACTAATTTCTCAGTAAATATTTATTCAATCTTAACAAATAAGGTATCATTGAAAACTAAATCAAATGGACTTACTTTTATGTACCTTGCAATCTTTTATTTACACAAAAGGTTTTTGTGAAATTTGGCATCAAAAATTTTAAATGGCCGCCATTTTGAAATGGTTAATGATATTTTAGTATAATTTTAAACGATGATAGATCCTAATAAGATAAACATTTGTGCAAAATCTCAACGCTGTACCTCAAACCGTATAGGAGTTATGAATTTGTTTGTAAAAAAACACATACAGACAGACGGACGGAAAACTAGGCACCAGAGACCCATGTTCCTATGGTGAAATGTGTTTGTCTTGACCCAAGGAATAATGCTATGTATGTTCATAGGGTTGCAAGACACCCTGTATATATATACAGTGCTTCATTTGTAAAAATTGAGGTCCCGGAACTGTAATTTGCTAGTTTGTACGTAACCCGCCCCTTATCATTCTTCCGCTCAACAAAGAATTATTTGTATATGTGAATAATTAGGTCGATTTAAAAAGTCAAATTTTATCTAACTCAAATTTTTGAGAAGTAAATTGAAAAATTACAAAGCATTAATTATTTTACCCCCATTTAAAAAAATAAATTCTCTAAAGAAATTCTAGATTTTTATGGCGCCTTGTGCGAGTATTCAGGTGTTTTTAGTGTTTTCAACATTCGGCTTAAGTCAAGACTAGACAAAAGAGTGCTAATTTCAGTCCGAAACTCCGTGCGTAATTTTCGTACATTTTAAGCGATTGTTATTTTCGGTAAGATAATCGGAGCGAGTACACGCGATCGTCTCTTCTGAAAAATACTCTGGCCGATTACACACAATCCTATCTCGTGGCAAATTCTCCGGCCAATTGTACGCGATTGTATTTAGCGGCAAATTATTCGTCCTATTACACGCAATCGTCTCTTGCAAAACATACTCTGGCCGATTACACACGATCGACTCTTGCGGCAGAAAGAGGTCCCGGAACGCCGTTCCGCCGCAAATCAAGCACTGTATATATATATATATATTTTTTATAAATATTTTCACAGGTTAGGGCTACTGTTATGTATTGTAATATTAAAATAAAAACAAAGTACCCTTTAACTTTTTTTATTAATCTACTGACTAGTTTCAGCACTAAGGCCACTTTCAAAGTCTAGTACCTTACATAACCTTGTTTTCTAAATTATTTTAATCTAAGTAAACAATAATAATCTGTTTTAATTAATATGTTCCATATGGTTTTTGTAATGTTGATGGTTTAGCTGTTTTCCTAAAATTATTATTCTTTCATTTTCTGTATTTTTCAAAAATAGGATTTTTTATCTTTATTTGACCATTAAGTATTTTATTTGGATCTTTCAAGTTGTAGGAGTATATAAAAAATTGTTCTTTTGTATTCATTTTTTCTCCTTTTGTTTCATAACTTAATATACTCATGTTATTTTCCTTAGTCGATTAATAAAAAAAGTTAATATGTCCTAAAGGGTTTGATATTAAACTCCCTACATCTGGACTTCCAATAAGATTACATGAAGAAGTTAATCTTTTAGGACTGAAAACTAGTTTCCAGTTATGTTTTACAGTAATAAACTCATACAAATGTATCGCAAAGGAATATGGGAAAGATCTCAAAAAAGTATATGATGTTTTATCAAAAAGATACAAAAACACTAACTTTATGCTTGATATAAATGCTTTTCTTTTAAAGATAGACAAATTTGTTTCAAAAAAATGTTCCAACTTTTACAAGAAAATTATTAAATTAAAAAATGATGCAAAAAATGGTTGTGTGGATCTGGAAAGTATAATGGAAATGATATTGGTAATATCTTCTGGTACCATAAATACTCAGATGCTCCCAACATCTATTTCATCATCTAATAACTCATTTAAAACAGTGACCAACGATTTAAGAACAACATTAGAACAACCAAAACACGTGGTAAATTCTGATAATATTGAAAACCTTTCCAGATACAATTTATCAGAAGACGAGATTTCTGTTTTATCCAAAGGTCTCACTTTCTGCCCAACTCCTAAATTTGACTAGATCAACCTGGTAAATGATGCTCTAACATTTGCTAGAGATATCAGATTTAAATATTATCAATCTCTTAATCCATCGCCACCCTCTACAGAAGTGCCACAATGTTTACGAAAATTTAAAGAAAAACCTGAGCTAGAACCACAGCCCCTCCCTCTAAATCATCCAGTTGAGCAATTCATTAATATAGTATTATCAAACTTATCTTGCTCCAATTTCGAAAGCTCGCTCAAAAAATGTGAAAACATAACCAAAGCAGAAAGGAAAGCAATCACAGGCTTGAAAAACAATAATGATATTATGATTCTTCCTGCCGATAAAGGAAGCAAAATAGTTATTCAAGACTTGAATGATTACTTAGGTGAGGGAAATCGTCAGTTATCTGATCAAAACTCCTACCAAAAGTTGGAGGAAGACCCAACGACAGAGTATAATGGAAGAATCACTCATTATATATTAAAATATGGTAAGAATGAAGGACTAAATAAGAAGACAATGGATCTGTTAGTTACAAATCATCCACACACTCCTACTTTTTACATGTTACCCAAAATTCACAAGAACATTAGACCTCCTCCTGGACGACCCATTGTTGCTAGTTATGGAAGTCCAACTGAACGAATTTCGGGATTCATAGATGACCAGCTACAACCCTTAGTAAAAAAACTACCCTCTCACATAAAGAACACGGATGATTTTTTAAACAAAATAAGTCAAATTCAACAGCCTTTAAATCAAGACACTATTCTTGTTACAGTGGATGTTACATCCCTGTATACTAACATACCTCACAATGAGGGCATGGAAGCAGTAAAAGAATATTTAAATACTCGGCCAAGTAATACCAAACCCTCTACTAATTTTTTACTTGGTCTGATAAAGTTTATCCTGACAATGAACGTATTTAGATTTCAAGACGACTTCTACTTACAAATAAAAGGAACTGCCCTGGGCACGCGGATGGCTCCAAGGTATGCTAATTTATATATGGGAAGAATGGAAGATAATTTTTTTAAATCGCAAGAATATTTACCCCTATTATGGTATAGATTATAGATGATATTTTTTTCATTTGGCAACACGGTCAGGATAAACTAAATAAATTTCTTGAATCTCTAAACAGTTTTAGCGTATTGCAATTCACTTGGTCCTACTCTATGACCTCAATTACATTTTTAGATGTGGATATTTACCTAGAGTCAGGATTTTTAAAGACCAAACTCCATATAAAAGATACAAATACTATGCAATACCTAAACTACGGAAGCTGTCATCCAACTTATGTAAAAAAGTCAATACCAAAAAGCTTATCCAGCAGAGCAAAGAAACTACACAGTGAACAAACTGACTTTTTACATTACATAAACAAACTGACAACATCACTAAAAAAGTCAGGATACCCTGAAAAAGTCATAAAAAAGAACATTGACAAACCAAAAAAACCATCAACAAAACAGTTTTTCAGTCAATGACCTAAAATTTGTCACACAATACCAAGCAGGCCTCCATAAAATTAATCATATTTTAAAAATGTCTTTTAATATACTCCAAAGTTCAGAAGAGACAAAAAAACTTTTCTCCAAACCCCCAAGAGTAATATTTAAAAGACCCCCAAATTTAAAGAATAGTCGGTGTTAGTTAATAAACACCGACCAAACAAATGTAATAGGGCTATAAACAAAAACAAGTGCAAACCTTGTAAAAAACCACGGTGCGGTACCTGCAAATTAATTAAGGAGGACACTCAGTTTGATAGCAGCACGACAAAAAAGAAATATCAGATAAAGGGAGATATTGACTGTAATACAAAAAATGTTATTTATCAACTCAATTGCAAATTCTGCAATAAACAATATATAGGACAAACATCAAACCATCTAAGAGTAAGGATGACTGGGCATCGCGCAGATGTAAATCGTGGAGACGATGAAAAACCAGTTGCGAGCCATGCCAGTTTTCATCAAAAGACCAAACTCGAAGATTGTTTCATCTTAAAAGGGATACAAAAAGTTGAAATAGATGAAAACAAAAACAGAAATGCCATAAAATTAAGAAAAAATGAACTGGCCCACCAACTAGTACTAAAAACAAGGCAACCCGATGGTTTGAATTTAAGGTAAAAAATTCAAAGCCGAAAAAATACCAAACAACCCTACCATGACTGATTTAATCTGAACTACAAGTCAGCTGCTTTATATGAATCATTATTTTGTTTATTTTTATACATTTGTGTTAGGTTATAATTTCTTGTTATATTTTTTATATTGTACATATTTATACACCTTATATTTATCTGATGAAGTTTACTAGTTAAACGAAAATTAATAAAATTTTTGAAACTTGAAATTAAGAGAAATTACTACTATATATATATACATATACATATAGAGTGTTTCAAAACTCTCTCCCGAAACTCCTTGGGCACGTTCCTTAGGTCAAAACAAACAAAAAATGTCATATAAGTATAGGGTCTATCTCGCTCCGTTTTCCGTCTGTGAGTCCGTTTGTGTTTTTCAATTAAAACTCTATAACTTTGAAACGGCTTAAGATAAATTATTGAAACTTGGTACGTAATCTATAGTTAGTATGGCCAAAATGTTCACCAATTTTCAATTTTTTATCTTATGGAATTTCAAAATGGCGGCGTTTTAAAAATTTAATTCATTAATATATAAAAAGTTGACAGGTTAACACCAACCTTTTTATCATAAATTTTATTTGCCATTTCATTACAAACATAACGACACTTTATTTATTATCCAATTTTAATAAATAAAGTGTTGTTATGTTTGTAATGAAATGGCAAATAAAATGTATGTTAAAAGGTTACCGGTAGTGTTAACCTGTCAACTTTTTTAGATATTAATGAATTAAATTTTTAAAAGGCCGCAATTTTGAAATTCCAAAAGATAAAAAATTTTAAATTGGTGAAAATTTTGGCCATACTAACTATAGTTTACGTACCGGTACCAAGTTTCAACAATTTATCTTAAGCCGTTTCAAAGTTATAGAGTTTTAATTGAAAAACACAAATGGACTCACAGACGTAAAACGGAGCAAGATAGACCCTATACTTATATGACATTTTTTTTTTGGCCTAAGGAATGTGCCCATGGAGTTTCGGGAAAGAGTTTCGAAACACCCTGTATATATATATATATATGTGTCTGTAAGCACGATAGCGCTCGCAAAAATGGTCCGATCGGAATGAAATTTGGCACAGGCGTGTAAAGTAGTAATTATTCGGACGAGTTCGTGAACCAGCCCGATCGAACCACCGGAAGGGGGGGGTAAAGGGGGGTAAACCCCCTAAAAATGGGTTTTTCGAGTTTTTTTATATAGAAAAATAAAATTTATCCAATTGATTTCAACTCAAAAAAAATGGATTAGCACCATTGAATTCAACTCGAAAAAACAAACAATTTAGTACTTTGAATCATTGCTCTATGTCTATTGGTTACCAAGATACTGAAAGTGGTAAACACAGTACGTTGTCCCAATGTTAACCTTATGGGGAATAAGTAAAATTCTATATCTTGCTTATTTCTCAACATATCTTAATGAAACTTGGTTTTTGGCTTCATATAGATGAGATCTAATGTATTTTACCACAAAATCCCGGCTATTACCGTTTTTATGGCAGCAAACCTGCATACTCATTCCCCATGTTACCTTTAAGGGAAATAAAAAAATGCATATCTTCCTTATTTTTCAACATATCTTGATAAAACTTGGTGAATGGCTTCTTCTAGTTCAGATCTACTAAAAATTGAATTAAAACCACCCAGTTTTAAAATACCTGTTGCAGCAAACCTGCATACTCATTCCCCATGTTATTCTTATGGAGCTTAAAAAACGTGTCAAATCTCGCTATATTGGATTGAAATACGTATTTTGCAATTGAAATTCGCTGAGTATGCAGGTCTGCTGCAACGGGGGTATTTTTTCTTCTTATCTATAAGTTAATACGCAAGCGGTTTTCTTTTCACAGTCCAACCGCAACAACGGCTGGACCGATTTTAACGTTTGAGCAGGTATCAAATTAAAGGGAATTTTATGTAGATTTGTCAACAAGTCTCAGAATTTAAAAAAAGGGTGTTAGTAAAGTACAGTAAAGGGCTGAAGTTTCGGAACAGTGGCGCTATTCATCGACATTTGAGCAAGCTCAGTTTACTTTGTTTACAAACTGAACATATGGCCAAGCTCTGGAATAGTTCTACAGGTAAACCACAGATAGCAGCAATGAATTACAATTAATTTTTCGAAAAGAGCAGTTTTATTTGTTCAGCTGGTTTGGCTTTGTTTTCAACAGTTTTCTTTTTTTTAAGATTTATTATGTAACTAGAGGACCCACGCTGCTCCGCAGCAGTAAATTTTGGTACTAAGACACAAAATCAACTCAAATCAAATAATTCTTCAATTACAAAATTAATTACATGCAATGGAGCTTAACAACGTCAATATGACTTGCCCGACACTTGCCTAAGTTGAAAAAGAGGTGCATGTAGCTGGGCCCGGTTATGTTGGAATTCCAGTAAACCAATTAAACCACGATTTATTACCAAGTTGGTAATAATTTGTTCCACAAAGGAAAACGTAGGCCTTTCATGAGATATTCTGTACTTAAGTTTTCGGGACAGCGACATGTCAGCCCGGCACATACGACTTTACAAACTAACTATATACCATGCTAAAATACCCCCGTTGCAGACCTGCATACTCAGCGAATTTCATATGCAAAAAAACATAGTTCAAGCCAACACAGCGAGATTTGACGTGTTTTTGTAAGCTCCATAAGATTGACTTGGGGAATGAGTATGCATCAGGTTTGCTGCCATGAAAATAGAAATATCGGGGATTTTTCATACTGTTATACATTATATCTCATCTAGATGAAGACAAACCAATTTTTATCAAGACGAATATGTTGAGAAATAAGCAAGATATAGAATTTTAATTTTACTTATTACCCATAAGGTTAACATTGGGACAACGAACGTGTTTACCACTTTCAATATTTCGGTAACCAATAGACATAGACCAGTGATTCAAAATCCTAAATTGTTCTTTTTTTAGCTGAATTCAATGGTGCCAACACAAATTGGAAAAATTTTGTTTTTCTGTGTAAAAAATTCAAAAACCCACATTTGAGGGGTTTATCCCCCTTTACCCCCTTCCGGTCGGGTGGTCCGATCGGGCTGGTTCACGAATTCGTCCAATTGATTTCCTCTTTACACGTCTGTACCAAATTTCATTAAGATCAGTCCATAAACGGACTCAGAAAAAGAAAACCTAATTTATATATATAACAGATTTATGTTGTTCAGAGTGCTCCAGGTACGTCTGATCATAATAATCAATAGCTCAAATGAAAGATGGTATTTCACTGAAGGTTCTTAGACTAAAACATATAGAATTACTTAATTAGAACTGGGGAAATATATTATCTTCAATTGAATTCATCTTTCGGGAAATAATCACATTTATGTTTTTGGTCGAGTAATACTGTATATTAATGAATACCGATCTTTGATGGCAAATATTTGCGTGCATACCTTTAATTTAAGACCTTATTTATGAATATGGGTCAAGTAAAAAAGCCAAACAGACTCGGAAAAGAAAAAAAAATTTTTGTTGTTGTTCGGAATTCAGCAGAGTGCTTCAGGTACGTCCGATCATAATAATCAATAGCTCAAATGAAAGCTGGTATTTCACTGAAGGTTCTTAGACTAAAACATATATAATTACATAATTAGAACTGGGGAAATGTATCTTCAATTGAATTCAGAATTTGGAAAATAATCAAATTTATGTTTTTTGATCGAGTAATACAGTAGATTAATGAATGCCGATGCTTGATGGCAAATCTTTGCGTGCATACCTTTAATTTAAGACCTTATTTATGAAAATCGGTCGAGTAGAAGAGCCAAACAGACTCGGAAAAGAAAAAGAAACTTTTTTTGTGTTGTTCGGAATTCAGCAGCGTGCTTCAGGTACGTCCGATCTTAATAATCAATAGCTTAAATGAAAGCTGGTATTTCGCTGAAGGTTCTTAGTCCAAAACATATAGATTTACATAATTAGAACTGGGGAAAGATAACTTAAATTGAATTCAAAATCCCGGAAACAATCAAATTAATGTTTTCTGTTCGAGTAATACAGTTGATAAACGAATGCCGATGCCTGATGGCAAATCTGTGTGTGCTTACCTTTAATTTAAGACCTCAATTATGAAGATCGGTCGAGTAGAAGAGCCAAACGAACTCGAAAAAGGAAAACCATATTTAACTCCCATAAGAAATGTACAGGGAGGAAGTTGCTTTTGTGCATAACTCGAGTAATACGGCAGATAAATGAATGCGGATGCTTGATGGCAAATCTGCGCGTGAATACCTTTAATTTAAGACCTCAATTATGAAAATCGGTTGAGTAGAAGAGCCGAACGGACTCGGAAAAGAAAAACCAAATTTTTTTAATATATAGATTTTGGTTATGTTATGAAGTTTTTAAAGCTCTTATACGATGCAGTTACCAGTTTTGCAATGTAGTTTACAATATCTCATAGTGTTTTTTGAAGTTATATTAACCTGAGCAAATTTATTTTTGGATTTGGTGCATTTATAATGCCACCGATAAGAAGAAGAGGAACATAGACCGGTCGGAGGAGTCGGAAAGAACACGATCGCAACCGCTGGCATCACCCTCCCAATGTCACATTTTTTCTGCTCCTTCCAACCTCAGACCAAGGAACTAAAAATGTTTTTATTGCGGTGGGTTGCATTTGAAGAATGAAGAGACCGGTAGAGATAGTACGTCATTTACAAGATTATGCATATAAAGACAGCCGTTCCCTGCAATCTCTGTTTTGGCGATAATTATCAATAAGGTGCAGCGGCAATCACTAAACAAAGGAAGTCATTATGTGCCAGTGTTTGCTCTCGGTCAGCTACATATTGCTATAAGCAGAGTTCAATCTTTTGCCGGTGTTGAAATATATATCTTTCAGGAAGAAGAGAACATGGGGAAATGAAGGTGTTCCCAATCGTTAACGTTTATACCGGAAACTCCTGTGGTAGATAAAATTAACTTTGAAAGTTTCAATAGCTAAGCTATAGTTTTGTTAATGAAAACTTTAAAAGTATATAAATAGGCTGATTAGGCCTATTCTTCATTCTTTTACTATATGATTTTTGCTCGATTTCGAGCTACGTGTTATCTAGTACCCTACATTGCATAAACCCTACTTTTAAATGTAACTGTACTAATCACTTAAAATAACAAATAACTAAATGTAAGAAGATCACAAAATAAATAAATGTAAAATATGCATAGTTTTAAAATTTAAACAGTTATAAGAATAATTATTAGACAACCGAACAGGCATAAGCACATTAAATACAAATTTAATTATTAAAGTTAAAATATTGCAGTTCATAATAGTTCTGAACATTACATGAATCACAACTAGAAAGCAATTTATATATTGACATTTCCAGGCTGTATGTATTTAAGAGTTTAAAGAAAAATTTAACTAAGGGATCAATATCAAATTAACAAGAGACATTGTCCTAACCAGTCATTCACTGGAGCTCTCACCCAATATTCAAATCAATTATGAAACAAGTTATGTTTCATGTAGTGTTTTCTTGGAACACAAGTAGTCTCTTGCAAGATAATCAGGAGTGCAATTAAGGGGAACAACTTGAATGAAAACTTCTTATTTTCAAGAAAAAACAGGTATTTATTCCTTGAAGATAACACATCATAAACAAATAATTAATTTCCTGCCAAACGAGGAGTTTTTCAGTCCTTAGATATAATTGGCAAGGACGGAATGTACAAAAATTCATATAAAACATATGGCAACTTAAAATTTAAAGTAAAACTAAATGGTCTAAAAAAAGCTGTTGCAAGGGGGTTGCTTAAGGCAATTATTGTTACCATTCTCTTCTATAAGTAACAAAATCTAATTCCCTCAAAAAAGCTTATTATCTTCTAATTGTTAAATTATGTACAGTTGCAAGAATCATTTAAAAAAATGGTATTTTAAGTTGAATTAAATAAACCATTTTCAGAACTAAACTATGTATTTCTAAATCACTTCTTTCTTGCTAGTAAAAATGAAATAATTAATTTAACAAAACTATTTAATCATATCAGTAACTACTAAGATGCAATTTCTCACACTACATGAAAAATGTCCCCAGATGCTTTATCCACTCTGAACAAGCTAATATCACTTGACACTTCACTAAATCGAAAACAAATAAAGTCTACTCTAGCTTTCATAGGTTTGATTGATATGATATATTTTGCACAGAAACCCGTCATTAGATTCAAAGAGTGGCATAAAAGGCTCTTCTATCAACAGTATCTTTAGAATAGTTGATTAAACAAATTATGAAACAATAATCTTACTCATTAAAATAGTGTATTGTTAAATATATTCTATTTACTTAACATTTCTGTATGTGGACAACTATTTTGTAACCTATACAGAGTTCCAAGCCTATTTTGTAAAATCAGTAACCTTATTTTTTTACCCTAAATCTTGGTTATATTGAAATTTAATAACATTTATTTTTAAACCATTGATTGCCACAAAGAGGACGATGAAAGACAACAATTCATAATTCAATTTAAAAGAATACAGGAATAGTGGGAATCTCAGTATAATATAATGTTTGATTATAACAAACTTTAGCAATGTCTTTGTCTGACGAGACAGCAACTAACATTCAACCTGTTATTAGGTAGTACCATTAACTGAGTTAATGTTTGCTGATTCTCAACAAGAAAAGTTGTTATTAGGGAAGAAAATATTCTTTGAAGTTTTTTAAGAAACATTTCAATTATTTCCATCCACTTTTTTTACTCAATTTAATTCAATATTGAAAGTAGAGATTATTTTGTGATTTTGTGATACGGTTATTTTTTTGCTAAGATCATTTAATTGAAAAACTGTTCTTGAGATTACTTTGAATCAAAATCCAAACAGCCCAACTCGTTTTGTGAAAAACCTCTTCGTAAAACAACTTCAGTTTACTTCCATGGAATTGCTTTCTTTCGGGAGGTCTATGAAGTCATACAGGTCTACCTCTCCCATTGATGCCCGCAAGATTTCGTTCCTCTTCTCTTTAAGTGATAACGAGTTCCATCGTCCCCTGAAGAACTCGGCACTCCAGGGCCATGTCCATGTTCCGACCGGTGTTGTTTTGTTGGTAGCCCTGTCACAGAGCGTCCACTGCAAGCCGAATGCTTCTCCCAGCAACAGTAAGACGGCGGTCAGGACCACCATTGTCAATATCACCTGCAACATTAGTTTATCAATTAATTGCAGTTGTAATGATTTTTAAAGTTACTAACTAAAATCTATTAGAACTAATGATAGTCTAACAGCCAGTGGCCAGCTGACGAGACATTAAGGTAGCCTATGATTTTCTCAGATACTTAAACAACTGTTAAATAAATAAATAAATAAATAAAATGGCCTTTATTTTGAAGCGGTTTTCAACAAGGTTGATTTTCAAAATCACTCAAGTCATACATACAGTACATTTACAGTCAACCACAATAATAACTTAAACAATCTAGATTACTATTTAATTGTAAAACATAACAATGATAACTTATTCTACTTAGAAAACAAAAGATCTAAAACTTTTCTTTTAATGTTTTTGGCTCTTTCTGGACCATCCCTTCCGGCTGAAATGAAGGTATTAAAAATGAAAGGAGCAAAATAGCTAAAGCGTTTCCACTCTAGCTCCCTACGAACGCGAGGCAGCTCAAGCACGGCATCCTGCCTTGTTATGCGGGATCGCACCTCTGACCGAGTCCTCAGCTTCTCTCGCAAATATGCAGGTCTGTTGGATTCCAAGATCCTATGGATTACCATGGCCGTGCGAAGGGTACAGACATCAGACATAGGCAATCAACCCAGGTCTGTTCGTGCGCTCGTGATGTGGTCATATTTTCTTAAACCACAAACAAATCTGATACACATATTCTGCACCCTCTGCAACCTCTGCATGTCCCTTGCAATAACAACATTGCCGTAAACGGGAAGGCAGTAATCCAGTGCAGAGAGCACTAAGGCCTGGACAAGACGAAGCCTTGTATCATGTGGGAGGAGGTGTTTGTTTCTGTACAGCACTCTCAAACGAGAAACGGCTTTCTGGCATAGGGTACTCACATGACTTGAAAAGGTGAGACCAGTATCGAACACGATGCCAAGAAGTGTAGCGGACTCGCACTCTTTCAACAATGTCCCTCCAATGGATACTTTTGTGGCCGATGGTGGAGGTAAAGATTTGCTACATGGGAAATTGAGCAAGACACACTTATCAGTGTTGAGTTTTACCCCATGATCCATTGACCACTTGTGGACTGAGTCCAAGTCCGAGTTCATGAGCTGAATAGCTTGGTCAGCAAGGTCTGATCTGTAAGAGAGACTCAACTGAACATCGTCGGCATAGGAATAGAGTTTGCAGTGCTGTACAGAGTCACCCATAGTGGCAGCAAACAGCGTGAATAGAATAGGTCCAAGGCAGGTACCCTGCGGGACACCCAGTGACCTACTGATGGAAGAGGAAACTTCAATGCCAATTTTGGTCCTCTGCCTCCTTCCGCTTAAGTAGGATGTAAACCAGGCAACTGATAGGATGAACCAGAGCTGTACTCTGTAATACCTCATGATGGCCAACAACAGATCATGGTCTATGGAGTCAAAAGCACGAGAAAAATCCAACATCGCCAAAGCTGTGGATTTCCTCTCTACTTTTGCGTTGATCAGATCATCGCAAACGTGTAAGAGAGCGGTTGTTGTGCTAAATCCTTTACGAAAACCACATTGGAAAGGAGGAATGATGTTTTCCCGCTCAAGAAACTCCACAAACTGTCCAGCCACTAACTTCTCAAAAACCTTTGACAAGGCAGGCAACACAGATATAGGACGCAACTCATTGACCGTAGCTGGAGCTTTAACCTTCGGCAATGGGATGACAATAGCCTCCTTCCATGCCTCAGGAAAAACACCAGTAGCTAATGACCTGTTCATGAGGTGGGTTATGCCATCAATAACATATGGGCCAACCATCTTTATCATGGCAATAGTTATTCCATCATTTCCAACAGCTCCACTTTTTATGCTGTTAATTGCCTCCTTAACTTCTCTACAAGAAACAGATCTAAACCTAAATTGATCTCTAACATTCACAGCTGTATTATTCATATAAAATTCCAAGTAGTGTTTACTCACAGAATTCCCTTTTGCCATATCTACAAAATATTTATTAATTCCCTCAGGATCCTTTAAGAAACATGGAATGTCATAAGTTTGTGATTTATTGATTCACAGGCTTTGATTTTAGCCCAAAATTCAGCAGATTTCTTACACCCTGCCAGTTCCGTTTGAAAATATTTCTGCTTGGAAGCTCTAATATGGATATTCAGTTTGTTTCTGGCTTTGCAGTATGCCTTTCTGTCATCATCAGACCCAGTCTGACTCATTCTCTTTTTCCAATAATTTTTATCTTTTGTAAGGTTGACAGTATATCTTGTTCTCCAAGGAGCTTTATTTCTAGTGACTTTTTTCTTCACCACAGGAGCGTTTTCATCAAAAACTTTTAGAATGGTGGTATTTAACTTTTCCAAAACGGTTTCAACATCTGTAATTTTTAAAACATCATCCCATTTTATTTTGGCTACACTATTCAACATGTTATCAACACAGAAGCAAGAAAAATCTCTATACTGTACAAATAAATCCAGCAGGTCTCTTTGGTTTTTCTATGTTAATATCACAGTAAGTCAAAATATGGTCAGATATTACACCTGGTATATAGACACCTCTATGGTCAAATATTGAAGACATATCTACCACATCACAGCCAGCAATTTTGATATCTTTGTTGACAATGATATGGTCAATAAGTGTGGCTGATGTTTTTGTGACACGTGTGGGTTTGTCAACTAGCTGTACTAAATCAAGGGCTTTAAATTGCTTGTTCAAGAACCTTGTTTCTGGAAGAGAGGGATCAAGGACATTTATATTCAGATCTCCCATTACAACCATTCTATCAGCAAACTCTGTCATATCATAGTAAAGAAATGCAAGAAAGGGTTCTAAGCAAGTATACGAGATACTCTCATGCCTGTACAAAATACATATGCACAACGTTTCGCCATTTATTCTAACCACACCACAAATATTCTCAGGAAACGTGCAATTATCATCATTATGTAATGCAAAACAAACTGGACGTGATTCTTTATATAGACAGCCACTCCTCCTCCTCTGTTTAGACCATTGCGGTCATTTCTGTCCTTCCTCAACAGAGAGTAGCCAGGCATTTCCACTTCTTCTGAAGTTGTTTGGTCTGTCAGCCATGTTTCTGTCACCCCCAAAAGGTCTAGGATCCAAATCCTGAACCACAGAGAACAATTCCTCAAGACCAGTTGACATAGAATTCATGTTAATATGGCCTATTCTAAAGTAATAGTTGACCACGAAATCTCGTTTTTTGACGCACACCCACCAACACCAACAGAAGAGCCAGGCGCTGACGTCCCATCATCTACAGGTGCTGCACTATCTGCTGTGACCATCGGTTCGGCCACGGGCGATGAAGCCTCTGTAGTATCTTTTAAGTACTTACGAGATACAGTCAGGAGTTTGTCTCCAAACCGAACCACCCCTCTTCGGTTGAGGTGTCTTCCATCCCGTGCTAGATGATGCTTACTTACACAAAGACTTGTGTTCACATAAGTAACGCCAAAGTTCCCGCACATTAGTTCAAGCTGCTCATTGAAAAGGGCCAGCGCTCTATAGCTAATGTCAGATCTTGGTAAAACACTATTCAAAATAATAGTGCTTTTCGGGAAATTGGCTCTAGCAGTTGAAAGCAGGTCTGCCATGCTGTGGAGCGCCTCACGCTTACCGAACCCTCCATTATACCCGGGGCCTCCCCCGGGGAGGCCCGGTAATACAATGGGAGGTTGTTAGTACCAACGTTGAAATGAATAACCTTTGGCTGAAGCTTCAAAAATGTCATCAACTTACCCTTAATACTACTCACTTTAGCCCCAGGATTAACACTAACTGTACACCCATTTCTTTCACAAACTTTCCCTGCAAAGCGAAGCATTGAGTCTCCTATCAACTATCTACCCCTTCCGAGCCAACATTGCCGACAGCCCCAGAAGGAAGGTCAGAAATACCTTCTTTTTCTTGTCCATTTTCAAAGTTTATACTACCGCTCCTAACTTTGTCTGAATTAGACTTACAACTGTAAGGCTTAGTCAAGTCAACATGTTTCTTAATACTACCTTTAACTTTTTTTATTTTTGCATTTGCCTTAATTCTACGATGCAGTGTTCAAGTTTTCATTCCATAAACCTGCAGACGTTCTCACTACATTACAATTTGAAACATCAGCTACCTCATTACAAAGAACTTCATATATGTTTGTACATATAGTTTTTATGGTTCTCTTCGGGTCTAGTTTAGACTTCTTTATGCAATGTTTACCCTTAACAACATTCCAACCAGTTTTACTTGTATCTACATTTACATTTTTACCCTGCAGTTTACCATACCGAGCACTAACATCACAATCATTAACAAAGCTTTGCTCCTGATTTGCTAAAACATAGGTTTGGGGCTACGACATCTGAACAGAGACGGCTAAGCAGCAGCCGCGCATTGACGATCACATGAATGCCGCATTCGTGGCCCGCGCTCTGCTGAGCCACACAGCCCTCAGTTAACGGTATGCTCTCCAGCCCTAGGTTAGCCAGCAGTGCAGCAGCATGCCGCCAGTTATAACCCCGAATAGAGTCATAGTGAACTGCTGTCTTAGAGATCGAGTCAAGAAAAACTAGACTCCAATGGGAGCCTCCACTTTGCTTTGAACCATCTTCGCAGTTATTAAGGCAAAAAAAACAAAACTTTTTTTATGAAATGACAAGTCTCTTAAAATACTATCGACCTCAACCCTAGACTGCAACTTAAGTAATTGTGTTATGGTCGCTCGAACGAACAAAAATTCATCGTCTTGTGATTTGGTTCAGAATTCAGCAGCTCAAAATGAGCATTAAGATGGACATCTCCTAACCACAAACTTACTACATCTTTCTTAGCAACAGTTTTATGAGCTTCAACCTCAGCTAACTGAGTTTGGAGTTTACCTATTGCAAGCTTATTCTTACTCAATAACTTATTCACTCTGCCATTTTCAGCAATAAGCCTACGGTTACCATCCTGCAAACTTAAATAATCACTTAACAGTTTCTCATGCTCAGTTCTTAAGCTATCTAGTTCTAGTTTAGCTGTTTTAAGATTATCCAATTGCGTGGCTACATCTCTACACTTAATTTCTAAAGTGTTTTTTTCCTCAACTAGACAGTCATTAACAGTCATAGACATATTAATTTCCTCTCGGAACACATGCTTCTTCGCCTCCAGTTGTTGTGTTGCCTCCCTCAGCTCGTCTTGTGTCTCGCTAAGTTCATTCTTAACGTTTAACAGCTCTCCACAAACAGAGTTAAATTTAATAACAACAGGAACCGCATTATTGATAATGTTTGTGCTAACGTCTGAAGCGCAATTAGCGATTAGTACACTTAAGCTTTTGCAAAAATCAGAGACAATGCGTTCATCCTCATCCATAAAGTTTATACAGTCAAAGAAATACGAATCCAAATTGTCCATAGTCAAAATCGTTTATTAAAACACAGTACAATACAATATGATTGATGGGATTTATCGAACGCCGTAAAGTAGGCTTCACCCGAGCAACAATGTATACCTGGACAGCGTCGTTGACAATGAAGGCGCAGGGCGGCGGATGAAAATACTGATGACAGCCTGATGCGGCGAAGCAGCACGGCGAGCAGCGCGCAGCGGCGGTGGGAATTGTAGTCAGGGTAATTAGCCCTGCAGCTGCCGGACTGGTCCTCGCTCAGGGTAAAGGTGCGCGGCGGGCGGTGCGCACTGTTATCAAACACGTTGCCGCGCCGACAAACGCCAAGTTATAAAGTTCCAGAACTAAAAGTACATCACCTCCTGCGATTTCGCTTACATCAGAGGAGTCACGTACATAATCCAAACCACTCAGGTACTGTCACTTATCTACAAACACGACTAAACAGTTTTGAAAAATCACAACATTAACTCCACTGTTCACAGAGCAGCACAGTGCTGCCAACATGTTACTCATAATTTCTTCAATAAAGTAAAATTTTGAATTTAAATGAAGAAAATAATATAGCAAAAGCATTATGATATTGTTAACCTGTTTAAAAAATAATTTTCACTAGCAGCCCGCGTCACTTCGTGTCTTAAAAACAACTCGGTAAAATAGGCCTTAGTTTTATGTTAATTATGTGTGGAGCTTCGCAGCGTAAAATACCTTTCAATGAGGAAGTGTGTGAATTTTTGTGAATTAAAAAGTTTTTTTGACTGATTCCCTGAGTCATAGCACTGGAATAAAATTGCCAATAATTGAACTCGTCATCTGGGTAAACTTTTAAAAATAACTTAGACTTAATACTTCAATGTGGGTAAAAAATTCCTCACAGAATTTGAAAAGTGTATTTATTTTATCTGCTTAAAAAGAGTATATATATATATGTTCTACACTTTGAAATTTTGACAGCATATTGTTATTGGTACATTTCAGAGTCGAGTAAAATAGGCAAGCTAACCGTTTACACTTCAATAAACTTTGCATTCCAAGTACATTTACAAAATACAGGTTTAAAATTTACATTGCGTTTTAAAACTTGAATCTTTTAGGTTAATATTCAACTAATATTGATATTTTAAAACTCTAAACCTTGAAACGTGCATCAATGTGTTGATATATGTATCGATGTGTATTCACTGTCAATAGTTTTTTAGAAAATACCATCTTTAGACCACGTCCTGAAATATGAATACCTATGTTCCTTTTTAAATTTCCTTTTTTTTAGAAATGGAATACAGTAAATTAACATACTACACAGACTGTAATATTGCACAGACTGTTTGTCTTAGTTTCAATAGGACAAATTAAAATACTCTTCCTTATTTTCTGTTGTCTTAAAAAAAGTCAATAATTTAAGAAACCAAAATCATACTGTGGATGAATGTTAATTGACTTTTGCTAGCCATGCATTCTGTGGTATATCTCTAGAAATATTTCAAATCTTGATCATCTGTTTTGTTATAAACACGTGTGAACTGGAAAAAGTTCACAGGTTCTAACACAGATAGTAGCACTTTCGCTGGAATTTCAAAAGCCTCCTGTGTGAAGGCTTTTCATGGGATATTTTCCAAACCCACAAAAGGCACATCTAGAGAATAAAAGCTTTAATTTGATACCAAATATGTGTAGAAAAATTAATTTCTGGGGGTCAATTTGCTCTGGACAAAATCTCAGAAATTCTTTTAACTAGTCGTTTCCAGTTAATTAAATTAACTATTTAAATGATGAGAGAAAATTTTGTCAACTTTGAGCAGGCATATATTATATAGTTTGCAAAATATTGGATATCATTATTAGTTTAATTCTTATAAGTTTATGTTAGTTTAGCGTTATTATGATTTTAGTTTGGTTTTCTCTTTAATTTTCATATTTTTTCTGATGATTTCTAGAAGTATAATAATCAATATTTGCTCTCCACTGAGGTACAGCATAGTTGTTGTGTTTATAGATTTTCCATGAGTAAATTTCTTCGGGCTGTATAGAAGTGGTCTCGAACCTGAATGTGAGATTAACTACTCGTATTAAGCCTTTATTTGTTCCTTTTGATTTTCGCTTTATCATCAACTTTTCCTCGAACTCCCAATATCCTAAATGCATACTTCTCATCTTCATATGGTTCATAGTTTTCTTTCTTTAATTTGTTCACATACGCATTCTAATGTCTGCAACAATTTTATTAGGCCCTCTGGCAACCTTCACCGTTACAGGTCGTCTTCATGCAATCCCGCCATTCCCTGGATTTAGTCCATACTTCTTCAACACTTGACATTTAGGACTTGCTTGTACATAAACATATTGTTTTCTCATTTTGTGGCTGGGAGGTCCATAGTTAAAACTCTGTCTCCTTCAAATCTTGAATAATTTGTTATGGATAACTAATTACTTCTATCCTAAGGTATATTTCCTTTTTAAGCGAACCACTAATCATATCTTCCAAGCTATCCTCCTTATTCCTAATCCCTCATATTTCTTGTTGGAGTGTAAAACCCTTCTTGAAGAGCCACTTGGAAGCTGGAACACTTTTTTAAATAGAACTTCTTATTCGTTTGTCTCCGTCTTTAAAGAACTGATCAGGAATTTCTTTTAGACACAGTTTCAAGAGAATATATTTGTTTGGTATTGATGAAATGAAATTTATTGGTTTACTTTATTAAGTTTTTTACACTCACTTTTAAAAATTATTTTATGTGAGTGATTCTCTAAAACAGATTTATTTTCTACAACAGATTTAAGTTTTATTTGAATATTATATTTCAATATTAATAATCCACCAAGATATGAATGCTTTCACAAATTAGTTGTTGTAAACTAAAAGAATTACCAAAAAATGTAAATAAATATCAAAGTGACAGAAGGTAGACATTAAGGTTTTGCTCAAGACAGCTGATAATTAAAATAAAAAGAGTTTATATAAACCATATGTTTGGTAAAATATACTTCCATTTAAAAATACATGGGAATTTTAAAGTCCAGTGGGGCAAAGCACATTGAACTTAGGATTACAAAAATTATTCCATAACCTCTTCAGAAAATTCCCTTTAATTTGACACCTCAATCATCAAAATCGGTTCATAAATAAAGGAGTTTTGCTGTACACAATAAATTCCTTAGCAAATTAGTATAATAGATAGATAATATAGATAGATATTTGTTGTTTATTAGAATTACTTACATATAAAGTTAAAAATATTGCTCTTTCTTTTGTCGAACTGACGGCTGCTCCCTCAGGCTCTAATCCTGAGAACACAATTAAATTGCCATAAATTCTTACTGCAATATAGAACCTAAAGTAATTTGAATAATTAAATCTTTTGGACTATAAAGGAATATTCGGTCATATTTAATTTCTGAACCTTTTTAAAATCACGATAGCAAACAATTTTTGTTTTTAACTGTTTGACAGTTAATAAAGGCAAAAATAGGATGTATCCGTCCTGAAAACTTTCTTTCTGTGATAATCATCTGGATGTACAGTAGACGCCCTCTAATTCGGCCACCTCGGGACCGGACCACCGGCCGGACTACAAAATGGCCGGACTATCCGGATGTACTATCAAAATGTAAAATAACCCTATTAAATTCATTAACTGTGCTTAAAAATCAACCAAACACATTATTTACACATATTTACAGTGCTTAATTACCAAAGAAAATATTTTGACGTCTCTTATGTTGAACTGTCGTATTGCGTCACTCGTAGATAGGTATGTTTTTACCGATAACGTACTGAGGATATGAAGTGAGCAGAAAAACTCATTATGTACTGTAAAACACATTAGAAATGCATTTGATCTAATCAATTTATATACAAGTATAACTTGAATCTTAACCTTTACAAATTAAAAGAAACCTGTTATTTTCTTTTGTTATGCAAACGAAATCCCAGATCAAATCTTACAGTACAGTTCTTATATTGAAAGGATAACAACATCGTTTGTTAGTTGAGGTCAAGTGTGTCCATCAATTATTATAAGCTTGCCCGTAAACTAAATTGACATAAATAGTTTACTTCTATGGCCAGAAACTAAACATTCAGGATAAATCCTGTCGAATGTCATTCCCTACCGCGGTGCAGCACTATGACAGATGAGTCTCCATCCTAGGGCCAGCCGGACCATCCGGCGGCCGATCCAACCGAAGCCGAACTAGAGGGCGTCTACTGTATCAATATCACAAAAATAAACAATACATTGCCCTAAGAAAGAGAAGTTTTTGCAGGTGGCTACGTTATGATTCCCATACCTCTTCCAATATCAGAGTGTAAGAAACTAAGTTTCGTCTCTCATTTCAGTAAGTGTTTCAGTAGAGCATGGAAAGTACACACTAAACTGAAACGGTTTGGAATGTGCGATTTCAAAGAACATTAATTATTTGTTTGCAGTGCACCTGACTTGTTGTTTGGGATTGTTTGGTATACCACCCATGGAGATTTAACACTTCAGATCAATTTTTGAGGCATATAATTATGACCTATATTTTCTGTCATTCATTAAATTTATGAGTTCAGGAAAAGAACATGGCTCTGCTGACAAACTGAAAATATTATTAATTGTCAGTATATTTGTCAGTGAATTAAAAAATATCATTAGCCATTCCCTCATACGTCACTAACATTTCTGCTGGTTTATAGTTTGTAAAACACTTTCATGGGCAGAGCATTGTGCAACTGCTTATTCTTATGTTTTTAAGAGTTCCTCCAGACTGTCCAATTTCCGAACAAAAGGGATCCTTCTACTGATTTGTAACAAAGCTTTTTCAGGAGTTAAATTCATGTTTGTTTTACATCCATTTAAATTCTGATGTTTCAGTTTAAAAATTTTTAGCTTGGACCTGTCTAGAGTAGTTTAAGTACAGTAAACTCCCGATTATCTAAGCGTGCTACGAAAAGCGAGAAAATACGTATTTATAAAAAAATTAGACTGAACTGGCAAGTTTTTTAGTACAAAAGGCGTGCAGGCTTTTGTCGTCTACCGTAATGCGAAGACAATTTTCGTTTACCGCGACGCGAAGACGATGTTTGTCTATCGCGATGCGACTAGGTTTTTTTGTCGATTGCGATGTGACAACAATATTTATCTATTGCGACAGTGATATTCGTCTACCGCGACGACCATATTCATCTACCGCGGCGTCTACCACAACGAAGATACTCGTCTAGCGCATCGTCGAACTTTGCCTTCTGCGACGTCCATATTCGTATTACCTGACGATGATATTTTCTCTACCACGGCGTCGATGCTCGTCTACCGTGACAACGATATCCTTCTACCACGACGACGATTTTCGTCTATTGTGACGTGACAGCAATATGTATCTACTGCGACAATGATATTTGTCTACCATGACCACGATATTCGTTTACCACGACGTCCATATTCGTCTATTGTGACGCGATACTCGCCTACCGTAACGTTATAGGATATCCCCCCGAAATTAAATCTGGGTTCGCCCCAGACTATATTAAATAAATTGAGTTTTAATGTTGAAATTGTTTTTCTCTTTTATTCTCTCCTATTTTCAACACTTTCGGATAATCCGCGATTTTCATTATCCGCGGTAGTCGCGCCACCCAATTCCACAGATAATCGGGAGTTTACTGTATTCAGATAAATAATGAAAAATAAAAACCTTATTTTAGTTATGATTTAATTGTGATGATGAAAATTAAAATCATATTCTTACCATGTTTGGATGTCAGGTCGAAGACATTGACAGTTTTAGAGGGAGGAGACAGTGCTTGCCCATTGAAGAGGCCTGCAGTCATCCCTCCTAATGCCAATGGAAATCTGGAAAATGTTCTAAAGAGATTAAAAATGTTTGTGTCAAGATAGTTCTTCAGTGTTTTGCGATGGATACTTGAACAGCAAATTAAAATGGAAACCGATGGACTGTGAATACTTTCTACAAGTAACAAAATAATGCAAAATGTTTCATAATCCACACCTGCGATTTGCACTTGGATTGTATGTAAATTTTTAATATTTAATTTTTGAGAAATAAAATGAATTTTGAATTTGAATTTAAATTTGCCAGATAAGTAAGTGTTAAGTTGATCATTTAACTGTAAAAATAAACCACAAAGAGTCTAAATTCTCTTGAATTTTTCAAAAGGCGTAGTAGACCTGTCTAGTTGGTTTGACCCAATAGAGAATTAATTTGTTTATGCCTTTTCCTTCTTTAATCAGTTTACCTAGGGTTAAAAATACTGTTTTCTAGGATACAGAAGTTTGACTTTGGTTTACCCTGGAGAAATTTTTTTGGATGTTAACAGTTCTAATGCACCTTAAGGAGCCCTAGAAAATCTCGTTAGATCATACAGCAATGTTATTAAGGAAACAAATATGAACATCTGAAAAAGATTTTAGGTTGACTTTGGACAGGACAGCTCTTTTTCAAAACTAGATTACTGGTGCAGAGCTGCTCTGCTTGCAGTGACAATTACATCTGTTTACTCAAAATTTTTTATTCCAATGAAGAAAACAAATTTAGTTTTAATTTAATGGGGAAATAGCAAGTTTTCTTTTTAACTAGGTGTGAGTGCATTTTTCATCTAGAAGTTGTTTGACGTGTTCTTGATAACATCAGCTTTGTTGGGTGCCCAGCTACAATTCTCATGGACAACTTAAGCTCTCCTGTCTCTAAATATAATGAACTTACATTACCACAAACCAATGACTTTTTTATACCCCATTATGGCAATATGACCATCACGACGTAAGCTTAATGTAGAGAGCACAAATAAAAGGTTGTTAAAAAGTCAAGTCTTGTGTTTGGGGTGATGGGACAATAAATAGTTTTACCTGATATAGTCAATAACTGTTCATTTAATGTAATGATTATTCATTGAAACTATTAGATTTGTATTTATTATCTTCAAAATATTCAAATTTCATTTTCATAACCAATTTGATTTGTTTTTCTGTATTCAAACTATAATTGCAAACATTGTGTCCTCATAAAAATGTACTCGTATGTTGAATTCAAACTTGAATTATTTCTACGTTGAGTACACACATTTTTGAATTGAAATTGATGTGATGACACGGGATTAAATACCAACTAAAATTATCAAGTTTAAAAAGTCTACCGTTAGCTCCCCTATAATCGGTCTCCTACGGTAAAAACATTAATTAATAAATCAATGTCTTTGCTGATCTAAGATAGATTTTTTATGAATATCAAGATTTATTTCTGGTTTAAATATATACTAGAGATCGCCAGCGGTAGAAAATTCAACCAATTTTTCAATAAAAATATAGGGAATACTGATTTTGAAAATGATATTTGCACCCACCAATGTGTTTCTAAATATATTCAATATAGGACACGTTTTACATGTAAACACATAATGTATTCATACGGGAACGTAAGCAAAAGAGAAAGACTTAATCTTTGACTAATTGTTGTACTCAATCATTTTTAGCCACCAGATTGCTTGAATACTATCCTTTATTAGCAATAAAGGATTGCTAAGGTAAGGCTTACACATTCTAAATGGTTTTATCTCCCCTCTGGCATATATTTATGGCATGGTTAGATTATAAAGTGTGTATTTTATTAAGATTCTACATTTATTTTTTTATGACTGAACCGTTTATTACTTCAGAGAAAAGTAAAGATCCAGTCATCCAATCATGCAGTTTAACCCATACCCCTTACCACACACAGTTCTCTATCTCTCACTTTCCCATTCATTCCTTCCCTCACTCTCTACTTCCCTTCCTTCCAACCTTTGTCTCTCTCTTCCCTCCTTTTCTCCTTCACTCTCTTCTTACTATCTCACCTCCCTTCTTTCCTAACCCTCTGACTTTTTTCTAGGGGTGGGCGAGTAGTGGATTTTGAATTCGAGTCGAGTCGAGTATTAAGCCAAACACTCGAGTATCGAGTCGAGTTGAGTCGAGTATTTGTGAAAAGTAATGAAATCTTCATTTTTTAAAGTAGGTATTTATGTTTTTGAATTATAGTTAGAGCTAGATTCACCAAAATAGTCCGATGATGATTCGAACAGCTGTGTCTCCCCTCACCCCCCCTCGCCCAGCATTGTTGCCAATTTGTAACTGTCAAAATAAAATGTTACTGGACGTCAATGTAAATAAACAATTTCAAATGTAAACAAGTTCTCAGTAGTTGTCATAACCAACATTGTGCAGTTTGCATTATGGAAGATTTTTATTAGAGTTTTATTTTAATATTGTTTTTATAGTTATTATTATATTGTTTATACTGTATATATTATATTTATTTAACCTTCATTTGAAAAGATTGTTTAGTTCGCTTGTTCGTTCATTGTTTTAAATAGTATTTGATGGAGATGGATGACGACGTAACTTTAGAACTGCCAACGCAATCACAGAAAGCCATTGGCGTGCAGAAAGGAAAGAAGGACATTCAAAGCCAAAGTAAATCATTGGTATTGTATTCAAGTTTTTTCTAATTTGGCGGAAAATCCTGAGGAAAGGGAAAACATAAAATTTTCCCAAGTAATGAAATTAACTGCACAAGCGTTAATTAAGCGGCCAAGAAGACGTACGACCTTGACCACATTGCAAATGAAATGGGACACGAAGTAGTGCGTCTGCCATGCCAATATAATCCGGCAGAATTGATTTGGGCTCAGGTGAAGAGAGAAGTGGCATTGAAGAACAATACTTTCAAGCTAATACATGTAGAAAAATTAGCTAATGAAGCTGTAGACAATGTTACGACGGATCAAGTGTGTGCGGCATGCAGAAAATGTTCAAGAGGCCGATTTTGAGTCTCAGTGTGCCAGAGACGTGCTAATTGACCCAATTATCGTAAATTTAAGAGATGACAGCACGGATGACAGTGAAGACGGTGATGACTGCGACATAAGGGCTGAGGATGTTATTTAACTTAAAGTTTTGTAAATAAATTCGTTCCTTTTATTGTTAATTTCTTCTTCATATATTCTTCCAATTAATGATAATGAACTCTAAAGATAAATATCTTAAGCAGGGGCGTACCCAGGGGGGGGGATATCGGGATATATCCCCCCCCGAAATTTTTGGGGATTTTGGAAAGATTAATACCTTGTTCATTAAGAAAGTAGTGGTATCACTAAACTTTTATAAGGGTTTCAAGTGGTTAAATTCTATTATTTTAAAGATAATTGATTCGGGGAGTATATATTGGATTAAGGTATTTTTTACCTTGTGCGGTTATAGTGAGGAATTGGCGAGAGTATGCCTGTAAGGCAAGCAAATACTCCTGATGACAAGAGTGGCATTAAGTGTCCGCGATTTTGCTACCATATCGCCATCGTCGTCAAATATGTAACAAAAGACTCATCATAGTACGTGAAATATTCATGGTAAAAAATCACGATGTTGAAATGGGACAAACGACTATTTTCGTCTTCTCCCGACCATGTACTTTATACTATTCGTCTGTCGGACGATCTCGTAGCAGCATCGCGGCAGACGAAAATCGTCTGCCTACGTTGCGTGAAGGCCAAGTCTCGCCGTTAAATCTAGGCAGATTTGTGATAAGTCTGTAAAATTCGACGTACCACTATTACTATTATGTGATTATTATTAGCCTTCGATACTTGTATGTGTGAACGCATCATAGCTTTGTGGTTGCGTTCTGGGACTTGAGAAACACTACTGAGAGACAACCTGCATTTTCTAATTTTATTCATCAACCTCGCTCGGATAATCTAGGATCCGAATACTTCAGGTCCAGAAGGTCCGGGGCGTGCAATAAATGAGAATGAGATTTACAGTTTTTTCTTTGATATTAAATATTAAATTCTTTCCAAGGTTGAAAACGTATAATTTATGAATTAATTTCTTTTATGTCTTTTAATGTTAGGCCTACTATATAAATGTGTTATTTCTTTGTGTAATAAACATTTTGCTAAAATTCCAGTGTGATCTAAAATTTTCATAATTTAATCTGTGCGCAGCCTCAAATTAGTTCAAATTTCGAGAGTTATTCTGTTTGTTTTTAATCCTCCATAGATTGCCTAAAAACGCGAATTTACAGTTGTAATTCATTAAAATTTCCCGGGGGAGGGCCCCCGGACCCCCCTCCCTTGGGAGGTACCCCCCCGGCCTCCTGGTGTATCCACCCCCGAAAATAAATCCTGCGTACGCCACTGATCTTAAGTAAGGTAAAACATAGGTGTTTGGTACAGTAGTAATCGTTGCATCAAAGCAAGTCGATGATTTTTTAATATATGATATAGGTATAGGCCTATGCGTATTTTTATGATAATATTGCTTATCATACCATAAATACAATAGTTTAATATAAAACGTGATATTATTTAAATAAAGTATTCAATATATTAACTGTTTCTGTCACAACTCACAAAAAAGCTTAAGTGGTTGAAATTGTAAATAAACAAATATGCCAAACAACACCTTTTCTAAGGTTATGTTTACCATATGTTCTAAGTAGGACCCTGAAATCTGGCAACACTGGATAAACGCTCATCGGACTATTTTGGTGTACTCTACTTTAGTTAAAATCTTTCTTTAATTGTACTTATAAAATTGGTCTCCTTGATTTAAGCTTGTTTTTATATTTTTCTTGAGAAAATAAAACTCTGATATTCTAATACCCTACATTGCATAAACGCTACTTTTAAATGAATAAGTTGACTAAGCTAAATCACTCAAAATAACAAGTCACTTAATGTAACAAGATTATAAAATAAATTTATGAAGAATATGCCAAGTTGTAAAATTCAAGCAGTATAAGATTTCATTATTAGCCTATTATTTTAACAATCAAACCAGGTTTATATTTTCCCTAAAAATAATTGTTGGCCCTCATGAACACCTTAGCCAAGAAATTGTGGAAGAAAGAATTAAAAACATCAGGGAGGAGAGCTATGACCAGTTATTTGTTTACTTCTCTAAACCCAACCCCACCCCCTTACCTGACTGCTGATCTATTTTTTTGACATCCAGTCACTTGAGCACAGCTGCGACCATCCCCCAATACAAAAATTACAAAACCTTAACTAATTGTTTTATGAAGTCCACTTTACTAATGAAGTCCACAATTTTCTTCTCATTTTTACAATCAAATGAGACAGAAAAATGAAGGCTGTGTATCATTCAAAAGATAAAATATGATTACAAATTTGAAGTTGTTAAGTGTAAGTTCAGAGCTAAATGTAGCTCTAAGTTTTCATCCGAATTCTGAGACATCTCTCAGAATTTGGTATTTCCAGATAACTGTCTAAATCCATTCTCCTATGAGGTAATGAAATATTGTCGAGGTTATTGTTATGAAAAACTCGTGGACGGCTGCGAAATATGATAGTGCATATCTGTCGGTCGCGGATGGGCGGCAAATAAAGCTTTTCAAAACTCGCGATCTGCCGGTCGCCGAAAATCGGCATATGTAGCATTGTTAAAGTCGCGGTCGGCCGCGAAATACGAGCGCGCGTATTTGCCGATCGCCGAAAATCGGCAAATGTAGCGTTCCTAAAGTACAATCGGCCGCGAAATACGACCGCGCGTATTTGTCGATCGCCGAAATCGGCAAATGTAGCGTTGCCATAGTTGCGGTCGGCCGCGAAATACGAGCGCGCGTATTGCCGATCGCCGAAAATCAGCAAATGTAGCCTTGAAAAAATCGCGTTCAGCCGCGAAAAACGATCGCGTGTATTTGCCGATCGTAAATAAACGAAATGCAACTTTGCGAAACTAGCGATCGGCCGTAAAAAACCATGTTTTTCCTTCCACCATGGTAAAAAACAGTCGCGCGTATTTGCCGGCCACAAATGAACAGAAAATACTGCATTTTGTGAAACTAGCGAGCGGCCGCTATAAACAATCTGCCGATTGCGGATAAATGGCAGATGTAGCTTTTGCGTAACTCACGATCTGCTGTAAAATTTGTTCGCACAAACGTAAATCGAACGTAAATTCGGCCGCCGCGTAAACGGCGGGAGTAACTAAATACTCGACTCGTTTGAGTCGAGTAGTTGGAACTACTCGACTCGACCTCGAGTAGTAGCATATACTCGAGTAATTACTCGACTGTCGAGTACTCGCCCACCCTTACTTTTTTCCCTCTTTCTCTCTCTTACTATCAACATCTCTAAAATTTGATATTTTACCCGTTCTCCACCAATAAAAAACATGATTTTTTTTATGGGCGACTTGCCAGACGCCCATAATTTTGACGCAAAGAATCGCCTTACGAAATTAAATATATGATGATGATGTCAAGCCTATAGTAATAATAAATTTCATAAATGATGATAACTTTTCTGAGCATCTAAATTTTAAAGTACAAACTGAAGTTTGAGGTGGATTGAATTGAATAATATCACGGTTTTTTCTGATATGAACCTTGTCCTCATGAAATAAACTTGTTCTTTGTAGATCTTTGAGAATTTGCTTATCTCTATTCCATAAATTGGATTTGCAAACTTTAAGATGATTTAAATTTAGTAAATCTAAATCATAAAATCACCTTTATGTAAACAAATACACGTTGTTGCTTTGATATTAATTATTTATAATTAACCTAAAAATTGTACCTGTTTGGGATTTTTAGATGGGGATAATCTCCATGAGCAATCTGTACTCAATTGTATTATTTCTGTTCTATTCTACTGTACTGGCAACGTGATATAAAAGTTTTAAGTGGCTTTGTCATGAACAGCTGGATGATTCTTTTGTTTACATTTTTGTTGTTATTGGCAACTCATATGACCCCATGTTAAAAAATTATTAATTTTAAATTTAATTTTTCTAAAAAATTTGCGTTTCTACACCAAATTCAACCACGTAGGTGAACTTAAAAATCAAAACTACACCTACATGCAAAATTTTATCAAAATCGTTACAGCCGTTTTCGAGATAGGATTTATAACTATATAAATATATATTCATTGCTCATTTAAAGTAATAGGATAGGTGAACTTAAAAATAAAAACTACACCTACATGCAAAATTTTATCAAAATCGTTAGAGCCGTTTTCGAGATAGGATTTATAAATATATAAATATATATTCATTGCTCATTTAAAGTAATAGGATAACACAGAAAAAAAATACTTTCACATGACGGGCAGACATTTCATGTTTACAAAATAAATTATTTTGAAATACTACTGAAAACACTTACGTAAATGAGATCAAAGTTCTGCTAGGGTGAATGTTACTTCTTATGTTAACATCCAAATAAAATAGAAAAACAAGTTTCACATAACGGGTAGACATTTCGAATCCAAGAAATAAAAAAATCTAACATTCTGCTGAAAACACTAAGAAATAAAAACCATAATTATTATATTAAAAATTAAATAATTAGTTGGTCATGAGGTGCATACTTAAATCACAGTCTAAGAAAAATACAGTCCCGACATTTCCCATATATTGTAATGAATTATCATGTCCACAGGGCGACATCAGCGTTCCGAGCGGCACGCAAGCACAACTACTTACAAAATTAGACACCATCTGATTGCAATTGCACTATGTGCCAGCCACCAGTGGCGTACGCAGGATTTATTTTCGGGGGTGGATACACCAGGAGGCCGGGGGGGTACCTCCCAAGGGAGGGGGGTCCGGGGGCCCTCCCCCGGGAAATTTTAATGAATTACAACTGTAAATTCGCGTTTTTAGGCAATCTATGGAGGATTAAAAACAAACAGAATAACTCTCGAAATTTGAACTAATTTGAGGCTGCGCACAGATTAAATTATGAAAATTTTAGATCACACTGGAATTTTAGCAAAATGTTTATTACACAAAGAAATAACACATTTATATAGTAGGCCTAACATTAAAAGACATAAAAGAAATTAATTCATAAATTATACGTTTTCAACCTTGGAAAGAATTTAATATTTAATATCAAAGAAAAAACTGTAAATCTCATTCTCATTTATTGCACGCCCCGGACCTTCTGGACCTGAAGTATTCGGATCCTAGATTATCCGAGCGAGGTTGATGAATAAAATTAGAAAATGCAGGTTGTCTCTCAGTAGTGTTTCTCAAGTCCCAGAACGCAACCACAAAGCTATGATGCGTTCACACATACAAGTATCGAAGGCTAATAATAATCACATAATAGTAATAGTGGTACGTCGAATTTTACAGACTTATCACAAATCTGCCTAGATTTAACGGCGAGACTTGGCCTTCACGCAACGTAGGCAGACGATTTTCGTCTGCCGCGATGCTGCTACGAGATCGTCCGACAGACGAATAGTATAAAGTACATGGTCGGGAGAAGACGAAAATAGTCGTTTGTCCCATTTCAACATCGTGATTTTTTACCATGAATATTTCATGTACTATGATGAGTCTTTTGTTACATATTTGACGACGATGGCGATATGGTAGCAAAATCGCGGACACTTAATGCCACTCTTGTCATCAGGAGTATTTGCTTGCCTTACAGGCATACTCTCGCCAATTCCTCACTATAACCGCACAAGGTAAAAAATACCTTAATCCAATATATACTCCCCGAATCAATTATCTTTAAAATAATAGAATTTAACCACTTGAAACCCTTATAAAAGTTTAGTGATACCACTACTTTCTTAATGAACAAGGTATTAATCTTTCCAAAATCCCCAAAAATTTCGGGGGGGGATATATCCCGATATCCCCCCCCCTGGGTACGCCCCTGCCAGCCACCAGGATCACATAGGGAAGACACTTTTTTCATCTGAGGAACTAGATTTTGTTGTTAGACAGTCGATAGTGAAACAACATGGTTAGTGTGGACGTAGTAATTGGGCTTGTGTGCCACCAGGGTTGCGGACACTTTTTGTGACCAACTGATGGGACTGTATTTTTTCATAGACTGTGCTTGAATGGTAGATTGACCTTTTGTTTGTTATTGTTTTGGTTTTATATTTCATCAGATGAAATAAAAACAACGTATATTTTGACCCACTTTTTTCACTCACGTATGTTTCTACTTCTAATCTTTACTCTTTGAGAAGTAGCATGTAATTTCAGCTAAATCATATGATGATATTTGTTTTGGTTTACATTTTGTTGATTAAACATCATCAACATGGCAACTAATAAAGCCAATGTTAACTTTTTGAAATTTTAAATTCAATTTCCTATATGTCTAAAAGACTAATATAAATTTAAATGGGATTGTGCACATGTACAGTAAAATACAATTTTATTGGTGTACCTAGATTTTTGCTACGTTGCACTGAGGCTGAGAAAAAGGGATTACAAAAATCAAATTCTAAAAATGCATGCCTGTTAATATAAAGATGCGACCCTAATTCATAAAACAAAGGTAGTTTACACACTTTATAGTCCACCATAAAGTTTACCACTTGATCTAATCCCTAATCATAATATACTCAGTCAAAAAAGCCCTTATTGACTTCTGTAACGAAAATCCCCAAATAAGGAAAAAATCAATAACATGTGCACCCCTCTGGACATGTCAATCTAAAGACTTCAGTGTTCCTATATCCAAAGATTTCTGTTTCATTCCTCATTCCAACTCCACCAATCGAGTAAGTGCACCCCTAGTTATCAACAGGGTCTATATTTAGCACCTAGGTCTAAAAATAGAAGAAAGCATGCCATACACACATTATTACATCGATTTAGCTTACTGTGAAATTTATCTCACAAAACAAATAATGATTAACAATTTCAGTTAGACAATTACATCGGGTGGTCATCTTACCTGGTTGGGCAGGGCTGCAGAAAGGAAGATATCAGTAAGTAAACAATAACCAGCAGTGAATGCGGGGAATGGCGGCTGCTCAATGGTGTGGGAGGTGGGTGGTGGGGGTGTTGCTAAGCGACCGAGGGGAGGGGGAGGGAAATCTGCGTTTGAATGAATCGTATTTATGTCAATTAGAGAAAATTCCGCTTTGTGTTTTCTCTAAAAGCATAAAACAACCTGCTCTAGTTTTCAAGATGTATTGATTTTGATCAGATGGATTAAAAACCAAGTTGTTTAATTTGCTTAATTTGATATGGGTCGAGTTTTAATAGTGTTTTTATTTGCATTGGCTTTTTCTAAGAATGAGCGCTGTAAATTTTCTTTTTTTTCTCATTACTTAATATCACATCCTATTGGAGACAAAACTTGGAAGATTTTACTCTTTTAATCACTTTTAATTTGTGAAATTAAAAAACTTACATTGAAAAAGTATAATGTACACATAAGTGTTCAACAACAAAATACTCGTCCAAAATTAAAACCAATATGAAAAGGAAAAAATCATAAAAAGAATTTCTTTTAGGGTAAAACAATCTTGGCCAATGGTTTTTTTAAACAACAAATATTAACTACAGTTTAGTCACTGAATCAGTAATATTAGGTAATAAATAAATAAATATCAAACAACATCCATCCTAAAATTACAATTGTCAATGCAAATACATTGAACTTTTTTTTTGAACAGAACTCCAATATCTTGCTCAAAACATGGTCTAATTCAAGATTTATTGTGTTTGTAACAAAAAAGTTGTTGCATGAAAGGATTAAAAAGTACTTCAGTATCTACTCATAGTTTATCCATGTAAAAAAATAAAAACAAGTTTGAAAATCTCAACACAGTCTTCTTGTAGTGATGTTTTCATGGCTGGGGCTTCGGCTGGTGAGGGTAGTGCAGCATGTAGATCAAGATATACAAGGATCCGATGAACAATGTCAGACCAAACACAATCTGGGAACAGACCAAAACATAAAGTGGAAACAGAGGTGAAAAGAGGCAAAGTTAATTATGTGAAATGCTACGTTACATACTAAAACCTACTTAACTGAAATATACCTCCACACTTCAACTTGACTGAATCAAGACTTTGAATTCCCACTGGACAAATGTAATTCTGTCAGAGCCATAACAAAGACCAATCAACGAGTAAATACTAAGATTTAAAGAATCCCAATATAAATCTAAAAATGGTGATTTTTGTGATTTTTCTTCGAGCTACAAGTTACGCCTAGTTTGACTCAGACATAGTTAAAGTGAAAGAGGTAATTCTTAATTAAATTCGTCTTGGAGAGGTAATCCGAGTAAATTTTGAGATGTAGAGGAACACCAAATAAATGAAAACTAGTAAACCTGCTGCTCGAAATCGAGCAATTGTTATGTATTGATTTCAACATAAAAATAATCATGGTGTAGTATTCTAGAAATATTTTATTAATTTTATGGTTGAATTTCGTGTTGTACTGAATTTTTTTACAAAAGATTTTTTAATTAAATTTCTTGTGAATACTCATTCATATTTAAAGAGATGTCCATGTTTCTTTAGTGTTTTCTACGAATATTATGAGCACCTCAAAGGAGTTGGCTTGACCTGCCGCCACATATACAGTAGTCCATATGTCATGGACTGACTCTGACCTATACCCATACCTAGTTATCTATACAGGAATTACTGGAAACTGGGTTCTTTTTACTATAGAACATCACTAAACACAAAAAGAATTGTTAAAATTATATTATTTACATGTTTACATCATTCAAGGTTAGCATTTCATAGTTGAACTAAATTAATTTACATTTTCATATAAATTTCTTTAGGATAATTGTAGATAATTCCTCACAAACGCTTCACATTATCATTCACCATAAACTCTAATTGAAGCGTATACTCAACCAAGTTCAGCAAGATGAAATACACATAAATTAATTATTTTTGAAATACCCCAAGCACCATATGAAAGAAAATTAACCAAAACAAATTGATATTTGAAAATCGACTGCAAATTTGTTTACACAACACTAATCTATATATTAATACGCAAGCGGTTTTCTTTTCACAGTCCAACCGCAATAACGGCTGGACCGATTTTAACGTTTGAGGTATCAAATTAAAGGGAATTTTATGTAGATTTGCCAAGAAGTCTCCGAATTTTAAAAAATGGCGTCACTAAAGTACAGTAAAGGGCTGAAGTTTCGGAACAGTGGCGCTATGCATCGACATTTGAGCAAGCTCAGTTTACTTTGTTTACAAACGGAACATATGGGCAAGCTCTGAAAGAGTTCTAAAGGTAAACCACAGATTGCAGCACTTATTATTATGAATTATTATTGATTATTTTTTCGAAAAGAGCATTTTTTATTTTTCACAGCTACTTTGGCTTTATTTTCAACAGTTTTCTTTTTTAAAAGTTTATTGTGTAATTTAGGTTATGTTATGAAGTTTTTAAAGCTCTTAAACGTTGCAGTTACCAGTTTTACAATGTAGTTTACGATATCTCATAGTGTTTTTTTTAAGTTATATTAACCTGAGCAAATCTATTTTTGGATTTGGTGCATTTATAATGCCACCGATAAGAAGAAGACGAACATTGACCGGTCGGAGGAGTCGGAGAGAACGGAAAGAACACGATCGCAACCGCTCACCCTCCCGATGTAACATTTGATGCTCCTCAGACCAATGAACTAAAAATATTTTCGTTGCGGTGGGTTGCATTTCAAGAATGAAAAGACTGGTAGAGTAATGCGTCATTTCCGCGTTTTTGCCACAAAGGAAATGTTGCCTATAAAGACAGCCGTTCCCTAAAATATCAGTTTTTTTGGCGATAATTATCAATAAGGTGCAGTGGCATTTCCTAAACACAGGAAGTAATTGCTCACGGCGCCAGTGTTTGCTCTCGGTCAGCTACATGTTGCTCGCTGTAAGCAGAGCGTAATCTTTTGCCGATGTTCAAATATACATAAAAAAGGACATGGGGAAATGAAGGTGTTCCCTAAAAAAATCGTTCAGGTTTACCAGAAACTCCTGCGGTAGATCAAATTAACTTTAAAAATTTCAGTAGTTAAGCCATAATTTTGTCAATGAAGTTAGCCCTTTGATTAAACTTTAAAAGAATATAAGTAGGCTGATTATTCTTCATTCTTTTACCATTTGATTTTTGCTCGATTTCAAGCTACGTATTATCTAGTGTTTTTAAATGGGTAAAAAATGTATTATTGGGTTTTAAATGTATTTTTGTAAAACTTTCTGAAATTCAGTAGGGTATATGTTACTAGGAGCTGCTTTCCCCATATCTAGTTTTATTTGAACTTCTGAAACTTAAGTTTAGTAACATTTGAATTTGCCTGATAATATGGTTTATAATTTTAAAATTAGAATATTCATATGGTTTAAATTAAATTCACGTTTACTTTAAACCTTAATTGGGGAAGGCGGCCCTAAGTAGCGTACGACCTGTCTTAATCTTAAACCGAACTAAAATGGTTCAATAAATTTATACTCATAATGAAAGTTAAGTCTGCTTCTTTTTCATTAATTTCTATTTATATTGATAGAATTTATACTTAAGAATTTTTATCTACGACCATTGCAATAAGCACCAATTATGGTATTACAATAAACATTATAATGATATACATTAAAACACCAAAAACCAAGCAGTACTCTAATGACGACTTTTGAGTACTGGAGTCACTTTAGAGTACTGGTTCTAGACCAATGAGAGCTCGGCATTTGACGGAAGTAGTGTCATAATAACAATTACGCAATTCGCACATCAGCTGATTGTTGCATTACGATTCATGGTTCAGTCTGCTTATTTGCCTAGCCTCAAATTTTAGTTGACCTATTCCATCATTAGTAAAAGTCATGAGTTTTGTTTAACTTCGGGGGAAATTTTGTCGTATATTGTTGGTCGTAGATAAAATAGTGTATGCAACGATTGTATTATGGCCTTTAAGCCACTCGTGAGATATTTAGAACACTCGCTTCGCTCGTGTTCTAACTTACATCTCACTCGTGGCTTAAAGGCATTCATTATACAATCGTTGCATAAACTACTATTTTAATTTTTTTATTTGGAATATAAACATATGTAAATATTAAGATCTTCACACATGTGATTCAAAACAAATGTTTTTAAAACTGAATTCTGACCTTAAGTATGTATTAGGATAATAGTTTATTTATTTACATCTTCCATCAACTGAAATTCCTCCAGCTCTACATGCAATGGTTTCAATTCCATTAACAACATATGGCTTTGCTAAAAAACTTTGTTTGCTCCAATCAGCTGCTTTATTTGAAATTTCTATTCCCATGTTAAATCTTATGGGCTAATATTAAACTTTAAGGGCGTCTAGGACTCTTCCCTTTGGTCAAACCTTTTTAAATTTTATTTCCTGCAAAACTTCATGCCAAGCTCTTTCCAATGACACCAAAAACATGAAAATCGGTTCAGTAGTTTAGGAGGAGTCTTTGTAACAAAAAAACTGCTCGCGTATTAAATAAGTATAGATAGATTCTATATATAGGAGTAAAAAAAAGTGATTATAGCAACAATGGACTGGATATGACTCATTAATACGCTACGACCTATACGCCATCACCAAGGTTTTGAATTGCGAGATACAGATTAAAAATACTTCAAGATACAGAGGTAAACTTAGACTTGTGGAGGTTATGTGCAAATTTAATTTGTCTTGTCCACTGCACTTCATGTTATAGAGGTAACTTTTGTGTCTCATCACCTTACAGAGGTAAACTATAACAGTAAAATAATTCCAAGTATGGTTTGGATTAGACTGGTTTTCTAGGGGAATAGAAAATAATTTGTCATGTCGAAAGTTTTGAGGTTCAAATTAGCGAGAGCAGTCAACTATAATTGATGAAACCTTATGAAGGAAATGCATGAAATGCAGGAAATGGATGAAAGTTAAAGAAATAGTACTAATGACTTGAGGCAGCGAAATACATTAATTGGATTTGATTGTTTATCAAATCATAATATTTCCATGTTATTGGTTGGAGGGGGGCACTTTCCCCCCTCCCTTGCCAATCTGGAATTACACTTCCAAAAAGGAACCTGGAATTTACCTTCAAGGGTCGTTTAAAAGGAATGTAAGTTTAATATGTTTCGGGTTGTAAAAAATTGATTATCTGAAAAGCCAACAAAGATTAAAATGTAGGGTATTTAAATAGTTTTTATGAAAACTTTTAATCACAGTTCTATTTAGACTGGATGTAAATTATCATGTGAAGTAAGCATAGTGTAAATTATCATATAAATTATGTAAAATATTAAGTAAAATCATATAAACTATTATGTAAAACTGTGTGCATGCTAGAGATCGCCTACTGGTCAAAATTCAACCAGAAAATATTTGGGTTTAGTTTTTTGCTCCAAGAAAACATGATTGTATTTGTTTTAACCATCTTGGCAACTTATAAAGCCCATGTTCATTTTTTTATAATTTAAAATTCCTTTTTCTACAATTCTCAAAAACTATGAATTATAATGGGATTGTGCACATCTACAGGAAAATACTTTTCTAACAGTGTGCTTAGAGTTTGCTACCTTGCACTCATAAAAATGGAATCACAAAGATAATGCTTGGCTATTAATATATAGGTAAACTGGCAAACAGGCATAATCTAACCTCATAAATATCTCTCAATTATGGCTAATGAAGTGCCACAATTAAATCCTTTTCTGTTGTTGTAAATTGGAAGCTAATATAAAACAATTATTTTTAGTATGGGTGAAATTGCACATACAATTAACTGATATATAATTTAACTGAATTTGTTATCTTCTCAGCGAGTGAAGCCACTGATATTGGCTAGTACTGTATAAATCTGTTCATATATTTATTGATTGATGGTCAAAAGTGGTTTTTATTTATAAATCAAACAAAAATCTGTTCATTAAAAAAATAACAGTAACTACTATGGCTAACAAATAAGTTTTCAAACTTACAATAAATAAAGGAGTCAGTAATTTTAGCTTTTCTAAAATCCAACTGGTTTCTTCATCACTAGAAGATCCCATAATGCTCAATCACAATAACTCAAACCTTAACAAAAACTACCAGACTCCAAAAATGGAGACAAATTTACTTAAAAGTAGACATTGGTTAGCATTCAAATAAAAACTGAGGAACTGGATTCCTGATGCAGTGTGTTTGCAGGTGGCAGTGCTCCAGTGAGTGGGACTTTGAATATACTTGCTTGGCAAGTGGTTACATAATGGGACCTACACTCTAAAAATATACAGGGTGTCCCGGAACTCTCTACCAATCTTTTGGGTATTGTTCATGGACTATAGACAAGTCAAAATATCAATATTCAAAATTTTAAAATCTCATAATTTACTTGTACAGCCGTCATTTTGTTGTACAAAAATAGTTTTAATTGAAGAATGGTTTATTGAAACATAATGAAATTTGGTATACACCTTTATACCATGCGACTTGCACAATATAACTGGGTATATAACCTGTATTGTTGCATGTAAAATAAATAAATAAATAAATAAATAAATAAATAAATAAATAACCTAAAAACCTAATAATAGGAAAGATTTTTTGCCTTTTTTTAAATGGCCCCTGCTTATAAACTTCAAATGTAAATGTTTCTAAACATTCATAAAAAATTTTTGGTTTGCTTATTTTTTGTAGAGGATTCAATTCTGAATACAATGTACTAAAATTAAGACAATTGTTTATAAATAAGGGAGAAAACCTATTTTTTTAGAAAATTAGTTTGTGTCATAGCTTTTATTATGCGAAACCACTGCTGGTAAGCCTTATCAATCATGTGTAGACTCACCGTTTTAAGCAATCCTTTGTTCAATATAATCTATCGGACATCTGTTCCGCCCTTTTGTCCTAAGGGCATCATCAGCAAAATCTTGAGGTTAAAACATTGCAAACCAATGGTTTTTGTCAATATAACTAATAAAATAAAACGGACAAAGTTAGTGTTTGTGAAAATGTCAGTTGTGTCTTCGACTTTGTTTTATTTTATTAGTTATATTGACAAAAACCATTGGTTTGCAATGTTTTAACCTCAAGATTTTGCTGATGATGCCCTTAGGACAAAAGGGCGGAACAGCTGTCCAATAGATTATATTGAACAAAGGATTGCTTAAGATGGTGAGTCTACACATTAGTACAGCAATTCCTGGTAAGCCAACAAACCCAACACTTATCAATCAGCTGAGATAGGTTTATTTGCACTAATCAGCTATTTGAAAGATCAATTTTTCATTTTCTACAGTGTAGCATGGACAGTCATAATATTTTTTAAGAATGTTAATCACAATAGAATTTTATAAAACCAACAAAAAAATACCCCCATTGCAGCAGACCTGCAAACTCAGCGAATTTCAAATCCAAAACAACATATTTCAATCCAACATAGCGAGATTTTACATGTTTTTGTAAGCTCCATAAGAATAACATAGGGAATGAGAATGCAGGTTTGCTGCTACAGGTATATTAAAACTGGGTGGTTTCAATTCATTATTTATTAGATCTGAACTAGAAGAAGCTATTTACCAAGTTTTATCTATATATGTTGAGAAATAACCGAGATATAGAATTTTACTTATTTCCCATAAGGTTAACATTGAGACAACGTACTGTGTTTACCACTTTCAATATCTCGGTAACCAATGGACATAGAGCATTGATTCAAAATACTAAATTGTTTGTTTTTTTGAGCTGAATTCAATGGTGCCAACAAAAATTTGGTAGATTTTACTTTTCTATGTAAAAAACTCAAAAAACCCATTTTTTGGGGGGTTATCCCCCTTTACCCCCCCCTTCCAGTGGTCCAATCGGGCTGGTTTACGAATTCGTGTGAGGGATTACCACTTTACATGTCTGTACCAAAATTCATTAAGATCGGACCATTTTTACGGCCGCTATCGTGCTCACAGACACATATATATATATATATATATATAGTTTCTAACGAATGGTGTTTTTTGCTTCTGGGGGCCCTAAAACAAAAAGTTATGATGGACTGGGGCTTAGGTCTTACCATGAGACCTACGGTAATAGCTTCTTCCCTATAGGGGAAATTCACTAAAAAAGTACTTCAAACTTAATAAATGGTATCAGGAAACTGACACATACTTTCTCCCTTCAAGTCATTTAAAACCAGAAAACATATATAGTGATATATAAAGGAGAAGGGGTTTTCTAACGGACAGCAAATCTCCAAAACTATAAGACCTAAAGAGGTGAAATTTGGCATATGTGCTCCTCTTGGGTCCTAGATGCGTACTAAGAAACAGTTTTACCAAATTCCCTTAGGGTCATACCCTATGTTTTTCCACGGGCGAAACTGTGTTGATCTGCTTGTAGTGAAATAAAACAAATTAACAATTAATTATCACACAGATATATACCAAATTTTATCAAAATCTGACCTCAAAAATATCTCTCAATTATGGCTAATGAAATGCCACAATCAAATCTTTTTTCTGTTTTTGTAAATTGGAAGCTAATATAAAAACAATTATTTTTAGTATGGGTGAACTAACGGAGATATCGGATTTTGAATATTTGCCATAAGAATAACATTGGACAACGTACTGCATTTACCGCCAAACTAAAAAATATCATTTATCTTTGCCACCAGTTGACATAGACTAACGATTCAAAATACTAGATTATTTAGTTTTTCAACCCAAATTTAATGGTTGCAAGTATATTTTCTTTAAAAGTTGCACTTTTTATGAAATTTGAAAATTTTTTTTTTAACACTTAAACCCCCATAACTTCTGAACCTGAATTTTTACAGACATGCGGGTGGTGTCATTTTGTTTGTCATCTTAAGCACTAAAAACCATGAAATTTTTATCAAAATCGTTAGAGCCGTTTTTGAGAAATTTGGATTTTTGTCATTTTTTATGGGTTTTTATGGGGTAAATACCCTTAAAAATCAAAAATTCAAAAAAATGAAAAATATTCCTGGGGATACCACGGCTTTATACCTACATGCCAAATTTCATGAAAATCGGACCACTGGTGTCGTCTCTAGCTTTGTTTACATCCACACACACACACATACATACATCCACACAGACAGACACCAGGCCGAAAACCACTTTTTTGGATTCAGGGAGCACTAAAACGAATATATCCACTAACAACTCAAATTCGAAAATTTTGACGAAAACAATACTTTCTCCATATACCATATATTTTCATAGGGGGGAGAAAGTAAAAAGTGACATCATAACATTAACAACGATTATTTATTGTTAGAAAATGTTTTATTACTAGCAAAATCCGCATGTATATGCAAAAATACAAAAAAAATGAACATCCAGCCGTAAAAACGCTGATTTCAAATTTAGTAGGGAAAAATTGGATTAATGAGGCATTTAGTACAGCAAATCAAGGACCATCATTATCGGCTCTTCCTTTTGTATATAATAATGAAATAAACTTAAAAATTTTATTAAATTAACTTAAAAATATTTTATTAACTTAAGTTATATTATTAAATTAACTTAAAGTAATATTGAAATTGAAAGTTTACTTTTAGAATACCTATCTAATCAATGGTTCCACGCGTAGTAAATCAGAAAAACTTAATTGAATTTTACATTTAATTTTTCATAGTTTGTGGTAGGTTACCATACCACATTTATAAGCTTCCCTATGGTTAAACTTTGAATCTGAAATACCGCAGGTTTTGACCCTAAAGGGATTTTGTGAAACCATTTCTTAGTATGCATCTAGAACCCAAGGGGAGACATATGCCAAATTTCTGTAGGTCTGATGGTTTTGGAGATTTGTTGTCCAATAGAAAACCCCTCCTTTATATATATACAGTATTGATGACACTAACCTTTCTCTAATCATGAAAACCACAATCTGGGTAGTTGTAGTCTGCTGAAATTGTGTCCTTCCTCAATTCATAGGGAAACATTGACTTAGAATGAAAGTTGTCATCTACCAAACTTGGAAGATCATGTTTAGTTTCAGTAGCAAGTTCAGCCATTGGATTAAATTCAGACGTTTCACTTAAATTCACAGTCCTGCTAAAGTTGAAAACCTTGGAGTTCAAAACTGTTGATGTTGATGTCTGAAAAGCAAATGTCAGCCATGCATTATTTATGTCTGAACCAAGGCTATACAATTGTACTCTACTTTTATAATAATTTAAAGTTATAAAATTGAGGTATGCATTGACACATATGCATCACTTGCAAGAAAATTGGCACTAGTGTGAATGTAGGTAGCTTATGGGGTGCTCTTACCTTACCTTATGTCTGACCTTCTCACATTGTAGATCTTGCAAAACTTCACACCGAGCTCTCTTTCCAACAACAACAAAATTATTAAAATCGGTTCAGAATTGCAGGAGGAGTTTTTATCAGAAAAATCCCCGGACGTTTAAAGAAAGTTTACATAAATTTATACTGATGAATACCACCGGGAATATCAAATTATATTTCTGAACAATTTTTAAAGTTTTGAAAGTGTTTGTTTATAAGTACGTAAAAGTGTTCGATCATTTTGGCCTCTTTGCACACATTCCCTTAAAAAATCTTGGGCGGACCACTTTATGGTCTGAGTCGTGAAGCCCTAATATTACATCTACACTTATTAATATGATAGAGTTGTTTTCTGTGATAAAGAATCCTCCTGTACTTTTGAGCTGATTTTAAAAATTTAGGTGTTGTTGGAAAGAGCTTGGTAAGAAGTTTTGCAGGGAATAAAATTTATGAAGGTTAGACTAAAGGGGAGAGCCCTAGACGCCCTTAAAGTTTTGTACTGGTCCATTGGATATAACATGGGAGCAGAAATTTCATGGGACAGCTTAACAAACAATTTATAAGTAGATCGTGAAAAAAAACTTAAAACCTGCTGAGCAGGGCACGTCTATTAAATGAATACCTTTACAAATGAAACTTGCTGGATGAACATGTAAGGCATGCAAAACATTTGATGACACTTTTTTGGGATAATTATATGATTTGGAAAAGAAAATAAGACCTGAGTGGAGTAAATGAAATGAGGCCAAGTGCTGGGTGCAGTATCAGAAGAGTCGGGCGAAGACTTGAGTGTTAAATTGAATGTGATATTCCACCTTCCCTTCTCAAAATGTTCATCCCATGATAGTGCAAAGTATATTTCTGCCAGGGCCACTAATAATACCACCATCACCAATGATACCTGAAACATGCATTCAATATCACTATCATTAATGATTCTTAACAAAACCACACACGGTAAAATGATAAAGTCGCTTAATATTATTTATGGTAGGACTCAGTTATTCAAATCATTTGGAATCAATGTCAGTTTTGATTGCCCTAAGTTCCCATAACATAGAAAGTGAATAAGGAAAAATGACAATTGTAAAGTCAATGACAAATATCAATCAGTAAGGGTGCTGATTTGGATGACTGTCAGTTAATAGGAGTTTAGGTGATAGGAGTTCTACTTTGATATTTGCAGATCCATCATGTCTCATCTAGCTCAGCAGTGCATCTGTGGGTTTTCTTTTACGTAGTGAACTAGAGTTTGTACCATTTCATTATCGTCATAGCTTAAACATCAAGAACAATATTTTACCTCACCACATGAGTTATGGCTTGTTAATCTATTCAAAATCAAAAAACATGGTAAAGAAACTAGGTGGTCGGACCTATTTGTTCGGAGTTCGCTTCCTGCGTTAACCCCTTTCTCTGCAGAAAAACGTGTAAAATATCCTGATCTGCTGGTTGTGCATTCATGTTGATAATTTTTTCCATGGTTCATGTAATTGGGAGCACCAAATAAGGTGGGTGAGAAAAAGCGCTGCAGGCGAAAATAACGTTTAATATTTTACTGGGTAGTTAATCAACTATATGATTATATGTTAAAGTGAAAACTAATTTACATGTAAAGACCCTGAAAAATGCAAAAAAATGCAAGTTTTGAAAGTTCAACCAAACCTTTCCATTTAAAGCTGCTACGTGGCCATTTTCAACACTGTTCATTGAAAACTGAATCTCCGATCTGACGTGGGTACAGTAGACCCCCTCTCAACCGACCCTGATGGGACCGGACCTAGGTCGGATAACTTAACACGTTTGGTGTGTGGCACGGGCATACCCGTGGTTGCGGTTGTTCTCGCGACGCGTACTACGTGGACACAGCACACAAACTTTACCGCTTAAATGTGCACCAGCGTGGCGCTCGGGAACAATGATTTGTTGCCAGCTTGAAGCTACGAATGTGGGCTTTATTTTGATGTAGATTGGTACTGAATTTCCCCGAAAAATTTTCTTCTGGCAATGTTGTAAAATCCACCATTTTGTCAGGTTGTCTAGGATTTTCCCCTCATTTTGGCAATTCAAGCAGACTTGTGCAATCCAGGCAGTGCTGCTATCTGTGGATATTCCAAGGAACTACGTTGACTGTCGTCGTTACGCAGCACCATTACCGTGCAGTGTTTTACGTTTAGTTGGATGGAAATAAATCGAGTTCGCTAATCCACTGCCCCCGCGACGCCCGCACTTCGCAAACCCCCGCCACTGGGTGGCACGCAGCGAACGTGTTAAAAGGTCGGTTAAAGCGGGTAATCCTCTAAACACCGAAAAATAAAAGCTCTATTAATTTAGGGTTCCATTGAAATAATTCTCAAGCAGTTTGTGGATTATTTAGAAAATGAACTATAATTACCAACCTATTTGTCAAAATATTTACTGTATAAATGTCACATTTTATAAACCAAATATAAGACGATGCAACAATTTTTTTTAAGATGACACTTTTAATAACATGATCATATATTTTTAACAAATTTTACGCAATGATTGTCAAAATCAGTGATGAGAAACAAGCAATCATTGCATTATTACGGATTAGGCAGTTGTTTATAGCTTCTTACTGGACCCCTTTGCAAAAACTTTGACTTTGATCGGACTACCCCCTCTTCCCCACCCACACAAACACACACCGTGTGTGTTTTTTTATCGTACAAACAACCTGTGGAGTTGAGCATAAAGTTCCCATCGTCGGATATAGGAACGGAAATGCTGCAATTCCTAGAAAAGGGCGATTAAACCGAACTGTTGTCAAAATAGGGTCAGTTAAAATGATCTTTAATATCTGACCAGCAAGGGTGGATAATCCGATCGTCGGTTAAAACGAGGTCGGTTAAGAGGGGGTCTACTGTATTGTGGGTATGCCTAATTTGGACTGAGCTCATGCCAAAAACTGGAGTGATGGATTGATGAAAATTAATTATTTTTTAACTGTCATATGGTGGACTGACCTCACACCGAAATGAACGTACTGTTGCTTCACTTCAGTTGTTCAGTCCAGCCTTCCTACGCAGGCACACAAGAACTTCCATCCCAGTGCCGTCAACATCCAGAACGAACATATGTGCGGGAGTAGTGTACTCAGTTAAAAGTGACTGATAGAACTGACAGTTAAAAAAATGACCATGTGTCGGCAATTAATGAGCTCAGTTAAAACTGAGTTAGAAATTAGCAGTTCAAACAAACTGACAGTTAAAAATGTCCGTGTGTAGCGCCCTTTGGTCATCTCAGCTGAGGCTTATCAGATGATTTATTGAGTTTACAGCTTTTGCTTTATTTCACGTTCCCAATTATAGGCTCTGTTTCCTTAGGTAATAGGTCTAGGTTCAGTTGGGAGGCCTAAAATAGTAAAAAAATTACTGATAGCTAGAATCTCTCCCTACTCATCCCTACATTAAATTTTGCTTTACTTTGATTGTGAATTTCAACTGTGGTAAACCATTTACTCAGTATTCTTACTAAGCAATGATTTTTTCCCTGATTTCTGAGACTTTCCTCTAGGTACCAAACAAAAATGTAATAACATTCTAAGCATGAGCTTGGGTTAGGTAACTGCACAACTTCTAGAGAATGCCTTTATCCATGAACAGGTATATTTAGCTAAAATCCTCTGCAATGACATAACCAGTGAAACAGTTCCCCCACTGTTATTTTATGGTACATATAGTCATTCTAAAAAATCATACTAATACAACTTTTCTTATTATTTTGCAACAATTTGAGTTTTATGTTCACCCACTGAAAATATTACCACTAAGCCACTGGCGAATATTTCAGTATGTGTTCAGAAAAATAATTTTTGGAAGTGTTACTTACGACAACATATTTGTTCATGTTAGTAGAGGTTTTGGATTATCTATACACTCATTTGACACTTTCAGCTCGCCACTGATATATTTAACATAAACAAATGTTCCATACAGTTACTAAACAGAAGAGCTACTGTTAGTCATATCAGGAACCTTTGACCTGTTAAGTTAAATGAAAGTTATCGTTTCGCCTTTTATGCACATTTCCAACACCCTCAGATTGTGATAACTGAATGAGTTTTTTGAACATAAGTAAACAAAGAGAACATTCAATATATGATTAGCTTTATTTATTTCTTGGACTTTGAAAGAAACTGATGAAATAAAAATTTGGTAAAATCTCTAAATTCTGTAGAATAATTGGGTAGGTAAAAATAAACAGGTTGTTTTAGTCTCAGGTTTTTATTGCTTATATCTCTTTCAATGATTTATTCAAACATCGAAATAAAGAGTATGCTTTTCAGTTAAACTCAGGCTCAGTATTCCACACTCAGTTTTGTAATTTTCTTGAGTTAATTTCTATCATAGTAAAAATAATTGTTAAAATAAAAAAATGAATTTTACGATTTTATTTAAATGGCCTGCTCGACCTTGTGTCCTCAAATTGTGATTTCTTGTCTGGGGCTTTCTGAAGGGCAAAGTTTATATTCCACCACTGCCCAAATTGCTTCAAAAGCTACAATAAAATATTATGGATGAAAAAAGTCCACAAAAATAAATCTTACTGTATTAAAACAATGGTACAACAATGAAACATGAGAGGGAGGGCCACATTCACCCCTTGAGGAATTTTTGACTGGTATATTTTTTGTTGTTTTTAACATATACTTTAAGGTTTTGGTTTTCCACTTGTAAATTAGAGAAAATCCTAGAAAAATGAAAAGTTTCTTTAAAAATATTTAAAAAATAACATTGGAACATTTTTGAAAAAAGTCACCTCGATCACTGGATTTTTTTATGTGCCGTTTTTAGATATTATTGGCTAAGGACAAAAAACTTTCATTGTTGGATTGCTTGTTAGTTCTTTATTTGACAATATAATTTGAAGTGCTCTATGTAGCCAATGACTTTTTTTACTTAACTGCTACCCCCCTGTTGGCCCTCTGAAATCTGGCAATGACAAATATTATCCACACTGCCCCTCTGTTCACTAGATCTTCGTTCCTGCAATTTATTTTCTCTTTTGAGGATATAAAAGCTCTAAATTAAAAGTCCTTGCTATCACTATAAGTCCTTGATATACTTAGTGTTTAGTAATTATAATTTTAAGGTTTTAAGGAAGGGTTTCTAATATAAATAATTTCATGTGTGTACAATTTAATATTAAGACGTAGTTTTATTCCAAGAGTGCATATCATGCCCAAAACTCTCGGATCATTATTTGGAAAGTTTCACTGTACGACAGAGAGAGAGATGTCTATCGTTGGTTTCAAAGAAGTCAGGCCATATGACGTATTCTGTTGCCTTGATAACAACAATTTTTCTTCCTTTTGATTGGACATGGATTCGTCCCGGCAGTTCCTAGTCTCGGCGTCGAACTGTCTAGCGTCTGCCTTGCTCCTTGTAGCAGTAAGCACTGTTTCTCATTATATCAATATTACTAATTCTGTAAGCGATTTTTTAAAATCAAAATTGTGAGAGATTGATAGCTCGCAGGATAATGGGAGAGGGCTCAAATTAAAGGTCTTGGTCCCAGGGGGTCGGGAAAAGTATCAGATTATGTCCAAATCTACCAGAAAATGAGAAATAACGAAAAAAATCTTCCATTTAAAATGCATTGGGATTGAAAAACGTCTGCTTTGTTTACATTAAACATGTGGTGCTAATGCTTGATTCAAAGCCATATGTAGATGTTGACATGTGGGGTTTTTTTTTTAAATGCAGCTAACTATGCACGTTCAATGTATTATAACAAAAAATATTTTAAATTTAAGATTTTCTGATTTTATAATAATTATTAAGGGTTTGAGTTTTTCATAATTTACAATTTTAAAAATTTAAGTATGTTTTTTTAGTTTATGTTATAACGATGCAGATTTAATACTAAATGATCCATATATATAATTAGGTAAGCAAAATTTCTGCGCCGAAATTATGGGCGTTTGGAAGGTTGCAGTATGATAAGGGGGGGGGGGGGGCTGAAACTGAAGGTCTCCATCTCAGGGACTTGGGGAAAATACTGAAATCGCTTTAAGCTTACTATAAAATGATAAATAACGTAAAATAGCTGTAATTTAAAAACCATTAGGGTATAAAAAGGTCTGCTTTGTTTAATTAAAACCAAATGCTAGAAATAATCATAATTTTCCAAATCCAAAAGCCTTTTTTTCTAAGAATGTATTTTGCACTATAGTAAAAAAGGATTATGCTTAGGGGCTATTAGCCCCTTCAAGCCTCTAGTTTTGTCTCATACTAAAAGATCTAGTTTGCCTCAATTTATTAACTCTCTATATCTCTTAAAGTCTCTAATGCTCTCAAACAGTTTGTTTACTATCTCTCATCCCAATAATTAATAGTTTCTTTTATTCCCGTTAAATTCAGTGTTTCTCTTAACTCCCTTTTAACTCAGAGCTACAAGATCTTCCAGAACTTGTTGTGCGCACTTCCGTGGCAGAGATGATTGTATGTGTTCTTCCGCGAGCCGCATCAAGCCCCGAGAGTGACAAAGTGTGAAAGTACAGTCGTGTGTCTTTGCTTCACGGTAAAATAGCCATGTCTCCAACACACTACATAAATATTTATGCAAAATTTAGATATTCTAAGAAGTATACAAACTGTTCATTTCTTGTTATCCATCTTCCATCTAGATCTTGGAGATCCATTCAACCACAGTTTTTTTTCACCAGGCTGAAACTTGAGAATGGGTAGACAGAACAGGTAGATACAGAAATCTTAGTGATCCTTGTGTATACAGCGAGCACAGCCTACTTGATATATCTCGATCAAAATCTGATCTTCAATCTTTTAAACCTGTTTGTTTAAAAATGCAGGATTTTAAAAGATAAGAAAAATTAACACAACATAAACCTCCTTTCTTATAAAGTTTATGGGTGTGTTGATAACCTAGTGGTTAGTATATAGACTCCAATATAAAAGGTTCAATTCCCTGGCATACCCACTGAAATTTGATGGGTTTGGACTGCTTCCCTGTTAAAGCGTTTGTTGAGTCTCTTGTAAAAAATAAAAATAAACTAAATAAATAAAAGTACGGCAGTACCAAAATAAAACGTATACCTAATTTTCCCCATTATTTATAATTTCTTTAACAAAATGATGAAGTCTGCTAACGCGTAAATTGGACATGGATAAAGTGCTTGTTTTATGCTCAATTACTCTATAGAGCATAATTACGCAGATTAATGACAGATTTGTTAAGGACAATTAATCTTGTTAAGCATTGTCCTCATTTTGTTCTCAGCTCCAATCCTCTCAAAAAAGGATAGAATAAAAAAAATGAATAAACTAACACTTTAAATTAACCACATGTTGGGTGTGGTAATTTAAGCTAATATAATATAATGTGGATCCTTTGACTAAGATAATAAATAACAATAAATAATTTTACTTCAGATTCAAAGTTAATGGTTTTACTTAAACTAGTAAACCCGTAGCTCAAAATTGAGCAATTTTCATTTTCATGAATTTATTTCTAAATAAAAATAAGCATGGTGCAGTATTCTAAAACTATTTTATTAATGATATCATTCAACTTTGAAATCACTACCGGTTAAACCGAGATTTCTTACAAAAGATTTTTATTAACAATACATCTTGAACAAAATTAAAATAGTTTGCTGAAAACCTTCAATGTGCTATATTTATTTATCTTGATCGAGCGCATCAATACGGCTACTAGGTTTTCATTTTTTTTCATTACTTATGAACAAACTTCACATTAACTTTTCCCCATTATTTATAATTTCTTTAACAAAATGATGAAGTCTGCTAACGCGTAAATTGGACATGGATAAAGTGCTTGTTTTATGCTCAATTACTCTATAGAGCATAATTACGTAGATTAATGACAGATTTGTTAAGGACAATTAATCTTGTTAAGCATTGTCCTCATTTTGTTCTCAGCTCCAATCCTCTCAAAAAAGGATAGAAAAATGAATAAACTAACACTTTAAATTAACCACATGTTGGGTGTGGTAATTTAAGCTAATATAATATAATGTGGATCCTTTGACTAAGATAATAAATAACAATAAATAATTTTACTTCAGATTCAAAGTTAATGGTTTTACTTAAACTAGTAAACCCGTAGCTCAAAATCGAGCAATTTTCATTTTCATGAATTTATTTCTAAATAAAAATAAGCATGGTGCAGTATTCTAAAACTATTTTATTAATGATATCATTCAACTTTGAAATCACTACCGGTTAAACCGAGATTTCTTACAAAAGATTTTTATTAACAATACATCTTGAACAAAATTAAAATAGTTTGCTGAAAACCTTCAATGTGCTATATTTATTTATCTTGATCGAGCGCATCAATACGGCTACTAGGTTTTCATTTTTTTTTCATTACTTATGAACAAACTTCACATTAACTTTCATTATTAACTCTAAGAAAATTGTATTCTCAATAGAGTTCGCCAAGGTGCCTTTGCCATGCTAAAATTATTAGTTTAAATAATTATTACTGCATTATATTATATAGAAAACAAAAAACAATTTTGTTTTAACGAATTTCCCCTATTGGGAAGAAGCTGTTACCGTAGGTCTCATGGTAAGACCTAAGCCCGACATCATCATAACTTTTCTTTTTGAGCTCCCCAGATGCCAAAAACACCATTCATTCATTTTCATAAATATATATATATTTATATATCTATATATCTATATATCTATTTATCTATATATAAATCTATATAATATGTGTCTTTAAGCACGATAACTCGCATAAAAATAGTCCGATCTTAATGAAATTTGGCATGGACGTGTAAAGTAGTAATTATTCGGACGAGTTCGTAAACCAGCCCGTTCGGACAACCGGAAGGGGGGGGGGTAAAGGGGGATAAACCTCCCCCAAAATGGGTTTTTTGAGTTTTTTACATAGAAAAATAAAAAAATCAAATTTTTGTTAGCAGTATTGAATTCAGCTCAAGAAAACAAACAATTTAGTATTTTGAATCACTGCTCTATGTCCATTGGTTACCGAGATATTGAAAGTGGTAAACACAGTACGTTGTCTCAATGTTAACCTTATGGGAAAATAAGTAAAATTCTATATCTCATTATTTCTCAACATATCTTGGTAAAACTTGGTAAATGGCTTCTTCTAGGTCAGATCTACTAAATATTGAATTAAAACTACCCAGTTTCAATATACCTGTAGCAGCAAACCTGCATACTCATTCCCCATGTAATTCTTTTCGAGCTTACAAAAACATGTCAAATCTCGCTATGTTGGTTTAAAATATGTTGTTTTGCATTTGAAATTCGCGGAGTATGCAGGTCTGCTGCAACGGGGGTATTTATACCACACTCACATGATTTAATTTAAATGGGTTGTTTTTAAATAAATAGATATTGAAGAAGTAAATTATATTTTGAAAAAAATTATAGTTAATTACATGAGTTTTATGTAATTTTTGTAATTAAGTTTCTGTTACTAAATGATATTGTATATGCAATATCAACAAAACAACAATTTTTACATTGCAGTTGTCCTTATTGTAAAAAAGTACCTGGTGGACCGAGCCTTGCTCGGTGTTATTTCATGTTTACCAGTTCATCCAGTTACTATAAAATATTTCAATGTCATAAAATTGATAAATAGAAACCTTTTTTATTGCTCCATGGACTCTTCATCCCATTTGCTGTCTTTCCCTTGATGACTGTAAATTCCAAACAGCTGTTATGATTACTTCATTTGTTTACACTTTCCTTGTTTATTTTCGTTGCTATCACGGCAACCCATAAGGCCAATGTTAAAATTTTACAACTTTAAAATTCGATTTATCACGCGATTAGATTTTCTCTGGCCAAGTAATCTGCATAAAAGACGTTTTTTAGTCATAAATTACTTATTTCCAGACTTTGAAGGAAATCCTCGGAGCCGTTTTTGAGATAAATGTGCAAGCATACAAGCAAGCATACAAGCAAGCACGATAACATTACTCATATAAGAGTATAGGATATTTTTTTTGCTAAGCAATCACGATACTGTATCTATATTACTAATTCTGTAAGCGATTTTTTTAAATCAAAATTGTGAGAGTTTGACAGCTCGCAGGATGATGGGAGTTGGCTCAAATGAAAGGTCTAGGCTCCAGGGGGTCGGGAAAAATATCAGATTATGTCCAAATATACCAGAAAATGAGAAATAACGAAACATATCTTCCATTTAAAATGCATTGGGATTGAAAAACGACTGCTTTGTTTACATTAAACATGAGGTGCTAATGCTTGATTCAAAGCCATATGGTAGATGTTGACATGTGGGATTTTTTTCAAAATGCAGCTAACTATGCACGACCAATGTACTATAACAAAAAATATTTTAAATTTAAGATTTCCTATTTTATATTAACTAAGGGTTTGATTTTTTTCATAACTTAAAATTATAAAAAGTTAAATACGTTTGTTTAGTTTATGTTATAACGATGCAAATTTAATACCAAATGATCTATATATGTACATAATTACGTAAGGGAAATTTTTGCGCCGAAATTGTGGGCGTTTGGAAGGTCGCAGGATAATGGGAGGGGGCTGAAATTGAAGGTCTCCCATCCCAGGGACTCGGGGAAAATACTGAAATTGCTTTAAGCTTACTACAAAATGAGAAATAACGTAAAATAGCTGACATTTAAAAACTATTGGGATGTAAAAAGGTCTGCTTTGTTTACTTATATTAGGCCCTATATAGGCCCTAATCATAGTTTTGTGGATCCAAAAGCCTATTTTCTAAGAAGGTATTTTGTACTAAAGAAGGATTATGCTTAGGGGCTTTTAGCCCCTTCAAGCCTCTAGTATATACTACTCAACTTATTTAAATGTTGTGAAAAATATTCAAAGCTCAATATTATAGGATACTTACAAAACAGTAAAAGTGGAATAAATAATTCAAAACTCGAGTTTGTATGGTATATATATATATATATATATATATATATATATATATATATATTTAGTGGTTTCAATACAATAATAACACACAGCTTTGCTGGAAAACTTTGTTTACTCCAGTCAGCTGCTTTATTTGAAATTCCTTTGCGCATGTTAAATCTTATGGCCAAATACAAAACTTTAAGGGCATCTAGGGCCGTTCCCTTTAATATAACCTTCATAAATTTTATTTCCTGCAAAACTACATGTTCAGCACTTTCCAACCACACCTAAATTATAAAAATTGGCCCAGTAGTTTAGGAGGAGTAAAAGTAACTAGGTAGCCTGTTGCTCGAAATCGAGCAATATTTAGGTACTGATAGGATCAATTTTAGAAATTAGCCTAATATATTTATTTACTTCAAGATTAGGAAGTTTTGCATGGACATGATCGATACCATCGACTTCTTGGATTCATTCTTTAGTCCAGGCAATGAATGCTCAAAAAAATGTATAGAGGGAATTGCATGGATCACAATTTTTGACTTTGTAACTTTGTTTGGACTAGTTAGGAGTGAAACATATCAAAAGTCCCCTCCCTTAGCCCTTGAGCCGGCTGGGCTGGAAGGGCCTAAAGGTACAATTTTTTGGTTTTTCCTAAATATCTTGAAAACTATCAACTTTTAGTATTCCCTACTAAATTTGAAAATTATAGAAAATTAAATTTCCTGTAAGAAAAATACATAGCCGGGCTCAAGGGCTAAGGGCGGGGACTTTTGATATGTTTTACTCCTAACTAGTCCAAACAAAGTTACAAAGTCAAAAATTATGATCCATGCAATTCCCTCTACACCCTTTCGTTGCCTGGACTACTTGTTCATCCAAAGTTAATAAAATACATGCATGTCGTAATCCACGTTTCTGAAACTATGTTTTGTATATCACCTTCACACAATAAATTAGCATTTCCAAATAAGTGTCTTTTTAATTCCTGGTATTAGCTCCTTTAATTTGCTGTGAAAAACTCTTGCTATTAAGTCAGGTTGAAAATGTGCCGAGCTCCAGGTTCCAAATTTCAGACCACTTAAGATTACATGTTGTTGTTACGAATAAAAAAAGGTATCCCAAACCGTTGAACAATAGCTATTTCGTCCAGGTAGATTTGGTTCATATTTTGTGGTGATCCTATAAATGGAGAAGGGAGGATTACCCAATTTACTTCAAATTCGTCAGTTTTAGTGGTTAGCTTGCTGTTTGACAAAGTCCATTTAAAAACATATCTACACGCAGTTGGATGATTCCGAATTAAAGCCAAGTCGAGTGCCTTCTATCCTCACATACATATTAATCACCCAGTGTAAAAGAAGCTTTTCGGACCTATGCAGAATACAAAAAAAATCCCGTACAGCAAGTCGAAAAGAGGAATTGGTCGAACATGTGGTTGCGTACCACAAAAGTTCCTTGAGCATGTTTCAAACCTACATGCCAGCCATTATCTCCATTTGGAAGTGTAATAACGTTATATAAATGTACCTGAGGGTACTTAAATTGATGATTTTCTGCAGAAAGTAAAGTCTCAATTCGATTATAAAAAATAACGTGAATTGGAAAGTTATATACACCTCCTACGATGGATTCATCTATATTTGCTTCAGAATTCACCATCGCAAATGCGGAGTTGTAGGATCTGATGTTGTTTAGGTAGTTTTTATTTGTTTTTTTGTTTCCCAGTAATTGACTCTGTCAATGAGATGTTTAGTACATTTTTATTGGGTGTATTCTTCTAAATTCACTTCACTTTTATGGCATAACAGATATGCCAACCTTAGTCAGTAACAAGGCTACAAGATCGCGCCACTATCATCACGATCATCACACTCATCCTTCACTCATATTCAGGGTAACGTGAGGTACCTGTCTTATTAAAGTGATTAAGTGATTAAATGTCCTTAACGTACCAGTTTTTTCACCTTAAAGTGTTTTCCTCTGCAATGATTACAAAGTAAGTCCATATTTTCTAGTGAGAATGGTAGTTCTTCGGCAGACATTCGCTCTGCCCAATTTCTAGGAATCTATGTCGTGTTCTTCATTTTAATCAGCAAACGAAAGTTTGTCATATAGTTGAAATTATTAGTTCGTAAAAAGCGGATATCTCTTTTTCTTCTACTAATTGGTGGCATATATTGTGACCTTTCCAAATATCAAGTTTAATTTAATCTTAATATTTTTCCATTTAATTAGTTAGCTAGAACTTGTTTGCAGAACTAAACATTTATTTGTAACAGGTAAATAAAAACAAACCTTTAACACCAGCTGATTAAATGTGACTGAAATTGTTCATATGATCAATATGTAAACAAATATTATCTGCCATAAGAATTATATGGTAACTTTAAGGGCCACTTGTGCGAAGCCCTTAACATACATTGAACTCATTTTAAGGGAAGCACAACTTCAGAGAGAGTTCTTTAAAATGACACCAAAAACATTAAAATCGGTTAAAAACTCTAGGAGGAGTTCTACTCACAAAATAACCCCTAGCAAATGAATTATGTATAGATATAGATATAGATTAATCATAATTTAAATAGGAATTTTTACACTTTAAGGGTGTTTGGCCAAGAAAAAAAATCATTTGGAAAAAAATCATTAGTGCACATAAAAGGCCATAGCAGGAACATAAGAGATAATGTCCTTAGGTAAATGGTTAAATGATTAAATGAATGCAGGTTTCCTACTCAAATTATGTTAGGTTGGCGAAAGTTCAATACATTCCACAGTATAATGCTTTGAGAAGTGAACTGTAATTATTTGGTACTTCACTTGAAATCCCATGGTATGGAAATCACCATAATTTTTTAGAATATAACTTTCCAAATAGAACAAAAATTCCAATTAATTGCAAAAATGTTTTTAATTTAAACAAGATTCTTTTAGAGGTAGTGAGGTACAAGAAGAAGCTTGAGTTTGAAGTTTCAGAAGAGGAGGGGAGGAAATCATCGATGACATGGAAGTAAACAAAGCCATATGACTACGTTAATAGTCAGGTAGACAAAAATATAAACCAAAACAAAATGTGGGTTTATTTAGAAACAATGTTTTGCTCCCTGAATAACAATCATTAAACAGGTGACATGTTTTTTGTTTTGTATGGTGCAACACATGACTGACACAAGAAATTTGTAGTTGAATCAATTGATAATCTGTTAATATTTATTTCCCCTCCTTGAAAAATCCAAATTCATCTGGGTTTGTTTGTAAACACCCAAGCTTCTTCTTGTACCTCACTACCTCTACTTAATGTTCTAAGCTTTAATAAATAATTAATATTTCCAAAAGGACGATTTATGCCTGTTTTAGACTAATTGGACCTAACAATGTAAAAAAACATACCAAACATAATTAGTACAGTAAAAATAAGTTTTGACCAAAAAAAATTAGCACAAGCAAGGAATTTGGTACAGATGTTGGGTATATCTTCCTTTTGAACATACTAAAAGTCCCCTATAATTGGAGCTGTGCTACGGCCGCCATCTTGGAAAATGGCGGCAATTTCTGTATTTTTGCTTTTAGCTCCTTTATTATTGGGGATACAGAAAAAAATTTCAAATAAAAATTGTAGCCCATTAAAACATTCACATTTTTGGTTTTTATCATTTTTTCTCTAAACCCAACGGTTATTTGCGAGTTATTTGCGATTAAGTATAATTAAATCGTGGCTTTTCCCATTATACAAAAATTTCAGAAAAAAGTCACTCAACTGCAGTTTTTATCAATGTTTTTTTTCAGGCTATTGACTTTAAACCGCTATCCATTATTGTTGAGTGATTGGTTCTTAATTTTGACAGGGTTCTCATTTCTGGCCGCCATCTTGGTTCCGCCATATTGGATATAAATTATTTTCCTCAAAAGTAAAGATAGTGTTGTGATACATCATTATAGACTAGATTTTTGCCCTAAACTCAATGCTGAAATCCGTTTTTAAAAATTTAGATTCTCTAAAAAGATATGCTCATATAAAAATTCAGCCATATAAAATTCGTATGGATATTTCTTACTTAGAATATTATTTTGGATTATTTATCTTGGATCTCCGGCTCTAAATAAGATATCCTGCAAGTTTCGATCAGTAGCTCCCTCAAAAGCCGTTAAATCACTGAGTATATTAAGTTCAAAACCTGCAGAATATCTTATTTAGAACCGGAGATATAAGATAAATAATCAAAATATAATATTCATAGTACGGAATATCCATAAGAAATGTATAGGGCTGAATTTTTATTTGAGCATATCTTTTTAGCCAATCAAAATTTTGAAAAACGGATTTCAGAATTGAGTTTAGGCCAGAAATCTAATCTGTAATGATGTAACACAACACCATCTTTACTTTGAGAAAAATAATTTATATCCAATATGGCGGATCCAAGATGGCGGCCAAAAACGAGAACTGTGTCAAAAAAATTAAGATCTAATCACTCAACAATAATGGATAGCGTTTCAAAGACAATAGCATGGAAAAACATTGATAAAAACTACAGGTGAGTGACTTTTTTCTGAAATTTTTGTATGATGGGAAAAGCCACGATTTAATTGTACTTAATCGCAAATAACTCTATAACCGTTGGGTTTAGAGAAAAAATGATAATAACCAAATATGTGTATTTTTTAATGGGCTACAATTTTTATTCGAAACTTTTTTCTGTATCTCCAATAATAAAGGAGCTAAAGGCAAAAACACAGAAATTTGCCGCCATTTTCCAAGATGGCGGCCGTAGCACAGCTCCAATTGTAGGGGACTTTTAGTATGTTCAAAAGGAAGGTATACCCAACATCTGTACCAAATTCCTTGCTTGTGCTAATTTTTTTGGGTTTATGGAATTTTTCACTTATTTTTACTGTGCCATAAAGTGAAAATTGGATAGACAATTATTTAAGAGCCTGGTTTTGTATAATTCTGTAAATGTTGAATAGATCTTTTAACTTTGAGCCAAGTTGTGTTTATTATAAAGTGTAGCATATGAATTTTATATTATGTGTGTAAAAAATTATTGTACTTATTAATTTTGACTTGTAAACAAGAGTGACAACATCACACAAATGCCAATTGCATTTATATAAACCAGTAATAATAAAAATATAACTTTTTTGTAGTTTCAAAACAACAATTTTTACATTAAAGTTGTTCTTATTGTAAAAAAATATTTGTTGCTAAGCAATCACGATATATACAATATACTGCTCAACTTATTTAAATGTTGTGAAAAATATTCAAAGCTCAATATTATAGGTTACTTAGGAAACAGTAAAAGAGAAATGAATAATTCAAAACTCGAGTTTGTATTAACAACATAAATAAAAAGCCTTAACAAACCTGCAAAGTAAACTACAATCCTCATGTCTAAGATCTTTTGATCTCTTCAATGAAGTATACCAAATAAGACAAGAAAAATATTACCATGACAAGAATATAACCATGACGACACCCCGATCTCCTATGATAGTGCAAGGAAGACTACAAGTAACAAGTCACCATTTTAGTTCTTTGTGCATTTTACAAAGGCAAAATTAAAACTGTTGATTGATTGAATTTAGTTAACACTGTTAACTAAATTCAATCATTCCTCAAATAAAAGTAATTCTGTAATAATGAATTGAATGAGTTCATTGGCAATGATTTATTTGTATTCTGTGAATACCTAAAATACATTACAATGTCTGGCTTAGGGCGTGTGACATAGATAAGAAGTCTTTCTCCATTGTACCCGCGGCCATCTATCACAGCATTGACAACAAACTTTGCAAGCAAGGCCAACCCCTATCAATCTAGAGGGATGATGTAGTTTATCATATTTTATATGAAACAGGGCATAGAACAAGCTGATAGGTTTACTCACCTAAAAATAGTGGTTACAAAAGTTTTTGTGTGGGAGAATAGAATCCTAGTGCAAGCGTAGTATTCTTCATTGTATTACATTGTAAAGAATTTCCATTAAAATTGAATAAATTGGTGGCTGACAGCTAATAATTTACTCTTGAACAATAAGAGAGGTAGGGTTAAAATATTTGCCTGTCGATCATTCTAAAAAGTCTGAAGAATTATTTTTTGAATTGATTTTGTTTACTATTTTGATACAAGTACTGTGCAAAAAAGCACATTGGCTGGAAAAATGGAAAATAAATAGGTAAAATAATTTTTCTGGGCAATGGACAAATTAAGGGGTTTTTTTTCAGTGGCCTACAAAAGTAAAAGTATATTTATGTGTGGACTGCCATCAGTCTAGTTTTCTAATTTAAACATTAACATTTTTGTTTTGTGTCGATCTTTTTTAGATTTTGATTTAAAGTGCTAAACCTAAAAACAGTCAATTTTTCGTTGCTTTTGCTTGAAATTAAAATACATTGTTCTTGTAATACTATTGTGTAGTCCTAAATACTCTAATTGAATTGTGAATTTTGAGAAATATTTTTTTAATTTAATATTATTATATTCCTAAAGATTCACAATCTTTTTTCTAATTTAATGGAAAAGGTAGTTCAGGCCAGCGAGGCTATTATATGGTTAATACACAGAGAAACATTAAAAATGGAAATGTCCATTCTGAAACAATATTATTTACATTGAAATAGCCAACATTAAAACAAATCACCACTTAAAGGGCCCTAAGCTTCGACAATTGCAAATAGTCACTCCTCTTACCTCCCAGAATGTATAATTTTGCTTTAAACAAACTCCTCAAAACATACATTTATTCCTAACTAGTAAACCTGTTGCTCGAAATCGAGCAATTGTTATGTATTGATTTTAACATAAAAATAATCATGGTATAGTATTCTAGAACTATTTTATTAATTTTATGGTTGAATTTCGTGTTGTACTGAAATTTTTTACAAAAGCTTTTTTAATTAAATTTCTTGTGAATACTCATTCATATTTAAAGAGATGTCCATGTTTCTTCAGTGTTTTCTACGAATATTATGAGCACCTCAAAGGAGTTGGCTTGACCTGCCGCCACATATACAGTAGTCCATATGTAATGGACTGACCCTGACCTATACCTATACCTAGTTACCTAAACAGGAATTACTGGAAACTGGGTTCTTTTTACTATAGAACATCACTAAACACAAAAAGAATTGTTAAAATTATATTATTTACATGTTTACATCATTTAAGGTTAGCATTTCATAGTTGAACTAAATTAATTTACATTTTCATGTAAATTTCTTTAGGATAATTGTAGATAATTGCTCACAAACGCTTCACATTATCATTCACCATAAACTCCAATTGAAGCGTATACTCAACCAAGTTCATCAAGATGAAATACACATAAATTAATTATTTTTGAAATACCCCAAGCACCATATGAAAGAAAATTAACCAAAACAAATTGATATTGGAAAATCAACTGCAAATTTGTTTAGACAACACTAATGTTCTTAAATGGGTAAAAAATGTATTATTCGGTTTTAAATGTATTTTTGTAAAACTTTCTGAAATTCAGTAGGGTATATGTTACTAAGAACTGCTTTCCCCAAGTCTAGTTTTATTTGAACTTCTGAAACGTAAGTTTAGTAACATTTGAATTTTCCTGATAATATAGTTTATAATTTAAAAATTAGAATATTCATATGGTTTAAATTGTATTCACGTTTACTTTAAACCTTAATTGGGGAAAGCGGCCCTAAGTAGCGTACGACCTGTCTTAGTCTTAAACCGAACTAAAATGGTTCAATAAATTTAAACTCATAATGAATGTTAAGTCTGCTTCTTTTTCTTTAATTCCTATTTATATTGATAGAATTTATACTTGAGAATTTTTTTAAAATTTTTTATTTGGAATAGAAACATATGTAAATATTAAGATCTTCACACATGTGATTTAAAATAAATGTTTTTAAAACTGAATTCTGATCTTAAGTATGTATTAGGATAATAGTTTATTTATTTACATCTTCCATCAACTGAAATTCCTCCAGCTCTACATGCAATGGTTTCAATTCCATTAACAACATATGGCTTTGCTGAAAAACTTTGTTTGCTCCAATCAGCTGCTTTATTTGAAATTTCTATTCCCATGTTAAATCTTATGGGCTAATATGAAACTTTAAGGGCGTCTAGGGCTCTTTCCTTTAGTCAAACCTTTTTAAATTTTATTTCCTGCAAAACTTCATGCCAAGCTCTTTCCAATGACAACAAAAACATGAAAATCGGTTCAGTAGTTTAGGAGGAGTCTTTGTAACAAAAAAACTGCTCGCGTATTAAATAAGTATAGATATCAAAATTATGTTTCATCTAAACACTGCCAATTAAAATACATTTGGTGGTAAATTTTTTCCTTCTATGTTACAAAGGATGTACTTGAAGATTGGTTGTAGTTTATTGTTAAAATTATTATTTATTTATAATTTCGCAAATTCACGATAGCACAGTAGAATTAGAATTCAATTTTTGGGTGGGTTTCTATGTTTCAAGGCACCATAGGGGTTTCATATTTTTTTATTTATGTACAGCCATGATAAAGAGTTGTGTCATCACTTGTAACCTAAAACTTCAGGTTTCAAATGTTTTTCCACTTTTTAAATTTCTATTTTTATGGTATGTTATAGTTTTTATTTAATAGTGTATAGAGTGATGGAAAATAGTGTTTGCAGCTTGGGGAAAGTGTTTTGCTAGCTCAAGATTGCGTTATGTTCTAGACAGTTTCGAACTTCAAACATGATCTCAAACCGGCAAATCCTCATTTTTGGTCCTTGCTATGAAATATACAGTTGTTATTATATTTGCAAAACAAAATAATCCTTTGCAGGAGGCATATTTTACCCCCCCTGCTTATCCCCCTAAGGGGAAAACCGAATATGCCACTGCTTGGACTAGTTGTTTTTGGGATAATAGGGTCTGAGCTAAGTTTGTTTACAAGTTTTAATGTACGTTGTCAGGGCAGTGAGGGGAAGCTGAGACCCTCAGTTGTTAGGTGTGAACCGTGTCTTGTACAGGAAATTAAACTTCTGCCGCCTTTGCTGTGACTCCCTGGTTGTTACTCACAAGTATGCTTATAATTGATCAAAAAATCTTTGTAAAGACAAAAGACTTCCCTTCGAGTTTAAGACTATCATATCAAGTTAGTGAGTTACTACTATTCAAAGATCAGAGCGGTGGGTAGCGGTAGTTACTATTCAACTAAGCGTTAGCGTCTGTTCAAGAACTTGTGGTCAGATACAATTAATTGTATTTTCAAATGTGTTCATTTAAATGTGGTCCATTATGTAAATAAATGTTGTAAATAAATATTGTTTTGCTACCGTGGTGAAGTGACATTAATGCTTCTTAAACCTATTTATTAATTTTTTTTTCAAATCCATGCCAAAAGAACCAAATTCAAATAAAAGATTAGCAGATAATTACAGTTGAAAAATTGATTAAGTATATTTAGAACTGTTTTCGAATACTGAGTAATAGTGAAAATAAAATTACAACAGCGGATTCATGATTATTTATCTAAATAACACTAAATAAAGAGCTGAAAATTGTATCATATGGTCTCATTATAACATTGAAACTTTGTGTTTTGAGGAGTCCAAGAGGATTGAGAGGATGTGGGCCAGGTAGGTGGGAGGATGTGTGCAACGTAGGGAACCTGCCGTCACTGAGGATTGAGAGGATGTGGGCCAGGTAGGTGGGAGGATGTGTGCAACTGTAGGGAACCTGCCGTGACTGAGGATTGAGAGGATGTGGGCCAAGTAGGTGGGAGGATGTGTGCAACTGTAGGGAACCTGCCGTGACTGAGGATTGAGAGGATGTGGGCCAGGTAGGTGGGAGGGTGTGTGCAACTGTAGGGAACCTGCCGTGGCTGAGGATTGAGAGGATGTGGGCCAGGTAGGTGGGAGGATGTGTGCAACTGTAGGGAACCTGCCGTAACAGAGGAGTGAGAGGATGTGGGCCAGGTAGGTGGGAGGATGTGTGCAACGTAGGGAACCTGCCGTCACTGAGGATTGAGAGGATGTGGGCCAGGTAGGTGGGAGGATGTGTGCAACTGTAGGGAACCTGCCGTGACTGAGGATTGAGAGGATGTGGGCCAAGTAGGTGGGAGGATGTGTGCAACTGTAGGGAACCTGCCGTGACTGAGGATTGAGAGGATGTGGGCCAGGTAGGTGGGAGGGTGTGTGCAACTGTAGGGAACCTGCCGTGACTGAGGATTGAGAGGATGTGGGCCAGGTAGGTGGGAGGATGTGTGCAACTGTAGGGAACCTGCCGTAACAGAGGAGTGAGAGGATGTGGGCCAGGTAGGTGGGAGGATGTGTGCAACTGTAGGGAACCTGCCGTGACAGAGGAGTGAGAGGATGTGGGCCAGGTAGGTGGGAGGATGTGTGCAACTGTAGGGAACCTGCCGTGACAGAGGAGTGAGAGGATGTGGGCCAGGTAGGTGGGAGGATGTGTGCAACTGTAGGGAACCTGCCGTGTCAGTTTTATGCCTTAACTGCTTATATTTTAGTCGTGAAGCGTCATACAGACCCAGAGTTTCTTTATTTACGTTGACAATAATAAAAGGACCAAACTTGGTTTGGCACTAACATGAAAATATACTCCCAAATCCGTCATCATAATTCCTTATTTGAGAAAACAACCAAAAAGTGTCACTGTATCGACTGTGTCCAGTTGCCAGATTTTACTACAAATCATGTTTATACTTTTGGGTTTTGTTTAATGTATTTTACATGTGACATACAAATACATGTGTCTAGGCGTACAAACAAATGCAAAACAGACTATTTTTTTTTTACCGTAATTTATCGTCTTGAAGCTGGTGGGATAAATAAAGGGGGAAATTTGATAGTAAAATAGAGCTAGGTTACTTAATTAGGTTTCTCTCCTTAAAAATTAGCTTGAGTAAACCAATCAAAATGTTAACATAACATTTTTAAAAAGATTTTCAATCAAGCAATGATTTATTTTTCTGAAAAAATTAATAAAGGTTTATTACAAATGTATTTCAAAGTTTTACGACTACCTGCTCATTAGTAAAAGTAATTCATTTTTAAAACTTAAGTTTAAAGAAAAAAATAATTAATTAAAATCCCTTTATAATTTCAATTTAGATATTCCAAAATAAGCAGGAATTTAAATAACAAATTTATCAAAGGAAATGCTGAGTAAGCCTCGGGATCTGATTGGAAACGGGTTTAATTAGAGATTTAATGAAACACTTCTTGAAAATTGAATATTTAGTGTAAAAAAAGAAATATTCATGCCTGAAAACTTTGGATTACATAATGTCTCAATAGATAGTGTATGTGAATTTATCGTTGCTCGTTATTTACAAAATGTATTTTTTTTTAGTTCTCCACGTAATCAATAAATTTAGATTTCTTGGACCTTCATATACAATTGTTTTGCTGTCAGGAATAAATTCAGAAAAGGGGACTTTTTTTAAATAAACAGAGAAAATTAATCTAATATTTTTACAAATATATGAAATTCTTGAAGAAATTATCACAATCTAGAATAATTTAATTGTTAATTTTTCCTCAAAATTGAACACTCCCAAGATTTGGAAAATAACAGTAACTATGATGACGATTAGCATAATCCAGTAAAACATGTAGGTCAAACTTTTGTTGACTACAATGCGAACAAACAAACAAATGTTAAACCAAATGTTAATGTGTTTGGTATTTATAGGTGTAAATAAAGAAATGAATAAAAAAGCCTATATTGATTATATATTGATTATCAGTTGTAAACTGATTTTTTGTAACTAACCTAGGCTCGTATCTCTCTATTCTTTATCGCAATCAATCAAATACAACTGATAGTGACAAAATCACTACTGTATGTCGATATCCTGTACTACTAAACTTTATACACAACTAGAAGATAAAACAAATAGATTTAAAATATCTCAAACCAAAACAGAATTTTATCCCCAGTTTACAAGTGTGACGTAAAATAAGGTTCAGTCTGTTTACCAACGACAGGCCGCAATCCGCCAATCAATGTCAACGGCAGACGGCTTCTTTTAATTTAGAATATTCTGACATTAAATTACAAAATACATTAGATTAACGAAAATCCTATTTTTCTCCTACGAGTGTGGTCTAACCAGCGGCCACATAGTAGAAATAGACGGAGCATAGCTATCTTTCTTGCATTACAGCAAGTGAGGCCTGGGCCGCCATATTGTCTAGGTATAGAAACGTAAAACCGCGTAATCTGACAGTGCTCATGTTTCAAATAACTCGTAGTTTATACCATTTAGCGTTGAGGCTTAAGGTTGAAATTTTGCATTGAAGAGTCCTTTAGTTTGGAACCATAATAGTATCAATGATTTATTTAATTCCAAAATAATCTTTTTTATATTTTAAAAAATTATATAAAGTCACAAGTTTTTATTCAAATTTAAAACATGACATGAAAAAAGTAGCCGGCTACTACTTTTTTCATTTTTTGGTCAGGCAAAATAAAAAACGGTGGAAATTATTGCTAAAGAGTTGAATTTTTCAAATCATATTTTTGAAAAAATTAGCTGACGTAGTTTGGTTGATAACTTAGTTACTGCGGGAGAGTATCCGTGCAGCGCCTGCATAAAAACAAAGTCAATCCTAAACTGTTATTTACAAAAATATAGTCGACTAAAAACATTCAAATGTGGTATCAAATTAAAGGTCTGAATCTCACAATTACTATGATACCAATTATAAATGGTTTAGAAGCAGTTTACACATCATAGGAACGTTACAGGTGTATTCCGTGGCGGCAGCTTCTTTAAAAAAATGTCAGGACAAGCTTCTAGGTTATCAGTGTTTACGATGTGTAAACTACCTGTAAGCCATTTATATTTGGTACTATAGTGATTCTGAAATTCAAAAGTGTAATTTGATGCCATATTTGTAATTTTTTACGCACTTTGTTTTTTCCATGCATAGGGACTAGAAGGAAAATTTATGCTTCACTTCGCGGTTTCTAGTGCTCCTTCTATTGTACTATGTGGTCGATGGGTCTAACAGCAGTGTTCCACTTAATATGATAGTATAATTTTGTAAAAAAAAACGTAATGTTGCCCATTCAGTACACAAAAGTGTTTGATTGTAAGCTGGTATTGAATCTAAAAAGTGTATTGATTTTAGGATGTTTTACCAGAAATTTCCCCTATTGGGTAGAAGCTGTTACCGTAGATGGTAAGACCTAAGCCCGAGACCATGATCACTTTTTGTTTTGAGGCCCCTATAGAAGCCACAAACACTATTCATTCGAATTTATATATCTGTCTGTTAACACAACAGCCATAAATATATGACCAGCTCTTAATGACATTTAGTACAGTAAAAATAAGTTTTGACCCAAAAAAATTAGCACAAGCAAGGACTTTGGTACAAATGTTGGGTATATCTTCCTTTTGAACATACTAAAAGTCCCCTAAAATTGGAGCTGTGCTACGGCCGCCATCTTGGAAAATGGTGGCAAATTTCTGTTTTTTTGCTTTTAGATCCTTTATTATTGGAGATACAGAAAAAGTTTAGAATAAAAATTGTAGCCCAATAAAAAATACACATTTTCGGTTACGATCATTTTTTCTCTAAACCCAACGGTTTATGATTTATTTTCAATTAAGTATAATTAAATCGTGGCTTTTCCCATTATACAAAAATTTCAGAAAAAGTCACTCGGCTGCAGCTTTTATCAATGTTTTTTTTCACGTTATTGACTTTGAACCGCTATCCATTATTGTTGAGTGGTTGGTTCTTAATTTTTATAGGGTTCTCATTTTTGGCCGCCACCTTGGATCCGCCATATTGGATATAAATTATTTTTCTCAAAAGTAAAGATAGTGTTGTGATACATCATTATAGACTAGATTTTTGCTCTAAACTCAATTCTGAAATCAGTTTTTAAAATTTGGATTCGCTAAAAAGATATGCTCATATACAAATTCAGCCATATAAATTTCTTATGGATATTTCGTACTTAGAATATTATTTTGGATTATTTATCTTGGATCTCCGGTTCTAAATAAGATACCCTGCAAGTTTCGATCAGTAGCTCCCTCAAAAGCCGTAAATCACTGAGTATATTAAGTTCAAAACCTGTAGCATATCTTATTTAGAACCGGAGATATAAGATAAATAATCAAAATATAATATTCATAGTACGGAATATCCATAAGAAATGTATAGGGCTGAATTTTTATTTGAGCATATCTTTTTAGCGAATCCAAATAAAAAAAAAAACGGATTTCAGAATTGAGTTTAGGGCAAAAATCTAGTCTATAATGATGTATCACAACACTCTCTTTACTTTTGAGAAAAATAATTTATATCCAATATGGCAGAACCAAGATGGCGGCCAAAAATGAGAACACTGTCAAAATTAAGAAACAATCACTCAATAATAATGGATAGCGGTTCAAAGTCCTGCCAATAGCCTGAAAAGAAAACATTGATAAAAACTGCAGTTGAGTGATTTTTTCTGAAATTTTTTGTATAATGGGAAAAGCCACAAATTAATTATACTTAATCGCAAATAACTAAAAAACCGTTGGGTTTAGAGAAAATATGATAAAAACCAAAAATGTGTATATTTTAATGGGCTACAATTTTTATTCGAAACTTTTTTCTGTATCTCCAATAATAAAGGAGCTAAATGCAAAAATACAGAAATTTGCCGCCATTTTCCAAGATGGCGGCTGTAGCACAGCTCCAATTTTAGGGGACTTTTAGTATGTTCAAAAGGAAGATATACCCAACATCTGTACCATATTCCTTGCTTGTGATAATTTTTTTTGGGTTTATGGAATTTTTCACTTATTTTTACTGTACTAATTAGGCACAGACACAAAGAAGAAATAAGACAGAGGTTGCATCTAATGTTTCGCTAAATATGTGTCGAGCAGTGTCGTAGAGTGGGCGCGGGGGGTAGGGGGGCGCCCGGAAGTCTATTGTCTCCCTATTGTTTTACTTCCTGGTGTTAGGCAGATACCCGCAACACTACTGCCATATGAATGCGACCTCTGCTTATTTCTTCTCTGTGGCACAGACGTCATTAAATGGTAATAAACTCCATTTAGTTCGATAGTCAGCCCAAACGGATGGTTTGAAGGGGGGGGGGGGTTGAGGGGAAAAATCCCACAGAAACGGGATTTTTATTTTGTTAATAAAACAATAAAAAATATTTCTTTATACAATGTTAAATTCAGCTAAAAACAATTTAATATTTTGAATGTCCAATGGTTACCAAGGGACTGAAAGCGGTAAACAAAGTAGGCTTTCAGTTGTCCTATGTTATCCTTATAGGAAACAAAACTATTCCACAACTCATCTTAATAAAACTTGATCTTTGGCTTCATCTGATTAAGATCTAATTTACTTTAGCCTAAACCACTTAATTTTTACATTTCCGTTGCAGCGAACCTGTATTCTCATTCCCCATGTTATCCTTATGGCAAATTAAAAATATGCTATATTTTCCTTAACATATTTTGCTATAACTTGGTACATGGCTTAGTTCAGATCTAATGGATATGAAATAAAAACCACAAAATGTTTATACAAGTATTGCAGTAAACCTACTCTCTCATTCTCCACGTTCATCTTACAGTGATTACAAAATCATAACATATCTCGTTTATGTTGGGATTGAAATACGATTTTGCGCATTTAAAATCCGCCAAGTTTTCATGTCTGTTGCAACGCTGGTATTACATAATTTCAAAATACCATTTCCCCGACCTTAAAACGGGTTGGACGATGTTGTAAACACCTGTAAACACACTGTGTGGCTTTGAAAATGTTCCAAGATACAAGAATTACAAAAGATACATAAAAAATACATAACTACGAGATTTTAAAGAATAAAGTTTTAGCGTCTGACCCAGAAGAAAATACAAAATTGGCCACGGTTATAGCACGTTTAGGTTATAGCATTTTAGGTTCTTCTAAATTGAAATAATTTGTGTGGTTCTGCAGAAGAAAAATCCTTTCACAATCATTGTATTAAACGCTTTAAGTAGTAAGAAAGTAATGACAGAAACACAAACCACAAATCTCTAAGTTTCTAGTCTCAATTGAAATAATATGTATGGATCTGCAGTAGAAAAATCCTTTCACAATCATTGTATTCAATGTTTTATTAATTAGTAAGAAAGTAATGACAAAAAGACAAACCACCAATCTCTAAGTTTCTAGTCTCAATAATTGAAGTAATATGTAAGGATCTGCAGAAGAAAAATTCTATCACAATCATAAATAATAATAATATTTATTTGCTTTGACAAGATTTTGCATCAGCATTACATTCATTATACTTAAAACAAAATTTGGATTATGTTGATTCTTGATATATTAATCTTGATGTTGATCTTCGAAAAATTCTTCTATTGAATAGTATGTTTTCTTAATAAGATATAATTTAAATTTAGATTTGAATTCATCAATGGGTAAGTTTTTAAACTGCTCAGGCGTTTTGTTATATTGCTATATTCATTGTATTAAACGTTTTAAGTAGTAAGAAAGTAATGGCAGAAAGACAAACCACAAATCTCTAAGTTTCTAGTCAAAGTGTTTGTGTAGTCGAGTGATGGAGTTTTACGGATCACCGACGTTTAAAACTGTCTGTAAAACTTTTAAAGGCCCAAACTTCGATTCTAAATCACAGGGAAGTAATAGGTTTCCGTTAGAGAATATAATTTAGAAAAACGTGTTTTCAAAAGCCAGGTCTGTTCTAAAAAGATTTATTCAATTTATTTTGTAGGTTTTTTTTAAAGATTTGAATGGTTGGCCGATAAAACAAAATTGTATTTTTATGGTCCGTGTAATAGTACGTATTACTTATGTAATATAGCATATTGCTTATGTAATATAAACTAACGCTTAAAAAATCATCTCCAACACCAAAGACTTTAATCCAAGAGATCTGTGAACGATTAAAGTTTGGAACACTAAATTTGATTGATTAGTTACTTGATACTGATTTTTACAACTCCGCTATTATCAGTGAACAATATAAGTAAAAAAAAAAGAAGCACGCAATAAAAAAAAACTCAAAAGCTTAACTTAATTTTGCAGTTTGCACTACTTTTGGCAACCTTCGCAATATAGTAAGTTTCTATAGATACAGTAAAAATTACAAAATAATTATTGACAGATAAAACATTTTATTGACGAATATTTCTTTGCAATACAACCTGGAAAGGTAGCAGTGGGCAGCAAGAACAATAATTTTTTTGATGGTGTAAGGGCAAGAGAGTAATCAATTAAAAGGTATTATTTTAGCAGGGTTATTATATAAAAAAAATGTCGATGGCGGATGATAATCTCGGCTTTCGTTTTTATATTTTAATTGATAACAATAATAGGCTTCTCATGCCCGTTTTATTAAAAATTTCCATTATTCGAGCTTTTATAGTCTAACAGACAAAGATTTTTCTTAATCCTCTTATTGATTGACGGTGTCTCGGCAAATGATAGTTTTTCAGATTTATTACTTATGTAGGATCCCATATGAAAACTTATTGTGTGAAAATATATTTAAATTGTATTTTAATATATTAAAATTCACGGAATATTTTTTAAATGTATATTAAAAATATATTATGACATTATATAAATAAAATGCATTCAAAATATATTTCAAGTATGTTAAGAAATATATTTTGGTTGTATGTAATATATAGATTGTAAAATATAATTTAAAATATATTTGAAATATATATGATATGAACCAAATATATCCATTAAAATATATTATTATTACATGAAAATCAATGCATTTAAATTGTATTTAAGGTAATATATTTTAAATATACTGTACAAAACACAATTTAATTCATATTTGAAATATATACTCGATATAAACCAAACATATGCATTAAAATATATTATTGATACATTTGAAGAAATGGATTTAAATTGCATTTAAGGTAATATACCGGGTGTCCCATAGTCCCCCCCCCCTAACTCTTTCCTATATTTTTTCAAATATCAATTCCACACCACCCCCAAACATTATTGGATAGTTAATACTTCATTTTGAGGGGGTACCCAATTTTGGTCGCCATCTTGGATCCGCCATATTGGATCCAAAATAATTTTCTCAAATGTTAAAGTGGTGTTGTGACCCATCATTTCGAATTAGATTTTTTCACCGATTACAATGCCGCAATCCGTTTTTTAATATCTCAATTGGTTCTCAAGAAATGGCTACTTTTAATTTATTTATTTTTTAACCAATTTAAACATCACAAATTGATAAAATAGGCCCATAACCACAAAATAATGCTAGATAGTGACAAATAACCACCATGTCATTGTTGGGCGATTTACACTTAACTTTTACCAATGTAAATTTTTTGGCCGCCATCTTGGATCCGCCATTTTGAAATGAGGTAAGTTATTTCAAATATGAAGTTGGTATTGTGACCTATCATTTCAAACTAGCTTTTTACGCCGAATTTAATGCCGCAACCCATTTTTAATTATATCGCTTCTTTTTCAAGATATTGTCATATTTTTATTAAAAATCTCAAAAAATATGAATTTTTCAAAAACCAAATTTTATAGCTAAAAACGGGTTGCGGCACTGAATTCGGCGTAAAAAATTAGTTTGAAATTATGGGTCACAATACCAACTTCATATTTGAAATAACTTACCTCATTTCAAAATGGCAGATCCAAGATGGCGGCCAAAAATGTACATTGGTAAAAGTTAAGTGTAAATCGCCCAACAATGACTGATGGTGGTTATTTGTCACTATCTAGCATTATTTTGTGGTTATGGGCCTATTTTATCAATTTGTAATGTTTAAATTGGTTGAAAATAAATAAATTAAAAGTACCCATATCTTGAGAATCAATTGAGATATTAAAAAACGGATTGCGGCATTGTAATAAGTGAACAAATCTAATTCGAAATGATGGGTCACAACACCACTTTAACATTTGAAAAAATTATTTTGGATCCAATATGGTGGGTCCAAGATGGCGGCCAAAATTGGGTACCCCCTCAAAATGAAGTATTAACTACCTAATAATGTTTGGGGGTGGTGTGGAATTGATATTTGAAAAAATATAGGAAAAAGTTAGGGGGGGGACTATTATGGGACACCCGGTATTTTAAATATATTGTACAAAACAAAAATACAATATATTTGGATTATATATCTACTATATATTTGTCAAATACTACTCAGTATAATCATCGTACAGTCCAAACTACATGACCTAGCAGGGGCGTACCCAGGGGGGGGGATATCGGGATATATCCCCCCCCGAAATTTTTGGGGATTTTGGAAAGATTAATACCTTGTTCATTAAGAAAGTAGTGGTATCACTAAACTTTTATAAGGGTTTCAAGTGGTTAAATTCTATTATTTTAAAGATAATTGATTCGGGGAGTATATATTGGATTAAGGTATTTTTTACCTTGTGCGGTTATAGTGAGGAATTGGCGAGAGTATGCCTGTAAGGCAAGCAAATACTCCTGATGACAAGAGTGGCATTAAGTGTCCGCGATTTTGCTACCATATCGCCATCGTCGTCAAATATGTAACAAAAGACTCATCATAGTACGTGAAATATTCATGGTAAAAAATCACGATGTTGAAATGGGACAAACGACTATTTTCGTCTTCTCCCGACCATGTACTTTATACTATTCGTCTGTCGGACGATCTCGTAGCAGCATCGCGGCAGACGAAAATCGTCTGCCTACGTTGCGTGAAGGCCAAGTCTCGCCGTTAAATCTAGGCAGATTTGTGATAAGTCTGTAAAATTCGACGTACCACTATTACTATTATGTGATTATTATTAGCCTTCGATACTTGTATGTGTGAACGCATCATAGCTTTGTGGTTGCGTTCTGGGACTTGAGAAACACTACTGAGAGACAACCTGCATTTTCTAATTTTATTCATCAACCTCGCTCGGATAATCTAGGATCCGAATACTTCAGGTCCAGAAGGTCCGGGGCGTGCAATAAATGAGAATGAGATTTACAGTTTTTTCTTTGATATTAAATATTAAATTCTTTCCAAGGTTGAAAACGTATAATTTATGAATTAATTTCTTTTATGTCTTTTAATGTTAGGCCTACTATATAAATGTGTTATTTCTTTGTGTAATAAACATTTTGCTAAAATTCCAGTGTGATCTAAAATTTTCATAATTTAATCTGTGCGCAGCCTCAAATTAGTTCAAATTTCGAGAGTTATTCTGTTTGTTTTTAATCCTCCATAGATTGCCTAAAAACGCGAATTTACAGTTGTAATTCATTAAAATTTCCCGGGGGAGGGCCCCCGGACCCCCCTCCCTTGGGAGGTACCCCCCCGGCCTCCTGGTGTATCCACCCCCGAAAATAAATCCTGCGTACGCCACTGTGACCTAGAACCTTGAAACTTTGCATGGATGTTCCTCTTAGGGCGTAGGCATCCGCTAAGAACGGATTTTACAAAATTCGTAGTATAAAGGGGTTTTTGGCGAGGCCGAAGTATTCAAATTTTCCCATTTAAAAGTATGTTGGATGATTTTTGTTTACGTTTTTATTGTTCATAAAACTATCAGCTGGTAGTTAGCTTCGGAAATGTATACATTGATACACATGATAATAAATTGATTTCTTTGATCATGGCTTCATTGATTTTTGTTGATTTGTTTCAAGGCATAATTATGTACTATATAAAAGAGTTAAGTGGCACCATCTATATTTCGGTAGCGGGAGTTATCGTTTTTCCTGGAGGCGTTCCTAATAATTTTTTTATTACATCTATACCTGTCCGATGATTTGGTGTTTCGTATAATTCGACGTACGCAGATTTAAACGTAAAGAGCATACTGCCTTTTGTGGCTGAGTCTTGAGACTAAATCCCGGTAAGATGAAAGAGAAAAGAACACTGATTTTTCAGTCACAAACAGAATGTGCTGAAATGATATGATTCTTTGATCTATTTATGTAAAAATTTATAAATTATACAAATCCCTGACTGTAAGTTATATTTATACTATCTTTTCTACTATATTTTTGTCAAATACCACTGACCTATCATTGTACAGCCAAAACGACTTAACCTAGAACCTTGAAAATTTGCATGGACGTTCCTTACAGAGTGTATTGGCATTCACCAAGAACAGATTTTGTTTTTAAATTCGAGGTTTTTAGTGGTTTTTCGTGGAGTTGAGCTTTGAAAATGCCCCATTTAATGGATGATTAATGTAATGGATGATTTTTTGTTTAAATTTCAAATTTTATTAAATCAAGCATATTAGCTTCACAAACGGATACGTTGTTACAGCTGATTTATAATATGATTCCTTTTATCATGGTTTTATGGTTGTTTTGATGATTTTGTTACGTTATTCGTACTATATAAAAGGTTAAGTTTCGTACCTTATACGTTTAATCATGAGCTCATTATGTGGTACCATCTTTTTAGGCAGCGGGAGCTATAGTTATTTCCTTAGGCCGGCCTTTATGTTTTTAATTACAATCATGCCAGTTACAATAATTTGGCAAATACCTTTTTCATCTAATTCGACGGTGTCCCGGCTTTTCACGGAAAAATAAATGCTGCAATCAGTGGTTGATCTTAAATTATTACTACCCGCCCATATTTTAAGTTAAAAACTAAGTGAATCGAGTTTGAAATATACTGCCCACGTATAGCACCATAACTGTTTCGAACATTCAGCCCTTTACTGTACGTAATTGATGCCCTACTAGGCAATCCAGGGACGTATTGGTAAATCTACAAAGAAGTGCCTTAAAATCGACACATTTGGTGTTAAAATCGGTCCGGCCGTTTTCGAGTTATAACGGTGAAAAAAAACCTTCACTGTCTACCGTGGTATCCTACATCCTACTGTGGTATCTACATTTTATCCTACATTCCGCCATAAAACAAATATATATCTACATGACATATTCCTTGATATAAATACTTTCTATTCAGTCCTCTAGATTCTTCATATCAAGGTTAGACGATAATTTTTATCGTGAGCGAAGCCACGGGTTCAGCTAGTACCACATAAATAAAATATATGCATTAAAATATATTATTAATACATGTAGAGAAATACATTTAAATTGTATTTAAGATAATATATTTTACTAAACAAATTTATTTTATAAAGTTGATGTCTGAAATATAATAAGAATACATGGAATACAGCTGTTGAAATATATTCAAAATAGGTATAATTAAATATAATCAAAATATATTCATGAAACTATATTTATATACATAGATATAATCACTTGACACATATTATAAATGCTTTAAGTTAAATTAAGTATCAGCCAAATAAGTAAATATATATTCCGAGTCTAGATATACTCCTATTGTGAGTCAGTTATGTTGGTTGTTGGTGTCTCATATATATGTTTACTTCCCCCTTTTTTGTCAGCATAAACTAATTTGCAACTACCCTCGATAAGAAATTCAAATATTGTTTAGTTGAGTAAATTTGAATTTCTCCTTATATATGCAGTTGAAAAATTTTTGAAATGACCAATCTTTCCCAAATAGATATTTCACCTTGCTTTTTAATTTGCCACTCACACTTTAAAATAGAAAAATACTTTCCATTAGCGTGTTTTCAAGAAAAAAAAATTAAAATATATATTAAAAATATATTTTGTATACATACCTAAATATATATAAGAGTAGCGCTCCGAGCGGTGATATTTGGAATAGGAACATCACGTGACCGGCAGACAGTGCAGTGTGCGTCGCCGCATAGATTAACGGTATTTTTTCTGAGAGTGGTGTTAGGTGCGTTTTTTAGTAATAATTGTGTCTTTTAAACAGTTTACAGCGTAAGTGAGTTTGGCGTTGTGAGGTGTCTGTGTCAGTGCCAATGTGAAAAGTGAAGAGAAGGTTAAATTTGCTGTGGCCATTATAAAGTTTGGTTTTCGTATGAAATTTGGTTCATGTCCAAGATGGTGTTTCGTGGTTAGACCTATTATGGATTAGTTACGGGACTCGTTGAGTAAAACTCTTACTTTTTCTTATATACCACGGGCATTCTGTTTAATTTTACTTTTAAATCCTTTCAGTTCTGTGGCCGGACCTCATAAAGTTTTAAACGTCCCGATTGATTGTAGTCCTGGTTATTATTGGTAATTATTGGGAATGATTTCAGTTACTTGAACTCAACTGGTATATAATACACCCGTTATAGCAGACCTGCATAGTCAGTGAACTTCAAATGCTTAAAAAGGTGATTTAGATGAAGCCTTATATAAAGTAAAATTAACATAAGTTGGAATATAATCATGGACAAAATTCTTCATAAAAATAACATGGGAAGTGAATAGGAGGGTTCACTTGTCACGGACATTTTAAAATAAAGCTACATAGCAAGTTTCATAAAAATATATTGAAAAATTAGCTAACTACATTTTTTAATTTCCTGCAATTTAACAAAGGAAGTAATTATGCAGGTTAGCTACTCCAGAAATGTAAATAACATTATCAGAGAACTGACACATACTTTCAACCTTTTAACCTGTTTAAACTCGAAAAACTAAAATGTAAAATCAATGTCTATACAAGAAATGGAATCCAACTCACTATCCATCTGCCTGTATTCACCTCTTGGTGATTGGTAGGATCAGGCCTACATAACTTATTACAAAAGAAATTGCGCTACTTTACGTGTGGGAAACCAGGCTCTCAAGATATTTTGCAAAAGGTACGAATCCCGATTTTTAACTATGGCAACATTGTAGATCCAAAAATATATTATTTCAATTTTAACCTATGTATCAAAAATGGATTTAAATAGAAGAATAATATATTAAAAATAGGTATGCACTAGATTTATATACTTTTATTAATGATGTAGGCCTATGAAAATATTACTTAATTTATATATTTAAAATGTGCCATAATTGTTAGTATTGACAATATTAGTTAAATCGTATTTCAAATATAAATCATTTTCATAATTGACATTTCATTTGTATCAATATATGGATTTGTTCCATTACATGTGTATTTATAAATATGTATGGATATATATTGATAATATATGTTTTGTATATTTTACCGTATAGAGTTTAGATTTATTAAATGTATTAGAGTTTAGATTTGTTAAATGTATACTAAATATATATAAAATACAAGTTTAAAATAATATACATTCAAATCGAATTTTAGATATTAGAAGAATACGTTGTAAATATAATAAATTTATATAATTTTTATAAATTAAATTTAAAATTATTTTACTTTATATATTTCAAATGAACAAAGATTGTTCATGTTAACAATATATTTTAAATATATATTTCAAATATATAAAATTTATATATTTAACATTTGATTAAAATATTTAAATTTAAGTGTTTGTCTCATGATATGTGTATTTCAAATATACTGGAAGTATATAACACAAAATAAACTGATTTATACTAAAAATATATATTTTTTATTTCATGCATACAATTATTATTTGTTAAATGTATACTAAATATAAATAGAAAATCAAATCTTATAAACATTACATATTAAAATAGTATTTTAAATATAACAAAAATACATTGCAAATATATTTAATGTATATAATTTTTATAAATTAAATTTAAAATTATTACTTAATTAATATATTTAAAATGTACAATGATGTATGAACAATATATTTTAAATATATATATATGCCAAATATATAAAATTTATATATTTAACATTTAATTAATATATTGAAATAAATGTATTTGTCCCATAATTGTGTATTTAAAATATAATGGAAATATATAATGTAAAATATACAGATATATACATTTAAAATATATTTTTATATATATTTTAAACTTAAAATTTTGATATGGGATGAAAAATCTGGAAACGGTTTTTTTTTAATTTTAAAACCACTACTAAGCAAACCCTTGATTTCACCCATTACTAGTGAAAAACTTGTTAAATGCGGTCTGAGGAATTGTCATATCTTTTATGAAATCTTTAAAACAATAAGCTTTGACCTAAGGTATTACCGCATTTACCTGAGGGTAACTCCATAGAGAATGCCGTCAATAGAAATAAGTGAAGCATAAAACAAAAGTAGTTTCCTGAAAGGTAATGACTCTCTGTATACATCAAATCAACACGTACTGAATTGTCGATATATGGTTTTCTGAGTGTTAAGTATTTTAGAGGTAGTGAGGTATGAGAAGAAGCTTGAGATTGAAGTTTTAACAGAGGAGGGGAAGAAATCATTGATGACGTGGAAGTAAACAAAACCATGTGATTACGCTACTAGTCTGGTAGGTAAAAAATACTAAACCAAAACAAAATGTAGGTTGATATTAGAAACAATGTTTTACTCTTTAAATAACAATCAATAAACAGGTGACATGTTTTTTGTTTAGCATGTAACACATGACTGACACAAGAAATTTGTTGTTGAATCGATTGATCATATGTAAATATTTATTTCCCCTTCTGGAAAAATCCAAATTCATCTGGGTTTGTTTGTAAACACCCAAGCTTCTTCTCATACCTCACTACCTATAACCTATCCAAATTTTCCGGGAAACCCATAAAAACAAATAAACTCACCCATAAAAACAAATTCACGCCATCAATTTACCATGTGTACAGTCAAAAGATTGGGTAGGTAATTTTTCAGTAAAAAACTAAGACCATAACAATAAGAAATCCCAGATCTTAGCTTAGCTCTGATTGGGTGTGTTGACTGGTGATTCTTGGCACTCGTGTTTTTCCTGCATGTGTTATTTTGTGCCCCTGTTTTCTTTATAGCATAGTGTTTTTGTGACTGCTTTTACAGTTCCCTGTTTTAGCTATATTTTTTGTCTAGGTTATCCTGGCTGTGTGTTACTAATATTTTTATGTTCTAGGTTTTTTCCACCTGAAGACGGGATAAGATTCCAGATCCGGAAACGTCGGAAAACTTGTTCTTTACTAATCAGTGTTGGCAAATGTAAACAAAAATCCAAATCAAAGTATATAAGAAAAAAGTTACAAAAAAAAACTAAGTTTAAAACGCTATTCTTTGCGTCTAAATTGTGGTCGTTTGGCAAGTCGTAGAAAGATGGGAGAGGACTCAAATTGAAGTCCCCTATTCCGTGTTGGCGGAAAAAACGAAACTGCTTGAAATTCACCAGAAGACGAAAAATAACGTAAAATATCAGCCATTTAAAAAGCATTGGGATCTAAAAAAGTCTGTTTTGTTTACATAAATCATGTGATGCTGATACTCAATTGAAAACCATGTGTTAGATATTAACATATGGTAAATGTAAAAGACAATTTGCTACAAAAATTGGTTATCTATGTATATTATTCCTTCAAGCCACTAGTTATCTTTGAAAATCTATATTATTAATTCTATAAGCGATTTTTTAAAATTCTGAGGGTTTGCCAGCTCGCAGGACGGCAGGAGATGGCTCAAATGAAAGGTCTCGGCCCCCAGGAGGCGGGAAAAATAGCAGATTATGTCCAATTATACCAGAGAATGAGAAATAACGAAAAATATCTTCCATTTATAATGCATTGGGATTGAAAAGATTGAAAAACGTCTGCTTTGTTTACATTAAACATGTGGTGCTAATGCTTGATTCAAAGCCATATGGTAGATGTTGATATGTGGGATTTTTTCAAAATGCAGCTAACTATGCACGTTCAATGTACTATAGCAAAAATATTTTAAATTTAAGATTTTCTGATTTTATAATAATTAAGGGTTTGAGTTTTCATAATTTAAAATTATAAAAAGTTAAGTACGTTTTAGCGACATTTTTGCGAAGAAATTGTGGGCGTTTGGAAGGTCGCAGGATGATGGAGGGGGGGGGGGGGCTGAAACTGAAGGTCTTCATCTCAGGGACTCGGGGAAAATACTGAAATTGCTTTAAGCTTACTATAAAATGAGAAATAACGTAAAATAGATGTAATTTAAAAACCATAAGGGTATAAAAAGGTCTGCTTTGTTTAATAAAACCAAATTCTAGAAATAATCATAATTTTGTGGATCCAAAAGCCTATTTTCTAAGAAGGTACTTTGTACTATAGTAAAGAAGGATTACATGCTTAGGGGCTATTAGCCCCTTCAAGCCTCTAGTTATAGTTATTTTTGTTATCTGTAAACGACTAGTAAATAATAATTTTGCATTACAGAAAAGTAAGACACTTACTCTACACTTACATTTCTGCGTCGTCCCAATTTTTTAGAATATGGTTTCAAAATACATTTATGTATTCATTAGCATCGAATATAAATGTTTTTAAACTAATAAAGGCTTATAACACCATATCTCGAGCAACTTAAACTTACTGTAATCATAGTTTGTAGTCTATGATATGTTAGCATTCAGTTTTATGTTTATTGGTGAAGTCCATAGATATGTTTTGGTCCATGGGAATGAACTTCCTGACATGTATTTTATACACGTGCCACTTGGGAGCGAACGTGCTAAGCAAGAGAGAGGGGGGACATATCCATTCTTTTTATCACCTGCTTAGCATGTAACAAGTAGTAATACCTCGGAACCATAAATTGAGCAAACAAAAAAGGTTTACACACAGCATATGATTTTTGGAAATAAACTTAATAAGTAGTCTAATCAAATGTCATAATAAATTAGGTTTAAGTAGATTGGTAAAATTTAGTGGTATTTTTAAAAATAATACTGATAGTTACCTAGTTTTAAGTTGTATTGGAATATTTATTTACATTTGTTGATAAAATATGACTTAGTTCTAAAAGACTTGGTCTTTTAGTTTTCAATTAAATTTTAGAAAAATTGAGATAAAAAACTCGTAATATTTGCCTCAAACTTCCGTGATATGTTATTTAGAAAACATGTCTACGTAAATAGTGATTAAAACTATGTAGGTGGAATTCGATCGGATTTGGCGAACGAATAACGGCAAATCACCCTATTAAAATTAAGTTCGAGTTTACGTTGCAGTCTTATACAAAACGATGTAATAAAAGAACAATTTAGCATTACAGGATTTAATTGTAAAAATCCAAACTCTACTTAATTTTATCTGCTCAAAATATTCAGCTAGTGTATTCATAAAATATTTAGTATTTTATATGACAAAATAATTTGTCATTATTAGTGCAAGAGCACACAAAAACCTGACAAGCTGAACTCTCTAGGAGGCAAGGCGTGCACCATGATAACAGCCTCATGGAGGGACACTCGTACTGATGGTCGATTTCCCTTTCGATTATCATTATTTATCGATAATTTACAATTAATTTTTTGACGAAATTAATAAAAATTAAACGTTATATCACTGCAGGATTTTTATAGTCTGGTTTTTAGAAATCGCAGTAAGAAATGCAGTTGGCCGACACGTATGTCCCATAACTCTTTGTCTATTTGCGCCAGTATTAATGAAAAGTAAAAAAAAGAACCTACTAGCTAAGAAGGCATCACATACTCTTGACTGAACTGTGCTATGTTATTTTAATATAAATTGCACAAAATATAACTATAATACTAACTCAAACTTCAGTCTAAAATATTCTTTAATAATGCCGTTTGATTTAATACAGCCTAAAAAACCATTTGATTCTAAATCCATTGTTTTCGATCATAAACCACAGATTTGCTTTATAAAAATCTCGGAAACCTAATTGTTAGCGAGGGAGGAGCTTCGATCCTCTAAATATTTGAGAGGATCGTGAAAGCCTCGTTCGCACCCCCGAGAGTTGAGACTCGGGCGGAATCACAATCAGCTGTCGAGGTAGAAGGGTTATTAAGTCATTCCACTGATGTACTTAAGGCCAGGCTTAAATAAGCTTTATATTTTTCTATTTTCCAGATATCGGACCTGGAAATATACTTTATTTTGTCATCCATATGCACGTTTTCTTTACTAAGATTTATCTTTAAGGAAAACCTACAAAAATGTAAATACGGAGAAAAATATATAATGAAATATCAACTTCGATATATATACAGTATTTTTTTAAAGCTAAAGTACACTGGAACGTGTTACGTCCCGGATAAGAAAAACGGATTTTTCTCCGAGGGCTCGAGAGATGAGATTATTCTTAATACAGGAATTAAGGATGATGGATTAAAAAATGATGTAAATTTATTTAACGTAATTTCTCCAAAATATTAAAAATATAGCACTTCGAGCTGAACAAAAGTGTCTTATATAGATTCTAAAAAGCCCTTGTTTTCCCTTTAATGACATAAAACACACGTAATTGGATCAGTTGTTCTAACAGAAGAAAATATTTTTCTATTTCGTTAAAGAAACAACGTAAGTGATTAAATATAGTTAGATCTTGAACTGCTTACTTGATCTTGTAAAAGTGCTTTTCTAGCTTATTCCATTGGGTACTAAACTAAAAGATTAACTCAATAAAACCTTAATTTACACTTTTATGTTTCAAACAAGTAAACATTTATCATTGGTCCAAACGGACGGATTAAGCTGAAATAGAGTTGCTGGCTCTATCTGCGCATTGCAGTTGTCTACTTTGAATGAGATAAGAACTTTAGGAATCTAATAAACTAAACCCAAGTTTGAAAAAATAGCCTAATTTGTTTTAGCGAATTTCCTTAAAGGAATATAAGCTATTACGGTAGTACTCATGGTAAGACCTAAGTCCGAGACCATGTTAACTTTTCATTTTGGGGTCCCCAGAAGCAAAAAACACCATTCGTTCGAATTTATATATATATATATATATATATATATATATATATATAGATTTTTATACACGTCAGTTCGAAGTCATTTTGCATTCTCACACGGGCGTTCGGCGTCAAATCGTGACGCCGAAGTGTGACTCCGAACTGCCACATTCACATTATTTCACGTTCTTTCGGAGTCAGACTTCGAAATGCCAATGACGCTACTTTGCCGTATATCAATAGACTTCGAATTGCCAAAGCCTTTCGGCGTCATGTGCCATGCGGGTTACCTATTTAGTTTATGAACACGGAAGGGTTTTTGTGTTAGTAAGATTTAAAAAAAAGTAATTTTATTTTTAGCAATTATTTTGTGCTGATATTCAAATCTACTTAGTTTTTAATGCTTTAATAAAAAAAACAAGCATTAAAAAAGGTCGAATGCTTTAATCACATAGGATAAAACTGGTTTCTGACGAAATATTTAAAATTATTCTGGATTTTTCATATATGCCTTGAGAGTTTGGAAAGCCTGTTCATACTCATATTTATGACTTCCTGACAATTTTTGTGTTATTTTGGAGCAATGAGCCAATGCCTAAATGGGCACAATGTAATATAATATATCGATGATTCAAAATTAGAATATAATAATAGAATATATATTTATTGTTATATAGTGTTTATTTCATAGTGTAAACTGGTGAAAAATAGTGTTCACACTTTGGCCAAAGGGTTTTGCAGCTCTCGATCGTTTCAAGTTTTCGACTTCGGCTCAAATTTGTAATAGAATATTTAGATAATTTAAGGTAAATTTTCAGTATTATTTCTGCAGCATAGCAAGTGCAACGACGTTAATATTTCTAAAGTTCTGAGCTTAAAAAACGACGGTAATTATACTTGATGGACTCAAATTGAAGCCAAATTTGATAAATATTACTACCTAATATTATAATAGAGGAATTAATTGGACTGCATCAAATATTGAAAGATCTACTTTGGTTGGAGTATGCTTTGTATCACTGCATTTGGGCACTTGTTAAATAACTTTTTGCTAAAAAACGAAATCCAATCTACAATTTCTAGGTGTGTTCAAGCACCCTTTTAAAGATCTTTTTAAATCGCTTGTTATTTCCCGGTCTTTTCTCACTGAATAATCCCGGTTAGTACATTACTAATAAACTTGTAGATGGGTATTTCAATTAATCTACGTAAAAAATAAGAATTTGTTTAAAAAACCAGGCAGTTGTTAGCATTGTATTTATAGTAAAATAAATTTCTGACTTCAAATCGCAGAGATTTTCCGATGTAGTTAAGGTGTGTTTTAAGAACAAGTGACGTAGATCCGCGATGTTCATGGATCACAACTTATCCACACTTTGATTTAGATTTTTGCGGAAATCTGCCATCGGCAAAAATGTTTTGTTACTTAAAAACAACCCCACCTTTTTTACTAATCAGAGTTGGCAAATGTCCGCAAAAATCACAATCAAAATATAAAATCATCATCAACAATGAGTTTTTAATAAAAAATTACAATAGTGGTTAATAGTTTTCAGAGGAAACTCTAATTACTAACAATTTACATGAATCCTCTTTGATCACAAATAAAAAAAAATAAAATGAAAACCCCAGAGGTAATATTAAATAATTATTATAATTAAAAGGTACAGCAATTACAGATAAATTGTACAATCCATATATAAAGTGAGTGACTTTAATGATTTTTCGTTATGAGTTTCACTATCCAAATATTTAGGTCCCAATTAAATAATAAGTAGATGGATGATAGAAACTTTTGGTTCTGTCATCCCCCATAAGGTTTTAGGTGTACATATTGATCATAACTTAAAATGGAAAATGCATACAAAACTTCTTACAAAAAAGTTGAATTCAGTTAAGTTTGCTCTTTCAATTCTATCTGAGTCTGCTTCATAAGACACCGTAAAAATCGTTCATTTTGCCTATATCAATTCAATAATAAAATATGGCATAATCCTTTGGGGATCAGCAACTCGTTCTTCAATTGTTTTAATCCCCAAAAAAGTATTGTCCGATCCATGGTGAAAGCCAAAAAACGACAAGGTTGTAAACCTATATTCAAAAAGTTGCAAATATTAACCCTTCTTTGTATTTATTTATTAGAATTAGTATGTTCTGTGATAAAAAATCCTGAAATTTTTGATAAATTTAAATCAAACGGCACATATAACACTAGATTAAAATATACAGGGGTGCTGAAAAGTCCCGGAATGGCTAAATATTTTTTGAACCGAATTGGTTTGAGAAACCAAACTTTGCACATTCACTCCTATGTAAAAAAAACTACTTTCTGAGGTGTTTACTGACTCTTGGCCCCCAGTGGGGGACGGCCCACAAGGAGTCGGTACAAAATCTTCAATGTAAGCATAGATCAATATGCACATCATTTTAAAGGGCTAATCAAGTAGAGTTCAATGCCGCAAACCGCACTTCAAAAGGTTCATTCATTACAAAATGGCGGCTGATCAAAAATCTAAAGTAAATACACAGTGTTCGCTTAAAGATTGTTTAAAAATTGTTTACAGACTATGTCTAAAGGATCTAAACTCCGGAATCGTATGTCAGACCTAAAAGCCTATCTTTTAGGGTGCCGTAGAGGATATTACCTCCAAGGGGGGATGGCCCACAAGGAGTCGGTACAAAATCTTTAATGTAAAAATAGGTTGATATGCACATCATTTTAAAGAGCTAATCAACTAGAGTTCAATGCCGCAAACCGCACTTCAAAAGGTTTATTTGTTACAAAATGGCGGATGGTTAAAATTTTCAACTAAAATTCATAAACTTAGGTTTGTTGGGAGGGGAGGTGGAAATAAGGTTTGAATAAATCAAATTGCGTATCAAACCTAAGCCTATGTATTTTTGTTGAAAACTTAAATCGCCCGCCATTTTGTAACCAATAATCCTTTTGATATGCGGTTTGCGGCATTGAATTTTACTTGATTAGACCTTTAAAATGATGTGCATATCGACCTATGCTTACATTAAAGTTTTTGTACCGACTCCTTGTGGGCCATCCCCCCTTGGAGGTAATATCCTCTACGGCACCCTATAAGATATGCTTTCAGGTCTGACATACGATTCCGGAGTTTAGGTCCTTTGGACATAGTCTGTAAACAATTTTTAAACAATCTTTAAGCGAACCTGTGTATTTCCTTTAGATTTTTTATCAGCCGCCATTTTGTAATGAATGAACCTTTTGAAGTGCGGTTTGCGGCATTGAACTCTACTTGATTAGCCCTTTAAAATGATGTGCATATCGACCTATGCTTACATTTAAGATTTTGTACCTACTCCTTGTGGGTCGTCCCCCACTGGGGGCCAAGAGTCAATAAACACTTCAGAAATTACTTTTTTTACATAGGATGGAATGTTCAAAGTTTGATTACTCAAACCAGTTAGGTTCAAAAAATATTTAGCCGTTCCGGGACTTTTCAGCACCCCTGTATATTTGACTATCCGATTCATAAACTATGTCTTTTAGGAAAAAGCCCTGTTTATACATGGCACTAAAAGTTTTCAACAGTATGCCGGATGAAATAAGGAGCCAATCTTAAAACGCAATTATAGTATAATTTAAACAATTTCTGCTAGGAAAGGTGTATTACAAATTTTCAGATCACTTTGATGAAAATCCAGTTGGTCAAAGGAATTAGGTTGTGGCCCCGCACTGGCCACTGATCTCAAAGGTTTTAGCTAATTTTTTGACTTATTAAGATTTTTTTAAACTTTAGAAGTTTTGTTTTTGTTTTAAGTAGTATATAACGTAGAGCAGGATTTTTTAACATTGACAAAGCACCTATTTGCATAGATTTATGATATATTTCGTAATGTGCTGATAAAGTGAATTTTAGTTTACTTATGGCTTTGAATCAAAACTCGTAAAACTTGATAAAAACTATTTTTTGATCTTAAAAATGTAAAAATACATAGTAACTTCAAATACCAGCGTGTTCAATGGAAAGGCACGCTGCATTTCGACGTCTGATGTTTATTTCCACACTTAATGAGAATGATAACATAATTAATTGTTTCTAACCACTATATATGGTTCTCCTAGTGATTGTTCTTAAAACCTGATAAGGGGTCATTTTGAAGGTGATCACATATTGCACCGTGGATTTAGTCCGTGGAATTATACTAAAAAAATACAGTTAAACCACTGTCATCAGAGCCAAGACATCGCAGTTTTTAAGTCGTATTTTAGTAAAATACCAGGCGATTATCCGGGAACAGGTGAAGCCTATTAGGTATAATTCAATCATAAAACCCCTATTTCTTTGTCGTGAATGTTCGTATAAAGTAGTTTAGGAATCGGCTGCTGCTCTCTGGTGGGATTTTTGTGTACGATTTAGGAAAATATATTAGAAGAAAGTTTGGTTTTTTTTTACGTGTAAGATTAGGTTTTTCGCAATAAAATCTAATTCAGTGTAATTGAAATATTGTTAACCAAAGCGCATTTGATGTTATTTTTCGGAAAAATGTATTTGTTGCATGATCAGTAATTATTTGCATATTTTAAATTATATTTATTTGTCTTCCATGGTTAAATGAAAGCGCTTTCCCCCAAAGTAAATTATATGGTAATGGAATAGGCTTGACATTTTTTGAGTTCTTCAAATTAAGCGGTTAAAGATCCTACTCCTTGTAAAACGTTTGATAGGCAATCACTGTTTCCCCCACCTGCTTTATGCAATACTGTGCCTCCCGCCGAAAAAGACAATCTTCCTGTGGGAGACAAAGTAAACTCATGAGAATAACATATAACAATTGAAATATTGAGCACCCTTAACATTACCTCGTAGTAATGGACATATTTTGCCGCTCACCGGTTTACAGGTTACAGCCCTAGTAGCAGGAATAATCACATATGAATGTTGTAGCCACTTGCTGCAATTGGGTACTTCATGATGTGTCCAGCGCTGACCGGGCACTTCATTGTGCCAGGCTCACCTGAGCACATATGTTACCAACAAAATCGAGTAATAATGAAGTGCCTAACGCTCATTGCCCATTTGCTGTGCTGGACACTTGTAAAAACGTCAAACTGTGGTTTAGGTCACTGTTGTTATCCTATGTATTATTTGCAAAATAACTACATTTTAAAAGAACATCATAGAACATTGTCAATAAGATTGTCTACCAGCAATCCAGACAGATGTCAATTTAAATTTTATGCTTTAATAAGAAAATAAAACATTAAAAATTTAACAAATTTATATTTAACGTAACATATCAATATTGACATAAACGTTTTAACATATATTTAATGTTTTAATTAATTCCCTACTACTTAGTTACTCTCACAAAAAAATGATAAATCGAAACAAAGCAAACAAAACAAATATACAGAATTACGTAGGTATTTGTAATTGGAAAGTGCCAACAAGAATTCCGTGCACAAGTAAAGAAACGAATACTTCTTTGGTGTAAGAATTTTAAAAATGCATATTAAATTATTTTGCTTTGTATGTTATGTTTTAATTTTATTGATATTAACAAAAGTTGAAGGTCAAGCTTTTATTTTATGTTTGTACAAATGAATAAACATGAAATCATTACATCAAGCCTTTTTATTGTAAGACTAGCAGTTGCCCGTGGCTTCGCTCACGATAAAAATTGTAACACCCTGCTGCCTAAATGAAGATAGGCCACATACTGAGTTTATGATTACACACATAAGGTACAAAAATTAATGATAACTTTAAGGTAACCGATTAAACTAAATCTAACTTTTATATAGTACATATAATCTAAATAATAAATAAAAAACCATAAAACCATTATTAAATTATCAAAATTGTAAATCAGCTGTATTCGTATGTGAAGCTTGAACCATCTGCTTGTTGAATGAACATTGAAAACTAAACAAAAGAACATCCATTCCATTTACAAAAAAATGAATGCCGTTTATTTTACTGGGTAACGTGTTTTAAACTAAAGGTAAAGAAAAGAAGAGAAAAGAAACCTCCAGTTCCTGCTAAAGCTGTACTTAGGAAAACTTATAAACTTCGACCTCACCAAGATTCCTTAAAAGTTCGAACTAAAACAAAACGTTCTTAGCAGATGCTTACGCCATAAGAACGTCCATGCAAAGGTCCAAGGTTGTAAGACCTATAAGGAAATTTGCTAATTCCGTCAATGAAATTCGCTAAAGACGGAAGCAAAGTATTTTTTCTAATGATGTGCATAAAATAAATGGTTTAAATTAGCTCTTTAAATAACAGCTGTTACAGGGAAGAAAGGTCTTTAAACTATCTCAAGTCAGTGATTTATTTTATGTTCTATTCCTGAAAGCTGATTTGACATACTACCACCAATTTTTTGCTTTTTACATCTGTTTGGATATAAAAAGTTCATCAATTATTATTTGTATTCTGCCACAAGCCAAACTTGGTCGAGATAAAATAAAATTCGTGTTTTAGGATTTTGCAGTTTGATTTCAAAAGTACTTGTGATTTAGTAAATTGCCTAAATATCAAACCTTTTATACTTGATGAATAGATTCCATGAGCAAATGGATTATGTACGAAAACTAACGATGGATTAAATGCTACTTTTATATAGTACACAAAAAATAAATATTATAAACCAAAATATAAAACTGAATGAAATCGTTAAACATCTGTAACGACGAATCCATCAGTGAAGGTATCACCTGCTTGGAACACTGAAAATGTAAACAAAACGTCATCCCCTTTAATTATTGTGGGGAAACTTGGTTGAAATCGAATAAAACTCGGTTTTTAGAAACTTCCTATTTAATTTCAAAAAGACGCACGCTAGTTTTAAGTAGTCTAAAACCTTATCATATGTGAATACTACACGGGAAAAAAGTTTCAGCCATAACAGTACTCTAGTTTTTGCGTGAAAAGCGGTCTAAAGTGTGATGTTGAGCGTTACTAACATCGTGACATAAATTGAGATAAGGCTCGATTCGGATTCTCTGACCTTCAAAACGCAAAAATAACCAAAAAATTCATAAATCTAAGCAATGTACAGACAATACTCTAATTTTATTTATATAGATTTTTTAGTATTTCTACATAAAATAAAATAAAACTCTACATATGACCTCTATGGTCTAGTGACCTGATTACTCAACCCCTTTCCATTAATTGTTTAAGGCCTAAATTGTTTATGCTATTCCTGTTGACACCAGCAGTTTAAATATCAAAGTTTATACCATGTGACAAAAACCTATATTAAGATGTAATCAATAAGTGTTGAAATTCAAATGTAAGTAGGTTGCTAGCAAATATTCAGTTTTTAATTTATCAGTATTATTTTTTTAATGAAACATTTTTATACATCGTTTAATTTAAAAGCTATTTTTAAGTAATTCGTTAACAAAGTATATTTTTAAAACACGGAAATTGCTATCCAAACACCATGAAGACAGATTATATATCCAAAAGGCGTATATAAATAAAAACGATTAAACATTTTTATATTCGAAAAATATTTAAAATCTTTTCTTAGCGACTTTACCTTTCACGGAAGAAGTTCTTACCGTAGGATTCATTTCAAGACCTCAAGCCAAATACTATGATAAGTTTAGGTTTGGGGTGAAAAAAAGAAATTTGGTACAGACTTTTAAGTGGTAATCAACCGGTTAAGTTCGAAAACCAGTCCGATCAGACCACCGGAATTGGGGGTGGAGAGGGATAAACTGCCAAAACATTTTAACTTAACAGATTTAATAGCAACTGCTCAACATGTCCATATAGTTACAGCATGTTCCCAATAAGCGTTAGGCACCTCATGAAGGGTCCAGTTTCGTTGGACACATACTGTAATTTTGATTGAAATAATCGGGAGACACTAAAAGCCCAGCCACGCTGGGCACTTCTTGCAGTGCCTAGGCTGCGTTTGACATCTCACAAAATGCCCAATCACAGCAATTGGATACGACATGAATAAAATTAATCACAATCACCTCTAAAACATGCAAAAATGTTGCACCAACCAGCTCATCACTGTTGCATGAATGGTTGCCGCTATCCGGTCTGCAGGCGCGGTTAGCCGAACAGAGCAGCAAATTAAAATAGTTTCTTACAATTTGTGTAAAATTTTGTTCATACAGTTTGGGTGTATTTATTATTTGCCGCACGTGCCGTCAGGCTCAATCACGATGCGTTTTTGGGGGTCCCCTGGTTGCCACGAAAGGGGAGGATTCTTTACTGCCGCGAAACTAACGGACCAACGGAACAACAAGTATTTTCGCGCGGCCTGGCTTTGACGCAGGGTGTACGGTGGGAGGGGGGGGGGGGAATTCGTTCGCGCGATTCGGCGGTGGTATGTCCTGTTTTCTTCAATGACAGGCGAGGTGGACGAGGGCACGAGGGTGAGTGACCTGTGACTTACCCTTCTTGGATGCACAGTTTTAAATCTGCTTCGTCCATGTCCATACAATTATTAACAGTGCGATTGCGAAAGCAGATTATGTACAGCTTTCGATTGCGAAAGCATATTAATATTACGGAGTTAATCTCGTAAAACTTCCTTGTAACTCAGTGGTCTTAAAACTGTAATCAGTCTTAAGAATTTTTAAATTGTGTTTATGTGGGTTATTTAACTCGTTTAATGCCGGACTAAATAGTCCGAGGATGAGGGCGAGTAGGAAAGTGAGTTAGTACCGTCAACTCGCCTAGTATACAAAGAACAAGTCGAATATTAGGCGAGTTGATTGAAAGCTAAAAAATACCTATATATTTTCAATTACGAATGCCTAGTGTAAAAGGCTAAAAAATATAAATAAAACGGAAAAGTACCGCTTTGTATATAACGAGATAAAACTTGTAACATTTAACTAAACATAATTATAACCCCGTACATCGTGTACATAAGTAGCCACTGAAACTACAAATATCACAGAGGGGTTATTTCCTGGGTGTGTGAATCAATTTACGAAATACAGAGTGTTTGATATGTAAATTCGCAATTTTATTCGAAATAACTTACTGAGTTTGGAGTAACTATAACCAGGCACAAAAGAACTTAAGTGTAACAGGGTATTATTGAAACAGTCGGATTCTTATAGTTTTTTACAGCACTCTCTAAACCGCAGAGTATGTTGAGTTATGCTTAAAGTAGGCAGTAAAAATAAAACGATAGTAACCAACGATAATGTTAGTTTATCTTAAATTTGCTAACTCAGAGGGGTGTCCGGCTAAAACGACATCCGACCAAAGCCACACCCCTAAAGAATGCGGTAATAACGACACCGCAAAAATTAATATTGTTTTGTTAATTTACCGAATCACTTTTTAGTTTTGTAAAAAACAAAATAGTAAGCCTTATGAATAAATCATTATTAGAGAAAATTAATGATAGCGCATTTTTATGGCATTTTTTATTTGTCTGTTAGCACGATAGCGGCAGTGACGAAGCGTGCGGTAATTTCTGATTTCTATAACGATATATTTTTAATCATTCAGGACAATGGAAGTGACCAAGTATTTATTTTATGTTCATTTAATCAGAATGCAATGCTTAAATTAAACTAAATTTATTTGTAAAGGTTTTTTGGCAGTTACACGAACTAACCCGCTTTTCAGGGATCACCCATATAAATATTTGTCAATAAGGAGTTCCAACATAAATCTTCGTAGGGTAGTTGAATTATCTTAGTCGTGGCATTGTTAGTTTCTAGTAGAATTTTGTTTACATTACTTCAAACTTACATAACTTCTTTTTAAGTCAGAAATTATAAAAAAAGGGCCCGAGCAACATTGCCTTAGTAGTCCCACATACAGACCCCGGGCATTTTTTTAGGCTGCGTGAAAAATGTATTGTACATTATTAATCTATTATATCGGCAATTTTTAGGCAAATAATCTATGAGAACAATATTAATACATGTGTGGTGCAATGCAATTAAAATGGTATAATAACGGCTGCCATTCCCATTACTTATAATTTACCGATCGTATCATTCATGTCAACTCTCGCAGTAAACCTTTAAACAGCTATTTAAAAAAGATCTCGCTAACCAGTAATCCAGTAATTCAGCGTTAAAAGGTAAGTAACGAAAATGATTCAATGTTAAATAACTTTCCTTTTCGACTAGCAACAAGCACGCTGTTTAAAAATGAACGGCAAATTGAAAAGTATACTTATAAAATATAATTTTGACAGTCAGGTATACTTTTTATCAAATCTGTGCTCACACTATTAAAATTAGAGTATATTTTTTTCTAGCGGTTATTTTGATAATAAAAGTTTAAACTTCACATTTGAATGCGAAACTATAAGAATCCAATGACGTACAAGGCGTTTTTAACGTGTTTCGCTTTATGGATTAAAAAAGATATGTGTCACAAAATTTATAAAAACGAGCTTCATTTCATAGCTTAGTTTAGTACAATGGGATGTTCCGCTCCTGAGATATCAGGTTTAAAAAGCCGCGTTTACACTATACAACTTTTTTTATAAACTTTTGTTTGTAATACATGTTTAATACAACTTTTGTTTTTAAAACTCGATCTTGTGTTTTAAAACATGTTTTACAACCAAAGTTTATAAAACAACAATTTCATTTCACCTTTCCGACAAGGCTCGGGAAACCTGCAACCTGTTGTAAAACACGAATTTTGGTTTTTAAACACGCTTGTTGTACAACTTGTTTAACAATTTTCATTGCTTTGTTAAACATGTTCAAACCAATTAGTATAATTAATTGGTTGTACAACACAAGTTCAACCAAAACTTGTTTACTAAACAAGTTGTATAGTGTAAACGCGGCTAAACTCGGCGCCAACATTTTTCCCAGACCTAGATTAGCGCCGAGCTCGAGAGGCTGAATTCGTAGGGGGATTGTTACACCTAACGGGCCGTAGACGCTCAGAGCACAACAATCCCCAACGTAGGGGGATTGTAAATGCACCCCTAGGTAGCAGCAAAGAACTATACTAACTAGCAACCCCGAAGTTGGTGTCGTTATGACCGCATTCTTTAGGGGTGTAGTTTTGGTCGAATGACGTTTTAGCCGCGGTATTCGGAGGCAAGTACTTCTAAATGATTTATCTAAGCATTTGAAATTCGCTGAGTATGGAAGTCTGTTGCAACGGTGGTAGTTTATACAGGGTGTTGATAAAAAAACACTTCGGTACTTCGGGAATTGGTAACTTACATCAAAACTAAGAAAAAAGTTCCTGTAAACATGGGTCCTAAAATGCTCGGTTATCCGTCTGTCGGTCTGTATGTGTTTTAACATGATTTTGCATAACTTTAGAACCACAAAAGATATAAACTTCAAACTTGGTACTTAAATGCTGACTATTAAGACCTATTTTCGTACGGAGTATCAAGTTTCTACTTTGTACCATTTCAAAATGACAGCCACTTTTATATTTTAAAACTTAATCTCTTAAAAACCGAAAATTTTTAAAAATTTGGACAAGCGACAAAAAAGTTGCGAAATTTTATTTCCTACAAAACCATATCAAGATTATTAAGATCGAACAAGAATTAACGGAGTTATTACAATTTTTCTAACAGAATTCAAGTAAATTTGCCATAGCTACCATAAAACATGGAAAATTTGCAATAACTCCATTAATTATTGTTTGATCTTAATAGTCTTGATGTGGTTTTGTAGGAAATAAAATTTCGCAACTTTTTTGTCTCTTGTTCAATTTCTGAAAAAATTACGGTTTTTAAGAAATTTAGTTTTAAAATATAAAAATGGCTGCCATTTTGAAATGGTACAAAGTAGAAACTTGATACTCCGCACGAAAATAGGTCCTAATAGTTAACATATAAATACCAAGTTTGAAGTTGATATCTTTTGTCGTTCCAAAGTTATGCAAAATCATGTTAAAAACACATACAGACCGACAGACGGATAACCGAGCATTTTAGGACCCCTGTTTATAGGAACTTTTTTCTTAGTTTTGATGTAAGTAACCATATCCCGAAGTCCTGAAGGGTTTTTTATCAACACCGTGTATAGTCATAATTTTTATTGATTTACGTTTTAGAACAGTGGGTTGCAAATGTTCCTCTTCAAAGATTGCCAGAAAGAATCTTTTGACCAAAACAATTCAAATAAAATCAATAACAAAATAATTATTCATTGTTCGTCATTTACTCTTGGTAATTTTTTCAAAAGGGCGCCTTTGATGGCAAATTTTCAATAAGAAAGTCGCCTGAATATAAAATTTGAAGTTACTTTAAAATATTAGTAATTTGTCTTCAATAAACTTTTAAGGAAGATAGAAAATATTCAGCTGAGCCAGCCATTTTTGGCAGACATTTTTTAATTTAGCGGCTGTATTAATTGTTGTACAACAATATGTAAAAAAGATATATATATTTTTAAAGCAATTATTTATTGTACAACAAATCTTTTTTCTAAACTTCATCATAACAGTGATACAGCCAAAAACTCATTATTTTAACGCTTTTCTCAATACTTTTTTCAACCGCTAGAGGCCGACGGAAAACCAAAGATATTATCAGGACCCCTGTGGACGTTTTTTTATTTTTATCACTGGCAATTTCCTCACTTGCGGGTCACCCGGTTGGGATTGTATGCTGCAACAAGATTGTCAGTTTATTTAAGGTGCTCAAAGTAAATTGTAATTTTGTAAAAATAACAACAAGAAGCCTAATTTTATGTGGCTGGGGAAAATCTCCGAAAAATTGTGAATGGGGCTACTTTTAGCTTAGCCGTGTTATGTAAAACTGACAAATATTTTTGGAGTACAAATATTTTGCGGTTCATCAACTCGTATTCAACCCGCCTGGGGGGGGGGCGGAGGGTAACATTCCTGAGTCATTGCGTGGTGTTGCAGTCCTCAGGTACCTGTCACCCTCAAGGCGGAATATTGGTTGGTGAACCTTTTTCGTCAGTTTGATATGCGGCGAAATATCGGTGCAAAAATAAAAGGACCGAATGGGACACCCTGGTATATTAAAATTATATTATAAAAGAATGACCACCGTCCAAATTCACTCGATGTTTTGGTTTAATGTGAAAAAGAGTGAAGAATAAATAAGACGTCAATTATTCTAATAATCCTAACAAGATCTAATCTAATATCTTATGAAAGTTCTAGTAACACATTATTTTCAACCTAATACTTGAATTCTGAAATTTCAATTCAAATATTTTATATTAGATCTTTTATAAAATATTTTATGATGTGGTGCGGGCTATGAACTCGATGAATGTTAAAGTAAATTTTAAAGTACGTATTTTTTATCCAGAAACGCAAACCGTACTGTTCATCAAGGAGTATTTTTCATTATGTTTCACGTTGGATAATCCATTAATTTAGGAAGGTAGGTTAATTCGAAAATATGCTATCACCGTGCGTCAAACTACTTTACTTGAGATTGGAAGACCGCGCTTCTTACGAAACCGTGCCACGTTCTTAATCCGTCAAGTGCCACGGCTGTTGGAATGTAGTAGACATTACATGTCCAAAGCGGTCCGCGAATTATTGTTTTGATCCAACTGTACTATATACGTTTCACCAGTTCCCGCCTAACATCCAGCGCTCTTGGGCGCCAAAGCCGCAGACGCAGATGTTCCCGCCAAATTCATTCCCGCGCAACACGGCGGCGAAGCCTCCCTCCTCCCCCTCCAAAAAATAAAACAAAATCAGTACTTCTTAGCTATTTTCCTGTAGATCTGCTCAGTCATATTAGTTTTATGGGAACGTAGAAAAATTAATTTGAAAATGAAAAAATTAATAACACGGGACTTATGAGTTGCCATATTGGTTACGGAATTACAATGAAATGTAAAATCCAGCCACACGCTTTATTGCAGCCATATGATTTTTTGCGGAAGTGAAAACTATATCTAAATAGGGTCTAATTTCAACTAGTAGGCATCTATAGTGTATTTTAAATGAAAGATCTTAATATCAAGTATGTACTGTAACACATTTTTCTTCAGTCATAGGCCCTATTATAACGTTGATAAACAAACTTATAGACTTGGGGGTCTCTTACTAGTTTAGAACATATTTGACAACAAAATTTCTGCAGTACTCTGAATTATTTCAGTTTATGCGTAGTTTTTCAGTTCTTAAATATCATTTTTCTTCCATCTACCAACGAAGTTGTCTTTTAGTCCCTGGAATAGAATACTAAAGTACTAGTTTATACTCCATGGGACTAAAAGTAATCTCATAAGAAATACATAAGGATAAATCTAGCAACGCCGCGATGGACAATGAGAAAATTTGGCAGAACTATCGATTTTCATTTGCTTACTCTTAATTGAATTCAAGAACTTAAGTGTTTGGACTTAAGAAAACAAAAACCGAATGCATTTAATAGCCAGGTAATAATATTTTTTATGAACTAAGTTGGCAACCCTGAATAAAAAACACCTGATTAAGAGTTTGTTATTACCGATATGCCGAACGTTTTTGAAAACATGATTGCTTCTTACATCATTTACCTAAATGTGCCGATAAATTTTGGGAGGTATTTTGAATTAATGAACTTTAGAAAAAATTGTGTTAAATAGTGTGAAAGTGTGAATAAATGGTTGATTAAATTGGCTATGTAGCTTATGTTAGTATATATTTATATGCGATTCTAATTTAGCCTCGTTTAAAGGAGAAAAGGATCATATGAAGGAAAAGTTATATTGACACAGTTATTGTTATTTTTCCTCCACCTAATAATAGTGTAGGTGGAGGAAAAATTTTGTGTGCATCAAGGATAAAATTATGAGCGAATAAGTTGAATTTTATTAAAAATATTTTGTCAAAAAATTAGCTCAAGTAGTTTAGTTTTTACAGCAGGTTAAAGAAAACTAATAAGATTGTGTTCGAATCTTACTCAACTACGCCGCTCGAAAACGACGTTAACTTTTTGATGCGCGTTATTCAAATAAACTGATGTTTGAAGCACTTGCAAATCACAGATTTCTTTTGTATCTTACACACTCACAGATAATCAGTGTGGGCAAATAATGGTATAGAGAATTTTGACATAAACCGCACCTTATAGTAAAAATAAATGATTAAATAGGGTTTGATACAAAAATTCATTTTGTGACATGAAAAAGTTGTCCTGCTGGAAATTTTTTTTTGTTTTTTGGTCAGAGTCAAAGTATCAGCGTAAACGTTTGAGCCAATTGGTTAAATCGCATAAGGCTTATTTTTTTGGAAAATTAGCCCGAATCGTTTAATTTTTATAGCAGGTAAAAGTTGTGGTTAAAACGCACTGGTCTAAAGCTTGATCCGCACTGCTGCCCGCTTTATTTTAACCTATTTTTAAGTATATACGTTTGGTTTTAATTTGTTATTTTCGTAAGTTTATCGTTAATAGGCTATCAATTTTCAAGGTAAAAAATTATATCAATTATCAATACTAATTACTGACTTATTTTAAGTCTAGAACAAGCAAACTAATCAATCTGGTTTACAAATTATATTACAAAATATATTATTAAGAGCTATATCATAAAGTAACTTGTTATATAGAATTTGTATGGTATAAAAGTACTTTCTTTTTAATCTTGATATTCCCATTGACAGTGTTAATCCCGTTTTGGCATTGTTCTTTTGAGACTACTATCTGGAATTACCTTGATTTTTTCCATTATGTTTTATTAATATGAGCATACTATGGTATTTTTTATTCTTTGACTAACAATGTTTTTTCAAATGATGCCTTTATTTTTAAGCTGTTTAGATCCATGATTATTTTGGTAAGGCAAAAACTTACCAAGCTAATATTGTTAAAAAATGTGTAGAAAATAACGGGTTCAAAGTATTGAGGAAATAAATTAGGTATTAAAAAGACTGAAGTTGTTTTTTTAGCCCTTACATACCATAAAACAACCTTACTGTGTGAATTTCAAACCAATAATAACACTACAATGGTTGAAAAAGTGCTATTTATAAATTCACTTTTAGAGGGTTTAAATGAATTATTATTTCATTAACAAAACTTAAACATGGAGAGTAAAGTAAGAACAACAGTTTGGAATGTAATAACAATATTTCCACCCAATATTAACCGAACAGGGCGCCGTTAAAGTGACGCGTTTTATAATGGCGAGTGCAGGGCAACGGCGGCTTTTGCCATGCGGTGGTGGGGGGAGCGCCGGACCGCCGGGCGAACACAGCAGGGCGCAATCCAGAGGTTCTATATCGTTGGTTTTCTCGTGAAATATATCCAAAGTTTTCATAATATGTGTTGCAACGTTTTCTATTCCGAGATGAAAGGGTCAAGATCTATGGCAATAGTTTAAACAAACCTTGAGTTTTTCAGCATGACGCCATGAAAATGTTATTTAATTTTTCATGATTACATTTTATATTCGTACGACAGTGATAAGAGTAAATTGTAATGTAATATACCAAAATACTGCGCAGAAAATAAATATTTATTTCTTTATTTTATTTAAAAATCAGAGGATAAGAAACATGCATTGAAATTAATTTGGGTTTGGCTTTAAGACAGAAGGACTTCAAAATGCGGTTGAATGATTTGAACATGTCGCTGCAATTTGAAGTCAGTCTGCGTTATTGTTGCCATGTAGATTAGTTGGGCCTTATATGTTACTTTAATATTTATTTTCATTTTAAAAATAACATTTTATACAATCACTTCCACGTTGTCATTTTTAATCTAAAATGTAAAAACTTTTGGGCAACGTGGGTTACCAACAATCATAATACGACATTAATTTGGTATTAATTCGCTTTGAAATATGCAATTGAAATTGTATATATTTTTCGAGCTTCGATGTTTTAGACTATGAGAAGAGTCATATAAATCAATGGCGATAAAAACAGGCATCGTACCGGAGTCGGTTAAGTCTGCAAGACGTTGTGACTTCAAAAAGCCTTGTAGTGGTTTCACAATGTCGCTGCAATTTGACGTCAGTCTGTATCATTGTTATCATGCAGATTTGGCCCTATATGTTACTTTAAAAGGTATTTACATTTTTGAAATTACATTTTACTCTATCACTTTCACGTTGTCATTTTTAATCTAAAATTTACACAATTTTCAGCAACGTGGGTCACCAGAAATCATAATACGACATAATTGAGTTATTAATTCGCTTTGAAATATGCCATTCAATTAATTTGTATCTATTTTTTGTGCTTCGGTTTTTTAGACTATTGGAAGAGTCATAGAAATCAACGGCAACCATAACAGGCATCATTATTAATTTCGGTAAGTATATAATACGTTATGACTTTAAAATGCCGTGTAGCGGTTTCTCAATGTCGCTGAAATTTGTCGTCAGTCTGCACATTGGGAATAGGTAGTTACATTTTTAAAATCACATTTTAATCTATCACTTTCACGTTGTCATTTTTAATCTAAACTTTACACAATATTTAGCAACGTGGGTCACCAGGAACATAATACGACATAATTGTGTTATTAATTCGCTTTGAAATATTCAATTAAATTAATTTGTATGTATTTGTCGTGCTTCGATTGTTTTAGACTATGAGAAGAATCATAGAAATCAATGGCAACAATAACAGGCATCATAATTAATTTCAGTAAGTAAATAAGACGTCATGACTTTAAAATGCCGTGTAGCGGTTTCACAATGTCGCTGCAATTTGACGTCAGTCTGCATCATTGTCGCCATGCGGATTAGGACCTACTTTAATAGGTATTTACATTTTTAAAATCACATTTTACTCTATCACTTTCACGTTGTCATTTTTTTATCTAAAATTTACACAATATTAACCAACGTGGGTTTCCAGAAAACAACATAAAACACGACATAATTTTATTATTAATTCGCTTTGAAATATTCAATTAAATTAATTTGTATGTATTTGTCGTGCTTCGATTGTTTTAGATTACGAGAAGAGCCATAGAAATCAATGACAATAAAAACAGGCCTCATAATTAATTTAGATAAGTTTGTAATAAGTTATGACTTCAAAATGCCGTGTAGCGTTTTAAAAATGTCGCTGCAATTTAACATCAGTCTGTATCATTGTCACCTTGCGGATTAGGCCCTATGTTAGGTTACCTTGATAATTATTTTCGTTTGTAAAAATCACAATGTACTCTAACGCCGTCAATTTGTTATCTGTGAAACTTACCCAATTTTGAGCAGCATGGGTTTACTAGGAATCATAATGTGACATATTTTGTTATAGATTTTGAGTCGCCTAGAAATATGCCATCATATTTTTATTTAATTTTTCATGTTTCGATTTTTAATTTCACTATGTGAAGAATCATGGAAATCTATGGCAATAAAAACAGGTATTATAATTAAGTTCAGTTAGGCTGTAGGACGTTGTGACTTCAAAATGTCGTGAAGCGATTTCAAAATGTCGCAGCAGTTTGACGCCAATCTTCATTATTGTCGCCATGCGAATGATATTTGGTCTTAATTGTTGTTTTCACGGGTTAGGTAATTAATCACTGATTAAGTTAGGATCCTTGTTCTATTAGGCAACGTACTTCAAAATTCATCAAGACTGTCCATTGATTAGCATACAGTTTAAAGTCAAATAGAAAATGTGCGCAAGACACAGTTATATTTTTTAACTATTTGACGGTTTAATCTTGAGTTTACATAAATTTAACTATTTTGAGAGACTAAGACGCATAAAGTTTGGCCTCAATAAAAAATAAATACTTTTGGATTCAGTTACTTCGAATTTTTAGGATTGTCAAAAGTGCCATGGAAAGTAACGCAAAACTAATTGAAGATTGTAATTCATTAGTGTCTTTAGTCTCTTATAAACAGTGGGATTAAGTAACTGACTACTCAATTAAATTGACTTCTGTTTTAACTAAAAAAGAATCAATGGACTGATAATTTTTTCGTAATATTGTTTTGAACTGCATCGTTTTCCCGCATGACTTAAACAAACACTGATTCGCCCGATATTTAAAGACGGCAATTCTGGTTTGCCGGGTGGCTGGCGCCCCATTGCAAATGTTTCAACCTTCTCCAAAAATTTCGAACATGTTTTTGCTAAATGACTGAACAATTTTTTAATTCTTAAACTTTTCAAATCCTTAAATATTTTGACTTTGCCATTGCAATACATTTTCCAGGTCATAATATTCTATAAATTTAAATATTCTTCATTTCAATTAGGTGCAGATATCCATGACCACTTTACAAGAAATAGGTTTCTACATAGGCAAAAGTCCCACAGATTAGATTTGGCTGCATCTCTTTCACAAAACATTGGTCCTAAATTGTATAAAAAACTTCCCTCCATTATCTATATATATAAAAGCCAAAACGGTTGACTGACTGACTGACTGACTGACTGACTGACTCACTGATCACAGTTTCTCAAAAACTGTAAGGCTTTGGGCCATGAAACTTGGTACAAATAATCTTTATAGCTTCTAGATGCGTACTAAGAAAGGATCTTAAAATATACTCTCACATAAGGCTAAAATACGGTATATTATAAAATTCAAGATGGCGGCCATTTTTAGTTTTCAAAGCATATTTTCTAAAACAATGCAGGGCTTTGGGCCGTGAAACTTGGCTGAAATATAAATAGGCTATAAATGCATACTGATTAAGGTTTTTGAAAAGCTTTCTCTGAAAAAGGTACAATAAGATAAATTGAAAAATTCAAAATGGCGGCCTTTCCAGTTTTTAGAGCTGTGATTAAAAATTATGGATTGAACGTCTATAGAATATTTTCAAGGGACAAAAAATAGAAATTCCATCCACCAAAAGAATAGACTATACAAATCTATTACGGTTACCTTATACATATATTTGTCAGATACCACTCGGAGTGATTATGTATTTGTCTCGCGTTTACGGATCACCCGACCCGGAGTAATCAAACTAGAATCTTGAAAATCTGCTATAGACATTCCATTCCATCATTCCGTTATTTTTATAGAATCGGGGTTAATAGAATTAGAAATTTTAGGAGAGTTTGCGCGCTTGCTGAGAGAGATTCAGGCCGTGTTCAAACAAATATACTACTTCTACCGTACATTTTCCACTCTAGCTGCTAAACGAGTAGTCTAATCTTGAATGTGATTGAAAAAATTTAGAGAATTAGGTTTCCTCACTTTTTGGCCAACACATTTTATATTTTTTATGACAGTTTTTGGTGTATTAACAAACATACTTAATTAATATGTTAGGCATAGAGTCCGTCCATTGTTTTATTTACTATAGTATACATCAGTTTTACATCATATGTATGTCTCTTATTCTTATGAGACAAATTGGCCAACAGATTTTAGGGGACAGCGCGGCGAAATGAAAGTTCTGATTTCAAACCCCTGGAATGGATTTTTATTCAAACAACAGTATTAGAAACACAACTTTATATGTTAAATAGTAGATTAACTAGGACATTTCAGCATTCTTAAGCCAACTCATACAATTTGAGGGAAAAATGAAAATTCATCAAGGAAACGTTTTATCTTCTCATTTCAATCTGGGGTGGATCACTATTTGCAGCCTTACTGCTTTTATCAAGTGCTTAAGACGAATAATTTAGACAAATCATTGAAATCATCAGTCAATTTTGAAAATTGCAAAAATTACCCATTATAAATAACGTGTATACCAAATATTTTTTATCCTTTCAGCGAGCGAAGCCGCGGGTATAACTACTAGTACAAAATAAGATAACACCTCAATCTTTTACAAAGGCATTATAAAAATTCATTACAAAATTACTGTCGATGTGGCAGGTTTACGAACTCGTCCAAGAGAATATAGTTTTACATGACTGTACCAAATTTTGTCACGATTGGACGATATTTACGAGAGTTATCGTGCTAACAAAACTAAAAAATTAAAATTCGATTTTCCATTTAAGAACATGTTAAATTTTGGAACAAATCATCATTTGTGCAGGTAAAAATGAATTTTCACAACAAACTTACTTCATATCCAGAAAACACACATAAAAAGCTATCAACTAATATAAATATTTATATGATTGCTGAGGTTACTCAGAACGGATATTTTTTAAACATTGTGTTCTGTTAAAACGCCGGTAATAGCTTATTTCTAAGGAAATTCACTAAATAATAACTGATAAAATCGATGCAGAACACCAACATTTTAGTACGTTTGTATATACTGACCGTGACTTCGAACTACCATGAGAATGAAACGCACAAACGGCGAATACGTTTAAGTTCACTGGAGTTCTGCGTCATCGGGATATACTGGCCATGACCTCGAACTCCGGTGAAAACCACTATATATATATATATATATATATATATATGTCTGTTATCACGATAGCGGCCGTAAATATGGTCCGATCTTAATGAAATTTGGTACTGACGTGTAAATTGGTAATCACTCGGACGAGTTCGTGAACCAGCCCAATCGGACCACCGGAAGGGGGGATAAAGGGGGATAAACCCCCCCAAAAATGTTTTTTTTTTAGTTTTTCACATAGAAAAATAAAAATTATCAATTTTTTGTTAGCACCATTGAATTCAGCTCAAAAAAACAAACAATTTACTATTTTGAATTACTGCTCTATGTCCATTGGTTACCGAGATATTGAAAGTGGTAAACAGAGTACGTTGTCTCAATGTTAACCTTATGGGAAATAAGTAAAATTCTATATTTCGCTTATTTCTCAACATATCTTGATAAAACTTGGTAAATGGCTTCTTCTAGTTCAGATCTACTAAATATTGAATTAAAACCAACCAGTTTAAACATACCTGTAGCAGCAAACCTGCATACTCATTCCCCATGTTATTCTTATGGAGCTTATAAAAACATGTCAAATCTCTTTATGTTGGATTGAAATATGTTGTTTTGCACTTGAAATTCGCTGAGTATGCAGGTCTGCTGCAACGGGGGTATTTATTATCTCTGGAGATCACTTTTCATTTGACAACAATAATATTTAAACTCATATTAATTTTGTCAATAAGAGTTTGTTCTGTGTATACTTAGCAGCCCCTACATCTGTAATTTAATTTGGGCATTGATTTTTGATACATCAAAAGCCCTTTATTTATCCTTGATAGTAGCTCCACTTACCACAAGATACTCCCTTAAATTGAAAAATCTTCAACTAACTCAAGGCTCCGTTATTATATTTTGAGCTAGTTGATAAGCTCACGTTTTGTATGTCAACGATTATACTACGCCAACTAGTTTTTTTACACTTTACAGCATGGACGTTTTCTTGTACAATATCTTCTAATAAAATGCAGTGATATTAAGTTGCAAAATATTGTAATTATTAATTGAATGTAAATTGATTATAGTTGATATTTTGAAACTTATGGTTACTATGGATATCAATAAAATTAATACCCATTAAAAACAGGTCATTCTGCAATACGAACCACTGAACAAATTTATCGGTCAATTAACAAAAGGGCAAGACCTATTTACATCCTATCTGTCAACGAGGACAAAAATTTAATAGTAATGACACTTTTCTTTTATTAAATAATGTATTTAATTAATGTTAATTTTACCTACAGTTGTTTTCTTTTAACGCTATAAGCATTGAACTACTATCGAACCAATAACTATTTTACATTATAAATAACAACACACTGAGCCTATGTCCATTTTTGCGGTAGGGGGTAAAAAAACCGAACTGTCGGTAAGTTGATGAAAAATAAGAGCAGTACATTGAAAATCACTAAGGGCAAAGTTTTAACGAAATCAACTGATAAACTTGAAATCAGATTGATGATCCTTATCAATTCAGTTTTGGAGAGTTCTCAAATAAATCCCTCGTTGGCCTACTATAATCACATGTTGGTTCTCAGTAAAAAAACTTATATTGTAACGGGAGTGTTGAACCAAGGTGTGTAAATGTTAGGGCGCATCATTAGGCCCTATCATTTGGCTAGCGGTCTGAAGATGAGAGTTTTTATGTTGATTACGCGTCTGCTTGGTAACAAAAGGGGTCAAACTAGGCAGACAAAGGCATTAAACGCAAATTGAGTATTTTTACATGCTCTCTCGCTCTTCTCATAAGACTTGTTTTGGGCATCATTACTTAACCGATACGGCAATACGATAAATTCGTTATTATTAGGCCTATTATTATTCAATCGTTATTATCTACATTGAATTTTAAGAGCCTAGTGGTAATGATTACTTTAATAAAAATAACGGACCCTATTGTATGTTCCGGAAGTGAAATATTTTTTCATTAAAGATATTCACAGCATTAAAAAAAGGCGAAAATAATAAATGTGATTTTCATTTTACATTTACGTATGAATATAGAATATGGGGGGCTAAAAAAGTCAAACGGAACCTTCCGTAATCGAGCTCTTCGGCTGGGGCAAAAAATAAGATATTTTGTATTTTTCTTTACAAGGAAGAAGTCAATCCATTTCGCCTCTGATAATTTAACAACAAATCAATATTATATGTATAAAAAGAGAGTTGTGTGTTGGTATATTTCGGGCTACAGCCAAAACTACATATTGTAGACACTTGACTTTGGTGTCAAATTAAAGCTTGGAATCTCATGATGTGCACTATGGTGGTTTGGTTTCGATATCTTAAAGGACTAAGGCACAGGATTGACCGAAAGAGACCCATGTCAAGGGTTTTGGAAGTTCTTTAAATAGTTGCTATGGTTACCATTAGAAATAGCTACTATGGTTACTATCAGAATGCAGAGCTAAGAAACTTCATGAATATACGGACAAAAATGCAGCACGAAGAAAATGATCTCCCGGGCAAAGCCGGGATTATCAGCTAGTAATATTATACAAATTAAATAATGAGTTATTTCATAAAAGGCTTTAAATGATGTACGTTTTACCTTGTTCGCAGCAGATAACCCTTTAATCCGAAAGTTTGTATAACTCCATAACCAATGGAGTCAAATGGTTTTAGTTGAGCTGTAAAACATTGTAGCCTTAATGTGGTCCAGAATATAGGCTAACGTTTTTCAAGTAATAATAAATATGTTATGTGAAATTATTTGAGGGGCAAAGTGAATCAAAAACAAACCATCTACAATATTTATTAGGCACATTAATTTTAAACCTTGAAAAGTCTCTGAGTGCATAGACTATTAGGGGTACATACACTCTGGGTACATACACTCTTGGTATATGAAACCTAAGAAATGCTAGATTTAAAGATAAATGATCATTTATGGTCAACTTAAAGATTACTAAAAAGTTAATTTAAAATATCAAAGAGTAATGAGCCACATAGCGCAGGTCTACCCAGACAGGGGAGGCTGTGGGGGGTTGGGGTTGGAGTCGGCAACAGCCGCAGTTGTGGAGTCGGAGCGCCAGTCTCTCCCCACCCGCGCCGAGGGACACTTAGCCCTCCTCAGAGTGTACGCGGCCTAAGTCACGTGGAAGTCGTAATTTAACCTCCTTAAATATCCTTACCAAAGTAATTCAATAACTTTTTATCGATAATATTGTTGATCTTGTTGTTGTATTTTGTGGGAGTAGCCTATTACTACAATGTACTGTATTATGAACATAGTGCGTTAATGAACACATTCTCTGAGGGATGAAGGGAAAGGCGTTCAGTGCTCGCAGGAGGCTGTCGTCGGTGGTCGGTCGAGCGGAGAAACTAGGAGTTGATCTGAACAACTCATCGTCGGTAGGTGGTGACGTTGTTGTATGTTAGTTGTACCTGATGAAATGTGTGTGTTTTGTTTATTTTGTGTATGCAGTGCAAACTAAATAAGCTACCTCATTAATAATTGTTTGGCAAAAAACCAAAATAATTATAAAACATCTCTTGCTGAAGCAAATTTTTTAACACTGTCCCTAAATGCAGGAGATTCTAATTTTTCAATCCCTTTTGCATTTCTGTCTCGCACATCTTTTAAATGATCTCTAAATCTTGTGGTTAAAAGTCTGAGGAAAAATAAATTTTTTTCAGACTAATTACCAGATAGGAAAAGTCCAAAAAGGAATAAAACATTGATTACGAAGCAGTTGCTTCACAACTAAGTTTTAACTTTAGATTAAGAAGTAATAAAACTATTTATTAAGCCAATTATATCCATTATTGTTCTGAGAAAAGTTTTCAGCTAACTATAAAAACACTGATAAGTTACTTTTTGTTTACGTTAATGAACAAGTAGCTGTTAGTTTAAAAGATGCAATCAATCTTTACCCTTTACTTATGCTACAATAATTTCTTGTTTCTTATAGGCTGTTGTCGGCAAAAGATTTGTTATTTATTAGACTTGAAAAATGATTCTCTCACAGTTTTAAAGTAATACTGTAATTTTGACAGTCTAACGTGTATTTTACAAACAAACCCAATATTATAAATATTTATCCTTCTATAGGATAGTTTTTATAAACTTGTCCAAAATTAGCAGACTCTTTTAGGGTACTATTAGTACACTTGTAGCTTGAAGAGGCTAAAACACCCTAATAATAATGAGGGAAAATTAAAAATAAATTCTTTATTGTAATAAAAAATATCTTCAGAGTAAACTGGCTTTTAGATCCACCGCAATAGATTAATATCCAGCAATTTCTTTTGAATCAAGCACCACATAATTAAATGTAAACAAAGCAGATGTGTTTGGATCCCACTCATTTTAAGTGGTAGATATTTTACGTATTTTTTATTTTCTGGTAAGTTTAAAGATATTTCAGTATTTTTCCGAGTCATTGGATTTAAACCTTTAATTTGAGCGATTTTTTTATCATTCTACGTCTTGCCAAACGCCCGTATAAAAACTCTTATTAAAATTTAAAAAAAGTATTCAGAACTCACAATTAATTTATTATAAAAAGCTGTCATAGTTATTTTATCAGCAAAAAAGGCCCAATTAATTGATCAGTCAAACCGCTCGGCCCATCACGATTGGCCATTAGCGGTTGAATCCTGCAATTAATTATTGGTTTAAATAACAATTAGCTCAACCAATTCCACAGAGTTATTTATTTTGAAGCTGTAATAAAATTATTGCTGTGATAAAATTATTAATTAATTGTTAATCTTATTAAGGTTTCAAGTGCCGAGCCTTTTGTTTCCCATTAATATACCAATTTTCACAGCTTTTCAAAAGAGTCCAGTTTGTAAAAATGTAATCTTAAAACCTCACACAAAAGTCTAATTTGAGTGTATAACTGGTGCCAAATCTTAAGGCCCAGTCCGTCCGTAAGACTAATGTTAATTTTAGCATTGGGCTTATGGACGGCGTGGACCTTAAGATTTGGCACCACTATAATTTTTTTAAAACTACTACAGCAGCAATAAAATACAATAAAATATGTACAATAATCTACAAATATTGTATAGAATTTAAAATCACAATATTATTACAGGCCGCGTTGCTGAGGCAGGCCTGTGGCCAGTCAGCGCCCCCGGCCCCGGCCTGCCTAGTGGTGCTCAGTCTACTCGCGCTCGCCGTCACTGTGACCATCGCCCTCCGCTGTCTACGCGTCAGCCCTTCGCACTGCCCGCCTGACAGGATACAGGCAAGTTTATATGGTTATTCTGTCCATGATTCATTAAATGATGGTTCATCATTTCTCAATGAAATATTTGTACATGCCGATGACTGTATTTTTGTATTCAGGCTAACCTGTTTGGATTTACTTTAAAACTCCAAATGAAACCGTTTATCTGTTACTGACTTTAAAACAGCATTATTCTATCTAGAATTTGCCTTGAAAAAGTTATGATCTACATAATATTCCTAGCTCTCTATTTTTGAGTCGTTCACAATCAACCCCAGAGGGACTTCAAAACTTTCTCTTGGTGCTTTAGTGTCTCAGATGTGTGGTTATATAGAAAATCTAATGAATTATAAGCCTTTAAAATAACGAATGGATCTTAAACAAAATTCGAATTTGCACGAAGTTACTCTTTTGCATATTGCCATTTCCTATAGCATTTTTTAACACGGGTTAAAAAAACTTCCCAATTTAACATTGAAAAATAAAATTTTTAATATAATTAATTTTTTTTAGGAGCTGCATATAGAAACGTTGAGTTGGCGACTGCCCAGAGACGAGGGCGAGGAGCCCCCGGGGTACAGAAACAATCTACCCACAGTCCTGGAGGAGCCACCGTGCTGCAGAGACAGTGTGTCAGGACCGTCACTGGCGGGCAACTGGTCCTGGCTGAGACTCGACGACTGTGAGGATCTGGACAGTTTCGAACGATTCTTCGAGAGAAGCAAGCACTGAAAACGTGTTCGTGCCATGAGTTGTCATAGGATACGTTCTAGTGTACAGTGACATAAACTTTCATCACTCAAATAAAACCCTTATTTCATAAAAACCCGTGCGTACTATTTCCGAATAACTAGCGAGGATGTGTCATGGCTCGGGCAAGATCTTCATAGTTCACAAACCTTTATATGTGTTGTAAATTAAAAACTGTTTAGTATTGAGTCTAGGATGTTATTTGTTATAATTGATAGGTTTTAACTGCTAAATCAGCACTTAATGAATAGTAATTTTTGTACTTATATTAATACTAAAACTAGGAAAATTTAACGTAGGAGCAATAAACATTTTTAATACTCATAATTTTTGAATGATTTATGAGGAAACTCATTCCATAGGAAAAAAGTAAGATCATGGTTTTATATTGTTTACCAGAACCATAGTATTTCATACATTTTTCTTTATATGAGTTATTTTTTTCTTTCCTTAGCCTTTTTAAAGAGTTCTGAAACCACTTTGTTGCATGAGGCGTGTGACGAGCTGATAAGAGTTTCAAATTAAGTGGTTTGCTGATAAGAGAACACCTCATAGCTGAGATTAGTAACGTAAAACTCTTCTTACCTCTCCGTTGCTGGCACATGGAACATATGGTGAATATTCTGTTGCAAAATAAAGTAATCATTATTTGACTGGCATTCGACGTTACAATTTGCCAAATTGTCTATGTGAGGTATTAATTTTTAAAGCATACAATTATATCCCTCCGCTATGTTTAGGCGCTTTTCGCTCCTTGTAAAGGGTGATTAAAATTATACTTTCCCCCCAAATGCAATGATTAGACGCCTTTTATTCTTTGTAATGAGTGAGTAAAAAGTAACCCACTCCGGTGGGAGACAAAGTAAACCCATAAGAATAACATTGAAATCAATAATTGAAAAAATATACTGTAGTGCTTTCAAATTTCTACGCAGCGCAGAGATGCAAATATGTTCAACAGTTTACACGCGCTAACAGCTGATTTAGGGGCAGGAATAATCACATAAGAACAAAATTGACAACAATAAGCAGTAAGATCGTCAACGAATTAGGCGTGTAAGAATGTTGCAGCAATCAGCTGATCGCTGGTGCATGAAGGGTTGCTAATAACCGTATGCAGGCATTCATTGCAGATTGGAACAAAATGGATATTGTTTGTTAATTACTAAGTTAATTAAATGGATGTTTAACGATTGGGTATTTATTATTGCAGATGGAGGAACAATTTTGTGTGGAGTAAAGCACATTCTCCCCTCGTAAAAATTTTCAACATTTTCACTCGTGAAACAATGTTGTGATTTACTCACTCAACACACAAATAACTATTATCACAGGGTCTAAAGCGATTTTCGATCCTCGCTCATTTTCCAGTTCAATATGATATCGTTTAAAAAAACGTTACTATAGGCTCTACTAGTGATGGAATAAAGTATTAATTTTTTTAATAAAAAATACTTTTTTTAATAATAAAAACCAACAAGGTAAAAACTGATGTTTTCTAGAGAAAAGTTGACCAAATAAACGTCACTCATTCAAGTTATTTACTTTAGTTTTTTTGACATACTCATCTGCACTGTTCATGCTCCTCTCTATTTATGCATTACTAGCTGATAACCCCGGCTTTGCCCGGGAGATTATTTTTTCTTGTTGTATTCTTGTCGTTTCTTTGTGCTGTATTCTATATCCATAGTAGATTGAAATAGCTACCATTAGAAATAATGGTAACCATAGCAACAGTTCAAAGCACTCCCAAAATCCTTGACATGGGTCCCTTGCGGACGATCCTGTGCCCAAGTCCTTAAAGATATCAAAACCAAACCACCATAGTGCACATCATGAGATTCCAAGCTTTAATTTGACACCAAGATCAAGTGTCTACGACATGTAGTTTTGGCTGTAGCCCGAAATATTCCAACACACAACTCTCTTTTTATATATATAAATATATATTGATGATTATATCGACTTAATTATACTTTAACTAAATGTATTGGAAATCAATATTTTTATAATGTATCATTATTTAATATTCACATCAAGTTGCTGTATAACGCCGTTGTAAAACAAAGGCATAAGAGGTGAATTAAGCATAGAATTTAAAACAATCAAATCTAGACAATTGTGAATGTGAACAAAGGCGAGACGGTCGAACCTTGTTAACATTCAAGTTTGACTTGGATTGCTTTTCGTAATGTAGTACTCAGAAGTCAACATTTTCACAAACTTCATATTAAGAACATACTATGTTTTATCGACATATAAAAGTATAAACACGCAAGAAATTTATAATTTTACTATTTGTAATAGTATGATATAATATTGTGAAGGCCTGCCTGAACAAAATATTGTGTAAACTATAAAACTTGATATGTTTGAGTTTTAGCAAGCTTAATTAACGTTCTTATTAAAAAGCCCAAACTTGTATTTGTGAGTCGAAATACCCAAGAAGCTTAGTGTCTATGACCAAACACTTAATACGAAATGTTCGTTTTGTAATAAATCACGTCTCCTTTAAACTTATAGAATACAATGCGATATTTTTACTACCTATTTACAAAAGATACTATGTAAATCTAAAGAAAAGTTTCTATTTTAATATGTGGTTTTGTTCTGAAAGGGCTAATGCATTATACCCTCTCTTGTCCTTCCCTATCTGAAATACAGTTAAATATTGTTTATCTCTGCAAGAAATTGAAATATGTTAATGAAATTTGTTAGAAATTTATATTTTTGTTACTTAAATGCGAATAAAAATTCTGGGTTTTAAGATTATAGGCCCTACTAACTGACCTCGAAGCCATGATGCAACCAAAATGTTTGTTTTCGAAGGGTTTCGTAATGTCCTATATCGTTATCCGTTAGCAACTAACTAGGGAAATCTAACTGTACACAATTTTTATGGAAAGTCAGCTCACTATTGTATGATAGAACTAAAAAGAATCTACATCAGTTTACAATATCTGGAATGATGTAATAAGTCATAATAAGACAAAAATCGTTGTATCAAGAACACTGAATTAATATTTAAATATTCGACAATAGCCATAGAATCTTTTTCCAAAGCAAAAATTTTCTTTTTTTAGATGGATTTTCTAGTCCTTATCAGGAAATAAGTTATTTTATGTTTGACAACCAAGTCAGAGATAATGAGGAGCCGATCGACGCTGGGAATGCAGACAAGTTCGCTAACAAGTTTGAAGCATCAACAAAGATCAAAGTCTGCTAAGTCGAAGACAATCGTCACTTCAACGCTTGTTTGGGTTTAGTATGAAAGTTCTCTTCGTTAACTCAATAAACTAACTTATGTATACTTTAAAACAATGTATGCCCGTAGATTAGAGAATAATCCATGTAACTTAGTTTCGATTTTCTTCAACATTGAGCGTTGTTTTATACTCATTTAATCATTTTGGATTAAGACACGACATGGGCAATGAATAAAATAAATATAACTATGACATAGTGAATAAATATTATAAATACTTGACCCTCTGGGCGCAAGACACGCGGACCAGTGCTGAAGTTGTCCGATAAGGGTTCCGGCCTGGTTTTCCCCGCGGTTCAGTGGGTACACCTCGACCAACATCTGAGAGGGAGTCCCACACTGTTCCTTTGGGTCCGCGCATAAAGCGTTCCTCCTACGTAAAAAAATAAATATTATATACTGCTATTCTACCGGGGAATGTTTAAATTACTTGAATTTGGCAACAAGTGGCAATAACACTAACTAATATTTGTTATTATTAAGATATTTCAAGTGCAATAAATGAATCTGTAAAAAGTTCCGGAGTCTATAATTATTGAGTTTATAAGGAATTTTAAAAGTAAAATACTAATATGATTTCTCAAAAATAATTATTTAAATTGACTGTTAATGAGAAACTTAAACCCAATAGGTACGGCCCACATTTTAATGCAATCCGTTCAATAATTTTAAAAGCTCTACATGTTGTATACACTTTTATCATTATTTTGGGTTTATATTAGCTAGATGAGTAGGATTTTTGCAGGCCTCTCAAATTCGTAGGAAATCCAGGGTGTTCGATGACGGCTGAAGCTATCTTAAAATTATATACACTAACAACAAATATGACTGGAAATGAAAATAAAAATTTTAAACGTAACCACTTTAAGCATAAAATGAAACTAATTTATTTACGTTATAAAACGCATAGTGAATTTACTTTCAGATATAGTTTACCAAACATAACCGCGCGCCCCTCCAGCTGATAACACGACCCTCGGCGGCTGGGCGCTGATAAGGCACGATACACCTGAGGACAACAGCCCTTATCTCTCTGAGGGGAGGAGAAGCGCTTCCTGGGGCACAACTTATTTCTTTATCTATGCTGTAAATGTGAATTTCAGAAAAAATGAATCAAGCACACGACGGTGAAAAACTGCTGAGATCTAAAATCAGGTTTCTAAAGTTTGTACTAAAATTTGCATCGAGAGAACATAAATAAATACGTTCTACATTTGTTATACAGAATAGTCAGTAAAAAAATGCAAATAAATAATATTATATGATTTTTTAAGCGGTATTAATCACAGCCATTTAAAAATCATGGAGGTTTCAAAAATTGCTCAATACTAGATTGTTTATTACGAATTTAAAGTTATATATATATAACTTTAATTATTTTATGTATTTATATAAATTTTACCACTATAAATTTTAATTTTTTTAAATTTTTAGTTTTATATATATATATATATACATATAACTGACTGATCACATCACAGTTTCTCAAAACCTTCATGACTTTGGACCATGAAACTTGGCAAAAATATTCTTTATAGGCTTTAAATGTTTACTGGGAAAGGTTTTTCAAATATTATATTCTTTAAAATATTACTTTAAAATCTTTACAAAATTTCAAAATATGTATATTAAGTAAGAATGTATACAAAAAACATTCATGGAGTATGTTAATCACAGAAGTTATATTAACTATTCTAAGCATTTGAAGAAAACGAAGCTTTTTTGACATAAATTGTGCAATTGAGCACAAAATTACAATACAACATTACTCAAAAGAGTCTACGTTAAATTTTATAAATATCTACTTTTTTAACTTCCTTTATTAAAAAATTAAATTATCTGTAATTTTGATAAGCTACCGGAACAAAATTATTATTTGAACGCTGATATATTTACGCCAATTGGTTTGTTAGTTGGGTTTTAACGCAAAGAAGGTTTTAGATATTGTCTTGCACACTGCTGTGGGTTAAGCTAGGGATAGCTAGGGTTAAGCTAGCTCCTGAGATAGTCGTTGGACAATAAAGCAGGAGGCCAAGGCGGATACTGCATTAAAACGTTGGAGGGCAACGAGCTCTTTTAATTTTCGTTGATGAGAAATTAATTACAAAAGCAACTGGTAATTATTAAAACACATGCACAACTACCTTTTTATTTCATTGTGCAAAATCATCAAGAATATAAATATAATAAAATGCAATGTAATAGAAAGTCTGAAAAGAAGTATTACAGCCTTAAAGTACTGTGAACTACTTAGTTACCTTTTGATCGAGGGTTTTCTTCAATTACGTAAAATATTCTTCTTATTTTACACAGTAAGTTCATTCTATGAAGTAGTTTATTCACTTTCGTTTTTAAAAATCTACATAAGGTAATTGCACTTTAGCTATTATTGAGAAATATCTATTATTTATCAGTTTTTAATGTTTTTTTTACTGTGTTTGAATTATCTTATTTTATTAGTTGATTAGTTTAATTCAAGTTATGATTTTAAGTTTTTATTACACTATCTGTATAATCTACTTTAGCCCCATCACATTAGTTTAATTTTGACACGACTAAATCAATAAAATATACAGATTTCTCATCTAATGTGTCTCAAACATATTGCGAACAAACCAATCGCCCGTCAATTGAGACACTGAATTGAAAAAAAAACAAACAGTAAAATAAATTTGCCTTATCCAGTCACTGCTACTCTTACGACGATATGTTTCGTTCATCGGCTCTTCAACTATGCAGCCACTCAAATCAATGGATCATTACATTGTGGAAAGTCAATTATACCTGGCGCCAATTCTTGGGGCCCACGCCGTCCATAAGCCCAATGCTAAAATTAACATTAGTCTTATGGACGGCGTGGGTCCCAAGAATTGGCGTCAGTTATAATTCAGTAGTAAATTGTCATAGTCACTATAATTAAAAGTTTTCAAATTGATAAAATAGTTAAACTGGTAATATGGTGGATATCACTCATCACTACTACAGACTAAACATGTAAAATTCTAAATGATTACACGTCTAAGATTGTATCATCATTATTAAACGGTATCACTATAAAACATTACAAATTCAAGCAGTGCGCATGAGTGAAAAGTCGCTCTTGTACAAGCTCTTCAAATTGATGTACAATTTCAGATTATAAAGTTGGCATTTATAATGTTTTCTTTCAATGCTACTAACATTTGTATAACGTAATATTTAAAAAAAAAAAACAATTCCTACAAGTATGGTGACATGACATGGCATGGTAAAACTGATCTTACCAGGATTCTGAATCTGGAATACAAAAACAATTATGTTGTTGCTCCCAAGATGTAGAGTACTTTGTAAATATCAATATTTGTCACATTAGTACGCATTTTTGAAACTAATAAAGATAAGTGGGTCCTGTTTTCACGAAAACACGAATCCACAATCATCCAACACTCATCTTTCACTCATATTCACCTCACTGGCACCTCTTACTGGCGATCGGCGTCATATATGGTAAAATCATATATGATGTTATATATAAAGACTAGCTACTTAAATTCAATCCTAAGCATTATATACGGGTTTCAAAAGGATCGATGATTTCAGTAGTAAATGTTAATAATTAGAGATATTATTAGGATATTTAAATATCAACACTGCTTCAAGGGTTTCATTTATAGCATGCTTAATATTTATTTAATTGCAATGCCTGCTGAAACGATTATTATTGCTGTGGGCAGAATGGGCTTTAGAAGATTTCATACCAATTACATCCTGGGCCCATTCACTTGCCAATCCTACTTTAAAATGATATAAAAAGGATACTTTTTCGAGAAGCAATTATTCATTCAATAGCCCCCTCTGAGCTCTAGCCAAATGATTGAAGTAGACAGCTTTCCTCACCCGTAAAATAATATCAAACAACCCGTAACTCGCAATGGCTGTAACATTTTAAGGACGTAATTTCAACTCAATTTGTCATGCTGTTAGAAACGTAACGACCGACCAATCGAGTGACTATATAGTCATACATCGACTGAATTTTATAATAATAACGGATTATTGGCTGTTTGGTAAACATTTTACGCCTGGTTTGCGAGCAAAGCGTTCAACTCGTACTCCCATCCAGTCTTTGTACATGTTAGAATTGCTTACCGTCCGTGACATTCTGGGCATTATTGCATTCCACGACCTAAAGTTCTTGCTTTTATAAACTTTTTCCCAAAGGTCGTTGGAAATTGGTACTTTAATTCAAATGCCAATTGAAGATTGAAGTGTTTCTTTGTAGTTGTGTTCGATTTCTTTCGTCGGGAAAATGATTTAATGAATGATTTTATCAAGAGCAATAATTAGTCACATTTTATAGCGATTTATTTTATGTAATGTGAATTATAAAAATGTCTGAGTTATTGATGAAAGTAAATTATTTTAAGATTGTGCAGACAGTCTCATAGTTTCCATGGTTTCTGGCACATACTCGCGGCTTTGTCCTCTGAGTGGGTCACTAATAGTCAGTTAAATTAGGCTATATTATGCAATTTGCAATATAAATTTTTTCGTTTTACTGCTACGAAAACGGCAGTTTTCATTACATGTATTTCGGGTGTTTTCTTACATGTGAAGAAGCTCTTTTTCACCCTAGGGAGAAAAATAATCAGATTATGTCGAGGACGTCCGCTGTTTGTTACAAAGTACTAAAATTGTAAACGTGTGTAGGTCAGCGTCGATGGTGAGCTCGCGATTGCATCGATAGTGGTTATCGGTTGTTATCATCACTTTAATCCATTGTTACATTGTTGTCAGTTTAATCAATTTGTGAAACCCACACATTTCACCAATCGATAGTTAAATGCGTTCGATACATCGATGGTTGTTCATTGTTGCCAGTGTAATCTAACACAAATGAAACAGACAATTAGCTCATTGTTTTTAATAACAAGAACAAGATAAAAGCCTCTTTGGGAGATATCTTTAAAAGTAAACAAGTTGTAAAATTTTGGTTTTCTTCAGTAGTTAGCGTGTTGTATCGAGCGGTATAACGAAAAAATATAGTTCATCACACGGGCCTAAAGCTTCTTTTCGTCACTCGGTAATTTTTCAACCTCGGCTTTTAGCCTCGGTCATAAAACTTGACCTCGTAAGAAAAGCGTCGCTTTAGTCCTATTAATGAAATATGCTATTTTTCAAATTACCAAATGAAATGTTGATTTAATTTTGATTACCTTTACACCCTAATTTTGATTCCAATTACACCCTTAAAATTGCAGCTGCCGATTCTATCCCGGGCTGAAACAAAATCACATTACGTGAAGCCTTGATTGAAATGAGAATGTGTATTATTGTTTCCTCTACAAGTTTTTCTGTTTCCCTCAAGATGGGCAAATGGTACAAATTAGCTTCTTGAATGTCCTTGCAGTTACATCGATTCAATTGTTATACATACCGCTTGAGGAATATGATGAAGCTTTGGTTCTTTTTTAATGGAAGCGGCTTGAACCAGTTGTTTGGGTTTGGCAAACAACAAAAGATATAAATATGTTAAACTAATAAAAATATTACTGAACTTGTTCCAAACAAAAAAGTCTGGTTGAAATCGCTTTTGTTTCTTATCACCCATGCTCTAACATGATCCTCACGAGACAGTGTCGATTTGGAAATCACATTGTACGTTAAATATCGTGGTTTGACTTTTAGTAATATTTTATATGAACTAAGAGACTGAGGTGATCTAAGAATAATCTTTTTCTATGAACTAAATCACCAAGGTGATCTAAGAATAATCTTATTCTATAAACTAAGTCCCTGAGGCGATCTCAGAAAAATCAATATGAATAAGTGATCGTGTGTGGAGAGATGAATGTATAATTAAACTTGCATTTACAAATTGAGAACAAGACTTGGACCATTAGCTGATTACAAAATGGCGACGAAAACATCCCTAGCCCGATTTGTCTCCCGTAAATTCGCGCTGGCTCCGGTCCAAAATTACTAGTAATATCTTTGTGGTCCTTCTTTCAAGTGGAATCCCAGTACCTTTAATAAGCTACTATGAGCTTCAAGTAGTACTTAAATGCAGACTTAATAGTCTCTAAATACTTTAAATTGTTTGATATTTTGCTCTCCATTATTTGTTGTATCATAAAGAACGACTCAAATAAATTAAATTGTTTTGAATCTTTATTTTTATTCACTTTTTGTTGTTGTTAGTGTAAATAGTGTACCTATGTTTTCGCTTATATGAATGATGAAGAAGTCATTTTGGCATCCTTGTTAATCTTTCGCAGTAAAAAATGACACCACCAACATTGAAATCCCTAACTTGGGAGAATTCACCTTACAAACCCTTAAATGTATTATTAAATGTATTATTAAATATATTAAATGTAAATGTAAATGTAAAATTCGGCATAATTTGTTCCACGTATCTAGAGAAAAAAACCAATGGAGTAGGAAAGGGATTAACTCGTAATACAGCTAAATAAACGGTATCAGGGAACTGACACATACTTTCTCCCTTAAAGTAATTTAAAATTAGAAAACTTATATAGTGAAATAAAACAAATAAAAAATTAGCATCAAATACACATACAATTTTATCAAAATCGGTTGTAAATAACGGAGATATCGGTCTTTAAACATTTGCCATAAGAATAACATTGGACAACGTACTGCGTTTACCGCACCGAACTAAAATATCAGTTAACTAAGCAACCAGTTGACGTAGACTAATATTTCAAAATACTGGATTATTTATTTTTCCAAGTCAAATTTAATGATTGCAAGTATCTTGCAAGTATTTTGTGAAATTTGAAAAATATCAATTTTTTAACATTTAAACCCCCATAACCTATGAACCTGAATTTTTACAGACATGCTGGTGGTGTCATTTTGTTTGTTGTCTTAAGTACTAAAAACCATGAAATGTTTATCAAAATCGTTAGAGCAGTTTTTGCGAAATGTGGATTTTTGTCTTTTTTTGTTGGTTTTTATGGGGTAAACACCCTTAAAAATAACAATTCAAAAAAGTGAAAATATACACCTGGAGATACCACGGCTTTATACCTACATGCCAAATTTCATGAAAATCGGACCACTGGTGTCGTCTCTAGCTTTGTTTACATCCACACACATACATACATCCACACACACAGACAGACAGACACCACTCCGAAAACCACTTTTTTGGAATCAGGGAGCACCAAAACGAATATATTCACTAAAAACTCAAATTCGAAAATTTTGACAAAAACAATAATTTCTCCATATACTATGTATAGGGGAGAGAAAGTAAAATATAAAATTACATCGATAAACATCGATTCATAAAACAGTGTTTTCAATGTATAATAATGTCTAGAATGGCAGACACGTAAGGTTTACCGTGTTAAAACCAAGTTAGATTGAATATTAAATAGAGTTTCCTCCGTCATAGAATGGCTAATCCTCTTTTATTCTACCATTTGAATACAAAACTGGTGCTTAAGTCAAGCTCTAAAAGCGAAGTTGTTTTAAACATTGAAATTACTCAGAATAATCCCAAAACTGGATCAGGCGGAGTCGCGTATAATCCACATGTAGGATTGGCTTAAATGCATGGAAAATGGTCAAAAAATAAGATTTGACGTGAAACGCAAAATTCGTAACACTGTTTTGATAAACTCGTTCAGTTAAAATTACTTGATAGAGGGACCAAACTGAATTTAATACTGCTATATTATTACATATAGCTTTTTACTGGTAAAATTAACATTTTTGTGTCTATAACGTTTACTTAATTTTAACAGTTCAGAAGAGGTAATACTAAAAATATTTTTTCCTTCACTCAAGTGAAGATTCTAAAGAATACTCTACTAGATTTCTCTAGTATTCTGCCAAGACTCGAAAAAAACGGGATTAAACGTTTTATATTAAAAAATGCAATGGAAAATTGAAAATGAAAAGTAAGGCTCAAACTTACCGGATATTTGACGAGACATCGCCCCTTCCGGATATTAACCCTCGTTGATGGAACATGTTTTAAATTCCATGTGAAGATGAACTTTCCGATACACGTTCTTTCGTGTAGGAGTGGAATTTTGTGCAATATTAATTTTTCAAATTCATCATGAGAGCTGTGTCGCTAAGTTGTTATGTCGTTTATAGCAGCGTATAAAGTTAAAAGTTGATTATCAAATAAGTAGGTAGGTTGGTAACAAATACGTCTATACTGGAAGTACCGCGACAATGCTTTAGTTGATGAAAAAGTGGCGCTTTGATTTTGCCAGGTTAGAAATATATTAAGGGGGTTAGGATTTCAGGAGTGTGCCACCTTTTTTTAAGTCTAATTAAAAACTATTCTAATCTGAGAAGAATAACCAACGAATCGAATCAGTTCATTAAAATACATCATAAATGCTAATATTGCTTAATCTTAATAAAGGTTTGCACTCTTTCTTAAATTGATGAACTAGTACATGATTAAACCAATTTAATACCTTCGAATCATTGAAAATATATTTTTATTGTTCCATCAATCAAATGGTTTAACTCCTATTACCGAGTTTATTGATCTTGGGTTACTAATGCAAAGAACGAAATTATTTCCAGTCATAATATTGCCAACCTGACACAATCAAAGAGTCGTAAAAATGTAAAATTGCGCGTTACCTCCAGAAATTGAATATCTAACCTCCTTTTAGCCAATTTCCCCTATAGGGAAGTAGCTATTGCCGTAGGCGGCACGGTGAGACTTAAGCTCGGGACCATGTTATTTTTTCATTTTGAGGTCTCCAGACCCCAAAAACACAGTTCGTTCATTTTCATATATATATATATATACCTGTCCGTAGGCGCGATAACTTTTGTAAAAAAGGTCCGATCTTGATGAAATTTGGAACAAACGTATAAAGCGTCATTCATGACTTCGAGTTCGAAAACCAGCAAGATTGATTCACTCTAAGAAGGTTTTTTTTCACAAAATAAAATTTATTTTCAAGATTAGGTGTTAAATCTTGAAAATAAATTTTACTAATTATTTTGAAACTTAATTGTCAAAATTGAATTCAGCTTAAAAAGCTAACAATTTAGCATTTTGAATTATTATTCTATGTCAATTCGTTGCTTAGATTTTGGATAATATTGGATGTGCTAAACACAGTACGTTGTCCAATATTGCTTTTAATTTTCCCTCCAAAAAGTATAGTCACCCTGATTTAAGATTTAAATAGGTCTTACCATGAGACCTACGGTAACAGCTTCTTCCCTATAGGGGAAATTCGCTAAAAAATACCATTCTGAACATATGATTAAATTTTCAGGTGTTGAATATTTTATTTGTGTTTATTTTGAATAGTTAGAGTTCATTGATCAAGATTTTGGAGAAAATATATACTATATCAAAAAATACAAATTATTTTTAAATTTAATAAAGAAAGTAAGAGCATTTGGAGGGGGATCTCTTGGTCTAAACTGCCTGAAAATTTAGCATAATATATGGTACGTTTACAATTATGAGGATTGATAATATGTTTTATTGAAATTGGCTGGAGATGTAGGTCTGTTGCAACAGGGATGTTTTAATTACTATAAAACTGACCATATGATTGAACAATTTTTTTCATGAGATTAAATTATTTGTTTGTTTTGAGTGTCTTGAGTTCATTGGTTATATGTTTGTTGACATTTATATTCTATAACAAGATTACAGTTATTAAAAATTAAAAGACTAAGAATTATATAAAATACAAAAGTGTATAATTACTAATGAAAACCAATATGGTCTCTTTGTTAATTTTGCTCATGTTTAAAGCTCATGAATGCTTAAATATGCGTTTTTAGTATATTATTTACTTAACTTATTCAAATGATACTTCCTTCAAACAAGTTGAATGCTCACATATACAAAAAAAATCCTATGGAAATTCGCTGAGTACGCAGGTCTGCTGCGATGGGGGTATTTTATAAATTAAGAATAATCTATTTTTGGATGTGTAAATATTAAAATTAATAAAGCTGAGTATAATTTTGAAATGTCTGGTTCGGTAAATTAGTGTATATTAATCGTTAACCCCTTAAAATAAAAAAGTCGTTTTACTACCACAATTTTAAACGGGAAAATGCCAAATTAACAACTTACTTTTTGTCGAAAAAGTCCTCGTATGAAATCTTCACAGGCATTCTATATCTCAAAAAATGTAAAATCTAAATAATGCTGCGTATTTGTTTATCCTGTAGGCCTATACGTTAAACAAAATATATCCACATTTTCATTTCCGAAACGAGTCAGCAGCCAGTTGTAAACATATTAACATTTATGCTGAACTTTTGTAGTGTATTTATGGTGTTGTAATAGTTTTTAATCCTCTATTCAGCCCCGTCATGTTCCCGGAGTCGCCATTCAGTGCGGCAGAAGGAGGCGAGACGCGCATTGTGGCGACACTCCGTTAGATTGAAGCTCCGACATTTACAGAAAACTTCTCATTTTCTGAATGTTGTGAACGGAACTCTGTGAAGCTGGGTGTGGACATTTCGGAACCAATAGAGAATGATATTTCTATGATGTATTGGCTTGGAAATAATTCTTACCTTAAGTGATCGAAAATGATTCTATAACGTTTCCAGGAATATAATACCTAAGTGCAAATCAATTTGAAGGAATGAAAGTGTTCAAATTGTTAAAAGAATAAACAATGTATAGTTTAATCTGGTTGTAATTTTCACCTCATCACTTTATGAGACACCAAGTCTATTTAGGCGCTTTAAGGGCAAATACTTTTTGACAATTTGAGGAATACATTTAGAAATGATAATGGTATGAACAAAAACCTTGAAGTAACAATGTGCTAGGAGCATTAGTTCAGTACAATATACCCCGTACAAGAAACTAATGGTTAGCAAAATGTTTTAATGTGACGGTATTTACTTATTTAAACCAAAATAAATTAAAAATGTAATTGAGAAATTCAACCAAACCTAAATATGAATAGCTGGATAAAATATCAAATATAAAAAATTTAGCAGGTTTAGTAGTACCTTAGAGAGGTAAACGCATACTAGTAGAGAACACGCAATAAATCTGAGCAGTAAATATAGATTTTAGTAACAACGGGATGAAATTTTTATTTATAATTATTCTGATGTAAATATTTATACCAAATACTTTTACACAACTCAAACCTTTTCAGATAATACACATTTCAATTTCCCTTGATTATTTTATCTCACAATTCTGAGTTATTGTTGCTCACAGTGTATCATCGGATCATGTTGTGTTTTCATGAGCTTTTCCATCTCCAGAAGGCCTGATAACGCTCCCTGGGGGCACCGCTGGACCCCCACACGCAGAGATTACGAGATAATAACCACACTCTTACCTCCGCAGCCTCCACGGAAACAATGTGCTCGAGGTAATTATCGTGCAGCGTGTTTTAACTTCTTGTACTTAACCACATTGTACACACCTTGCAGATTTTTTGTAAGCCATAACTACTTGATATGCCATCAAGTAATTGAAATTGCGTTATATATTTAGACTGATGGATTGATTACAATGACATAATATGTAAATAAATTTAATAAATTTATCAACCTCTCCTAGTATAAGTTTGCGAGTAATACTGGGTGTTTTTTTTAAAACGTAACGCATTTTTAAGATTGAGTACTGCACGTATAAATATGAAATGAGTATTGTTTTGATGATCTTTACATTTTATACAACCTACTATTTAAGTTTGATCACATTTAGTTTACATTATGTGTTCAAACAATCCGCCTTTGGCGTTTGTATAAGGTTGTGCTCTCTCCATCAAATTCCCGAGCACGTGTTGCAAGGTACCTCTTTGAATTTTGTGCATTAAATTTGTTATGTTTGTTTTGAGGTGCTGAATATCCTGTGAATTGTTTTCGAAGGCCTTACTTTTAATGTATCCCCAAAGAAAATAATATAGTGGGGTCAAATCCGGGGATCTTCGTGGGAAATAATCCTTAATATGTGATGAAATAAAGTTTTGGGTTGCGTTTAAAAAAAACACCCTGAACTATGTTAGAGCAAAATTTTCATTTGAAGTGTAACATTTAACATTAAAATTAAAATGTTAAGTAAATATTCAAAATAAAAGAATAATATTTTTGGTTGGAAACAAATTTTAATTTGTTGGGATATAATAAATTAGTAAATTAACACGAATAATCTTCAAAAATCTATAACTCATCACAACTTTAGTTTGAGACTCAACTAATCTTGTAAGTGTTCGTATGGACGAAAATTTCATAAGGTATTTTAATTTCTCATTGTACTAGGTTAATAAAGTGCAATTAGTCATGTATGTAGCTAGTAAAAATGAAGTAATGGATCGCAGTTGAAATATACATTAAAAAACATATTTTATTTTAAAATTACATATTAGAATTAATAGTCCTTAAACTCATGGAGCAGACACGCTTATCACCGATAATATGTGGTCAGATGTCATTTGCAGCGTTTGTCATGAAATATGGTCGTTATTGTTTGCTCACTCTAGTTTTCTGACATTGCACCAAAATATTACTAGTGTATTTAATAATTAAACCATCACAATACCTAACATTTTCCTAAAATATTAAATAGTGTTTTAATTACAGCGATGAGTAGCCGCCATAAACATCATTACAGACATCATAAAGACATCAAAATCAAGTCTCTTACAGTCATGTATTGGTATAACGCTATCCACAAATAATATTGGAACATTAGCAGTACTATTAGAGTTTATTTTAGTTTTGGAATGGATTAGGTTGTATTTTAAACAAATCCTAATTTTGAGTAATCTCAATCCATCACATTTAAGGGCGTATATTTGAGAAGTTAACATGTCACATTAAAAAAACACGCGAGCATTACTATTGTCCTAGACTTAGCAAACTTGATCTTTGTTGACGCTTTAAACTTGTTTAAGATCTTGCCTATATTTAGGCTTTGTGAAGACAACAGATTCATCGTGTTTCGAGTGAATACATCCCTGAAACTAAACTGAAACATAACTCTCTTTTTATGGAACGACATTTTTTTATATTTCAAGGTATGTCAAAATTACTAATTTCATCTCCAAAAAAACTGTCTTTAACATTCAATTTATTTTATAAGTTTCTTTTATCATTGCATCTCCAATTTTACTAAATAGTTCTGCAACAGTACACAGATATAAATATTACTAGATTTTCTTGATCTAACAAGAACCTCCATATTATGTATTACCTCCAGTTATTACCAATTCTGAAAAGCTTTTACAGTATCATAACTTGCGTATAAAATACTAGTACGCAAATTCTTAAAATTAATTAAGATATAATTTTTAATTATAATTAATGCATTTTGATGTACGCTCAACACGCCAATATACAGCTCTTGTTTGATTGAGGAATCTAATTACTAAACATTATTTTAAGAAGTACCAAACTACAAATTTATAGCTCGATTTTTAACACTAAAATGTGTTATTTTCGTGGTGGTGCTGTTCTTAGGAATAGATAGTGAAATGACTGAAATGGTTTGATGTTTTAAACAATAACACCTTTTAGTTAAAATTAAGGAAAAAACTTATTAAAGTTCAATGTTTACTGAGGTTTTGAAAAAACACACAATATTTTCTAAATTTACAGTTTTACTGGATCCGCTGAAAGAGTTTTACTCTCTCTAAACATTCAAAGTACTAATCGCAATATTTTAAATTTAAAAATAACGAGGTCTTTAGTATTTTATCTCTCTAGTCCACAACCGCACATCTCAGAGCTTTCTCTCGTGGTACGTGTCCAAGTCCTCGCAGTCACCCAGACCCAGCCGGACGAGTTGCCTGTGGTGACTGACGGGGGGCCCGGGTCCACTCCATCGTCCCCCAGCTGTCTCCAGCTCAGCGTCTCTGTGTGCAGCTCCTGGGCCTCGGGGACAGGCCCGCCTCAGCACCGCGGCCTGTGACGGCGATACCAGCTGTCTCCAGCTCAGCGTCTCTGTGTGCAGCTCCTGGGCCCCGGGGACAGGCCCGCCTCAGCACCGCGGCCTGTGACGGCGATACCAGCTGTCTCCAGCTCAGCGTCTCTGTGTGCAGCTCCTGGGCCCCGGGGACAGGCCCGCCTCAGCACCGCGGCCTGTGACGGCGATACCAGCTGTCTCCAGCTCAGCGTCTCTGTGTGCTGCTCCTGGGCCCCGGGGACAGGCCCGCCTCAGCACCGCGGCCTGTGACGGCGATACCAGCTGTCTCCAGCTCAGCGTCTCTGTGTGCAGCTCCTGGGCCCCGGGGACAGGCCCGCCTCAGCACCGCGGCCTGTGACGGCGATACCAGCTGTCTCCAGCTCAGCGTCTCTGTGTGCTGCTCCTGGGCCCCGGAGACAGGCCCGCCTCAGCACCGCGGCCTGTGACGGCGATACCAGCTGTCTCCAGCTCAGCGTCTCTGTGTGCAGCTCCTGGGCCCCGGGGACAGGCCCGCCTCAGCACCGCGGCCTGTGACGGCGATACCAGCTGTCTCCAGCTCAGCGTCTCTGTGTGCTGCTCCTGGGCCCCGGGGACAGGCCCGCCTCAGCACCGCGGCCTGTGACGGCGATACCAGCTGTCTCCAGCTCAGCGTCTGTGTGTGCAGCTCCTGGGCCCCGGAGACAGGTCCGCCTCAGCACCGCGGCCTGTGACGGCGATACCAGCTGTCTCCAGCTCAGCGTCTCTGTGTGCAGCTCCTGGGCCCCGGAGACAGGTCCGCCTCAGCACCGCGGCCTGTGACGGCGATACCAGCTGTCTCCAGCTCAGCGTCTCTGTGTGCTGCTCCTGGGCCCCGGGGACAGGCCCGCCTCAGCACCGCGGCCTGTGACGGCGATACACAGTTTGCACGAGGTATTTTAATGAGTTAATTTGTTCATCATGGTCATATTAAACAAAATCGTATTTACTCTTATATTTGTTTACAATACGGTTGTAAATTGTGTTTTTAAAAAAGATTGAAATGTTAAATTGAACCTAAACTATGCGGTTTAAAGAAATACGTAGTTAATTCAACAGTTCTTGATTTTTTGCAATCCTTTTACCGGTATGTATAATTATAGACGAATCACAAATAATTCTATATAAGTTATTATTTTTTACATTTTAACATATTTAGCGTGAAAAATCACAAGTTTTTGAGGGAAAAGTAAACAGATAGAATGACGATTACGTTTAAACCGATTTGAAACACGTGGCAGAAAGAATTAAAGAAGTAGAGTAAACTTGAACATTATTTAAGTTTTTAAAAGTTTTCATGTTGCACTGAAGTGTCTGGGGTTATTATTGCACAGTAATTAATTTAGTGATTGCTATTGTTGTTGGTTAATACTTGTTAATTAGTATTCCCAAAATCAACACAGCATCAGCTAATGGGCAATCATGGTTAGAGAAGTCTCGATAACATTGCGTGTAATAATTTAACTAGGAGAGTCACACTGTGTTCTATACCATGTTTACATTAATTAATAAAGTAGGGAATCTTCATTGAATAAACGGCAGAGACTTTATCATGTGGCTTAAATGTGAGAGATCAATGTTAAATTACAAAGGTCACACGCACACAAAGGTTAAAAAAATTAAAAAAGTTAAAAGTTAAAATTTCAAAGGTTAAAAAAACACGCACACAACATACGGTGCACATGTATTTTGGTGTTTTTGTTTATTTTTATAACAAATTGAAGAACTGTTTTTGTTTTGATAACCAGTTTCATAACTTAAATTTATTAATTCATTTTAAAATTTGAAACAATTATTGAAAAATTTGTCAAGAGGAAACCGGTTGCTTTTCAGACGGCACTTTATTTTGTACTTGCTCGTGAGACGCTCTCTCCTTTAATAACTATAATGTACAAGAGAGTTTTTTTCCCAATTACTGGTACTGAAAAGAAAGTGGCTCAATGGCAATAAGGATCAAGTAAGGTTGAATCAATTTTCAAGGAAATAAAATTTGGCACTTTCACCAACTCTCACCTACCGACGACGAGTTCTTGAGATCTACTTTTAGCTTTTGCGCTCGGCTAAGAATATGCGACATTCTCTTCCTGGCACTGGAAACCCTCCCCTTCATCTCTAAAACAGCATGCGATCACTTAACCATTAGCTTATAGCACAGTGCAAAGACGCACTCATAGATATTACAGAAAAAAAACAAAAAAAAACAAGAATGCTAGCGACCATTGTCGTAGCTTTGATGAAAATTATAAGGAGCTATTAGTTATCAATTGCATGCCCAAGGAGCATGGATATTTAAATATTACTTGACATAGCCCGCGAAAACACAGGGTGGGAACGAAGTGGCTCTGAGGGTGAGTGAAGAGAGACTGACGCTCAGGTGACACCGACACCAACCCCCGGCCTCCCCCCGCAGCAGACCTGCGCCCCCACGCATCACTACATGTCAGGTCGTTGATAGTTTGCGTGTTGAGGGAATAAAGTACCTCGTGAAAATTGTCACCCTCGGTAAGCATTGGGCGCCAAACATTTCCCTCGTGTGACAGTGGTTTGCTTCCGAAATACACAGAATATTTATTTTTTTCCTCCACTTGTAAGGATATAAATAAATACAAAGTAAAACATTTTGACAAGTAGTTAGTATAGGTGGTAGATAGTGGGTAATAGGTAGTAGGTAGATCTATTGCATAGAATAACAAGACATCAAAACTTCAACCGTCGCAAAGTATCATTTTTTGTTCCGTTTCCGTTTAAGTTAAGTGCTAATAATCAGCTGTTACTGCCTGCATGTGGCCGAGCTGCAACATATCTGCTTGTCTGCGTAGAAATTGGAAGGCGCTCGATTTTTGAATTGTTCATTGCTATGTTATTCTTTTATGTTTACTTTATTCCCGCCGGGAGACAATGAGTAGTTTTATCCACTCATTACAAGGGGTAAAATGCAACTAAACATAGCAGGTGGGGGAAAATTACTTTTGCGTGGCCTTTAGGGCCAAATATATACTTTTTTTAATCATCCTTATGTTCAAAGACTGACGTTTGTGAGTTTACAGTACGGTTACAAATTAATTTTGTCTTTTTAGACAAATTGCTCGAGACTTTAACATACCTGCTAATTAAAATGTGTAAGAGCTGACTAAATGAGCACTACAAATCACTAAAAAACATTCGATGATCGATTTCTTAGTTAATTTAACAGAGATACCGAAAAAACGATTACTTAACAGGAAAAAATTGGCTAATTATTACACATTTCAATGGAGTCCAAGGGATATTATCCAATTTGGTATTGGGAGTAAACATATAAAACTGCTCCTTATATACATTACAGCCTAACAAAATGCAATTAGAATTCAAATAATATGTCTTCTCATTTTTGAGTTATTTTAATAAGTGGTTGATATGTAAGGCATTCCTTTGATTTAGTTCTTTAGATGATTATTAAATCCTAGATGTTTTTCCCACGTTCACAATGATAGTAAGGTATTTTCATTTTAATATTTTATTTACATTGGTTATATTTACATAACAAATTTTAATATTCTTGGTAAAGACATAATTTGTCTTTGTTAAAATCAAGCAGCTGGTAATTACCTTAACAAAAGAATACGTTTTTACAGCTGACTTACATAATATGACAATCAAACAAACAGACAAGCTTCGACACTTAAAATGTAAGTAAGATTAGAAAACTGATACTTTATAAAGTGTTATATTTAAGTAAAATAAATAAATATATATATATATATATATATATATATATATAATATTTTAATGCCCCTAAAATTTATCCTGATGATGAATTATTCCGAATCTTTAGGGTTGTTGGTTTAGGAAATTGAAACAATCTTCTAATTCTATCAACGTCAGTATTTTTATGCACATAAACCCATTAAAGTAAAATTAACTCAGCCATCTGGGCACATATATCTTGGACTAAGAATCTCTTTTCGTATTTATGGTTCAAGAGCATACATAAATACTTAATTAGCTTTCAGGGCTAAGTCTGAAAATAAAATGCTTGATATAGTGTTATGTTGATAATGATACATTAAATAAAATTGGTAATTTTTTTATGAACGAGCTGAGCTTACAATTAATATTTAAATCAAGTAAAATAAATTAAAAAATTAATGTAATAAGGAATATAGAATAAAATTTTAGATTAATATAATTAACAAGGTTAAATTTTTACTACAAGCCTTGGTGCCTGTGTTAGGACTATAAACAAATAAAAACCGATCGATCTTTGTACATTTGTAAAAATCGATTCAACTCCCTTGAAAACATTATTTCATTTCAGTAACTATTACAACTCTATTCGGAGAAAATATTTTAACATCAGGCCAATCTAAACTAATGACGATGGACGTGACTGGCTTTCCACAACAAATACAGTAAAATATCTCTATTGAAGGGGATTCTGATTTAATTAAACTTGTAATTTGGGCGATTCTGCTAAGAGATTTAGCAAAATTAAAATTCCAGCTTAGTTATAACTTCCCACAGGTTGTAAAGCTACGAACTGGAGTAGCCAGAGTAATGGAATTAAATTCTAAGTAAATAATTATAACATTACATGAATCGACCGTGTGTTCTATAATCCTGAATCTAGATTTTGGTAGAGCTGAAATATATGCTGAAATCTGGAAAAGCTATAATAAAAAACCAATAAATTTACTGATAGAAATAAAAATTGATGTCAGAATAAAGTCTGGTTGTTGTGGCTCAGACAAAATAAAATCATTGGGGTTATTGATTGAATTATTTTTAGAATAACCATCGTTGGTCAAGTTTCAAGTCTTTAGTTTCTAAATTATTACTATGGTAATAAGCAAAACAAAAAAGTTCAAGAATCATCCTCCGAATACAATAAAAATATCTATTCTGATACGAAAAAACACACAAAAACCACAAACGTTTTACAATACCGATTGATATTGCTAAAGGTTTTATACTGTTAATAAGAAACATATATTTTCCTTGCACGTCTATTAAAAAATTTGAAAGTTTCGTTGGAAATGTCTCTGCAAATAAAACAATTATATTCACTCAACCATTATTAAAAATAAAAGAATGATTATTAACTTTTTTTACTTACTTTCCCACAATTCTATTCACATTAACAAGAGGACCAAACCAAAAAAGAGAACGTTCACTCTTTCAAAAAGTGAACTGGTGCTCTTTTGAAAGAGCGAAATTGGGAACAGAGGTACAAATTAATTAAGTAATTATTTGGAAGAGTTCGAAAATCGATCAGAACATCGGTTGAGTACGGAATAAAGGAAGACAATCTCTCCTAAAAATGGCATTTTGTAAATTTTGCATAAAAAAATGAAAATGATCCGATTTTTGCTTAAAAATATTGGATTCAGCTCAGTGTCCACTGATTACACACTGTATTTTACAGGTTATTTTATTGTTAGTGGTAAACACAGTACAGTGCGTTGTCTCAATGTTAAAACTTCTTTTGGAAATAAATAAGCTTTTATTTCTCTCTCATTTTTCATCATAACAAAACCTTTTATTTCATCTCAACTAGTACAAATCCTTCACAAAACTGTCTACACCCTTTCTGATGTTAACCTTGTGATAAAAAAATTCAATTTATTCCTTATATCTGAACCTATTATTTTCCTTGGTGAACCTCAGTATATGCTTTGTGTTTGAAGTCTGCTGGATATTGGCTTTAAGCAAACCAGTTTTAATATTACAGATTACTTGCATTACTAAATTTTTCTCACCGGTGGACAAGATGAGGCGTCGAATGAAACATGTTCAACGGTATGTAAGCCCGCTGATCCTATTAGCATTCGTGTAATCAGCATTAAGGGGCACATCTGGTCATTCTGGACCCTCGACGACGTGATGGGACTTGATGACTGGCCGTTACACTTTTGAACATCTGCTCTGAAATAATTTTAAAACAATTACAAGTTCTGTTTTTATTTTAAACGAGAATTGTATAGAATGATAATTACAGCAGAGACTTAAGATTAGTCAAACACCATGTTTGATACTGAATATTGTTATGTCATAGTCCGGAAAAACTCATTGGTTTCGTTGTCGACTATTTCCTTGAAACGGAACGAAACTTGCATCTTAAAAAATATATAATTACCTTTTTTACATTTAAATGTTTTGACTAGAGTGTAGTTAACGGACAATTTTAACTCCCATGGAAAATAACAAGGAGGCTCGGTTCAAAAGAATTTAAATTTATCGCATTAAAGATGAATTTAATTTTAAACTTTATATTTTATCCTCATTATTTTATTGTCTTCAGTTTATTACTTCATTCTTTTCTATTGCATACTAATCCTTATTATGATCTGAGAAAGTTCTCTTTCATCCATGCTAAACCCATCCAATTAAACATGTCATCAAATTAGTTATGCATAATTAGCCCTACTCCTTAGTTATGGCCTAACATCAAGAAGTAAAAGCTCGTTAGATAACACTATACCATTAACTAAGCTATTATGTCTCCAGAAAAAATAAAAGTTAGGCTGGAATATTTTCATTTTTTCTAGGGAACAAGTCTAAAAACAAGTAATTGAATATCTAATATGACTGTAATATTTGGGTAGTAATAGTTTACCTCAAGATGTAAGGTAAAAATGACAAATAATACAATGTATATTAGGTTAAATCACCTCTAACCTAAAGAGGTGATTTTAAGATGATTTAAGGGTCTTTACATAAAAAAGGTTTTCAATTACCAGTTCTATTAAATTATCATAAAAATACACAGGTGAAAATAAATGTAACTAGTAAATGTAATAAATAAAAACAGTTTTTTAAGGCAAAATTTTAAAAACAATAAAGTTATCAGTTTAGCTACGAAGAGGTTTACATTCACAAGAAAGTGCATTAAATAATCATTTGCTGCTAAACCCACAAAAACCTAGGCCTGAGGCGGCTTCAGTCTCTCTCCTCGGTCTCGTTTGCAGCCTTAATATTTTTCTCTCTTTGTGATAATGTTTTATTTGATTAAACTTATCCAAAACAATAACAAAATGTTATGGTTTTTGGGCCACCTTCCTTTCCTTCCCAGTCTTAGAGGGTTTGTACTGGACGGGGGATTGCTGGAAAATTAAAATTAGAGTAACTGGTAAAAATATACGTTTTCTTATAATATATATATTTCCAGGCTTTTTAGTTGTAGGTCAATTTTTACAATTTGTACGAAGGTGAAATCTAAGATGAGGCCACTTGTCCCTTGCTTTGTCTTTGAAAATAAATAATTTTTGGATACAGTGTATACTATCATTTTTATATTCTGAATTTTACTCTTTATAGTTTATTCAATTAAAAATCTAAAAGGTCGAGTTCTGAATTGAAGCAGTCATTTACACCTCGTTTTCCAAGCTGCTAACATAACGAAAGATAAGGAGACAAAGCTATAATTTAAATTTGTACACGTTATCGGTAGAGGAGACAAACGCTACCTATACGTCAACGATTGAACCAATTGTAGAGAGTATTTATCTATGGGTAGTAGATTTGTGCTGTGGGTACTAGATTTGTACTGTGGGACTACTGACTTAGACTCACTACTTAGACAAGATAGTTGAATATCAACTATGTTTACTTATGCTGTTATGTCAACTTTAACTAACTTATCTCTATTATGTTACCTCACAGACAGTTATGAGACTGTATCATAAAAAATGAACTGAATGCTATGCAACCAATCTTTTATTTTGAGAGAAAAGATAATAAAATTTGTTTAAAAAACTAATATTAGGTAGGTGGTAAATGATCAAATGTTTTCATAAGTTTTAGCTGTGAAATCGTTCACACTAAACGTAGAAGCACTACATATAAGACCGTTATGACGTAATGTATCTAAAATTTGTCTGAATTATACAGAATTTCAAATGTTTAGCAGCGATAGTTGGTGAATAAATTCATCTCACTTGTATGAAGAAACAGGACGATAAATAGATTACTTTCATCGCTTGATTATATTATTACATATCCAGAACCCACAAACCCTGAAGTCATGTTGATATTCCACCAGCGTTTGTTTACCTGTACACCAAACTCCGACGCTGATAGCAAAGTTGACTGTTATGATTAGAAGCTTTAGTGGACCGAGTGGGTGCTGACTTGTAACATAGTGAAAACGATAGCGATTAAATTGCGAGGCTCACTTTTACTATAATGAACAAGTATGAAGTTATATTAACCAATCGCATTTAAAGCACTAGAACTAGTTTGGTTGGTGAATACAACCTTACACTGAATAAATGATTTATTTCCTCCAAGTAACACATTTTTACAACAGTGTATTGATAATGTGAACAAAAATCTAAGGAAAATAGGGTCCTTGAGGGGTTTTTCCTGGTTAGGGATTCCTCCGTGCAAAATATATATACTTAAAAAAATCAGGACTCAAATGCGGTTGCAGACTTTTAAATTAATTTCTAAATTGAATGTCCCTTTAATTGATGACAATTTAATTTGGCAAATAAAAATTTAGACGTATATAAAATAAAATGAAACGTCCACGAGCACATGAAAAAAATTTGTAAAGTAATAAAATGTGTTAATTTTGCATCCTCTTTACTGAGGAATATCAAATTTTTCCAACATCCTCCTTGTCTAAGCTCAATAGCCAATTATTTCATTTATATCTTTGAGAAATATTTTAAAGTTATTTACGTTTTTATTTCATGGGGAACTCTATTTTTTGGTGCTATATACAGAAAACATTTACATAGATTAAAAATAATGTAAATCCAAGTATACCGAGCCTTGTGGGACCCCGTGTTTGATTATTACCAACTCACTAAGTACCCCGTTAATTTTTACACCTTGTTTCCTGTTTGCTCAATAAACATAAAAACCAATAATTAACTACACCCCTAACACCATGAACTAATTTTTTGCAAATAACAAAATCTGCTAATGTTTGGATCAGCAGATTTTCTAGAATTTGCGACTTTAATAAAAATAAAATACTTAGAACATCATAGGCCTACTGGAATCTGATTTGTTCAGTCGCTTTATTTAAGTTTAGACGACTTTAGTGTACTTGTTTAATTTTAATGTAATAATAATGATAGAATACGGTTTGGTTGGTTATAATACTTAATTGAAGCGCGTTCGCTTTCCACCAGGATAGCAGTAAACATAAAACTAGATCATTAACAAGGTAATTCCTAGATATTCATAACCAAACTTTATCCAAATATGAATTACATTTACATCAAACCTTGGTTTGAAAACGGCGTTTAAACATAAAGTAAAACGGTAACACAAATCCGTACTAGGGATCATATGAATGTTCTGTATAAGGTTTATAAACTGTTATGAAAATATACAAACCCAATATAATCCTCTGATGTAAACGTAATTTTTAAATTGCGACTCGACCACATTTTAACAATATTTAATACTAAATTTGTGTATGTCATCACCTCAGCGACCACATGCAATAATTTAATACCTATTCTTTGTTGTTTATATTAAACATGTTCGTTTTCGGCTAGAAAATACTATCGAAGAATTAAGTATAAATGTTTTAACTATCTTCTCGTATCCAGTTCCACAGTAAAACAACCGTGTAGGCTAATTAGACAAGAAGTAATTTTAAATCAATTTTTGTATTTTGTTCCACCAGTCCATGGATGAATTAAAACGAATTTATTATTAAAGAAATGTTTTTGGCCAAACAAGTTAATTGAGAAATAGAATTTTAGCTGAGGACTTAATACGATCTTTACAATCCTATTTCATGCAAAAATAAAACACCCGTTGTTTTATTCAAAGCGGAGATTCAACAGAAGGCGAAGTATAATAAGATTTTTAATCTAATTGGAAATGAGTTGCGTTATCAATTTAGAGCATCTGAAACGAATCATTCAAGAAATCTTTTAACACTAAAAGTGGTTTTTGTAGAATCTGTAAAAATAAAGTACGGTACTAAGTTAAATAAATGATTAAAAGAACGCTGAAAAATAATGAACGCATTACAATAGCTCTATAATGTGTTTGTTCGCAGCGTAAGACGAACGGCTTGACGCCAGCTGTTTGTGGTTGCAAGACGTCACTCAACCATACTTTTTTACATGTTTTAGTTAAAAAAAGATTATTTTGGAGTATATCTAACTGGCTAAAAAAATGTATATACAAACCAAAAGTTTCATGGAATCTCAGAAGCAAATTTTTAAAATATTCCTAAATATTGGAGGCTAAATTCTAAAATATTTTTTAAGAAAAAAATTTTTTAATACTTTTTCATATAAAGTTAACGTTTGTTATTGAAACTCCTTTTACTAAAACTTTCTGTCTAAAAAAATTGATATATTAACAAGAATTTAAAGTGGGATCCTCACATTAAATAAAATTCACTATTTCTTCTAATAAAAAGGATATTAAATTCAAGAAATTAGGTGATAAAAATTCTTCCATAAGAGTAAGCTTTTTATGATCATTCTGCGAAAACCCCATATCACCTTGTAACATTAATGATGTGTGTAACATAATTCTGTCGAAGTGGTGTAATAACTATGATAGTAATATCACGTGCTACTCAACACTCGAGGGATGCGAAGCGAGATCTGACGAACATGAGATTACTATTACTCTGTTGCGAGCAAAGGTGCTGTATACCCAGACCAGAAAAAGTGCATTTCTAAGGGAGCCAGTGAACATAAATTAGTGGTATAATGTCTATTCTGGTGATATCTTAGATGAATATAAGAAATGTTCATCCTAGAGTTTAGGTAGTGCTTGTTACTTGAAAACGTTGGGGTACAATCAGCACAATCGATTTATTTTAAGGTACCTCTTACAGTTTTCCAAATTAATGCATTTATTTTTAACTACCATTGTGAAATACAAGTGGTCAAATTAGATTTCCTACAAATATTTTTAATTTTCATTAGGCTATACAACAGCATTTCCTAGGGCACTATGTATTTATGTCAATAAATTTCAAAAACCTTATCAGCTTCTAAGACGATTTCATGATTGCTTACTAATTTGGCAATAAAATACCTCGAAAAATTGAAAATTTATTCAATTTTGGAATACGTTAGAGTTAGTCAATTAATCTTGATCGATAACTCGGCAGGATATCAAAGTGGTTTAAACACCCATTCAGGAAGCCATTCCTCATGCCCATCCTTAAACTTTAGATCCAAAAGTGAGTTTAGTTTTCTTATACGTCGTCATAAACTTCAATATCAAGGGTAAAACTCATGTGATTTTTTACTAACTGAATATAGTAGGAGTCTTGATTCCTAATATGCAACAGCAAAAACAGTACGAAGATCGACAATTATATTTTGTTTGTATTTTTATTATTATTGATTGTTATAAAATTGAACACAAGAAAATAAATCCTTTGGCATACCCCGGAGAAATAATCCCCTAAAGAGGACCCTACGTACAGCACTTAGACGTTTAATTAATTTAAGTTGTATATATATTTCTTCAACTCTATTTGAAGTTAAGTGTGTAGTTATTGAGATGAGAATGTGGAATCAGCAATAAAATATAGCAGAAGGGTGTAAGCGATTGAAATAGATAATAGAAATAATTCATTATTTATGCAAATATTATACAGTGATGAAATGAAAGCAAGTTTTAACAGATGAAGAGGAAGTTTTATGACGACTGCTAATCCCAGTTATTTCTTAATTTCAGTAATATGAAGAATAATTTATTTAAAGATATGTCAGAATTTTGTTTGGAACGAACTCATTTTACCATTATCAACAAAATCTTACCAAACTATTGGTAACATACAAGTTTTAGTTAAATAAAAAGATTTTTCACCACAACGTAATGGTTTTTTACGTAATTTAAACGATTACGTTTTAATGTACATGTGTATACATTCATATGTTATTCCATGTATATAGCACCGGTAATATAATTTCTCCTACTAAATAACATGAAATTATGATTCTAATATAGGGAAATAACGATAAATGGCCTAACATTTTCAAATTTCTTAAGGCCAAGTCCATTAAAAGTTTATTTCTTAATAATTAGCTATGTGCAAGGAGGTAGTAATTAAAGTTAGGTTTACCTGCAGAATCAGCGAACACCAAATGCAGTTATTCTGTCTAGCAGCACAATGTTATTACAACGCGAACAATCGAAGTCCAGATTCTAATTTGTAGTTTCTTCATGTAATTTTGATTCTCAATACAATCTGGATATGTTAGCGATGCTGATGACAGATTCAAAAATTCAACTCTGAAAAATACAAAAGCATATCAATAAAAAATCATATGGAAGGAATTTTCATAATATGCCAAAAGTGCACACCGTGTTCTGCATAACTTCCGAAATACTGTATAGTTCGTTGCATTCGTTCCTAGTCCAGTCAAAATGTAGTTTTCGCGGGAATTAAGTTCAGTTTTTGTTGTTTCTTATGTTTTTGGGGCGCTGATTCCAAATCCGAAGAGTGTTAACAAAATTCCATTACGGAACACTGTCATAAATGCAAAATGAGACAAAAATCTGATTTTTACATTTTTTTGCTTGTAACCACAGAGAAGAATCAAACCGAACGGTTTTTAATAATAACAATGCAAAACAGCCTACAAACTGTAATTCGATAGATCAAAAAGGACTCGTTCGCTTTTCATTATAAAAATAGTGAAAAATAACTTTATCTACGACCATTGCAATAAGCACCAATTATGGTATTACAATAAACATTATAATGATATACATTAAAACACCAAAAACCAAGCAGTACTCTAATGACGACTTTAGAGTACTGGAGTCACTTTAGAGTACTGGTTCTAGACCAATGAGAGCTCGGCATTTGACGGAAGTAGTGTCGTAATAACAATTACGGAATTCGCACATCAGCTGATTGTTGCATTACGATTCATGTTTGAGTTTACTTATCCCATCAGCTGATTGTTCCACGATTCATGGTTCAGTCTGCTTATTTACCTAACCTCAAATTTTAGTTTACCTATTCCATCATTAGTAAAAGTCATGAGTTTTGTTTAACTTCGGCGGAAATTTTGTCGTATATTGTTGGTCGTAGATAAAATAGTGTATGCAACGATTGTATTATGCCTTTAAGCCACTCGTGAGATATTTAGAACACTCGCTTCGCTCGTGTTCTAACTTACATCTCACTCGTGGCTTAAAGGCATTCATTATACAATCGTTGCATAAACTACTATAAGTTGTCAACTTTGCAGGTAGAATACGTTACCAGTTTTTCTAAAAAAAAAACAAAAAAAAACAGCGAGTTTATCAACAACTCTCTTGATAACAAACCTAGAGAGTGAATCAACAAACCCTTGAACCAATGCTGTACGTCCCATATATTACTGAGACATCAATTATTTCCTCATGACTACGAAACGCTTGGAGAAATGACCCTTAATTTTAGTAACAGGTAACTAACTGGTTGACTTAGATTGTTTGGATCGATTGGAACTTAAAACCGAAATATTTATGAATTCGATTTCTATTTACTGATACTTCACGGTGTATTCCATAATTTCTTTTATACTATGTGTTGACTATACAAAATAGATTTTCTGGCCAAACTTGAGTTCTAGGTATGATATTCATGTTACATCATCAGAAATAAACCATTCGGTATTATTGAAGATTACTAGGTCTAACTTAGGAATTAGGAACTAAGGTTTAAATTTATAATTTGGGATTTATCGATGGAAATGTTTTGTTGTACCGTGTGTCCCATAAAAATGTCACACTTTTCAAGGTTCAAAGCTGCTTCATTAATGATTGAAACCAATGAAACCATTGAACGTTGTGCCCCTTGAAAAAGTAGATTTTAACATTTTGTTTTCACTCTTTAAGCAACCTGTTTTAGCAATTTTTTGGTGTGTAGCTAAAGTTTTCATTAAAGATGAGAGTACGGCACATTTGCGTAGACGTGCGTTTAATTTTCCAATTTTTAAAAGTGTGATTGCAAACTAATGTTGGTTTTAGCTTGAAAACAGTGAAAACACTCTTCAGAGACGTAAACAGTAAAAAAAATAAATATTAACTGATAAGACGTTTAGTCTAAGGTAAATAGTAGCTTACTAAGCAAAAAGCGGAAAGTAGACCCTAAACTGGAGGTAAAGCTTTGAAACCATTACGCTATTAGTTAAAAAAAAGTCTGTGCGAAAGATTAACCACGAATAAAATGTTCCAAAGTCCATAAAACACAACGTTTCAGTTTTAAATAAATGGTAAATTGTCGCACTGTTTTTATAGTCTTGCCGTTGCTTTTGTTTAGCACGATAAAATATTTCAGCTTTGTAAACATCCATACACTGCTACTGATGTTAGCTACACATCTAAGAATGGCAACAATAATTTTTTAGTTACTGAATACAAAATTCAATTATCTGCTCTTTTAAGTGGTAAAGTTTTATTGGTCTACGATCATGAATGAAGTAGCAATGAACAATTGAATGTGAAATTATTTTTGGGACAAACGATATTAAATTAAATATGATTATTATTATGTTAAACATTGTTTTATAATTTTAGGCTTTGGATATTTTGATGTAAAAAATTGATGGAAGTAATTAAAATATAATGAGAACTCACCATAATAAATCAATGATGTTATTACTCATATATTTCCGGATTGTATTGAGAATAAACTTTTACGCAACCATTATGAGTTTACATTTTTGCAGCCTGAGACAAAATGTTGCCAATAACTCGTATCCATGGAAATGCTATTACTGTTTCATGAAAAATAATTTAAATTGCCATGTAAAATTGCCAAGCAACACAGTTCCTCCAGATAATGTTACTTTTAGAAGGAGATACTAGGCCTCAGTTTTCAGTGAACTTATGACTTAAATGTCTTAAATATAGATAAGTGAACTTATCAATATTCTCAATCAGACTTCTTAACTAAATTAAAAAAGAGATTTAGCTTAAAGCTATACAAAGCAATCAAGCAATATACTTTCTTAGAATTCGTCAGTGACTCATATTTCAACCAACCAACTTAATGTGGTATAACTGAATATTTTTTTAACAATACAGTTAGTAGCTTTATTTACGATCTGTTCAGTATGCGTAGAAACTAAGTAAATGTGATAAATTAGAGCAACTTGAATCAGAATTTGTTCATCAACAAAACTGACATGGGTAAAACAGTAGTATGTCACTTAACATTGAAAAAATAACACTAAAATTTAGATACGATTTGTTAGGTCCAGAATGTTATATCGCTTGAGTCGGTAAATTCGCTCACTGTTGTCCAGCAGATTCAGTGCCAAATAATTTGGGTGACTGTCCAATTTTGTATGATATTTTTTACTGTAAAATGAATTTCTTTTAAAGTTTAATAATGATATTGTAAAAAAAATATACTTTAAACTTAGATTGTTTCTTAGAAATCACAAAAATAACGGTTCGGAAATTGATCCGTCTACGATCAAACTTGACTTGACATCAATGATATAAAAATCAAATATAACCTTGACTAATACAGTACCATTGAAAATACTAATACTCCTCATTCATTCACATTTGATTACAATAATACGAATAGAATCTGTGATTATGTATTCGATGGTATGAATTGATAATGAAAGTCTACTCAAAATATACAAAAGGCGTTTAACTAATCAGAAACAAACCGGTTAACTTATATATTCTAGAAATGACGATAAAACTGCGAAAGTGACAATGGATTCTGAATGGTTTATGGCACATTCACAGGGAACAGTTTAAAGTTTCATGAGACAATCTGTCTGGAGCCAGTGAGGCCCTTTGTTTCATTCCAGTTTTGGTGCTTTGGTTTTCGATTTTAGGAGGTGGGGTTTCAAATAATTGAGACCCTTGGCAGTTTTCAAAATAAATGAATACTCTATTATTTTATAATATTATACCATGGTAAAAAATTCCAAAAGACGAAGATATAGTATCAAAACCAAAGCAAATAATTTTTAGCGGAGTTAAAATTAATCACCAAGTTTGACTTGAGAAAGGGTATGCGTTACTTTATTTTTCTTTCGGTTGTTGAAAAGGAATTGAGAAAATCACATGCTACAAAGGATGATTTATACCTCGCAACCTAGGGATCTTCTCTTCTGGACCCATTGGGCTCTTGAGGTTCAAATTGGTGATCATGTGGTTATACTTTTGGTGTTCAATTTAATAAATGCGTCCGGTGAGACCCCTCCACACGAAGCGGTCTTTGCGCGGCCGGTGAGGAGCTGCGATGCCGTTCCGGTTTAGCTTATGGATCTCACCAAATTACCGTAAGATTATTGCATTATAAATCAATTACACTATATTAAACCAAGTGACTCAATAAGCCTCTGAGCCAACGACGCGACTTGGATGGCTTCGCAAAACCAATGAATGACTTTCAATTATTTTTATCAATCCATCCATCATTTATCTGGCCTTATTAAATCGCATCGTATTTGAATTGGTATCTTGTAGTGGGGACAACTTATTCTAATTTCCGTTTTATTTCTTATTAAAATATATCTCGATCTGACAAACTGTGTTAATGGAACCACCACTGCAGCAAAATTCTAGTGAAAACGTGCGCTTATGCGGGATTAAACCCCCAAAGTATACATTTTAAGTTGGCAATTTAACTGTTTCAATTTTACGGTCAAAAAAGACGTAAAAATGAAAAATAATTGTTTATATGTGTTTCAACGCGCTGCCGCGTCATGTGGAAACACCTTAAGGTTATATACAACACCGAACCGGACGACTCCTTGTCGCGCGGCAGCAACCGCGTGAAAACCGCTTTTGTGAAAAGGGCTTAAAGTAAATAATTAATACCCGTAACAATGAAATGGTAATTAATTATTTGTCATTGCAGGCTAACATTCCCGAGGGAATAGTGGGTTAGTTTTCTCCTCCAAACCATATCATTGGGTTCAGGCGGGTTTAGGGATGGCAACGATATATCGATATATCGGAATATATTTTGCTCTTGATATCTCGATATATTGACATCGATATGTAGGTTCCGATATAATCGGAAAATCGATTTTCATCCTCCGATATATCGGCATTTTTGTAATTTTAAAAACTGATAATACCCCCGTCGCAGCAGACCTGCGTACTCAGCGAATTTCCATAGGATTTATTTTGTATATGTGAGCAACTAAATCATTTATGAGCTTTAAACATGAGTAAAATTAACAAGGAGACCACATTGGTTTTCATTTGTACCGGTAACGCATACACTTTTGTATTTTATATAATTCTTTGTCTTCTGATTTAAAAAAATTAATCTTGCTATAGTATATAAATGTCAACAAACATATAATCAATAAATTCAAAACACTCAAAACAAACAAATAACTTAATCTCATGAAAAAAATAAATTCAATCATATGGTCAGTTTTATAATTACAGTAAACACCCCTGTTATAGCAGACCTGGATCTCCAGCCAATTTCAATAAAACATATCATCAATCCTCATCATTGTAAACATAACATAATATTATGCTACATTTTCAGGCAGTTTAGACCAAGACACATCCCCCTCCAAATGCTCATACTTTCTTTATTAAATTTAAAAATAATTTATATATTTTTTGATATACTATGTATTTTATAAAAAATCTTGATCAAGGAACTCTAACTATTCAAAATAAACACAAATAAAATATTCATCACCTGAAAATTTGATCATATGTTCAGAATTGTATTTTTATAAAACATCTCAAATCAGGGTGACTATACTTTTTGGAGGGAAAAATTTAAAATAATATTGGACAACGTACTGTGTTTAGCACATCCAATACTATCCAATATCTAAGCAACGGATTGACGTAGAATAATAATTCAAAATGCTAAATTGTTCATTTTTTTAAGCTGAATCCAATTTTGACAGTTAAATTTACAAAAAAATAATATAAAGATATTAAATCCTAAAAATAAATTTTATTTTGTCAAAAAACCCTCCTTAGAGTTAACTTAACGCCCTGGTTTTCGAACTCGAAGTAATAAATGTTACTCTAGACGTATGTACCAAATTTCATCGCGATCGGACCTTTTTTACGAAAGTTATCGCGCCTACGGACAGGTATATATATATATATATATATATATATATATATATATATATATCCTTATATTTTTGGGGTCTGGGGGCATCAAAATGAAAAGTTACGGTGGTCCCGTGCTTAAGTCTTACCATGCCGCCTACGGTAATAGCTACTTCTCTATAGGGGGAAATTCGCTAAAAAGATCAAAATTATCAAGTTTTCAATTGAAATGCTAAGCTTACTAGTTTTTAATTTTCGTAATTACTCACAAGTTTAAATAAATATTGCGAACGTTTGGAAACTGCCAATATGAAATACCGAGTGCTGAGAATGTTCACGTAAGCCATACTTTCTCTAAATAAAGTAAAGGAAATAAACTCATCCCATCCGCATCTCTCATACCTTACGTCATTTTGAAAACATAGTTGGTTGGCATCACTGATTCTGCTCCCCCCATCCAACCCCAAACTAATCCTACTCAGTTTATCTATAATTATTTACGATAACCAAAGAGTATTTTTCCAAGTCAGATTTGTTTATGTATTAGCGAATTTCCCCTATAGGGAAGAAGCTATTACCGTAGGTCTCATGGTAATACCTAAGCCCGAGACCATGATAACTTTTCGTTTTGGGGCCACCAGAAGCTAAAAACACCATTCGTTCGAAATTATATATATATATATGTCTGTGAGCACGATAGCGGCCGTAAAAATGGTCCGATCTTAATAAAATTTGGTACAGACGTGTAAAGTGGTAATCCCTCGGACAAGTTCGTAAACCAGCCCGATCGGACTACTGGAAGGGGGGGTAAAGGGGGATAAACCCCCCCCAAAATGGGGTTTTTGAGTTTTTCATATAGAAAAATAAAATTTATCGCATTTTTGTTGGCACCATTGAATTCAGCTAAAAAAAACAAACAATTTAGTATTTTGAATCACTGCTTTATGTCCATTGGTTACCGAGATATTGAAAGTGGTAAACACAGTACGTTGCCCCAATAATAACCTTATGGGAAATAAATAAAATTCTATATCTCGGTTATTTCTCAACATATCTTGATAAAACTTGGTAAATAGCTTCTTCTAGTTCAGATCTACTAAATATTGAATTAAAACCACCCAGTGTTAATACACCTCTAGCAGCAAACCTGCGTACTCTTTTCCCATGTTATTCTTATGGAGCTTACCAAAACATGTCAAATCTCGCTATGTTGGATTGAAATATGTTGTTTTGCATTTGAAATTCGCTGAGTATGCAGACATGCTGCAACGGGGGTATTTTTATTTTTTAACTTAACTCTGAAACATCGTATGATGCAGAATCATTCTTTCCGTCATACTGAAATTAACCAGTAAAACCTCTACCGGTAACCATTTAATTTTCATGATTTATAACGCATAGTTACTGTCATTTCTATGTTATAAGCTTGCAAATGATATTGTTTTTCTTGTTAAAACACCTAGATATATCGGGGAATATACATCGAAAATATCGATATTTTATGACCGATATTTATTATATATCGATACGTTTCTTTCGATAAATCGGGAAACCGGTATATCGATATGTTGAGAAATTTTTCCATCCTAGGCGGGTTATAGTGGTCGACCCCCGGAGAGTCCAGTTTACATGTTACAAGCTGGTTTGCTCCCCGCAGTGTCTCCCGAGGCGACACCGCGCTGCAGTCGTTGGTCAACCTGTGAAATTAATTTGATAGGATATTTTCATTAGCATTTTGGGGATGAATCAGAACTCTGACTGAATTCAATCAGAACCATCTATACAATTGTGATTTCATGCAATCGTTCGGGTTTTCAGCCACAAAATAGGCAGTAAAAGTTTGATCCTGTATTTTTTTCTACATGTCTTTTTCTTAGTAAAATCTAAACTATACCTAAAAAAGATTTGAAAACCGATCGCAGCGTTCAATTATGCGTGATATCTTGGGTTGAAATAAATCATCTCATTTCAAAGCGGCGCGGCGGGTACAGCTGGCGGGTAATGATTTTTACTTAGTAAAAAAAAATAGCTGACATAGCTCAACGACGACCTTCAACGTCAATGAAGTATAGCCTTCGTGGCTATACTTTGAAGCTTTGTTTTAAGACTAGCGGCTTATTTTTACAACGCATGACATTAAAGTCATTTTAAAATGAAATTAATTATGGAAAGTATTAAAAATCTTGAGAACGAGACAATATTTTTTCAAACGGTTAGCGACATTGTTTTAGTACGCGAGCAATAATAACTACCATTAAGCCTATGTTCAATAAATTAGGAATGTTCATTGTGTGAACAAAAGGCAATAAATGTTTTGCCTACAAAGAAAATATTGGAAATACACGACATTGAAAGAAAAGCAGATTCTGTTTTCCATTTTAATTCCCCCAGAGATCGTGTTAGCAGTCTGTGAATGAATCTCACTCTATTTCGTCTGACGGCAGCCATTCACTACTTTTGTTTCCGAGTCTGACATTAAAATATTATCAAGGGTTCTTATCAAGTCATCAAACAACTCCAACAACACATGTCCTGAGCAATACCTACAATTCCTTTTTCATTTTTTGTAAACGTGAATTTTTTTAAATCTAAAGATTGGAACAAGTAAAACTGCTAACTTAAAATGTATACTTTGGGGTTTTGAATCCAGGTAAGCGCACTTTTTCGTAGAGATTTACTACAGTGGTGGTTCCATTAACACAGTTTGCCAAGTCGATATTATATTTTAAAAGGAAATATAATGCAAACTAGAATAAGTTGACCTTACTACGAGATCCCGTTGACCCCGATACAAATATTATGCGATTTTTATCAGATCAACGGGATCTGAAATTTGAAATTTGGAAATTATGACCGAATGATAGAAAGGATTAAGTATGGTTCCATAAATTCTTGTGAAGATATCCACGTCGATAGGACAAAGGCTTACTGGGTCACCAAGGCTCATATAGTGTTGGTACAAATAAATAATGTTGCGGCTTCTTTGAGCCATACGATGTTTCATGGATTATATGTGTGATTTAGGAGGATTAGATGAGCTTTACAGAGGTAGGTGTTAAAAAAAATTAAGGTCAGGCCTTGAATAACTTTAATCTTAACAATTTCATCTACTGATTAAATATCATATAAAAAGTCAATATAAAATAAAATAACAAAGAACATTAACACTTATACTATTTTTTCTTTCTCATTTATACGATCATTAACAATTTGTACAGTTTTCATAACTATGTATATCCTATGAACATTAATAACATTCCAATAACGTTTACCTTTCTACATTTGTTTAATCACACAGCTACATGCTAAAGCCAGTTTATCAGTCAAACTGATATTCAATCTTTTATCATACTATATCCTAATAAGAGGATTGCATAGCTTCGGTTATATATCCCTGAGAAAATAATTTTTCCCTAACCAGGTATATCATAAACTTTAAGATCACACATGATTTGAGGAAGACACGTGATTTTAAAATACTCTCAATATAAATTATTAGAAAATACAAAACATAAACCACATACCATTCAATAAACATGGCTATCCTGGCTCATAATTCAGCCCCTTACCCCCCCCCCCCACAAGTATATGCCCCTATTATTTTTTATATATTTTTCAATAATTTGCAGCAACAACAAGAACATAACATATAAAATAAACCATCATTAAAAAATATAGGCTGCACTTCCGCAAACGCCCAATGAAACAATCGAATGAAAATAACTGCTGTTAAATATCGATATACCGGTATGTTAATGCTGGGATATTTCGTCATAAAATATCGGAATCGATACAGCTGACTATGATAATCATAATTCTGGGTATATTTTGGTGTTGCATCTGGTTTGGGTATGGAAGTGATCTAAAATATTTCTCGTCATAGTTGTAATCAAAAACTTATTTGCACATTCAAATAAACAAGACTTATTTGTATTAAACTTAACTTAACAAAAACCAATAACAAAACGGCGATTTCGGCACTCGTTGCAATCCTCAACTCAGTTGACCGTGATATAACTTACAACGGCACTGACAACGACTGACAGTGTATCAATTGCAAGACGGAAAACGATGTTAAATAAGATTTTAGAACGTCAATGAAGGAAATGCTGTCGAGTTTCTTCATGAGTTTGAGTTTCGGTTTAGTTTGGTTGGGTTAGTTTAGTTTCATAGAGTTCTTGGTGATGGTAATTTCTAGTTTGTGGTTTGATTGTCTAGATTGCAAAACAATATTAATTAAACGAGAAAATCGATTATTTTATCGATATTTTGCATCAGCTATTACCATTCGATTGTTTCACCGGGTGTCTGCGGAAGTGCAACAACAAAATAATTTTTAACAAGTTGATCCTCAGTGTGTCATCAAAAGAGAGGAAAGTTGAATTGTCAGTTGGGTTCAGTAGACGTAGCTGACGGAGGGCGGCAGCGCGTTGTAGAAGGGGTTGGGCGCCTCGACCAGGGTGCAGGAGGGCTGCATGACACACCTGTTGGGCAGCTTCATGGGCAGCACGTACAGCGGCTGGTCGGGCAGGCAGGAGTTGTCGATCACCTGCAAAAAACCGGACAAATGTGGTTGGTGGAGTGGTTTATTGTTGTTAAAAAGTGTCGTTAGACCTTTGAAGCTATATTTGGATATTTTTATTAAAAGTGCCCTAAAAAAGAGTATTTACCCAGAGAATTCTCTGTGATATTTATGACAACTATACTCAATTCCATGTTCACCTTTCAGTTACAGGCTTTGAGGGAGATAACTTTGATGAGTCTGTTTGTTTACTAAATTCGTGTCATGTGATGGTAAATCATCAGCTGATTGTTATTTCATATGGGTAGTGCAACCTAAATTGCCATTTGGAAGACATCTATCTATACTATTACAAAAAAAGGTGGTTTCTGTATGTGGGTATGGGATAAGTAAACTCAAAAAATACTGAACTAACTGGGTTGAAATTTCACACAGAGGTAGATCTTGAACCTGGGAAACATATAGGCCTATTCACTTCCTTAAAATCCCTTCGGGCTACGCCCCGTGAACGTCCTTAGCTTCAATGTTTACATTTTATAAGGATGTAAACATTCCAATACCGAAATGTAAACATCTTTGAATACTATAATTTGACATTTAAAAGAGCATAAATAAGATCAGCTGAAATTTTTATCGTGAGTGAAGCCACGGGCAACTGCTAGTCGCTTATAAAAATTCCACACTGAAGAGATGGTGTCCCTCTTCGCTGGGAAAAGTAAACAAATAATTGTAAAATAAAATCAATGCATCAGCTATTCAGCCCTTTTCATTATATTATGCACTTAGGGAAAGCTTTATCAAAAAAACTAATATTTTTCCCGGAATTTTCTCACCGAGACCTTTTATTAAAGTTCAGGGTTGATCGGTGTCAGACTTAAAGTTTTCTAAAAAAATAGTTTGGGCTTTTTTTCAAAGAGCTTATTTCAAATAAAAAAGGAGAACGTGTTGCATTGTCAGGGTTGATCGGTGTCAGACTTAAAGTTTTCTAAAAAAATAGTTTGGGCTTTTTTTCAAAGAGTTTATTTCAAATAAAAAAGGAGAACGTGTTGCATTGTCCGTTGTTTTATCCTCATAAAAAAATTAAATTAGGAAATCGTATTGCGAAAATTAAATTTTACTTGAAAGATTGACGTCTGATAATCATAACGGAATAAAATAAGGTTTACCTCCTGGACTTTACGTAGGCACGAGAGGCCAATGGGCGTGCAACTGCTGGACACTCCGAAGATGAATGGTGGCATCACATCTGGAATGAAAGACAATTTAAATATTGCTGGTAAAAAATCTACATAATTTTCATGTATGTTCTACGTTCAATTATTATAATATAAAACATAAAAATGAAAAAAACACTGAAATAATGGTGTAAAAATATAAATTTCTGGAAATGATTTTTTCTGGATGATTTTCTTAATGATTTGTTGAACAATTTATTAGATTTTAGAAAAGTGTTACAAGGTAAAATTTACCAGTATTAACTTGAAAATAGTGCATTGCTCGAGTGAGTTCTTACAAAACAAAACTATCTTGGTTACTATTTAATAGACTTATTATAGCCCCTCATTAAACCCCAATTAAAAAGTTCAATCATCCACTGATTATTACCACACAACGATGTAAATCTTACTCCGAAATAGGAGTAGAGTACTCACTTCCGGTAACAGAACATCGGAGGCCTACGTATGTGTCACAGCCGGCATAACCAACGAAGTAGTCGTGGTAGGTGATCAGCGGATCTGGAATATTAATAAGAAATGAGTTAATACAAGTTAGCAAAGCGAACAGTTACACTTACCTCAGGACAAGTCTGTTCTTCAAATATGCCAGTTTTGCATCGCACACTTAATATGGTAAAGTAAATGAATTCGTTGTTTTTCATTTTTGAAATGTAAGGTTAAATAACTGCTTTATTCCAGTTTCTATTGCGTAGTCACTTTTAGATCTCGTTTTAGACTTGGCTGCATCTTAGTACGTTTTAGTTCGATTTATTCTATTAAAAACTGATAATGATATATAACAGATCGCAAGTTTTTTTTTATTTTGGGTCGCGAGTAGACGTAAGTTGATTGTAGAATACATTACATACATATCTTTTCACTCTACTATATTATAAAATAATATTTTTGAAGAGGGTTGCAAAACTTTCTTTTTTCCAAAGGAAAGTCAAAGGTTACTCTGAAAAATTGGTGTTTGTAGATATAATTAGCCAACAGTGCAATTCACATGCCAAATGGACTGATTTGATCTAAACCTAACATTAATAAGATCCCTATACTCTGTATGTATAGAGAAAAACAGTAATGGAAAAAAACTGGAAAATGAAGGAATGAAAAAAAAACTTTAATATTATATAGCCTTTAACATAAATACTCGACTTACTGGCAACGATGTTCTGTCCCTGAGCGACGGTTTGAAGGATGAACGTCTGTACATAGTTGGAACCGTCACAACTGAAACATCAATGTTGTCTTTAAATGCTCTCATCAATACAAAAGATATTTTATGTGTATTGCAAAAATTGTGTCACCAAATAAATGTCATACAGTACAATGAAATTGATTATTACTGTATGAATGGAGATTTAATTGTTTTGTTTTACCACGCAAACTACGAGTTAAATTAAGGAGTATTATTGAATAGTATTTTGAAAATAGTTTAAATTGCAGTTAATATGAATGAGTAATGCTGAATTTGAAATAAAGTACCTGGTGGACCGAGCCTTCCTAGGTGTTATTACGTGTTTACCAGTTCATCCAATAACTATAAAATATTGCGATGTCATACAATTGATAAATAGAAACCCTTTTTATTACTTTATGCAATATTTATGCCACACGCTGTATTCTCCCTAGATGGCTGTAGATTGCAAACAGCTGTTATGATTACTTTATTTGTTTATAAACAGCTGACTATAAAAACAACACAATCTACAAAATTTTACTCCTAATTAATTGTGAAATTTAAATTAAGTTTAACTCTTACATTACTTTTACTGAGTGAATAATGTAATTTAAGTATAATCTGTAAGTATTACTTTAAAAATTATCCAAAACATTAATCAAAGTGATTTAATTTATAATTCAAAATCGTACATAACCTCTGAGTACATTTAACAGTAAACACTGAAAGTCAACAAATCTGACACAATATCATGAAGAGCACTTTTACTCCAATCATAATGACTCGAAAACAAAAGAGAAATATAGAAGAAAAAAAAGAAAAAGGAAATATTAATCAAACTGGAAAAGTGAAACAAAGAAAAGAAATCAAAATAAAAGCACATCAAAAAGTCTGTAAAACATCACCGAAAAAAACCGATGAAGATGTAATAAGATCAATTTCTGACCAAACAACCCAAACGGATTCTTGCTCCTGCGTAGATATTATGATCAAAGAAATACAAAATTTGACATTACAAAAGAAAGAATTAGAAGATCGTCTTGATAACTTAATGATAGAGTTAGAAATCTCAAGACTTGAAGTCAAATTTATGAAAACGCATTCCTTGAATAAAACTAATACCACTTCCAATAATATAGACAAATCTAAATCTGTCAGTAAAAATATGAAAAAGGGAAACATGGACATAGATTTTACAAAAATTAATGTACCAGAAAATATAAATAATGATTATTCATGGAAAAAAGTACATCACAGAAGAAAAATAAGAAGTCAAAATAAAAATGTAATCTCTACCGACTACACCTTGAACGAAATATTCAATAGATTTGAAATTTTAAAAACAATCGATGACTGCGATAAAGACAACGAAGAACCATCGCAATTGATAATCGAAACTAATCATAATAGTTATGAAAAAGAGACATATCTCAGGAAAAATGTAATAAGAAGAATCAATAATGACAGTAACAAACAACAAAATATTACAATAGACCAAACGATAAACCATAATAATGAATCACAAAGAAAATTAAAATTAGCTGTAATAAGTGATAGCCAAGGGCGTGGGATTGCACAGAATATAAACACATTATGTAATGAAAAAATACAAGCTTCAGGAAAGGTAATGCCTAATAGATCCTTGTTGACTGTTATTGACAATGCTATATATACAAACTGTGATGCCTCAATAATTATTGGGGGCACAAATGACAGCTTAGATAACAAAACTTGTGACATATTTTCAAATTTAGAACAAAAACTGGAAGATTTATGTAGGAAGAAGAAACCTATTTTCATAACTACCGTACTGACGAGAAATGATCTCCCTAAAAATAGTTTTGAGAATTATGAAATAGAACTAGTAAATAATTATATAGAAGAATTAGCTATAAGAATTAGTAATGTTTATGTTATAGACTTACGAAATTTGGACAGATATTGCTTTACTAAACATGGCCTTCATATTAATAATAATGGAAAGAGAAAAATTGCAGAAATAATAATAGAGAATTTAAATAAAAAAATCAAACAATGTTATTTTTTAGGAGGGAACCATCAAAAACAAATACAAACACATCATCTACTAAAACCAAATTCAAATTGAAAGGCAGCTTTACAAGTTTGAACCAGCATTTACCATCATCTTTTGATGATAATTCTGTTTTACCTTTAAACAATTGTTCAGAACATTATAAAGAATATAATCCAATAAAAAATACATCATCAATGAAATTACCAAACACCAAAAGTGATCTTTTTAATCCTATAACCTCATTATATAATTGTTTGAATTCTAAATCAACAAATCAAATAACAATTTTTAACTGGAATATCCGTGGACTAATAAAAAATATTGATCTACTAAAAGTATACTTAGATGAACAAAAAGTTGACATTTTATGTATTGCTGAACACTGGTGTAAAAATTATGACATGGAAAACATATTTATTGATGGCTATACTAATGCAGCCAAATTTTGTAGAACAAATATTAAAAGAGGAGGTACTTCTATCTTTGTTAAAGAAAATATTATATATGAGGAATTAAAATCAATCACTAATCTCTCGGAAGAAATGATTTGTGAAGTATCAGCATGTAAACTCAAGGAATTAAATATCATAATATTATCAATATATAGACCTTATAATAAAAACATAGTTTATATAAAGAGATTTCTCAAGAAAATGAATGAAATACTTGGTGCTATTTTCTCTTATAAATGTGTCCTATTTGTAGCAGGAGATTTCAATATAAACTTAAATGAAAATGGCTGGGATTCTGAAGAACTATTAAGAATCATGAGCAGCTTTGGTTTGAGAAGAACAATATTTAAAATTACTCGACCAGGTAAAATCAAAGAGGGAACCTGCATAGACAATATATTTACTTCTCTTCGATCTAATATGATTCAAACTCACGTGATTCCTACAATTATTTCAGATCATGACGCTATCGTATTAAATTTTAACTATTCTCCAAACATTAACATTTCTAGAAACAGTAAAAAGAAAAGAATAAGAGTCATTTCTCCAGATAGATACAGTATGTTCAATGAAATGATATATCGGACAAACTGGACTGATATTTATTCATTAAAAGATATAAATGACAGATTTCATCATTTACAAAAAAAACTTGAAAATACAGCTATAATGGCATTTCCCATCAAATTTATAAACCCTAATTATGCAAGAAAAAAGAATTCATGGTACAATGAAGAGTTAAAATTATTAAAAAGCAATTGTTTAAAATTGTATAATCTTTCCAAAATTGAAGGTTCTGGGGTATTTAGGAAAGATTATCTAATATCTATAAAACAATACAAATCAGAATTACGGAAAGCTAGACTAAAATATAATAACATGGAAATATCTAAACACATTAATAATAAATCAAAAGGTATATGGTCTGTTATCAAAAATCTTTCAGGAGTTGGACATTTTAAGACAGATGTATTGGAAACTAATTTAACTTCTAATGGGTTCAATCTTTCATTCATAAAGAGTGTTAAAAACATAATTGAAAAAATTACACCAACACAAAATAATAATTACAAAAATATGTTCAACAAAATGATGATTGAAAATAAGAAAACATTTAAATTTAGCCATGTCTCAGTGGAAGAAGTTTATGATACAATAAAACATTTAAAATCAAGTTCATGTGAAGATATTTTTCAGCTGAATACTAATATGATAAAAAGTGCAGCAAGAGACATATGTGAAATCATAACGAGTCTATTTAATCAATGCATTGATGAGGGAAAATATCCACTTATTTTGAAACAGGTTAAAATAATACCTATTCATAAAGCAGGAAATAAAGAATATTTAAATTTCAGACCTATAGCAATTGTGCCTGCCATTTCAAAAATACTTGAAAAACTTATATACAATCAAATCTATGAATTTTTTGAATCAAATTCACTATTTAACCATCGACAATTTGGATTTAGAAGAAATTTTTGTTGTATTGATGCCGTTTATGATCTTATCAAAGATTCCATCAACAAAATAGAAAGTGGAAAATTAGTCTGCTTTCAATCATTTGACATGTCAAAAGCATTTGACTCTGTCACACATGAAATTTTGCTATACAAACTCAAACATTATGGATTTGAAGATTCATCTTTACATTTAATGAAATCTTACCTAAGTGATAGAACACAACATGTTCAATATAATGATGAAATTTCCGATGGCTTGAATATAGAAGAAGGGGTACCCCAAGGATCATGTCTTGGACCACTTCTTTTTAATATATATATCAATGATTTGCCAGAATCAATTCCAAAGGCAGATTATTCCACATACTTATATGCTGATGATTTAGGTATTAATATATTTGGAACAAATTCTCAGGAAATAATACAAAAGATGAAAATAGCTGAAAATCATATAATGGAATGGTGCAATAGCAATAAATTAAGTTTGAATACAAATAAAACCCAAAAATTAGAAATTAATTTCTCAAATAAGCATCATCTACATAAGAATATATCTTCAATGAAATTCTTAGGTATAGTAATAGACTGTAAATTAAACTGGCAAAGTCATATAATTCATATTTCAAAAAAAATTAGTAAAGGAATTTATATTTTAAGAAGATTAAAAGGCAATGTGGAATTAGAAGTCCTAAAAAATGCATATTATGCTTACATCCATAGTCAATTAAGTTATGGAACTATATTATGGGGAAATTCGAATGAAGCGAAAACAGTATTTAAAATTCAAAAAAAAGCTGTGAGAATTTTAGCAGGAGTTAAGAACCAAACACATTGCAAACCCATATTTAAAAATTTCAGAATTATGACATTAACATCAATTTATGTTCTTCAAAATATTTTATTTGTAAGAAAACACATAAATGATTTTAACCATAATATTAATATACATCAACATTCAACAAGAAATAATTCAAAATTAACAATACCTTTTTGCAAATATTCAAGAAGTCAAATAAATTTACATACATGCATTAAATTATATAATAGCATACCTGAAAAATGGACTTTATTATCAAACAGAACATTTCAAGAAAAAATTAAAAGTATTCTTACTGAAAAATGCCCATATAAAATTCAGGAAGTTCAAGAAGAAAATTATTGGACTAATTAAAATTATAATATAAGTCATAATTATAAATAAGATTAATTTAATATTGTCATGTATTTATATAATACCAACGACAATAAATGATTATTATTATTATTATTATTATTATTAGGCTTTCCTTGTTTATTTCGTTTCATAAGGCCAACGTTAAAATCTTACAACTTAAAAATTCGTTTTATTACGTTATTAGGTTTTCTCTGGCCGAGTTATCTGCATAGAACGGAACACGTTTTGAGTCATAAATTACTTATTTCCAGACTTTAAAGGAAATCCTCAGAGCCGTTTTTGAGATAACTGTGCAAGCAAGCAAATAAACAAACAAGAATGGACGGTAACATTGCTCATATAAGAGTATAGGATTGAATATGGGTCGCACTATATAAAAGACTAGAAGAACCCGTGGCTTCGCTCACGATAAAAATTAAACATACACTATTACCCATCAATTATATCGTTTTGCTTTCCCATTTATTTTTTTGTTGTTGTAAAATCTAATTCTTTAAACATATAAAATAATGTACTTGCATAAAACAAAAAAAAGTTTTTAGAAATTTGCTCTTAGTTCGCATATGCTACGACGGGGGTATTCTATTCCTGCCTAAAGTACCTGTCTATATAAAAAATGTGACCATATCCAGCGCCCCACCGACAAAGCCCTAAATGGTGTTGCTGCCCTGGGTAGGCTCATGCCTAATATCGGCCGTCCTTCCTCTTGCAAGTGCTGTTTGCTTGTATCGGCTGTCCAGTCGATCTTGCTATCAGGTGAAGAGGATTGCGCTCACACACTCAAGAAGCGAATTTACAGAGACTGGCTCACCCAAGACAAACGCCGAGAAAAATTTATGGTCATTTCTGCTTAACGCACGGTATCTGAGCTTGCCCTGATGATGATCATGGGGCACGATATAAGAAGTGGCACCCTTGGTTTTTTCGACGGCTTTGAATCTGCTCGCATATGTAGCATAGCAAGGCCACACTGTGGGGCCTTGAGCATAATTACCCTTAATTTGAAATTTATTGCACCCCCGTCGCAGCAGACCTGCGTATTAGAAATCCTATTTCTTTCTTTCATGAAGGCATCCGTGTTAAAGGAACCATAGAACATGACTTGAAATTTTATTCACTGTAAAAGATCATTTTCTTAAGGTTTTAGGGTCTACCTTGAACAAAAAATTACAATTCCACTCCAGCAATTATAAAAAAGTGCTGTCTTACGTTTTTAGGCTTTATATTGAACAAAAAGATTGAATGAGCCGTCCCGGCAATTTTTTTTTAAAGTGCTGTAGATAAAATTAATACTTTACAGTAGCACACTCTTCCTCTTTAAACAGCAGTTTGTTGTCATAAAAAAGAAGTCCTTCAAGTATAAGTGATCAGTGATCACAGAAGTCCTTCAGTAATATCAATTAATTATTTTATTTTATACTACATACCAGCATTTTATATAGTGTACTGCACTTAAAATATATTCAAAAGTTTTAATTCATTAACCATCTGGCACCAAGTAACAAATCTTCATGTAAACAAATACAATTAAATAGCAGAAAGAAATACCATTAATTTATATCACCTGTTTTAAATTTGACTTTCACATGTTTTGTTAGTAAACAAATCTAACTCAAATTCTTTCAAAATCCCTGACATGGGTACCTTTAAGACGGTCCCAGGGCTAAGCCCTGAAAGTTATCAAGAAATTGAAGGTGTATAAACCTACTCCATGAAATTCTACATGTATCTACCAAGTTTCGTGGCCATCGGTCCAGCGGTGTCTGAGTTTATCAATGCTATATATATATATATATATATATATATATATATACACCAACATCCTCTTTTATACTTATAGATTAACTGATTACATTTTTTTAGAATTTGTTCAACTATTGAAATAATAAACGCAACGATATAGAATTAATTAAGATTAAATTAAATTAACTACTTAATCATCAGACATGCGAGTATAACTTACTACACGTAGGAGACGTAGTATATGAAGGTGTAGGGGTCGTCGGGCAGGGGGAAGGACGTGGCGCAGACGTTGTAAACTAACTGTATCAGACATGCGAGTATAACTTACTACACGTAGGAGACGTAGTGTATGAAGGTGTAGGGGTCGTCGGGCAGGGGGAAGGACGTGGCGCAGACGTTGTAAACTAACTGTATCAGACATGCGAGTATAACTTACTACACGTAGGAGACGTAGTGTATGAAGGTGTAGGGGTCGTCGGGCAGGGGGAAGGACGTGGCGCAGACGTTGTAAACTAACTGTATCAGACATGCGAGTATAACTTACTACACGTAGGAGACGTAGTGTATGAAGGTGTAGGGGTCGTCGGGCAGGGGGAAGGACGTGGCGCAGACGTTGTAAACTAACTGTATCAGACATGCGAGTGTAACTTACTACACGTAGGAGACGTAGTGTATGAAGGTGTAGGGGTCGTCGGGCAGGGGGAAGGACGTGGCGCAGACATTGTCCAGCAGGACGTTCTCCTCGTTCTTGGTGAGGATGTTGAAGAACAGAGGCTGGTTGCAGTACGCCTGGAAAAATAATAATGTGTGTAACAGTATTTGATTAAGTATTTTAATAAAGCGCCTTTCAGATATGGGGGACTTTTCAGTTAGAAGGCAGTGTAGTTAAGAAGGCAGTGTACTTTATAACAGTAGTAACACACAATTAAATACATATACAGTAGTATACTATCACAAATTTGTTAAATCGCAATTTGAATTACAGAGTAACATCCATCGATGTATAAACAAACTGGGTGATGGTAATATCTACCAACATTAAATTACCTTGAAGGTAGATCACGACAATGATAACTTTATCTAATAACGGGAGGAGAAACCAGGTGAAAGACCTTCATGTAAATATTAGCTATTTAAAGTAAGAAAACAGTGCAAACATCTCACAGATATAAACTCATTAGGTGGAATATTTAGTTTACTAATTATCAAATGTACTTTTCAAATCAAAAGATGCTTTCTCATTAGAGTCAGAATTCTGGAAATCTTTCTAATGAGGCTTATTTGCATTTCTGACCTTTACAACAACCAAACCCAATATATACAGAACCCTTTCCATAAGGTGTCCCTACTTAGAGGGTTCTGTATACATTGCCAAACCAAACAGATGATAACAATTAGTAGATAGTTATCAGTGTTGCCAATGGAGGACTTTGTATAGTCTTCTTAAGCCAATCAGACCACACAATGACTAACTAGAGATGGCTGTGCTAATTACCTTACAGGCTGCATTAAATATGTAGAGTTTCAGTTAGGTTGTTCTAATATGTCATAGCTCGCTTCCTGCGTGTTTACCAGAATAAGTGCAAAACAACGTTGAGAGTGGGCGGCTTGAATTTCGAAAGAAAACAGATCGCGGCAATTCATAAGCCACTGATTGCGGCTGAAAAACTCCACCGAATTTCATTTCTTTAGTCTTATCAGTTTTTAACATGACAAAACTGATAAAAATATAAACTGAATCTTATAAAAGTAACTTACGTCCCTGATGGTGAAGTCGATGGTAGGTGGGGCGACGCAGTTCTGAGCGTGGGCGAGGTGCAGCACCGCCCACACCGCCGCCGCCGCGCGGATCACTGCAGCCAGCGACCCGCTCCTGGACAGACAAACCAAGACAGTGCTCCAGAGTAGGTTACGTAATGGCCAAGATTACCTGTAATTGGGTATCCAGGCATGACGAGCTCAAGCAGTATACTCCACTTCAACAGCCGTGGCACCTCTCGGCCTCACAAGCGCGGTGTCCTAATCTCTTAGATGCTATGGGCATTGAAATGAAGTGTAGCCTGATAATGTCAGAAAAATAAGATTAGTCCATTGTAGAGGTTCCACAGAGCCTCCTCTTCCTTGCCCCAAGCGCCTCTCATTCAAAATCGATGCGTATGGTAGTGCATTGAACTCCCCAATTAACTGGCAGTCAGTGTCAAGATTTAAGTTTTACTATCTAAAACATATTCTGAGGTGACCGTGTCCAAGAGTCCAATCTTATTTATTCTCTCTCCAAGGAAAAGAGAGGTTTTGGTAAAGCTTAACTGAGTTTTTGATTAGAGGCTTGCTGTGCATCTGCCCAAGGGAGTGGTATCATTTTTTGGAGCTTTTTCCTGGTCCATTTCTTGACTGCGTCTCACGCCGTTGCACGGCTGGTCCGAGAGAACGGTTCTCGATCATAAAAGGAACTCAAATCCTCTTCTTTGACCAGTTGAACTGATTTCCCATTCTCCTCTGATAATAAGGAATCCACCTCAGCATCACATGGTTCATCTGGGGTTCAGCATCATGAGCTGAGAGCTGAAGAACAACCTGAGTGCATTGCCATACCTATTTTTAGATGTTCCCTGGTGACATCAGATGGTAGGGTCCTTCAGTGCTACCTGCCAATCTGAGAGTTTGAGGATATGCTTGTTAGTAAGGCCCTCCTTTAAACCTCTTCTGAGCGCAGGTTAAGAAGACACATATTTCTGCCTTAAAAATCGTATAGTGCTTAAAAATCGTACCAATAAGGCTTTCAGCAATATACACTTCGTAGAAATTGGAGATGTGTGATAGTAATACACTTCCTGGTCATTGTCTTTTTTGAAAATTGGTTGTATTTTTGCAACTTTAAAGATTTTAGGAAAAGTGCCGTCAACCAGAGAGCAGTTAATTATATTAGAAAGAAGTTCGGCTAGCCACCCCCTGCCATCAATCCCACAGGAACTACTATTTTTATGCTGGTTGGTAATATTTAAGATCTCTTTACTGTCAACAGTGCTGAAATTTGTAAAAGTCTGATCTGTCTCCAATCTAAACCCGGAGAATAGTTTAGTTCCCGTCTCCGAGTGTAGATCAGAAGCTACATTGGCAAAATAGGAGTTGAAGGCATCCCCAACTTCGGGGGGTTCTAATATAATAACTCCATTTAATTCTAATTTGATATTCTTGGATGACTTTTTAACCACTCCTCTGGTTTCTTTAATTATTTTCCATGCCTCGGCAGACCCGTTCTCCGTGAGACACAGCCAACCAAGAATTAACTGGCTCGCGCTAGTTACCGCGCGAGCCAGAGGCTAGTGCAGGATATTCATGCGAGTACGGTAAAACTTACCGGGCGTGTGACAGACGATACTTTACACCATACTACTACTCAGAAAAAACATAATTTTTAATCATAACTATTCCTTGCATAAACCACTACGTATATCAATCCTTCAAACTTTATTTCTAATCAAACAAACATTTGCCACTGCTACCAGTGCTGCTACTACATTCGTCTGAAGTAACCTATAAATATGCATTTAAGGTCGGTGCACCGCAATCATCTGATTGTCTACTTCCGTTATTTTCGTGTCCTAGTGCACGGTAAATTTACTGTGCACTACACGGTAAATTCACCGTGCAGTTATCGGCAAAGAGTAAATTTCCAGCGAAGATTAAGGCACAGAAAACAGCTGTTTCTGTGTAGTGCGATGGACAAATTTTAAAATCTTTTAAATTTACTTCCCACGTAATTAAATTTTTTGCTGATTATTTGTACCTATATACAACAAGGTTTTGGGCCTTGATAAATTATTCCCATTATTTAATTTAAAGGACATCCTCGAAACTATTTTCGATGATTAGTCCTAACGTCGGGGTGTGGTGCCTAAAATCAGTCCATGAAAGAGTTATTGCCAATCCTTTACTGTTTGAAACAAAAAATGCCAAATGACGTGGTATACAAGAGAACGTTGAACTATTGTAGTATAACTATCTTTAGAACAATAGGTAGAAAATGACTCATATGTTTGTATTATCAAACGTACAAAGAACTTTTTCGATTGTGCTCCATCTTCAGCACACTATCTACACTATCATTGTGTACCTATCTCGGTACCTAGCCCACTTCCACAATATCAACACTGCAACTCTCTGTATGGTAGGAATCATTGTTTCATTAAGTGGTCATTTTGTCACCGAACCACACAATGTAATACAATGATCGTTACTTACATGATTCAGACGTGGCAAACGGAAGAAGAAACTCTCAACTATCAAACATATACGGTGTAATATTATCAGGTCGACAAGTTCCTTATCTGAGATTTATGGTTCAATATATAATATTGTACTGTCGCAGAACGAGTTACTGTTGCTGAAACGATACTGTTGGATCTTAACGTTACATTGCATTGCCCTATAAGACTCCGACCACCAATACGGTGTATTTTATTGCGAATGTAAGTGAAAGATAGACCTGGAGGATTGATGCGCGATGTTGTACTCTTGTTATTGATTAAGGCCGACGTGTTCTAAGGACTAAGGTTAGGACTGATGATTAACGTTACCAATAGCGATGAAAGTTTCGCCTTCCTAGGTGGAGGAAGGTATACCTCAGCGTCTTTATACCAAATAGCTAGGGCCTAATCGAAATGGCAAAACATTTAATCTCTTTCTGAGTGAAGGAGTATTGTGTGCATTGTTCATCACTCATTGATCTTCTCCACCTCAGTCAAAAATGTGATTTTCATGATATTTTCAGCTCTTTTCTCAATATATACAAATATATGTAAAGTAGAAATCCAGAAAAATGCAGCCGTTAAAATATATTCAGTAGACAAAAAAAGAAATTTTTTGCCTACACTGTTCATTCTTTTATACTGAATAGTTTTAAAGGTAGAAAGAAACATACTGGTAATGTCCAGCGTATTGCTTATTTGCTCAGAAGTGAGCACGCATTCCAGGTAAAAGTGGATTTCAAATCTCTTTGAAAACATTCAGTTACGCTGACATTATAATTCATATGTCTACTGCGCCGTTTGCCTGAACTGCGCTTTAGGATTTGGGTAGGCCTAATAAGTATCGTGTATCATTGTGATTAATAGTGGTATTTGAATATACTATCTAACCTTAACAAAAGGGCTTTTTTATGTTTGCTACGCGCTGTATATTTGAAATAAGAGAAAGGAAATAATTAGAATTTTCGGTTTTTTAATGCGAATTTTATTTTCTAATTATTTTTTGGCGATAGGCTACCTAAAGTAATCAAGGTTCTTTGGTCATTAAAACTATTAAGCCTTTCCACCTTTTCCTATTCCTCTTGAGTGTGTTAATCCTTTCTTGGTGTACCTATTACGATTAGACAAACCATAGGACTTTGGGACCTCCCCCACCTGTTTTGATTAGACGTTTATACTCATTGTAATCATTGTAATAAGAGAGTAAAATTATATTTTGTCTTCCAGCGGGAGTAAAGCGACTCCGGGAGGCAGAGTACACTCATAAGAATAACATTGAAATAAATAAATCAATAATAATCGAGCGTTCAAATTTATACACAGACATGATAATATGTTGAGGTTGAACAGATTGCAGGCGCTAACAGCTGATTTAGTGGCAGGAATAATCACATAAGAATAACATTGGCAACTATCAGCTGTAAGAACGTCTACGAATAAGGTTGTAAGAATGTTGCAACAATCAGCTGATCGCTGATGCAGGCACTAATTGCAAATTGAAACAAAATGGGTATTGTTTGTTTTTAAGTTAATGAAATTGATGTTTTGGGTATTTATTATTGCAGGTGGATAAAAATGTTGTGTGTATTTCGAGAGAAAAGCACATTGTCTCCCTCGTGAAAATTGTTGCCCTCGCAACTTGGGCGCCAACATTTCCACTCGTGAGACAATGTTGTACTTTACTCACCCAACACACAAATAACTATTATGTCATATTAATAAATATTTGCATAGCCATCTCTATTCTCAATTCCACATTCACCTTTCAGTATGGAATTTCCATAAGCCATGTGTTTCAAATGGCAGTTTAGGTTTTACTACCCATACGAAATAATAATCAGCTGATGGTTTTACTATCACATGATTCGGATTTAGTAAACAAATACACTCAGCAAAGGTAATAGCCTAGAATAGCTAAGTCCCATAAGGCCTGTACTGAAAGGTGAACGAGGAACTGAGTATAGTAACAAGGCTGCGGCGCTATTAGGCCTAAATGACAACAACACGTCTAAAGGTTCAGCTGATTTGTTAATCCACACTCTCTTATGGCATTATCTTTTGTTTACTTGAAATCAGCTGACTCTGTAAGGGTTTTTACAATGCAAAGGCCATTTAGTCCAGGCAACGAAAATGCATAGAGGGAAATTATTGGAACACAATTTTTAACTTTACATCTTTGTATGGACGAGTTAGGAGGTGAACATATCAAAAATCCCCGTCCGTAGCCCTTGAGCGGGGGGAGGGAGGGGGGTTTGAAGGTACCATTTTTTAAGGCTACGGCCTTATTACTACAGACGGCCATGATATTTGTATCGAATTTATGTATAAAAAATACCGTTTTTATGAATAAATAAACGTTTATTCATTATTTATTTGATTTGCCATTTAGTAATTTACCATTAATGGCCCGAACTAAATAATAAGTCGATCTCAATCAATACAACTACACATTGCATCTGATTCGCTAAACTCTAACAATATCCGTTCACTTTAACTTGCCGATCGGGTGAAAACTCAACATATTTTAATTTTCTCTGGGTCTTTCCCAAATCACTTTTCTATCCCAAACCGATAGAAACCTCTGTTTTATGGTATTTCAAACATATGATTGGCAAATAGACTAAAACGGTATCAAACGTCATTTTCATAAATATTGTTTACAAACATCTCAGTATCATGCAGTCGATCAAAATTTCAGTGAAGATGCACATACAAGCCTCAAACAAGATCAATTTATTTTAAAGTTTGCATAGAATGACGACCTAAGATAGATGACGTCAACGTTTATACAGGAGTGAACTTTACAATTTTGAGCCTTTCAGTCTGCATTTTTACAGGTAAAACCTAAAGTGGAACACTAACGTTCAGCAATGAAAGCAGCTGAGGATAGATTGAAATCAGGCGGAGAGAAGGAGAGGGCATACTGGGAGGACCCGCCCGGGGAAAAGAGTAAAGATGGTAACTCTCCGGGTTCATTTGGTGCCGGTTGGAAGAGTTCTCCAATTAGTACCCTCCTGCAGCCGGTGTTACCATCCAAGGAGTTTCCTCCACTGAGCCTGAGACCCTTTCCTAAAGGACATACCATTGAATCGACTAGCTTAGCCGATAGGTACACCCTAGAGAAGCAGTCGCCCGTGCTCCCAGGACAGGGCGACATTAAAGTCGAGAAAGACTTCGATACACTTGTGCCGGAATCCGAGCAAATGATCAACTGCGGACTCCATCGATCGAAACATTCGCGAGCGATTTCCGCGGAGCTAAAACTACTTTTAGAGAACGAGAGAAAAATCCTAGACCAGATAGCGAAGAGATGCATTGAATTCACGCAGCTAAAGGAGGAAAATAAACATAAGACCGAGGACTGGTATACTGAAAACCAAAAGAGACTGAGGAAATGTGAACATAACCTTGTGAAGCTTTCGACCTGCTTGGTCGGTCCTGGTGAGGAATCTACTTCTTCAGTGATGAGCGAAGATATGGAAGAGTCCCTCATGAAAGAGGAACAGGCGAAGAGCCAAGTGCAGCAGAGAGTCCTTTTGGAGTTGGTAAACAAAACGGCTGAAGCCGCCAATGATATTACCGTCCAGTTGTCAATCGAGAATACCATCATTAACGACGTAGATCTTAACTTGTCAGGATTGAAGAAGCACAGTGCAGTGATGGTAAGATTGATAAACCATTGGCTGAAAATGCTGAATACCCAGGACCAACATGAAGTGGAGATACTGGAACGCTGGCAAAGGATCAAGCAAGATCTCAAAGAACTCAAGGAGAGATCCAAGTCGCTAGAGGTTGGTGGCAAACCGTCCGAAAAAAATATCATGTCGATTTTTAACGATTATAAGGATCGGATTCGGAGACTTGAAGAAGTCTGCGGCGCAATGAGTTCAGCTCCCTCGCAAGCAGATTTCAGATGTTGAAAATAATCGATATATTTTTTTGTGTATCGTCCCTGTTTGAGTCGTATCCTTTCGACTGTAAATGTGTTTTGTGGTAATTAAAAATAAAATATCAAAGAAAACGTTTGTGATCATTTTTATTATTTTATAATGAAGAGAGTGTGAATTTGAGGCCACGTTCCATAATTTTAGCCACTTAAAAATAATATTAAACATAATATATTAATATACAGGTAGGCCTAATGATATGTATAATTTCCTATTCCGAATTCCATTGGTTTAAACATGTGTTAACCGTAATATCTGTGCTAACTTTACTTCATATATCTTTTTTTGGACTCATATATATATTTTTTTGGCGTGTACTTATGTAAAATGCCATTGTTTGTTCTAATTCAGTTTTACAATAATTACTTTTAACTTTGTACACACACTAGTGGCTTGTAGGGGCAAAAGCCCCTAAAAATAAAATACAAATGGTGTATATTTAATGTTTTCTTCACACTCACTGGGTAACAGTTTGACGAAATTAAACGTTTAAAGTGTAATGTTAAAGATAATTTTTTGACATTTATCAGAATTTTAAGAAAGGGCGTTACTTCAGTTCATTAAAGGCCTGAATTCTTTGGAACAGTAGCGCTATCCGTCGTTCTCAAAACAAACTCAGCTTACTTTGTTAACAATTAAACATATGGACATGGTTTGAAGAAATTCATAAGGTTAACCACAGACTGCAGCACTTAATTTATTTCCCAAAGAAAGTCGTGACACTTAAAAATGTAAACAAATGTCGTGTGTAGAGGATTTTACCCCACTTTCAAAATATTTTCCCCTACTTTCCCTTTTTTATGGTTTCCTGTGAGTAAGTACTGCTTTGTCTTGGTAGATTAAATATGTAAGAATATTAAATATACTTTTGATTGCCCAAATTTAAAGATGAACCTTTTTGGTACGATCAAATTTAAAGCTGATGATACACTCAATAGCTGTTAGTGCAACTCACTCTTTTGATCCTCGGTCAAAACTATGACCATTTCCGACCGCACATAAAACTGGTAGAGTTGGGCCTTAAAAATAATTATGAATGAAGTCTTCTCTGTACCTATAGCCAGCGTTTATTCAATTGTTTAATTGTTATAAATCAGCATGTGTTATTATATAGTACGTTCAACCTAAATAAACCATATATCAATATCTAGCATGTGGTTTGAAATCAAGTATAAGTAACACATTTTTTAATGTAAACAAAGCATTCGTTTTTAGATTACAATGATTTTTAAATTACAAGATATTTAACGTTATAGCTTATTTTCCCTTAAACTTTAAGAAATTTCACTATTTTTCCCGAGTCCCTGGCATGAAGACCTTCTATTTGAGTCCTTTCCCATTCTCCTGCAACTTGTCAAACACCTACAATTAATTATTTCGGCGCAAAAACGTCGCTTTTAAGATCATCTGAAATTAAATATATGATGATGATTCTCCACAATGGGCTGGCACAGGTGCATTATAAGCATGGCCATCTCTAGAGATGGCATGTCTTTAGTCGATAAAAATGTAATTCTGCTTCTGAAATAAAATACCTTGAAACAGCTGATCATCTCAGGTATTAATTTTGAATTAGTTTATCTATCTATACTCGGTTTTTGTTCACCTTTAAGCCATGCATTTCAAAAGGCAATTTGAATTGTACTAGCCAGATTGTGTTACAATCAGCTAATAATTTTATAATAATATGTTATGGATATTAGTAAACAAATATACCCAACATAGGTAGTAGAAATGCATTGTCCCTGTACTGAAAGATGAATGTGGAATTGAGTATATCTTTTGAAGCCCACAGGCGTTCCCAGGCAAGAGCAAACTTAACAACTTGTCAACTTACCTTGTGGGTCTGTCTGACCCTGTGTGGCCTTGGCTAAGGGGAATTTAAAGCGGGATGATGCTATTAAATGTGTTTTAGTTATTCAGTAATTAAGACGTTAATCACCACTCTTGGGCATTTGAAGGTTATTATTGGTTTACCTACACATAGGGATTAAACCAACCGCACGATTGTGGAATTTGTTGCTGTCATCAACACAAAAATTACCTCGTATTAAGACTGCTGATTCAATTTGTACCACAGAATACTGGAGGGGAGGGGGGTTGTGACGTTAGCGATGTTACAGGCAGGCCATCCGATTCCGTTGCCAAAATTAACATTGGTCTTGTGGGCTAAGCCTGCCATCTTGTGTAATTAACTATACAAAATTAGAGTGAAATGTGAGCGTATTTTCTTTATTTGTAAATACCTGTTAATACAACTGCTATTAATTGATTTTCCTCAGAAAGTAGCTCGATTTAGAGTAGGAGACAGTAATAATGATATTTAGTTTTCAAATCACAGTTTCCATTAATTGAAATCACCAAAAATCAAAGCAAAAATCAACAAAGTTGTCCAATGTTATTAATGTCATCCATCAAATTCCAATCTCTTTCATCTACGAAATTTAACAGTTTATTGGGAATAAAAATATAATATTATAACAGCTATCTCCAATCTCATTACTTTTACACTGGGACAACGTAATTTTTTAAACTTTAGCACAATATTAAGATTTTGACCCACCTTAATCTATTCTATTACTAGACTCTATTAACGAAATGTTCTGTTGAAAGAAAATAAGATCGATATGTGAAGTGATTTTTCATCAAATGTAAGGAAAGAGTTTATTTTTGGAAAACCACGGTGACAATAATACGACAGGCGGCGCTATCTGCTGCACGCAGTCGGTTGTTATTCCATTTTCCGCGTCACGCGTTTGTCATTCTTCTGTCAAGTCATATGAATTTATATTTTATTTTAAAATTAATGATGACGGGGTAAAATTTCGCTACGGTGACGTGACTGCCATACTGGCCTTAACGTCGTGTTATGTTTGAGCATTTTGTTATTTGAAATTTATGATTTTTCTACATTAATTCTAATTTTAATTTAGTTTTGTCAAAAATTAATTTGTTTCATTTTTGAAAGAGCGACCATGAACACTCAAGCACATGAACGCTCTATCTATTTAAAGCAGACCGAAATTCTAAAACTATATGGTTCATTTGTCTTTGTCTCTATATGAGCCAACAACTAACTATAACGATAAAATCAGGCTTGTTATTGTTTACAGATAAATGCAAGCATTTGTGTCCAGCTCAAATTTAAATCCTCATCGGGATCCGGTTTATATGTTGGAAAACACCTAAGTTTTCATGATAGGAACCTAGAACGTTAAACGAATAGTCATGCATGATAAAGTGATATTCAATTTCATTGCTGAAATTGCCCAATTCAGACTCAAGACCCCATATTTTACAATCCAAAAACTTTAAGTAGGCTTAATGTCCCATAAAATGGCAAAAGACGCGTCCAGATTTATTCCCCCAATTAACTGCTAGATCATGGAAAATAATATCTCTATATTATATTTTAAGGAAAACTTATGATAGATGCGGCCGCAGAAGTACGTGAAAATCTCCTTAGACAACTGACTAGGGCAGTGTAAACAGTGAATCTTGTTTAAAATAATAAGTCAAATCACTGCCTTAAAATTTTGAAAGAAATTACTTCAGCCATTATGGCGAAGTACCCACTAAAAATGAAGTATTAACTACCGAACATTGTTTTGGGGGCTTAGGACTAATATTTTAAAATAATATTTCTTTTTAAATGTTGAGAGGGGCTGTTTTGTAAACCCGACACGGTAATGAAAAAACACAATTAATAACTCAAATTTAACTAAACATTCGTCTCGTCGTCTCTTCTACACATTTACTGATACTTGAAATCTCGAGACTGAATATTTAGGTTTTAATTTAACTCTTCTCTCCAAATAAACACGCAGTTGGAAATAAACATTACTTAAGTTTACATTTCGTTATCTTGAGCACTGCCTGACTAACATGACAAACATAAAATAGGAACTGAAACAGACTTCCTCAATCGATTTAGGAGTGGATATTTTAAAATTAGGTGTTTTAACCCAAAAGAGTAGAATAAAAATTAGCAGAAGCTTCTAGATCTCATAATTTTCAAGTAGTTTGGTTTATTTATTGTAAGATTCTATCAATAAAAACCCCATATAACTGCATAAAACTAGTGTTCTTGAAGATACTATTTGCCTTGACTAATTTAATTTTAGATTTTCAAGATTTTAAATAATCTAGATTTTTATAAAAACGCTTTTTTACCAAACATCATCAGACTGTTAGACCTTGGAGGAATGAAAGCCCCAGCATTGCCAGCCAGGCATGTCTCCCTAGGGATATTGTGCAGCTTACGGTAGGAAGGGACTGTCAGGATGGGAAAGATATGATTTGGTCAGTCAGCCTCGCCCCTGAAGGAAGAGAGATACGTTTCCAACTCGTCCTCCAGGCTCTTCCGGGGACCTCTAACCCGAGACCTCCCAAGCATCCCCAGACAAGGACCTCCACCTGGGAGCTGTCCTTGTTGTAAACAGTCTCATTCATGTCGGTTCGCCCTCCAGACTATCAGACGCTTAGAAGTTTGTCGGATAAGGGTCCCTCATCCCCTCCCAGACGGACAAGCAAGGACGATTCACAACTCCGTTCAGGGCTTAGACCTGACTGGGTATCCAAGCTCAGCTGGGAATCAAAGTTCCCAGAGATATAAGGAGGAACCAAGGTGAACAGGAAGCTGGTCAATCCGGACAGCCAATAGACTTACCAGAACAATGACAGCTTCTAATTACTGTAGCCATTGTCGACCTCTGTATTGGTAAAGACCAGTCAGAGAGCCGTCTATGGCCTAACATAGTCACTTGTCTAATTAATTTATCTATAAAAGTAAGTTTCTATTTATCCGCTATCCATTATTTAGGGTAACAATCAAATCAAAATAAAAAAAATATGTTATACTCAATAGAAAATAATTATTATAAAATTAAAAAATCCTTTTAACTCTAAATTAATTATCAAAAGAATCGAATGTTCTCAAAGGAAATGAAAGTAATTTTGAAGCTCACGTTTGTCCGGCTTCAATTAAATCTGCAGCTAAACATGGAACCGTATTATCATTTGCATTATGGAATAATCAGAAAAGCAAAAAAATCTTAAAAAAATAATATCATTTTATAGGGTTTATTATTGAAAATAATGTTTTTGTAGGCCTACAATGGAATAAGTTATTGGCTATTAACTCCCAATAATTGGCTAATTCTTACCGGTTGAAATACACTGTATTACAATTATAAGTTAATGATTGAAAAACTTGCATTAAATAAATAAATCATGTCCTAATCGAGATATTAAATAACAATAAATCACTCATTTCTCAATTAAGGTTTTCAGAGCACCTGTTCCAAGTCCCACGGCCTGGGAGACCGCTCCATCATCCTTCGGACAACTCAACACTTCGCCCACTGATCATTCTTTCTTACTTCTTATAACAAGTTTAATACATTAACTGGGTTCGATTTCCCAGTTATTTCCCCCCTTATTTTAGAGGGTTTGTTTAGGGTTCATAAAAAAAATTAGTGGACGCAGCAATTTCAGGTAACATTTTGATAATAAAAAACTGGATGTTTTAAAAGTCATGAAATCGATATTGCTTCCTTCTGCATTTTTTAGAGATTTAATCAGTTCCTGATTACTAGAGGATTTTTATTTTTAGGAAAATAATATGGAAAACACTGCAATGCCTTGCAGTGTATATTACATTGATCTATAAGTATAAAAGAGGATGTTGGTATATATATATATATATATTTAGTTGGCAGGGATAAACACAAAAACCGCTGGACCGATGGCCACGAAACTTGGTACATACATGTAGAATTTCATGGAGTAGGTTTATACACCTTAAATTTCGTGATAACTTTCAGGGCTTAGCCCTGGGACCGTCTTAAAGGTAGCCATGTCAGGGATTTTGAAATAATTTGAGTTAGATTTGTTTACTAACAAAACATATGAAAGTAAAATGTAAAACAGGTGATGTAAATTAATGGTATTTCTTTCTGCTATTTAACTGTATTTGTTAAAATGAAGATTTGTTACTTGGTGCCAAGTGGTCAATGAATTAGACTTTTGCATTTTTTCAAAGTGCAATACACTATATAAAATGCTGATAATATGTAGTATAACATAAAATAAATAACTGATTACTGAAGGACTCCAGTGATCACTGATCACTTATACTTGAAGGACTTTTTTATGACAACTAACTGCTATTTAAAGAGGAAGAGTGTGCTACTGTAAAGAATTAATTTTACCTACAACACTTTAAAAAAATTGCCGGGACGGCTCATTCAAACGTTTTCCTCAATATAGAGTCTAAAAACGTAAGACAGCACTTTTTAATAATTGCTGGAGTGGCATTGTAATTTTTTGTTCAAGATAGACCCTAAAACCTTAAGAAAATGATCTTTTACAGTGAATCAAATTTCAAGCTAACTTCTTTGATTCCTCTAACACGTATGCCTTCATGAAGGAAATAAATAGGATTTCTAATACGCAGGTCTGCTGCGACGGGGGTGCATAATAAAGTTTTAATTAAGGGTAACATATGCGAGCAGATTCAAAGTGCCGTCGAAAAAGCCAAGGGTGCCGTTCCTTATATTGTGCCCCATGATCATCATCAGGGCAAGCTCAGGTACCGTGGAAACGACCATTAAATGCTTCTCGGCGTTCGTCTCTGTAAATTGGCCTCTTGAGTGTGTGAGCGCAATCCTCTTCACCTGATAGCACGATCGACTGGACAGCCGACACAAGCAAAACGCACTTGCAAGAGGAAGGACCACCGATATTGGGCATGAGCCTACCCAGGGCAGCAACACCATTTGGGGCTTTGTCGGTGGGGCGTTGGATATGGTCACATTTTTTTATGTATAGGCAGTTTATGCAGGAATATAATACCCCCGTCGTAGCAGACCTTCGTACTAAGAGCGAATTTCTAAAAACTTTTGCTTTATGGAAGTACATTTGATATGTTCAAAGAAGTAGATACATTACATACATTAGATTTTACAATAAGAAAAATAAATGGGAAAACAAAACTATATAATTCATGGGTGATAGTGTATGTATAATTTTAATCGTGAGCGAAGCCACGGGTTCTTCTAGTTCTTTATAAATAGAATCAAGTTGTATCGACTGATTCCTTTAGGTACCATAACATTGTACAACGTATTTGAGAGCAGGTAAACTAAAGCATGCTAGTTTCTAAGCAATTAGAAAGTTGTAGTGGTTTTTCGTGCAGGAGTCTTCAGGTAAGAATATAATCAATTCATTCTCTATTTTTTACACGTCATCAATTTGCAAAATTTTGTTGTATTTAAAAATTCAATGTCACTGTTTAATTTTATTTGTAGCTGGGTATTAATTTTATTATATTTGCAGCTAGTTTCTAAGCAACTACAAATTTGTTGTGTATTTTCTTAGGAAGACAATAAGGAAAACACTGCAATGTTTTGGCGTGCATATTACATTGATTCATTATAAATAGAATCAAGTTGTATCGACTGATTCCTTTAGGCACCATAACATTATACAACGTATTTGAGAGTAGGTAAAACTACAGCATGCTAGTTTCTAAGCAATTAGAAACTTGTAGTGGTTTTTCGTGCAGGGGTCTTCAGGTAAGAATATAATGAATTCATTCTCTATTTTTTTCACGTCATCAATTTGCAAAATTTTGTTGCATTAAAAAATTCAATGTCACTGTTTTATATTATTTTTAGCTGGGTATTAATTTTATTATATTTGCAGCTAATAATCAACATAGTCGTATGGGAAGACAGAGTACATGATAAAAAATACAAGAAGTGAGCCTCTGAACTTTCCATTTATGATTATAATAGTAATGTTATTCCTGATAAAAATGATGCACTTACTTTTTTTTAGAATAAAAACCAATGCACGTCATTTGAGTACTTTTAATTGAAATTTTCATAAAAAGGTCCTCTTGGAAGTAAGGTGGATAAAAAAAGCTAATTGAGATGCCTACGCTACGGATTGGATGAGTGAGAATACAAGCGAGCGAACGACTCAAACTAGCGTACAGTCCGAGTCAAATATCGTGGCCCTCTCCGTCCATACATCCAATGTTAAATTTTATATTAGCCTTATGGATGGATTTGGCCTTGTTATATGAATCGGCCTATACTATGATGCCTTCATGCGCATTAAAGCGAACGCCTATTGCTTCAGGTTTTGCCTTACGTATGCATGGCCCCCACAATTGATTGCGGGACCTGTAACTAGGATCAGCCTCGGGCCCCCCTATGTTCTCGTGCTATACCCTCAACAACAGGTGACCCGCTTCAGATAAATTAATTTTAATAAATAAATATTCTGGCCCAGCCGAGTACTCAGAGGGCGAAGAGAGAACAGTTTTGAATTTAATTCCTTCTCTGATATACACTGCAACGCCACCACCAGGCTTACCGATCCTATCGTTTCACTGCAGTGTATATCCAGGAAGGGATACCTCGTTCGAGTGGATACTCGGCTTAAGCCAGGACTCAGAAACAGCAATTAAATCAAAGATATTGTTTTTACTATTAATATTATTGGAACAAAATATATTAATAATAAAAACGATATCTATGATTTAATTGCTGTTTCTGAGTCCTGGCTTAAGCCGAGTATCCACTCGAACGAGGTATCCCTTCCTGGATATACAGTATAGTTAAGGCAACAACTCTCAGTTTAGCGAATCCCTCAGAATAATTTATAAATTATTAGTTTTTTTTTATATTTTAATAAATGTTCAGAATTTTCTATATTTTATATCCTTAAAGTAGGTCTGTTCTGTTCACCAACGGAATTGGTTCAAACTCTCAAGTCTCATTCACACGTTACAATCACCAAATTCCTGATAAGGCTTGTTTTGTTTACTATGAGACTATGTATTTAGAACGAGAAAACATTAAAAATACTGCAGTTAACATAGCATATTTTTTCATGGTGACGAAGACAACATACGTCGAGGTTGCAATGTTAACTTTACGATACATTGTTTCTTTCATTCAAGTCCACTACGGGCACTTGAAACGGACTTTTGCAAGGTTTACGTAACCTTGCTTTTAAGTTACTAATTATTTTAGGCTACTTAGCCAAGCTTTCAAGTTATAATCTTACCTTACGGTCCATTATTTCTCTCATTCAAGTGTATTGGGCATTAATACAGACAATTGCAAGGTTTACGTAACCCGGACAACGTCAACGACCAAGCCAGATAGTTCCTAGAATAACAATGGCCAAGGCTGGTGAACTTTGACCTGTTATCTCAGTTATCTGCCACGTGAACTTTCCTCTGTTTACTGTCGGCGCTTGTTAATTTATAGGTTTGAAGAAGTGTTGAATAATTCTCTGCTCAAAAAAAATCCCGGGAACTTCCGAACTGCGTCCGGAGTCGAGCCAGGTCAAATTAATTTTATGTGTTTCGAATTATGTATTTCTTTTCCATAGTTATGAGGAGTATTCACTTCCCCGAAACTGAGATTTGAGTAATGCTAATAAAATTGTAATGGATTGAAGAATATGGAATTTAAGTTGTTCTTAAACAAATTAAAACATTGAAAATAATCAAAACTTTTTCCAATTTGTAAAAGATTCTTGTAAGTTGTCGTCGACGCGAAGCCAGCACGACGTCTAAGATTTAAGAGGCAGGCAAGGCAAGCCAAACCAAACTGCTTAAAAGAGGTATTTAAGTTCTCTGGCCAAAAATAAAATAACCTAATACAAGGTTTCATGCTGCCAAGAAAATCAAATTGATTTATCATTTTTATGTCGACCCTTTAACTCAAATACCTTAAAGAAAATATAACATTTGTTTTACTTTAAAAGAGGACCGTTTGTAGAATCATTTTAAAACGTTTATCTGATTTTTATTTAAGTATTTTGTCAACTACTGTTGAAAGCTATCATGTTAAGTTATTTTCAAACAAAAACTCCTTGTGTTTAATATGTTTAACATTGCTTTTCGAAAAATTAATAAATAAACTCGTTATTCCCAAAAATATTTAGAACGAACTAATAATTAAATGGTATTTATTTTTTAAATGTAAAAAATGCCACTTAAGTTAAGGAAAAGGATTAAGACAGATAAATATACAAGCGGATCATAAATTAAAACACAGCAGTGACTGCCAGACAATATTTGATCAATCGATATTTTACAAACGTTGTTTGGCTATCATATTATAACAGAATAGTTCAAAAATTAGGAAATGTTTTCCATTATTCCTGTATTTCTGTTGAGGAAAATGTAACATTTTATCATTTTTCCTACTATGCTTGTTAGAGATCTGTACATGTGAATTGTGTCAAATAAGCCCAAAACCATTATCGCCTGAAACCTTCTTTCCTTGCAATCAATAGGATATTATTTGTCAAATTGTTTTTTCCTAATCATTTTTTAAAATCCCTAATTTGCTTGTTGTATAGTTTGCATGTAAAGGTTTTGCCTCCGGAAATATTTATGAAGAGAGGAACAACACGATAGTTGTTTTTATTAATGGAATCCTCTGGATTGTGAAATAATTGTATTTATTATTTAATTTTACCATTCGATCTATTTTTGGAATAACGAATAAAACTAATGCTAGGGACAAGGACACACTAGTTTTCATCTGTTTTATAAAAGCAGAAATGAAAAGAACTAAACGTAGTTTAGAACTGAGGAAAATAATGAACCAGAGAATTACGGGTCCAAAACCAGTAACCAGCGAAAAACCAGTCATCAAAACCATCGAATCAGTTGTGATGACTGTCCACCAGATATTCGTTTTTGCCACCATATAAAAGCAGCTAATTTGCTAGTAAAATCTCACAGTATTTTACTTGATGATCGCTTCAAGCAATAAATGGAATACTGCTTCTATCATTCAGCAGCTTGGAGTGGTGAATAGAGGATTGACTTGCAGCGATGTTTTACTATTATATTGAATGTTGAGCCTTGGAGAGATTAGACGTGAGGTTCTGTCAACATAACAGCAATTGAAACTGAGGTTCATTATGAGTTCTCGCCTTAGTGATATTACGACAGTTCCCGAAGTCTCTTCATGCCTTGATTTGATGATTTCAAAACATTATAGATTATTCTTTATAACTAATCGGAAGACTTGATACCTAGTTTTTCAAAAATAATAGTATACTTTTGTTAGTTTCGTTGGCTTACTAACACTAACTAATGTCCTGTTTTATAAAAAAACAAGTCGTAAATAAAAAAATTTAAGTTTAGAATAATATTTTTGAAATGACTACATTTTTAAGAGTAGCCTACATTTTAATGTTTATTCCGATTACCAGGCGTCTAGTTCAGGAATCAAACAATTAAATAGTTTTTAGAGTTCATATTTAGGTACTGTTTTTATAATTTTCTTTCCTAACTAATACCTAATTATCCACATGAAATAAATAAACAAAAGCCATGCAAATTATTACTATAGACCCCCTCTGGCGAGTGCATAATTTGATCTTTGACCCCTTGTATTCCCCACTAACCTAATATAGCCTGATTTCACCTAACCTATGCTGTCCAACTATTTACTTTATTACGTCACGTTTTTTTTTGTATAAGCCTTGCCAGGCAACTTGACGGATTTGTTACTAATTTTAACACCTGGTTTGGAAATAATAAAACAAATAATCGTATTCATTCTTAAATAAAAACTTGTCTTAGTGTTTTTAGAAAAGCACTAAATTTCCCATTAAATTCTTGTTAAAATACTAGGGGTGCCCGAGTACTCAAGAATCAAGCTTTTTTCGAGCCTGAGTAGTTACTCCCGCCGCTTACCCAAAATCGGTACGTGCGAAAGAATATTACGGTACAATGTCAGTCCATCTTTAATCGTCATAACTAAAACCTCGTTTGTTATAATTGAAGTAGAGAGTTCTTTTGAGTTATTAAAGGTATATTAATTTTTACATCACTCTATCTTTTCTATAGTTTGAGGTTATTTATTATTGCTTCTCTCAAAAAAAGTGATTTTTTGTATATTTTAGAAACCATACCAAATAAATATCAAATTCAATTTCTTATTGACATGGATAGAAAAGTACTTGTGTGAGTAACTCAAAGGAAATATTTCAATCATGTGTTTAGTCAGGTATAAGGGTTTAAATCTAGGAGGATCCCAAAGGTCCAAGGTCAAACTTCGTACTCAAGGGGATTAACAATAGTCAAATCATAACAATTATTCCATAAACTCCTTCTTAATATTTTGTTATGGGGGAAGGTAGAAGTATAAGTTTAAAGGTAATTTTCCTTGTTAATTTTTTTCAGCTATATAATAAAATCCTTTTTTGAAACAACCTTCTGGCGTAGACAACTATTTTCATGTTACTGCTTTAGATTATATTATGTTTTTTTCATGAAGTAACACGGTAGTCTAACAGTTTTTTAATGTATAGAAATATACTTCCCGAAAACCAACTATTTTTCGTTACGGTTTCATCCAAGTCATTTTGCGATGCTCTCAATTTATGGGCTCGAATGCCTCGTGCTCCAAAGCTTCTTACTTGTTCACGGGTAATAAATTGGACATTTGTAACTCACCCTCTAATGTGGTTTATGACCAACTCTTTCAAGGGTGGAATTAATTTTGTGAGTGAGGGGCTACTAATGGCTTCTATAGTTTATTTTCTATAAAAGTCTTGCCTAAGTGATCTAATTCTGAACTTTAATCTTCATTAATACATTTTATAGTGTCAGGGGCGTGCGTGTTGTATGTGAGCAAGTTGTGGATTTCAAAGGATTTTTATAACACACATCTGATTATGACGAGTCGCTATTTAAATTATTGGCACTGTAAAAACAACCACATGTCGTGAAATAATAGCATAAGCCTTCTTTTAAAAATACCTTTTCTAGTTTTATTTCATAGCATTGGTGCTAATGTAATGTTCAGAGTTTATGTTTTAGAGTTTTTACATAATATTCAGCATAGACAATGTATCCTCGAAATCCACCTCTATACTTTAGATTGCTTTGCTTTAATTATAAGGCCTACTGAAATTCATCTCTCAATGATGTTAAGTTGACTTAATACTTAAAGTGAAGAAGGAAGAAAAATCCATGTTCCATTTATTCCTAATTTTAACTAAAGCAGTAAATACTGTATAATTGATATTAAGTTTTGATTATTTTTGGTTTTTGAGTCATCGAGTGCCGACATTATTCAGAGATAAGAAAATATGTATAAAGAAGTAAGTAGTTGTAGCCGACACGTAACCGTTCGAAGTGACTGATGACGGAGGCACGCAGGACAGAGGATGTGCTGCTCTGTGAGGGTTCCACGGACTTGCACAGGAAATTAAACTCTTAGAACGTGCTCCAAAACTAAATTAAGTTGTTAGGTTGGCAGAAATTGTGTACTCACAAGGACATCCTTTCACAAGCTTTATCTACTTGAGTATTTCCTTGCAGGAGAGTATGTGGTTAAATGGAAAATGGGTATTTATCAATGTCATTTAGAGATTAGTTCATGTCGATCAAAGATTTGCGCATCTTCTTATCGTTTTTTGTTGAAATCTAACAAAAATGAATGCAATAGACTGACACGTCGATGTTGTGTATAAAAAACGTACATTTATTAGTTAAAAAAAAAAACAAAATAGATGTATGAAATGCATTTAGCAATGAAGATCCATTTCAACTAACTCTCATATGCAAAATGAAAATGTTTGTACAATCAAAACTGCAAAGTATAGCCTATATTGTATATATTGGCGTTTTTAAAGCAGATGAAATTAATGTCTTCTCTACATTGAATTTTTAAGTCTAAAGTAATAGGTTGATTTTAAAAGTTTGCCTGATGGGCACGGCCACTGGAAATTTTATTCCTCTGACACAATTTGTCTAGAAAATAAAAAATCAGTCTTGCTTAAAAACCAGGGATTTTAAAAGATGTACAATTTGTAAACGTGTTGTGTTTTTTTATGTAATCATGGGTGGATTTCTGGGTATGCCAGGGAGTGCCTGATATTTGGTGTATTTTTTAACAGTGAAGGGGGGAAATGTTTTCAACATAACTTTGATTGAGGTGTTTGTATAATTTACAAATGGTTGTTGTTGAAAGTACCTACTTTGAGTAGGTCTTAAACTATTATTAACCATTTAAACAGGATTTTGATGTTTTGATTTGAGCATTCAAACGTTAGGTGATCTGGCAAACCCAAATATTATGATTTAAATCCGCCCATGAATGTAATAAACAAACACACTAGTAGAGTAGGTATAACAAATTTATTATTAGACGCTCATAAGTGATGTTTTTAGGATAATCATTTTTTTAAACACCTTACAATCTAACGCACTTAAATAAATAAACTGTTATATTTCGAAACAGTGAGGGAGTTAAGTTACTGACATTGCAATAACCGTAATGCAAGTGTTTCATCACTATTCGGTTGATTGTTGGTTTTGCTTATAATGTGCCGTGTTGTTGATAGCAGTGTGAATGATATAATTAGTTTTCAGTTGTGAACGATGTATACAGCGTCCGACCTGTTCAACACTTAGTGAAATATTCAATTTATGCTTACAATGAGTTTTAAAACATTTTCTATAAGTTGGTAGTGATTTTGCATTTTTTCACTATGACTTTATCAAAACTATAAAAAAATTCTTCAGTACTATTATATTAAGCTATTGTAATGATTATACATTTTCTATAAGTTGGTAGTGATTTTGCATTTTTTCACTATGACTTTATCAAAACTATAACAAAATTCTTCAGTACTATTATATTAAGCTATTGTAGTGTATAACTATTATAATGATATTATATTATCAATTCTGTAATGCCAAGCAATATTATTTACAAAATTGACTAAAACATACACTTGGTGCATTATATCTTGACCCTTGGGAACCCTTTACACCTGAAGCAATTGGAGTTGAGAGAAATTCAGTAGGAGACCACAGCTGATACGTAAAGTTGTACTAGCCTGACGTGTTAGCATTTTCCAACAGCTGTCAGTGTATATCTTAATTGTCATTTGTAAACAAAATACAGTTAATGTTTGTAGAAATTAGTTTTTTCATTGTTTGTTATCCAAAATAATTGACAGTAAACAATATCTGACAGCTCCAGCAATGGACTAGGCCAAGGGTCAAGATATAATGCGCCAAGTGTACAGTGCCTTCATAAATCTACACAAACAACTGTTCCTTTCTTGAGCTATAAACATTTGTTCAAATCTAAATATTTCATGTTTCGGTACTGTTTATTATAATAGAGAGTGCATTTACTGAGGCCAGACATTATGTTTTCACAAATTAAAGACGCTGCCGGTCAGCAGTGAATAACTAACATATTTACTTGTTGGTTTTTAATAGGCTTGTGAAAGTCGAAACTTAAAATATGACCTCATGTACTATACACAAATGCTGTATAAGTTTAGTGCCCCAACAATAAAATAACTGAATTCTCGCTGAACAGTTGTAATATTACAGACTGGATGTAAATAAAAAACGTCTTACACTTAAAAATATATTTACATTTATACTGTATTTACATACGAGATGGTAAATATACAAAAAAGGACTCAAAAAAATCAAGAAATGTGCCCTCAGATAAACAATGTGTTTCTAGCTGAGCAAAACATTTTATGACTGAAGCACCTAAAAACAATAACACTTCATTCATATAAACCACGCTGTGAAAAAAAGGAAAGGTATTTTTTTCACACCAACGCAAAACTGCGCTTTGTCACATTATATTCAAATTCTTACTGTAGTGCCTTCTTAAGTCGTGCCGACTTCACCCGATAGAACAAAAACAATCCCAAAACTACTTAGATATAAAACGATTATACAATTCTGCATTTGCAATGGTGAGCTCAAAGCCGCCATGGGCAATGGCCTCGATGAGTCTGTATATCGGGTGATATTTATCCTACTAAAATATTATTAAGTATGGATGTTTGCGTGAATATATGTCTTTCAAACACGTGAAAAAATACTGGACCAACTGAGCTAAAATTTTGCAGGAATAGAGCCACTATATCAGAAAAGGACATAGGCCTATTCACTTCCTTAAAATCGCCTCGGGATACGCCCCATGAACGTCCTTGGCTTCAACGTTTACATTTTATAATGATGTAAACATTCAAATACTGAATTGTGAACAGCTGTGAATACAGTTCGCGCATTATATCTCCGGCTATGACCACTACGCCACTAACTGTCATATCATTTTTCAACATATGATATTGGTAAACACAACATTTGACAAGCAGAGGTGTTTTAGAAAATGTTTTCAGAAAAGTACCCCCTCTCCCCCCCCCGCACCATACAATCAGCTGACTCAGTCATAGCCGGAGATATAATGCGCGAACTGTACTAAAATTTGACAGTTCAAAGAGCAGAAGCAAGATCAGCTGTAATTTTTATCGTGAGAGAAGCCACGGGCAACTAATAGTAATTTTCATAAATGTAACAAATTTTATCGCATGATTAGTAACCTGATTAAAACATTAAAAGTATGCACAAACGTACGTTTATGACGTAAACACGGCAACGGATCTGAGATGACGAGTAAGGTTAAGAACAAACCAAAACTGTGAAGTATTATTTAAATGAGGTAAATTTTCACATCCGTTCGTTTAAAATAATGTCAGACATTTTATGTCGTTATTCAGAAGAAAGGAATTCGGCTCTACTACAAATCTAACGGAATATGGCGTGTGTCATAACAATTGCTCGATTTCGAGCAACGGGTTTACGGGTATAAATAAACAGCCTAATATTGAATTGAGTGCAGCTTTAAATACTAAATGTAATTAATCAGTTTGAGGAGCGTAAGCATTGCAGAAGCCAGAACGATTGTTTCAAGATAATTAAATATGCAAATTCCAAGGCTGCTCTATCCTCTATGAAGTAAAGTACAGTAAATAGTCCAAGGCAGCTCTATCCTGTACGTACAGTAAATAGTCATTTTTTTGTTAAAACGTTCTATTTCATAGATTACGTAAATTCTGACACAGTAGGCTTGGTTTGATTGCGTGAACAAGACTTAGTGTACTTGATTGAATTTTTGTTCCAATTGATCATAATTATCATTTTTATGAACCCATTATAAAAATACGACACTGATAAGAAATTAATTAAAACATTGTCACTTCTTATATATTTTTCAATGAATATTTACGGTTTGTCTTTTTTGTAATTTTCATTTCAAAGCGTCTAAATTTTCCTTAAACTTCTCCTTGACTTAATTCAAGCAGTTTATGTATCCATCGACCTGAATTACAAGACTATGTCCCCGATACAGCTGCGCACTTCCCAATCTGAATCCTTGATAACCCTTGTTATCATAGCTGACTTCACTTGTAATTAAATTCTTCGCTTTTTGCTTTGGAATATTCTAGCTGAGCGTTAACTAACAGGGAAATGAATATGCCCATAAATGTAACTTATCGTTGTTACAAAATAAATAAATAAATGTTTACTATCAAAATAAATTTATACTTAAATGCTAACTTTTATTCATTCATACGATAAGTAAACCTAAAGAGAATCCCAAGTTTACAAGAATGCAGTCTTTTACGAAAATAAGCTATAGACGTTTCGTAGCTTTTCTCATAAATAGCTAAAAAAGTCATGATTATAAATAAATTTACTTATTTTGCATTGCAGGTAATTGAAGAAAATTCCAACCAAAGGCCTCATAACTGGTCTTAAGGCCTCATAAAGGCCTTAACTTAGACTATTTATTAACTCTCAAGCAAAGGTTCTGTAAAACTTATTCTAATACAATGTCTGAGATTTTTTTGTTAATTGATGGACCTAGATATGTTACCTCGTTAATTTAGTACCAGGTAAGACAAGCCAGAAGCAGTAACCGAAAGATAATATTATTCCTTTGGTCTCCAGCCTGGAGTAGCCCTCGACCAGAGGGGGCAGGGTAATGAATTGAGGAGCAAACTTGTATACAACCGTTTTAAAGGCAGTATAAAATATTACTGTACTTTATTCAGTTTATATACCCTATTCATTTAAGGAGTTATTTATTGCTATGCCTTCTCACCGATGACATGATTTTTTTTTTTTTTTTTTTTTTTTTTTTTTTTTTTTTTTTTTTTTGGGTAGGAGGTGGAATGCGTTTACGCACACTGAGGGGCTCGTTGTCCCCTCAGTAGTGTCGGACTCCCACGAGCTCGATGTCCCGTGAACTACCGACTAAACCACCTCCCTCGGCACCGAGGACACTAGCCTGGAACTGTTTCACACATTACTTCGGGCTAGGCCTTTGATATTACGCCGCTAGGGCAACCTCCGTGGGGAAATGCTGAGGATTAAGGCCGATCGAGGTCGACCTTTTTCGCCCGAAGAATGGCCTGGACGTAGTGCTTGACACAGTTCCAGTTGCCCTCTCCCTGGAGCATAGCTCCGACGATGTTGTTTGGGCTGACGATCACGCCGACCTCAGATGAAAGCGAGGCTCGGCGTACGTGCCAACGGTCGCACTGAAAGAAGGTGTGCTCGGACGTGTCTGGGATGCCGGGGCAATACAGACAGTCCGGGCTGGCGACTTTGCCCATCCGGTGCAGATAGGCTCGGAAGTACCCGTGCCCAGAAAGAAACTGGGTCACGTAGTAATCGACCTCGCCGTGCTGCCGTTCCACCCATGGTCGGACGGAAGGTATGAGCTTGAAGGTCCAACGTCCCCTCGGCTCGGCTTCCCAGTCGCGCTGCCAGGAGTCGAAGCTGCGATCGCGCTCTTCCCTGGCAGCTGTTTCCCGGCCCACTTCAGGCCTCCTCCGGTAAATCGCCTGCCTCTCCCTCGCGAGGAAGAGGACGGGAATGACTCCGGCGATCACCATCACAGCAGGCTCGGAGACTGTGCGGTAGGCTGAAGCGACCCGCAGAGCTCCTCGGCGCTGGACTCGGGCAAGCCGATCTCGAAAGACTCGCTTCTCGAGTGCGTGAGCCCATACCTCCGCCCCGTACAGCAAGACTGACTGGACGGCAGTCATGAGCAGGCGGCGCTTGCAGGAGCGAGGACCGCCGACATTGGGCATAAGCCTACCAAGGGCAGCGACACCCTTAGCGGCTTTGTCGGCGGCGCGCCGGATCTGCTCGCCGAAAGACAGTCTGCTGTCGACCATGACTCCCAGGTACTTTGCAGCAGGCTTAGTCTCGAGTGTGACGTCACCTATCTGCACCGGGAACACGGTGTTAATCCTCTTTTTGGTGAGGACGACGATCTCCGTCTTACTGACAGCCAGGGACAAGCCGTGATCTCGCATCCACCCGTTGACCTTGGCCATTACCACGCTGAGCCTCAGTTTTGCCTGCTCGACGTTCCTCGCAGCGATCAAGGCAGCGACGTCGTCAGCATAGCCAACGAGGCGGGTCTCATCGGGCATGCCTAGCCTCAGCAAACTGTCGTAAGACACGTTCCAGAGATCTGGTCCGAGAATGGACCCCTGCGCAGCCCCGGAAGTGATGGGAATGCGCCGCTGGCCTTCGGTCGTGTCGTACAAAAGAACACGGTCTGACAAATACGCCTCGATCATACGCAGGAGGTAAGAGGGAACTTGGAACGTATGCTCAAGCGCCCACAGCATATCGCTCCACCTGGCGGAGTTGAAGGCGTTCTTCACGTCGAGCGTGACGAGAAGGACCACGCGGCGCGACCAGTGGTTGTGGTCCTCCGCCCTCCGCACTGCCTCAACTACCTCCTGGATAGCGTCGATGGTAGAGCGACCGGATCTGAAGCCGTACTGCTGCGGGGACAAGTCCCCCGCAGAGACGATGGCCTCGGTCAGCCTGACGCGCAAGAGCTTTTCAAGCACTTTTCCGGCCGTGTCGAGCATACACAGGGGTCGGAAAGAAGAAGGGGTCCCCAGTGTACTCTTCGCCTTCGGGATAAGAACAAGGCGGGCAACCTTCCACGAAGAAAAGAAAACGCCTTCCGCCAGACACGCGTTGAACATATCGAGCAGAAGCCTGGGATTCACCTCCGCAGCGAGCTTGAGCACCTCCGCCGGAATGCCATCGGGACCGGGCGCTCTTCTGGGTCGTAGGGATCGGACGGCGGCGGTGAGTTCCTCTTCCCGGAAAACTGGGAAGGCGCCTACCTCTCCGAATTCCCTGACTGGCCGAACTGGGTGGCTGGGAAACAGTGTATCGACGACGACGGCCATGGCTTGTGGTTCCATGACCGCAGGTGGTGAGCGAGCCCCTAGCTTCTGGGTTACAAGTTTGTAGCCCATCCCCCAGGGGTCGTCGTCGATATCCTGACACAGCTGCTTCCAGCACCTGACTTTACTCCGGTTGATGGCACCGCGGAGCTCTCGGTGGGCCGCTCTGTGCTCAGCCGATCTGGCATTTGCATCAGGGCGGTTCCTGGCTCGCTGCGCAGCTCGTCGGAGACCAAGGCATCTCCTCCGGAGTTCCGCGATTTCAGGCGTCCACCAGTAAACCGGCTTCTTCCTGTGGCGGCGGGAAACTCCGGGCATCGACTGCTCACACGCGGTCGCGATGAGACGCATCGTCGATGCTGCCAGATCTTCGGCACCTGTGAAATTCACAATGCTCTGGCCTTTGATTACTTCTTTAAAGGTGTCTTTGCTCAGACGACTGGTGTTCCAGCGTCGAGCCAGAGGAGCAGGTTCAGCGCGCAAGCGCGCACCCTCGGGAAGGACCTTGAAGAGGATCCCCTGGTGGTCGCTAGAGGAATACTCCTCGCAGACACGCCAGTCGGAGATCCGCTGGACAATCCCTTCAGAGGCAAGGGATATGTCAGGGATCGTCTCTCTGCACCCCGGACGGCGAAAGGTGGAAATGCCGCCTGTATTAAGGATACAGAGGCCCGACCTGGCAGCCGACTCGAGGACGTAACGACCTCGAGTGTCGGTCCGCGGGGAACCCCATTCCACGGCTTTTGCGTTAAAATCGCCACCGACTATGACCCCGCCAGAGATTTTCATGATCTCATCCTCAATGGAATCGACCATGTGGCGGTAGTCTCCGATCGGTTGGTTTGGCGTGAGGTAACAGGAGAAGACGGTGAAACCCCTGCTCCTCACTCAAACGAAGCCGTTGCCCGATCCGGAATCGAGAACAGGCACCTTCCCGAGGTCCAAGATCCATATTGCCGCAGTGCCGGAGGGATCCGAGAACCACTGCGCGGAGCGTCGGTTCTGGTACTGCTCACTGAGAAGCAGTAGGTCAGCACCCTGCTCCGTGGCGAATTGGATCAGCAAGTCGTTTGCTGTCCTGCTCCTCTGCATATTAAGTTGCAGAACACTGATCATTTCTGTTGTTTCTGGCGAAGCTCCTGGATGGCCCGCCTGTACTGCCCGCAACGACCAGACCCAGCGGAATGCTTGACCTGGTCGCCCTTCAAGACATGATTTATTAAATTTGTTTACTTTCTAATAATGTGCTGCAAATGTGTTTTACGGTGAAACTGCATTTCTTATCATTATTAGTATCTATTCAGTGAATTTTAAATTAAAATTATTATTGTTTATCTAGTGTTTTATTTTACTATAAATATTAGTATTTATTCAGTTCTTTCAGTTATAATTATTAGTATTTATTTATTCAGAATCAATTACCAATATTATATAAAATATCTATTTTAACGTTCTACGGAAGTCAAAGGAATCTTTAAGTCTGAAAATTACAAAATAACAAACAATAATCAAAACACGCCGTCACGAGTTGGCTCAATATTTTCCCACGAAAACCTGCTCAATGGTTTATTACAATTTATCAAATCGTCAAATACTTTATTCCTCTATGAATTATGCGTTCTCCTCAACGAATCATCAATGTAATTACGTTTAGAAGAATCTTAAAATGTATTTAAGCTATCATGTAGTGTAGCTAAGCTATCATTAAACGAGTGATTGATAACTATTTTGGCCAAGGAATGGGAGGGGACCAACATATTTCCATGTACTTCTTGTTTGATGTAATTTACTAAGTCTCCGAATGGAAAGTTCCATTTTTTATAGACCTATCAGAAAATTTCGATTAATGTTTTTTTTATGAAAAATCAGATAAAGGCCTAAAACACATGATATGAACTTGCACAATTGAGCAAACAATTGAGCATAACAGCATAACAATTGATTAGTACAATTGAGCAATTAACTGTTAACGTTTGGATTCAACGAGAAATCTTGCAGTTTAATATCAGTTTAATATAGTCAGTCACCAATACCTGCAAAATAATAAAAACTTTAATTTATTTAATCCTCATCAAGTCTGACTTCTCGCTGCTGTGTATAGGCCGATTCAAATAAGAAGGCCCAGTCCGTCCATAAGACTAATGTAAATTTCAGCATTGAGCTTATGGTCGGCGCGCGTGGGCTACGTTATTTGACTCTGACTATACAAAGAACCTCGGACTTTGATTTGTTTGTTTGATCCACAGTGGTGGATATTCAAATATTGCACAATCGGTTTGCTCACAATGAATGTTCCGATAGCATTAGTCTCTCAAGAATCGTCAGAGATTTGTTTTGTTTTTGTCTTTTTTGGCTTATTTCCTCTTCTGAATACAAAGAGGTGACTCAATTGTGTTTATGGAACCATTCATAATAGTATTATAACATAAATGCCGTACTCAAATTTAATTAATAATGACTTTAATTACCTTTTTTACAAAGATTAATATGTTAACGTGTACAATTATCAAATCATATTTTTATTAAAAATTAAAATAGAAATTTAATAACGTTATCGTGATTAATTTTGCCTCTGCTATGAAAATGCTCATTTGGGGCACCTTAATAAAACAGATAACATAATTTTGATCAAGATTATTTTCTAATTAATATCTAGTATAATAATATGCTTTTTTATGTCAACGTTCATTATAATTTTGGTTATAAATAAAATAGAGCGAAAGTAATTAATATAGGTAATATTCTTAATACATATTTAAAATGTTCAACTGCTAAAAACCAATTTTTGAAGCTTTTTATTTCAGTAGATTTCAATGTAATTTTAAAGGTCTATAGCTAAAGTATTCCACAGTCTTTGTGTACCATAGCAAAGTAAAATGTAATTAATTATGTTAACTGATAAATAGCACGCCTTTTCCACAAACCGGAAGTCTAACTGAGGTTCTCTTCTACAAATATTTCTCTAGAAACTTTTCTATAACCATACAAATTTCTGATCATACATGTAACATAAAAATCGTAGTCAATATAATATTATATTATACATATAGAAATTCAGAAGAAAACTAATTTTTTATATGTAGACGCTTATAGTCCAAGTTAATTTTACATGTGGTTTTACATCAATCTTTATTATTCATTTGAATGTAATTTTTTGTTATAGAAATAAAGTCATTAAACGCATGATTTCATCCCTGGATGGTTTCATATTTACTTGAATTATATATTTATAGATTGTCTTAAGAATAAACAAAGTTTGTTCATGCTTCAATGCTGCCTCCCATTATCAGCAGAGTCCTAGAAAATGAACCTGGGTCATGTCATTTCTAAAAGATTTTGGAAGAGTGTGTTGGTTTAGGATTACCACATCTTTCAACTCATGTAAGCGTTTCAATTTTCTATTATTGACGATAAATTTGAAAATTAATCTTCTTTTCATTCGAATTACTTGGTGGAATGAAAATATAACTCAACAACCCATGTAACAATAGATTTCATTTTAAAGATTGCCAGAAGCACTAAATAAACGTAGACATGTGAAGTATGTTTTGCGTGGTTGGTTTCGGTCGAGGGGTTGGATGTTGCTTCACGCTTGTTTTAACTTCGTTGTTTTGGGACGAACTTTCGCCCAAAATATACTATTATTCGTTCGCTTAGAGTATTTATATTCACCTTTCAGTGGTTTTTTGTTTATGTATTTGATGACATGCTTTACGATTGAATTTTTAGTAGGTCAATAAAAAAAGACATAGGTAAAAATATGTAGTAGGATTAAATAGGCAATAAGCCATTAATAAATAAAGTCAATGATTTCACCGATTAAAATCATATTACATTTATAATGAACATATGATAAAGCAGAATAACACTTGTGATTTTGGACAGTATGGCAGTTAACGTATTATGAAATAAATATTAAATTTATAACAAACCATGTAATTGACTTATTCTTGCTGAGGACTAAGAGTAATAAATTCAAAATTGAATCGCTTTAAAATATTTTTTTAAGGATCAGATATTGAAATAAGGTTTAAGATGTCAAACAACAATACGGTTTGCTAGAAAAAAAACACCTCTATTCATCCGGATTTCCGATTCAAAAAGTAAAGAAATTTACGACGGTGAAAAAGAAAATTTTTTTGAAATGATACAAAACTGAAGAGAACCCCCTTAACAAATTAGACTAGGAAACGAGCTAACCAATCGTGATTGGAATAAAGCCAATTATATACCAATATACCATATCGGTAAACAATATATTGATCTAAAATTGTCGTTTTGATACGAATAATTTACTTTGATTGATTTAATTACTTACTTCGCAACTGTGCTATATTTAGCTTTAAATACCTATTTTCCATCATGCAAATAACCGGCATTGTTCCTGAATTTATCTTTGTGGTAACAATGGTTAGTCTTACTGAAGCGTTAAACTTTATTTCAATGTCACTTACGTGACGTAACTTGTTAATATTTGTATTATTATGTTATTTGTGTTAATTAAGAGTAATTCATATGTTAATTAAGTAGAGTAGGATTCACCTAAGTTAGCCAAAGCATGTACTAATCATCTCATCAAAATTTTTTATACAGGTCACATTGAAAACATTGTTGGTTACACATGGTGTTTGTTTACATTTTCTCCAAACTGTCAAATCGCCACGTTGCGTTTGTTTACAATACTGTTTTTTTGTCATTCGTGGTAATCTTTTATAGGTTATAGAATGTTTATAATATCACATATTTTTAGATTTTGATATATATTTTGTTCAACCTTTTTACATTACAGGAAAGATTAAATTGATTCTATTTCTTGTTTGGTACTTATTTTAGTTTGTTTAGCTGCTTGTTTATTTTTCCTGGACAAATTTTGATAATTTTTTAATGCAGTGTGAATCAATCATTCTTGTCAGATGCTTACTTGCAGCAAGGAGTAATGGCTATTCAAAAACTCGCCTATTTTTCCTTATAAATATTATTTAATAATAAAATCTAAAACTATTAATCATGCCGCATCTATGACACACCCTATCCGTGTTAATACATATTTAATTTGAAAAAGCCCGTCAGTAATATTTTAATTTGCGCAAGAGGACTTCCAGCTGCAATATTGCATCAAAACTTTACCTTTACTGCAAGTGCTATAGCTATGTTTTCAGCATAGCTGGACTTTGTGCTTAAGTTCGTAAGAAGACAATAGTTTGTTTACATTCGTTTTGGCCAACTTATGTGACTCCTACTCCTGTTGTTCTAAAACACATTTCAGAAATTATTCGTTTTTTTCCTAAAGGCACTTTTTGAGCAACTATGTCCGTAGCCTGGACGTCAGCTGGCGTGAAATTTACTTCTTAGTCTTATCCTTCCCTCTCCTTGCTCCCTAATAATATATACTAACTTGTGTATATAATATATACTCTCCTGTTGCATACTTGAGGTAGGTCTATGCAATTATTTTTATATGTCATAAAAATTTCCCGAGGAAGCTAAAAAATCGCGTTACAAAGAAATCATCAAAACACTGAGTGAACAATTGGTTTATATCACGGTCAAAGGTCATTGTATAAATAAGTGTTGGGGGGCAGTTATCACTTCAGTTGCCGGGCCGTAGCGCCAGTGACTTGAGTGCAGTGCAGCCAACCGTGAGTGATGTTTAAACTTGTGATAGTGGCAGCCCTGGTGGCTGTCACAGCCGCGGACAGTGGGGGAGGGGGTGAGCTGTGTAAGTAAAAATTAGAAAAAGTTCTATCAAAACGTTCTTGGAAATTTTGTAAATATCTACATCAAAATTTAAGAGGCGGTTAAAAGTGCTACTCCCTCAATGGAAGATTTGTTTTCATCTTCAGTGGAAAAATTGGGAAAGTGCCAGAAGGAATTACTTAAGAACAACCTAAAAGTGGTTAAAATTCTCTGAAATTTCCCGAAAAAATAAAGCTTACACTAAGCAAAACATCAATTTTTGAAACAACAATATTACTTGAACCCTCACATATTTCAGTACTCAAGTGCTATCTGTATGCAGAAGTTATCAAAACCACTTTCAATAAATTTTAATCATTTTTAGCCACCGGATTGCTTGAATACAATGTAAAATGAGTAGGCCTTACCTTAGCAATCCTTTGTGTGATAATGATCCTATGGATATCCCAATAGAAGAAGGTATTCATGATGAACTGCAAAATGATCTGCAAAATGCATTTATAGAAATGCATAGAAGTAAAAATGGTACCACCATATGACAAACTGTAACTATTTATATACATATAAATCATAAAAAGAACAATTTTAGTAAGAAACAGTCTATTTAAAAGGCACTTTTAGATTGGAATAAATAAATAATATAAAAATTATTTATATTATTAGTAAAACAAGTAATTAAGTTCCCAGCCTAAGTCAGAAGGTTTACAATTTTAAACTGAATATCTTCTTGATTAGCATGATACGTGTTGTTTTATATACTGGATATCAATAAATTTTAAACTGCTTTAATTGTAATCAGAACATTTTAACCTTCGATGGTATTAATCAAGCTTATATGAAATTGATAAAAACTATTTTTATAATTACTTTAATGGCCATCAACATGAACTGAAAGAAGTAAATTAACGAGAAAACGAAATAAGCTTATTCTCAGAACGAAAATAATTAGGTTGGATGTGCAAAGTCCCGTGTAGTAGAGCAATTAATTTTACCCAAAAGATAATTCCTGTTGCTGGCAAGATTTAGACAATCCAGAGTCAGCCAAGGGATTGTTATGCTCAATATCTTTAATAGGATTAGATTATAATTGTTTCTAAAGCTTAGGGGATTTAGAGAATTAAATCAGCGTATCGCTCCTACAGAAATTAATACGTTGTAAAGTAACTCCTATTTACTTTAACTAAAAATATATGAACCTACGTAAGTGTCTTCCCGCCAAATAATTTGTGATAGGATATACACGTCAATAAGAGAAGACAACAATTTTTTCTAACATTTCATGTCAAGGGATTGTATAACTTATTCGTTTTACTTCACTTGCATATTAAGTTTAAAAATATATACCAATTAAGTTTCGATCACCCAAAACTATAATAGGCCTGACTCTCATAGTGTTACTAGTTTTGAAAATAATTTGTATCATGAAATAATGTAGATTTTTGCTAAATAAATTTCTATTGGCTATTGATTACAACAATTGTTCCTTATTATAACAGTTATATTTGTGACTCCTAAAAACATAGAAAAATACATACAGATGATTAACTGTGCTATTTTTTTTTTAATAAACTGTTTTTCAGTAAACTAATGCAACGCTTTTTGCTTTTTTGGTTTTACTTTAAACGTATTTAAATGTTGTGTAGAAAATGTTACTCTTTGAATCTAGATTATGCATTTCTATGTAAAATATATAGTTGTAGTATCAAGTGTTTTTGCTTATAATGTTTACAAACTAAAACCATGCAGTCCTTCATATTATAATGACTCACTTCAGTCATCCAACTAAACAATACTAGTACCGTAGGAAAATTTTATTGACTGTCAGTTCAGATGAAACTAAGGAAAATTCTATTAAATGTTTAAAAATATATACCAATTAAGTTTCGATGAACTCTTACTCCTCACTAAAAACGAATAATGATTTCCCTCGACGGAAACTTACTGTACAAGAAGAGAAATATGTAGTGTAAGCGAAATCATTTTTATGGCAGGAACTTGAGATTTTGTTTCAAATTAATTATTTTGTTTCAAAAACATGACAAGAAATATGCGTCAAAATTGTGAGCGGCAGACAAATCATAGAAAGATGGGAAAGGGCTCAAATTAAAGGTCTCTATTCCGTGATGGCGGGAAAAATAATGAAACTACTCGAAATTCACTGGAAAACGAGAAATAACGTAAAACATCTGTCATTTAAAAGGCATCGGGATCTAAAATACCCCCGTCGCAGCAGACCTGCGTACTCAGCGAATTTCCATAGGATTTATTTTGTATATGTGAGCATTCAACTTGTTTGAAGGAAAGTATCATTTGATTACGTTAAAACATAATATACTAAAAACGCATTTTTAATCATTCATGAGCTTTAAACATGAGGAAAATTAACAAAGAGACCATATTGGTTTTCATTAGTAATACATACACTTTTGTTTTTTATATAATTCTTAGTCTTTTAATTTATAATAACTGTAATCTTGTTATAGAATATAAATGTCAACAAACATATAACCAATGAACTCAAAACACTCAAAACAAACAAATAATTCAATCTCATGAAAAAAATTAAATTCAATCATATGGTCAGTTTTATAGTAATTAAAACATCCCTGTTGCAACAGACCTACATCTCCAGCCAATTTCAATAAAACATATTATCAATCCTCATAATTAAACATATCATATATTATGCTACATTTTCAGGAAGTTTAGACCAAGACATCCCCCCCCCCTCCAAATGCTCTTACTTTCTTTATTAAATTTAAAAATAATTTGTATTTTTTGATATAGTATATATTTTCTGCAAAATCTTGATCAATGAACTCTAACTATTCAAAATAAACACAAATAAAATATTCAACACCTGCAAATTTAATCATATGTTCAGAATTGTATTTTTAAAAAACATCTCAAATCAGGGTGACTATACTTTTTGGAGGGAAAAATTAAAAACAATATTGGACAACGTACTGTGTTTAGCACATCCAATATTATCCAATATCTAAGCAACGGATTGACGTAGAATAATAATTCAAAATGGTAAATTGTTTGTTTTTTTAAGCTGAATTCAATTTTGACAATTAAGTTTAAAAATAATTAGTAAAAAGGTGTTAAATGTTGAAAATAAATTTTATTTTGTGAAAAAAACCTTATTAGAGTAAATTAATCTTGCTGGTTTGCGAACTCGAAGTCATGAATGACGCTTTACACGTTTGTTCCAAATTTCATCAAGATCGGACCTTTTTTACAAAAGTTATCGCGCCTACGGGCAGGTATATATATATATATATATATATATATATATATATATGAAAATGAACGAACGGTGTTTTTGGGGTCTAGGGACCTCAAAATGAAAAAATAACATGTACCCGGGCTTAAGTCTCACCGTGCTGCCTACGGTAATAGCTACTTCCCTATAGGGGAAATTCGCTAAAAGGCTGCTTTGTTTACATAAAACATGTGATGCTGATACGTGATTAAAAACCATGTGGTAGGCCAGATATCAATATTCAGTTTGCTATGAAGGTTATTTATTTTGTACTATGATAAATAAGGATTGTTTGAATTTTCCCTCATTAGGGGCTTTTAGCCCCTTCAAGCCACTAGTATAATTAATTTTAGCTGCAAGAATAAAAAATAATCAATGCATTGAATACTGTAATATTGGTATAAAATATATCATCATATATTTAATTCTGTAAGGCGATTCTTTGCGTCAAAATTGTGGGCGTCAGGCAAGTCATAGAAAGATGCGAGAGGGCTCAAATTAAATGTCTCTATTCCGTAATGGCGGGGAAAATAATGATATTGCTCGAAATTCACTGGAAAACAAGAAATAACGTAAAATATCTGTCATTTAAAAAGCATTGGGATCTAAAAACGTCTGCTTTGTTTACATAAAACATGTGGTGCTGATATTTGATTGAAAACCATGTGGTAGGCCAGATATCAATATAAGGTAGATTCAGTTTGCTATGAAGGAATTTATTTTGTACTATAATAAATAAGGATTGTTTGAATTTTCCCTCATTAGGGGCTTTTAGCCACTTCAAGCCACTAGTATAATTAATTTTAGCTGCAAGAATAAAAAATAATCAATGCATTGAATACTGTAATATTGGTATAGAATATAATCGTTAATAAAGATGTTCAGAGGAATGATTATACCAAAACTGTTAAACAGAGCTAAAGAAAATCTAAAGCCCAATTTAAAAAATCCGGGCTGGATGAGAATATTTACATTTGTGTTTGTAAATAGTTTTTGTAAGTTAACGCTTTAAGTGTTAAACAAACTCATCAAGTGCTTTTTGCTTAAGATGTTTGGAAATTTCAATGTTTATTTATAACATTATTTTAAACCACTGAAACCACCTCTGCATTTAATCCCTTTACGATAAAATCTTATGCATATTTTTATTTAGGCCTACTTCCAAACTTGCAAAATTGATTTTATTGCATATAATTAATACATTAGATACATTACTTGAAATGGCGACCAAACCCAGGTAGGTATTTTAAGCCAAGTATGAATGACAGATGAGTGAAGGATGATTGTGGCGCGATCTTGTAGTCTTGTTACTGACTAAGGCCGACATGTTCCTTAGACAGGACTGTTAATTAATACCCCAACAACAGCCAATTGCAACTATACTAAGGGACCTACATTTTAATAATCACGTAGTACTGTATTTCTGTGGAAACCTACAAGTATTTCTTTGCATAGGGTATTGCTATCACTATGACCTCTGCAGGAATGTTCTGTATTCAGCGTCATAACATTGCAAACTTTAAAGTTAGCCGATCAGCTTGTTACTAGAGCAGCTATATAAAATAACGTTCTCTGAGTAAGTATTCAGAAGAGGCAAAAACGTTTCCATAAATAACTTTCCAATTTATTTTTGAAATAAAAATAATACTTAGAGCTTACGGTTGCTTCACTTTCTCTAAATTTAAGGCAAAGATAAAAATATGATAAGCAGTGACCATATTATTTTCCTTCACAGGCTATATTATAATTTTAGTGATATCTTTCTGTATTCATGTGACTTCACATTAAGAAAATATTTAAGAACGTTAACTTTTAACTCTTATATATGCAACAATAAAATCTATCATGTTCATTGAAAAGATAAAAAATGTGCAAAAACAATGTGTATTCTAATTGACTATTCAATAATAACTTCTTACCAACATAATAAAGTAATAAAGTTGAGAGAGAGGATAGGGTATTTATCTTTCGCAGACAGCCACACAGCAATAATTCCCCGCCAAAAGCACATTGCAAAAATGAATGTCCTGTGTCCAAAACTCATAGCTCACTTAGACACACTGCTTCTTCTTGTATATTGTATGCAGTCATGCAGTAGAACTAAAATTCGAGTAAACTATAAAGCAGAGTTCTATTTTAAGCTTTACTAATCAAAACAACTACTTATAAACATATCTTCAGAACCTAATATTCGTGTGTTGAAACCCTGCTGACTTAAAACCTTATTAATCAAATGTAGGTTGTATTACCATGGTTTATAATGGAATTAACCAAAACCATGGCTTCTTGTATGAAAAATTGTATCTTTGCGATATTTCATTCGACTCAATCTGTATCTGATAAATTTAATTTATAGACATAAATTATAGCCTACATAATAATGTATTTCGTGCAATTCATTACAATTTGAATTGAAGTAAAACTTTTAACATTAATTTTTTTTTTGACAAAACAATGAAATTATAAAAATTTGTATTAGAATTATTAGAAAAACCAACACTTACGTTTATTTTTTACGACTGATTATTATCAGTCTTAGAAACACCACATATGAAGAAGTAAGTAACACAGATTGGTAACGCATTTTCGGGGCAGTTTTTTTTTTTGGGTGGCACCAAGTTTGTTGTGTAGTTTTGTTGCCCATTTCGCACGGAAATCAAAGGAAATTTCGTAAACGTTAAAAACTGCTATCGAACAAATGCATACAGAATCCTTCCAACTACCGAAAGTTAAAAATAATAATTTTCTATTTGGCTTGAAAGCGAAAATTTTGCAACAAATGTGCGTGCCAGCTCGATGGCCCGATTAAAAAAAATATTATAGGCTAAAATAGTTCGAAATGCCACAAAAATAAAATACCATCTCTCAATTGTTAGAATATTATAATATTCTCGTAGGCGATCAGGAAGTAGGATCCTGGATCCTGACAGCATTAAAAAAAATCGTTTTGCTGTCCGAGTTTATCTCATACTAAATCACTGGAAGTTACGTTTGAAAGTTGTTAGAGCGTTAATTAGCTCTTCAATTAGGCTGATTCCAAAATTTGGAACGTCTAGGTAAATTATGATCTAGCTCTTGATCAACCTACATAAACCAGTCCTTATGCAAAGATTTACTTTGAACTCAGGAACACTTCCAAGTTGGAGTTGAAGTTGAAGTTGTTATCATAGTAACTATTATTACCTACACTATTTGTCCTTTATTGGTTAAAATTTAGAGAGTGCGCATTTTGGAAAAGTCTATTCTGCGGCCGTTTTATCCATACCGTATGAAGGCCCCAAACGCTTCAGTAATAAACCGCGGACTTTGCAGACCAATATTACAGAAAACACCACTGCTCTTGGAGAGTGAATCAATATACGTTTAGAGTATTTGGTATGTGTAATTACAGTATTAACAAATCGCAACGGTCAACTGGCTGCAAGTGCCGAGTGATTCAGCCTGATGACCGTCCCCCAAGGGTCAAGGGTCCAGCACGTGTGACTGGGGGGGGGGATGACTAGGTGAGGGGGGCTCTCATATCAGGAAGCACTTGATAACGGTCGGTCCCCTTTTCCGGCGAGTTGCAATTGACTGTCTGCTGGTCTATTTGGGTTACTGTCTGGTACGGCTGGATTAGAAACCAGCTACAATATATATTATGTGTTTTCACTAAATTACTATGAATATGAAATCACTCGTTTTAGATATGTGTTTATCACCTGCTGAAATTGGGTGTGCGAGTAGGAGCAGGTCCATCCATGGTGTAAAGACATTTTCCTTACTCCATGGGTCTAACCGAGTATTGTTTTTTTCCATAAAGATGATCCCACTTTGACATCCACTTTTGATGTTTTAGTATTTTTTTCAGTAAAAAAAATAAAAAAAATGTTTTGATGATTAAACATTTTTCAGTTCTGATTCGAAATCGTTAATCCTTGGTAACTCAGCTTTACTACGATATGTCACTTGGCAAATTTTTCTATCTATATCTATATCTATATATCTTTATCTATATAAAGGAGAAGGGGTTTTCTACCGGACAGCAAATCTCCAAAACTATAAGACCTAAAGAGTTTAAATTTGGCATATGTGCTCCCCTTGGGTCTTAGTTGCACACTAAGAAACGGTTTCACAAAATTCCCAAAGGGTTTCGCCCTATGGTACTTCAAAGTTTTAATGTTAAATCATAGGGAAGGATATAAGGTTGTCATGGCAACCTTAAAAAATATGACAAATTAAATCCCAAAAAGAGACAGAGGAAGTTTTTATGTTTTTCCACGGGTGAAACCGTGTTGATCAGCTAGTATATATATAAAGAAGAAGGGGTTTTCTATCGGACAGCAAATCTTCAAAACTATAAGACATAAAGAGTTGAAATTTCGCACATGTGCTTCCCTTGGGTCTTAGATGCGCTCTAAGAAACGGTTTTACAAAATTCCCAAAGGGTTTCGCCCTATGGTACTTCAAAGTTTTAATGTTAATTATAGGGAAGGATATAAGGTTGTCATGGCAACCTTATAAGTATATGAAAAATTAAATCCTAAAAAAAGACAGAGAAAGTTTTTAGGTTTTTCCACGGGTAAAAAGGTGTTAATCAGCTAGTAATAACATAAATAAAAAAAAATTAATTTAAAAAAATGTTGGTGGACCTGAAAATTAAAAAATCAAATAGCAACATATGCCAAAAAGTATATCATTTTAAAGGCCTTCAAAATTCCTACAACTTTGTAATTTATACAAGTAGTAAATTCTTTTTTAGTTTTTTAGTTATGGGAAAAAACTCCATTGTCCCATATAAAGTGCATGTTATTTGCATGTCCATAGCAAACGGTCTATGGGCACCCTTTGGTATTATGTACTGCACAAATAACATGCACTTCATATGGGAAAATGGAGATTTTTGTCAATAACTAAAAAACTAAAAGGGATGGAATACTTGTGTATATAAGAAAATTGTATTAGTTTTGAAGGCATTTAAAATAATATGCTCTTTGGCATATGTTACTATCTGATTTCCTTCATTTTCAGGGCTACCAACATTTTCAAAAATTAAATTTACAAAAATTTGATATTATTAAAACACTGTTATGTGACATATCGTAGTAAAGCTGAGTTACCAAAGATTAGGGATTCTGTATCAGAACTGAAAAATATTTAATGGTTTATAAAATGCAGGGGTTTCCGTAAATATAGAAAATTTTCACAAAAATGGCCGCTATTTTGAAAAAGATTGAGATAATTGAAGGGGTCCTCCGTAAAACGTTCTAAACGACAAAAACCTATTTTTGAGTAATCAAGTGTTGAAAGTTGAATTCTAAAATTTACAGTTTTTTAAAGGTTAGGACTTATAATCATGTATAATTTTTAACACCCTATTCATAACATCATGATGTCGCCTTATATTGAATATGTACTAATCATTTTATAATATGTGTATTAATCATTTTAAAACATTTTACGCGTTTTTAAGGGTTAAAACGTTCTAAATGACTGGCGTTTGAAACGTTCTCTGACGGACCGCTCTTCAACTTTGGAAGAAAACATTAGGGAGTGTAGGAATACCGACAGAAACAAAAATTAAACTGAATATAAAACAGTTTTATTGATGTAAAAGTACAAAAACGTAATGTTGTTACTAAAACTTGATATGTCATTTTGCTAAAAGTTATCCACATGTGGGGTCTTAAAACGTTATTCTTCTCTTCTTTTGGGGGCAATTTCCAGGCCTTGGCTTCTTAGTTTTTGAAATATAGGGTATTCCAACTTTTATATATTCATTCCTGGTCTTATCCTTCCACCTACTAATATTTACTTCACGTCTTTTATTTTTATTTGCGCGATTTCGCTCCTTGGGTTACAGCGCAACGATCGGCGGGGATTCCGTCTTTCGGCGAATAGAACGTTATTCCCCAGAAGGTCCGTGCAGTCCCCCAAAGCACGCAAACTTTGACAGACGAAATCAGAGCTACCAACTCAAAAATCTTCAAAACAAAATATAACACGGTGTAGCTCATGTCATAGAGAACCTTTTTCACTTAATTTCTCTGATTTTGACATTTTGTCGCTTAGAACGTTTTACGGGGGACCCCTTCAATTAAGTTCTGTTTTCACCGAAAGGTTTATTTCAACAAGACCTTTAAAATTATATAAAATTTGCTATAGGTTCACATGAGAAAATTCGGAGATTCAAACTCATGACATTCATTTCTGGAACACCCTGTAGATACATCGCCATGAAAATATTTTTAATGAATTCTTCATGTGAAAATTAGTGGGGAATAATTTTATTTAGCGTTTCTACGTCAAACCGTCGTTCTCCCGTTACAATAGGTGGTCGGGTGGTATGACTCTCTCTGTATAATTGAATGGTACTTTGGTATTATACGGAGGCCACCCTCATACAGCGCGCTGCGGCAGTAATGTTAATTTAGGTTATCATAAATATGTTAGTAGGTTTTTCCTCATTTCGTTATGAATCAAACTATACCAAATGAGTCATACTTTCGCCCGCCAAAACCCACAGGTGACAGGTTGACAGGTGATGCGCGCGCTCTGGTCAACGACCAGACCTGGGCCTACTTGAAGGGGATTTAGCGGGCGAAAGTATGACTCATCTGGTGTCGTTTAATTCATAACATAACCATCGATGAGTTCAACTCAATCCTTGCTGACATCGCTGCTTTCTGGGAGGCAGAACACAAATACCGTTTATCATAATTAAGTCAAATTTGGACAGTAAGTCGATTCCAAGATAGCATGGAAGGTTTCTGCATGTATGCGTTTGGTTTATTTTTCGTTTGATATTGAAAGACTGCTTTGTAAATTTGGGAAAAATTTGATTTTTGTTTACCGCGAAAGTCTTCAGAAGCTTATTTACTGCACGGAAGAGGAAAACATACTTGTAATCACCTAGCGCTACGATTCAGTCCGGGGCAAACGTGAACTACATACAACTAGTTCACGTTGGCTCCGCATTTGTTTCTAGCGCTAGGCGATTATAGGCAAAGTTTTTTCGAGCGTGCAGTAAATAAGCTTCTAAAGACTTTCACGCTAAACAAAAGTCAAATTTTCTCCGAATTTCCAAATGCAGATTTTCTACATGGAACGAAAAACACACCAAACGCATAGGACCCGGCGGACCTTTCTTGGAATCGGCCGCCTTTTGTTATTGAGAGGCCGACCGTCATTACCGCCGCTCGACTGCCTTGCGCAGTATTAGAATTTCGGAAACTTATAGTTTGAAAAATATTTTGGTTTTAAAGTTAAAATTATTTAAAAAATGCTTAAAACAGTGTGAATAAATTTACAAGTAAAGACTTAATTATTAGGCCTAAGTAAAGTCAATACATGTTACACAAATAGGGCCTAACTTGTTTGTAGGAGAATAACAATAATTTATTTACTTTCCTTCCTTATTAGGTTTAATTATATTAATTTCAGTCAAAGCTTGCTGTTTAAGTGCATATAAGTAAATACTTATGAATACTTGTCGAATCACCAGTATGCAATTGTTCCTCCCTTGGCACCTATAAAACTCTTTTCAGAATTACTGCGTGTGTTAAGTTTACCCCAGATTTTACTTAAGTAAATACCACTGTACTGAAAAATAAGTATTTGAATGTGTAAATATTTATTGAGAAAAGTGGAAACTTAAAATAAGTGATGTTTTATATTCACATCGGACTAAGTTTTTTTTTACAAGTATCACAAACGTAATAACGTATAACCATTGTTAAGTACAATAATCAGCAATACAATTAATTGCGTCACCCTTTCATGCATGCTCAAACCCCTCAGCTCCTGGATATTTAAACAATTAGACTTGGTAAATTTTAGGTAAAAAGTTTTGTCATTACACTTTTTAAAATAGTTGTTTCCTGAAAAAAAAATATTATTATAGTTAGAATGGGGAAAAAGTGACAAGAGGCACTTTATAACCCATTCTCAGTCCTCAATGGTTAAGATGACGTTTTGCGCTGTGTCACTTACAGGTCTGGTGGTGTAGTGGATAGAGGCTAAGCTAACGGAGATAAGGGTCCCGGGTTCAAATCCCAAAATAGGTCAATATAATTTGTACGGGGGAAAAGTGTGTAGGAACCATATAGAAATGCATTCACTCAATTACATTTGTGTTATTACAATTTTTTGATTTTTTACATATTTATAAATATAATTTCCCATTGAAACTTGTGGGAAATTAGTGCACATTTGCAGAACGTTATCTTTGCAAATCATCTGAAAAGATTCCCTGCTAATCTTCAACAAACATTCTTTGCTAATTTGATTCAAATATCCAGTCTAACTTATCAGGAAGTGCGAGATGTGTTCACTTTTATACTTCTAGCAAACCTTTTTCAAACGAAAACGTTTTCAATGAATATTTGTTGCAAGCATTTTGGTTTGCCCTGATACTTTTTGTTGAATGTTTTGAAAACTTTTTCTGCTAGTACGTTCTTCCCAATGATGTAGTTATTTCTGGTGTCCAGCAAAACAATCTCTCTAAAAACAGTGGCCTCCGTATAATACCAAAGTACCAATTGGATTGGCCATTTACACACCCCTCTAAAAAAGAAAGCAACATGGACATAATATTGACTAGGAATCGCCATGACCCCTCCGAACGCTCCCTGGGCGCACCTGAATTTTAGAAGAACTAAATTAAATCATACTGCCGATTCGTTAATAAGTTTCTGAGTAGTTTAATTTTATAGTCTAATGGCTGGATGCTCAGTGGGCCCTAATAAGTTTCTGCGTGAGAGGCAAAACCAGTTGACTGATGTGGCGGCTTGAAGAAAAATGGTAATTTACTAAAAGCATTGGTTAAAAAATATCGTTGAGGCAGAATGAATAAATAATCGGGAGTAGATATTTGGTCAAGAATTTGAGCCTGATAGACAAACTTCGTAGTGTACTTTACATTATAAAACGTACAAATTGAAATAGTAATATTGTATGGGTCTTTACTTCAACATGGTCCAATTTATTGTGAACGCGTGATGTTAACGCCAATTCATAAAACAGTTCTCTCATTTATCTGCCAAAACAGTTGGCTACATTTACAGACGAAACTCTCTTGGCTCAAGAGCCCATCGCTATAGGGCAAGGCGAGTCCAAACGGGGATGAGAGGGTAAACAAATCTCTCGCGGTAGACAAAAAATAAACGGCGAAAAATAAACTTTCTTCTTTTAAATAAGGCTACGTGACTCAGAATCATCGCCGAACAACTCGGCTATGGCTATAGTGTATTTGAGCAATTTCAAGTGTGCAGAAAATTCGGCCAACTGCACTCTGACCAAATTATCAACCATACTTGTGGAAGGGGCCGTCCATAAATTACGTCATCTGGAAATAGGGGGAGGGGTCCAGATTGAAAATGACGGTAGGATGATGTGTGAGGGGAAACGCTGAGATGACGTCATTTTCAAATTTTGTAAAAAAACTAATTTAGGTATGAAAATTGTAAACTTTTGATTTGAATTCATTAAGTTAAACAGCCTAGAAAATTCATTATAAACTATATACTAGAATTTTACAAAATCCGTATAATGGTAATTTTAGCTTCAGGTCAGAAGAAAGCCATAGTAAATGCAGATTTTAATGACCAATGTTTTGAGATTTGTTAACAGCGTCAGCAGCGATGAACAATGCTAGCTAGCTACAATGACAAAATTTTCTATTTTAAATAGTTGATTATTAAAAATTAGCTCAAAATCTTATCTTATCTTATTACTTATTTAATACGCTAGGGGTTTTTTGTGACCACTACTCCTCCTAAACTACTGGGCCGATTTTAATAATTAAGGTGTCGTTGGAAAGTGTTTGGCGTGTAGTTTTGCAGGAAATAAATTTCATGAAGATCAAACTAAAGGGAACTGCCCTAGACGCCCTTAAAGTTTTTTATTTGTCCATAAGATTTAACATGGGAATATAAATTTCAAACAAAGCAGGTGAGTGAATAAACAAAGTCTTTCAGCAAAGCCATATGTTATTAATGGAATCGAAATCAAAAAATACATTTATTGAAGCAAACTTTAAACATTTATTCATGAGTAGCCCAGATAAAAAAATCATTTCAGTTCGGTTCAAGATTAAGACGGGATATATTTAGTCCTAGATACTGAATTACAGAAAGTTTTATTATAATAATGTAAAACCTTCAAAACAAAGCGTCATTTTTTTGGAGACATAATAATATTTCATTACCGGTACCTATTTAAAACACCTTTTTGAAATCATATGTTTTTCATAAACAAATTTACAGTCGATTTTCAAATAACTATTTGTTTTGGTTTATTTATTTTATTAAGTCAAAAATATCAAGAAAAACTTGAAATACATCCAAATAGCCTAGCTATTAATCTTTTAGACAACAGCCAAATAAATAATAGACTTAAAAGTGTCAAACATGTTTTGGAACTCTCGTACAGATTTGTGTAGTTATAAATAATTTGTGAGTTACTTTAAGACGCAAGGTTTGTCGTTGGGCAAGCTCTTGCTCCCGTTCTTATTATATATCCACTTTTTTACTTATTGTTCAATTTACGAATGAACAGATTGTAAAATAAATTACTGTCGAAAAAAAAAAATTATTCAAAGAATAATTATTTTATACAATTTACTTGGACGTGATGGTGAATGTTAATGTGCAGTGTTTGTGGGTAATGATCTAAAAATGAAAATGTAATTTTTTCATGAAACTATTTTAATTTTGTTCAACTGTGAAGTGCTGACCATGAATGATGTAAACATGGAACAGTATTTTGCATTTAGTGATGTTCTGTGGTTGTAGTAATGATGCCCCATAAACTTAATTTAACAATAAAACATTTTATATGTAAGTTTACAGTTTTTTTACTTATTTGTAACAACAATGATGCCACGAATTCGAAGAGTGCATTATGAAGAACTCATGAGTGTCAACGAAACTCCATTAAAACGGTGCGCGAACGAAATCGTGTTGGTATGAACATTGACTCATATAAGAGGTTGAGCCCTTTACTTTCGGGCCCTTATTGGGTGAATAAATGTATTTTTTTTGCGAAGCAAAAAATGTTAAGACTGAAGCAAATGGAAACAATAACATTTCATATAAATTGAGCCGTCACAAATGGAAGGTAATTTTGCAAAATTACACGTGACTCTTATTGAGAAGCACGCTTTCACTTGGTAGACGGACAAACAAATCATCTCAAAACTACTAAGAAATTTTAAAATAGTTCAATTTTACATTTAATTTGTTGTGGTGAGCTCACGGTCTCATCTCGATGAGCCTATTTGGTGGTCAATATAATTGTCATGTACATAAACAATTTTATCACAGAATAGTTACCTTATTACCAGAAAAAAGTACTTCCAAAGTATTCATAAATGTAAAAGACTATGAAATACATTTAATGCTGGAAACTGGACTGTATTTAAATGAGGTAGGTGTTTGCATCCGTTCGTTTAGAACTTTAGAACAATAGCAGACATATGCCATCATTCATGAGAGAATTATAAAAAGAGTCTCTATAAATATCTTTGCAGACAAAAATTTGGATGAAAGGCGAAAAAATATTGCAATTGCCATAGACGTTGCTGCCATTTTCCGTGCAAGAGATGGACTACTTTCAGGAGAAAAGGAATTTGGTTGTTTTGCTCGATTTCGAGCAACGGGTTTACTAGTGGGTCTAAAACTTAATTTGAGGGTTAAAAAAAAACCAATAGAAGAAATATTTATCCAGGGCCTTTATCTAGGGGACTGGCATTATTGTGGGAGTTTGTTGTCTATTACGGTACGTCATTTTCCAATTGTGGGGGGGGGGGGGGTCAGGACGATTATGACGGTAGGATGATTGTAGGGAGGGTAGGCCAAAAAATGGGCAAAAAGCGTTAACGTAATTTATAGACGGCCCCTATAAGGACATTCTTATCGGAACAGTGTGAGGGCTAGGGCTAATCTCTTGTCGGATGTTTAAGCACGTGGCTCGGTAAGCGAGGTAGCGCAAGGCCACACTACATATACAGGCCATGCTGCAGGATTTATGACGTCAAACTAGTAGGCGATCTGAAAGTCTGGCTCAGGACTCACAGCTGTGCTGCTCATCAGTTACTTTGAAATCAAAACAAGAAAACGTAAATAAACAAGTAATTTTTGACGTTCAGTGATGAAATGCAAACAGAAAAAACGTAAACAAATAAGGAATATTTGACATTTAGCAATAAAATGTAGACATAGGATGTTATTTCTCTGCCTACTTGTGTGACGTGGCGCAGCGCTGGGATCGCTTCAGCATGGCCTGTATTTTCAGTGGGGCCTTGGGTAGAGCGGGACAAGCCGAGTAGCCGACCATATCATGTCAGAATGTCACACTCACTAGGACTTGACTTGCCGCGGTAAGAGTGTACCTGTACCCGTAACATTAGTTACTATAATACGCAACAAAACCTCTTTGGTTGATCATATAAGATACTATTACTCTGTGGTTCAGTTTTATTATAGAGATGGCCATGGTTTTATTCATGGCGGTACTTTGAAATGTTTGGTATTTTTGTCACTCTGTTCACTGTTCACTGCTCTTTCTGTCGTCTGTTGATGTTGATGGCAACTCTTCTCTGTCACTTTACACGAAAAACTAAAAACAAAATGCGTTTTAAGTTTTTGTGCCATAAACTGCAGTTTTGTAGCCATGAACGGGTAACTTAATTTTAATTAAGACTTCAGAGAGATAGTTTCTAAGTTTCGCTTAATCAATATCAGTCAATATCTGAAACAAAACTGTTTGACATTTACTGTTGTCATTCATAGACCAAGAAACATTTGATAATCCAGATTCTGTATCTTTAAGTGAGCTATATTGTAATATACGTACTAAGATCACTAAGCAAACTGGTTGATGGAGTGTGTACATTTTTTCACATAATATACCCAGTAATTTTAATATCCAATGGGCGCGTTCAGCCGCAGTCACCGGTGGTTAAACTACATTACCTGTAATAAGTGAACGATAGTGGTGGATTTACAACCCACCGATCATTGTTGTACATCCACCGATGATGAGTTTACGGTGGATTCGGTAAGTAACCGGACATTGTTGATTGTTAAGATGCGGTGGATTTGCCTAACAAGGACAATGGTAACCGGTTGGTCGCCGGTGACTGCGGCTGAACGCATCCATTGGTTAGATTCAAATGCTCGATAACCTGATTACATTGGTGATCTAAAGTGATGTTTTTACTGGTTTAGGGAATTATATTATACAAGTTATGTAATTTAACATCTGAAATCATGTACTACTACATAACTTAACCAAAATTGGTGTCGCAAAGCTCTATCAGTGTAATGTCACTAAACATTTTACATTTCACAATTAGGCCTATAAGTAGTACGAGTTTCATATCTGATCTTCTGTCTTTACAGGTTATGTTTATAATACATATTGTTTACTTGTTTTGCCCAGGTTTAGTAACTGAACTTCCTATTATAATATTGTCACATCTGTATTTTATTAAGTTTAGAGTTTAAAATGATCCAAGTCTGATATAAATTGTATTTTTTTCATTTGTGTTTATAATTTTTGTCTTAATGTTGGTAATTTATTTTCAGATACAGATGGATTATCAAGGACAAGACTCAGCCAGCAGTGTGCAGGAGTTTGTAAAGGTACTGTTACATTACCGTAGGCTCTACTCATCCTTCACTCATATTCAGGGTAACGTCCTCCATGAGGTGCCTGTCTAAAAAAGAATGAAAAATGAAAACCGTACTCTTGGTTGGTTATTAGTTGAGTAATCATTTTTAGTTAAGATTAACTACATTTAAAATTGTAGTTAATCTTAAGTAGGCCTAACTACCTTTGCTTCTTTCATAGTTTTATAAGTCTTAATTTTCAAAGATGAATATGAAGTATGACTTACAAAATATAGGCATGTAAAGTCGAATTCCAAATTAAAATGTGTTAGCAGTTATCCGTCGTTTTCGGCAGATTTTCCAAACTTTAGAAATTTATCAGTGGAGTATGATTAACATTTGACATCAGTATTATTTACCTGAATCTGCCGTAAATGAAAAAAATAAAAAACATTCAAAAGTAAATAAAATCCTACTTATATATATATATCTAGGCCTACTAAATATTTGTCAAATACCCACCGGACCGGAATATTTGTCAAATACCTATCATCGCACAGCCCAAACTACTAGACCTAGAACCTTGAAAATTTGCAAGAACGTTCCTTTTAGGGCATAGGCATCCGCTAAGAAATGTTTTTTCAAAATTCGTAGTTTAAAGGGATTTTTGGCGAGGACGAAGTTATAAAATTTTCTCATATAAAATTGTGTTGAACGATTTTTGTTTACATTTTTAATGTTCATGAAACAATTAGCTGGTAGTTAGCTTCGCAAATGTATACACTGTTACAGATGATTATAATTTGATTTCTTTCATCATGGCTTTATTTTTTTTTTGTTGATTTATTTCAAGTACATCGTTTGGTACTATATAAGCTATATTTAGTTAGATGAAATCCACCATTAATTAGTTAAGTGGCGCCATCTTTATTCCGGTACTGGTAGTTATCGTTTTTCCTGGGAGCGTTCCTAAGTTTAATATTTTTTTATTTCATCTATGCCTATCCGTTGATTTGGCATTTCATATTATTCGACGTATATAGTTTTAAGCCTGAAGAGCGTACTGCCTTTTGTGGCTGAGTCTTGAGACTAAGTCCAGGCAAGATTGAAAGAGAGAGGTTCAGTGGTTTTTTAGTCACAAACAGAATGTGCTGTAATTATGTGATTCTTTGATCTATTTATGCACAAATCTATAAATTTTACAAATCCCTGATTGTAAGTTATAATAATACTATGTCTCCTACTATATATATTCGTCAAATACCACTGACCTATCATCGTACAACCCAAACTACTTGATCTAGAACCTTGAAAATTTCCATTGACGTTCCTTTTAGAGTGTCAGCATTCACCAAAAACGGATTTTTCAAAATTTGAAATTTTAAGAGGTTTTTGGTGGGGTTGAAATTTTTAAAATTTCCCATAAATGTAATGGATGATCTTTTGTTTACATTTCCAATTTTATTCAATCAAGCAGATGGTAATTAGCTTCACAAACTGATTAAAACATCTGATTTATAATTTGATTCCTTTCATCATGATTTTATGATTGTTTTCATGATTTTGTTAGGTCATTTGTACGATATAAAAATTACATTTGGTTTAGTTTCGTAACTTATATGTTTAATCGTAAGCTCATTATGTGGTGCCATCTTTATTTAAGCAGCGGGAGTTATAGTTATTTCCTTCGGGGTGCCCTTATGTTTTTAATTTCAGTAACGCCCGTTACAATGATTGGCAAATTCCCTTTCCATCTAATTCGACGGTGTTCCAGCTTTTCGCGGAAAAATAAGTGACGCAATCAGTAATTATTGATCTTTAAAACTATTACTAACCGCCCAGATGTTCAGTTAAAAACTAAGTAAATCGAGTTTGTAAAGCACCACAACTGCTCCAAACATTCTGCCTGTTATTGTACTTAATTGATGCCCTATTAGACAATTCAGAGACGTAATGGTAAATCTACAAATAAGTACCTTAAAATCGACATATTTTATGTTAAAAGTCGGTTCGGCCATTTTCGAGTTATAACGGTGAAAAGAAAACCTACACTATCTACTGTGGTACATATTTTTATAATTAACACTCTGCCATAAAACATAAACATACCTCTACATGACATATTCCTTGATATAACCTTGTTTTATTCAGTCCCTTTAGATTCTTCATATCAAGGTAAGATTATAATTTTTATCGTGAGCGAAGCCACAGATTCTGCTAGTAATATTATTAATTTGACATTATGGATGTTTGTTTTAATATCAGTCTTTCAACCACGTGAAAAATACCTGACCAACTGAGCTGAAATTTTGCAGGAATAGAGCCACTATGTCAGAAAAGGACATAGGCCTATTCACTTCCTTAAAAATCCCCTCGGGCTACGTCCTGTGAACGTTGCTTCAATGTTTACATTTTGTAAGGATGTAAACATTCAAATACTGAATTATAAACAGCTGTGAATGCTGAAATTTGGCAGTTCAAAGAGCAGAAGTAAGATCAGCTGTAATTTTTATTGTGAGCGAAGCCACGGGCAATTGCTAATTAATAATAGAGATTTCAGTTTAGCCCCACAATTTTTAATAACATTATTTTTATCGCTTCCTCAATGTCCAAGTAAAAATTACTGTAGCCCGGTAACATCTTAACTACGAGACTACCAGGTTTAACAGGGAAACAACAGAGATAATGGTAAATTTTATACCACATAAATAAACCCTCTTAAAGTTTCTAAAACCATAATAATAATCCTTTTTTCAATTCTTCTGGGGGACGACCCCCTAGACTCCTGTCTTTTTATAGGAGGTATTCCATAGCCCCACGCCCCACCCCTCAGGAATCTGGTTCTCATTAAGGGTGTTCAAAAATCTGATCACCTTACGTAAAATACCCCTTACTGGTGTTTGGTATCTTACTTGGCATTCTAATCTAATAAATCATTTGTATAATGAGATAAATAGACTGCATTATTTTTGTAAAGTGAGTAGTTTCTGACACTTTATAGCAGATTTACCCGAAAAACTAATAATTAACTACTACTGGCAATAGTTGAGTGATGAAACATTAGTCGAATGTCACTGGTTCGATCCCAGATGGGGACTCGGTCCTGTTCCATCATGATCTTTGGCTTGCCGATGCGTTTGTTTCCGTAATAGTTCCTCTCTGTCTTTATAGTAAAAGGGTATAATTTTCTTCAAATTTACAAAAAATAAAATGTAAGGTGATACACTGCCACAAAGAACTTACCAGGTGATTAGTGTCATCTACAAAAAAATGGTATGCACACATTTGTTTAATTTCTTCTATAGCTTATATTTTATCAGATCTTGCCCTTTATTTGAAAGTGTCATGTTATTGTACCTATCCTAATACATTTCCAATGTTATTTTTTTCTAATTTCCTTTTTTTAGAATGACTTTTTTTGCTAAAGACAAACATTGTACATAAAACCTTGGTTGTAAAAGTTTTATCAAAATCGGACTATTGGTTTTGCTTCTAGCTTTGTTTGACCCACAAACACAAAAGAGAGATGTCACTCAAAAAATACTTTTTGGGTTTCAGGGAGCATTAAATCTAATATTATTTCTATTAACAACTCAAATTCCAGAATTTCGACAAGAGCAATACTTTCTATATATGTGCAATATGTAAAGGGGGAGAGAGTTAAAAATCGCAATAACTTTCAGAATAACTGTAATATAATTGGTTGTAAAAGTATTATCAAGAGCAAATGTTATTTATATGCAGATTTTTTTATGTTAGACCATTGTTCTTCTTCTTTGGGCTATTATTTATGTATCGCTCACCCTAACATTCTGGTTTAAGTCATTTCTTCAACAGCCAAGCGGCACAAAAGTAAATGTAAGGTCTATTCTATCTAACAGAAACAGTTCTCTATAAAATATAATGAAGTATATTTGTTCTAGATAGTGCTAAGTTTAATCTGCAGCCGGGTTGGACGTACATGTACAACTATGAGGGATCTACAGTATCGGAGGTCGCTGGATCCAGCAATGAGACGTCTCAGATTAAAATCCTGGCCAAGGCTCACGTCAGGGTGTCACCGAGGCCGTGTGAACTAATATTAGTTGTGAGTGAATATTCCTTTTTATGATTTAGTTCCCTTATGCTACATGAAATGATTTTTTGTAATGACATTCATTATTAATTTTATCAATTTTGTAAGATTTGTTGACTAAATCAATCAGTCAACCAGGATTTAGTCTATAAGTGATGGTCGTCAAAGGTGTATAATGAATAAAGTCCATATTATTAAAGAAATACTATTCCAATGTTAATATTAATATAACTTAACCATTAAAAGACTGATATCACACAATATAACAAATTTTATGTCTTTTAATTTTCATACATCGAAAAACTTCTTATTCATAAAAAACAATAATTTTGACAGAGCCTGGAGAAACCAAAATTATCTCGAAATTTAGTTGTTACAAGTTTGAAATTGTCTCTTGGGCATATTATAGAGTTATGTATAATTTTTTCAGGTACGAGACGTCGAGTTGCTAGACTCAGATGGAGAAACCTTGAGTCACTCTCTCGGCCAGAAGGAGTTTGCTGCGGAATTAGAGCACCATCCGCTGAGGTTTAGCTACCAAGATGGCCGAGTGGAGCAGCTATGTCCGTCGGCTGACGAGCCGACCTGGGCCCTCAACATCAAGAGGGGAATGCTCTCCATGCTTCAGAACTCCATGTCGGACCTCTCCAAGGACGGGCACATGTACGAGGTGCGAGACTAGTCAAAAATATGCAACCAAATGAGTTTCATTTTAAGAGAGAGAACTTGATTCTTTTGGTATCTGTGGATGCTCTCTGGTGCACAATTCAGAACGATCTTTGTGCACACACTTGCTGCTTCTGTGATGTTCTATGATAAATATAAGTTTTCATATTAGTTTACTAAATTTAGGCATAACTGTAACTTTAAACTGTTTTCTGTTGTAGATGAATGTTTTTCCAAAGTTACTTCTTAGGCAAGATGTATACTTTTAAACGAGAACGATTTTGGAAAAAAGTTGTTTCAGTTGAAGTAACTTTAAAAGGGATAAAATTCTTACAGTGATAATAACAGCACCAAAACAGTTTCTTCCCCAGATTTTTTTCTCTGGAAGGAAAGATTTGTTAAATCAACTGATGAAGCACTAAATAATTGGCAAATTATCATGAAAAATTGGCAATGCCTAATTTTAATGTTAGGCCTATTATAAGTTAGTTAGTCACGACTAGCAGTCAAAGCGCACGAGACGTTAAATTTGTTCAAGCTCAAAACCTGAATATAAGAGATTTCAGGTGAAAAAATCACTCAATTAATAAAATAGGCCTCAAAAATAAATTGGTAATATATATACTTTTTTCTAGTCAAGGGCCAGGCGAGTTTCCATGGACATGCACTGCAGCTTAATTAGCTTACTGTACACCCTCAAGGTTACGGCACTGTTGCAGAGCAAATTGCCATTGGTGATTGGGGGGGATTTAAAACAGGGACCCTGGGAACCCCCGTATTCTACCACTACACCAGGCCACTCCCCAATATATATATTACCAACAGAGTGTATACATATATATATATATATTAGGGATGTGTCGGTACCTTAAGTCGGTTCTCAGTACCACCGGTTCTTGGCAAAAGAACCGGTACCGAGAACCAACGTCAAAATGTCGGTACCGGTACTTCGGTACCCATAGAAATCGGCGGGAGTAACTACTGGTCACAAAAGACGAATGATCGCACCGCGAATCGCCGCGGGCGTTGCGTCGATGGCAAATGCCACTGCGTACTATAATTGAAGGTCAATAATTTTTCTAAAATTACTTTTGATTTGAAATTTAGGCCTATCTTAAATTTTTTGACTCTTCATTGATTTATTACTCTAATACTTAAAATTAATGGGAATGGGGTTATTTTCTTTGGGAATTGTAAGATTATGAATGGAAACTAATTTGGAAACCGTTATTTTTCACTTTGGAATTTGTTCTTGATTGATTTTATACTTTAATTTTTAAAATTAATTGGAATGGGTTTATTTTCAATGGGAATTGTAAAATTATTGAATGAAAACAAATTTGTAAACTGTTATCTTTCACCTAGGAATTTTTTTTGTTTACATAGGATATATTTTTTAAATTATCTGTTAACAGAAGGATGAACAATTAAATTAATAAGTGAGATAGTATTTTATGTTTTGGTGAAACTTGCACTTGAAAATTTAAACATTTTCAAAACAGTAACATACAACAGATTGTCTGTAGGTTTGAGGGTACAATACATTATATAACACGTTTGAGAAACACTTGGTACCAACGGTACCGGTACTGAGAACCGAGAACCGATCTTGTCAAGAATCGGTACCGGTACCGACTTTGTAAAAAGTGGTACCGACACATCCCTAATATATATATATATATATACCTTCTCATTACAATCTCATTCTCATTTTCAACTTTGTTATCTGTTAAAGTGTTGTAATATTTCTGACTTGATTATCGACAGAGAGACGTGAGCGGGAACTGCGAGACGACGTACACAGTGTTCCCCTCGATGTGGAGTGACGTGAAGGTGCTCAAGTTCAAAGACCTGCAGAGCTGCAGCAGCAAAGGCCAACACTCCCTGGGTCTGCCGACCAGCTGGGTGGGCGGGGCCAAGTCCACTCCGATAATCAAGTATGTTGAAATCAAAGGGTTCTTAGAAATGTGTAGCCATTTTATTCTGAATCAACCTAAAAACTTCATGAGACATTTATTTTCATATACATTGCAAGTCCTATATGTTATATTTAGTCATGAATCAACAAACAAAAAAAATATTTCTTTGGGAATCTTTACTAAGTGAGACTAGAGGAATTCCAGTGAAGTATAGGCATAAGGGCAACATAAAGAAACAATAAACCATCTTAAAAATAACACTGGTTTTGTCTGGTTGACCAATGCCGGGTTTACAAGCCCCCCCCCCCCCCCGCCAAGGGGGGGGACTCATGTACAGCCCCCTGGTTTGTTGACCTCATGAAAAATAATGACTTTTCTTTACATTATGAATTTGGAGCCTAATTATCACCTAAAATTCACTCACAACCTCTTGTTTCCTACTTTGAGCGGCCCTCTGTAATTGCACGGCCCTAGGACTGGTCTTGATCGTCATAGTTTTAAATCCAGCACTGTGGTTGACATTTCAAAGGTAACTGAAATGCATTTGCTTAGGCTAAAAGACCAGCTAATATATGGGTCACTTAGTCACTCAGAGCGCCTTGCAACCGACAGATTTAAGGTGAATAAATGAATCCTTAAATCTAACTGAAGATATCAACTTTTGTTTATGACATTCTAAAGGTCAATTTGAAATTATAAAAACAGATTAAGGTGATTTTTACTTTCTATTCATCAACCTTGAACTTTGCAGGAGTGAACACATCTGTGAACAGACGATCAGGAAGGACAACGGCACTTATCTGTCAAACTCTCGGTGTCAAGAAACTCACGTGTTTGCTCCGTTCTCCAACGGCCAGGCTGGTATAAGGACCGTTGTCACGGGATCTCTGGCATTGGACACGATCACTCAGTCTGAGGATGCCATTCCTGTTGGTGAGTGTAAAGGACTTGATTTTCTTATGTTCTGCAGCAATTGTATTTTTCAGCGATTTTCAGCTACAACTGCTTATAAAAATTTAACTTTCATCAATATATCAATCTAATCATACAAAAAAACTTACAATAACAGCAATAATTAAAATCTAACAATAATAAAACAACAAAGCAGTCAAACTAATTTAAAAAAATTAAAATTTTGATTAAATGTGCTGACTGAAAGCTCTTAAAGGCTCGCCTGGAGTTCATTGTACAATGAAGACCTAAATAGGCAAATATTTAGCTGTTTGAGGTAACCTTTTTGTCTGGATTGAAAATAATCCATATTATGGTTATTTCACTCACTTATCATGAATTTTTTGAACAGATTTGGCCTACTTCAATTCAATTCAAATTCTTTATTGACTTAAGCCCCATGGGCTACATCAAGTTACAATATTTTTACAATAATATATTATACAAATATCCATAAAAAATTGGTAACCTGGAAAAGAAAAACATAATCACACCACATATTCTAATGAGACATGCACAAGCAGAATGTATATAAATAGTAAGTAGTGATTTTAATTTATGCGTTTCATGCTACTGAGGAAAAAATTAACAAATAATTTTAAACATGCAGAGTGACATAAGTACAAGGTATGAATTCAACATGCATTAATAAATAAATAAACACCTATATAATAAATAATTTTTAACATGCAGAGTGAAATAAGTACAAAGTATGAATTAAACATGCAGAAAATAAAAAAAAAAAAATAATTATTTAATAATCAATATCATTTGTCAGCAAAGGATCACTGAGAGAGACTAAGCTCGGCTCTGTACGCTCAATGGTGGCCCTATTCTTATATGCTTCCTCAAGGCGATTTAACAATTTTTTAATTTCCTCTATAAATGATCCTAACTCGCTACGGTCGAAATCATTGAACACCTTCTTAATTCTGTCTAAACCTTTCCCATTTGCGCTACATTCTATTAAAGCATGCAAACCATCCTCTACTCCACCGCAGCAGTCACAAATACGATTTCCTTCATTATCTTTCTTACACATCCAGAGCCACGTCCCAAGCCGATATCTGGCTACCAGTGACCTTGAACTATATTCGAGTCGCCTCACATACTCTGCGCCCGCCTTATCAGTTCCTAACGAGATTAGCAGTTTTAAACTTTGTTTACCTCTAGCTTCCTCTTCCAATTTCTCATAACAATAATCTCTACATTTATTTTTTATTAATGCAATTACATTTTGGTTCAAGCTGTTATTTTCAAATAAAGCGTCCAAGCCAACCATCCTAACTGCCCAATCTAACCCACCAAACCAACTTTCCTTCCTTTTCTCTTTTTCTTGAAAACGTAAACAAGCTAATTGCAATTTCTTAGTACCTGAAATTCTGAGTTTAAGCCAGTAAATAATGAGGCGCTCTAAAGCCAATGTAGAGGTTAACACTCTTCCCAACTCTAATACAGTTCCACAATTTGCACTAGAATTCGCTACGCCTAATACTCTTTTGCAGTGCGATATTCCGACTTTGTCAACCACTTTATTATCACAATTTCCTCCCCATATTTCCGCGCCATATAGAACAATAGGCTGCACTAATGTATCAAACATTTGATTCTGCAATTTAACAGACATATCTTTATATCTATATTTAGCCTTACCTATCGTTAAGCTAGCCACCTGAGCTTTCCTCGCCATCTCTTTTTCATGCTTTGCCCATTTCCCGTTTCTGCTTAAAACCATTCCCAGATATTTAAATTGATTAACTATTTCAATCTCGTTCTTCTCTATTTTCCATTTAAACTTAAGACTTGGATTGTTACCTTTACTAAATATCATTATCTTAGTTTTGTTAACATTAACTTTCAGTTTCCACTCCTGACAATAATTGTAAAATTCATTCAACGACCTTTGCAGTCCTACGGGCGTAAGGCTTATCAGAACCATGTCATCTGCGTACAGCAGCACTTGTATAGGCGTTTGCTCTATGAAAGGCGGATGCGAATCGATACCAGCCAGTCTCTTTACCACATCATCAATGAATAAATTGAATAATACCGGAGACATCTGGCAGCCTAGCTTAACCCCTGATCTTAATTTCACACCCTCTGTTATTTGATCCATGCCCACCTTAAGACAGAAGCTCACATCCTTATATATAGCCTGTATCCGTTGAATCATACCTACGCTTAAACCTGCCACTTTCAACTTATACCACAGTGCCTGTCTAGATATGGAATCAAATGCCTTATTAAGGTCTACAAAACAGCAGTATAATTTTCCTCTCTTTTTCACTAACTCTCTATCAACTAACGTCCTCAGAACAAAAACATTATCAACTGTCGAGTAGCCTGCTTTAAATCCACATTGAAATTCAGAAAGTTTTCAGAATTTTAGTAGGACTTTATGCTTCGAGATAGTTAACGTGTCATTTCACACTTACGTACATTGAAATTAGACAATATTGGTTGTGCGGTTAACTGGCACGGACTGGTTGGCGGGAAGCGTGGTGTGCGCAGGTGGACCTTGCGTCGCACCGCGGAGCGAGTGAGCAGCAGGTTTGTTGCGGCAATTCTGAAGGACTAAATATCCCGATAACGCGACATGGGGGACTCGCTGTGCACTTGGAGGGTTAGAATAGGATGCTTTTGTAGTAACAAAATAAGCGCTCAGTTAAATAGAGGCAGTCAATCTGGATCCAAATTTCGTTGTGCCATATTTCTTGGGTTCTTACTGATTATTGGTGGTGTAGAACTTAATCCGGGGCCCTCTCTAGATGATGTCTTTGAATTATTAAATTCAACAAAGAAACAAATGGAAGATAATTTTACTAATGTAAACGAGAGGCTTATTAAGATGGAAACAAGTATTGGCGAGCAACTTAAAAATGCAGAGACCAGGCTAGCAAATTTAGAAGCAGAGAATGTAAAATTGAAAGAAGTTATAAAAAATCTGGAAGCAAAGCAAGAAGATCTAGAAAATCGTAGTAAAAGAGATAATTTAATATTCTATGGAATTGAGGAACGGCAGCAAGAGAATGAAACGTGGATGGACTGTAAGAACAAGATACTAGAAATTATAAAGGATACGCTGGAAATTGAAGACATGCCACAAGACTGTATTGCTAGGGCGCATAGGTTGGGCAATCGCGTTGGGAAGAGACCTATAATAGTGAAGTTTGTTCATTACGGACTTAAGGAAAAGGTTATGAATGCCCGGTCTAAACTCAAGGGCACAAATATTTTTTTGGAAGAGGATTTCTCGAGTAAAGTGAGGCAAGAGCGTAGTTTCCTACTCACTGCAATGAAGGATGCTAGAAAGCAAGGTCTAAGAGCCAATGTATATTTTGATAAATTACGAGTAGAGGGCAAGTTGTACAAATATAATTGGGAGTCGAAGGCGGTTGAGGAAGTTGAGAGAATGCAACGTAGCAGCCACGACGACGCTCGGGAGGACCTCGCCACAGCAGATGTGGAGAAAAGGGTGACGAGGCTGCAACTGAAGGGGAAGAAGACGGCGACGACGCAGGAGCAACTTACCCCAATGGAGAAGTGGCTTCATCCCGGAGCGGCGACGGCGACGGCGACGGCGGCGGCGGGCGCAGGGAGAGGACAGCCAAGCAGGGGGCGCTCACGGCAGCCTCCAGTATAGCGATTAGGGAGGGACGGTAAAGGGGGGGGAAAGTGAGATAAGAGGTAATAAAATAAAATTTTATTTCTGGAATGTTGAGGGAATTAATAACATTAAAAACAGTAAGAATATATTAGAATTAGTAAAGGAATTTGATGTGATTGGTTTAGTTGAGACGTGGTGTAGTAAAGTAGGAGAATTTGTATTAGAGGGGTTTAACAGTCATGAAAAAATCAAGAAAAGGAGGGGAAAAAGAGGTCGTTTTCCGGGGGGTGTGGTTGTTTTTGTTAAGGTAAATATTGAAGTAAAATTTATACCGAACAACTTAGAAGATATAATATGGTTACATTTCGTTTCAGATAATATACTTTTTGGATTAATTTACAATCATCCTGAATGTTCTAGTTACTCAAATAAGTTTTTTTATGATGATTTACTGTTAGAGATGGAGGAGATGGGAAATCGCTTTAATACTGATAGGTTTTTGCTAATGGGAGATTTCAACTCGAGAATTGGGCAATTAAATGAATCAAATGATGGAGAGCATCGGAATTTTTTACCTGATTTTTTAGATGATGTGGTGATAAACCCAACACTTGACTGTAACGGAGTAGGAAATAGGGAGAGTAAGGATATTATTGTAAATAATCAAGGTAAACAACTAGTAAACGTATGCCAGGCGTTATCGCTTGTGGTTATGAATGGTAGGGGAACTGATAAGCCGGGTCATTATACATATGTGGCAGAGAACAGATGTTCTGTTATTGATTACGCTATCGTCTCAAATTCCCTTTTTAGTGAGGTAGAGTCATTTTATGTTAAGGATGATGTGATAGAATCTAGTCACTTTCCTCTAGTCTTAAAAATTAAAACAGTTGCTGAAACATTGTCCTGCTCGGATTTAAGTTGCCAAGAGCTCAGTCTTAGTAATATTAATATTTTTAAGTGGAAAGGTCCAGTAATCAATTCGTTTTGCGGCAATTCTTATTCAGTAAATATTTTGAATTTGTTGTTTCTGGGTATTGATAATGCACTGTTAGGGAAGGATACGGAGAGAGCTTGCTGGTTGCTGAACAGTATTTTTAATATTTTAGGTAAGGACTTTAAATTAAGAAAACCGAGTGGCCACGGTAAAAATTACTGGTATGATAAGGAATGTATAGAACATAGAAAGAGAGCTGTTAGGAATTTAAGAGAGTTTAGGAAGAATAGATCTAGCGTAAACTTGCAAACATATTTACAAGCAAAGAAAGATTTTAAGAATGTTTGTAAAACTAAAAAACATGAATGGCTTAGTAAATGGGGGTTGCAACTAGAGGAGCTAATGATTAGCGGAAAAACTAAAGAAGCGTGGGGGCAAATAAGAAAATTAAAAGAAGGGAAAAGGTCAGTAAATGAGATACCAGTGAAAGCTCTCATTGATCATTACACCGAGGTGTTCGGCATAGCCGACACGTGGCAAATAGAAGATAGAGTGATTCCAGAGTTGCCAATATTTATTCCAGAACTAGACACAGAAATAAGCAATGCTGAGGTTGTAGCAGTATTTAAACAGTTGAAGAACGGAAAAGCTAGTGGGGTCGATGGAATTTGTCCAGAGTTTTATAAAGTATTAAGTGGCAATGAACAATTTATAAGCTATGTTGTACGGATGTTTAATAATATTTTTAATGGAGCTGAAGTACCAAAGATTTGGGGTAAAGGTATGATTTATAGTCTCTATAAAGGCAGTGGGAAGAGAGAAGACCCAAATTCGTTCAGAGCCATAACATTGTTGCCTGTGTTGGGAAAATGCTACGCAAAGTTGTTAAATAACCGTATAAAAACCTGGATTTGGCCTACTTAATGAGGAACTTACATTTCTTGTGGCTTGAAGTTTTAAGTTAAGGTTAATTTTTAAGTTATAATTTCTTTAAGTTTCAATATTTATTTACCATTTTGTCTTTATTATGGCAAATAGTGGTTTTGAAGACAAATAACGAGTCAGTTTGATTTAAAGTGAGATTTACCTTTTTATTAGAATCAAATAAACATAAATCCAATTTTTCTGCAATACTTCCAAGGACGAATTTTGAGATAAGCTTAAAATACTTGTCACGTATTTTCAATTAATAATTAATTTCACTCAGGAATTTAAATTCAAACACTGGTTTATCATTCATAAAGTTGAATGGATATTTTACTTGAAAGTGTAATAAATAACAAAGGTGTTTGTTATTCATCATGAAACAACAAACAGAGGAAGTGAAAATATTTCTTTCATTAATACAATATTGTGACTTTACAGATTTGTTTGTGAACAAGAGGACCAACCTGATGATGGAGTACTCGGAGGGCGGTGAGGGGGCGGCGACGGCAGACGACGTGTGGGCTGCCCTGAATCAGCTGGTGGCTCACAGTCAGCTGGGCGTGGACCAGGACGTGCCTCAGCTGTTCCACCAGCTGGTCTCTCTGCTCGGACGGATGGACGATCAGCAGTTGGTTAAGGTATTGAATAGCTTTGACTGGTTCTATTAGCCTTTGTCCTCTTATATGAGCAATGTTTGCTTGCTCGAGTGATTGATTGCACATTCATCTCAAAAACCACCCCCAAGGATTTTCTTTAACTTATTTATGACACAAAACTGTGTCATATACAGGTCCCATAGCCAGAAAAATTGAAAATTTTAACATTTGGCTAATAAGTTTCCATAATAGCAACAATGTAAACAATGCAAATATAAACCAAGTAGGCCTAATTGTAATAGCCGCTTGCATACTCAGCCATCTATAAAAAATTATGCTATTTCAGCATGTTCAGTGATAAATACATGTAATAAAAAGAAATTTACAAAGAAAATTACTCTACATTTTTATAAATTAATGGGATGAGCTGGCAACCATAAAATATCACTGAGCTAGGTTTGATTTAGCAAATACCGAAAACAATTTAGTTGTTGAACTTAGTTCTCAATACATGCTAATTGATACTTTAAATTTTTTCTCCAGCCATTGGGATTAGGATTTATTTGTAAATCTGAGAAAAAAAATCTGGGTTGATGTGTGCTTACACAATTATCTCAAAAATAATTCCAAGGAGGATATATCGCCAGCAAGAGTCTAAATTATGAAAAAAGTAACAATTTACAAGTTGAAACATTTCAACATGGGCCATGTGGAGAAATATTGCTCTCTATTTTTCTTGACACGTTCGATTCCTCAATGATCAATTATATGTAATTAATTTATTTTTATAAAATGTTTTTTGGTTAGGCTCATTTGTTTTTTTTTGTTTGGTTGCTGGAGCTTAACAATTTTAAGTTCCTTATGAATTGAGTTTTTTACCGCACCATTATTTACCTAAAGTAGCCTAATACGGTTTGTTTACCACCAAGGAGCTCAGTCTGTAACCATAAAGTATAGTTTATTCCCTTTTTTTAAAAAATAAATGCTCATAGGCTTACATTTATTTTCCTCTCCGCAGCTGTTTGACGAGGTGCGGGACGCGCGGGCAAGAGGCTACCTGCTGGACGCTCTGCCGCTGCTGGGCTCGGCCGGGAGTGTGGCGGCCATGTATCAGATCCACGCGGCGGGCGAGGTGACGCGAGAGGAGGTGGACGCGTGGCTCACGGCTCTGGCGTTCCACCAGCGACCGGCGCTGGCCGTGGTCGACAGACTGGGGGTAGGTGGTGTATTGCTGTGTCCGGCTGCAAGAAAATAACAAGAAATTTATTTAACGTTTGTATTTTACACTAGAATCAATGGAGCACGAGAGGGAGGGTAATTTATATATTTATCATTCGCCAATGACACTCCTACCCACAAAGGCTGATGGAAGCTCATAAGGAATTCTGAAATCGTTGAATATTCATTTGTCACGACAATAAAAGCAAAATGCTCCAGCCACTTATAGAGATTGAATTTGAAATTTATAAAGCAGTAGTCAATCGACTATTGTTAGTTTTCTGTTTGACTAAATGATAAATTACTTTCTCCTGATACCTTATAGGTTACATCAGTACATTCTATTGGAAATTTCCTAAAACTAGGAGCTCTTTTAATCCCGGCTCACTCAAAACCTAGTACAAATTTGATAACATGAATAGAAAGTCTGCTTCAGATTCAAAGTCAATACTTACAGTCTTTTTAAGGTTCCTGCTAATGTTTTGTATTTTTTATACATTGAGGCATGAATATTAAAGTTCTTATTCCGAGAGTGTATATTCAGTAATGGAGCATTTTTTTCATGAAATTGTAAAAGATGCCCGTTGTATGACACTATAATATTTATGCCAAACATAGTGTAAGTTATCTTAGGTCATATTTATCTAAATTTGCCTGATTGTTTTCAGTTGTTTTTGTCGGATGGCTACCACCCGAGAACATGGCTGGCGGCAGGAGCCATTGTCCACTCGTACTGCAAACACAACCCTGCTTGCCAAAATAGGTAAGTTTCCTACCCCATCTTGAAATCCTCCTTGATTCCTAATCTAAGTAAATCATAAACTATCCTTGTTAAAAAACTTACTCTTAGCATCTGGTTTGTGGGAATTTGCTAGACAGAGGACAAAAGATAAAATGGGATCAGAGCTGTGTTTTTTAGAATGAATCCAAGAAAAAAAACTTTATCCGAATCATTGTTTGTTGTGTGTGAAACAGACCCCATACCATGCCAATCGGAGGCCATTAGCCGTCTTTGAGATATCACTGATTGAAGCAAAGATGGGGTCGCAAACTGTACAGTCTTAGTGTGCACAAGCATATCCTCCTTCCCCCAACTTGGATTTACTTCTATGTGGGTAAATTATGAGGATAGTATAGTTTTTTTTCTGGTCATGGGTATATGGGGAGTATAATGTTACAAAACTTGAAAATGTCCATGAAATTTTTTTTTTTTTTTTTGTAGGCCAATTAACTGATCGCAAGTAAGCGATTGGAGTGTTTCAAGTTGTGAATGCCACAAATGGCCTAAAAATGGCTACCAATAGTGGGTAAAAGATGAGTGTAATTTTTCTAACGGGGAAAAGACAAGAGTAGTTTTCAAAATATTAATATCCTGTTTCTATTCTCTTGTTCTTACACGAGAAAAGAAAAACAAAAGGGTAATGATTTTCCACAAAGTACTCAAAGTTCATTTTTATAAAAATCCCTGTATAATCCAAATAAATTGACCAAAACAGAGGATAGCTTCAAATTATTTATGATTTCCAGAGTTCATCAATGTTATACCTCTCAAGATTTTAGAAATATGTGAGATTATAGTTTTAATTTTCAATAATTTCCTTGGGGAGATCCCCCGGTTACTGTGACCCCTTTAGGTATATTTATCAACAATATCCCCCAAAAATAATTTTCTGGTCCCAATTATACAATATTAAAAAATATATATATATTTGATGTTTTGTTTTGCAGAGAAGAGGTGCAAACCATATTGGCAACATTTGAAGCAACACTTGGACAGTCCTGCCACTCAAACAACAAAGAAGAACAACAAAAAGTAATCGTAGCTCTCAAAGCTATTGGAAATGCCGGACTTGTCAATTCACTTGAAACTCTAGAGCAGTGCTTTGCAGTAAGTTCAAAATGTTTAAACATTAAGGCAAACGTCTTAGACTAATCAACAAATTAAAAATTTAATTTGGTATTTTTAAACTTATTACTCTAAAAATGATATTGACAATTACATATAATGTGCAGATTACATGATACTGTGTAGGTTTATTGTTTAACATATCTAAAGAATACCTTGGTTAGGTTTATGGTTGTCTATTTAAAGTATTTAACAATAATCATAACAAACTTTGTGTGAGGAATTTGTTCAAAATAGATTTAAAAGTTTTAATTTTAAATTATTTCTGACTTAATGGATACTGTTTATGGGATCTTACAAAAATAACTGAGCCTGTAATTTACTGACTTTAGTTTATTCTAAATTTAATTACTATAATTTACTGGCTATGAATTACTGTTTTACTGGCTATAGCTCAAACTTTTTGACCTAAATTAAAACTTTCTTATGTTGCTGTCGTGTTGCTAATATATTTTAGTTCTTCAAAACATAAGTAATTATTTTTCTTAAAATACAAAAAGTTTATGAAAGCAATTATGAATTGAAGTTTTGAAGTTTTTCTGTCGTCACTCTTCCATTCATACATTTACATATCTAGAAAATAAATGATAATAACTTCAGCAGCAGTTAGTAAACATTTATTTTAAAAAGTAGTTGTTTGCTTACAAAAAAATATTCATTTTAGTTTAAAAAGTAAATTAGTTGTACGAAAACAACTACAGTGTAGAGAAATTAATTTAACTTTATTAAGTATTTGGCAAAAAATTTGAAAAAGTAATATTAGCTTTAGATGCTCACTTTATAGTAGTGCAGCTGATACTTTCCTACATGCCTTGTCACACAACTTTCAGCAAAACTAATCAACATATAACCACCAGACTGGTGAAAGGGAAGAGTAACCATCAGTGATGGGCAGTTCAATTCTTCTCAGTGAATCGATTCACTTGAATCAGTCAATTTCAGAGAATCAAAATTTTAATTGATTGTTTGATTCATCTAATACTTTTTGCGGGAAGACGTAAAATGAATACAATCCGTTGGTCGTTGGAATAAAACGTGTGATTTTGTATTTGGACCTCAGAGTATAATTTATAATTGCAAGCCTAATTTATAAGCTACTTCCAAAGTCAAAATGTATGATTTAAGTTTGATCCAAGAAATGAAAGCGACTTGAGTGTATGCTAGAAGACTCGAATCACCGAATCACAAACAGATGAACTAATGGTTTAAAACAGTTTTATGGACTGATTTTGATGATTATCAAGCTACTCTTTTTGATTAATATGACATTGGCCTTGATGAAACAAAAAACCTCGAAAAAACAGAGACACAACCCAGAAGCCTCAAGGTCAATAACATACCCTAAACATTTCTTATGTGCTGTTTTTATTAATAGCTTATCTGAAACAAAACTGGCGTTTGCACCTAGTTTTGTTTTGAGAATTAAAGAAATAAAATTCCAGATTTTATGTGTTTGATTAGCGTGAAGAATCGATTCTTTTCAAAAAATAATCATGATTCATTTGATTCACATGATGAGTCGTTCAAATTGAATGATTCGTTCACGAATCGCCCATCACTAGTAACCATGTAGTGATGTAATGACGTTGTTTCAATTTGTCCAGAAGGAGAACAACAATCCCCTGGAGGTGCGGCTGGCGGCGGTGGCTGCGCTGCGGCGGCTGCCCTGCGGCCTGGTGTTGCGACTGCCGCTGCTGCAGACGCTGCAGGACCGGCGGGAGGACTCGGAGCTGCGGATCGCTGCGTACCTGGCGCTGCTGCAGTGTCCCTCCACCGAGGTGGTCAGTCGGCTGCGGGACGTGCTGCACGGCGAGGACACCAACCAGGGTCAGAGTCGTCACGTTTTTTCTTTTTTTTGTAGGGGGGATTTGGTAGTCTGGGTTTCCCCCCCATAGGAAAATCCTGTGAGGGTACTTCAGCCATTATTTCGTCTTTTTGTATGACTACCGGAAAGGAAAGGAAGCTTCCCTTCGATTATCCCATAGACTCACAGCCCTTAGTAGATTTATACAAGAGAAGTAAAAGCATATGTTTCCTTTTAATTCATCTGGAATTAAAAGGAGAAGGTAGATGGAATAGGTTCGGGCCAAGCTTAGACTGGGTGGGCAAAGTATACCTTTATTCAACGGATGCTGGAACAGGGCCTCAAGGGTGGCCCTCATATTGGCCCTCATCTTGGTCGCTGGTACGCCCCTACCCACCCTGCCGTCAAGTCCAGCCTCCCCTGGTGGGGAACTGAAGTTGTTCACTGAAATATAGCTACAACACTGCCTCAAATTGTGACAACTTCCGTTGCTGTACCCAGTATTGGTACCTAAACTAGCAAAAGCCAGATAGGATCCCACTGGGAGAGTGTTGGTGGTTGAAAGATGAACAGAACCAGGGTGAGTCAGTGTGCGGTGTGTTGGTGGTTGGAAGATGAATGGTTGGATGGTTCGATGGTTTTGCAAATATATGTTGATGTGTTTTAACATTGGGGATGGGGTTGATGTGGGGTCAACATTGTTAGTAATGGGTTGATGTGTATTCGACGAATAGCTTTATTAGTCAATAAAGATGGCCATTAAATGACCATCTAGTCAGATGGTCATTTAATGGACTAAATTATTGTTTTGACCATTCAATATTAATTGTAGATTATTTTGACTGTTTAATATTTCAGTTATACCCGACTCACCACCTTAAAGCAATCCAATATCTTGTTTTGAATGCAAACAGTGGGTTTCCCCCTGTTAACATTGCATATGTAAAGGAATTCCTGGTGCCATTACACATAAATATTTGATATTTAATCGCTTTTAAATGTCTAGTCGGCAGCTTGATCGATTAGAGATTGGGATCTTACTGTCTTATGATCTTTAGACTAGATTGAATGACTGGACTAGTCAGTTAAATGCGGTGACTAATCAGTTAGCGGAATGACTGGAGTTGTCGATGTTAGAAACTAATTGACTTCTAATCAGTCTATAGCGAAAAGCAGTCGATGTTCCCATTACTTATCTTTCATTCATAGTTGGCTTAAAATACCGAACAGATACAGAAGTAGCCATCTATGACTATCTTATAGTTACTTCATAAAATTATGAAATTATGATGTTGAACTTAATCCATAACCTTCATTAAGATCATGTTAGGGAATATTTTCCTTGATTGATTAAGGTCTGTGGAATTAACCTTATCGTAAGTCAACGCCAGAGTAAAACCAGTTTGAAATAATGACAACTTCCTTTTTAATTAAACCAATATTTAATGATATTTTGAATTTCTATTTCTTTTCTGCTTTTTATTCTGTTGAAGATTATTGAAGTTCAGTGGTTTGATGACCTGATTTTTTTTCAGTTCTCTCATTCATCTGGACCCATCTGACAAATATTCAAGAGTCCAGCAGTTCTTGGAGGAAAGATATTCGTCAGATGCTGCAAGATACATATTTGGCCAACAAATTCAAAACCGACGCAAGGAAATTCTCCAGAAATTATGAAATGTCAGCTTATTCCGATATTTTGAACTCTGGCGTCACAGCTGATTCCAATATTATTTTCAGCACCAAATCTTACCTTCCCAGATCCGCAAACTTGAATTTAACCTTAGATCTTTTCGGAGAAACTGTTAATATTTTTGAAATCGGGACAAGAGTTGAAGGATTCGAATCAGTAGTTGAAAACATTTTTGGTCCCAAAGGTCTTTTCCCAGATGAGTCCATGCAGAAAATGCTGAAAAACATGAGAGAATCAAAAACAGAAGATGAAGGAGTTATTCAATCATATTCTGAGTCTTTTAAGAAAGGAGTGACCAATGAGCCCCAGGGAACAATGTTTGTTAGAGTTTTAGGAAACGAGCTCTACCTCTCACAGTTTACTGGATTAGGCGACATCATGGAGTTAAGGAGAAATCTGAAAACCAACAGTTTGAAGTACATCAGAGAATCACTATCGTCAATTCTTACCAACAGGAACATTGACTACTCAAAGTCCTTCAGATTCATCAATACCGAACATGTTATTCCAACACTTCTCGGACTTCCCTTGAAAGTCAAAGTGAATGGTACCGCATCAGTGAGTATGCAGTTGAAAACAGAAGTTGACCTTGATAAAATCATAAAAACTTCAACCGGTGATATCGTCTTCTCTGCAAATCCAAGTGCAGCCATCAGCATCGATGGAGAGATGGCAGTTGATGCTACTTTTGCTCAAGCTGGAGTCGAAACCAAAGGTTCTCTATCATCAAATACATACCTGAATACAAACATTAAAATAGAGAAAGGACAAGTAATTGATGTGTTTGTTAATGTTCCAAGGGAAAAAGTTGAAGTGATTAATGTGACTTCCTCAGTGTTTCTAAAAAAGAGAGACGGGTTGGTGGAGATTGAGGGGGTTGGTGATGTGACTGAAAAAGATACATGTTCTGGAGATCACGTTCCTACTTTGAGCGGAATGCGAGTTTGTTCGCAGTATGTTTTTAGAAATGCCTCAGCTGAAGGAGACTCCCCGTATTTCCCTCTGACTGGAAAGTTTCAGTACGCATTGGCTCTGCACAAGTCTGACGATTTTGAATTCTATCAATTCAATTTAAAACAAAACTTCAAGATTGTTTCTGATATCAGCACACATAAAGTAAGGTATGTTGTATGAGTATCAATATTTTATAACATAATTATAATTTATTGGTCATTCAATGCAAATGTGGCATGCAAGAACATAACTACAAATTGCAATTTTAATGATTTTTACACTGAACTTCCACAAACAATTTCAATATTTAATCACAATGGATATGACTTTTTAGCTGACGATGAATTCAGAATTATCAGAATTAAGATGATAGTTTATATTAATGTTCATTCTCCTCTCCACAGTCTCCACATATAATGACTGGAAAAAATGTTTGGATGGTTTAAAACCTAAGTTACTATAAATATTTTATTTTGTTTCAGAACTATTATAAAACCCTTATCAGATGTTCAAGTATTGCTCATGTTATTTTTACTTGCAGGTATTATACTGGAGATTTCAACATCGAGTTAGATACTCCTGGATCCAAAATAAACAGAAGGGTTGCTGCTGACTTATCTTTTGACACCAAAGAAGGAAATGCCAAATTGGAGTTGGAAAGCCCGGCTGGAAGTGTCGAGTTTACTGGGAAGCTCGCACTCAATGAAAGACACACTTCTGGGGTCGCTGAACTTGGGGCTAAAGTAAATGGAGAAGATTACGCAGCTGTGAAACTTGGCTTGCAAACTGAGACTGCGGCTAACACCATCAAGTAAGACTTTGATTACAGTTTGAGCTTGTAAAACTAGGGAACCAAATATGTGTGTTATTTTTTTTTAACTTTACAGCCTCTTACATGTTTTCTGTCACGTGCCGGGAGACGGAGCTGTGCTTGGATAAAATAAAAACAACCTGAACATTTTATGAAGCAGCTGTTTTGGTTAACATTTCCATAACCATAACATGGACACTGAAGGGTTTTAGGACATTAACTGAATTTTTCCTAGGCTTGTGACTAGCTCCAATAAATCTTTCATAGCCAGAAACCTCATTTTATGAAAAATATCCTTGAAGTAAAAAATTTTACAAATGCTTGTTTTAAAGAATAGAATTTTTAAAGTTTTATTGCTGAAAACCGATGATGAGCAAGATTAGTGTTGAAGAATTTAGTTTCTTGCCTCAAGTAAACTGTTAATTAATTTTCAGGTTTGAACCATTATTTTTACTGCAAGTTGCACGAAAGGACATTAACGTCAATGTCTCAGGACATTTCCACATCGCCCACGGTAGCAAGTACAGTGCTGACGTCACTGCTGCTGGATTCACCGAGCAGCCTCTTGTGTTCTCTGGTAGGCCTTAGTGTCAGATTGCACTGTTTTTTAATGCTTTGTTCAGTGTTGGAGGGTGTGAACTGTTCTATAATTATATTGAAGTAACTAGGGATACTAATAAGAAGACAGGCAATGTTGCATCTAAAAATTTGTAATATTCCCATTTAAAACTATTACATATGTTATATAGCTTATTCTTGATGCTCTCTATTGATAATACTATACAAATAGTACTGCATTTGATATTAGAGGCAATATTGTAATCCAAACAAAGTGCTGTCTTCCAAAATCCAAGGTAGTTGAAGGCAAATCTTTAGTGCCAGGTTAAACTGAACGTTAAGTACGCTACTGTTTTAGAATTTTAACCTCAAAAACAATATTTCATAAATATATTATCGTTAAGTAATTTACCATTGATCCTTACTTCCACTTGGTGTGAAGGAGACATATCCAGGACGAAAGGCAGGTACTCGGCGGCCCTGGTGGCGAAGGCAGGGGGGGTGGACATCAAGGTGAACAGCCAGCTGGTGCACACGGCGGCGGTGACGAACTGCAAGGCGCTGGTCCGCTATGCCCTCCCCGCCCGCCCCGTCCACTCGGTCGACCTCTCCGCCAAGCTGCACGGCCAGCGCAAGGGCGGCTTCACCAAGAAACAGCTGATGGTCAACCTGCAGGTAGGAACAGTTGTGTATTATTTAATTGCTGTATGAAATCAATAGTTTCATTTTCAGGGTGTTTGTAATCTTTAAAATCTTGAAAGTCTTGAATTAGTCTTGAATTTCAAACCAAGTCTGGAAATTTTATTAATATTTAGTTTTATGCCGACAACTTCAAAGTAATTAGAGCCTTGTAAAAATCTAATTTTTTTTGTGCTGGTGTATTGTTTGACAATCAACAGCAAACCAAACTATCTACTGGTTAAGTTCATTGCATTGAAGAGTCATTTTTTGATATGGAGTTTCTTACTCTGTGCCAAGTGACTCTATTTTCTTAATGGATTGATCATGGTTAAAATTTGGAGCGGTTTCTGTTTATTGATTCATGGTAAAAATATCTAAAAAATTTACACTAAGCTGAAGTGTTCAGGGTCCAGCCTGATAACAAAGGGTAAAATTGAATTACGGACTGACAAACTGTAAAACAATGTGCGATAGTATTGCCCTACGAAGAGTCGGATTAGTTTGATAAAAGATGCACAGGTCCACAAGATCCACTTCTAAGTCCAACGGAGCAAAGCACATTGACCCTAGGACATCAAAAATTATTCCACGACTTTTTCAGAAAAATCTCCTTGAGTCCTTAAACTGTCAAAATCGTTCATAATAAAAGAGGTTTGCTGTACACTGGTAATTCCTTGGGAATTGGTACGCTAGAAGATAGATAGATAGATGGTGATGGAAAGATAATAGATGTACAAAAAATATTTTTTTAGGGTGGCTTGCTAAAATTTAGACAACATTTTTAATTTTAGTAGATTAGATTGTTTGAATGTTCTATGAAAAATATCACTGAACTTATTTACATTTTCATACTTTAAACCTTTCCAGATGAGCCAGCTACCCCAGTATAACACCAAAGTGGGGTGGATTCTGTACAGAACCAACATGTACATTGACAGCAACATGGAGCTGACCGTAGGAAAGACTCAGTGGAAAAGCCAACAGATGTACCACAACAACCTGCAAGCCAAGAACAAGAACTTTGAAGCAGTCCTCAGCTTGGAATCTCCCAGTAAAACCCTGGACTACAGAGCGGAATTACAGTTTAAGGTTGGATCCAAGAATCAAATTATGAGTTAGAGAAAATCATTTTGTAACCATAAACCGTTGTTTTGTTATTTATTTTATGTTATTTAAAAAAAAAGAACTAAGGACATAAAAAAGAAAACGAAGGCTCACTTGAGATTTTCCTTCTGACCAAAAAAGGGATAAAAATTCTGAAATTTATTTCTATACCAATAGGCAATGGATATTTTGATTTTCATTGATATTTTGGTTTACATATACCAGCAATGCTGGAAAAACAGAAGAAACTGTCAAATTTAAACCTAATTCAGTATTTATATTTTGTTGAAGAACTCACTTAAAAATCCTTGACTCAGATGTTATTATTTAAGTAATGTAGTGTGTAGTGTGATAATACATTCCAATTTTCCGTGACAGCTGCATCTTGTCCTTACAGGATGAACCGGGTATTGGCTTATCCAAGCCATAATCATATCCTTTATTCAGGGGTCATCCAGTAAGGACAAGATACAGCTGTGATGGAAAATTGGAATGTATTATCATAGTTATGGTAGCTTCAAAAATAAAAAAGTAATGTTCTGAATCATGAAGAAATGGTGTTAATCATAGTCTAGGTCAAGATGAATAGAACAACAGGTGGTTCCATTCTACCATCACTGACCAACTGATGTGGATGGAGATATGTCTATGTCATCAAATTGCTTTCTTTTCAATTTTGATTTTAATTTAGTTGAGAAATCACAGTTGGAAGTAGACATGAATACATCAGTCAAAAAAAAAAAGCCGTGTCAGAAAAGAAATCGCTGGTTACAGTTCCATTTTTTTTATCTTAATTGATACATGTGTTCAATTCTTTTATAAATGAAACCAATTAACATATTTGCAATTTACAAATTACGACTGATTAGTCCTCCCATAACTTGCGGTTTCCCACCCGCAGACAACCGACGACAAGATCCACGGGCACGCGCTGGCACAGCTGAGCAGGAGCAAGCGGTTCGTGGTGAGAGGCGACTACGCGGATGACTACCCGCGGCGCTCGGTGGAGCTGGAGGTGGCGTCGCCCTGGAGCCGCGCGGCTCTGGAGGGCGAGCTGCTCTCCACCCCCGAGACCCAGGGCCTCAACTCCACGGTCACCGTCAGCTGGGGGCCCCTGGACCAGCCGAGGTGGCTCTCCGTCTCTGGCAGGTAAAGCATATTACCATATTAGACGCCGACCACCAGTAAGGGGTGTTTTAATACGTTGACTGCTGAAAATGCTTATAATTGCATTCCAAAAATATTAAGAAAATTTGTTATTCAAATTACCTGAAATTAGTCCCAGGAAGGCAGAAATATGGTTTTTTGCTTGTCAAACACCCATTTTTTCCTAAATCGGTGACATAATTTTCGGGACGTGGATCTGCGTCGTCAGCGTCTTGGGCAATTTTTCCAGCTTCCAAAAATTTTATTTTTAATATATTATTCAAGTTCAGCCAACAATATAACCTGGGTACATTTATTTCATGTCCTAGCGCCTCAAAAATGCAATTTCTATAGTTTTTACCATTCAAAATTTTTATTTTATCTAGTGATAATGTTTAAATTTATCTAAAACAAAAGGTGAAAAAACTGTACACCAAACACTTTTCATGAGGTTTTATTGATGGAAACATATGTAATAAAAAAATTGAATATAAATCATATAATAATATAAATATTAAAATAATAATGTAAATAATAATGCAAGTAATAAAATGCAAGTAATAAAATGCAAGTAATAAAATATAACTATAAAACTATCACAGAAACCGAAGGAGTCGATGAATCGGGACGCGGCGAAGACAGAACGAAACTGTGGGAACTGCCCGATGCGCACAAGTGACATAGATCCCACCCGGCAACTGCTGAGCTCATACGAAGCAATGAAAAATGAGTCGGACTGTGACGCGGATTCTCTTCGAGCGCAGCTGGCGCTAGTCATGCGTGACACGGATCCGTGTCTTGCGCGGTCAATGTGTTAGGGCAAATATGAGTGTAGGATGATTGTGGCACGATCTTGTAGTCTTGTTACTGACTAAGATTGGCAAGTTCCTTAGACAGGACTGTTAATTAGCCCAACAACTAATGGCAACTAAGGGACCTACATTTTAATGTTAGATCCAAACCAAAATTTCCCCTGGCTTACAATCTACTAACTGGTCTCATTATGAGAACAGTCCTTTGAATGCAGTTCTCAATAGTCTTAACCTTCATGTTATGTTGCATATGACATAACACGTTAGCTGCCACGCCAATTTTTGGCCTGATTGCTGTATTGCCAAACACATTAGTATATTTGTTTTGAGTTACTATGTGTTTTTTATACTTGTTTAGCTTAGTTATAAGGGTTTCATAAAAAAAGTTAGATTTTATCCATAAAAAAAACATGGACAGATTAAGTCGGCACTAAAAATTTGAAGCAAAATATTGCTTGAAAAAATCAGTGCCGACCCGATCGGTCCACGCCTAATTTTTCATTCATCTTACTATTTAACTTCGCGCAGTTAGCAACACTACCCTTTGCCGCCTATAAGGTTGGCACCAAGTTTTTTTTCACCGTTTCCCGCGTATTTGCTACCGCCTACACGATTGGCAACCTTACTTTTTTCTATCTGTTTTGATGAATGAAGGAGGGTGGCGGGCAGCAACAAAGTTGAAAAAGGTGACAACGTTCTGCAATATGTGCCCCAACAAGCCATATTTGTGCAAGAACTGTTTTATGGACATTCACAAATAAGGAAAAAAAAGAGTAAGCAACAGTAACACTATCTCGTATTGTATTAGTACTTTTGCAGTATTTATAGTACTATTGCTTTTTATTTTCTTTTTACTATTCTTGTTCAGATATGCCACAAATAAAATTGCCACAAATAAAAAGACTTGATTGCTTATATTAGTTAAAAGTACTGTGGTAAGGCAATAAATTAAATTTTTCCGACAGTTTATTGTTCTTATTTCAATCCTAGCAACAAAAACTCAGTAAAAGTTTTTTTTTTTACTTTAACAAAATATTAAAAAGTAAAACTAAGTAATTAGTATATCCAAACAATTTTAGAATAAAATGAACTTGCAAAACGTTTACTTTGTTAATTTGTTACGAAAAAGTTACATCATTTATCAGAAAGTAATGTGAAAACCATTGTAAAAAAAGTGCCGACCCGATCGGGTCAATATATTTTGGCCAACTTGAAGGATTTTCTGAGCCACGTGTAGAAGCATCAGATTCTAAACTTCAACGCTATCTAGTAGCGACGTCCCTACTCTATTGTAGTACGCTTGATCGCCGCTAGGTGACAGTGGGAGGCATCTAGCGGCAAAATGGTGAAACCTTACATTCTCGAGGTGTCGGTCCGATCGGGTCGGCATGTTGCTCCACCCGACCTACCTATGCCGACCCGATTGGGTCGGCATGGCAGTTAACGTGTTAATCCCCACTAAGGAACACTGCATCCACAAGCCATCACTTGTAACTATTCACAATTTGTCACCTCCAAGTTGCTGGATTACAATACACGCCACCGTCCCAGTCACTGGGCTCAGTTAAACCTTCCAGTGTAAGAACAGGTTTGATGGAAAGTTAAAAAATATTAAATTTGTCAATTTGTGAGTTGCAAGGTAGATTGAATGATTGGGGGTGCCAGGCACCCCCTGATATTTGGTTGCTTTAATAGCAATGAAGGGGGGGAAATGACTTCAACATAACTTTGATTGACGTATTGCATAAATTACAGAGGGGTTGTTGTTGAATAAATTTGGTAGGCTTTAAATCAGGCCATTTAATCAGGAGTTTGATGTTTGAATTTGAGCATGTAATACTTCAAACGTTAGGTGAGCTGGCACCCCCAAATATTATGACCTAAATCCGCCCATGCTCTAACTTACATTAAAACTCAGATTTGACCCCAAGGTCATCTGGTCTCACCATTAATGAGAATAAAACAAGTGTAGAAGTTAGAAGTAAAATGACCATGACATCGGCCATTTACAGCAAGGATTTGGAAAAAAATGATATTAACAAGAAGTTAATGATAATATTTCCCCAAGCATTTGATGTAAAACCATATAATTGATTTTATTTATGCTCTGTTGCTCATTCACTTTTTAGTTGGGAAATCCTCATAAGCCATGTATTCTTAAGGGCACTTGTTTTTTGCCAGCCAAAACATATAATAATCAGCCAGATTCCAGATTTCATCATCACATGATAATAAACAAATGTAGATAGGTCAAGCTTGTTTTTTTGTTGATTCTTATATTTATGTATTGAAACAAGCACAATGGCAACAGACAACATAATAAGTTACTTGATTACTTAGCACGTTAGCAGGGTTGCGATTTTCTGAGTTCCTTGCCGCCATCCTGGTGCTCTGCCTCAACCATTTATAGTTACTGTAACTGCCACCACTACTGTTGCAGAAGCACTGTCCAGTGAAAGCCCCTGTGATCACAGAGTACCACAGCACCACACTGCTATTGAGCAGTGAGTGCTGTATGAAGTTTCTAAATTCTAGCTAAGATAATGATTTTAAAATAAATCATATCTTATAACATTGCAGCTTGGGAAAAATTAGGATGGCATTAGGGTTCTGTGTGGGAGAGATTGCACCCATGCTGCGACGATCGTGTACAGGAAATAAGTAAATTTTGAAAAGGTTTTACTTGTGTTTAAAGACAGTTCATTTTCCTTTTTTGCTAAAGTAAATAGGATAAAAAACCAGGCACAGTGTCATAAGTAAGTCACAGGCCACCTGAGTATTTGGCCTCAGTTGGCTCGGGCAAAAAGTGCCTAGGACAGAGAACAAGGTATAATGTCATAAACAAGTTATCTGTGTAGTTGATCTCAACTCAGCAGACTTGGACACAATAAAATTATTATTTTATTCTTTACATCAATTTATAACATTTTGAAGTGTGAATTTGAACAGTTATGTTTTGTTTCAATAGTTTATACTTATGCATGAAGATTTGTGGTTAGTCATGTAACTTTCAACTGGAAGTGATTTGTGAAAAAGGCTCACATTTTATTTGTGATTACTTACTATTATTGAACATGATCTCTAACCCTACTTAACTAGTTCCTGCACTCATTGAACAGTCAATGAATAAGGCTTATATTTTCTGTGCAGGTACCATTTGGCTGAGACTCCTCTTAGTGCTACCAACTTCGTTATTGGAAGACTTGAAGCCGTTGACTGGGAAGACCCTGTGGAATTCTCTGGTCTTTGGAGAGCAAGGTTTGAAGAGGGACTGATCATCAGTGAAAGTGAACTGACGTTTGTTGTGAAGAGGGAACGGTACTCGTTGGATGTAAATTACATGAAAAACTCCCTGAGAGGGTAAGTTTTCATTCAAAACAATTTGTTCTCTTACAGATTTTGGACTGATATGATATTATTTTAAGACCTCTCCAGACAACTTTTTATTATTCGAGATATTTAAATTTTTAACAAGAAATGTCGAATACCACACATAACTCATTCCACACTTACGTGATTGTCTCACAAATAAATTTACTTATTTTAACCAGTGTTATTCGTAATTGCCTCTTTTTCTTTTTTACATTTCAATCTCTCTTATTCTCACTATTGTTTAAACAGCTAAAAAACTAAAACAAAGGGTGATTAATTCATTACAGTTAACAATCATGATAATTACAAATCAAAACTTTTATTTATTGCTTGTTTTTATGTAGGAAACATGATGTGAGAGTAGAACTAAACCTCCCGGAAAACTCTTACAAAGGAAATTTTCTTATGATAAACAATCTGGAAAGGAAGAATATTACTGTTCGTTTGGATCTAGAGAAGACTTTGTACTTCACCACTCAGGTACTTAGTATTTCCTTTTACTAAAAATAATAATAGATCTCCCATTCTTATGGCCCAGCTGTAGCTAGTTTTAGGTGACCCAGAATTTAAAGTTGACATAGTTTGATTGATTACAAACTAGCCCTTTTTTTAGCTGTTTGTGTTAAAGTATAACATTTTGTATTCCACACTTCATAAATAAAAAATTAATTGACTATTGTTTGTTTTCTGTCTCACTAAGTGATATACTACCTCCTCCTGATGCCTAAATTAATAGGTTACTTCAGCATGATCTGTTGGTGATTCACTACAATTAGGAGCTATTTCAATCCTGGGTCACTCAAAACCTGGCACACATTTGATAATACAATGGAAGGTCTGCTTCAGATTCAAAGTCTATGGTATTTCTTATAAACAGAATTAACTTGCCAGTTATAAGAATATACCGGTCAAAAAGGTTTGATTGTTCATTCTAAATTATGGTGGTAAAGATGACTGAATGTGGAGCTCTTAGATAACTAAAAGACAAAGATTCATCGTAAAATAAAACTGATCAGAAACATTGAGTACACCTAAGTAATATCCAATAAGTTATTTAACTTATATATCACTGTGGTTCAATTTCTCTATTACCCCATGTTTTGTCAATGTCAAAGCCATGGCCAGGAAAATTTGGGGGGGGTGGGCGTTTGAGGACCGTGAATACAGGAAGTGAAATTAACTTTCATTTAATACAATTCCAACATCTTTGGGTGGGAGGGGGGTTTGACCCCCAGACCCCCTTCCCCTAATAGCTAGCCTAGCTACAGCCTTAGTCACTGTCAAACTGAAATGACAAATCTTTAGTAAAATTTCAAATGTTTAAACAATGCTAAACTGTACTTGAATTGTACACATTAACAGCACTGTAGAAGACATGGTTATCCTATTGTAGAGTAAGTTGTTTTCCAATTTTAAGATAGATCTGGATAGAAAAAAAAATTTTAATTAGGTTTCTCAAAAGCTTGTTTGAATTAAAATGTAATAAATTAGTCAGATTCTATGTTTTGTTTTCATTTAAGAATTACAAATAGAGTCAGTGAAAATTCCTGAGTAAGAGAGATCACCTTCTTAAAAAACCTAAGTAAATAAGTCTTAATTTCCCAAAAGCTCACAAGAGGATAGGTGCCAGTCAGTCTAAACATGCATTTGTCTAGCAAACATGCATTTATCTAGCAAACTTGCATTTGTCTCGGATTAAAAATTTTTTTTTGTACTCCTGGCAGAACACTTAAGTACCCGTATTTAATTTTGAAAACTCTTCTCTACTCCTATGGTAATAAAAAAATTAATAGAATCTATCTTTTTCCAAAATTTTACGGATTTTAATATAAACTAGTAAACCCGTTGCTCGAAATCGAGCAATTGTTATGTATTGATTTCAAAATAAAAATAATTATGGTTCAGTATTCTAGAACTATTTTATTATTCATATGGTTGAACTTCCTGTTATACTGTAACTTTTTACAAAAGCTTTTTTAAACTAAATTTCTTGTGAATACTCAATCATCTTTAATTAGACGTCCATGTTTAATCCGTTAATATTAGAGCTACGAATATTATGAGCCCCTCAAAGGAGTTCGCTTGACCTGCCGCCACATATACAGTACTCCATGAGAAAGTACTGGGGATGGAAGGTAAATTCCAACTTTTGCAGTGGACTGCCCTGAGCTATACCCAGGGCTTAATTTCTAACGAAAAAAGTACCGGAGCTATGGCTCACCGGGTGGCCGGGAGGATATGAAAAACCCCCAGCAGTTTTATAGAGGTCCCTCCCCCGGAAAATTGTATGAATTGCAATTAAATTTGGTGCCTTTTTAACTTTCTTATGACAACTGTGTAACGTTTAGGCCGAGTCCATTTTCGGGCTAGCTAGGTTTTGCCCTGTCGCAGCTAGAGTGTACTTGTGCTATGGTGATCGCGAAGTTGTGCTCTTCAGTGTTACATGCGTTAGCACCACTCTCGACTCATGGCAACTCATGCCCTAAGCCCATGCTCTCATACCCTCATGCTCTCATTTATGCAACTAATGCCCTAAGTAGCATATGACCCGTCTTAGTCTCAAACCGAACTAAAATGGTTTAATAATTATACTCATAATGAATAAGTCTGCTTTTTTTCTTTTAATTCTATTTATATTTTTAGAATTTATATAAAAAATTATTTTTTCTTTTAGTATTTTTCTTTGGAATATAAATATATGTGAATATTAAGATCTTCACACATGTGACTCAAAATAAATGTTTTACAACTGAATTTTGACAACAAGCTATTATCCTAAGTATGTATTAGGATAATAGTTTATTTATTTACATCTTCCATAAACTGAAATGCCTCCTACTCTACATGCAATGGTTTCAATTCCATTAACAACATATGGCTTTGCTGAAAAACTTTGTTTGCTCTAATCAGCTGCTTTATTTGAAATTTCTCTTCCCATGTTAAATCTTATGGACTAATATGAAACTTTAAGGGCGTCTAGGGCTCTTCCCTTTAGTCAAACCCTTTTAAATTTTATTTCCTGCAAAACTTCACGCCAAGCTCTTTCCAATGAAACCTAAATTATCAATATCGGCCCAGAGCTTTAGGAGGAGTAATGATCACAAAAAACCCCTAGCGTATTAAATAAGTATATATAGATGTGGAAATTTGGAAAAAGTTAAAGTGTTTATCAGTTTTTTGAGAATCATGGGAGTAGCAAAGGGTTTTCAATGCTGCAAACGTTGGTGTTTGGTACTAACAAAACATATTTAAAAAATTAGAGATAGCGAGATTTTTATTCATTTAATTTAGATTGGTTGGTCTAAAAATTGGCTTGCAAGGACAAGAGTGATTACCGTTTTACTTTGAAAAACAGTCTCACCGTTCCCCACTGAAGATTGAATTTCACTGGGCAATAATTTTCCAGGTACATCTGTGGGGAGCCTTGGACATCCAGTTATTCTGGGACTACTTGGGAGACAAGAGCCAGTCGGTGTTGGCACAATACAAGAACACCCCCCATTCTGAAGAAGTCATTGTCTCAATGCCTGGACATTACGCCTCTTTGACAGTGGACATATTAGCCCCAGGGTACGTCCGTCTTGTTTTTCGTTAGCTTGTATAGCATAAGTTATGTTATTTTTGGTTGCCTTTGTTATTTTCTTTGTTAACATTATATTTAAAAAAAATGGTATTGATGGGAAGAGGGAGGGTAAAGAGATTTTCCAGTGTTTTGAACTTTAGGTATGAATCCCTAAGACAAAAATGTTGGCACATTAAGTATTAATTTTCATTGGGCTTGATATATTGTGATAAGAAATTATTAGCGATTATTATTATTCAGGTTAGATTGAAAATCTGTTGTTGGGCCTAGTGATTTTAAGTTGCACAGCAAGGATAGTATTAATTCAGAAACCAACCACGTTGAAAACTACAATGTTACATTTTTGTCATAAGTAATAATATAAAAAAATATTCTGTAAAAATCCGAGTTAAAATAAAAGAAAGATGAATTTTATCCTTATTATAACTTATGCTTTCAAACTAAATATTGTTTTGTAACTTGTAAGTGGTTCTTGATCTCATCATTGCACTGTTGTTATTTTTGCAGTTATTGTTAAATCGGTTTTATCTTGTTACCTCCAATGAAATTTACTGTTGTTGCATGTTGGTTTTAAGAAATTTAATCAGGGCCAGACGTAGCATCTAGGCTAAATTACACCCTAGGCTAAATCAGTGGAGTGGGTCCTCGTGTCATAGGAGTGAGCTCCGAACAACTAGACCCTGAGGATCATCCTCCGGATATTTCTTTGTTAAAGCTCTAAAACAAATTTAGCATAACCTAATAATCTGTCAAAATGTTTTGAAAAACTATGCTTGTTTTTAAAATCAATGATTTTATATTATTTGAACTAATAGTTTTTTTAATTGGATGAGTATTAAAAAAAGGAAATATTTTAAGAGCACAGATAAAAATTTATTGTTATATATTCAATTCAAGTTCAGAATAAAACATCATCCATATCAAAAAACCATGTAAATTTGTAATATACACAATTACTGGAACACCATTTTAATACTAATTTATGGAATTTAGCTTTAGTCATCAAATGTTTATTAGGATATTTGAGTAAAAAGATTCAACCGTTGATTACTGTGATAGCCAATTTAATCCATTATGTTTGAATTATTAGCGATTGTATCCCACAGCATTCATTTGGAGAGGATTACTAACATAGACTTGATGGCACAAGTACACGCTTATAGGAACAGGGCAAGTGCCCTCACATACACAGCTGGTAGTAAAGTAGGCATGCCTCGCTCTACGTAGCCCACATAGGCAACGTACTCTTTATCTCCTGTACGTAGTTGAACTAAATGATCTATGAGAGCTAGGTAGAATGAGGCATGCCTACTGCACTTTGTACACACTCACACTTTCATGGTAAAGCTTTGCCGAGCACCACACCCACACACATTTTTCTACACACTCATTGACTGAATCCACTGTTAACCCTTTGCGATTGTAAGGCCAGCAGGAATGGCCACAACACAGCAACTAGTCGGAATTAATATAAATTTCCGTATGGTTAGGTCTGACAGTCAGATGGCCAGCTCTACTGGCCAAGCCCCACTCCGCATCAGCCCGGTATTCATCATGGTGGCTCACTTTCGTCAGCTTGGAATTTTTTCATGCCCCGCAGCTAGGAATTGTTTTTACTGAAAACCTGGAATGTTATCGTAGGGGATTTGTACGATACAATGTTGCAAGCCTCCTGATAATTTGATGTCTCACTAGGTTACAGACATCATGCAAAATTTAGAAAAATAAACAAAACATGTTAATTGGCACTTATTGGCCAGTCCTGCTGGACTGTTCGTTGGATTTCATGTTGGCCAGCACTGCTGGCCAAACGATCGCATATGACAACTGCTGTGGAAAAAATCTGAATCACAGATTCACTGCTGGTGGCGGCCAGTTGAGCTGACTGCGCGATTGCTGAGGACTAGCGGCAAATATCCACTCTGATCGCAAAGGTTTAAGCTATGAACTTATTGTTATGATGTTAGTTGTGTTGAAATGGTAAGGATACAACCGACCGTACATAGGATTAGCTTTTTGTTGTGTCATCTCAAAAATGTTAAATGGTATATATTTTTGTTTATTTCATATTAACTATTGTAATTGAATGATATTGTGTGGGCCCCTAGGTGTGCTCATATGTTGCGTATGCTTAAATTTGGCCCTGGTTGTGATGGTTCTGCTGTTCAAATAACCAACAGTAAAATAATACAGAATCAATTAACATTATTCACAACATTGATGTCACACAATGAGTTGGTTTCTGCATTATTTGTTGTTTTATGAAAAAACATATTTTGGGAAAATAGATTTTCTTGAATGTTCTTGATTATATATCAATCAAGTAGGCCTAAATTTCTTTTCCCTAACCAAACTGTGATTCACAGATTCTCCTCTATGAACATCACAGCAGTGTGGGGGGAAAGCGAGGGCTCTGCCAACAATGCCATTTTGCTCTCGACTTACTGGAACTTTAACATGCCTTCGATCGACTTCCCTATGTATGGACAAATGTTAATGCCCGCCATTGAAGCAGAAGTTCATCTTGCAACTCCATTCGTTGGATTTGAACAACAGAGTTTTGTACTTAATGTGGGTGGTGAAAGCACATTTTTTAAAGAGAACAAGTATACTTTCAACAGAAAAATCAAGGTAACTCTTTTTAGACAGATGGATTTTAAAATATTGGAATAAGTTGCATATATAATGTTTTATAAATCTAAACCAATTATTTGAGAAAAAAATGGTTTATTTTAAAGTTAATATGAGATACAAACTAGTGCATGAAGGAATGAACCTTTGTTTAGCCAGTCATTCCCAAATAGTACAAGATATACCTACCAGGGACATTCAGTAGAAATTCTATAAAACACCAGGGAAATTCTGAGATGTTCAAAGAAGATTTTTAGTTCGTTCTGAAAATGTTATAGAGAGACTGAGCTTTGCCCGGATAAAATTTAAACAACCTGAATCAGCTGTTTGGTTAAAACTTCCATACCGATAACATGAGCACTTTGAAGGCCTTTAGGATGAAAATCAGATTTTCCCACTCTTGTGACCACTTATAGTAGATTTCTTGTGGACAAAACCCCCATGTATTAAACAAATGAAAAATCCTTGGACAGCAAAAATTTGCTTGCACAACTGCTTTTTTAGAGTATAGGATTATTTATAGTAAGTGCAAAAATGGATTTGTAAACATTTTATTTCTGAATAACAACTAATAAACACTTTCATTTCAGGTTTTGACAAATTGGCAGGATCAGTACATTGACTTTGGCTTGGTTCAGACTGGAAAATTTGAGGAAAGTTTTCAAACAAATAGGCCTCAAGATCAAATTAACCGTTTGATGTGGCAGTCATCCACATTACTATCTAGTTCAATAAATTCATCATTGGAAGCTGTCAGGGATCTGTCTGTAGTGGCTATGACTGTAGATAAAAAAGAATTTAAGGGCTATGAAATGAGTGATAGTAAAAAAATGTATACTTTGGATGTTTCATTTAACAAAAAGAAAACATTGAATTTTAACTCTACTTGCACTCTTACAGAGCTTTCCATTTTTGTTGATATTAATGACAAAGTGAAAGAAGAAACATTGTTTTCTAGTGAACTTTCTGTACAAGACGGTTCAATACTACTCCAATCAATTTTCTCTCCTTACAAGAAAGTTTTATTCAGAAGTACTTATCATTGGCCTGACAGAATTGTTGCAAATTTAGAAACACCTTTCACAGGATTCAAACAGTCAACTGTCCAGTACAGCTTTAAAGTAGATGATGAAGTTTTTCAGACAAAACTGAGTGCTGAAGTAGAAAAAGAGTTTTTAAATTTTCTAGCAAATTTGAACAGGTCTCAATCTAAGATCGTAGTTGAAACAGAAATTTCCTCATCATCGACTCTACCAGATGTAGGTATCAAGTTTGAACATGAAATTCACAAAGATCGCCAAAAAAGTACCCTTAAAGAGAGTTTGTCCATTGTCCTTAGCAAAACAGGCAAAATACTCCAGTCTAGTCAAGGACTCCTGAATTTTATCGACCATCAGACATCAATATCTTCAAAAATAAAACAACTAGAGACAGTTTTAGTTTTCCCTGGCCATTCTTCTAGCCTAAACTATACCCAGCAAACACAGATAAAAACATCAGGAGTAGAAGTGCTTCATGAACTGAACCAGTCATGGAATAGTGACAAACTGGACATATCATTAGCATATGAGGGTTTAAACTCCATTGCAGGATTTTTGAAAAGAAACAGCGATAAAAAGGCTGAATTTTCTTTTAAAAAGCTGTCCAACACAAACTATAAAATGGACCTGATACTAGATGGTGGCTACTCATTGAAACATCGTTTGTTCCTCACAAGCTACTCAAACTGGGAGGGTTTTCTAGCCATCACGTCTCCATCTGCTGGCAAAATAATCATGAAAAACCTTCAGACAATGAACTCAGAAGAAACTAGTTTTGTGCATAAATCAACTTTATCCATCAATAAAGAAGTAGCATACATAGACTTTGTTTACAACCTAGATCAAAAATCAAGGAAACTACAAAATTTAATGCTGTCCACTACCACTCCTTGGAATCACCCAGTAGTAGCAAAATATGATTTGATTGTAGACACAGGAGTAACATCTAGACATGAAGTAGAATTAAAGTTTAAACAAGATCAGGAAATCAAAGGAGTTTTTGATGTAACCTTTTCAGAAAAAAAGTATTTGGCAGCATTTAATGTATATTCTCCTTACTGTAAGGACTTGGCAGGAAAGTTCACTTTTGAGAATAATTCAACCAAGTCCAATGTAAACTTGGTTTTAAGTGCTAATGAAAAACAGTTTACTGCTGATGTAGAATTAGTAAAAAATGCTACGAACCCATTGCTTTCATTAAGTTTTAGTAGTTCTAATGAGAAAGTAATCAACATTTTAACTACTTATGATGTAAGGAACATTAAAAAAGAATTGAAGTTTTTGGCCTCACTTTATGATAAGGCATTGAGTTTAGATTGTCATTACAGTTTCAATGAGGAGAGCCTAAAAATAGGGTTTATCTCAAAAACCCCCTTTAAAGGCTGGAAAGAGTTGTCTCTTGATTTTGACTCCAAGTTATCACTACGTTATTCAATGTTTGCACTCAATGGTAAAAAAGAAGAAAATTCATTAGTATTATCAGGAACTGGAACTGCATTGAGTGATTTGGTCAAATTCAGTGTTTCCATTGACTATTTGTTAAACGGTAATCCTAGAAAACATTCAACTTTATTTGAATACAACAGAGGCAAAGAAAGCATACATGTGTCTTTCAATTGCAAGAATAATAACATTGATTTGATAGACTTCAGTATAAATCTTATGAAAGAACTTGGTTCCATCGTTAATCAAGATTCATATTTAATCACTTATAAATCACAAACTCCTTTAGAAATACTTCCAGACTCAGATGTGGAAATGCGATTTATTAGGAACGATAAGGCTCAGAGAGTAATTGGAGACTTCAACATTAATAACATTCAAACAACCTTCAAAGGCGAAAACACATTTGACAGCTCTGGACTGGGGCATTTAGATTTGAATGTTAGGACTCCCAACTTCACATATGGTGTGTTGCTGAAACACACATCTGACCCTGAAAATACAGATTCCTATGTAGTACAACTATTCAATAATGGGAGAGTATGCATGGGAGCAAATGTTTCAATTTTAAATAAAGATAAAGGGTTACATATAAAATACTCCCTGAGTTCATCATTAGATATTCTTGGTGATATTGAAGGTACTACTACAATTTTGCCTGATCGTAATTCATTTGATTTAAATAGTTCTCTCACTGTAAATGGTGACCAAAACAACATAACATATAAAGTAAACTTTAATCAAAATGATGGAGGTGAAACAAAGCACAACCTCGATATATTGCTAACTATCAAAGGATCCCAGTCAACCTTTAGTGGAAATTTGGAATACAAACACAGCAATTCAGAATTAGTTTACTTGAAGGGAGACATAACTAAAGGAAAATCAGCTGCAAGTAACATTCTTTACTCAAAATCCTCCCCATCTAACTGGAGTTTTAAAATTGATTCATCCGAATTGCTTAAAATTGTAGCTGAACGTAAGGAATCTGGTTTGGTTTTAGCTGTGAAATTAAGCCAAGTAGAGTCCATACCCGACTTTTCGTTGGACCTAAAATTACATAAGCTTGGTATTTTATTTCAAACTGATAATTCTCTACTTGGTAATGTTCACCTTAGTCTTGTCTTAGAAAGTGAAACCAAAGTTGTTTTCTATGCAGATCTTAACGGCAACAAAACCACTGGTATTTTTCAACAAACTGGAGATTTATTGAATTTAGATATCAGAGGTAATGTTCCTCACAGGATAGAACTTAATGTTTCAGCTGGGCGTATGAACACTGGAAATGACAAGAATAAGAAGTATTTCATAAATGTCAGCAAAGATAATCAAGAGATTTTTCATCTGACAGCTGAGGGAGCTTGTGACAGATCCAAAGGCTATGGTTTGTTTTCTTTGATTATGCATAAGTTCTTCATCGAAGTAGATTTGCAGTATGAGTTTATATCTTCGTTTTCTCTTGCTTTGAACTATAATATCAATGGAAACAAACAATATACTGGAGGGAAAATTACATTTTCTCCAGACACTGCCAGGCTCGAAATGGCAACTCCAATAAAAGGTTTTGAAGATTTAACTATAGCAGGAAATTTAGATCGCAAAAATAAAAAAGTGGGTTTAGTCTTTGAGAGAAATGGAAAAACTTTAACAACTGAAATTTCTGCTGCTGTTGAAAAACAACGAATAATTTTGAAAGGCTCTGTTACAGATGGAAAAGATGAGTTTATAGTTTCTATTGGAGCTCAAAATGGAACAGCAGATGAGCCTGAATCTTCATCTTTTTACATTACTGCCTTTAAAAATAAACTTTCCCTTTTAATGATTTCCTTTGATGGTTCATACAATCTGCAAACTAAAGCTGCTATAAAATTCTCATTTTCATCATATTTTTACAAACAGTTGTACTTTGAAATCTCTTCGCTTAATGGAAGAGTCAATCAGAATTTTATCTTGAACTATATTTATGGCATAGACGTTGCATACTCTGTCAAATCTACAATCACCAAAGATGTGTTCAAACCAAAATTGATTATTGAGTCCAATTTCGGTCCACACAATACACACTTGGACATTTGGTACAATGTTGAGGATCCTGTAAAAGCAATTGGAGTACTGTACAGTCACAATGATGATATGCTGTTGGATATTTCAGGAAAACTTTCTCTTGAACATGTAGATTGCAAATTAATTTTAACATTAGAAAGTAAAAATATGTTGAGTGGACTGAACAATCTAAACATAACAGGAGGGTACAACTTCCAAAAGGAGTCTTCTGTCGATGCTTTGATTGCTATAAATTATGTTAAATACTTTGATCTTTCCATGAAAAGCTCATCACTCTACGAGACTACGTTTCACTCATCTCTTCTCCCTAATAAATACATCAACAATTCCTATTGCATCAATTTAGACTACAATCTATCATTCCCTGATCTACGCATATCTACCATCGTATGGATGAATGAAGAATACTACAAAAGCAAGGCTAATCTTACATGGAATGAATCCATTTCAATAGTTTTCTTTCAGCTTGACACAAATGCCGGATATGGGTTTGAAAATGCTGTTATGTCTGCCCACTACAAAGCCAGCAACAATGTGAGCTACTCATATTTTATTGACTTTACAATTGATAACTCAACTTTATTCCATATAGGATCTCAAATTGCCTACCCTAACAAATTTTCACTAGATATAGTCTTACCTGACTCCCTATTTCTTCCTTTTGTAAAAGAAATCAGCATCGGGTTTAGTTTGAATGAACAGGAAAAGAAAATTTTACTGAAGTATCTGTCAGGCTCTCAAGAGAAAAGGAAGTTTGACTTGGTTGTTTTCTTACAAGAACATCAATGTACAGTGAAAGTAGAGCGTTCTGAAAAAAGTGAGGGGGGTGCTATACAGCTGGACAGTTTTAAATTCTCCTATGAGTTGTCAAAGAATAATTTTGAATTTGAGACATCTTTGATTTGGGAAAACAATGAGCTGTTTACAATATTCCTCCAGAAAGAAATATTTGTAGACACAGATGGAAATAAAACATTACCAAGTGTTTTCTTCAGCCCAGGTAATCATCACGATTGGAAAGTGGTTTTGGTCAATGAAGAAATGTTTGAGTTTTCTGGTGTTATCAATCGAAATGAAGTAAAATTAGTCCTCACACATCCCACAACCGTTTTTCATGATCGTCTTGGTCTAACCAAATTATTGTACAAAAATAAAATAAATGAATTTGAAATGCTGAAAGTATTATACAATTATGGACACATAGTCCACAGTGAAATCACTTTGAAAAGCCCAGTTGCTTATTTACTGAATCTTTTAAGAGAGGAAGACAGTTATAAAACACGAGCAAATTTTGAGATTGTACATGAAGCAGGAACTTTGAATCTCGGTGAAGAACAAATTTGTGAAGGTGCCATGTTTATTGGTTCAAGAATGACGTGTGAAGGATTGGATTACAAATTATATCAAACAGGGTCTACAGATCCATTTAGCCTTCAAGTGAAGTTCAACTTTCCTGAATCAGAACTTAATGGCATTTTGTCAAAAGGAGATAAAGTCATTAGATTTGGAGGAAAAGTCAAAATTTTATCTCTAGTTTGTTCCAACGTTCAAGTCTACTTCAACTCATCAGACAGCCCATCAACACCATTTGCTCTTAAGTACGGAACCAACTGTTTGAATTCTGTGAGTGCTGCATTAAATTGGTTTGAAAACAATACCCGTGAAGTCAACGCTGTTTTCGACTTCAGCAAATCTCACAAGAACCTTTACTTTCAAGGCAGCAACGTTTATTATAAGGAATGGAATATCTCCGTAGTTTTCAATGATAACCAAGAGAAAACTGGAAACATCAATTTAAATTTTGAAGAGAATAGTATTGAAATTGTTTTACTTGTGCATCCACGAAAGAAAACTTTATTTAGGATTGAAACATCTTTTGAGGAATTAAAAAAAACAGAGATCTCATTTTACGAAAAAAATCCAAATGACAGTCTCTTTATGAAAAAATACTATGGCAAATACGAAATGCAAGGGTCAAGAGGAAAACAAGAATGGAAATATGAATTTTTGAAATTGAAAGATGGCAATCTGAAGGGTGAAATTACATCAGGAAATGAACTGATGATTAATCTTCAATTTGAAAATAGCAATGAGTTTTCTATAAAAGTAAGTAAAGGTGGCAGACTATATGAAGGAAAAGGCTGGGTAAAAAATTCTACTCATACCAGACAGGGGAAAGCAATGTTATCACTAGATGGTAATCAGTATGATCTTAACTTTGAACATTTTACTTCGCTGGAAGGAGAGGTAAAACTTGCAATAAACCTAGACACTCCAGATGATAAGTATTTTGTGAATTTCCATATACAACAAAAGGTGGATGAACAAACCTTACAGTCCCTTAAATTAATGTCAATTGCATACAAAACTCCTTACCACCCCTTGGACTCGGCCAATCTTAAAGTTGAATACTCTGTCACCCCTGTTTTTACCCAGGAACAGGTTTCTTTCAAAGATTTTGCACCATTTGAAAAGACTGAAGAAGAATATGAAGTTAGTTACAGTGAAATCGTGGTGCGGGTTGCATTGAAAACAAAGCACATTAATATTGATGATGCTCTTTTCAGTGTATGTTTTGGAAACAAATACAGCCTTAATTTTCAAGTGGCCAAAATAAAAACAGCACTTGAAATTTTCCTGCTTAATAATATGAAATCGATCTCCAGTCTGCTGACTCTTGATATTGAAGGATTTGATATACCCCATTTGGATTCAATGAAAGGAAGAACTCTCATGAAAATGTATCTTGACTCAAGTACATATGATGAACTTGCCATTCTGTTGAAAACCCCATCAATAAAAAATTTATTAGTCTCCTCCAAGTCCCAAAAAATTGCAACTCCAAAGTCAGGAAATGGGGAAGTAAATAGTGACATTGGTAGTGAATACAGTCGAAAAACCCTGGTAATTTATGGAGAAGAAACAGTTTTAAATTTGTCTAGTCTGGAAAAAACAAACATGAATTTCTCTACTGACCAAGCTGACATGTTCCAGTACAAGCGACTGATTTTGCAGTCTCAGTGGGAAAACAGGAACATTTTGAAAACTAACATAGATGCCACACTAATGAATAACCAACTGCTTACTGCACATTTTGATGTTGACAGCAAAATGGTCCAGTTTCAATCTTCATACTCAACAATTAAAACTGACTTTATTTTGGTTAGGTCTATTGAATTCAATGTAAATAAGTCTTACATTGGTGCAGCCTTTAATCCTAAAATGGTGTTCAAACGAGAGGCTACTAATGGCTCAGGATTTGATTACAATTTAAACTTCACAAATGGGTTCTCAAATGATAAGTACTTAGTAAGTGGAAGATGCTCTTTGAAAATACCTGATTTTACATTGCTTTCTGATGATTCAAAGCAATTACTGAAAGCTGATATCTTTCTGGAGTCTAATTTTGCCCAGTATTCATCTATTTTTAATGTTCTTTTCCAAATAAACAAATTGGATGGCTCAGTAAATTGGAGAAGAACAGTTAAACCTTTAAAAAATAATGAAGATCAACAATTTACATCATTGCTATTTGGTGGTCAAATCCAGAGGAACAGGGCTGAATTCTTCTTGAATGACAACAGATTTATTGGTTCTATAGGAATGACCAAATCCTCAACTTCGGTTAGTGTAAGCCTTGTGAATTCAAAGCTCAACAAAAACATTTCAGTATTTGCAAGTGTACAGTATGCTCCGATATTCATAATGTCAGTTTCACACACTGTGTTTGATAGTCCTTGTTCTATAGAGATAAAAGTTGACCGGAAATCTAAATCAATTGAATCTGCAGTGACAGTTGTCTATAACAGTCTGAAACAGCAAGCTTTTGTGAATGTATATTTGGATAGTACTCCTTGTTATGTAGAGCTTATATACATTGATATTTGGCAGCAAACTCATGAAGTATCTGGGCAGGTGGAGGAAAAAGATAATGAAGTAACTGTCAAAGGGAAGATCAACTCACCTGCTTTGGATGAAAACTTTCTGATAATCAGTATTGGAAATAACAACGATAAGTTTGATGTTAATTTGAGTGACATGTTCATCTTCAAAGCATTTAAAGATAGTGAATCCCTTATTCTTAACCTATTACTTTTTGGTAATGACTGTAGTTTAAATTACAACCGCAGAGATGAAACCAATGAACTAACCTTTGCGTCTCCTGTCGTGAGTGGTTCTGTAATTTTTGCTTTAAAAGAAATTCTATTGGAATCTTTTGCATCAAGTGAGATACATTTTGACTCATACAAAATTTCAATGCTCCTGAATACGAACCAACTTATCAATATCTCAATTACAAATGCAACTGAAAACATTCTGCATGCTGTAGCAGCTTTTGAAAACAACACAGATGACTTCCAGTTGACTATTCAGTGTGATGTTTTAGAGCACACCAACAGCATTAACATAAAGCACACTTCTACCCCTATTCTCTTGGTTCTCTCAGTGGAAAGTTCGTACTATCTTAAGAATAATCTAGAAGTAATGCTGGGTATAAAGAATAAAGATGTTATTACGGCAATCTTTGAAGTGAAACATGATAGCCCATTGCTTAAAAGCTATCTCATCCTAAGTAAAGAAAATAGATCCTTGGAAATGACTGCTGAAGCTCCTCTTTTCTCCGAAATGGACAAAGCTAAAATCAATGGTGTTTTTAAATTCTTTGATACTGGTGACTGTGAAGTAAAGATCTCAGGTGCAATATCGTCTGCTGAAACACTCATGGCCCACGTTTCTGTGCATTTCTTCAACAGTGATGAAGTTTTCTCTACAGGGTTGGTAGTCAAAAATAAATTAAACAATTTTAATGGAGTGGAAATATCAGTGGATGTACCACTGCAATTGTCAAGAGACATGAAAGCAAGTTTTATCTTACAGTTGCCGTATTTAAAGTCCTATGAGTTTATTTCATCTTTTTGTATTAATGGAAATAAAGTTGCCAGCATGGCTTCAATTAAGTGGCAGGACCTCTTTTATTCTTTTGATTACAAGTATGGTGATACTCCATTTTATGGAGATTCTTACGAGTGGACTTTCAAGTATTTGGACCAAAAAATGCAAGTTGGAGCATGGATGAAACCTAAACACCCACTTACTGATTTTATATACTTCTTGGATCTAGATGACAAACGCATCATTCAGCTATCTCATGCTTTAGTACTACAGAACCACCACTTCAAGAGTAAAATAGTTTTTGAGTCAGTCTTTAAAGGTCATGAAAAGTACGGTGTGGATTTAGAACTTCAAAACTTAAAATTAGGAAAAGTAGTAAGATTACTGGGAAGTGTACCACAAATTGGAGCAGATATTGGGGTTGACTTTGCCTTCAGTTATGAAAGTCTACTAAATTATGCAGTATTAGCTCAAATCCGAGTACCGCATGACAACCAGATAAAGACTGCTAGACTAACATCTCTTCAAAAGTTTCAAAGAAGTCTAAATTTAACAAAAATAAATCACACCTTGGAATGTGATGGCCTTGGAGCTGTTGGGTGGGAGTTCGAAACATACGGAACCGCTCCTTTCTTCTGGGAAGGTGACCTCTCGGGCCTTGAAACTAAATTCAACATCAACCATGCTATATATTCAACAAAAATAAAGACTTACCTCCAACCATCCAAGATTCAATTATCTTGTGTGTTGGAGGCACCATTGAATAATTTCCAAAAAGGTGAAATCCATTTATCAGGAACCAAACAATTAGTTGGCTCTGAGTTAGTCGTATCTTTGAATTCAAATGAATTAGTTAATGCTAGCATATCTGAAGACTTGTCAAATATTAAACACATTACAATCCTGAGCAAATGGAGAAACATTTTGTTATCATATTTGTATGAAATATCTGAATATGAACTGAGAACTAATGCATATGTCTGTTGGGACCTTAATCACAAAGACACCTCCCAACTAGGTGTATTAGTTGCTGGAAAAACTTCAGAAAAAATTGAAACATCATTGGAACTGATTCTTCCATTGGCTCTAATTCCGAAACTAAGTACCAAAGCCATCTTCACATATAAGGTCAATCAGGTTTTTTCATTATTTGAAATAAATCTTCCTGGTCTTATCACGGAGGCAAAATTTGCAAGTGATGTATCAACTTCCATGTGGAAATCAGGTTTACAACTTAAATGGACCCCTGAAAATACATCAACAAGAAACATCGGTTTATTTTATGTTACAGAAGTGAATGAAGATGAAGTGAAAACATACTTAACACTACAACACTTTGCCTTGAAGAATGATATTATGCTAACCACCTATATGAGAAATACATTATATGGTGTTCAACTTCAATATTCACCATTAAAAGAGGAAGAAATAACATTGGAACTCGGCTACTGGGCAGTTCAAGACGGAGATAAAGACAGATCAGGTATGAAATTTACAGCTCTTCATCCTGCTTCAAATACCCTAATTTACAGTGTGGCAAATGTGACATCATGTGATGAATTTCTAGAAGGAGGTGCTTCTGTTGCTTACATTGGGAAAGGAGAATATGAGAAAATGAGGTATGTTGAAATATTCGGGAAAAAGAATAGAAATATTCCTCAGGTTTTCTTGGGATTTTCAAGCAATGGAAACTCATTAGGGGTTGGAGGATCAATTTGGAAAAAAGACAATGCTTTGCAAGGTGTGACCATCGAGGCTCGAGTAAACCAGAATGACCCCTTCAGACTAGAAATCATTCAAAACACAGCCAACCCTGGAATAGAAGCTGAACTCAGCTACAGCTTAAGTCGTACTTACAGAGTATATGTGGGTATGCCGAATAGTAATGAACTAACAGCTCAGTTATCACATACAATGTATGGAAGATCTAACACTGATGCTTTAGCAACCCTAAGATTAAATTCTTCACGCCTATTATGGGGGAAATTTGAATTTCCTCCAATTGCTCAAGTTGGACAGGAATTTTATAGTGGAATTTTAGAAGAATACTCAGATATTAGTTTGGTGTCACAGGCAATTTTAGAAGGATTTTTGGATTTTGTTAAGGAAGATTTTTCAGAGAAGATATTGCTCCTCTTGAACAGAGTGTCAAGTCAGAGTGATATTTTGGTCCAACACACAGCCCTTGAACTGAATGTTGTCCTCAATGGGTTTGAAAGTTTCATGAAAAGTGTAAAGAAATGCTATGACATGGACTACTTCTACCTGAAAACTGGCATCCATCACCTAAAACAGTGGGGGTAAGTTATAATATTATTATGTTTTCAATAAATAAAGTTGCATAGGTCCTTAAAATATTGAAATAATAAACCAAAAAAACTCAAACATTTTTTTAAAATTTGAATAACTATAAAATATTCATTGAAGAGATAAATTATCCATTTCTGCTTTCAGATTTAATAGAACATTTTGTTACTAGCCCTGTAAGTACTGTTTTGCCATGTGAGCATGATAGTTCCTGCACAAGCCACCATGTGAGTGCAGGATTTTTATGCAAGTACGGTAAAACTTACCAAGCAAGTGGCGTACGATACTTACATCATACTACTTTACATCATACTACTCAGAAAAAACATATTTTTAATCATAACTTCTTTCTTAGATAAACTATTACGTTTCTCAATTCTTCAATCATAGCCTATAATAAATAAACAGACATTCCATTGCTGCCACTACAACCAATTAACATGCATTAAACGTTGATTTACTGCAATCAGCTGACTCTTTTGATTGCTAACTTCCGTTATTTCCGTTTCCTAGTGTACGGTAAATTTATCGTGAAGTGATCAACAAAGGATAACTTTCCAGCCAAGAGTAAGGCACAGAAAACAGATGTTTCTATATAGTGTGATGTAAAGATTTAAAAGGATCTGACTACATGTTTTGTGGGGTTGGCTCCAAAGCTTACCCTTCTATTTATTTTATAACAATAAAATTACTAGAGCTGACCAGAAAGTAACATCTGTTCATGCAAGGCCACACTAAACTACAGGCCGGAGTCCTTTTGTGGTGACGTCACATCATCAGACGGAATTGCAGACGCTTTTATAATGTACTCTTATGGCGATTCACTGCCGTACTCTTGAAACTATCGTGCCCTAAGTAATTCGTTTAAGTTTTCGTTTAGAAACCAAAATTGTTTTGAATCTGCATTAATCAATGAATAACTAAATGCGTTGGAAAATAATTTTAAAGAAAACAAGACTTTATTTCATAAACTTAAAAACCGGTAAACATTTCAGGCAAGTTATTTGTTTACTTTTAATCAGAAGGTTTATTGGAAATTGGTCAGTTTTGTATCTTATTGTTTTCATTTTGATGTTCTAATGTCATAATTTTTTGATAAATGTTTACGATTTTCATAGACTTTAGTTGCTATTTCCAACACAGCGCTAGGAGTTCGGCCAGTGTTGTGACGTGGCATCAGGGCAGTGGCGGATCCAGAGGGGGGGCGAGGGGGGCGATCGCCCCCCCCTCAGGTCCAGAGTTTGTTTTACGTTTTAATAGTTGGGGTCTGAAATGGGATTCACTTACACAAAAATGCATAGGGCTTGCACTTATTCAGATTAATGTATTAGAGTTATTTCTTAATATACAATCCAACCATCCCATTTCAACATTGTCTAATTGAGGTTATATATTTTAACTAAATAACTGTCTGCATTCCTACTAAGTTGTGGAGCTAAACGTGGTAGTGCGCGGAGGGGTAATTTCGTTCTGGCATCGTGCTCTACCTTTAATCGGCAATTTGACCAAACACAACGCAGTTGTTTTGTGTACGGTTCGGTTCGGTTCTGTTATTTTAGCGATAAGAAACCGAGAAATATTAAAAATAATCGATTTAGCAATCTATGTCTATTTAGCATACGAAAAGGAACCTCAAGTCGCTTAAATGGGAAATAACATGGCGGGCGACTTCAGGCTCCATTTCCCAAATGTGCAAGCCCGCACTGACAGAGTCGTCAGGGGCATTACAAAACTAGTCTCTCCTGACATCTATCGGCGGATAAGTGAACTACTTCAAGTTTTTCGTTGTAAAAGAATATTGTCTAAGTCCGAAAATCACCGTCTTGATAGTGTATTTCTCTTTTATTCCTCGGTATTCTGCCTTCCGAGTTAATTGAGGTCCCTTTTCTAACTTCTTACTTTTTTGTTTTTTAAACAATGAAATTGTAAGTGTATCACGTCTCTTTTTGTTCAGTTTTAAAGATCTAGTTTTTAGCTTTATTTTGATACCTAATTCATTTCTTAAATACTAGACTAAAAATAAGTATTCTGTGAACGTTTGAAGTTTTGGGCCAACAACTCAGAGGCGAAAAATTATAGTACTATAAATTATATGTCAAATTGTTTGTAATTAATTGCTGAATTTTAGGATGTTAATAACTCAAAACCGGAAAATTTCGACTTGATGTCCCTTTTCACTTTCCGCATCACATACAATGAACCTCACTAACCCCTGCGATCGCGATGAACTAAAACGTTTCTAATACTGTAAGCTGAAGAAAATAACGTACTGTATTATGATTAACTAAACTCTAAATTTAGTGCCTTAAATTCTTAAAAACCCATATCATTAAAGTCTAAATTTTAAAATTTTCCCGGGGGAGGACCCCCTGACCCCCCTTTTGTCTGGGTGGTATTCCATACCCCCCAGGCCCCCCGGAATGCGCCCCCCCTGAACAACTTCCTAGATCCGCCCCTGCATCAGGGAGGAGGGGGGGAGACTCTAGCCTCTAGTGTAGTTTGGCATTGGTTCATGCATAGCTCGGGAAACAACAGAGGCAGCGCTGTAATCTGCATATCAGCGTGTTCAGTGACTCAGTGTGTTGCTAGCTATGTAAGGCAGATCTTCATACTGCCTCTCGTTAAATATGACTTCAAAATGTGTGCACATCAATAGAAAAAATCGTGCCAATTTGAATCAAGCTGTATTACAAGATTGTTAAAAAAAACACTCAGCAACTGAAATTCATTCTGAATTCTGTTCAATGTTTTGTCCTAACATTATAAGTGAGGGAACATTTTTTTACAAGTGAAAAATTATGTAAATATTGTAAGTCATTTTGAAGTATTGAAAACAACTTAATAAATTTTGTACAGATCATCCATTAACCATTTTTGGAAGAACTTTGATTTGGATGGAAAGTGAACCATCCACCAAATTTGACCAAATTAAGTCAAGACTTGAAGCTTGGACTTGGCTTTGGCTTATTGAATTCCATATGAAGTGAAAAAAAGTTTCAATAAATTATAACTTCTGTGTTCAGTTAAACAAAAATTTAAGAGCGATCAGTCACGCATAGTCCTTTAACATCTCAATATATCCAGTACTTTACTTTAGTATATAAAATATCCAGGAATCTCTTATATTTAACCCTGCATAGTAGATTGGAAAAACCGAATTGTTATATTCACCAGTAATTGTATACATCCCTTGGACAACAAACTTGCAACTTTCTATACATATTTTTTTTACAGATTGGCTATTCAGAAGCATACTTCTTGTATTGTAAATGCTATAGCAGAAACTGTTAGTGGCTTCTTGGCCCCAGTGTCTAGATTAGCCTCTAGAGTTTGGCAAGTTGTGGAATCTGTTCTGAACCAGTGGAAAACATTTGTGATGGAAATGAATGTAAGTTTTTTGATTGCACATTTTTAGGTACGTTATTTAAACTTTCTTTTCATTATATCTAGTCATAGGCATCACGTGAACCAAACTTTTGGGGGGCTACAACTGACCGGGGGGGGGGGGGGGGTGGTGATAAGTGAAGCTTACTCAAGTAGTTGAATGAATTGCCACTAGAGTTGTCTGTATAGGCTTTAGATGTGAAATATTCTACCGTCTGACTAGTGGTATCGAGGACAGATGATTTAATGTTTATGGCATTCAGAGCGCCTCAGTTTCAATTCCTGCCCATGAGCTATCCCAATTAGGCTTGCAATTTTATGGTAAAGTTTGTGGGTGGACCTACTTAAAATAAATGGTGACCAGCTTGAGTCAAAATTATTTTGGAATTGTATGTTAAGTACATTTAATATAAATTGCAGTGGACATCTGCTTTGCTTTTTACGCTTTTTCTGGGGGTAGGGCACTTTTTCATTTTAAATTCATTCATCTGGGATATTGTCAATGCGGGAAATTAAAAATGACATACCTAAAACTAGACCAAATATAAACAAAATAAAAATTTTAAAATTAAAACTTGAAAAATTTAAAAAAACCTTGGAGCTCAAATGGTTAAAAGCCTCTTTTTATTGACATACATTTAAAAAATTTACACCAAAGATGTTTAAGAGACATTGTTGACAGAAACATATAATTAAAAATGTGTATAAACGAACACACACAATAAAATGACAACAGATCTCGAGTGAGTCGTCGGAGTGGGACACAACGAAAACAGAATGATTGGTGGGAACTGCCCGACGTGCCCAAGTGATATAGATCTCGTCTGGCAACAGTTGAGCTCACATTGAAGCAATGTAATACGAGTTAGGTGGATCTACGCTGTGCATGGCTGGTGCAAGTGTTGCACAATACAATTCTGCGTCTTGTGTAGTCATTGTGTTAAAAACTCTTGGTTGAGGGGTAATTAATTTCCAATAGGATATCCCAAATTTCTCTGTCCAAATGAATTCCAAAGCCTATATGGTAATAGTATTATGTTCCTAGACCAGTAAGTGCCGTTTTACCGGACGAGCGTGATAGTTCCTGCATGAGCCAGAGACGATTGCAGAATTTTAATGCGAGTAGGGGTGGGCGAGTACCCGAAATTTTACAACTACTCAAGCACGAGTCGGGTAGCTCCTACTACCCGAAAAAACAAGTCGAGTAGTTAGTTACTCCCGTCGTTTACGTGCGATCGAAATTACGTACGATTTACATGTGTGCAATTGAATTTTACAGCTGATCGCGAGTTACGCAAAGCTACATCTGCTGAGTTTTTCGTAACAATAACCTCAACAGTTATCTAGAAATACCATCTCTCAGAATTCAGAAATTGAAAACTTACAGCTATATTTAGCTCTGACCTTACATTTTACAACTTCAAATTTGTATTCATAGTTTATCTTTTGAATAATACATAGCCTTCATTTCTGCTTCATTTGATTTGTAAAAATGAGAAGAAAATTGTGGAGTTAATTGGTTTACATAAAACAATTAGTTTTTTAATTGTAAATTCGAAGACCTAATTACTTTAAAAAAAAGAACTTTACATTACTTTTCACAAACAACTACTTGAATAGTTGGCTTAATACTCGACCCGACTCAACTCAAATTCAAAATCCACTACTCACCCACTCCTAAATGCGAGAATGGTAAAACTTACCGGAATAAAATCAAAGTTTAGAATAGAATCAAAGTTTATTTCCAATAATATAATACATATTTACACGAGTACAAAGAAAAGAAGGAAACAAAATTCTCACATAGGCCACCAATGGCCTGTGCGTGAGAACGTGCGGATCTTTTCCGTTAATTCACCACCACTATTTTTTTGCTCATGATTCCGCTAATTCACCACCAATTCTATTTTAAATTAAAGTAGGTTTAGTTTACAACATTTTACAGTATTACCTATTTAAAAACAAAAAGAAAAGGGTTTTTCTGTTATACCTCGCATTTACAACTAATATCCATAGACTGAGAATTAATTGGGATAGAACTAATACTGCAAAATAATATATTTACTCACCATTTAAACGTTTGATTGTTCGAAAAGAGTACTATAACAACTTTTTAACATTATTCTGGACACAAAAAGTTACTTTGGTAGCCAGAACTACTTAATGTATTTATTTGATGAGTTGGTTAGGTTAAGTTAGGTTAGGTTATGTTAGGTCTTAACATTGACTGATAACAAATACTACAAACGCCGGTGCCAATGAACGTAAAAAACGCACAGAACTCTCCTCACTATTTCATTCACTTGCGAACTTAAAAAATTCATTGTTGCCACTCGCTAATCACTGTCTAGACTGGCCGCTGAGCGTGCGGTCCGGTTATCGCTGTGCGATGAGGCTTTCGCGAATACTGCAGGTAAAGGAAACCCCGAATTCAATATTCCTAATTATTCCGAACGACTTTCTTTACTGTATTTTAGATTCTGAGTGGTGGTGAACTAATGGAAAACAAAAAAAATAGTGGTGGTGAATTAACGGAAAAGATCCGAACGTGCTTGTTATTAATAATAAGTATGTACTCTTTATAACTAAATCCATTTCATGATGTAAAACAAAGAAAAAGATTCAAAATAAAAAATAAAAAAACTTATTCAAATTCCAACTACAAACAAAAGGCAAGTAAGGAAAAATGAATAATAAATAAATAATGAATAATGACACCGTAGAATATACATTATATAGTAGCTACTGACTGAAAAAGCAATTAACAAAATGCAAATAATACACACACAGGTAATGTATATAAAATGAAATGAAATGCGCGGTGAAAGAACCAGTCTAGAAAGTATTTATTTAAGTAGGCTAGTAAAATAAAAGTCAGTTGGTATTGCAGTCGTAAGTAATAGTTTAATTATTGTAGTACTCAGAACGAATGAGGGACTCAGCTTGTTCGGAACCGATCCCCACCAGCCAGTCATGGACCAATCCCTTAAAAACTTTTAACGATACTTGCAAGTCCCTTATTTCAGCAGGAATATTCCAATAGATAAAGTTAGCGATAACAAATGAGATTGAATGGCTTATTGATTTGAATGCTCGTAATACCTGGAGGCCAACATTGGTGCAGCTCTAGTTCGATAAGTATGTGTAATAGGTGTTATAATTAAGTCCTTATGGGTGAAAATGTAAGTTAACAAAGATTTGACGTTCAGTTGTCTAATTGAAAGCAATTTTGTTTCTGGAAATAACAGATTTGAAGGGAAGCGTTTTTGTTTTTTTAATGCAGCTTTGATAATTGTTTTTTGAATGACGGATAATGAATTTAAAAGTGACACCACAGCCCCACCCCAAGCAATGATTCCATATTTTAATAAAGATTGGACTTATGCAAAATAAATTGTCCAAATTTAATTTTAATTTAATACTTCACTTAATTGATAAAAAAGATAAGTAATTTTCAGAGTCTAGTTTTCAAATAATTTATTTGATATTCCGAATTTAATTTTGGATCTAAAATAACCCCAAGGTATTTGTAGCGGTCAACCCTTTCTATTTCCGAACACTGACAAGCTGTGGTGGCAGTGGTGTCAGACGCATGTAACACCAGCCTGAGGTCTACGGGCGGCTCGCTAGCGAGGCGCAGTGCTATTGGCGTACACTTAGCTTTAAAAACATTCATTATGAGAAAATTACTATCGAACCAATTTTTAATAATGCACATTTCATTTGAAGCAATTGCATAAGTTTCATGCCAAGTCTGAGCCTTAAATAAAATAGCTGTGTCATCAGCAAATAAAAATATACTACCTGTTATGTTATGTTTGTCAATGTTGTTAATGTAAATCAGGAAAAGTACCGAGCATGTGACATTCAATACTTTACATCATACTATATTACTCAGAAAAACATGTTTTTAATAATAACTTATTCTTTATGTAAAACACTTCGCTTCTCAATTCTTCAACCAAACCTGTAATAAACAAATATCTGGTACTTCTACTATAGCTCTGGACAGCCTTACTGGCGGGTGAGTGAGTGCGCTGTTGTTGTAATTAGTGTTTAATATCTGCAATGTTTGGTAATAAATCACATGGTCATTTATTAATGTAAAGGTACTTTACACAAGAAAATATTTTGCTGCAACCACAAGTGCAACTAATGTTAAATGCTTGCAAGCTCAACAAAATTCATGAAGTACGACAATAAAAGTGTGGAAACACATTCTTAAATGTAAACAAATCATTTAAGATGAAAGGTTGCCAAAACAAAAAGACCAGCTGATGCATTGCGCAAATATTTTCCAGAAATTGTAATGGCGTAAGAAATCTCTCGGTGAAATATTACAGGGCATTCTTTTGTAGTGTAAATGAAGTGAAACGCAAACAAAGTTTTGACAGTTATACCAAAACATGTGTTTATTTAGCAGACATTTTGGGAGATAACAATTTTCGTCACCCTCCAGTAAGGCTGTCCAGAACTATAGTAATACTAGTACATTAATACCAGTACATTTACTGCACTGCTTAGTAAATTTACTGTGAAGTTATCAAAGAGTAACTTTCCAGCCAAGAGTAAGGCACACAAATCAGGTGTTTCTATGTACAGTAAACTCCCGATTATCCGCGGAATTGGGTGGGGCGACTACCGCAGATAAACAAAATCGCAGATAATCTGTAAGTGTTGAAAATGGGAGAGAATAAAGAGAAAAACAAACTTAACATTAAAAATTAATTTATTTAATACAGTCAGGGACGAACCCAAAATTAATTTCGGGGGGGGGGGGGGATATCCTATAACGAAGCGGTAGGCGAGTATCGCGTCACAATAGACGAATATCAACATCGCGGTAAACGAATATCGTCGTCGTGGTAGACAAATATCATTGTCGCGGTAGGCACATATTATTGTCTTGTCGCAGTAGACGAAAATCGTCGTCGTGGTAGAAGGATATCGTTGTCACGGTTGACGAGTATCGTCGCCGCGGTAGGAAAAATATCGTCATCAGGTTATACGAATATGGACGTCACGGTAGTTCGTCGATGCGCTAGACGAGTATCGTCGTTGTGGTAGACGCCGCGGTAGACGAATATGGTCACAGTGACGAATACAGCACCGCGGATAATCGGGAGTTTACTGTAGTATGATATAAAAAATATGAAAAAAGCTTTATTTTACCTGATTTATCCAAACTTCACCGTTCGCTTACTAAATGTCTCGGCGATTTGCAGGTGAACCGAGGGTCACCATTGTCCCAGTTGTCAGAAGTGGTGGAACGCTACAGAAGCTTCCGCCGCTCGCTGCTGGAACATGCCCGCCTCGCTGTGGCACATCTGCGCGAGCGGCTGAGCGCGGTGGAGCAGCAGTCATCCCAGTGGCTCGCGCAGGCCGAGCTGGCAGTCAACGGGATGGTCGACTCTGCGCAGCAGGCAGTGACTGCGCAGACTCAGAAAGTCGTTGATTACACGCAGACGGTGCTGGCTGGCTTTTCGGTGCTCGGCAAGACTGTTGAAGGTAATTTTTTTTATTTAATGCTGTTTTTCCGTAATTTATCCTGTAATGAGGGTGATTTATCAACATTGTTCGGAATTTTAACATTGTTAATGTTGACTTTTTAAATTTCCTCCAAAAGCAAAGGGGAATCATAGAGTCTGAAGCTTTCATTCACCGAAAACTTGTGGAATCTGGTGTACCATTAAACAGCTTCTTATAGTTTCCAAACCTAGTGATGTGCTATGACCCGCTAGTATGTTAAGTCAGAATGTACAAACTTACCCGAATAAATATTCTGATGAGATTGAAATTGAATCTACATTTTATGATGCCCAGCCAAATAATAGGCCCCTTTATCTTAACCAAGCAAGGAAACTAACCGGTACTGATTTTTTTTTGTTTTTAATCATGGTGGTGAACTTGTAAGTATTTTACCTTTTGGCGAGTTTCTCTTTAAATTTAAATATAATTGAAATTTCATGAATTCTACTAGTCTACTTTGAAACTTAATTTCAGCTAAAAATATTTCTCAGTTTTGCATAAATAAAAAAGGTTTTCCATAGATCTTTCTTAAAAAAATTAAAACCCCTCCTTAATTTATCTGAAAATAATTAAGACTTATTTCTTTAGAAATGGTTGAAATAGTGAGAGACGGGATCCTCCGCATAAGAGAAGTCAGGAGTGCATTAGAGTGGATCGCGAGCGTCGTAGACAACGTCAACAGGTGGTTCACAAACTTCAGGCTGAGAACCTATTTGCGCCAGTTGGACATGTTCTTTGACAAGTATGTACTCAATAATTCTATTTAAATTGTAATTATTTATCTTAAAATGTGTCAATTTTTTTTTTAATTTTGAGTGATGGTTTCACCACATGACCTGCAGGTTGAGAGGGGTTCTCATAAGATTGTAAATAAGTACCTTTTCACACATTTAAAAGATATTTCAAATATAAACAATTACGAAGTGAATATATTTTCTCTGAACACATGGAGGGGGCCACACATAAAGCTTGGCTTTGAGCCTCAACATTTATAAATCTGGCCCTGAACTTACATACCTCACATTTTTAGTCAAATTTAAACCAATGTGGTAACATTCAATTTGGCCATTCAACACCTTCCCTTGCCTTTAGTCTATGTTCCAAAGTCCACCCCTCCTTGAATTGTAAACAGGAATTTTGCTAAAATATTCCCAATAAAAAAAATAGTCTTCTTATTAGTTGTAAACTTTTCCACAGAGTGATCCAGCTCGTATTATCTGATGTGGAGAAGAACTTTGGAGAGTACGAAGTGTACCTGGTCAGAGCACAACAGTTCCTCGCAGGCCAGTACGAGGAGCTCAGTAAAATACCACAGGTTCATTACGTCAGGAACGTCATCAATCATGTGTACCAAAAAGTAAATTTTTTTACAATTTCTTAGTTACATTTGCTTTGTTTTAACTGTCCCAGTTATGGGCCCAGTTTTGTGTTAACAGTTTTATGTGATCACAGTGCTTTGGATTACAGATCTTGTTGAGTACTTTATCGGATTTTAGTTACACATTCTAGTTAAATCATGTTTTCATAATGAAAAATTAAAACAAATAACATAAGTAGTCAGTAAAAGGCTACTGATGAAAATACTACAAATTCTGTTCATAAAATGATCATAAAAAGACTTTTATTCATAAATAACTTTTCTATTAGTCATTAATAATTCAACCTTGCTCATTGAAGGCTATAATGACTTGTCAAGTTGAATTGTCAAGTTAAACATGAACTGTTACAATAAAAATAAAAATAGTGACCCAAAGTCAAATTAAGGTGCTATAATGTAACGATAATGAATTTGCTTCTGGCACTGTTAAAAAATGTTTAGTTATATTTGTACTATACACAGTAAAAGCAAACAAAAACTCAGCGTTAAAGTTACAACATTTATAAAAATGTTCTGGTTGTACTGTAGCTATTTTACAATTTTTTATGAAAGTATGATTGGGATTTTCAGCACTGTCCTCTAAACTATCTAGATCTTATGAAAATTCCTACAACATAACATATTACAATTTCTAACCTGAAAATTATTGAAGGTGAAGTGGTTCTGGAACTATACAAAGATGAACGAACGACTGAGAGACGCACTGAGAGAGCATCTCGAGAACATCCGAGCAACTCTGGACAATATCGAGAACCGTTTGGACCGAGACGAGAGGGACATGAGATTCGAGTATGAGTACAACGATGAGAACAACTCGCTCACGTTCACCCAGGAGTTGCCGTTCACCTGGCAAGCCTTCAACCAGCTACCTGAGTACAACAGGGATGTGGCTAATGGAGGATTCTCCATTCCTGCTCAAGAGTAAGTTTAATTGGGTTATCTTCATTTTTTCTGTAAAATTATTTTTAACTGGTTCTTGATGCTTAAAAATGGGTGGCTTTTTCATGTGCTTACAACCAGTAATACTGAAAATAGTTGTACGAAAAGTATATTACAATTTTTACTTGTGCTGTTGGTCGCCATCAGCCGATACAGAGCTGCAAGGAGGGACCCTCAAGGGAGCAGCATCAGCCACAAGATTCTTTTTATCTTGCTGATTCATTTATCAGTATTATTAATAAATCAATGATGGTTAGTTCAGACTCGAAACTTTGACAATTTTCTCAGCACTTTGCCTAGGATCCACCTGGCGACCTTTGTTTTACAAAGTGAGCATGCTGCCTCTGTACTTTTTAATCGACTAACTTATAATACTATCATGCATAAAATCATGTTTATTATCATTTAGAACCCATAATCATGTCCTAGATATTCCTTTTATTAGTCTTAAAGCAACACGTGGATATAAAAGATCCAACCTATTAGGTCAATCCTTTTAAATAGGAATTCCATTAAATCTATTGTGTATGACCCCGAGCAAGTTGTGGCAGCTTTAGAATCCATAAGTAAAAGATAAATGTTCTGTGGTAATTTTCAAGCTGTTACTTTATTAATTATCTGCTGCTTTCTCTGCTGACTTTAATGTAGCATAAAAGAATATTTACCTTTTACAGCTGTTAGAAACAAGCTCCTGTATTTAAATTAGACACAAACCACAATGTAAATGATTCAATTGACAAATTTTATCCAAAAATTATTAAAATTTTCTCAGATACAGCAACATGGTCCAGACAGTGGCTCACTATGTGTGGCAGGATGCAAAGCTTCTTCCCTACCTGATCCCGCCCATGGGGACTGACGCTATCATCAGCGGAAGCAAGGTGGTGACGTTCGATAACAGCTTCTACAAGCTGCCAGTGACCTGCGGCAGATATCTGCTCGCTGCAGACCTCTACGGCAATACTTTCTCTCTCATCCTCATAGTGGACGAGGTGGGTAAATAATCTTTTTAATCTTACAGGAAAGCAATTTATCTAGATATGTTTTTAGATTGCATTGATATGGAGATGTGGTGAAATAGAAATTTTATAAAATGAGACATGTTCATGTTGGAGATTGAAAACAAAGATGAAGACCTGATTATGACAGGAGATGTAGATTACACAAGTTAGGATAGGATGTCAATTCTATGATTCCAGATCTTTACTTTTAAAAATCACATCTAAATTGCTTTTGTTTTTACCCATTTTATGAATAAAAAAGTTAAAATTAACATTACCTACAATGAAAATTAGACCTCTGAGTGGCCTATATTTTAGATTTTTTTGTGTTAGCTTAATTTTAGTCATAATAATTTTATAATTTTCACTTGTTGCTGAGACGTTTTCTTATTAAATACTTTGCTGAAAAACGTCTTCTCCAAAATTTTTTTTGAGGTTTGACAGATTAAGTTTAACTGCCTAAATAAACAATAACCGCCAAATACCAAACGACTAAATGTAATAGACCTTATGATAAGACCTATGATAAAACCAAATGCTTAAGACCTAAACCAATGGTGCAGTAGTTTTGGTTGATGCAGACGATTCAGGAACCATCAATAGAGTTTATTCTATCAATACAAATTGTGATATGATTGCTTTTAATCTTAAAAGTAGGGGTGTGCCATGCATCGAAAATGCATCGAAATTACGATTCGATGCATCGAATCGCGATTCGATTCGGCTTGCATCGAAATGCCGATGCATCGATTTTGCCTCGATGCATCGGTATTCTTCGATTCACTAGACGCCATTAGTCTAAAACAGGGATGGACGGGATTGGATTTTCAGTTCGGGACGGGACGGGACGGGATTTTTTTTCCCTCTTAAATTCGGGACAGGACGGGACGGGATTTTTGTCTTCTCTAAATCTTCTGGAAATGCACATTCACAAATTTATTTTCGTTATTACAATAATAGCATTAGGTTAAAAACAATTTCATAGATAAATGTTAGTACCGTCCCAACTCAAAAAATTTCAAGAAATAAATTTAAGTGAAAAAACACTAACTTATATGCAATTGACAAAATAGCAAATATTAAAAACACATAAAAAATAGTAACATAATGAAATTGTTAATTATAAATAAAATACTAATATATATAATAATGGTAAATAAAATGTATTGTTTATTTATTATTTTTCATTAAATTTGATTTTTTATTCTTTTTAATTTGAATGCATTGAAAAATAGAAATAATATAAAAAAAGAAATAAATAAATATAATATGCATTTTTTACGTTTGATAAAAACAATAGTTTTTAAGTTTCTGCTTTTTGTTTTATTGTTTGGTTTCCAAAAAGCCAAAAGTAAAATAGTGGTTATTGCATGTTGACAATATACTGTCATGTATAATCAGTAAACATGTTATTGTATTTTTATAAACTTTGGGCTTTGGAGTTCTTGTTTTAGGAAATTACTCTATGACTCATAATTTTTCCAGCACTTTAAACTACGGAAAAAATTAAAAATAAATTTAGTTTCAAGACGACAACCATAACAATAGTTTTTCCAAGCTTAAAATTATAAATTTGAAGTTAACAACTCTCAAATTTAATATTTCTTGATTTGCATAAAATACTAATTACCCATGTATTAGAAATTTCTCAAAAGTCTCAAAGTCTTTACTTTTGTCAATTTTTTTTACTTATTTATGAAAAATAATCATACTTTCGGCTGGGATTCAAAGACATCTTAATTAGTTTAGAAAATTGAATCAATGGGCAAAACCACAATTTGTAGCAGACCAATGTGGCCGACAAAATGAACAATCATCACTGTCATGCCTTATAGCAAGTTGTTTCCGTTGATTAACTGTTTTCAGGAATAACTAAGATTGCTTTTCACACCCAATTGCGAGTTAGCAATCCTACATTTGCTGTTTATCAACGATCGGCAAATACGCGAGATCGTTTTCCACGGCCGATCGCGAGTTTCGCAAAGCAACATCGGCCGTTAATCCGCGATCGGAAAAGAAAGGCCGTGATTCGGCCGTTCGCGAACAGCGCTAATCTATTTTTGCCGTTCATCCGCATCTGGCAAATACGCGCGATGGTTTCCGCGGCCGATCAAGAGATTTGTAAAGCCGCATTTGCCGTTTATTTACGATCGGCAAATACGCGCGATAGTTTTTAACGGACGATCGCGAGTTTTGCAAAGCTGGATTTGCCGTTCATTCGCGATCGGAAAATACGCGAGATCGTTTTCCGCGGCCAATCGCGAGTTTTGCGAAGCTTTACCCTCTGTTTATTTGCGATCGCTAAAACAATCCCGTACCGAAAAATTTCCCGACGTAAATAAAATCCCGCCCGAAAATCGGGAATTTAATTTTCCCTAAAATTTCCCGAAATTTCGGGACCCGACCATCCCTAGTCTAAAATATATGTTGAAAGGAATTAAATAAAAATTTAAACTATGTAAATGCATAATATTAATTTTCAAAGCAGTTTATTGAATCGTAATGAAGTTATGAAAAGCTTAGTGCGTAGTAATACTTTCAGACTCTAGACGCTTAACAACAAAGAACGCGTAATAAAGGCTGCGTGACAAAGTAGTGCATTGTTATTTTTTCGCCAAGTTTGAAAATTATTGCAATAGATGTTTCTCTATTTTATAATGAGTTTTAAATGATTGTATGGCTGTATAACTCCATTTGCGAATTTCAATGACGAGAATAAAACGAGCACTACGACAGTCGGCGGCAGCTTGCAGTGTGACCACGATCGTGAGGAAGGTGATACAGGCTGACCGTGCAATGGAACAAAACCAAATACTGCTGTTAGAGAAATTACCCGACTCTCGGGTATTTCCAAGCCCGTGTGGGTATTTCCAAGCCCGTTTGGGGATTTCGTAATACTTTCAATAGTTTATTTCAGCAGAGACGGTATTTTTGCGGGTAAACACGGTCTATAAGTGGTAACACTGTTTTGTGATGCTCAGCTGTCGAGCTGTCTGCCGTCGTCGTAAAGCTCACCACTGCGCAGTAATTAATTAGTGTTTGTTTCTTTTGACTGTTGCGCGAATGCAATTGAATGTTTTGTTTTGGAGTAATTGAATGACAAATAAATAAAGATGTCTAAAGACTGCGACGAAGAGATCGTAGACGATGCGGACTCAATAAGTAGCCAAAGCTTTGTTGAAACAGATAGTTACGAATGACTATACCGACACCGGTAGGGATAGGCCTACTTTAATTGCATCCGAGAAGAGTTACTTAGGCTAATTGTTATAATTATTAGATAACTTAACAAACTTTGAACTGATTAATTTTTACTTGGACTGCTTGTGTTTTTTTAAGAAAAACTTTAGGCCTAGTAATAATAACTATTTCTTGAGATTGTGAAAGGATATAAACGAATGACGATATAATTATTTATTTATTTATTCTTCCAAATTCCTAGGCCTATCTATAATGAATGGTTCAGTACCTAGGCCTATTACAGATGCTTTGGTTCAGACTTATTCAAACTTTGTGTGCAATTTTTCTACTTCAACCCTCTTTAAGGTTATTGACCCATTACAGTAATGCAAGCTGTAAATAACTCTTAACAGCAAATAACGCCGCACTGCATCGAATCGAATCGCATCGATTCGAATCGAAATTCTATGAATCGCATCGACGCATCGAATCGAAAAAAATTTGCTGCATCGCACACCCCTACTTAAAAGCAAGAACATTTTACATTTAGTCATTACATACTGGGCAGGTGTTTGGTATTTGGATGGTTTATGTACATTTATAATCAATACATGGCAATCAATGTAAACAACACATTTCATTATCGTTACATTATTTAATTATTGTATTGACACAAAAGCAAGCTTCCGAACTACTGTAATAACTGATTTTTCTTGTATAGTAGATGGAAAAGACAAGCTGTTTTAGGAATTTCAAAACTTAGAATTGTGTGACGCCTGGTGTGAGACTAATAGTGTGAAACATACAATTTCAGTCTTAAATTAATACTTTCTGTTTTAGGAGAAAAGAGACATGCTCTTAACCACCCAAGATACAGAAATACTTGTCAAAGACAACTTTGAAGTTTATGTTGATGGAAAGATGGAAGATTTGCCACTGACATTGGGCAATGGAAATAAAATAACTCTGGAAAGGAGACCTCATAGTGTCTACATCTCAAGTAAAGAAGGGTTCATCTTAGAATGCAACTCTTACCAAAAACAGTGCAGGTTGCACCTGGATGGCTGGTATACTGGAAAAGTTGGGGGACTTTTTGGATCATACAACAATGAACCCTTGGACGATTTTGAAATCCCTATTGAGTTGCGTACTGAGCTTGGGGAAAACTTTGTTCGCTTTTGGACGATTGAGAGAAGGTCATGTGATGCTGATTTTTCTAACGTTGCTGAATTAGAAGACGAGACCCCCTCGTACGAGTCGATGTGTGAGCTTTTCTTCTCGTCCCAGTCTTCCCCATTTTACCCCTGTTTCCATGTTGTTGATCCGAAAGCATTCTACGACATGTGCCTGGCCAACTCTCGTAAGGGTAACACTTGTTCCTCTGTGTTTGGCTACTTGACAAAGTGTACTTCATCTGGCGTTCAGCTGTGGATGCCAGAATTTTGTGGTGAGAATGTTTACTTGAAATATTTTTATTCCATAATTTTTAGAAGTGAATAATTTTTATTTAGAATATTTTTTTCATTTTATATTATAATTTAAAAGTGAAAGACAAAAATTCATTACAAATCTTATTACTTATTGCTTTAAAGTCTTGAATAGTTGCAGCAGCTTATAAAACTATCAAGATAATGGTGGTCCTAACAAAAATAATTCCTTATTGATTGTAATATTACTAGTCACAATATACTGAAACAATTGGTATAGTTTTTTATCTTACAATTTTAAGTTTGAAATTGTTAAAATAATCACGGTGAAAAAACATATTTGCTTATCTGTTGACTTTAAATGTTTTCAGCAAAATCAATTAAAAATTATGTATTAGAGTACTTCTTATACTGTTTCTTATTTTATTTTGACATTTGGATTAGAAGATTACTTATTATCTCATTTGAGGTTATTGCATGAATTCTTCTCTTATCTTTAACTAGCGTTACCCGGCGCGCGTTGCTGCGCCCATGATAATTAAATATTTAAATAAAAAATATCATATTGATTAATGCTAGGTATGAAAATTGTTTTTTTATTAAATTACTGTATTAAAAATAACACAAAAATGAAAAATTAAGTGTGCTGCAGACTGTGTGAAAAAGGATCATCAAGTCAGCTGTTCATTGTAAACACACAATTTGTATCTGTGTGTGATGCAGTCTGCAGGAAAAATGAGGAACTACATCAAGTCACAGTCTTATATAGAACAGTGTATTGGAGTTTTAAGTATAATCATATGTTTTTTTGTAAACAAACCAAAAGCTCATTTGAATAACATGGTATCTTTAGGAGCCCGTGGGGCAGATCCCTGTGGATGGATTTACACCAAACTTGACAAAAACCATCCTGGGAACATGGTAAACAATCCCTGCAAAATTTCATAAAAATCCGTTGGGCGGTTTGGGCGTCTATAGGGACCATACCCACACACACACACACATACTTCCTCTTTTATAGATATAGATATATTTTGCTTTCAGTTACTGATTCACGTTCTTCAGAAGTAGCACTTGTATCACCAATGGATTCATCGACAGTGGTCCCCTCCGAGATGGCAGTAGATGTTGTGTTTATTGTGGAAGAAGCAGAATGCATCAGGAAGGAAAACTTCAATTTCTCAGACTTGCCGTCAACACTCAACTCAGAGCTGAGAGCAAAAGGGATGACAGACAATCGCTTTGCATTTATTTCATTCGACAAAAAAGATGCACAAATTCAAACTACCAATGGTCGGATTTGGACAGATGATCCAAAAGACATGGCAGATGTTATAAGGTAGGTTTTAGTGCCTGACTTATGAGGAAGGAACTGTTTTAAGGGGATTTCAGTGGTGTGTTCTTAGTTTGATGTTCAAGTTTATCTAGTACTAAATTTCTACAAATTAAACTAATTAAATAAGGTTATCATATATTTTCAACCCACAACCATATTTTGTGCACAGGAGGCTGGAATACAGAAGTTTTACGCAGTTCAGGAATAAAAGTTTAAGGTAATATCAGTTTATCCGGCCACATAACGATGTGTCAAGTTGTCCCAAGGTTCAAGAGTGCACCACCTTTATTCATATTTCAATCCACATTAGTTTTTGCGTTTTTGGCTAAATTTTTAAATATATTTTTAAACTCGTCGACCCTCTTAAGATTGACTGTGCTGTTGTACACCTTTTTTATTATTACTAGAAAAATACATTCCAAGTCCTTTTATGGGTACATTTGGTCCATTTATATTGAAGAAGACTCTCCTTTACTTATGACCCAGTTCTATTTTTTATTCTAAGGCAGAATTTAAAGTTAATGTCTATAATTTTTACTTTAACAATGAAATATCTACTCCACAAACAGCTGAAAGCTGTTTCCTTGCAACAGAGGTGCCCACCCCTTCTTTGGACAGTGATGGAGAGTTCCAAAAACAATTTTCAAAAAGTGGGGGGAGCCCCACTTTTTAAAAATTGTCTTATAAAACCACCAGAACCAAAAAGTACTACTTCTATGGCCCTCCCCAAAACAATTTCAATTACTCAGCCTGTGTCATGTACACCTAACCTATGGACGCTCCTGCTTTGCAAACTTTCCAGAATTACTGGCTTAAAGAAAAAGTTCATTCCTCTTTTTACCAACAGTAATCAGACTATAAATCCTAACCTTCCGATCTTCCGCAGCCGCCTGGTCTCCGCCTGGGACCCACCCTCGGCCTACATCGCCGCGCTGGACCTCGCCGCCTCCCTGCCGTTCCGCCCTGGCGCCTCCAAGATGGCGGTGCTGGTGCACTGCAGCGGCTGCCCCGTGGACCAATCACACGCCGGCGTGCTGGAGCGGCTGAGCCAGCAGGACGTGGCCGTGCACGTGCTGCAGCGAGAGGTGATCCTGGGCAAACGCGGCCGCGCGGCCAGCAAGGCTATCGGGCTGGAGAAGAGCGGAGCGTACCCGCGCAAGCGGCTCGGCAAGAACGTGGCACCTAGTGCCGCATTGCTGGAGCAGGTGAGAATAGAGAGTTTGGTGGGTTAAAAAGTAGCTAGCTTTAAAAATTAATTGGGAATTTCATACATGAGTATTTTTTTTTATTGCATGCTTGCTAAATATAGAATTTCTGTATCCCAAAACCTTTGGGATTAACTTCAGGTTTTGGAAATAACATTTTCCTGGGTGAAAAATACACGTTAGGCAGGTCCCATTGCCAGAAAAAATTTGTATTCAAAATAACTTTTTTGAAAGTTGGAAAGAAGTTTATGTTTGGACCTGACAGTAACAATTATGGTATTGAAATAATGATAAAATGTAAATAAGTGTACCGTTTGTTGCTTGAACTATATTGCAGTCAAATGTTTTTATAGCTTGTTAATGATGAAAAAGTTGGTAAAATACGATAGATTACCGAGCAAGACTCCTGATACCAGATTAATAATTGCTATGAGTAGATTTAAAGATGTTTCCATAAAATGTTCAGAACATAATATAAAAAATACAATCAGGCTATCTGCAACATTTAACATGCTTCGCTGAAAAATTAAAGATAGAGTTCTTTCAAAGAATTATGCCAAACATGATCAAGTATTCCAGTATCACAAAAACATAAATCCTTAACACGTTGAATACCGACCGTCACAGTGCCAGGTACCTGGTGCTGCAGCAGCTGTGGTAGGGAATGTGTTAAAAACAGAAATACAGAACAGAATCCTTACTCACAGTTTGAGACTTGTCGTCAGGTGTCAGTGCCGCAGGACCTGTGCACGCCGCTGGCACTGGGCACGAACGGCACGCTGTTCCACATGGACGTGGTGCAGCGCGGGCTGCGGGCGTGGGCGGCACGGGCAGCGGCGGGCACGGTGCCGCCCACGTCGGTCACCCTCTGCGACACCACCCTGGCCGCCGACAACACCCCCGCGGTCCGCTGCCACTGGGCAACTGCCAGCCGCAAGCTCAAGGTGCGTGGGATGTAGTTCTTTCTGGGTTATTTGTTTTTTTTTTGTATAGGGGATAATAGGGGAATCGATATAATTATGAAGTGTGAGAGGGAAGGGAATTTCACTTATTGTTTGCCAGCACCAGGCATACCTCACAGAAAACAAACGAGTATTATTCGCAAGATCCCGCTAAGTATATCATTGGCTGGAGCATTTTGGTTTCTTTGTCACGACATCATTTCTTATTGGATGAATAATTTGGTTTGTTTTTGTTTATATCTTGCCCTTAACGTTTATTGATTGTCCTCTAAATAATAACACTTACACTTTGGAATTTGCGGATATTTCGGAATATCTTATGTGTTTCGTCTGCCTTCAAGGGGTTGGCATGTCGCTGGCGAATAAAAATTATATCAATTTCCCGCCCTCTCGTGCTTCATAGTTTTATTAAATTAAGTACAGGAAGCTCAGCTATCCCACCCCACAGAAAAATCCTAAGAGTACTTGACTTCTTCAACCATTTGTCTTCTTCTTTTTGCACAGAAACCTGAAAAAAGAAGTAGCCTCCCCTTTAATATCCCTTAGGCACCCTAGTCTTTAGTAAATTAATAAAGGGGAAGCAAAAGAAGAAAGAAATAGGTAGATGGAAGAGGTTCGGCCAAGCTTAGACTGGGTGGGCGTTATCCATTGGGTGTGGGCCTCAAGGGATAAGTGGCTCTCATCTTGGCCCCCAGTGTGGTTGCTAGTACACCCCTACCCACCCGCCCTCAAGCCCAGCCTGCCCTAGTGGGGGACTGAAAGACAAGTACAACACTGGTTTCAATCATGACAACTTCAACTGCTGTTTTGTTTTAGTGTTGGTTTGCTGTTTTGCTAGTTTTGGTACCTAATCTAGCAAAAGCTAGTTATGATCCCACTGAGGGGTAGCCAAACAGTTAGTTGTAATGCTATGGTCATGCAACAGAAGTAACGACCACCCATTCAATAAACAATCACCATTCCCAACAACTTGTCAGCAGCTTGCTGCCCAACTCGGCAAGACCTTATTCGAAACAAAAAAAAAAATGTTCTGCATATTGGATGAAGGCTTTCAGACGGAGGTGATTTGAACTCAGCTGGTTGTACTCTGTTTCCTCACTCCACATAAACTCACACCATTCTCAAAGTTGGTTATTTATTACCTACAAACCCTTTTTTATTTATTTAAGTCATAATAATTTATAACATTTTATTTAGGTATTTAGAATACCCTCAGTACTGAAACAGGCTAGTCACAAATAAAAAAAGGTGCACACTACTTTTGTTTTAATCATTTTACAGTAAAACAATAATTAAATGTACTTCTTGATACTGACTTCTCCTTAATCAAAATATTCACCTTTATCATTCTGGGTAAAGATGATCAAAGAAAATAATGACATATTACCACCCTCTTATATAACCTACGATATTCTAAGTTAATTGACAGAAATAAATACTAACTGAGGTTGACAAATACAAGTTTAATGATCTTTTAAATCTAGCCCAATTACAAATCTTTGATAATTCGAATTCTTCTATTTTGTGAGTTACTTCCCAGAAATAAATTAATTGCCCGATTCTTTCCCTGCTAGGCAGTCGATAATTGTTTGAGACTCTGGGTCGTAGTTCTTTGCCCTCGGTTCACTTGATATGTTCTTATTCCCAGACGGTATACTTCATTTATTCAGATGCAAATTTTTAAACAAAATCAAAGTTACGAATATATATATTACAAAAAAACGGGAGTCGGAATTATTCCCCCCTTTAAACGTGCTTAAGATATACTTTGTTTTTAATTTGTTAGTCCAATAGGTCCATCGTCACCTCGCTCGTTCACAAGTCCCATCTCCTCGTGTCGATAAAGAATATCCTGAAACGATATTAGTGGATTTGGGTTACCGTAGTTTTGGCATCCTCCCAGATCGTCCTTCGGTCCAATTGGTGGTCTGATTGGGTTTTCCGCTAAACTTTATCTTCTTTTCTTTTATTAATTTTTTTGAGTAAATTTAGTTACGTCTTCACTTCTAAACTGTTGACTCGAAAGTAAATATTGTTCCGTAGCAACCATTTATTTGCAGCTGGCTTCACTGTCACTTGCACTTATTGATTAATTTCTGGGCACAGGTTTTTTGGGCATCACAGATTTATATTATATCATATAACGATCATATTGAGTATTCTTAAGCAATTTCGCGATAACTAGTATTCCGATTGCTCCACAACATAATAATACTAAATTTGAAATTAAATTTACTTTCTAAACATATATGTATCGCGAATACCAAATATGACATCTCGCATATCGCTTACTTGCTAACAGAGGCCTAATAATTGTTTAGTAAATAATACTATCGAGAAAATATGACTAAAATTTAGACTAACGGTTGATATATTCCCACTTCATTATAACGCCCGCTGTTTAGTATGATTTTGGGTTCATATATTATATCTATATCCAATTGTTCCTTCCCTATGTCCTTGCCTTCTTTTAATTGCATTTCCCAATTTGTCAACAGCTGTTCCTGATGTCTTGAGACTACGATCTGTCACATCGATTTGTATCTTGACAACAAATAACATGACCATAGTTTTGGGGGCGTGGTCAGATGTACGGTTACAGACACTAGGTCTTAGTCTTCAACAATTATTTTTGTAAATCAATCTTTTTTATGTTTTTTTTTCAAAGCTCTAATGATATTATAATGTTTTCCAGTGATTTTATGTATTACTAGATGCTTAAAGGGGCTAATAGCCCCTAAGCATAATCCTTATTTACTATAGTTCAAAATACCTTCTTAGAAAATATGCTTTTGGATCAACAAAATTATGATTATATCTAGAATTTGGTTTTAAGTAAACAAAGCAGACTACGTTTTTACATACCAATGGTTTGTAAATTACAGCTATTTTACGTTATTTATCATTTTACAGTATTTTATTTCATTTTTTATTTTATTAGTATTTTACCCGAGTCCCTGGGATGGAGACCTTCAACCTTCCAAACGCCCACAATTTCGGCGGAAAAATTTCCCTTACGTAATTATATTAAATCTGCATTTTTATAACATAAACTAAACAAACGTACTTAACTTTTATCATTTTAAATTATGAAAAAACTCAAACCCTTAATTATTATAAAATCAGAAAATCTTAAATTTAAAATATTTTTTGTTCTAGTACATTGAACGTTCATAGTTAGCTGCATTTTGAAAAAAATCCCACATTTCAACATCTATCATATGGCTTTGAATCAAGCATTAGCACCACATGTTTAATGTAAACAAAACAGATGTTTTTCAATCCCAATGCATTTTAAATGGAAGATATTTTTTGTTATTTCTCATTTTCTGGTATATTTGGACCTAATCTGCTATTTTTCCCGACCCCCTGGAGCCGACACCTTTCATTTGAGCCCTCTCCCATCATCCTGCAAGCTGTCAAACTCTCACAATTTTGATTTAAAAAATCGCTTACAGAATTAGTAATATAGATTGAAATATTAAACCAACGATTGCATCAGATGTTTACTGTGAGATTGGAATATAAGTTAATTTTATCCTAGTGATAACAAATGAGTAAAATCCTTGAATCTTAACTACAGTCAAGTGTATGAATCTTAAAAATTTTCCACAATGTATAAAATGCAGCCTAAACTGTATAATTTTGTCTGTTAACTCATTAGTTTTGTGATATGTGTTTGTAAAGAGAGTTGAATTATGAATTGACCTTCAATATAGTGTAAAATGTAAACAGAGTTTGTGCGAGAAGGCCTTGAGAAATAAGCATTCACAATAGGTGGGATCTCTGCTATTGTACACTTTGAAGACATTTTAAGACAAGAAACTGGCTAAATAATCATTGGAGCTGATTTCCAAACACACCTGTCTAAAGTAGAAAAGCTATTTGTATTTAATATTGACTTGTGGAAATTTTATTGAAAACCTATTATTTTTTAAGTTTATTGAACTCGCACTTTGGGATGATTTTAAAATTCATCTTTAGAGACATGAAACAAAGTCCCTGAAAACAGAAAAATACCCCCGTTGCAGCAGACCAGCATACTCAGCGAATTTCAAATGCCAAAAATATATTTCAATCCAACATATATTTTTAGATATGACATGTTTTTGGAATCTCCATAAGAATAACATAGGGAATGAGTATGCAGGTTTACTGCCACGAAAATGGAAATTTCGGGGATTTTAGACTAAAATACATTAGATCTTATCTACATGAAGCCACAAACCAAGTTTTATTAAGGTATTTTGAGGAATTAGCGAAATATAGAATTTTACTTATTTCCCGTAAGGTTAACATTGGGACAACGTACTGTGTTTACCTCTTTCAATATCTCGGTAACCAATGGACATAGAGCAATGATTCAAAATACTAAATTGTTTGTTTTTTTCAGCCGAATTTAATAGTGGTTATTTCAGGTGGTTATAGAATTGGATTATTTTTATTTTTGCATGTAAAAACTCAAAAAACCCATTTTAGGAGGTGTTTATCCCCCTTTACCCTCCCTTCCGGTGGTCCCATTGGGCTGGTTTACGAACTTGTCCAATTGATTACCACTTTGCATGTCTGTACCAAATTTCATTTAGATCGGACCATTTTTACGGCCGCTATCGTGCTAACAGAAACATAGATATATAGATATATATATCTAAAAATTCGAACAAATGCTATTTTTTGCTTCTGGAGGTCCCAAAATGAAAAGTTAACATGGTCTCGGGCTTAGGTCTTACCATGAGACCTACGGTAATAGCTTCTTCCCTATAGGGGAAATTCCCTAAATCTTCCAGTCTGTAAAATATATCTGAGATATTGTACGATCCTATGATCTCAAATCGGATTGAAAAATTGTTTTCTTTGTCTAGGTTCTGTCCAGAAAGAATGTTTAAATTTAACATTTTTATACTCCATAAGACTACAATCCATCTTAGAAAAACCATGGATTAAAATCTAAGCAAGCAACGTCAAAAATGCACAAAATGTACTTATACATTAAATTTCTTTTTAAAATTAAATTTAAGACATAATTAGTGATAAAATTTGCAGAGAGAGTCAGACAGATCTAGTTCTACTTTTCAGTTACAACCAATCCTTCCTCATTTACTAAGTCATACATGAGTTTGTTTTTGTTGCTGTACAGTAATACATTATCCTGATAATGAAGGGTTTGTAATGGTTTCTCCTTATGTTTAAAAATATTTTGGAACTTATTTTCAGGAATGGGACCAAACAGCTTTGGATGAATACATGGACACGTCAAAAGCAGTATCAGAAATATACACAGAATATGAAGAAGTAGATAGATAAGTTTAGGTATATAAATTGGGCTTTATTGTGCTTTATTGCGCCTTGTATATAATAGCAAATTGTTGTCCTTTCTTGGATATATCCAAGTCTTATTTATTCTTAATTTCTTAATTCTTTTTATATGTGATCTTATTTTGCTTAAAAATAAAATAATAGAAGAAAATAGTAAGTCATCTAATAAGACATTTTTAGGCAAATCAGTTACCTTAAATAGCTTTAAACCTTTTTTAAAGAAAAATAACTATGTGTTGTAGCTGTAAATCTGATTAATTAATTTGAAAGTAAATAATATTTAAATTTTGTGATTCTATAAAAATAAACTTCAATTTTAACGTTAGTTGTATATTTCTTTTCCTCTTACCTTTAGAACTGTATATGTCCTCGGTTAACCCGCGAGGACTGACATACCTGTTTAAAAGACCGGGTTAGTAGTTTTTTCGATACAAATTATATTTTTTGGGTGTTGGCAGGGCTAGCCGTCACTATACCTCTCGTACGTATTTCCAGGAACATCATGACTCACTTACCGTCATTCTCTAACCCTTAGTCAGTTCAATGAAAGTTTCTTTAGAGGTCTGGTGTTTTCGACCGTGCACATTTTTCTTATGTAAAATATTCAAAACACTTATGTGCAATACTTTTGTGGGGTGTTAGTATAAACACATCGTTGTACAACATACGGACATTTTTAACACAATAACAATAATTATTCATCTACCTACAATTCAAAATATATTTTTTATATTATATAAATATTTTGTATGCACATATATCATATAAAGTAGTCACAAAACTAATGTAAAAGGCTTTAGTGGAGTTTTTGTGCAAATAAACTTATAGTTTTTCAATATACTAACTTTTTTATAAAACCTGGCCTAAAAGACCACGAGTCAGTCATCGCTTTTTCAAATCGTAGTTATTTCTGCCGGGTTAAGACTATGGCCGTGCTGCTGTATTACATTTTAACTGGGATATAAATTAAGGATGAGTGTAGAAATTAGAGCTAGGATGCAAAATTGCTCATAACCCCTATAAGCTGGAACATGAAGGCTATCACCATACAGTGTGGTGAGCTCAAACATTTGTTGTGTGTGAGAACTGAAGATTTATGTAAGCCACACGTGTCACAAGGTTATGGAACTGAACTCTGGGCATGTTTGAATGACAAATATGGAGAGAAGGTCAACCGTGTCAAAGCAAGGCACACTGCTGCTGCCTCCACTTCTAGCCAAGAGAGAAAGAAGCCTAGCTCAGAACAAAATTTTAAAATTAATAATATTTTTCAAAAATGTCACTATTTTGGTTTGGTTTTATAATTTTCGACTAATTCTTGGCTGCAGACTCATAAAAATTGTATTTTAAAATCTAATTATATCTAGCACAAAAATACTTTACAGAAAATCGTTGTAATTATTTTTAAGCATGACAAACACAAACTAAGTATATATCATCACAAAAACCGCGTATAGATCATCCGTACAAGATCCTCTGAGCCAGCTGATGTAAAGTACCCCACCATGCAGTGGGTGATAGCCTGATAGCAACACTGAAAGGTATTATAACTGAATTTCAGAAAAGACCCGCTCTATAACATATGTCTAAAAGTGTTTTTTTATATAATAAACAGTGCTGAAATAAGATTGAATCAGAGGACAGATTTTTATGTGTAATCTTAATACCCATAACTTAAACCTTTTGGTGTATTGAAAGAAGTCAATAACAACAAAACAATAAATTAATTCAATGCACTTCTTTGTTTATTAAAAAAAATTATGGTCCAAACCATGGTGTTTATAGCAGCCATACACAGAACAAAACTCTCTAACAGGCAGTTTCTCCCACAGTTAAATATTATTTTCTGATTTTCTCGGTGGGTTTTCTGACATGCACCATGATAGAACAGAGTACTTTGAACTCCATTCAAGGTCAAGACTCTCAGTTGGAGACTCTAATATGCTGGCAAATTAAATCCTAAAATTCATAAAATTGGTTCACAAAATTGGCTATTTGCGAATTCATCAATTGAATTAAAAGTGTTAACAAAAGTTGAAATCCATTCCCAGTTGATAGAAGCGCATGTTTTTTAATCAAATAATCTTACATTAAAGGAATGACCTCAAACACACAGAAATCGTAAATCTCAATCACTGATCGACATCCAACCCTAAACTTGACTTCTAACACGAGAAAAGTACAAGAACAAATTTAAAAATTCATGAGTTCCTCGAGAATACAGTGTGGTTAGTGGTTAGTGTAGAAATCAAGTGAGCTTTGAAAGATTCAAATGGAAAAGGACACCAAAACAAGTCTTTCTTTAGCTCTGAGTAGGATGTTTTCTTGCTAATGTCAAGGGCACCCATCCGAATTTTTTATGCTCTTTGACCTTTGATTTTTTGTATCATCTCAAACAAGGAAATAGTTTAATCAATAGCAACAAAGTCAATATGGTATGACTGATAGAGTCATTTATACCTGAAAGCATGGCTATTAGACATAATTATATAATAAGCAAAGAAGCAAAAGTTTTGTCTGTACGAGGATCACAGTATGTCTAAACTGTGGGGAAATAAGGCATTTCCCATGACATAAATTTTTCATGTTATGTTTCAGACCCATCAGGTCCCACATTTTAAACCTTCATGTGGTTTTCTTCTATTTATTTATACCTCTTAAGGAACATGATCAATTTTTGAAGCTTGGGTGTTTACAAGCAAAAAACTTAATAAGACTTTTTTATGTTGAGGGAGAAATAGTGATATTAAATTGTTAATTTAGTGGAAATTAGTTAATTGGATGCTTTAAATTGTCTTTCCAAATCCAAAAATGCGGTTCAAACAGAGTTTGTTTGACAACACGTAAACTTCATCATGTTCCTCATACGTTTTTCAAATAAGCAGCTGCTGCAAATTTATTTTAATTTTTATTTACTACTCTAAAAATTTTATAACATTTTCCATGACTAAAACCCAAATTATCAGCTACTTCTTAATTAATTAGACATGGACATGAATTAAATAATGTTTTTTTAATCCAGTCAAATCAGGCAAAAAAATTGAATTGAAGGGAAAAACATACATGTAGCTGAAAATTGGCACACATGTTTATTAGATCCATCTGTGAGTCATATTAAAAGTCCCTAAAAGTGAGGTATGCCAATTTTCAGCTGTTCAGCATTTTTCTTCAATTAGTCTAATTTGACTGGTCTATATGAACTAAATCCCAAAATGTCAGGATTCACCTCTTATTAGGTTTCTTTTTATTCCTAGCCTTTTTGAAATGAGTGATTTTGTGGAATGAATAGTACTTTTGTTTACACATTCACTGCTAAAAAGCACACTACAAGAGTTGCTAAATTAAGAGTTGCTTTTTTTATAAAATAAACCTGAACAATTCAAATTGTTTAACAAATATTCTTTGATATTTGTGCCCCTTCCTATAGTTATTCTTTGGAGGTGTAATAGGGGGGGGGCATTTGCTCCATCCAGTAGTTTTGGAAGTATTATGATTTGATAAATAAATACAAAAATGATTGGTTTAATTCATGGACTGAAATCATAAGTAAATCTTTTATTCCTTTCGATCTTATAGTTGTCGATAAATCCCTTAGTAATTACGTTCCAGTAAAGTTTCTGTAAATCCTTAGGTTGTATTACAGGATTCAATGTCAATGTTGTTGGACACAGCATAGCAAAGACAACTATTTTGGTTGTGTCATGACTGACAAATGTCTTGGTAAGAGTAAGAGAAATCTGAAGAATAAATTACAGTGGGCAAATTTTGGTCATATTGTGGCAGTATAACATCTATTGTTTGTATTGTTGTTGGCAAATCTTGTTTGTATTTCAGCAGATGGGCCTCATTTTTGTATAATGGGCATCAAATCTTACGTTTTACAGCCATCAATTATAAAATCAATGGGTCCTAAAGTTAAGCCACAATTGACACATCTCGTATTTCGCCAATACCACAATTTCGCCAAAGTTGACCACAATTTCGCCAATTTCAATTATGAATTGGTCTAATTGTTGAGTCCGCACTATTGAGTACTCGTTCATGGGACCATCCTCATAATTAGACCAGTTCGTAAATTGTTAACCGAGGCGAAATCGTGGTTCGGATCCCACGTAAAAATGTAGGTCCCTTAGTTGCCATTGGCTGTTGGGCTATTAATTAACAGTCCTGTCTAAGGAATTTGTCGGCCTTAGTCAGTAACAAGGCTACAAGATCGCGCCACAATCATCCTTCACTCATCTGTCATTCATACTTGGCTTAAAATACCTACCTGGGTAGGTCGCCATTTCAACTAATGTATCTAATGATCAGGATGGTCTTATGTATGAAGGCAGTATTCACTAGTGTGGACTTGGACATAATCCCCACCAGGAAAAGCCATCACTTATAGCAATCCAAAATTCATGACCTCCAAGGACCTGGATTACAGGACCTGCCACCGTCCCAGTCGTTGGGACCACTTTTCAATTAATTAAATATCAATATCAATGAAGTAGCTCTGAGTCGCCAAGCTCCTAGCTAACTGGTAACCTATTGTAGATCTAATTCATTGGCAGTAAAGCAGTGAGCTTGTAAAATATTAAAAAATACATATTTTTTGTGAAATCAAACCATGAAAATTAACTTAATAATGAAATCATTTGTTTAATTACTTTTTTACTACATGATATGCTTAAATCTACATAAATAAATCAAAATACTGTACAGTTCGTGCAGTATATATCCGGCTATGGCTACTGTACTACTAGCCGTACAATATGATATTAATAACATATGATGTTGGCAAACAAGTTTGACAAACAGCGGGGCTGTGCGGCAATGTTTTCAGTAAAGTACCCCCTCCCCACCTCGCACCTTATTGCAACCAGCTGACTATGCCATAGCCGGAAATAATGTGCAAACTGTATACAATCTTTTGATAATCATTTTATCTAAGAATCCACCCTAAAAATCTTTTTTTTACTAAAATCAACCTTCTTTAAATCATATCAATACACTTCTTTAAATCATATTAACTAAACTACTAAATGGCACCAGTTATATGAGTTTTTCTGAAGCACGCACAATTTATTCATTGTACTTCCCAGAAGGAAGTTGGAGTTTGGACTGGTTTTTTGCTTTGCTCCTTGACATTCGTGGGAGACAGGGGATGGCCAGGGGACAGGAGGGGGGCCAGGTATAAGTGGCCACTCAGAGACACACAACGCATGACACAAAACATGGCCCCCTCCACGATACAGGTAAGTCACACTACTGTACCTGTCTCCTCTCTGGTTTTTTGCTAAAATGATAGAAAAATAATTTTCAAACCAAGTTTAAATGTAATACATTTTTAAAGAAATTAAAAATAAAATAGGGTTACTAAAATACAATAAGAAAAGCTGAAGTACCATAGTTGATTTGTTTTTATTGTAAATAACTTATGACAGTAAAATAATATATTTATTTTTATGGCAAAGAGGCGCTGTCATTTTTCATTTTGAATGATGGCTGCGTAATCAGAATTACCCCGAAAAATGATACTACTGTATCTGGTGTTTGGAAAACAACTCAATAATTTTGATAAACTCTTAATTTGTAGTGTAATAAACATATCACTAAAATTAATATATCAAATTAAAGGGAAACTCATCAGAATGTTTTATAAAAGCCACAGTTTTTTGCTTTTTTAAGCTTGACTATATGGCACACAAAACAAACAAATTAATTTCTCCTGTCCAAAAACTCACACCTCCTGATCCTTAAAAGGCAGAGGAAGAATTGTAAAAACACTCAAACTATTAAAACATCTTTAATTTTGTAATTTGAAAATTTTTTTATGATGCATAGTTTTAGTTTTAAGACACTTGTAAAAAATATAAACAAAGTATGATTAAATTTTATTTTTCAATCACATTGATGTAACAAGAAAAGGTGGATTTTTTTGTTTTATAATTATTGCCATGCGCTTAATGTTACAACTACAAGATCGTGCCACAATCATCCTTCACTCATCTGTCATTCATACTTGGCCACAGAGGAGAATCAAACAGAGGTATCTTCTAATGTTGCGCTCAGTGAGTGTTGAGCGCTGCCCAGCATGTGTCGAGGACTTATAGTTTACCATTAACTCCGCAAGAGAGCAGCACCGTCGCTGCCCTCTCCTAATTTACTTAGGTGTAACTAGTAACTAGCAACTTAACACTAACCGTAACTGGATTTAACTGTAAATAGTACTTGGGCGCAGCAGAAGACCCATTTAAAAGCGACCTCTGTTTGATTCTTCTCTGTGACTTGGCTTGAAATACCTACCCGGGTAGGTCATCATTTCAAGCAATGTATAATATATTGTATGAGGTTCAAACTACCAATGTTTGTACCACTTTTTATCAAAGGCTAAAATTAGTATCATCTAGCGATTAATACTGATGACTGAAAAAACCTATTTAATGCACTACTGCCAAGGGCACCAACTAGGGCAGGTGAGTTAGTGCGCTGCTGGCCAAATTAATTGTTTATCATTTGTTTGGGTAGTTAATCAACTATATGTCATATATTAAAATAAACATAAATGTAATCGTAAAAGGTCCTGAAAAACATTAACAACATTTTGACAATTCAGGAAAAACATTTCATTTGGTCATATCAGCTGAGGTAAGCTGACGATTTGGTGAGTTCCACTTTTTTTCACCCGCCCTATTTGATGCCTGCGACTATAGTATGATTTGTTTCATTAATATTACATTCCTTTCTTTATTAAAGGGAATATTGGAAAAAACAGCCACAGTATTTTTATTAGCTCCACCCATGTACTCCACTCTAAAAAGCATTAACATAAGTATATGTGTTTAATTTACTCACAAATCCTTTTATTACAAGTTTAAAATTAGCTAGAATTACATTTGTAGGTCCTAACCCTCATAGATCACATGAGACATGTTACATGGACATTTGTTAAAGTATCAGATACTAATTACAGTAGTTACTTGATGAGATCACCTATGCAATTGAAAAAAATCATCGAGAGTTTCTGCGCAATGTCGTCCTACCAATCGGCTACACTGATGCTTTTTTTGAAACGTGAATGCACGATGATACAGGCAATACATTACTGAAGCACTTGAAACGCCCAACCATTTTGATGTTGTGAAACTATGTTATTATACTAAGACTCAACATTTTATGTGTACCGGTACCCATCTGCGTACAAAATTTATGTTTTTTTTGGAATGAAAAAACTCTCATTATGTAGACTACCAAAACATGTGAAAAAAATTTGGAATGAAATGTGATCCCAGTGTACTGTTCTAACGAACCAAAACAAAATCTATGAAAAATGAAAGTATGGCTTTTGGTACGGTAATTTTTTATGTACATTTGCCTTGCCAAGTATGAAAATCAGGATTTTCACCAACATTACAAACCTGATAAGACATTAAAAACTCTTAATAATATAATAAACATTTTAAATCCTATTAGTTTTGTTAAAATACAATTCCTAGATATACTTGGTAGTGCTGAACTCAAGTTTACTATATAGGTAAACTAAAGTCTCTAAATATCAAATATTATTTGCTGAGAAAAGTATAAAATATACTTTCAAATTAATTCAATTCAGTGAACTTGATGACTCAACAAGCACACAATATGTTAAATACAAATTTTAAGATATAAAATTGGTACTAAAACAAGTTTTTCTTCTTAATTAATAAAAGAAAATGAATGCTCCATAACTCTGTCATATGATACGATACATTCTGAAGCATCTGCTATCTAGAGGTCCCAACTTCCAGGATTTTTGGGATCCCCAAAGTATTGTTAGAAAAAGATTTGCATAAAATATTAAGGTGAGTAACAGGAAATTGCGAAGCAGATCCACCGGAGAAGATGACAAATAAATCTGAGCAGGATTGCAAATAAGCCGGGTGATAAACATTTTAGTGTTCGGTTGGCGACCCTGACCGTCGGGATTTCATAGTTGGCAACCTTCACTGAAGAGCAGGCCGTTCACCTTAGAGCAATTTATAACCAAAAGAGCATAACTTACTGAACTGCCCTGTCATCTGTCATGTTAAACTAGGGCTTCGCTGTTTTTTTATGCCACATTTAAACAAATATTTTATAAATGTAGACTATTCCAAGATATGAAATGATCCCCTTTAACTCGTTCACTACCGTTGGCTCAGATCTGAGCTTCCGAGGTTTCACTTCAACAGACCATTTTTGTTCATGGGCTGATTTTGGTGTTTTTTTATTTGTTTTTTGATAGGAAAGAAAAATAATGGGTATTCAGCATAACTTTTAATTATTTTCAAAAGTCTTGCTAAACCATATAGATTTAATTTAATTTTTTTTTTTTGGGTTGGTTTATTTTGTTTTCATCCCAGTTTTTTGTTTACTTTTTTACCTACTGAAATTAGTATTACAATAATGCCACTTAATTAAAATTGTCTTGTCAATTTTGAATTCCTCAGTTCTTTTCCAACCAACAATTTAAAACTGATTATGAGTTCAAATATGATTCCAAACAATCAGGTTTGTAAGCAAAAAATTCATATTATAGATACTCAACATGTGTTTCTAGCAATTATTTATAGTAGTACATCAGCCTTTCTATTATAGCATTATAAATAAATTGGTATTGTTTATGACTCGGATGAGCTGTAAAAAATATAATAACACTGCGATTTTAGATACTGGCAGCTCTGGTGGTCTTGGCGGGCGTTGCGCTTGCAGAGGAAGCACCAGCAGCCTCCAGTGAGCTGCGGAGGACCAAGGAAGAGACTTCAGGCGATGACCTGAAGGCCGAGGCAACGTTCTTCCCTGTCTTTGGTTTTGGAGGCTACGGGAAAAGCTTTGGAGGATATGGCGGATATGGATGGTAGGCAGTTAATAAGAAAGAATACTATATCCACTAAACTACTATTGTTGAGTTATATGAGCAAAGCCCTTGCAACTTTTGAGATATAAAGTTTTCAAGCTATTCAATGACTTGCCAACAGTATATAGTATAAAGAGTTCATGTCGTCCTGCTGCATTATTCTGCAGATGTTAAGACACTGAAGCAGCCGTTGCTGTTTATTGTTAAAGCTTAAATACAATATTTTAAAGATTTTCAAGATCGGGGTTAAATGTTCTCTGTAAACTTAAACCTACTATTAGAAAACAAATAGAAATAAATACCCCCGTTGCAGCAGACCTGGATTCTCAGTGAATTTCAAATGCAAAACAACATATTTCAATCCAACATAGCGAGATTTGACATGTTTTTGTAAGCTCCATAAGAATAACATGGGGAATGAGTATGCAGGTTTGCTGCTCTGGGTATTTTAAAACTGGTTGGTTTTAATTCAATATTTAGTAGATCTGAACTAGAAGAAGCCATTTACCAAGTTTTATCAAGATATGTTGAGAAATAAGTGAGATATAGAATTTTAATTATTTCCCATAAGGTTAACATAAGGACAACGTACTGTGTTTACCACTTTCAGTATCTCAGTAACTAATGGACATAGAGCAATGATTCAAAATACTAAATTTTTTGTTTTTTTAGCTGAATTCAATGGTGCTCACAAAAATTTGATAACATTTATTTTTATATGTAAAAAACTGAAAAACCCCATTTTTGGGGGGTTTACCCCTCCTTACCCCCCCTTCCGGTAGTCCGATCGGGCTGGCTTACAAAATCGTCCGAATAATTTCTACTTTACACGTCCATGCCAAATTTTATTAAGATCGGACATTTTTTACGCGAGTTATTGTGCTTAAAGGCACTCACATGTATATATATACCGGTCTCACCTAAAGTGAACCAATATCTAACTTTTTTTATTATAAATCTGATAAAAAACTTCTTATGGGGGACTTTCCTTAATTTTTAACGCTGATTTTTTGGAGTCACTTTGAAATTTAAATGGCCGCCATTTTCCAATATGGCGGACAACTTTGATTTTTCTTATGGAATACCCTATATTTTATGGCGTTTTTGGATTCTACGCTTGATTTTAGAAACTTTTTATTCTTTTTAATTTTTTCCTAAACCCAATGGTTAAGGAGGTATGAGCAGTTTAAGTTTGACTTTCTCCCTTTTAAAATGCATTGGGAAATTTTTGGTAGTCAGTATATCGAAAACTGTTGGGTTTAATAAAATATACCAATGAATAACAGTGCCTAAAAATGTTAGTTTAGATGAGATTTAATGATAAAATAATTTGTAGTCGAGATTCACTCGTTGGAATGTATTATTTTGAATATGCTTTTACTCCATAAGGAATGCATAAGATGGCATAGTTAAATGGACACAATGCATTTTAAATGGGGAAAAATCAAACTTTAACTGCTCATACCTCCTGAACCATTGAGTTGATGAAAAAATGAGAGAGTATCAAAAGTTCTTAAAACTATAACTTAGCCAGGGGAAGATAGCTACGGTATCAGCTTCTTCCCTATAGGGGAAATTCGCTAAAAACAGGGTAAAGATGGAAAAAATCTAGAAATTCAACAATATTCCAGCGCATTGATTTTAATGTTCAGTTCAAATAATATAGGCCCTATCAAATTAATTTTTGATCCAGTTTCTAATTTTTATCCTTCAGTGGTAGTATTTATCATGTTTATCAAATCAATTTACCCAAAAGGATTTTTTTTTTAAATAGTTATTGCTTGGACGTGTTGCTAATTTTCTTCTATTGTTATAACTACAACATTTCCAGACTGCAGGTTGGTGTAGTCATTTTACTTATGTAAATCATGTCTTAAATGTATATATTGTGCTATTCTGTAAGGAACAACTAGAAATGTCCTTACATTGGGTTTTCCAAAACATTCTATTATACAGGAGAACGATGACAAAATAATTATGATTTAAAATTACAATGACTGTGAGGTACAGTAAAGTGCTACATCCTGCACAGAAATTCCCAGGTAGTGTATTCACAATAAGTCAATAGACTCCAAATTTAATTTAGAAACATGGCTAGCCATCCTTGAATACTTTTCTCTATGACTTTGGGTTGGACAAATTTTCAAAAATCAATTAATTTTATTGCATAAAAAGATGTATAATACAGCTAAGCTCCAATATGTAGGCCTACAATATGTGTGCTTCTTTACTCCCGAAAACGTCTTGTTCATGTTTTGTAAGAATTATTTTCTAGGAAATACTATCACAGGATATTTAGTATTTACATATATTCATTAAAGACATTGTTGATACTGTGTTTCTCGAAACGTATGTAAATAGCTTAGCAAATTATGCTTTCGGTAGGCCTAAGTTTGTTTTCACCTGTTGTGAATGATTTTATATATTTTCAATGTAATCTGATTAAAAGTGTGTCTTGCCATAAGTTTGATAAGTATTGTCTCCTAAAACACGTACTCATAAACTACAAGGAGTAACATGAGTATAATGAACTTCATTATGCCATAGGGGTGGCGGTTACAAGCCTTACTACGGTGGATACCACGGCCATGGAAGGAAGTACTACGGAGGCTATGGTGGTTATGGAGGCTATGGTGGCTACGGAGGCTACGGTGGCTATGGCGGGTGAGTAAACAACATTGAGCTTTGAATTGCTGCTGATATCAAAATCCCTAATATCAATATCTCTACAGTCATTTAAAAGTACTCAATATCTTAAATCTATGAATCTTAAGGTAAATTCAATCTATACTGTGTATTCTGCGTTTGAGTTTTTTCGCTATGTTTTGTTGAAAAACTTACGTAAGGCAAATTAATTTTTGTCGCTGGTCTAAAAGACAAAATGATAGCTAATAAACAGGATCAGAATAATTTACTTTCCTTTAATGATATTCTTCTCTTAGCGATATTGTTTTTGTCACTCCTAATATTCCGTTAAAGTTGTGTGTAATCTTCATCATACTCTTGAACCCTTTTTAAAAATAAATGATATTGGTGAAAAATGTACTGTATATCTTATTGTTATAGAAATATAACTTCCATTTGTGCCTTTTCACATTTTAAATGTCTCGTCAAGGGTAAAGAAAAAAATATATACTAAATGCATATTTTAATGACATCACTATGGTTTTTTAAATAAGAGAATCGGACTGGATCTTGTATGATTAATAATTTGATCTTTATATTAATGTTTGACCCCCTTTTCACAGATACGGTGGCTATGGGGGCTACGGGGGCTACGGAGGATATGGAGGTTATGGAGGTCATGGATATGGAAGAGGATTTGGCGGAGTTGGAGTTGGTTTCGGAGTTGGATTTTACTAGGGGCATTACATTTGATTCACGGAAATTTCTTCTAGAACAAGTGGCCCTTTTTGAAGCTTTCACAAGAGCAGTCATCCCAGTAGTTTACAGAAAATTTTACCTGGCTATATTGAGAAGTTCAAAGAAGGAACTATTGATAAGCTATTGGTAAACTGTTTTGTAAAAATAAAAAGAAACAGTAAAGCAGAAAAAACTCCTCATCTACTACATCAGCTATAGTTTTTTTTTTCTAAAAAACTGTTGTAAATAACTAAAGCATTTTCTAAAAGCCCTGGGTTAATTTACTTCTTCCTTCTTTTTTTTGTTGTATTTGGTGGTATATTCAAAGAATAAAATAAATCAACCTCAGCTATTGCGTAGTAGTGCATCCTTTCGATCACCAGAAGTGAAATACTCTACAAAAAATATTATGCAAGTCAAGTTCAGTTCACTTAAAATTTGTTAAGGTACGGTATGGTACCAAGATTATTATTATACTGTTATGTCATTCAACAATGATAATGACGTAATAGTGACTACAAGATCCATTTTTACTGCACAATCATAAATTAATTGTAATTGATTGCAATGAAATTGCTATAAAAGTATTTTAAATAAGAAATATTTATTTAGCCCAGTTATATCTTACCTTATAAGCTTGTTTAAGATATAACTGTTACGTTTTCATTATTTGAGATAGCAAAGACTTTAGAATATTCTTTAAGGCAATCTAAGATGGATAAGATCAGAAAAATGATGGTGCAAGTAAGATGACTAAGAAAGACATTGATCACTAAAAATCTTCTGAACCATAACCGTATTTGCAATGCACATTTTCCCTGAATCATAATTAGCTCGATGAATAAAGACATTGATGTAGTGGGGCTTTATAGCTTGAACTCTTTTACAAATAATTACAAATAAATTTTCTACCTTTAAGCTGATTACTTAGATTATCAAAGTAAATTAATTTTCAATGATCCAAGGATATTAGGCAGGGCATTAAACGCTTATAGTTGTTTATAAACCCCAAACAAATGTTTTTAAAGTTAAAATACTGTTGCAGTAAAATGATTAAAGAAAATGTGAACAAGTTGTCTACTCAATTGAAAAAAGCCACAAGCAATTAGGGTCTTAGTCTAGTGAGAGACCTCAAAGAGCATACATTTATTATGTTTCCAAAGTATTTTCAAAGTGATGGCATTTCTGTCTATCCTGGTTCAATTACTTTATGAACTTCGTTCCAGAACCTTTTTGATTTTTTTTACAGAGTTCAATAAAATATGTATAAAAAATGTTTAATTTATAATATTTTTCGTGAAATAAACTTTTTTAAATAAAAAATACATTTGAATTCTAAAAATATAACTCTATGGATTTTTACATATGAAGAATGGGTAAAAGTTGGAAACATTTTATAGTATAAAATTAAAATAAATTTGTGGCATTGCTATTATAAGTTTTCATTCTTTCTTATGTTTGTAATTATTGGCTTATTTTGTGTTTAACTAAAAGGCTTATACTTGCAAGAAAACATCATGGAAGGCTTTTATTCAGCCAAAAAACATGAAGCTAAAGCTTTTGTAAGCGTAAATATAAAGTGCAAAAGGTCCATACTTCCAGATAAAATTCCCAATACAACTCATAGAATTCATTTTCTTGTTCACATTAAACTAAACTAATGCCAATATAAAAACAATAGATCAAATAATGAGCAATACGATTTTAAGAAAGACTTTATTACCTTAATGCTTAAACAGTGTTATTTACATAAAATACAAAAATATAAATAGTTTCGTGGATCACACGGCACCAAACTAAATAATCTATAATATTTAATATTGATTATTTAAAAAAATGGTCTTGTCCTTATTTTATAAGATAATTAGTTTGAGTATTAAATAATGAAATAAAATAGAATATAAAATCAAAGTATTAAGACATAAAGTAATTATTAGTATATTAATTGTTGATATACATTATTATGAGTCCAGAGAATTCTCGAAGTATTCATCAAGAAAAAATTTCCTTAAAGTTAAAAATATTCATTAGTTTAGTCTTTGAGGATAAAGGTATGCATAGGGAGACCTCTGAGGCCTAAACCCTTGGTTGTTCTGTGTGAACAGCAGAGTTTTGGGATATTGTGAGGGATTTGCCACAATCCTTTGGTAGTTGGGGACAATGCCTGGGGCATTTGCTGAATACACCCTCTGAGTCGAGGAAATCTGCGGGGAGTAAACTCCCTGCACTGGGGAAGGTTGCGGGGAATACACCCTCTGTGCGGTTGGCACCCGTGGGGTGTACACTCCCTGCTGCTGCTGGTAAGTGTTGTAGTATTTCCTCTGTGCAGTTGGCACACTTGGCCGCAGGGATGCCACTACAGGGGCGGAAGCGGCGGGGGCGGGGGAGTTTTGAGTGTACTGCCTTCGAATCTCTTCTCGTAGCTTCTGCCTCTGTTCCCTCTCTTTTACCAAGTGCTTGTAGCGGAAAGTCGGACGAAAGAGTACCTGGATGAGAAAATTATGTTACTTACAACACTGATGGACAAATTTATATCTGTTTTTGAAATTCTTGAAATTATAAAAGTAACTTTTGATTGGTTTAATTCGCCGATCATCCTACATGGAGGCATGAAATTTGTTATATCTAATTAATACAAAAACTTTAGTAAAAGTGAGTCATTCAGCTTTTACAAATCGTCGAGTTTACAAAAAAACGTTTAAAGCTAAACATTTTTAAATTTTGTAAGCTGAAAAAACAGAAAAATCTACTTTTTTTTCTCTCCGTATATCTTCCAATAATATTATTCTTTGGAAGAATAAAAGTTTGGTCGCTGTTGGAATCGTATTGCCTTCATATAAGAAGCGGCAATAATGAGCACTGGTGTAAATATTTTGAGGATCGTATTATGAAGGCACCATATTTCAAATCCTACGAGACTACTTTGCAGTTCTGAATATGAAATTATAAATTCAAGCAGCTGATTGATAACAATGAAGTCAGTTTACGCTTATATAACATCAAGGTTTTGATATTGTCTTATGATTAACTGATGGCCGAATCAGGGATATATTTTCTTTTATAAGTTTAGACCATTGAGCAATTTTAGCAATTCAGATAAGATAATGTGATGTAGAAAACATTGCCTAAAACCTCAGAGTTCAAGATAAATTAAAAAACAAAATTAGGTCAATTAAAAATCACTGGTTATTATTCGAACAACGGACTATAACTATTACTGATATCATCATACATACTTTTTTATAATAAATGAAACGTCAAATTTTCCAATTATAATTATTTCTTTAGGTCACGTTTATTATCTTTTAATAAATAATACTATAGTAAACTAATTTTACGTGACAAATTTAAATTTTGCATTATTTTGCATCAGAACTAAACCATAATATATATAGTATCCGTGTTATTGGCTGCAACCAAAAAATGTTAAACCGCAAAAACCGCAGTACTCTGAAAATATGTAACAACAATATTCCAGTTCAACGTGTTTTTAGTTCATGATTTAGAAAATATAACAATTCACTTGGCAAGCTAGTAGTCTTTGCCTAGCTAGGCTTGCCTAGCCTAGTAGATTTTGCCTTAAGCTAATGGTCTTGTCTTATCTTCTGGACCAGCATACTATCTATATTCATGTTACTTTAATATATTTTCGTCTGTTTCTAGGCATCTCTTAGTCTCCTAAGGTTTAAAAATACACTTGAGTGAAATAGGAACGAAATTTTACCTAAACAAAATCCTAATAAAGGTATGAAAGTCACTAAGTGGTTCAAGTGGTGTGAGCCGGTTCAGAGGATTGGCATTTAGGCTCAGACAGAAGGCCCAAGCTCTAAAAAGTCACTCGACGAGATAGAAACGTGTGACTTGAAAAGAACACAGTTTTCTTCTGTTTGTCTTCCATAAAGACACCCACCTGTTCAGCCGTTTCCATATCCTCCATATCGTTTTGTTCCTGCGAGTCCAGCGCCCTCTTCCTCCTCAGCCAGGAGCCGAACTCGCCGTACCCCTCGTCGTAGACCGGGGGCTCGTCGTAGGCGGGGGGCTCCGTGGAGCCGCTCCAGTCCTGCGGCTCCGTCTGCTCCGCGCCGCCCCAGCCCGCCGCTCCGTGGAGGCCCAGGTCCGCAGGGCTGACGCTCCGGGCCAGGATCGGAGTCACCAGCAGCAGGGTCAGCGACTGCGGAGCAATAGGGGGAAATGTAGGTAGTCCAGTATGTTCTATGGTTGTTCGTATAGGGCCTACTATACAAATATGTGGTTACTATACAACCGTTTTGTAAGCTCGCCCACTCCTTTATTTTCAACCAAATTTTAAGATTAAGATGTCAAAGTACTGAAAATGTTGTCAATATTTCATGAATGTTGTTTATTTCTCTTTAGGTGAAAAAGCTAAAGGAAATTAAACAGGCTTGTGTAACATAAAAGCCCTTTAGATTGCCCCTTTGTGCATGTATGTTACACACAAATTTAAATGTATTTCTTATGGAAGGGATATTTGTTAAAATATTCATAAAATTAGTGCTTATCTTGTAAATGGTTGAACCAAAATAGACATATTAAATCCTTCTCTTACACGAAATTTAATTTCCTTTAATTTTCCAATTTGGTAGGGATTACTACAAGATAATAGATTTAAATATATTAAGGAAAACCCTAAAAATGGTACCTTCAGACCCCCCCTCCCTCCCCCCGCTCAAGGGTTACGGACGGGGACTTTTGATATGTTCACCTCCCAACCGGTCCAAACAAAGCTGCAAAGCCAACAATTGTGTTCCATAAATTTCCCTCTTTTCCTTTTTGTTGCTGGATTAATACATGTTGAAAACTTTATATTCGACAATTTTTGGTTGTTGTGTTTTTTCAACTTTGGCCAGTTGGAACTGAACGTTCAAGTTGCTTCTTGAATCTTAATCTAAAAAAATAATCAATTGTAATTGTAATGATAGATTAGAGTCTAGAATGCTAGTTCCAAGATTTTAGTATCAGATGTAAACTTAACTGATGTATGTAGCAATAGTTTTAAATTTACTAATGACATACTTGATTTGCGTCGGTATTTATTTTTAACTTGAAATTGTTTTTGATTTCAATGTTATCTTGACCGTGATTTCGGAATCAATTCAATATCTTATTAGGATAGCGCATAAAATTTAATGTGTACTCTATTTTTAACTTAAAGTGCATTTTGAAATGTCAGAAATCATAAGCCGAAGTATCCGAGTCATATAAAACCATGTATTATCCTTTAGATTGCTTTCGTTTCTTGGAAGTACTTAGGAAGAAGACAAAAAGGGCCCCACAAATTATAGATATCAGATAGAAACAATTTATTGCATTTCGCATTTGATCATAAATTGATTCAAGTACCGTAGCCAATTATACATTTATAATCAAAACAATACGACTTACCAATCGTCTTGTGGATTCCATAGCTGCAAAATGCCTGAGTAGTGAAGTTCTTTCACGAATATCTATCACTCTCTTCCAAAACTTCTAAAGGTCCGTCCAAGGTTCCCCAGTTTATATACCCACCCACTAAGAAGGCGGGCCCAAATTATCGATGGAGTGACCAAGAACTTACTCGCACTTAGCACTTGCAAACATCCGTCGTGTATGGCACACGAGTGCTAAACGCTTGTTGTCTCTTCGGAAATAAATCGTTCTAGAATGGCGCGGAGAATTTTCATCATGTGCTTGCAGTGTGATTTGACGTAACCCTTCAACTTATTCCGTTTATAGTTGTTGAATAAATAAATTGAAATAACTGTTGAAGTGCTCCTTTTACAGCACTCTTTCGAAAAAGAAAGACATTTAAAATGAAATCATTGATATTTTTGTTTCAACATTTTAGCATGAAAACCCAGAGGAGCTTTATTAACCATGCAGATGAAAATGCTTATTTTTTTGTGCATTGGAGTCCTGTTCGTTGCATCACTGCATGGGGGTGAAAAAAATTCTGATCTCGTAGCACGAATTTTTCAGGGAACCTTTACCATTTTGCTTCGTATAAGCGGACATTTTTATAGCTTATTCGAAATTGATTCCTCATCCAGCAGAAGTTAGAAACAAATAGATGTGTTTCATATTTGCTGTCAGAACCATTTTGATACCTGGAATATGAGTTGTCACAACCATGATGTATACATTTTCAACTTAACAGGCGTTAATAAGACTCTTTGAATATAAAATATTTTATTTCACTCCTTTACAGTTACAATCAGGAAGAAAGGGGGATATAAAAAACTTACTCAACTACTTAATATGACTTACTTAAAATAAATACTATAAATTAACATTGTGAAAATCGTGAAGGAATCACGAAGAGACAGTATTTAAGCCTCCTTACATTTCAAGATTACGAGCTCACGATTAATTGTCAAACTTAAACATCTAAACATTTTTAATCATAAACTAGTCACAATACATCGTTTCAATAAATAAGCGGTTATTGTCGAAACATTGAAAGAATATTTTAAAATTAAATTTGAGTTAAAAAAAAGTATTACTACATTGAGAATATTAGGGTGGACGAACGTCGTCTTTGCGTTTCCAGATCCTTTTTCCAAAAGACGATTTAGCATACTTTTAAATTCCAACCGTTTAAAAAGTAACAAAATATTATTCACGAGTCATGGGTATAAGTGTTAAGATTGTGTAGCAGTTCCAATGAGCAGACTTTGATTTCACAAATTAAACTATTAGAGAAATATAAAATATAAATGGATGTTTGTAGCTGTGATATAACCTCTGCCCATTAAAATCGCTACGTATTTATTATTTTCTAAACGATCAATTCATAAACAATTCGGGGTGATTTCCTCATGAGAGCCAAAATCGGTCGTTTTTTTGGAAGACGGATAATGTAAATTTAAAATGCATCGCAATGGAACCGGACCTTCAAAAGAAAACTGCTATATTCAGCTTTGTAAATGTTTTACGAGCCTCCTGGTTTTTCAGCAATCACAATAATTTCCGAAGAATTCTGCTTTAAGCGAGCAGTTACTGTTCCAAAAGCTTTAAGCTTTAGTTTTACGGTACATTTTTTTACACAATTTCCGATAAATTCTTTTACAGTTTCCAGTACAAATCGTATATATCGTGTACGCCCTCTCTAGGACCTAGAACCTAGAAGCCGCGCAGGACCGGGTAGCAGCAGTAGCTGTTGCAGCGGCTGCGGACGGGCGCGTGCATGTTGGACGTCTGTCGCCGCAGACGGGAGAACTCCAGGCGGCCCCTGCTGCACTCCTCCAGCGCCCGCCTCCTCCGGGCCCGCAGGTGCGACGGCATGAACACCACCTGCGTGGGAGAAGAGGACGTTAGAGTTGCGTGGACATTGTATTAGGGGCTTAAATTTTTTAAGAGGTTGACGGTCTCTTTTTCAACTTGCCTTTGCTCCACCCGTATATACTATTATCTTTGCGTGACATAAAGAAGAAAAGCAAGGAGTGAGCCGGTACAGTAGCAGAATGAACATTACTATTGAATGATTCTGGCGGCGGGGGAAACCACGACGCTGCCGCTAGATTCTGAGGTCCGGCGCGCTACCGACTGCGCCAAAGACTCACTTGATATTTGATTGTTTGCTTAAATGAATAAGGGATTCAGATAAGTTAAAGTATACGTTTTTTTCATTATGAACGTTTACATTTTGTATTGCTTATGAGGCTCCTGAACGACTCTAAACTCACATATCTATCTGAAATTTAAATGGAAAAATTACTAAAATGAGTGCTTTTACGGAGCTTGTTTAAAAGATTAAGACGTTTTATTTGCACTAAGAGTAGTTATAAACGACAATCTTTTTTGATTTGTTACAAAAAAATGTAACCTGGATTAACTGGAAATTCAGAGCTTGAACTAGTACAAGAACTATACATTTTAATAAGATAAAACAATTAAAGTATTAAAGTACAGACAATTTTTACCCATAACTGAAACAAAAGATAATTGCAGTTATCTGTTTAGTTTGATAAGCAATGACCTTTTCGATGCGTACTTGGTTTATACAACAAATTCAAGCATGAGGAACTTGAAAACGACGACAGAGACAAGAATAATACTTAAACATGACTAGGATTAGATAGGTAGGACAAGATTGTTCCTATTTTCTTCTTATTCTTCTTAATTTTTCTTTCAAGGATTAGGCAGTGCCTCTTCCCTCTGTTTTGTTTCACTCTTACCTCTTCCGAAGTCTTCCGCGGAAGATTTGTAGTTACATACAATCTCATCAGAAAGAGAGATTTCAAAGACCTCTGAACTTTTTTTTGCTCCTACATATTCCCATCTAAATCTCCACCTTTCTGTATACTTCAGAAATAGTACAGAACCTAGCGTACCGATTCAGCGGGTTCCAGGTCGTCCTTCGCCACATCCTCTGCAGCGTCCCCGGCTACGTCCTCGGGCATGGCGCGCCGCCTGCGGTCCTTCACCACATACTTGTCGGGGTCGCCCCCGTCCTCGGGATGGGCGCGCCGCCTGTGGTACCCATCCTCCGCGGCGTCGCTGGTCCCGTCCGCGGGCACGGCGCGCCTCCTGCGGTACCAGGCGTGGTTCTCGTCCAGGACCTCGGTCGACGCGCTCCAGGACACCGGGTCCTCCAGGTCGAGGCGCCTCTGGGTCGTCGCCTCCTCGGACCAGGCGACGTCGTGCTCCTCCAGCTCGTCCACGCGGTCGTCGTCCCGCTGGGGCGCTCCCAGGGTGGCGCAGATCAGCAGGAGGGCGACGGCCTGTCAATCAGAGTGGGGTTAAGGATATTGTATAAATATTTAAAAATCGTATTATCGCATTGATAATTGGTTGAAAATACTTTAAACAATGTTTGATTTAGTACAGGAAACTCTGTAGATACAACATATAAATTAGCTAATAAAGTACAATTTTAAAAAGAGTTAGGAAATGTTCAGCCTGAAAAATAATACCCAGAATGAAAATAAGTTACAACTGTAAAAAAATTACGTACTCGATTTTAAAATGCTTTTCATTATTCTTGACGTCATACATTTGCGAGCCCTTTCTTCACAAATTACCATACTTAAAGAGCTGCTTCCCAATATAGAAACCAGCTGGTAAGAAACCAGCTGTTATAGTTATTTCGAAACTTATATTGGTATGTTGCTGATAATAATACGGCGATAGTGTATGGCTATTTTGGTCATAATATTATTACATTACATTACCATAAGACACAGACCACCAGTAAGGAGTATTTTAAGGATAACATGAGTGAAGGATAGGATGACTGTGCGCAATCTTGTAGTCTTGTTACTGACTAAGGCCGACATGTTCCTTAGACAGGACTGTTGATTAATAGCCCAACACCCAATGGCAAAAGGGACCTAAATTTTAACGCGGGATCCGAACCACAATTTCACCTGGTTTACATTTTACAAACTGGTTCAATTATGAGGACGGTCTTAAGGACGTAGTACTCATCAATAGTTTACCAGGGAACACTGCGTCCATGCACAAGCCACCACACATAAGGTAGATTGATTACAGGACACGCCACAGTCGTAGTACATTGAGGGTGGTCACATATTATTGGACACATTTTAAATGGAATGACCCTCTTAAATCTTTCTAAATTGATGACCTCGCCACAGTTCATGCACATTCTCACAGTTTCGAAACGTTCTCTATTGCAAACTTGATTCTTGTGTTTCGTGTTACGGTCGACAGGTTGACAGGTTATTCTACCATTTTCGCCTCGGTAAGGTGGGGACACTGTCTGACATTCTACACATATTCGCCCATCGTACATCTTTGGCTCCCCTTGAAACAGTAACTGATAGGCTTCAACAGTATGCGGTATGTTGAATCGCGGAGATTCAACATAACGCGGAGACATTCAACAACGCTATGTTATTGTAATGGCTAATGTGCATGGGTTACGTAATTTCAGTACCTGATGGTGGACCGGGCTTGCTCGGTATTATTTTATATTTACTAGTTCATCCCATCATTATAAAACAATTCAATAATATCACTATAAATACTTTTTCTATTGCTCCTTGCAATTTTTATCTTACACGTTACTTTTTTCCTTGATGGCTGTAGCTTGCTTATGATTACTTTATTTGTTTATACTATCCTTATTTATTTCGTTGCTATCATGGCAACTCATAAAGCCAATGTTGAAATTTACAGCTTAAAAATTCATTTTATTGCGTTGTTAGATATTATCTAGCCAAGTAACCTGCACAGAACACGTTTTTTGGGTCAGAAATTAGTTATTTATAGACTTTGAAGGAAATCCTCGGAGCCGTTTTTGAGATGATTGTGCAAACATTTAAGCAACCAAGCAGGTAAACATACGAGATAACACTGCTCATATAAAAGTTTGGGATTTGTGATGAGCCTTAGGAATGTTTCCTTCAAAGTACACGTCTCGGCCTCTCCTATCATACCTTAAAACTTATTTTGTATAATTTCATTTTGAAATTGTATTTTGCATTTACATTTTGTTATTTCTTGGGTTCCTGCTCCCTCCTCTGATAGAACCACCCTCTCCGTCTGAAATTTAATACGACCTTTGCCACGATAATGGAATAAATGCTCCCATCACACACTCAGATTTAATGAAATTGATTGTCGTTTTTTTCCAAAGGCATTGCTACACCTTGGGGTTTTCCATAGGAATAATCATGCTAGAGCAATGAAATTTACTTTAACTACATGAGTTTTTTGTAGAAGAATGGAATAATTCAAGGAAAAAGAACACTCTCTTAATTAATTTACGTATCACCCCTTATTTGCTCAAAAATTATTCCCTTATCTTCATTAAGGTTATTATAAAAGTAAATTAGTTTAATTTCGTGAGTAATACAGCAGGGAAGTATGTTGCAAAATGGAATGAATTAATATGTTTAGTACTACAAATAGTTTGATATTTATCATATTAAGTCAATTCTGATGGATATATAATTGATTAAGCAAGTAGTTTTACCTGGCAGTAATACGTATTTTCATAAGACCATTATATTTCTTATATTTCTGAAAGCTATGTTTCAGAACGATTATCTCACTAACAACTATTTTAGTCTGCTTTGCAATATTCTGCGAAGTACGCAAGATTTCAGCCACTCGACCTTGAACTAGACCAGATGACAAAAACATGAGCCGTGACCTTGCAATCACGAAGCAATTCTTATTCGAGTCAAAGCTAATAATTTTATATTAGTAAAACTAAGCAAATAATTTTATATTCCTAAAAACTAAAGCTCAGTCCATAATAACCGTGCGGATGTGCATGTGCTAAGAAAAATTAACGGATGTGTAAATTCAAAATTGAGTTCTAGAGTGATGTAATACTACAAATATTAATTCAGCATTTTAATACATTACTGCTGTTCTCAGAAAATTAACATTCAGGCATTATTTTAGCCATAATCAAAAATGTCAAGTACATTACAGCTTTACATCATTGTCATAGTTTTCAGCTTCCAACATAACAAATACTCATATAAATAAACATAATAAATACTCAAAACACTTATTGTTTGAATTGATTAAAGTATTACAAGTATTAGTCCCCTGTCAAATGAAAATAAACAGGCTCCCGTGTGCTCCTTGATGACACAAGTGTGGAAGTAGTCCTAATCTCTTCGTTTGACCTTGGAGAAATATAATTTAGTATCAACCATTTTTTTGTAGCTCCAACAGTTACTGAAATAAATAGGAAAACAAGTTTGTGATGGCGGCCAGTTTAATTTTTCCTGTAGCGTTTAAACGCACCATTTTCAAGAGTGCTACCATCGAAATTATATTTCTTCAAGGTCAAACGAAGAGATTAAGACTACTTCCACACTTGTGTCATCAATGAGCACACGGATGTACATTTGACAGGGGACTATATCAATGGTGTACAAGCTGACGAGTCTGCGATTTAATTATTCAGTTACAAAAGAAAGATTATAAACACTAACGAAGGGATCTTAATTTTGTTTCCTCAAATTTAATATCTGATGACGTATTTGTTTTAGAATTTTGTTTCTTGGTTTTTTTTCTTTATTCGGCTCTTGAATTCAATTACAATAAATATTGTAAATAGCTTTCTAAGAAAGTAATTTTATTCTTTCTTACTGGAGGACATTTATCGTGATGCAGTTCTCACTGTGGCTACTGTTGTTGGATAGTTCACAGGGTAGTGAACTAATAATTTAATTTTACCTTCAGCTACATAAAATGTCACCCAACCACGATATCATGTAATCGTGTGGTTTTGTCAAAATCTTAACAAAGAGAAATATTTAAAATTAATATTTAATTTCTATTTGTTTTCCAATTTATTTAATCTCAAATCATGATTCATAAAAACCTTGATTTAACAAACCTTATCAATTAAATATTAAAGCTCTATGTACTATAAAACCTCTACAAGTAATCTTTAGAGTAGTTTCATAATTCGTATATAATTCGTACTAAAAATAATTATGTTGAATAAGAAAACTAATTGTGAGCTTTTTTACAGAAACACCGTTAGAGTAATTTGTAACAAAATTTGGGATGAAATTATTTAAACTTACCAAAACACGATACATCTCTGAAGACATGTTACACAGCTAATAATATCTTACAAACTAATAGCAATGCCTGACTCAATGCAATAGTCGGCCACAGATTGGTTTTATCTGTTCTTATAGGGCCACGACCCTTAGTTGATTAAATCCAGTGAATTGTTTACGTAAACCGAGTTGCAGGCGAATGATGGGAAATGAGGTGAACAGTTCATGATTCGGGTAATTAAAATTGGAAACAATTGTTTTTTTCGCAGAATAAGATAAAAAAGTGCTAATGCAATGGCACTTTTCAACGAAAAAAACATTCTAAGAAGACATAATTTCTTGGAGTTGCAGTGATGAATAACAAAAGTTTAAAATTATGAATTTGTTGTTTGTAGATCACAATAATTGTTTCCTATCCATTTCAACAAAAAACTTACGCGACTCATGACGTATTTACCTCTCTATTTTACACAACGTGAACAAGAAAAGAATATTATATATTCCGTGAGTAAGTAGGCCATAGTCATAATGAAAACAACGCCACGAAAGTTTGTGCACTAAAGACGAAATATTAAGAAATAATAATCTTGGTAAAAATACGTTTATGATTTAAGTATGTACGGCAAAAAATTCCCTTAAATTGAGATTTACCTCGTTGCCCCTTTTTTAGCATGGTTTCCTTAGTAGTAGAAGATCTTTTTGTAAATCAAATCCTGTAAAAAACCCAAGGAAATATTATACCGTATCCAAAAAATAATATCCATAATTGTGTCAGATCAATCATAATACTACATCCACAATCCCGTCAACACTGGATAAAAATGATTCTATGTTAATGGAGGACATTAATTGAGATACAGTTCGCACTGTGGCTACTGTTATTGGATAGTTTACAGGTTTTTAAAACCTTAGTAATTAATATTGACATAGATATAACACAGGAGGTGAAATAATAATTTACTTTTACCTTCAGTTACATAAAATGTCACCCAAAGGTAGTCAACGAGGCGCGCTGTTACGACATCATGTCAGTGTCCGGGACGTGTCCAGCTAGAGACAACTTTTCTCTATTGGCGAATCCTTTCCGCTGCCAAATTCTCCGGCTGCAAATAGACCACTTTCACTGAACTATGAAAGTCAACGTTCTAAAGCTTTAAGTATAACGATTCCAACAAACCTTAAGCGGTACTGTGTTTTTATTACGGAATATTTTGGCTGAGATTTGTATTTCCAACATCATTTTTATTTGGTGCTGTGTGTCAGGAGATATGGACATGCAATAATTGTAAAGATCAAGTCGATTAAGCAAAACTAAATACATTTTACTTTTTATGCTATGCAGTGCATAGCCTAATATACCCCATTCCCTATGTAGACTTACACACGTTAGAATACATATATATCCTAAATTATAATAATAAATAAATAAATAATAACTTTTTTTATTTATTATTATAATTTAGGATTTATATGTATTCCAACGTGTGTAAGTCTATACAGGGTGACAAAAAAGTCTGGAAACGGCTTAATATCTTTTTAACTAAATCCATCAGACAATTCAAACCTTTCACATCCACTTATATGTATGAAAACTGCTTTTTGAAAGCATTACCATTTTTTGTCCTCCACCAGGGGACGATCCATGAGGAGTAGGTACGTAATCTTAAATGTAAGCACAGGTTGATATGCACATCATTTTAAAGGGCTGGTCAAGGGGAGTTCATTCCCGGAAACCACGTCTCAAAAGGTTCATCTGTTACAAAATGGCGGCTGTCCAAAGTTCTTGCAGAAAATACCTGCACAGGCCTTAGTATTGGTAAATACTCGTAGTCAAAATTAGCTAGAGAACTGAAACCCGGTTAATTTGTTTTGAATATTTAATAATATCAGTCTATGTCATCATTTTAATTAGTTTTAAAAATAGTTTTAAATACTCATACACTGTAATTTAAATCTTATAAAATTAATTACCTACCATTTTACCTACGTTTAAGATTATTTACTGACTCCACATGGGCCGTCCCCCATAGGAGATTAAAATTCAACTAGCTCATTGACTATGGAGAACATAGTATAAGGAGAAAGTATTGTTTTCATCAAAATCTTCTCGAAATGATAATACTACTCGTTATTAAGTGTCCATGACTGTACAAAATGCTTAAAGGGGAAAAATGCCTTTAAAGCGCAACAGTTCTGTAGAAAGCTAAACTAAAAGCGAAATAAATCGGTGTAATTTTTATACACCTAATAATTTAATTTATTGCGTGCATACGGAATATTCTAATGTAATAAAAATATTGTCTTTTGTCGGTTGTCTACATCTAAAGGAAGTATGTATATAGTTTAAAGTTATGAATAAATATAAAAAAGTTTGAAGTCCTCAATAAGATAAATGGTTTCAAGTCCTAAAAAATTAGTCAAACAGTGTATAAAAAATTTAATTTTTAACACACAAATAAAATAAAAATCATAGATTTAGTCCTTGAATTTTATTCAAGTTCCAAATACACAGCCAGAGCAAGAACTAAGCGGAGTTACGACCGCACGCAGCGGCGTCGGTGCCAATGTCTAATTGTTATCAGGGTGTTCCACAACCGGCATCAGTCGGTTTATTGCGCACTAACAACTACACGACTGATAACTGATAACGTAACAGGCGCCCGCCGCGCCGGCTCTACATTCACTTAATCGCCTTGGAAAAAGAACCGTTCCACTACTGAAACAATGCTGAGTTTTTATAGCTTTTTATTTAGTATGTGGGCTAAAAGTATTTGGAAATTGCTTATGTGTAATGTGTATCCTAGAAACAGATAATACTACCTACAAATCGTTAAAGTAAAAAAGATATATGTACATTTTGGTGGTTAGATAAATAATTGCTTACGGCCTTAAATAAATATTTCCAATATATGTAATACTTGAAATTTGTCCAATATATGTACTTTCGAATATATGTAATCTCTTGAAACTAACTTTTTCGTCTCATAGCTTATAAATGATCTGATGAACAATTGCTAAGCTGATAAGAAAAGAAAGCGTAGTTTGTCTTTTCTTACTTTTTTCGACGAAAACTAGTTCATTCTCATTTTAATATATAGATCTTATGTTTTTGATAAAAGGTTCCAGTTGCTTTACACATCTTAACATATCCTAAAATGCGGGTTATACAGCTATTTTGTGCTGATTCACACAAACATACCACATCTTCAAATCAGATAGTGCATCGCATTCAAGGTCCAGCTAAAAACAATGAGTCTGCCTTCACCATTTTGGGAATTTAGTAATATCACGGTCCCCACGGTAATGTCACGGTGTTTTTTTTTGTTTTTTTTTAAACGGTCAGTGTGTTACGGATTTTACTCTAGTTAATCAAATTAATTGTTGTAGTGTATCATTTGCTACAACTGAACCTTATGGGATTTAATTGGCCCCTCTTCATTTTCTTCACGCAGACTTTAGACCTCCATTCACATTACGTAGTAGTAAGTTTTTTTTTTTAACCAATATATATTTTCATTCATCCCTTTTGCCTTGTGTAAGAGAGGGTCCGTGACCGCCCCAGGTCCGGTAGAGACTAAAAGTGAAGCCAAACTTTCCCCCCAGCCCCGTCTCGCAACCCCTGTTATATATAACGGCGAACCGTGCTACAAAACAACCACATCCTGTGCCACCACCGGGCAAGCCGTTCAACATGGATCCCAGGAAACTCTTCTTCGTGCTTGTAAGTGGAATCTTCTCTTGATCGTTTTTTTGTTTATAGAGATTAAATTTCTTAAAATGATTTAAATTTAACAGGTTTTGATGAATTTAAATTTTTGTTAAAACATATACATGCACCGCACAGTTTATTATTACTTGTATTTAAAAAAATTATGGTTTCTATCATGCAGTAAGAATGTAACAAATTTAATGATGCAGTGCGAATTACCTTAATATTATTTAATGAACAAAAAAAAGATTACGGATTTAAATTTTAGGGTTTTAATAGCTTAATATTTAAATGTAATTGAATTGCTTAACATTTTCAGCTATTTACTCTTTGTTATATGAAAGAATGTCACTGCATCATGTAACAGTTCCAACTGTAGCTATGTTACTTTTATTCGTAAATTATGACCATTAGGTTATGTAAAATGAAAGCATCCATTAGCAGCTAGTTACTATGCCAAGAATAGCCTCTTAGAATCCTATTAAAACACCGTAATTTCTGAGTAATCTTGAGAGATAATTCACTTGGAAGTGACGGCGTTACAAAGAATTATTTTCGAATCAAAGCCACGTGCAAAGGAATTGTAAATCATTGTTAATTTATCGGATTTTCCTAAGAGCGCTCCGTTTAGTAGAAACATTAAACGTTCGACATTGCAGAACTAATTGGTTGGAAGGTCGTCGGCGGAATACGTCATAGACAGGTTTGCAAGCATCTACTCCTTTGTTGCCCCTTCTGAGAGAAACTGTATTAATTCATAAAAAAATTCCCTGCAAATCTGTAAAGTTTATGTACAGTACCCTACCGAGAATACCTTTAACTTATATATACTAATTTCTTAATTCATAATTAAATTTAAATGATTGATTTTATATTTACAACCATAACTTTAGAAAATGCCATCTATACATTGGATGAATATATATGTCTTTAATATATATGTCTATATTAATAGGATATACTACAATATGAAATGGAAGAGAATGAAAGAAATCGTAAGGGAAAATTTGTTTTTTATTTAACAAGAGACTCATCATGCTATATGGTCCTGCATCATGATAAAAATATTTGTGCGATACAAAACTATAAGATATTGTCGTATAATATTATCAGATTATCACAGTATTCATGGGTTTGAATTTATTATAAAGCAAATAATGAAGTAGAGTTCCTAGAAACAAATTGAATACATACAAACATTTTAACTCTTGATGGTATGGCTTTTTGGTGATGATGTGTTAATATTACTTGTTTGGTGGTTAATCATCACAATAAAAAAAAGATTTTCGTAGATATATATATTTTGGTCTTATATATAAAACCATCATCAGTCTCAACTAGCTTGGCCTATCCTTCTTTGTTACTTCAACTATTGCATTACGTTAATGATTTTAAAATTACTAAAGAGGTAACTAAAGGGTCACATTTAAAGAGCTGCACGAATAATTGTAATTAGAATTAACGATGTGATAAAAAAGTCTTCGTAAATTTTAACATGTTCATTTTGCTGCTATGACATTAAGTGCAAACATGTGCTATTCTTCAACATGAATTGAAATTATGAGTAGGCTGCTTGCGATTTTTAAGTACAATTTCAAATTGTAATTTAATATTTATTCACAGTAACGTCACATGACAAACAAAGAGATTAAATAAAATAATTTTAGATATTTAATAATGGTTACCACCTTTGATGTACAATCGACACAAAATTAAAATAAAGGAAGTATAGAAGGTTTATTTTCCACACTCTTCTTCTTGCATTTTGTAATTTTAAGTCATGTTTTAAATGTTTCAGTTCCTGATGGTAGCCGTAGTCTCGGTGATGGGGGCCCCGAAGTTCCTGAAGAAGCACAAGTTCATCTGGAAGTTCCACCCGTTCAAGACGCATCACGGCGGCAAGTACCACCTCGTACACGGCCTGACGCACCACGGACACCACGCGCTGCACCACGGGCTGCACCACGGATAGACAACTCCCCACGGACACTACAGCCACCACAGCCACCACGGCCACCACGCACTGCACCACTAGAGCCCAGACCCCGCTCAAGGCTCCAGGCACGCGTGCTTGTCCATTCCATTTGTTTGTATATAGTACATGTTGATTATTGTGTAATATGTTATGTTATCGATGCTTTTACTATGTAAATGTGTAATACAGTGTATGTTTATTTAAAAAGATGGTCTGTTTTCTGAGAATCCAGTTTTAAACTTATTTATAAGAGTACAAATTTTATTTTAATATTTCTACATTTTCTTTGTGGCTAGCAATTTTATTTTTCTTATAGCCCAGTTATTGAAATTGCTTGAAAAAAGGAAAAAATCCTATGTGTCTGGAAATTGCTTTAAAATTTCTTTCTAGGTGTACTGTATGTTTATACATAACCAAAAGCTCCATTAGTGGGTGGTCGGCAAGTGGCCGCTATTTCGGATGTTAGGTAACATTTCTAAATTTCACCAAAATACCTCGAAAATTATAAAACTTTCGTATACTATTTTAAAAGGAAAGAAGATTGAATTTCCTGCAAGAAAAGTATATAACAGGTTTAATTCGCAAGATAACCACTTGTTTTATTAACATCTTAACAAATATTCCTGCCATAAGAAATACATGTAAATTTGAATGTGGAATAAATGCCCTACGGGACGAAATCTACCGCCCTAAGGAAATTAAACCACTCTCTTGAAATATTTACAACATTTACAGCAATATGATACCTTAGTCATGAAGATTCGTCCAAAATAAAGATGTAGGTAAGCTCACAAAAAAGTTGTAAGAACCACATATGCAGTGTGTAAAAAACGACCGTCATCCCTCTTTATTTTTTTTTGTTAATTATGACAAACAATTCACTTTTGGGGAAGTGTACTAACTTAACTCAAATTATTTTTTTACGTTACCGAAAATTTTGAGTGTCCCCCAAAAATGGGGGATTTTGAGAGCAAAAAAATTTTCAAATGAAAACCCCTTTTAAGTGACCCTTTATTTTAAAGAGCTTTAAAAAATAGGCGAATGGTGGAGATTAAAGATCGCTAACGTGTTTTGTCAAAATTGGCAGCTTTCCAAAGTTGTTAAATACATCTCCTTCTTGAAACCTGTTGTCTAAGACTTTAGTAGTTATAATGACACCTTTGGCGACTTAAAGACTAAAAAGACTATTGAAAAAAGTTATATATGAAGAAGTGGCCTCCTTTAGTAATATTTAAAAGTTTGAGAGTCCCCCAAAAATTAAAAATTTTGGGGGCAACTCAAACTTTTATTATGTAACTCTCTCTTAACTGACCCCTTACTTTAAAGCGCTTTTTATGTTTTTATATTTTAAAGAGCTCTTTCAAATGAGGGAGTCACTTAACAGGGGGTTACATAAGTGAAGTTTAAGTTGCCCCAAAAACCCCACATTTGCGGGACACTCAAAGGTTTAAGTATTAACAAAAGAGACCACTTTTTAATTTAGTAGTGTTTGTTCATGATTCATTTAAGTTTTTAAGTCACCAAATGTGAAATTAAAACTCCAAAAGTCTTAGACGCCAGGTTACAAGAAGGAGTTGTATTCAAAACATTGAATAGCTGCCAGTTTGTATTTAGAGACCTCTAACCTCCACCACTCGCCTATTTTTTTAAAGCTTTTTAAAATGAGGGGTCACTCAAAATGGGTTTACATTTGAAAGTTTTGAGTTGTCCCCAAATCCCCCATTTTTGGGGGGCATTCAAAATTTTCGGGAACGTCAAGAAATAATTGGGGTCAAGTTATTATAATTTCCCAAAAAGTGAATTGTTTGTCTTAACTAACAAAAAAAATTAAAGACGGGGCGGACTTTTTTACACACTGTATGTAATAGTCCCTTGAATACTATCTTTTTTATGAGCTCGCCTATCTTTACTTTGGATCAATAAGGTATCACATTTCTCTAATGTTTGTCGAAATTTCACGAATGTAATTTAATAGAGGCCAATGCGCAAATTGCACATTCTAATATTTTTTCCTGATGTTCCATTGAACATATGTCTCGGCAGTTCTCTGTTCTTGCCAAAGGCTACGCATATTCTCTCTAACTTCGACGACTCGTTTTTCTCTATGCCTTCTTCTTCTTTCTGTTTCAGGGTTCAATTTACAATATTTATAACCTGTCCATTGTGGACCTTTACGATAAAGATTGATTTACCTACTTCAATTAAAGTACCAATTTTACAAAAGTACCTATCTATATTTAATTACCAACAAAAGTAGCCCTAGATCATTTTCATAAGCTATATCGGATCTTGTGTACAGTTGCAGACAATTTATTTCTGTTTACGATATGACTGGTTAAAAAATCGTCTTAAGATAATCAGCAGTTATATTACAATCACATTTCAAAAACCGTTATAATGCAAGTTGTTCAGCACTGAACTGGAGCGTTGAAAGCGTCCTCTAGAAATAAATCAAAGGCTTGGGGGTCGAAGACGTAAAAGAAATGCCCAATTAATTATAAATTGACGGTGTGCTACATTATAATCTTTGAAGTGACATCTCAATCGTAAAAAAACTGTTAAATAGGATGGCTGAAAAAGGAATGTAACAGAGAAAACCCTTATTGTATTAAGTACATAGATTTTCCTTCAGGTTAATTACTTTGCCTCGTCAGGCATTTGTTTTACAGACTAATTTTCATGCATTTATTACGGAAGGAATATTTATAAAGATAGGAATAAAATTAGTGGTTATCATGGAAGTTGTTGGACCGAATTAAATACATTATATACTTATATTATTATATGTTAATACATATTATAATGATCATCGGGGAATCTTAGAAGCTATCAAAAACTTTCTTTCAGATTTTTTTAACAAACTCATCAAACGCAAATAAAAAAACTCACAGGTATTTTATATTCAATTGTTTGAAACGTCACCCAATCTTATACGATCTTTGGATTAAAGTTACCCTGAAGTGAGGAAATATCTTAGCCAAATTTGCCACTTTTATACGAAGCGGTTTCCATAAACACCGAACCGGACGGCAGAAACCGCATCGTGGGAGTCTCAGTTGCTTGTAAGGACGAGAAATATAACCAATTAAAATCTTTTATCGTCCATGTTGCCTTTTATCTATTGAAATTAAAATCATCCAAGTCTAGACTATATGATCTATCAAGAACTATTAAACACTGTTATGGTTAAGTTATTTGAATATATGAATTATATTACCAAATTAGGAACTCTTGAAAAGGAAACTGAAATAAAGACATTGTTATACTGATCTAAGGAAAAGTAATTGTTCTACTGTTCTTACAACTAAGTTATACTCGTACTCAGTTACTTTTGAAAAGACACAACCCATCATAACTCAGTCTTCCTTAAATCAAAAATAAATCAGAAACGAAAAGGAAGGTCGCCGAAACACAGCGCGTCCCTTGATGTCTCGTTCATTGACAGGCCCTAACATCCTGCCACTGAAAGGACCAAGGTCGGCCCCAGCGAGCGGCAGACAAGCGAAGACCCAGCCTTGAGCCGTCAGAGACATCAATGGGCGGAGGGACTGAAGCCTCGAGTCTCACAGCCAACGGGACCTGCAGCTTCATGGCTATTGCGTTTACGTTTTTTCAATGAGATCGCTCTGCTGTCAACTTAAACAGAACTTAAATGTTGTACAACTCAAAAAATGTTTAAGCCTTAACCTAAGACTAAAATTAAGACTTATAAGAATATTTGCACATATATTATCCTAATTATGATATCTTAAATTATGTGGAAAGATAACATAATTAATTTAATTACACTATTATTTATCAATCTTATATTCGTATGGACTAGGAAAAGGTGACCCTCACTGAAAAGGTGAAACAAAGCAACAAATCTATAATTATTGCATTTGAATTGCAATTAACAGTCAATTTATAAATTTTTATGTTACTTAAATCCTTAAACTTTAATACTTTAAACAAATATTTTTCTGTCAAATGCGTTTTACATTTATTTTTAGTGGCTTCCAGTTAGTAAATGTGAGGTAGATGTAATTATTATTAACAGATATTTTATTCTTAAAAAATGTTAAACACTTTAGAATATTGTATAAGTTATGCATTATTTACAAGTTAAATGTTATAGTTACAATTACTTTTCGTATTGCGTTCAAGTCGAGAGTCTAACGCATGTTCAAACTTTTTTCTGTGACTTTTTGCCAATATCAGTTCATTGTTTCTTAACTTAAATACATTAACTGAATCTGAGAAACTATTTTATGTAGATAGACAAAATTCTTAAGAACAACGATTAATGAGAACATTCTTAATGATTAATGCTAATAAATTTCAGCCACGTCCAAGTTTTTCTTTTATATGCTAGTAAAAATACCTCTCTACCTTCGCGAACAAAGCCTAATACAAAACACGATTCATTTAACAACCTATCATTAAAAGCGGCGAGTAGCGACTCCGAGCAAAGCAAGACTTGGAGGAGGAAAACCGCGGAGAGAAAACCTGAAACATAAACAACCAAGAGTAATCTGCAATTAAAAAGCAAATTGATTGGCCGGTCCACTTACCCCCGCCTCCACGACGCCGGCGCCGGTCGCGGGGTATCCCATCACGTGACCACGGGCTACGTCACGTGACCCGGGGTATAACGAGGCTCGAACCCTCACAAGGACCGTGACCGCCCGGCGATGAAGTGGGTAAGTCCTTTATCTTTCGTCTCAAGGTCGAGAGTCCTCCAGGGACTGATGGACTGTTAGTTTTGTTTAGGTACAAGGTGATGTTTTGTGGTGCTTCCTTTTCAGCATGACTGGAGCTTCCGTGTGTCTGATGAATAATATGATAACGTTTTTGTTTGAAGTCGTTTTGTGATTTTTTCGGTAACTGTCTGATGGATTAAACATTTTACAGGTTGTATTACCTTTACTTCGACGACGTTTGGCGAGAGGCGTATCTTTGTTAAAACGTTTGTACTTATACAAAAAATGCTAGTAAAATAAAGGTTTAGCAAATGCGTTCATGGTGTTTAAACAAAGCACAACTCTATTGTTCCAAAATCTCAACAGTTTATTTGATTGACAGCTGTAGCTTACTTGCCGATGTTCTAAGCATTCCATTTTCATAACAGGAGATGCGATTTTGCAAACATTGGAAAGTAAGTTGTTGTCAAGTTTGTTTTAAAGAACACTTCCTAAATCAAACGGTGACCAACAGTATTTCCTCTGGTCCACGTTCAAACCCATCACCACAAAAATTCAGTTTCGTGGATTAGTCGAGTAGGTAAAAGCACAGGAGGAAATTCCAACCCAAGGTTTTCTACGGATATCTGGTAGCAATATATCATATACTGTAAATTGAGCAATGTAATTCTATATGAACAATGTATTCTTGTTTACTTGCTTGCACAATTATCTCAAAACAGCTTTGAGGATTTCCTTCAAATGCTGGAAATAACTAGTTTTTGGTTCAAGCACGGCTTATACAGATCTAATTGCCAGTAAAACTCTCATTTCAAAATAGGAAAATAATAATAATAATTTGAAAGTTGTAAAATTGGAATAAAGGATCATATGGATTTTCAAGTTGGAAGCGAAATAAAAACGTAAAATGTTATTATAAACAAATCTTGGGTCTTTCCAGCTATATTTTTTACAACAGTAAAAAGAATGAAAACATTATATAAAGTAAAACGGATAAAGATGATACATTTTCTATCAAAGCTCAGTTCACCGGATATTGCTATAGTTAAGAGAAAACATTTTACTAATCATACAACAGAAATTTGTATGGAAGAATGTCTGATTATCTCATGATGAGGGATTTTAAAATCCACTCACCAGTTTTACTTTAGCTTTGCAATCAATTAATTTTTCATTATTTATAAAATTTGTGTCTTATTTTTCTTTTTACGTAATTTTAGACATTATCACTTTATCACCTGAATATTTTAAAAACAGAGACTGCTACTATGCATGTACAGAATTCTCAGTTTAGGAGCAACAAGTAAGTAATGTATTAATGCAACTATTTATCAGGAATACATGGAATTTAAGATTCGGCATGGGAATAAAAATACATATACTGATAGGATATAATTAGTTCGTGAAACAATTACAGTTTTATCTATGAGGGAACTCCAGGTAGCTCTCATCAGTTTTAGCTATGAAAAACAGAGCGTTGCAGATAATGGGTACTTGTTTTTGCCTGTACAGGAAGACGTGTTTATTTTGCTCCTAAAATGAAGAAGCTAGTACATTAAATTATTTCTGCTTTTAGGCTCGGTGTCCTTTCCATATAACAACTAACCATCGATACTCACTCGTTATTCATTAAATGTTGGCATTTTTATTTCAAGCCTTTAAAATAACTATACTCACAAAATCGATTATGTTATGTTAGGAAATATATATATATATATATATATACATACACAGTACACCTCGGATTATCCGGACCTCACATTATCCGGATCGGTCTGTTCGAAAAATAAAAATATTTTAAAATCACGGTAAAACGTGAATTTACTGAGTTTTGCTTGCGAGTAATGCCTTCTAAAAGTAAGATGCAATTACAATACATTACTGTATTTCAATTCATATAGGTATATTAGGTTTTTGAGTTAATCCGAGTCGACCGTCTAACCGGATTAACTCAAAAACCTAATTTAAATAATTTAGTTTTCTCAAGGACCCTCGATAACGGAAAACGTTTTCTCCGGTTTTCCGAAACGTCGGGTATTCGTGTGTGGCATTTTGTGATTGTGTATGTGTTGTTTTTGTCTTTTAATTGTGACAAGTGGACTGGATGCAGATTTCTTCAATCTCCGCAAAAATTGAATATCGCCATTTACCTGAAGATGGGTAGTGCCCAATAGATACAAAAATATAGAAAAAATACCTCGCCTAAAAATGTCTAGGCGGGTTAAGAACGTAAGTTAAAGAACGTAAACTTAACTTCATGACTGTGATAAATTAAAAGCAATGTTTAAATTTTGACTTCATATCATATTTCTACCAACAGAAAATGTCTCTTCTATATTTTAGTCAATGGTAAAAACTTCGTCATTAGACGGGTATATTTGGGGAAATGTACCCCATAAGTTGTAAAAATTCTAATATGATGTTTTTACATATTTTGCTACCAATTTATGTAGTAGTTAATAGGAAAAAACCTTTCGAAATCGAATAGGTCCTTTTTGAAGATGGCCTCCGCCAACCCCTTAAATAACTTATGGCTATCTTGCTCTTCCTGAACGAGATTAAAGCCAAATGATTTAGCCAGTATGGATAATTAACGTGTTGTTTGAAAGCTCTTAACGTTTTCAATGTCCCTTTTGAGGCAAGGTCTGTAGAGAACAAGAGAAAAACAACAGTACTCAGGTTGCCTCGATCAAAAATGTAAACAAAGCGTGATCTTCTATGGACCGGAAACCTATAACCTACAACTGGGATCGTGACGTCTTTTATAGACTGGAAACTTACAACCACTTGGTTCCACAGACCTTATGGGATTTAGGCATAAGGTCTACAGACCTTGCCTTTGAGGCACATCTAGGTTTTTGGGTCAAGTCAGAGTGTGGCTCCTAAAAATCCTTGAGGACCCTACAAAATTTGCCACATTTAAAAACATGGACAACAAATCAAAACCAAAATATCATACCAGCTGTGTCATAATTAGCAGAAGACTACGTGCCAAAATTATAATTTTGTCACAAAAAACACAAACTTTAGTTTGTAAATAAAAAACTATCAATGATTTAACTACAAAATTCAAATGTTAAAAAGTCAAGGCTAATTAGCAATTTAATGGCATAAATAAAGAGCTTGAAAAAGTAACTATTGTTTTCCAGCATGATTCCAGCTTGATAAATCACTAATTAAAGTGATTTTCTACGCAATATATCGTACAAAATATTCAGAATAAAATGTTCTAAACACATTTATTTGAAATACTTTTTTTATAATAAATTCATTTTTTTTGTACATTAAGTTTTTCAGATAAATAACATTATTTTCACATCAGGCAAGGGTTTCGATGACTTAAGACGCGGAGTCCTGTTGTTCTGATTAGAATATAAAATCATGGCGTCCGCGACTTTTGAGTCATTATTGTAAACTAGAAACCTCGGCGGTAATTATCTTGCATTGAGGATGTATCAAGTTGGCCAGGACGAGGTTGAGTGTCGTCAGAATGACAGGCAGTGCCTGTGTTGGAAAATAATGTGAGTTCAGGTTAGGGTTTAAGGTGGTTTGGGTAAAAAGGTTAGGTTTGAAATTTTGGTAGTAGACTACTTAGAATCTAGGGCAGTTTGTAAAAATTAAAAATTAAAACCCTTGCAAACTGTAAAAAATATTTTCTATGGTAACTGTTTCAGTTCTGTTTTGAATGTATTGTCAGGCTGATGTTTGACTAGAGATGAAAAATCAGGAAAATATTTTGGCCTGAATATTTTTGTGCTTTTGTACAAGGTTTAATGTCATGAGAATGTTATGTTATGTTAATTTTATGATGGGTTCTGTTAATAACATAAATTCAGCTGTTAATATACCGGGAGGGGCAATAAGAACATTAAATTCTTGAATATCATAAATCTAGGGATTAACGCTCGATCTACCATCAACCAGGAAGTTATTAGTAAAATATTTCATAAAAATAACCGAACCTTTACTGTCTTTTATAATGTTATCTAAAAAACCCTTTCTTATGTAGAACTGAAGTAGAAATGCAAACAACTTTACAAACAATTCAGGAGTGATTGGGGTTGTGACTTGCTTGGACATTTTTGTTTTTGTAGTTTTGGATATTTCTAAATTTTTGGAGTTTTGATTCTACTAAATATATGTATAAATATATTTAGTAAAATATTTCCTTAGCACTGTCAACGAAACTATATTTATTGTTTCAAAATTAGTTTATGATATTAAGGCTGGAAAAAGACTCGTTTGATCACAAAAGATTTGTCAAAATATTGGTTGACTTACTGTGGTAAAGCAGCTTCAAATAGTTGGGGTAGAGAGACTCTTGGTATTTCAAACCTTGCAAAAGTGGAGCAAATAACAACAAAATGTCTAGTAAATGCCTCAAGTCTAGTAAAATATTAGTTGGCAATTCGAAGTAGTGGTTATTACTGGCCGAAATCTTTGCTTTGTGAATAACTGCGTCACACACTCTTTCCGCATAGGGTGATGTGGACATAAATGGGAGACTTCTATCTACTACTTCTGAGTTGATGCCAGAACTATAAGCAATTTTTTCTTGCATAAAAAGTTTTTACTAACTGGGACAGAATCTGTGAATTATCTTTCAAACGAAGATTGAAGTTTTTATTCAAAAAATAAAAGAAGCTTTAATAGCAAAAGAACGTAGTTCAGAACTTGAAAGTGACATGTTCTTTAAAATGGCACCATTTGAAAAGTGTTTAAATATAGGCACTATTTCATTGCTGTATTTTTGTTGCATGATGGCTTAAAAAATATGCATGCTCATCTTAGAGCGATAATATATCCTTAACGTGAAAAAAATCCATGATGGAAAAACGATGCTTAAAACTATGTTGTAGAAAATTTCTTAGTATGTATTTTAAGTTAGGGAATTTCTGGATGACAGTAGCCTTAACTATTTGTTAGGAAATACATCATGTTATATTTCGTATTACAAACATGAACAGTATACATACAATGTAAAAGACATAGCAAAAACGTCTTAAAGTAAGTAACATTTTGTATATGCATTCAAATCCCAAGAACGGACACAAATCACAACAGATGGAATTATTTGTTTTAATAAGACGAGTTAATCCGGAAAGCAACTCCATAGAACATGTTGTTCGCTATCCAAACCAGTTCTTGAGACCAGTCTTGGTCATGACCTCGTGAAATAAAAAATAAAACGGATGACCTGAGGCTGAGGAAAACTTTGCACATCACGCGAACTGGTTTTGCAGACTCTTGACTGGTCAAGTGAGAGAGGCAAATATGAATACTGCAAGTTCTCATTCTGGGAAGGACCACGATATGGCCCTCTGATTAATCGAATGATCGCATGGCCGTTACGCTTTAGGACTATTCTTATATATTACTAGCTGTTGTTAACCCGCTTCGCTGGGTTGAAAAATCTTATGAAGGCCTAAATAGTAGCCCAAAAGATGTAATTTGGAAGCAAGAATTATAACGTCTAATGTAATCTAAAATTCAATATATTATGATGTTTCTCCATACATATTAGCTATATTTGATAAAGCCGGGGGAGGCATATTTGGTGGTAGCAGTCTTATTTTTCCTTTCAAACAGCACATAATATGCGTTTTCTTTTTAAATTAATCTTTGTGCTATGCAATAACTTCAAATTTGTCCATCTTGCAAATTACTACATTCGGGTGTTCAATACAATCTACATTTTATTGGAATAATGTGTACTTTACAGCCAAAATCATAGTTCCTTGTCCTTTTGTAAACAGCTTTTAAACTGTTTAATTTAATTCAGCTTCTTCTGTTTAATCCCTTTTTCAAAGGTTCTCCGTTATATCTCTGTCCTGATTATTTCTTTCATCACCTTGTGCGTCTGTCTCCAATTCTGTTCCAAATCTGCTACGACAGTATTTCTTGATGTCGCTATGAATTTTCCCGTGATACTCTTAGATGTGTTTCTTTCTCTTCGTTGTTTCGTTTTTTCTTGCAATCGTTCATTTACGTTATAAGATACGGAACTGCAAACATTTTCTCCTACGTTTTGACATTTTTTTCGTCTTATTTATACTATCTTTGAATTTATAAAAACAAAAAAATATGTAACTCTACATTTTATTGCACTACATGTTTTTTTAATAACATAACCTAACAGTAAAAATTTACTAAATAATTGAAAACGTAAATAAAAACATTTGCTAAATAAGACTGTATTCACCTGTAGTACAAAAACAATTGTAAGTGCTGCATTCTGTTGGCAACCACTTTAACCACAGTTACCTTTTAAAATTAAACCATGTGTTTTGATATAAACAAATAAAACCTCAAGTATTTACAAAATCCTTGACATAGGTCCCTTTCGGACGATCCTGTGCCTACACCCAATAAGATATCGAAACCCAACCACCATAGTGTAGATCATGAGATTCCAAGCTTTAATTTGATACCAAAATCATGGGTCTACGACGTGGAGTTTTGGCTGTAGCACTAAATATACCAACACACAACTCTTCTTTTATATATATATATATTGATTAATCAAATAAAGGATGCGATTCAGATCTTTGTGCATGAGCTGAATACATCAAACAACCCCATCCTTCTATTCCGTGACATGACGTCACGATTTCTTTAAATTTTTGTGCAAGGTAAACTTAACGATGTATTGTTCAAGGTAGTCCCTTAATGGTACCATCCGGTCACCATCTTGCAGCATGTTGAGTGAAGATTGCACCTAGAGACAAACTAATAAAAATAATAAATTAGCTATCAAGGGATTAAGGCTCGATCTACCATGAACCAGGAACTTATAAGTAAAATATTTCATAAAAATTAAACGAACTTATACTATTTTTGTTAATATTATCTTAAAAATCTTTCTTATGTACAACTGAAGTATAAATGCAAATTACTTTACAAACAATTCAAAAGTAATTGGCGTGACTTGCTTGGATATTTTTTTGTAGTTTTGGAAATTTCTAAGCGGACCTTTGTTTGTTTCAGGTATTTGTAGCGTTAGCCTTCTTCGTGGCTGCAGTCTACTGCAGACCTTCAAAGTTGGAGTTCCCCAAACCCGAAGAAGAGGAGCACCACGGACATGAACATCACGCAGGGCCCCACGGAGGACCCCACGGGCCCCATGGCGAGCATCACGGACCCCCAGGCCTAGTAGGACACGGAGGGAAACCAGGAGGGCATGGAGGACATGGGGGGAAACCGGGCGGCGGTGGCCACGGGGGCGAACACGGCGGAGAGCATGGGGGGGAGCACGGAGGCTCGGGGCTGAACGGAGGTCACAAGGGTGAAGGTCAATACGGTGGAGGAAAGGAACAATATGGAGGGGGAAGTGAAGGAGGTCAATTTGAAGGTGGCAAGGAGCAGTATGGAGGTGGTAGCCAAGGAGGTGATTTCGGAGGTGGTAAGGAACAATATGGAGGCGGAAGCCAAGGTGGTCAATATGGAGGTGGAAGCCAAGGAGGTCAATTTGGAGGTGGAAGCCAAGGAGGTCAATACGGAGGTGGGAAAGAACAATATGGAGGTGGAAGCCAAGGAGGTCAATTTGGAGGCGGCAAGGAGCAGTATGGAGGTTTAAGTCAAGGAGGTCAATACGGAGGCGGAAAAGAGCAATATGGAGGTGGAAGCCAAGGAGGTCAATATGGAGGTGGAAAGGAACAATACGGAGGTGGAAGTCAAGGAGGTCAATACGGAGGTGGGAAAGAACAATATGGAGGTGGAAGCCAGGGGGGTCAATTCGAAGGTGGAAAAGAGCAGTATGGAGGTGGAAGTCAAGGAGGTGAATTCGGAGGCGGAAAAGAACAATATGGAGGTGGAAGCCAAGGAGGTCAGTTTGGAGGTGGAAAGGAGCAATACGGAGGTGGAAGTCAAGGAGGTCAATACGGAGGTGGACAAGAAGGGGGCTTTGGTGGCAAACCTGGTAAACCTGGAGGCGGTGGAGGAGGTCACGGGAGTTCGGGACTGGTAGGAGGGCAGCACGGCGAAGGCGGCTATGGATCTGGAGGAGGTTTCGGTGGGAAACCAGGTGAGGGAAGTTACGGAGGGAAACCTGGAAAACCAGTCGGTGGAGGGGGTCACGGAAGTTCGGGACTGGTAGGAGGGCAACACGGCGAAGGCGGCTATGGATCTGGAGGAGGTTTCGGTGGGGGATCAGGAGGTGAGGGAAGCCACGGAGTGAAACCTGGGAAACCAGGACATCCAGGACATTACGAAGGTGGAGAGGGTCACCACGGCGGTGGCGGCGACCACCATGGAGGTGGACACCACCACGGACCACCTCCACACCTCGAAGGACCCCCGCCCTTCCTGCATCACGGAGGACCCCCTCCCCATCTGCATGGATCTCACCATCACGGACCCCCACCACACCACGGACATCCTCACCATTGATTGACCACAAACAACATACGAGACTAAGTAATTATTGATTATACATAATTGACTGAAATAATTTGCTGGAAGCTTTGATAATGTGTTGACTCGTGATAAATACTTTAAATGCTAAGTTGATGTCGACTTATTTGCCTAATGTTTCTACCAATAATTACGAAAACGGAAGTTTCCTATTCTTATTCATTGCTTCGGTTGTTTCGTTGACTTTGGATCTAAAAGAATTCATGTCTATTTCATGTTGTGATTAATATTTTTGATGGTGACGTACTACGATGCACTCAAGGATTTGCTTAAAGCCAAAGTGATAACATTGTGAAGAGGCGGGCAAAACAAAAAAAAAACTCTCAATTTAAATAGATCAACTCATTATGTTAAAAGTTAAATATTTTGATCGAATGATTTTAATTAAATTTTAATAACTTTACGGCCTTTAGCTGTAAAAGTACCTTCCATGTGTATCACAACCAGTGACTAGTCATAAAAATGTGAACAAACAATTCGACAGTGTCGGTTATTTTGTGAATAACTATCAGTTTTGCAATATGTACATGGTAATAGTGCATTTCTGTTACACATTATAAAGCCATGATAGCAAACCATAAATAAAGCCATAATAAAGCCATCTTATTGTGTGCCGTTATGTAAAATACAAAGAAGTTTTTCGAATTATTTGTAGGCTCTCTTACATTTTATTTGGATACAAGTAGAACATGCATTATTTGTAAGTTTCTAGTACTTTTAAATTGTCTGAAAATAATTGTACACATACATAGAAAATCATTATTCATGTAGAATAAAACATGGTAATTTTTCAAATATATGCTTTTTCATTTAAAATTGTTCATTAAGGCACAAATATAATGATAAGGATTAAGGAAATAAATTATTGCAACAACGTACGAGTGGCCTCAGAGTTCATATACAAGGTGTTCAAAAAATGTAGGGCAATAATTTACATAGTGATTCCTTGAGTCGAAATAAGCAAAAAGTTTATTTAAACATAAGTCCTAAAGTGCTTCGTTTTCCGTCTGTGTGTCTGTTTATGATTTTTACATATTTATTCATATCTTACGAACCACTTAACGAACAAACTTCAAACTTGGCATATGGGTAACCACTATTAAGACCTATTTTTGTAAGAAGGATCAAATTTCTACTTTTTACCATTTCAAAATGACCACTGTTTTTCGTTTTCAAAGCTGAATATCTTAAAAACTATAAATTTTAGAAAAAATATAAACGAGACAAAAAAGTTGCAGAATTTAATCCAATTAATGGTGATATTAAGATTATGATGATTGGACCACTAATAACGGAGAAACTTTAACTTTTCTGCATAAGAATATGGTTCCTTAGAACATTATGTCTGATATTTGCATGTTTTTATTCGGGAAATTTAAAATATCTCCATTATTAGTCGTCCGATTGTTATAATCTTAATATCATCGTCAATTTGATTAAATTTCGCAACTTTTTTATCACTTGTATAGTTTTTCTAAAATTTACTGTTTTTAAGATATTTAGCTTTGAAAACAAAAAACAGTCGCCATTTTTAAATGGTACCAGGTAGGAATTTGATAATTCTTACATAGGTAGTTCTTAATAGTGATTATTCATATACCAGGTTTGGAGTTAATACGTTCAGTTGTTCGTGAGATATGATGAAATATGTAAAAATCATAAACAGACACACAGACGGAAAACGAAGGACTTTAGGACCTATGTTTATATAAACTTTTTGCTTATTTTGACCCAAAGAATCACTACGTAAATTATTGCCCCACATTTTTTTGACACCCTGTATTTCCTACAGCTTTGCACTAAATGTTTCAAGTCCAAATCTAGTATTAAAAAGTTAAAAAGAGTTTTAGATGTCATAAAAATTAACTTAAAAATAGCTTTTTCCAACCTGCTATGTTTAGGCTCTTTTAAATCCTTGCCAAGAGGGAATAAGGTTTAAGTATAGCATAACACTACTCTCCCCCCTATATATTTTATCACATTTACTCCTTGAAATAAGTGAGTAATAATAATTTGTCTCCCATCGAGTGTAAAGTGAGTGTGGGAGACAAAGTAGACCCAAAAGAATACTATTGAATTAAATAAAAAAAAAAACTGAAGCTGCTATGCAGACATGCAAGTATGATGCAGCTCAACAACATTTTACTGGCTCTAACATCTCATAAGTGGCAGCAATAATCACATTAGAATAACATTGACGAACATAAGCTGTAAGAATGTGTATGAAGTCAACGTGTATGGTGCATGCATTGCGGGGGTATAGTTAATTCTTTCCATCGGGAAAATTGACAACCATTTTCCCTCGGGAGCCAATGCTGCACTTAACTCCCTTAAAAGCAAATAATGAAAAACTCAACAATTCTTCTAAATCACAATATTCATCCCCGTAAAACTAATTAAGCATGGTCATCAAGATATGTTACTTCAAAAGCATTAAGGGTTAAAGGTTAAGAACAATGGTTTCTAATTAAGGCACACAGATACATGAAATACTCATACCTATTTTCGTTGAAATCACATAAACATACTACACCATTTTGTAAATGAGCATAAACTTACCTTGCGCTTTTCCAATTAAAAGCCAACTAATCCAGAAAATATTGCATGTAGTTATGTGAAGTACCGAAGAAAACCGTAATTATTTTGTCCTGAGTAATCACTTACAAAATGCTCACTATTTGAATAAGAGAATACCGGTAAATTTCAATCAGGTCATGGTTACATCCTTAACACCGACATTGTTGTTAACACAGAAAACGATAAGCAAATGAAGTTGAGTGGATTTAACTAATGACTTATCTAGGGAAGCACTATATAATTACTGAATGAGGTTGCCTATTTCTTCGCAATCCTACCTATCTTTAGTACTGGGAAGTTATGACTGTGGCCTCTTATATATGTACTTTCTCCTGAAAGTTCAACACTATCTACCAGACCATTTTTTTGAAATCAGTATGTTCTGCAAGTACAATATGTTTTGTAAGTATTAATACTATATGTTTTTTTCGGAATAATTTGAACATGTTAATAAATAAAGAAAGTAAAGGTATTTTATGAATGTTGTTCAACAAACTTAATTTTGCTAGGTCGCATTTTAATTTCATTTGGTGGCTTGTATATCGGTGTAATTCTGCTACTGCCTAATTAATATTAATTTATTATAAAAAGTTGTATTTGCTACGGTAATTAGTTACTTGGAGAATTATTACCATTATCTTGTATAAATTGGTTATAAATTCACATGTATAGTAATAGTTTAATTGGTTGTTATTTTTTCTTCACTCTACAACTTTTTGTTAATTGATTTAACTAAGCCTTATCAAAATCAAAACAATACCATTCTTTAAATTTTAAATACTTTTTTGAATTGTGCAGTTGTACATCAAATTTAGTAATATTTTCTTCTGCAAGTTCCCGAAGAATCATTAAAAGTTCAGCTTAACCAAAAATCGATTTTAGAAGTTCAGAGAGCTTTACGTTTTCTATTTAAGACTTAGTTGTAAAATAATGCAATCCCATTTAAAATTAACCTTTTCCCCTTTGATTAAAAGAATTATTTACATTTATAAGTCAGTAAGCATGATTATTAACTGTATCTGAGTATACTGGTTCGCAAGATAATGACTTGTAACCTTTATGTTAAAACTTGTTATTCTAAAGGCAAGTTTCTTGCAATGAATTTGTAAGTCGTGTCAAGTACAAAAAGTCGTGTAAGTGAAACTAATAAGTGAATAAGTGTTAAACTAAACTTTAAAATTTAAGGTAGTTAAAACTTATACGCGGAGATATTTTTTAGACAAAAAATAAACTTTGTATTAATTAAACAGATTAAAGCAAACTTCAATTATTGTATCCTGTTTCGGAGCATGTAAACAAAAGAATTAAATTTTTATTACTTTCTGAGCTTAATGACATGCAAATAGCTGTATTATTATGAAAAAGCTAAGGTTTCATGTGTCAATACCAGCGACCACACAGTACTCAATACATTGCCATCTCACCACTGTTTATAAAAAATGTATAAGAAGAGTAAGAAGAGTTTGAATATGAAAAACATATATCGTAGTTTTAGGTTCATTAGAGCAAAAAACTGCTTATACAAGGTTTTAATCAAAAATAAATCCTTGGAAAAATATGAATTAAACTTTAATTGAGCATTTTAATCATCGGGCTGACATACCCAAACTAAAGTATAAACAGGGTGTTTTCTTTAAAACGCAACCCATTTTTAAAATTTAATAATACACATATGAATGTGTAATGAGTATTGTTTTATTGATCTTTACATTTTATATAGCATATTATTTAAGTTTGATCACATTTAGATTACATTATGTGCTCAAACAGTCCGGCATTAGCATTTGTAAAAAGTTATGGTCTCTCCATCAAATTCCCGAACACAAGTTGCAAGGTACCTCTTTAAATTTCTTGCATTGAATTTGCTATGTTTATTTTGAGGTGCTGAATATCTTGTGAGTTGTTTTCGTAGGATAATTACTACTTAATATGTCTGTGGAAAATTTCATTCGGATCGAACCATTTCACGCAAATTATCGTGCTTAAAGACACACACATTAAAAACGTAACCCAAAACTTGATTTTATCGGTGAAGGATTATTTCCCCCCATGATCCCCGGATATGACCCAACTATATTACTTTATTTTGAGATACATAAAAAGTAAGGCGTATGAAAACAATTCACTGGATATTCAGCACCTCAAAACAAACATAACAGATTTAATGTAAGAAATTCAAAGAGGCACCTTGCAACACGTGTTCGGGAATTTGATTGAAAGAGCATAACTTTATGCACATGCCAACGGCAGACTGTTTGAGCACATAATGTAAAATAAATGTGATCAAACTTAAATAATAGATTGTAAAAAATGTAAAGATCAATAAAACAATACTCATTACATATTTATATGTGCATTATTAAATCTTAAAAATGGGTTGCGTTTTAAAAAAAACACCCTGTACCTTCAATATACAATTGATGGTAATCCGTGTTACATTTTTTTTGCTTTACCACTGATCACACGTAAAAGTTTAATTTTAATTGACCGTTTTTATCGTGGGACTATTATACCCAAATAAAGGATATATTGAATATTTTTAATATAGAATTCCTAATCAGTATTAAAGTTTTTACTTTATCAGTGATCACACATTAAAGTTTATATGTATTTGGATAAAATGCTATAATGAACACTTATTTGATTAATTTAAATGCAAATTGGTTAGATAAAGGTGTCTCTGACCAAATAGTTACTAGTATATATAAACTACCAGGTAAAAGCAACTACTGTAGAAAAAAGAGTTTTAAAGGTTGTAGATTCAATCCAATAGATTGATAGCCAGCCAGTAAGAACGATGAGATATAAAGGTGATAGTGAAGCATCTCTGAGCATTTAAAAGCTGGCTCCTTCCCTTCTCTCGTTGTGAGCAGTTGATTTAAGACCCATAAGAAATCTAAAAATATATTTTCCTCCACCTACTATCTATAGTCGTCTTTTAGTCCCTGGAATATAATACTTTATACTCCATGGGATTTACTTACTTACTTTTAGTCCCATGGGACTAAAAGTAATCTCATAAGAAATACATGAAAAGAAATCCGGCAACGCCGCGGTGGATAGTGAGAAAATATGGCAACACTGTCGATTTTAATTTGTTTCTGTATGTTGAAGAGAGTGTCACATCATCCGAGCGTCCGTTTCCGTTATCTACAGGACAGCGTATCCATTTTGAGTTTGCTGTAGTTTAGGTTATATTCCTGCATATTTGTGAACAAATAAGTTAGGCCTAGAGTATTTTTAAAGAATAGTGTGAATAAAGTGGTTAAAATTAAAGCCTAAATACCTTGCATTATTTATTTATGTAGGCTATGTGATTGTAATGCAGTTTGTTGAAGCAAGGGATCATCTGAAGGTAAAGTTACAGTGTTATACCTAGTTATTGTTAATGGTGTAGGTGGAGGAAAAATTTTGTGTGTATCACGGGACTAAAGTATTTTTTCTCCCTCGGGAAATTGTCGCCCTCGGCTCCGCCATCGGGCGACAACAGTTTCCCTTAGGGAGAAAAAGTTGCACTTTAGTCCCTAGATGCATAAATAACTATTTGATGATACCAGACTGCAAATATTTGTTGATTGTAAGTTTAACACAAAAATTAGTAAATATTGAAATATAAAAATCGTTGAGAATATCAATATCTCAAATACCGAATTTCTTCTCTTATTATTTTTTATATCTCAATATCGGATCCGGATGGTCAAAATACAAGCAAATCTCTAATTGTTCTCATGAGGCAGTATTTACAAATATTTTGGCGTCATCTTATAACAATACCAACCGCTTTCTCCAACAATGACACCGTTATTCCAGGTGTAACAATGGTAGCGATGCTGCTGTCGCTGGACGTGGCGAGAGGAGCGTACTACACCAAAACTCCCCCCACCACTACAGCCGCCCCCACCACACCACCGGCCACCACACCACCGGCCACCACACCGCCGGCCACAGAAGCGCCCACCACACCCATGTACGCCAGGCAGGAGGCCACCACCCCGGCAGCCACCACAGAGGCCCCCGCCACAGAGGCCCCTACCACTGCGGCTCCCACCACCCCCGCGGCGTCCTACTACGGCAGGAAGTAGTGCCAGAGAAGGAGGAAAAACATATATTTTTTATTGATCGTAATACTATTTTTATTTATTTGTTGTATTCGTTGGTGTTGTTTTGAATAAAATATTTGCGAAAGTGGTGATTAATAAATACAACCTTTAACGGTCATTCTTGATTGAGACACATTTTGTATTCTGTTGGAATATGACCAATTGATCCACTTTCAGTCATCCAGAGGCCAAACCAGGAATAGATATATCGGTATACACCTCCCCCCCAAAAAACTTTTGGGGATTATGGGAAAATTTCAGGAGGATTATTATCCCACTCATTGGGTGGGGGTGGTATCACTAAACTTGCCGCAAAACAGAGAACATGACACATAAATCACTCACTGAACTTACATAAATTCTTTAAATGGTTTGATTCTATTATTTTAAAGATGATTGATTTGGGGATTGTTAGATGAGGGCATTTGCGATAATCGTGAGTATTCGGCGGGAGTAGGCCTATATAACAACAATTCAATAGACATATACGTTTATTTACCTATCTCGTGTAAAGCAAGGCTAGTGGGGAATTTTACTAAAGCAGTATCAGCCTAAAAATATTATATTTGTTTGTAAGATCTAGGGTCTTAATGTATTATGATTTAATGTCTAGGGACTTTTTTAAATTTATTTCAACAACGCAGCACTTACAGTTAACCTGAAAAATATAATATACTTGGCATGAATACATTTCCTTAGTGTCATGGTTTAGTTGTAATTATTAATTCAAATTAGGGATACTTCTCCAGTCTCAAATTCTTTAGATAAAAACGATAGAAATTCTTGTTGGAAATAGAATGTATAACGACATAGGTAATTGGGCACATAATCCTTCGGTGTTTAAATAAATGTGCTATTTTATTTTAAACAGTTACAGGTTAAATAGAAAACGAGTTCAGGCATACAGATTAATTGTAAAAATATTTTAAATATTAATATTACCATTTCAACATTTTAGAAAGACAGCATCATCAGTTGTCACTTAAATAATGGCATAACTTCATCACTATATAATGTCACAACTTTCGATTGTATCAACCAACCAGATGGCTGAATTCTGCACTATTTACAGTGCTAATACTGCAATAAAAAATATGCCCCGAGGCCCTAGTACAGTATTCCGTCAAATCTAACCCACTGGCAATCCTAATGTTGGAGGTCGCGCACACGTAAGTGTTGGGCGATTTCGAAGTTGTATCACAGTAGGCGAATCTCGTGAAACCGCCGTAAAATCTATGCAGAACTGCGATTAGTCTATAAAATTTGGAAGTAAAACTTTATCCGGGGGGCTAGATTCGCCTATTATGTGATTATTGTTGCGATGTTTTGCGTGTACATCATAGCTTTACAGTTGCGTTCTGGGATTTGCTAATCACATGAATAACCCATATTTTTCTAATTCTATTCCTCATCCTCATCCGGTTAGTCCAGGATCCGGGTACTTCAGGTCCGGATGTTTCAAAGCGTAAAATAAATGAAAATGTGTGATCTGTTTTTTAAATACTTTTGAATTAAATAAAAACATATTATTTTCATTCCTTATATTCTTTTATTTTATTTCTTTTTTATGGTTCAAAAATAGAAGGCCATAAAACCATCACGTAAAAACACGCTCAAATCGGGTCTTTTCTAACACCATCACTTTTTCAAGGTGTACATCATAGATCTTAACCGCCGTATCAGTAAAACGTTTAATATTCGCCTGGGGACATAAATGTTAGCCTTCTTACGTTGTGGCTGTGCAGAAGGTCTCTGGTAATAAAAGAGCTCTCATTATTTTTTATTTACACCAGAGAAAGCAAAAAATAGAGAAAAATAACGGCAAGTATTCATTCCTAAGATTAAAAAAATAGTATTTTTCATCACAAGGAGCGAAAGTGGCTCTTTTTGGTACGAGATCGTAACTTACAGGCGAGGCGCAGCCGAGCTTGGACATGCGATCGAGTACCAAGGAGACACTTTTGCTCCGTGTGATGAACAACTATTTTCAGCATTATGTATAAATAACCATTTAATGGTTAAAAAAATTAGACTACATAATTTTGAGGTTATCCAAAATAGTCATCGTCATTTACACATCTGTTAGTTGTTTACAAACACAAGTTAAGATATCATTCAACCTTTCAAACGTAACATAAACAAATTTTGACATTAGAGTACGGCAAAATTTAGCATATGTTTTTCAGTACTCCTAATTGAAGTGATCCAAAAACGATCATTTTGCGTACGATTTAGAGAACTAAAAACGGCTGTTTTCCGGACAGTATGATGGAAATATAGTAGTGATCAAGATAACCTCTAGATGTAAAGATCCTTACCACTGCCTCCTAAAGGAGAAGAATCCGATGACATCTTGGAGCATGTCCATTACTGATATGAGCATCGAACAGGACATGATAGATCACAGTTAGGTAATGACAGGTGAGTGGACCCTTTGCTTCTTCAGCAAGTAAAGGGTAATTTTCCCCGGCATTTATGACAGTTTCTTGGAAACCAGGTCGGTGTGGCTATCCTAAGACAATTTCTGGTCCAGCGAAAAGCCCAATCCAAACGGCCAGGGTACAGAGTCTTGGTTTTATCTTCATTAAGTTTAAGCATGTTACGCAGGAACCAAGCCTTTGCCTGGTCAAATGCCACGTCCTGCTTGGCAGCAGCTCAGCCAGACTTCTCTCTTTATTAAGAGGAGTGTTGTCGTTAGGCAACATTAGGACGAACCCTGTGCAACCCCATGCTGCACTAGTCAAAAGCACGATGTAGTCAAGAGCATTCGTTAGGTCGCATAGGGACAGCAAGACATAATCCCTGCTCTCAAAGGCATCAGTGATCTTCATGGCAAAATCCATGACTGCCGCTAGTAGACCTTTCCCAATCATTTCCGACCTGACCCCATGTTGCATTGTTAGAAAAGAGATAATTAATTTTATAGAATTCTTCTAGTTGCTTCTTCATAATTTTATTCTAAGGTCATAGTCGAAACTGGAAGGATTTATATAGGAAGGTACTGATTTGTTCCGGGTCACCTTTTTCAAAGACAAGAATAGTTTTAGCTGTTTCCAGGGCCTCAGGAAAATGGCCATCCCTCAGACAGTTTGATGGCGTAAGTGAGGGGAGTGACAAACATAGTTACACGTTTCTTGAAAAGTGACATAGACATCCCATAGACATCCGTGCTGCTAGAACTTTAAGAGCTCTTGAAAATATTTATAACATCAGATTTAGTGTCTCAATGCCATTCACTGAAGTCAGCACTGTTAGCAGGCAGTGCAATATTTCTAGCGGGGTCAACGTGACTCATGGGAATGTTTTTATTATATCTTCATAATCTTTACGAACAACTCATTTGCCTCACCAGGGTTACTTTGCAGAAAAAAATACTAATCATATAGCGGTTATTATTAATCAAACGTCATGCTGCCTCCTCATACTTTGATTTTTGAAGTATCATACCCATGATTTTTGAATCTATGCTCCACTAGTGAATATCAACATCAATCCTCAGTCTATAAATTCTCTTTGCCTATAAGAATAGCCTTTAATAATTGTCCTGTATTTCAGGCATCTGAGCCGATTTGGACCTAGCTCTAACATTAGCAATTAGCATAGCAGTTTTCCGGTGCTGGGGTTACATGGGTAGATGTAGTGAAAAAATTTCTTTGCCTTCTGGACGGCCCTCGTATACATATAAGAACGGTCTTGCCATGAGACGGTAATAGTTTCTTCCCTTTAAATGAAATTTGCTAAACACAAATAAATCATTTCGTGATTAGCACGATACATATTGATAACTACTGAATGTGAATGGAAACGTCTTACAGCACAAAATATATTCACACTAAATTTAGATACAAATCGGTAAATACATAAAAGGTGGAAAATGGAGGTTAATTTCGATGGTCATCAACATCAGGCTCAATAATTCTTTCCGTAATGTACACGTAGAGGTGGGCAAAAATAAATGTGTGTAACTCAGCTGAGTATAATAATTTGGATTTCATTTTATCCCTTTACATAAATCATTGTTACAATATCTTTAGAAACCTTGTTTAAAGAATGAAGTTATTCTACATTTTGTTTTTAAACAAGGTCTATATAAAAAATCGCCTTGGTTTAATCACTGAAAGAGCCATTGTGGAACTCTTTAAACATCAGATGTAAGGTCATTCAAATATGCTAATTAGCTTCTTACACTGTAAAATGACTTCGTGAGGAGGCTGGCTTTAAGGTGCAAGGCTTTGTGCAATGATCTATTGTAAGGGTATAAAACCCTTGGTTGGTCACCAGATGCAACCAGTCATACAAGCATCCCCTCACAACTATGAATTTCGTAAGTGTGACAGAAATTGTTATTTCACTTTATAAAACCTAAAATTTTCCGAATCTTTACAAAAAAAAAAAGAAATTTATATAATTAATTAAGATAATTTTTTCAATATATAAATAAAAGAGTGTTACACTGATTACTATTATTTTAAGCAGTTGAACTCTTATCATTTTCAAATCGTAATGAAATGGGTATTTTGTAATGTATTTTTTGTTTTGTATGTATTTCGTAATGTATGAGATTTTGTTTACCTTTAAAGGTAAACGATAGAAGGTGGCAATTATTGTCCTCTGTGAAATATGCAAATATTCGTTGCAGTGCAAAAATAAATACTTTACGTTAGGTATTATACTTAAATCAATTGGTAGCCTGTATAAATTTGATTCCCCCATTTGAGAAAAAGATAATCATATATATTTTAATTTTTGGACTTAAATGTAGAAACAGTAATTTTTATATGGCAGTTGTACCAACATTGACTAATTGAACAAATAATTTTATGTTTAAAGTTATTTTGATATAGTTAACACTATATCAAAAACAATTTTAGGAGAATTTTTAGATCACAGTAATTTACTAAAGTAAATCAACTTAGTTGCAATGTTAAACAAAATATTTTTATGATGCCTCCACTTCCAAAGTTAAAATTTTAATCTCTGTTCTTCATACGGTTTACAGTTAAGCGTATTGATGGGGATCCTGGGACTGGGAGTGGTGCTTGCGGCCCCTGAACCTTTCCTGGGTGGCAAAGGAAACTTCCTTGGCGGCAAGGGAAGCTTCCTCGATGGCAAGTTGGGCGTCCTGTTAGGCAAGAAGGGAAGCTTTGGCGGTCATGGTGGCTTCGGAGGTCGAGGAGGGCAAGGCAGTTTCCGGCAGCGACCCTACGGGGCGGGCACCCTCGGCGGCCGCGGCGGAAGAGGAAGCCATGGAGGCGGCGGAGGATCTGGAGGGATCGGAGTGGGCGGAGGTAGAGGAAGTAGTGGTCCTCATGGAGCGACCGCTGGCTACGGTGGAGGTGGAGGTGGATGGGGACGATAAAGTGTCGGAATCCATCACAACACTTTTTGGACACCTTATCCATATGTTAGCTAATTAAGACGCATTCTTTTTATTATAATTTAGAGTATCTATGACGATGTTAAACTTAAGAAAGAATATTGAAAGGAAAAAAATGAGTTTTATAGATTGACTCCCTTGTAAAGTAAAATTAAAATTGTAAAATTAAAGTTATTTATTTAGTAAGTCACACATTGAAAATTTCCTATTGTTTAACTTAGGTCGCTAGCAGAAAGCGTCATAACAGTAAATGAAAAAAATATTGAAAGAAAAACGTTTTGTCAAAACCTGTTTTGATTTTCATTCCGAAAAGGCACTGTAAGATCCCAGGTACTTTATTTAAACTTTTGTTTAAGAAAAACATTTAGTGCACACGTAGATTTAAATACCGCAGACTCCCTCTTATCCGAACACCTTTTAACAGGACATCGATTTAACCGTACTATTCTCGGCGGAAGTCACATATCTTTAACCGGACAATTGTTATCAAAACATCGGTTAACCCGGACTTGATCAGTAGGAAATAGACGATACTGTATCGACGATTCTTTTGGAAAATATTTTAGACCAGTAATGACGTCTCTAAATACTCTGCTCTCTTGAATTTAAGTTGAGTGACTGAGATACGATATCAATTATTCCCCCGGGATATATGTAATAGACAAACTATTATAAAATACCTAATTTGAAATGTTTAGATTTCATAATAAATGTTGGGAAACGTCGGTTTAACCAGAAAATTCGTTATCCCGAGAGGCCTCGGGCCCTAGGGGTCCGGATAACAGAGGGTCTACTGGATGAAGAAATCTCTCTTCCCAAAGTGTATTGTCGTAAGGCTAATTAGCATGTGTTTTTTAAATAACTGTAGCTGTGCTTAGATTAAAGGCGCATAGTGTATTATAATTTGCAGCGTATGATTTGAAATAATTGTAATATATGCTCCATTGCAACAGCCGTGGTACCTGACGGATTAGTGGTCGTTGCTTTCTCACACGCGGTCTACTAATCCCTTAGGTGCCGTGGCCGTTGAAATAAAGTATAGGTTTGTTTTGATATCACTGACAAACATTTTTAATTATTGCAAGATAAGATAGTATGTTTTATAATGAAATGTATTGTTTTTTTTTTGCAAAACGGTGGTAAGTTTTATGAAATTATTGATCCTTTGAAAGTGCTATGATGTTTCTACAGAATCTGGTTAGAATTTTAGATGTTGATCTTTACATCATAATAATATATACCCGAGCCAAAATGCATGCATTTTTAAAAGAGAGACCCGCTATTAGTCAGCGTAGCAACATTTGCCAAGACGACGCGGACGTGTGAAAGACATTGTTGACTGGACATGTAGTTCCGATGTGTTATCACCCATCAGCGGGGACAGGCGAGGCTGGGGCCCTGGAACGAGTGGTCCAACCTTGGCCCTTTACAACACGTTGTGTAGGGTGTATAAAAGACCCCCGGGCTACGGAGCAGACATCCCACTCCCACGCCTCAGCACCGCAGTCTACGCACCTCCCACGTACAGCCATGAATTCTGTAAGTTTTGTAAAAAGTAATCTACTTTTACTTTGAAGACTGTTTCATATATTTCCATCATGAAAATATTTTTTTAGATATCATTTGTTAATTTTGAACTTATTCTACCGAAAATAATCTTTCATTAAAAGTTTTGTATGCTCGCGACCATATCAAACCATTAATATTTTTAATTTACTAGAGTAGGTAACTTATGATAAGTACTGTTTAATTTAAAACATAGCTCCGATTTTAATAAAAAATTGTCATTCTTTTTCTATAGGCTACTGAAATTTTGTACCATTAGGCACAAATTAAATAAGCGCAAACCTCATATGATCATACACACGTTATTCAGATTGTTAATAATAATGGCCACCCGAAAATGACGTTGAATATTGTCTGCAATAAATATAAGTGGATTTTTCTTGCAGTAGTTTTCCTAGACCTACTGTAAGCAGACAAATTTAAGATTAATTTCACGATTTTTATTGATTTTTTCTAATGAATGTGGGCTGATTTTAGAATGCTCCAAAGAATCTGTGTTATAAAAATATATATGTTTTAAAACAATATTGCTCAAGCATATTTTACGTTTGCAAATTATAAAAAACATTTTACGATTCCTTTAGGGTTTTTTTCTTCTAAACTTCTTAAAAGCTGGGGTCTTTAATATTATTTATGTTGAGGTAGAGTGAAAAGTGTACTTTAAGCCCAATTGGTTCCTGCTAACATTACAGCAGTGTGATATTTATTTATTAGTTCATAATACAGTATATTCAATGTTCGATGATTCGCGTGTGGTGATTATTCCTCCCATTGGAAGGGAATCCGATTTAATTACTCATTAAAATTATTTGAGATTTAAGATGCGATATACTTACCAAACAAAGTCTTAAGACAATCACAAATGTTAAGAAAATATACCAATGCTGAAATGTTGAGAAAACAACTGGCACCAGTTTACTGAATTTACCACATATGAGAGAAATACTACAGCCATAAGTAAACCGATCTTAAAGAGACACAGAGTATAAAGACTAAAAACAAGCCCCAGACTGTAAAAGTTGGTGATGTATTTTTAGAATTGTATATAACACTTTTGATTGTACAATGTTTACTTATTCTGTGATTTAAAACAGTAATAATTCCATCCTCCTATTAGGAAACGTGTATTCGGAAAAATAAATAATTTTTATTGCTTCATGATTTATTTTAAATTATTGTTTTAAGTGTTACTCAGAATAAAATCTCACAACTCTCATCTTTTCCAGATTGTAGTAGTCATGCTGGTGGCGGCAGTCTGCGTCCTCGCCGAGCCAGAGCCCGGGTTCCTGGGAGGCCAGGGGGGCGGACAGTCCGGGGGCTACGGAGGTCACGGCAGCCCAGGGGGCCAGGGGGGCTTCGGAGGCAGAGGCTTCGGAGGTAGCAGCTACGCCAACGCCGCCGCCGGCGCGCCCTCGGCGTTCCAGCAGGGGCAGCAGCGACCCTACGGAGCCGGGACCTTCGGCGGCCGCGGAGGCCCGGGCTTCGGACCCCAGGGATCCTTCGGAGGCGCTCACGGAGGCGGCCAGGGAGGCTTCGGACCCCAAAAGTCCTTCGGTGGCTCCCAAGGAGGCTACGGATCCCAAAAGTCTTTCGGAGGTGCTCACGGAGGTTTCGGAGGCGCCCAGGGAGGCTTCGGCGGCGCGCACGGAGGCCGCGGAGGCCAGAGCCTCGGTGGGTTCGGCGGCCAGAGGTCCGCGCCGTACGGAGCCGGCACTGGCTTTGGCGGCGCCGGCGGCAGCTCCGGCTGGTAGACCCTCCTCTTGCAAACCTGGCTGGTGTCACTTCTGAACAAATTAAAAAAACAGTTAACTGTTCCATATTCTAAATTGAGTAAACTAAAATTAAACGTAAGTTTTCGTAAAACAAAAATTGTATGATGATAATAAACCTCTTAAATTTTCTTTTATAATTTGGGAATGATTTCTTTTCCTTAGCAGTTTTAATAAAGTGTACATATTAGTAGAAAGAAAACGACCTACTTATTGTTGAAGATAGAAAAATCGTATTTTGAGCTGAAAAGCTCACATTACGGAATTCGTTATATCGTAATTTTAACTATTGGTATTTACTTTCTGGTGTCAAATGATATGTTGACACGTAAACAGAGTTATGGCAACATGAAAAAGTGGTGATCTAGTTTTCATAAAACAGTATCATAAATTTGGTTGATCTAAAAAGATCGTAATAAAATACCCAGTTTTGTAAACTCTGGTATATAATATTTAGCCCACTTAAGAGTATTAAAAGGTAAAAACAACAGTGCAGATCACTTTACTTAAAATTAACAATATCAGTTAGTACAATCACGGACAATCTAACCAAAAACAACTTAAACATTTCAAAGAGGTCCTAGGAAGATTTTGAGGAGTACAACAATCAAAATCAGTCATGGGTTTGGCTTTCTCCATTATATTAATCAAATAACTATTTTTTGTACTGTATTGACTTCCAATTAAGATCGAGAACGGTGATAGTAAACCAGAACCGGGCTGCAAAAATGGTGTACAAATGATCTGAAACACACAGAATCTCCGTAAGTAGGTACAAAAACTCGTAATTTTGTTATTTGGATCAAATAATTAAAAAGTTCATAGGGAAATTTCTTAGGTCCTATTTAGATTCGTTCACCGTAACACGGTCCGTATGAGTTTTTCACATAATTTAGCTTACCTTTTAAACAACTTGAGGTACCAAATACAAATAATGTGTGTTTAAGAGCCAATTTGAATTATTTTTGACCGTATTTCAAGTTGATTCCTCTACAAATAAAAAATGGTCTTTTTAATTTTCAAAGCTTAATGGTATCTGAAAAATGTTGAATGGTACAGAGAAGTATAGAAGATCCAGAAGACTTTAAAAAATTGTCTTTAATAAATCGTTTTGACAATTTTATTGCATAATTAACTGATATATTTTAAAGTGATAGTAATTACTAAATAAAAACATGCTTGGAATGCCCCGAATTTGCAGTTTGGATTGAAGGAAATTGAAAATTTCATTGTTTTTTGTGCTATAAACCTACCCCTGCCATAATTTTCTTAATAGGAAATGAAGCTAGTGGACACGCGCTGCTCAGCAGTTTTTGTTTTTATTTTACCATAGGATGTCCTTGAAATTTCCATTCTATGTTAAATCTTAAAAACTCAGCCTTGTTTTATATTTGTGGCGTTATGAAAAATTTGAACAACAAATTAATATTCCTACTCTACACTTATTTTCTCACCGAGACCTCTCAATCAAGTGTAGGGTTGATGGATGTCGGACATTTGTTTTCTCAAAAGTTATTGGGTAAGGCCTTACGTATGAATGTTAATTTTTAATGTGAGTTTCGCTCCTTAATTTGCCCCTAAACAAAGCCGCAAAGTTCTAGTACTTATTTACCTGACAACCTGTTTTGAATTGGTACAGTATGGGTTTGTTCATGGGCGTTTGGAAAAGTGAGGATATCCTAGGAACGCTATCTAATCAACCTCCACCCTCCACCATTCCGGTTCGCATGGAGTTGTTGATTGATTTTAATTTTATCAACACCATTCGTTAGACAGCCGATCAATGTGTAAAATATTTCTTGGTTCAATACAGACGAATGATCAGATTGGATATATTTAGTGATTAAAGATGTATAAAATGTTTGTTTTTGGCCTATTTAATAACTTTTAACAACCCGAATGAGTACCTTTAGGTATTTATGAATTCTATGGTAGTTTCTGTGAGCCTATTGACTTTTTCTCATTTTAGTGAAAACCAAAAATTAGGTTAATAAACTCTTTGGTATGTAATGAGTTTTTTATTAGCAAATATTCGTCATAGCACGTCATATTCGTCTTATAAATGAAATGTCGTATGCAATACCAGCCGCCAACCACTCATGGTAACGAGTAATCATTCGAGTATATTGAACGAACAAATAATGAAATTACACAACGAATAAATAAGTGTTTTTAATACTTCAGACAATTTCGATGAAACTATAAATAATAGATATTTTTAATAAAAGATCCAATAAATTTAGGAATTTGAATCGTATTGCCTGATTAGTTTACAGATATTAAATACGTTTCCATATAAACAAATATACTAAACAATAAGTTTTCACAAAGACAAATTCGTTTCTGTAGAAACTAATCTTTTTCATTCGGGCCTTAGCAAAAGAAACAGCTCTTTTGTGTTCAATTAACATTTATTTATCAAGCCGTCATACCAGTGCTGTTTGGTCTGTATTGTTGAGATTGACAGAAGGAGGAGAATGTTGGAAGACCAGAGACTGGGTGGAGGTCTTCAAGAACCGTGTGGTCCAGGAGTCTTTATATTCTTAGTTGGTAACTAATGAGATCATTCGACATCCGATTGGCCTCGTCTTCAGCAGCGCCTATTGGCTAGCGCCATCTTGCACCACCAGCATTATCCTCCTTCTTTTAGTCTCATCCGTTTAAGAGTCCAGAGAATTTCGAAGCATTTACGGTAAGTTGTTTTTATTTTATTAAAATCATTCAATATTAAGGAAGAACAAAATATGTAATAAGTAATAGTGTATTTCATTACTAAGGCCTAAAGTGATGATTTTTGTACGATATAGAGGTTGACGTCCTCGACATTAGCTGATTTTTTCTCCCTAGGATGAAAAAGAGCTTCTTTAGGCCCGAAATACATGTAATAAAAACTGCCATTTTCGCAGTGGGTTAACGACAATAGTTTTTAAAACTTCATTGCGATATTGTTGTACAAATTTAGTCATCAAAATGCACAGGTAAAACTGTGAATTTTTCAAACTTTAACACGATAGAATAAAATATAGCGTTTTAATTCGTTTTAGGCTGTAAACATTGAAAATTAAACAGAATGAGCGTGTATATTCTCCGTTTGTTTGATAGAAAATAAGTACGTTTGAGATGTCAGGTCCTTGTAGATGTTTTTAGAATGTTTCAGGAAAATGTGTACTCGTGGAACTCCACGTAACTACTGGCACTTGCCGTACCAGTATATCCTTCCTATTTTCACTTGTGAGACTAAAATTTTAGTGAGACTGAAATTGAAGAAACACTCTGAATAACTAAGATATTGACTCGCTTAGCATTAGAGATTAAAGGGAAAGGATACTGAGTTCACATAAAACGTAAAACTCTTGAACTTATTACACAAATATAAGCTGATAAGACTAGACGAATCAATGAAGAAAGTTGGTTAAAGCAGAATTAAAGTTCATGTCACTATTAAGGATCGAAGAGTTCACCACTGAACGTACATAGCAACATATAATACAGGCCCATTAAGCTAACTTCGTGAAGAAGGACGGAAGATCAGTGGAAAGTGGCAACTCCCCGATCATCCTGATTGCGGCGAAGTCATCGTATGGTAAATGGCAAATTGTCCTTCAAAGACCACTCTTAATTATAGAACTTTGACTTCATTACTAAATAGGCGCATCAAAAACGTTTACTAACTATTAAAATCAATATGTATATGTATATACAGTATATAAATATATAAAGAATTATGTGTTGGTATATTCCGAGCTACAGCCAAAACTACAAGTCGTAAACACTTGATCTTGGTGTAAAATTAATGCTTGGAATCTCATGATTTGCACTATGGTGGTTTGGTTTTGATACCTTTAAGGCTTAGGCCCAGGACCGTCCTAAAGGGACCTATGTCAAGGATTTTGGGAGTGATTTCAATAGTTGCTATGGTTACTTTTAGAAATAGCTACTATGGTTACCTACAAAATGCAGTTATAAGAAACAACAAGAATACGAGAAGAAAAATAATACTCCGTGCAAAGCCGGGGTTATAAGCTAGTCTTCTTAAAGAAATGAGTAGTTTAATATTTATAAAGTAAAAATGTATACATAAACATTTTTTTTTTAACTACACCTGAATTTCCAAACTATCTAAGATAATGCACACGTCTTCGGAAACCCTGGGTCATGTTTTCATTGAAAACAATTTCAGTAAGTCTACAACTTTTCCTAGCAAAAGACAATTCTTTAGTAATTTATTATGACCGAGGTTTACTATAACTCGCTGGTTGATTTAGATATTTTTCATGACTACAATTATTTACTTGAATATTAAAATAATCCTATTATGAAAATAATTTATAAGTTATTAGATTACAATCTTATATTGCCTCCCCATGATGCGAAAAAAACAATCTCAACCCCTTCCCCCCTCAAGGAGTTTGGTGAAACTGGGAGTTTGGTAAATAGTCTAATTTTCATCTATTCAGTCTCAATATTATCACACTTTTGCGAGTAGATTTTTTTCTGAAGTGATTTTATAGTCACAAAAAATTATCAAAATGACTTTGGGCGATGTAAATGACCTCTGTGTTACCTCAAAGGCTTAAGTCACATGGGTATACTGTGTCCCAAAAGTCACGGACCGGCTAAATATGATTTAAAGTAAGCCAGATATCAAAACTATATTTCGCATACCTTTTAGTACTAAAATAATCTACTTTTTGATGTATGTGTCATTTCCGCCCCTGCCCCCAAAATTGGATTTTTTTTTGGGGGGGGGGGAGTCGCCCCAAAATTTTAAATGTAAACCCCCTTCTAAAATATGGTCCATGTGACTACTTATTTTAAAGGGCTTGTTAAAAGAATCACAATGCCACAAACCGGAGGTCGATACCATGCTCCAGTCCAAAATGGCGGCCATTCAAAAATTAAAAAAATGCCGTCCGTCAATTAAAATTGAATATTTTCCGTGTTCGGCAGTTCAAATTTCAATTGAATAAGAATCACCATAACACTTTTTAACTTCTTAAAAGATACAAAAATAATAATTTCTTGTTGTCATCATCAAGGCTCAACCCTCCAAAATGGTTTGGGGGGTGGGGGTTTGTCCAACCAACTCCAATATCAACTCATATCGAAACGACCACTCATTTTAATTTGCTGAGTAAAAAATAAGCCAAAGCTTGTTTGAGTGAAATTTCAAAAAAATACCTTACTTGTAATAAATAAATGAATTTTATTAGTGTCAAAATTATTTAACTAACATACTAATAGATATCCGCCTTGATGCGGCCTTCGGCTCAGCGGCAATGGTCCGATACCTGCGGAGGGTCGTCTATGCGTCATCTTTTAGGGAAACCCCATACATGAAGTACCAAATATTCGCCACAAAAAGAACAAATTTTTTATTGGAATTTCATTAAAACAAGCTTTGTCTTATTTTTTTATTCATTCAGCATATTAAAACGAATGGTCATACGATGTGAGTTGATATTTGAATTGGTTGGACAAACCCCCCCCCCCCAAACAATTTTGGAGGGTTGAGCCTTTGTGTTAACAACAAGAATCATTATTTTTGTATCTTTTAAGTAGTTAAAAGCGTGTTCTGGTGATTATTATTCAATTTAATTGTGGATTGCCGAATACAGAAAATACTCAATTATAATTGACGGGCGGCATTTTTTAATTTTTGAATGGACGCCATTTTAGACTGGAGCATGATATCGACCTTCGGTTTGCGGCATTGTGTTTCTTTTAACAAGCCCTTTAAAATAAGCAGTCGCATGATGGGGGTTTACATTTAAAATTTTGGGGCTACCACCCCAAAATCCAATTTCGGGGACAGGGGCAGAAATAACATGTACATCGAAAAGTAGTTTCTTTTAGTCGTTTTGATATCTGGCTTACTTTAAAAGATATTAAACCGGTTCGTGACTTTTGGGACACACAGTATATTACTATTTGATAATATACACATTACATTTAAAATAACTCTTGATTTTAATTTAAAGATTTTTAATGGTAGTTTATTCAACGATTACATAATGAATACGTTTAATAACGTCTTAAAGACGAATGGTTGAAAGGTTGAATACAATCTTTTCATACATATGCACTGCTTTATGTACGATAAACAATATGTAACAAAATGTCCTTCGGAGTTAATATAAACAATACTCATCACTTTCACTCATGATGGAATAAGTAAACTCTAATTTTAAATTAGGAACATAAACAAACCTAATAATGAATCGTGGCGCAACAAGTTGTTAATGTACGAATTGCTTAATTTCTACAAGTATCAACGCATTGCTTCCGTCAAATGCCCAGCTGTCATTGGTCTAGAATCTGTATCATAAAGTGACACCTGTGTTATAAAGTTTACTTCATGCAACATAACTGAATTTGATTTAATAATATACATTTTTATAATGTTACTTGTATCATTGATGCTTATGTTAACGTTAGAAGAAAAACATATTTGGGCCCTATGAAGTATAAAATTTGAAGACTTGAATGTTTAATAGGCTTCATTCGGTTCTATAAATGTGCAGTTTGAACAGTGATGTATGCAAACAATAAATGAGCAAAATATTAATAGCAAAATGTACGAATATAGTTATTTCTTCATTGACCCAAAGTCTCCGCAAACTCCTGCCCTGATGACTTAGCAGCCTATTACTTAAAAATAAATCATAAAATTCACTGATTTTGTTTTAATGAACTGTAAAAGAGATTTATATAGGTTTAGATGTTACCCGAGGCTTCGTCCACGTTCAAATGATCGCAAGATATTTTCATGATGAGATTCTATTTACATTGGTTGCATGTAAATGTAAAGTATTCTTTTAATATTTTTGAAAGAGAAATCATTTAAATTTGTTAAAATAGAGCAGCTGGTAGTTAGCTTTAAAATTGATATGCTGTTTCAGCTGACTTGCATATTATGTCGAACAGACAAACTCACAAACTTACACAAATATAATATTAGTAGGATTGTTGCCATATAAATGTATTGCGACCTGTTAAGGGTGCAAATGTACATTTAATTACGCAAAGCAATATCATCGGTAAACATTTTCATCGAGTATGGAAAGAATTAATGATTTACAGTACTCTATATGTTGCTGCTTAAGAAATTGTTTATTAATAACAAGTGTAATAAAGCATAAACAAGTTATGAAGATAGCATTACTTAAATAAGATTGTGTTGTAGCATCAACATAATAATTAATGGAGTTTTTATTTCCGGTTGAATTAAATTCTAAGAAAATAATCCGTTGGTTTGATTCAATATTAAATTAATTTTAAACATTTTATTTAATAAGTGGTTCATGCTCTGTTTGACTCGTAACATGACTGAAGCAACAAACAGTTATGACGGTTGTTGAAAAATTAAAAAAATTCAAAATAAATGAAATTACAGTTTATAAGGAAACATAATTTCACCAGCTTCAGAAAAACATTCACACATTTATTTTCATCTCAATGATTACAAGTAATTATAGAGTGATATAAAGATTTTAAATAGTTTTTATACAGATTGTGAGTAGTTGTTAAAATTGATGAGTAGTTAAGAATGAGGAGGGTCTACCAGCCGGAGCTGCCGCCGCCAAAGCCAGTGCCGGCTCCGTAGGGCGCGGACCTCTGGCCGCCGAACCCACCGAGGCTCTGGCCGCCGCGGCCTCCTTGGGCGCCTCCGAAACCTCCGTGAGCACCTCCGAAGGACTTTTGGGATCCGTAGCCTCCTTGGGAGCCCCCGAAGGACTTCTGGGGTCCGAAGCCTCCCTGGCCGCCTCCGTGAGCGCCTCCGAAGGATCCCTGGGGTCCGAAGCCCGGTCCTCCGCGGCCACCGAAGGTTCCGGCTCCGTAGGGTCGCTGCTGCCCCTGCTGGAACGCCGAGGGCGCGCCGGCGGCGGCGTTGGCGTAGCTGCTACCTCCGAAGCCTCTGCCTCCGAAGCCGCCCTGACCCCCTGGGCTGCCGTGACCTCCGTAGCCCCCGGACTGTCCGCCCCCCTGGCCTCCCAGGAACCCGGGCTCTGGCTCGGCGATGACGCAGACTGCCGCCACCAGCATGACTACTACAATCTGGAACAGGGTGGGGGCTGTAAAGTACGATGTTGGAAACAATATAGTATACTCTTGAAAATGTACAACATTCATATATCTACGTGGTTTGTTGTCCATACTTTAAAACCTCTTACATTATGGCTCATGTAACCCCTTAATAAGAACGTTTATTATCATGGATGCTATGCATAGGGTACTATATTATCTAGATTTATTGAATTTCAAACCGTCATATTATAGCAATCCATTGATTAGACACAAAAAAATCTGATATTACACAAGCAGTAAGAAGTAAGATTTAAAAAATCTGCATTGGAATATAGTACGACGATGATAATATAAGTAGAATTCACAGGAAAACCTGAGCGGTCACCTCATACTCAATTTAATAATACAATTTAGACTAAATCGATTAAAGGTTAGAATTCCTCTGATTATTCTTATATTCGTTAAGGATTTTGAATATATGTATGCGTTTTCATCCGCTTAGATACGATTATTCTATTGAAAGACTTAAAATATTCATATAAACAATATAAACATAGGATTTATAATTATTTGAATTCCTTTAGTGTCAAACAGTAGGCTTATTAATATAAACCATGCGTAACAAATGATTTGAACTCTTTTGTAAAAACCTGCACATGTTCTATTTGAAATGATATAACAACACAAAATATGTGTTAAACAAATACAGACCGAAAAGAAAAAAAAATAAACATTTTAAGATAATATCTTTACGATCTGAGTTCTATAAAATTATTATCGGCTTATAAATCATTGAAAAACTATGTATTTGACTAAATTACATATTACGACAAAAAATTATAGCTGTAGTTTAAAATTCGAAACAGAAAATAGTTTTTTTGCAGAGTGTTACTCTACTCTTCTATTATCTTGAAGACATTCATGTATACTTAGTTTCTTTAGGTAGATATTTAAACTTCATATTGTTGAATTATTCTAGTATTAACATTTTCGCCTGCAAAGTTAATACTTAACTCCTACAACACCATTTTGAAAAATATATTAATTGAATTACCTTGAAACTTAAATATGCACCTATTTTTCTGAAGAAACCTCATTATATTAAGTGCTCAATCCTGATAGAAAATGGTACATTGTCTATATATAAATAAAGTGAGTTTCTTTCCACCATTTTGTTTGTTTGCTTAATAAGGGGTAAACGCAACTTCTAAACCGACTGGGTTGAAAATTTGTAAAATGTTAGGTCTTAGACCGATGAATAGTAAGTGTAATCACACCCTTAGAAAACTTTTGGGCTTCGCCTTAAATCTTCATAGGATTATTGTACAATTTTACAGTTTCATCACACGAAGAACGAGTACAACAGCTGCTTGTTTTTCTTAAGGTTTTGCTTTTCATGAGTTTCACGTAAAGCTTGACCATTTTTAAATTATTTTATTTTTTTGAGGTCTTTGATTAAGTTATGTGCGTTGTTTAACTAGTTGTTTGCGAATTACTTGTTACGGTCATTACGTACTAATATTTAAAAATAAATTCGCAGTTAAAAAGTAATGCAAAGAAAAATATATACTATCTATTAAATATAAACTATATTACGGTTGCAGCTTCTCTTGTAATGGACAATCACAATTAGTAATAACAGCTTTGCTGATAGAACTGTATTTACTCAAATAATGTTTTTGAATGAAATTTGATTCTTCCATAAGAATTATATGATTCAACTTTTAAAGGCTTTGCTTTGCTCTTAAAAACGTAAATTCTGATGAAATTAATTTGACACATAAATATTGAAGATCGGTTTAGTAGTCATTGCGAACTCACTAACTGTGTATTAAAAAATGTTAGCTTTTGGCTTCTAGAGTTTTAGAGTAAAATGACCGAGAAAGATTTTACAGTAAAGATGTTGAACAGAAGCAAAGGTGAATACTACAACTTATACAGGAGAAGCAGAAACAACTTTTCCATACCATGTCTGCATGAGTATAAATAAAGCCTTCCAACCCGTGTGGAAAACGGGTACAGCATCTAGTTCTATGAACGATTTAGGCCAGGGAGTCTTTAATTATTTTTTATAAATTAACACATTACATAGGTTTGATGTTAACCAAATATTACATAAAATGCCAAAATAAATAAATTAAAATATTATTTTACAATCCTCATGTTTCTCTTAAATAAAATAATATTAAAAATATATATATTTATAAACTTACGGAATTCATGGCTGTGTGCAAGGAGCGAAGACCCTGAGGAGACTGTGGGATGTCTGCTCCGTAGCCCGGGGGTCTTTTATACACCCTACACAGTGCTGTAAAGGGCCAAGGTTGGACCACTTGTTCCAGGGCCCCAGCCTCGTCTGTGTCATCCTTATCTGACTGATAACACGACGGAGTGACGTTTCCTCATGCAATTAAAAAAAATTACATACAGATAAGTATTTGAAGATGTCCTGTGGACATTGAGTGTCCACCTATTGTTGGCCCAAACCCTAGTAGTCTTCAAATAATATTCTATTCCTGGATGCGTTGTCATCATATAGGTATTTTTTCTTTCCTAATAATCATTTACCATTTCCATTTTGATTTTTGCTGACATTTGCCATCACTGTTTAGTAAAAACTAGTTTCATGACTTTTCGCGATCTGGTCTCGTCTTCAGGTGGAAAAAGAACATAGAACAAAACAAGACTACAATTAGACTAGTAACACACAGCCAGGATAACCTGGGCAAAACATAGCTAAAACAGAAAACTGGAAAAGCAGTCACAAAGGTCTCTGTTTTTGGCTTTGTTTTTTGTCCATGTTATTCTGTACTGGCTGTGTGTTACTAATTCTGTTACAACTAATTCTGTTATGTTCTAGGTTCGTTTTTCACCTGAATGCGGGATCAGATTCCAGATCCCGAATCGTCGTGAAACTTGTTTTTACTAATCAGTGAATCAAAAATAAAAATCAAAATATATAATCACCATCACCAACAATAAATTTCAAACAAAAAATCATTTACTCTTCAAAATTTTGTAACTATTGCGTCCTTTTGAAGTTTGGGGCTAAGGTTTCGTTAATCCAGCCTAATTAAATATGTAATTTTTCTCTCTTCGGGACTAAAAACATCGTTATGACTGCAGCCTTGTAGCATAGGTTGTCTTTTAACATTTTTCAAACGTACTTACCTAATCAACTAAATTATCTGCTGTTGAGTAGTTAAACTACAGTCTACGTGTATTCCCGATTAGTCCAATAAATACAGACCCAACGCTACTACAATTAACCTACAACACTTATTTTGATGATCTATTTATCGATTGGAATTTCAATTTTAATGTTTGACAAATTTACTTCTTGCACTGTCACAAAACAGTTTAATTGTTGCACAACCATTGTTATGACTGTCTAAGTTTTTCTTGGACTATGATGCAGACATATCACGAGACTTGCTGTGACGATGGTGACCGCTGTGGGAGTGTGAAGTCGCACTCTGCTAGTTTTCACTGTTTATTGCAACTTGCTCCTTGTTAATACCATTGTATAATCTTCTATTCCATTCCAATTACGTCATGTGCGATGGCCTTGTAAATATACCTAACTAGGCTTCAGAGCCCGTTGTGGTTAAATACAACGTCTCTAGAAAAATAGTACATATATGCTTTTTCCTTTAAATAACGTACGTAAAAACTAATTTGATATTTTTTTTTGTAAAGTTGTATTGGAAACAATATGATCAGATAATCAGCTGTTAATGTATTTCTTATGGAAGACGTGTTTTTTTATTGAAGTTTTTCTCCGTAAATCTCATAAAATAAAATGTTCACAATTATTTGTAAATCTACAGGGACAAAGTTTTCCAGCGACCTGTTAATTATTAAAATCACTCTAGTAGAACAGTAGATTTAGTTGTACAAAGTTTTTCAAAAGATCTCTAACTCAGTATTTCTTCAGTACAGTACACTCCCGATTATCCGAGCCCCGGTTATCCGACACTCCGGATTATCCGAGGTCACTCTAAGCTAAAGAATATATCATTTTTACATTCAGTCGAAACATAAAAATAACATAAGAATAACGGACTATAAATCCGGAGGTTGCTTAGCTTTTTTGCAAATAATTTTAAAATGCTGAAGAAATAGACCAAAGAAGAAGGTGATGTTCTAAAGGAGGATAAAATTTCTTAAAAAACACTGTAATCCATTTGTTAAAAATACTGATAACTGGCAGCCAACACGTGGCCACAAAGAAACTCAAAAAACCTGTTTTTAGATATTTTTCATAGAAAATATGTGGGTATTTACATTTTCCTCCATAAATCTTGAAAAAATCCAGTTTTTTTTAAATTTTTTGGAAACATAGAAGGAGAAAGCTTTTAAAGCCTTATTAATTAATGAAATTGGTCCTGTAGAACTGTAGATTTAGTTGTAAAAAAAACTCTAACTCAGTATTTTCGTACCAATATAAATTTTGAGATTTCCTACAATTTGATAATAATAATTTCTTGAAAATACTGATAACGGGCAGTCGAAACTTGGCTATGAAAACAAACTTTAAAAAAGTTGTTTTTGAAATGTATTTCTTATAGAAAAAATGTGTTTTTATGTTTTCACCATAAATATTAAAAACAAATCCACACTTCATAATTATTTGAAAATCTACATGGATCGAGCTTTCCAACGTCCGCTTCGTTATTAAAATCTGTCTGGTAAAACTCTAGATTTGGTTGTAAAAGTTTAACAAAAGTATCTCTAATTTAGTACTTTCTCACCACAATATTCGTTCAGAGGTTGCTTAGTTCTTTTGCAAATAACTTTTATATAGTGAGGAAATCGATTAAAGTGCAAGGTGATAATCTGAAAGAGAATAAAATTTCTTACAATAGATAATGTGTATTTCTTGAAAATACTGATAACGGGCAGCCGAAACGTGGCTACAAAAAAAAAAACTTTAAAAATACCATCAAACACAACGCGCGATGAACCGCGCGTAAAAACGCGTGATGAAATTTATCTTTTTATAAATATTTAGGATGCTAGCCGCTGGTGTTTGGTAGCTCTTTTTTGGGGGGGTTTTGTTCTGACCTTTTGGTCAGTAATTTAATACTGACGAATCTCGAGGTACATCTTGGTGCGTATTTTGTTTTATTTGTATTTCTAATGGAAAATAATTATTTTTACGTTTTCACCATTAATCTTTAAAAAAATCTAACTTTCATAATTATTTGTAAATCTACACGGATGAAGCTTTCCAACGACCTGTAATTATTAAAATCTGTCTGGTAGAACTCTAGATTTAGTTGTACAGAGTTTAACAAATATATTTCTCATTCTGTATTTTCCCACCACTATAAATTCGGAGGCTGCTCACCTTCTTTGAAAATAACTTTTAAATGGTGAGGAAATCGGTTAAAGTGGAAGGTGATATTCTTAAAGATAATAAAATTTCCCAAAATTTATCAATATGCATTTCTTGAAAATCAGATAACGGGTAGCCGAAACTTGGGTTAAAAAAGAAACTTTAAAGAAAATGTCTTTTTAATGTGCCTCTTACAGAAAAAATGTATTTTTACGTTTTCACCATAAAACTTAAAAGAAATCTACTTTTCATATATATATTTGCAAATGTACAAGGATGAATCTTTCCAATGTCCCGTTAATTATTAAAATCTGCCTGGTAGAACTATAGATTTAGTTGTACAAAGTTTAACAAAAATATATCGAATTCAGTATTTTCTCACCAATATAAATTCGGAGGTTGCTGAGCGTTTTGAAAATAACTTAATTGGTGAGGGAATCGGCTAAAGTGGAGGGTGATATTCTGAAAGAAAATAAAATTTCCCACAAATGACTATAATGCATTTCTTGAAAGTACTCAATAAAGGCAGCCAAAATTTGCCTCTAAATAAAAAAATGTGAAAACCCGTTTTCAATGTATTTCTTATGGAAAAAAGTGCCTTTTACTTGTCCAATATAAATCTTGAAAAACAAAAACTTATTTGCATATCTACAGGGAGAGAGCTTTCCAACGACCCATTAATTAATAAAATCGGCCCGGTAGAACTGAAGATTTAGTTGTCTGAAGACTGGACTAAACTGAATTGTTATAAGCGTAGATTAGGGTCACGTTATGAGAGTACAGTAATTATTTTTGAGAGAGAACTAATTTATTGCTTTCGAAATTTTATTTTTCCTTTACTTTGTTTGCCTAAGTTTCCATAATCGAAAGGTAATTTAGAATACTGATAGCCATAATACGCGTTGATTTGTCCCTTTGATTCTAAATTTAATAAGTACAATGAAATACTGACGAATCTCGAGGTACATTCGAATCCTGCAAACGTATCAACAAATACCAATGGTTACATCAAAACAAGCTCATGTTAATTACAATAGTAAAGTACAAAATAGAAAAGAAAGAGGATAAAGCAGAGAAGTTTTTGATGCGTATTTTATTTAATGCAAATTTTTCCCTAGCAGAGAAGTGGATTGTTTGATATATTTTTGCTTTCATTCTATTCGAAAAAAATGATCCAGAATTGGATATCTATGAAAGAATTAATGTTTATCAGTTTCATGAAGGAGCTCTATTTTTAACTTTTCTTGTAATAAAAGAAATTAATTTTGGGTTGAGATTTCTAGAAGGTTTGTAGAGCCTGAATAATTCAGACTCAAACATTCTACCTTCGTTGTAGTCAAGACTGCATCCTCTGTTTTGAAGGAAGTCTCTATGCTGTGAGAGTAGCATAGGCTGTGATTCTTAGCTGACATGTTCAGTGTTCATGCTTTTTGTTCGAGGGATTCAGTAATTATGACCAACAGAGAGGAAATATAGTTCTTAGATCGGTTTCATCTCTCTACATGTGCTTAGTACTATGAAAAAAACCGTATTAACTCCATTTATCAGTTTGAGAGAAAGCAATGTAGTTCAGTAGAAATAGACGAAACCCAAAAATATTATCACGATAGTGTTAACCAAACAGTTTGTTCCACAAGTTTACTGGCCCAATGATGTTAACACATGTTCAGATTAAGCTATTTGTTCTGAATGTGTTACCATATTTTTGCGTTCTAACAGGATGGCGCACCAATGTTAATTTGTGACAAGTTTTGTCCGTATGATGTGGATTATTTCAGTGAAACCTTTTCTTTATTACTTTCTTTTCATGGACACTTTCTTTCTTACTGTTTATTAATTTATGGGATTCTCTATTTTCAGGAGGCCTCAACGCCTAATACGTAGAAATAGTACCTTACTGTACTACTTAGTGAATTAAAAAACATATTTTGTTTACGTCATATGTTTTACTGTAAGTTATGTGTATCGGCTTAAATCTTGCCCAAGAGGATTTAAGGCTGCAGTTACATGAGCATCTTCCTTTCCAAATGTTTGGGTAAGTTTATAAAGGGTACATAAATATTCTTAAGCATCGTAAATTGTATACAGTAAAAACCATTATTTCTGGAATTATGCTTCAAACAATATTCACGTACTTAGGCTAATAATCTAACATAAGGCACAACGTATAAGTATTTTTAACATTATTTTATTTCAGGTTAAAGAAAAATTTAAAATTTGAACATTGTGCAAAAGTATTGTAGATTGAGTAATTTAAATAATAGTAAATTTTCAACAATGAGTTGTTACAGTTTTAAAATAATGATTAAAAATTTTTAAATCAAATCGAAAATAAAACATGTGAATTATTATCATCTATCCTTATTTTTATGGGTTATGTGATCAATTTAAGACTGCTGCCAACAGATCTGCGTAACGGATCCACCAGCTTGAGCGCCGCAGACTTGGGACTGGCCCAACGTCGAACCTGTTTGACTCCGGGTCAGGGCTTTGACTGCTGTATACAGAGGCTGTGAAACATGTTGAAGGCATGGGGTGCACGAATGGAGATGACCGAAAACCATAGACAATGGTACAAGAAAATTGAATAAAATATTTAAATGAGTAATATGTGTAATTATATTGATGATGTGCTCTTGATGGTATTTAGAAAGAATTATATCATCATTAGGTTGATGACAAGCCTAAAAGTAAACAAATGTGTGCTAAATAAAAACAGTTCAGTTGTGAGGGAGCTAATTATTTTATTATAAATAGTACTCGTACATACAATGGAATCAAATTTCACGATTTTTCACTTATTATCGAATGCAGAACCGTAGATTCTAAATAGATTTTTCAGAGCAAGAATGGAAAAGTATAATGTTAATTTAAAATTGAATAAACGTACTGTAATATATGAGAACATTTTCAAGAACAATGTATGCTAAAATGAAGCAAATGTAGCATTTTGCTAAGAAGTTTTTTTTTGCTGTGATGTTTCGAATACAAAATAACTGCCAAAGTAGGGTTAATTATTGTTTTGTGTCTTAACCACGTGTTCCTTCTCAATTTGCATCATTATTAAAAAAAAAATTAAAACAAATTTTAGTATTTGGTTTACAGGAAACGAATATTATAACCGTTAAAAGAAATATATTTTCACATTAACATTTCTTACCCACGTAGATTTTGGTATGCTGATTGATGGAACTAACCAACACAATTAAGGAAATAAAATTATCAAGATACAGTACTTTTCTTACTGGTAAGGGGCTGGGATGGTATAAAATGTTATCAAGAGAAATATTGACCACGATTGTAATAACGGTACCAAAATATCTTTATCTTAAATTCATTATCTAACGAGTGTATTTTAATGTTTGATATGAAAATACGCTTTAATGGATGATGTAATAAATATCTCAAGAACGCGTGATGAAATTTAACTTTTTATAGATATTTAGTTTTTTATTTTATACCCTTCGATTTTATATGTCATAAAGGGGACTTATGCGAAAAACATTTCCAGTCCAACAGAAGGGAGATTTGACATGTTAATGTATTCTCAATAAAAATAACGGAAGGGAATGAATATGCAGGCATGGTGAAACAGGTATGTAAAAAGTGGGTTCTAATGCAATATCCAGTATACATGAATAGGAAGTCCAAGTTTTATCACGTTACAGTGAAGATATAAATTTTATTAATATCCTACAAGGAAAACATGGGGAATGAGTATGTAGGTTTGCTGCCAAGAAAATGTGAAAATGTTGGGATTTTGGTTATTATACGTTAGATATCAATTATATGAAGACAGAAATATTTTTTTTTAAAGATATATTGAGGAATTATATTTAGAATTTGATTTATTTACTATGGACCAGTGGACATCCAGTAATAATTCTCAATACTATAATTTTCCAAGATGAATCAATGGTGCATACCACATTTTGATAGTTTAAAAATTTGTATGTAAAAAAATCAGAAAGTCATTGTGGTAGGTATAATTTATCGCCTACTCCCCCTCCCCCATTTGAATTGGCCAATAAGGTTGGTTATGTATAATAAATGCAAACGAGGGGGGTTTTTGACAACTGGGAACCTCAAAATGAACAGCTATCGTGGAATCGGACTGCTGAGGTCTTGCTTGAGTATGACGGTAATAACTCCTTCCTCAGGGAAAATCCGCTAAAACCGAAAATTCTGAAATAAAATAAGTAATAAATAATAACAAATTCTGTGATCCGTTGAGTGCTCGTGTAGGTGATTACGGTAAGACTCATATGAAAACCATCCTCATAAGATTGATGACATTGATGTTTGAATATTTTATATTATGCCATTTGATAAAAGATGTGAAAATTATGCTAAATTAACATCATATCTGTAAGGCTTGAATTTTTTATTGGACACTTATTTTAACTATGAATTTGAAACTGTACAGTTATATAAAACCATCCAACAAACTTCTTAAAATGAATGGGCCTCTATAGATGAAAAGGAAGTGTTTGTTCAAGCTATTGTTTCTTCAAAACAATTATGAACCCTAAAATAATTGCAATATTCTAGAGCATAAAAATCGATTGACCGTGCAGATCCGAAGACCGGGTGCGGTGTCGCTTTGCCGTCCGGGCCTAACGGTTTCTGGACGTGATATAAAGCGATCTGACCGTCCCGGCCGCAGCAGTGTACAGCGCCTGCGCAGACCTCGCCAGCCATGCTACGCCTGCGCAGTGTTTGGGTGAGTGACCTTGATCTTGACTTTGTCCCCGGTGAGGTCACGTGACCATTGTTGACTTTGATTGTTTACTCCTGCTCCACGAGGATTCCATTGTTGCTTGATGTCGATGTACTGTGCGTTCATAAGTGCTTTCAGGGGGGGGGGCGTTCTTTACAAATGTTACTATTTTAAATTGGATTCAGAAATCTAAAATATATGTGCACTTGGACTAGAAGTCCTAGACCCACAGCTCTATAATAATGTCAATTATTTAATTGTCTAATGTTGCATTTTTATCAAGCCCTTTAATTTTAACCGGTTTATATTGAAAATCTCAAAGCTTATTTACCACAGATATATTGTTAATCTGTACTATGCTGCAGGTTTTGAACTAGTGAAGCACTAACATATTTTTTTAACTGATTTTGTATTGGATAAAGAATGGAATGCTGTCGAATATGATTTAAAAATCTTTCTTCAAAGGGTTAAAAAATGGTTTTCAATCCGTGAATTTTCTGTAAACCCTCAATACCCATTGTTCAGTTTTTGCGGAAAAACTCGTCAGCGTTGAGGTACAGTTTAATAAAGCTTTCTTGATTTGTAAAAAGGCGTAAGGTGTAAAGGACGAACTTCTACATGTATGATTTTACAGATGCTTTTTTATGCATTAAATGTTTCGAGAGGGAAATGCCTTGAAGTTGTTTTACACCATTTAATATTTTAAATTACACTTATAGTCACTGTTTTACAATCTAAAAATGGTTACTAAGTGTGAACAGCTATTTCGCCCCTCTGTCCTGGGGACTTCATTAGCACTCCAGTTCTAATCATATTAGCTCCGTGTTTTTTATGCTAACTATGGATTTTTAACTTTTAACTAATGATATCTTTCAACCTGAAGGACATAAGTGCAAGCGACGCCCCTCGGGCACAGGGACGAAATAATTTGTTCGCAACTAGTATAATTTTTTTATTGCTTTAAGGCGGCGATTCTTATAACTTGCGCGAATATTCGCGGGAATTCTTAGTTGCCAGCAAAAACAAAATTTTAGTTACAAACAATGTGCAAGGTTTTTTTTACATTAAAAGTTGTTTAAAGATTACATTCAAATATAATTAATTACCACCCACATAAATGCATTTACTTTTCAAACAAATAGACTATTATAGTGAATTATTTGGTTGTTTACGTTATTGGAACGGTTCTGATAAAAATTATCAGCAATCTGAAAAATGTCGTATATCTCTTACCACCGGTTTAATAATGTTATATAATTTATAGCTGAGTGATTGAACACCTTACAATTAGTCGGAATAATAGAAAAAAAAAACTATGAAACCTATTAATAGTAACATTATTGTATAAAGGATGACGTTTTTAAACATTTTTGAATCAATAAAAACCTATTATGTCAAGCAAATTTAAAAGTAATCTCAAAGTTTTCAGATAATATTTTGAATAGCCTTCCTATAATTTAATTTTTTGTATACAGTATAAAGGACTTATAAGAAAAAATTTTAAACAGTAAATAGTTAATGAATTTAATTTTAGCAAAATTAATATAGGCAAAAGTAATTGTTTGTTGTTACTGAATATAAGCAAGCCTGAAATACAAACTAAGTTTCAACCGTACACAACTGCCATGCGGTTTGCCCTAGAGACGTTGTAGGCGTAGAAACAGACAGAATGCCCCTGTGTCTCTATACTCACTACTTTTTTAAAGCCGGATAAAAAATTAAGAAATAAATTATTCATCAAAATATTTCCAATTAAATAGCTTACATAGAAATGAATATTAAAAAATGTAGTATTTTCATTTAAAACATTAAATGTGGTCGCATTCTTTTTTCTAATATTCTTTTCTCGTTCTGCTTTTGCAAACTAGGCAAACACTTTTTTGAATGAGAGTGCACACTTAGGCACACGTGTGTGTTGTCTCGCAATGTAAAGTCACACTTAGTCATTTGGTAAAAAAATCAAAGTAATCTTTTGAGTAATTTTTGTAGTAATTAGTAATTTTTTGGAAATTTCTAAACTATGACACCAAAACCAAGTTTATAATCATAAAATATCTGAGTATGTGAGTTTTGACATCCCCAGGTGCTGTTGGTGCTGCTCGCCTTGCTCTCCGCCGCTCTGTCCCAGCCGGTGTGGGGCGGCTACGGCTGGGGCGGCGCCCCCGGAGCCCCCGCGGCGCCCCTGCCCCTGGACACCCCCTGGCACATGCAGCGCCCCTACTACCAGCAGTACCTCACCATGGGTGGAGTCTACAGCCCTGCGAACACCCAGTACGTCACATACTACGTCCCGTACATGGCCAACTCTTTATGATTTGTAAATAGGTTAGGTATTTATTATTAAATTATTTAAAACTATATTGCGTTTTTTAATCCTATAGGTTGGTTGATCAAATTTACTTGCAATCACTACGATGGAAAAATTCAACGTTGTTTCTTGCTGTTGTACTGTGGTATCATGCTTTCAACAACGAAGTTTGCAGAATTAACCATTATAACTTGACGCATCAGAATGGACTTTAGTCTCGTAGTCCTTGCTATCTCAGAGTTGTAGCCTTATAATATTTTGTTAGACAAGTAGTTTTACTTTACGTACTCTGACAATAACGTTGAAAATGTTTTGAAAAATTTTAAAATGTTTATATTCAGCTGCTCTATACCCTTGATTTGAGTCTAATTATGGCAATTAACAAGCCTTATAATGTTATATTAGAAAAGTAGATTTACTTAACGAACTCTGGCAATATCGTTGAAAAATTTTTGGAAACAATTTTTAAATTTTTATATTCTACTACTCTATATTCTTGATTCGAGTCTTATCATGGCAATTAATATGCACCATTACTTCCTCGTTTAATTATTTGAAGGGGATTATTTATGATCCCAAAATTGCTACTAATATGCTGTTATCAAGACCATTAGATGAAGGGAGGAGTTACTAGCACATAAGTGTCTAGTGGGGTGGGAAATTTGTTATAATCTATGCGATGACTGGGTTTTTTTATCTTGAGTACACCCAAACCACTGGGCTAAAGTTCAATAAAAGAACATAATTTAGAAAATCTTTCTTTAAATTTTTAAGAAGTGTTTTGGTTTGAAATTAAATTACCATTATGCGTTTTTTATAAATTCAAGCTACAACACAAAATCTTCATTTTATCTTTCCACAGAAAAAAATGATGTCAGAGGCGGAGACTTTTTTGGTAGGCCCAATGATCATATGGTAAAACAACACCTTTTTAGATGCTATTTATAAAAAAATGCATGTAGAAGCCCAAGGTTAGACCCAACTAAAAGAATCTGCTTGGTCAGCGGAACGAATGGATGTTTGCAAAAACCAGAAAACCACAACAATGAGAATGGGACGGCCGAAGGTAGACACGTGAGGGGCGCATGCGTGGAAATCTTCGTCCTCACGTGTGCTTGGAGGATAATTGCTGGATAACAATTATACACAGAGATTTCCTTGTAGAAACTTGACTTAATTGAAACCAGACACGTTCCTATACAGTGAGGTAGTCGTTCACTGATAGAATATTTAACCAGGCCTAACGTATGTTCTACTATTGGCGAATACAGAGGGGAATTTGATCAGTCTAATAATAACCCACATCATATTCCGCCTTAGCTCAGTCCAAAAATTGCGGGCGGACACACAAATGGACTTATAAGTATGATTTTTCCTTCGTTTTGTTTTTTCTTTAGATAAATTATTAAATCTTTTCTTTTACTAATAGTGAAGTGAATAAATGAACCGGGATTTATTGTAATTGAACTCTGGTAATGAAGTGAATGAAGAGGGTTCACTCGCACTTCAAGGGATTCCAAATGTAATGGAAGTTGATTATTATATAAATCATGTGAATAAAACACTTCTAAGCATTTGTCATGGTATAGAACACTCAGTGATCTTCGAATCTGGACTAACCTTATATTAGTTACTGTTTTCTTGCATGAAAATAGTTAATTTTGTATTTATTTACGTCAGTAAATAATTACATAAACATATTCCAAGCCCAAAAATGTTAAACGTATTGAGTCTTAAGGTTGGCTAAATAATCTTTTGGATGTTATATAGTCCATTCAAAGCAGTATACAGTAAAACTATTTTGAATACTGGTTGCTTTTGATAGGAACATACAATTTCAAAGTATAATTAAAACTGTTACAATAAGACAATCAAGCGAATAACAAAAGTTGCAATTTAAGCAAGTATGAAATTAGTTTTCTACGAAGGAAGTGATTAGATCATCAATTGATTCCGCTATATATTTTTCAATATGGTAAGCTATCAAATAGAAAATAATTAAGTAATCATGTGCTAAATTATTTACATATGGAACCCTCAGTCACGCAAGAAAATTTCCATGAGTCAATTATATTTTTATTTCACATAAGTGTGGAGGGACAGCTAGTCTTGCTTAGTGAACACTTGAAAGCAAACTCTTGTTTTATTCACTTCGCTCAATTTTACTTTCCACTTCGTTAGGCCGAACGTTAAAATACCGTTAGTCGAGGAGTATCAAGCATACAAAGGGGAATCGACCTAAAAAATCCTGATCAATCCCAAACTTTGCACAGATGTTAAGTAAGAACCATTTTTATTAAAATGACAAAACTCCCCAGAAATCCCTGCTGTGCTCCAGCCACCGTCTGGAAAAAAACATTTTCGATCTGTGTTTCTCAATACATTTTGATAATCAACATGAAAACCAACAAAATACAGAAAAAAGTGTATAAGGGGCGTTTTTGTAGAAGATAAATTTTCAATAAAATGAGAATAATCAAGTGCAATAATTTTTACAAATAATTGCTGATATTATTAATTTCCTCAAATGTTGTAATTCTAACACCCCTGATTTAGTAAATACATGTAAGATTTTATGTAAAATGCATTTTAGAAAGGGGCGAAGCTTTTTGATATTAACGAAAGATAAATATTATTCATAGAATCCTGATAAAAATTCTACTTATTCGACATACCAATCAGCAAAACTGGTTCTCAATAAGGGCCAATTGTGGCTTTTTAGCTCTTTTTGGTACGCTAAAAGTAATGCTTTCTTAAGGTAATATTTTTCCAATTTCCTTAAGGGGTGCCTTTTTTGTGAGCTCACCCATGCCTTTATTGTGAACCAGTTTTGATGATTGAGTTGTCCAACAAGTGGAATGTTCATCAGGATTCTATGAATATAATTTATTGCTAATTCGGATCAAAAGCCTTCGCTCCCTTTGGAATGTATTTTACCTAACATTTTCCATGTATTCCTTATGGTAGGGATATTACAATAACAACATTTTAGAAAATCAATAATATCAACAGTCATTTTTAAAATTTCTTGTACGTCAAAACTCTTCGGAAAATTTCTCTTCTACAAAAAACGCCGGTTACTCTTTTTCGTATATCTTTTATGGTTTCCGTGTTGACTGAAAATATTTTTAGAGAAACACGAACCGGATATGATTTTTTTCAAGATGACGGCTGGAGCACAGTACAGATTTCCGAAGACTTTCGTTGTTTTAATTAGGATGAATTACTTAAGATCTGGGCAAAGTTTCAACATGGTCAGGATTTGTTTTGTAGATTTTCCTGACATTCCTGGACTATATGTAATAGTGGATCAATGACTCCTTTAATGCAACGGAAACTTAAAAAAGTGCACGATCCCAAAAAAGTAGGTAAAATAATAACAAAATATTATGTAAGTACACAGGGCCATAATGCCAGCTTTCCCATAACAGATTGTCTCTCTTTAAGATAGTGTTTGCAAACATATTACTAAGCATAACAATTTTAACTACGGTTTAAAAGTTAGTTATCGACTTATGACAATAACTTCGAAGATCCCAACTCTATTTAATGTTAGCGTTACGCATTTGGCGCGGATGCCAGACTCCAGAATTCCCAGAGGATTCGCTCTCACATGCTCCACATTTGCGAGAGGGCTGGTAAACCCTGGATCCTGTAATCCTGAAGATCAGGTCTCGATTCTGTAAAGGCCCAAGCCCATGTTTGCGTCAATAAACCTATTGGGAATTTCCTTTTTATATTTTCACCAAACAGAGGTCAGACAGAGATTAAAACACTAATGATAATATATCAAGTCGGTGTTTATTTCAAGTTAAGGTCCGAAAGAGGAAAGTTGCAATAAATATTAACAGAGTTTAAGGCCGAAAAACGAACTCAAATAAAAACATGTTAATTTCTATCCAGTTCTGAAAATATTTTGGATTTTCAAACGGGCTTTTCAAGTGGCAAAGAATCCACAATTCACTAAGATAATTTCTCTGCCTTTATGATACACATTATTAAGTGTTAAAGATTTTGCCAATGTTTTTTTATTCAACGATAGTAAATAGCTGTGTTCTGAGTACTGGTTTGTTAGGCTAAAGAGGCTTGCACTTTTTCTAATGCAGCAAGACATGGAGACCAAGGTAGGTGCGGTAACAAGAAGATTGAAATCACATCATTAAAAAAATATAAACTTAGAGTAGAAGATTCTTATTTTTTAGCCCATACTTAGTTTTACGTTTCACAATTAATTTATAATTTATTCTTGAAGATTCCTCTTACAATGGATGTAATAAAGGTCCTATTAGTTTATATTATTGTTACTAGGAAACCACTAAGTAAACACAAAAAAAGTTCTTATTTTCCTTGATGTCTGGCAATAACCATTATAAAACTTCAAATTAAGCTACTGTACAATATTTTTAACAAACTTTACCAAACTATAGTCAGTAACAATAATTAGCAAGCTAGCAAGCAAGTAAACATGTAATCGAGCAAGGAAGCAAGCAAGAAGATAGACAACTTGATTTTTATACTTCTCTATAATTATGATTCAACCAACATGTTTATACAACAGGTAAGTGTTATACCTTAGGTAACTTAGGTATTGTTATTAGTCATTATATTGAAAAATGGAAAATAATCTAGAACATGTCAGACCCATTCAAAGTAAATGTTAATTCATTCCTAACATATTTACTAAGATTAAATTTTAAAATTAATACTACGACATTCCCGCTTGGATGATCAATTTCTCTGCCTACAAGATTAAGTAAATAAAGTTCCTTGTCAAACTAATGCCTTTCTGAGCATCTAGGTCTAAGTCTGATGACATTTATCTTAACCATCCGCATCGATCAAATAGTTTATCTCATTTAAGAGCGAATGTTAGATCACTTCCCCCACACCCCCATTCTGATGAACTAATTTGGAGCTCGTTTTTTGGTAAAAACATTACAAATGGCTCATTTAGAATCGAGTACATTTTATCTAGTAGACATCTGGAGTTTATTTATGTTGTTTCCATCCCTTATTAATAGTTGCACATAAACATAACACGACTACGTGCTCCCTATCAGGAAAGTTCGGTACGTCCTTGACACCATAACGACCTGGAGACACGAATATGAACTTTCTAACATCATACGGTGCCGAGCCAATCAGAGGGCTCCGTGACACGTTGTAGGGGGCAGCCCAGCACCCCAGGCAGTGGTAAAGGTTGTGATTGGAACATCAGCTGTGCAAGTCATTGAGTCAGTGTCACTCGAAGGATGAGCATTTAAGTGTGTATAGGTAGAGTCAAATCACGTGGCCCAGGCCGTCCATAAACCCCTTTAGTCTTAAGGGTGGTCTGGACTAAGTTACCTGACACATACTATAATGTTATTGAATCATCTGACGAAAATGAATTATGTTTAAAAAAAAACTCTGTGTCGTTTGACTGAAAGCTACACAATGACGTTTAGACTAAACACGTCCTTACTTAAGCTAAAGAATGTTGTTTCTCATAAGGTAACAATCCGGAACGCCAAGGGAGTATCCCAAACGGGAGGGCAAACCTAGTTTTGCTGCAATCAAAACAATAAAATGGACATTTATAAAATAATAAGTTGAGCACAAATTATAAGTTTAGAGGGTAACAAACTTACAAAAAAGACTATCTTCAGATTTTGAACGATCAAATTTCAGATGCTCCGGTTAAATACATAGACAGAAAGCATTAGGAGGAAGTATTTATTTTGTATGCTTTAAGGGGATCAGGTTTGACCTCTTATTTACGTTTCATCACTATAACATTTCCACATTTCATTAACTAAAAAAACTATATGTGTTATTTTTTGTGGATAATTTTCACTTAAGAGGCCCTGAAAAACGTAAACAAAGTTTTGACAGCCAAACAAAAACATTTCATTTAGTCATTTAAGCTGAGGTTTAGCAGACAATTTGATGAGTTTATAATTTCTTTTGCTGCATATCTTATTTCATGCACTCAACTCAAATATCTCTAGTTGCTTCGGAAACCAAAGAAAAACTACCAAAATCAAAAATTAATTGTTGAGCATGATATATACATCAAAGGTCTGCTGGGCGAAGCCCAAGAGGTTTTTAAGACGAACATAAATCCCCTAAAGGCACAGCAAGATTTAAATATTTATTTTATGCCAAATTTGTATGAAAAAGTACATTTCCATGGATTAATATACTGCATACAAAATATTAGAAATGCTTTTGATAGTAATTAAATATTTCTTGAGTGAATTTTTAGCGAATAAGTAGACTAGATCAAAATTTGAGCTGGTTATCAGACCACCAAAGTACGGCTAAGCAATGATAGTAAAGAAAATAAATTTAATTTGTATCAAGATTAGGCTCAAATTATTAAAAACTAGCTGATCAACACAGTTTTACCAGTGGAAAAACAGAAAAACTTCCTTGGATTCATGGTTTAATGTTAAAGTTGTCATGCATGACAACTACATGATTTTCCCTATACTTTAACATTGAAACTTTGATGTATCATAGGGCGTAGCCCTGAGGGAATTTTTAAAAATCCGTTGTTAGTGGATGCCTATGCCCTGAGAGGAACGTTCATGTAACGTTTCAAGGTTCTGGGTCAAGTAGTTTGGGCTGTACGACGATAGGTGAGTGGTATTTGAAAAATATTTAGTAGATATACCTATATTTAGTAGTATATATTGCTATCTAATTTAGTCTGACTTTTACGGGAAGGACTGGCGTTGGGCTTCCCTTGGAGGAAATATCACATTACTTTCTCTTTCCTTTTGAATTCCATATAAAAGAAATCGGTGACCACAACACCAAAAAAAGATTCCAAGAATCTTGCAATTAAGTGTTTAACGTAATTTTTGGAATCGTTAACAAATTGTGAAATGGTTATTGCATGTACCATTTACGTTTTCAATTGTTATTAAAATACTATTCTAAATTTTATATGCATGTCCTATTTAAAAACAAGGTGGTTTCTATTTGATTTATTTGGTGGATATGTTTTTTGTTCCGAATAAAATGAGTAAAAAAATTATCTTTCTAGCTAACAAACACATAGGACTGTAACCGTTTTCAAAATCCCTTCATAATACGCCTCGAATCTTAATTATCTATGTTTTAAGGGTATAATACAACAAAAATCATGAAAATAGCTGTGGCTTGGAAATCTGTTATGTCAAGCTGTCGAGAGATATTGTTTCCGAATTTCAAATTGTCAATTATTATGACTGCAGCGTAGTACTCTGTGAACCGTTAAAAATAGTAACGAGAAACCTGCTCGTGATAAAAAAAGCGTTTCATCTTATACTGGGTATCTGTCCCCGCTGATAGTCTTCCACCCTTTTTTCTCAATTTTTTCCAGTTTCAATCCCACACCATTCCTAAATATTGTTGAGCAGTTACTAATATATTCTGAGTATGGAATTTTGACCGTCATATTGGATCTAAAATATTTTTTTTCTAAAATATAAAGGTGGATCCAACATCCAAACCGAGGTTTTCAATAATTACGATTTGCGATAAGTTATTTTGACCCTTTGATTGGTTCTCAAGGTATGAAAACATTTTGTCATTTATTTTACCAATTGTAATATCATAAATTAAAAGATAGGTCCATAACCATAAAATAAACCAAATAATGACAATTAACCATCACTAGTCATTGATGAGTTATTTCCAACTCATTTTCGCCGATGTAAATTATTTTTCGGCTGGCATCTTATACATTTGCAATTTTAAAATAAGTTAGTCATTTCAAATTCGGAAATGACATTGTGCCCCATTAAAAAAAGTAAAATTCACTAAATGCAAAGCTACAATCCATGTTTTATTACATGGTATTTAGTTTTTAAAATATCGACATTTTTCATAAAAATCTAAAAAAGTACGATGAAAAAATAAAATAAAAAATGGGAAATATAATGTGAAATTATAGGTCACAAGACCATCTACGTATTTGAATTCTCACTTCAAAATAGCAGATTCATCATGGCGACTGAAAATTTACACCGGGGCACCGGGGAAAATAAAGTGGATAAAACTCATCAATGGCCGGTGATGATTATCATTATATATATAGTAATAGCTGTTCAACCCGGTTTCACCCGTAGAAAAACAGCAAAACTTCCTTGGATTCATGATTAAAATTTTCATTTTCCATACTTTATTACATTACAATGACAATTTCATAAGTTTTCCTATAGTTTAATATTGAAACTTTGAGGTGGAAATGTTGAAAAATAGTTTCTTGTTGGATGCCTCTGAAGGAACGTCCATGCATATTTCCAACTAGCAGAACCCGTGGCTTCGCTCACGATAAAAATTATCGTCTTACCTTCATATGAAGATTATAGAGGACTGAATAGAAAATATTTATATCAAGGAATATGTCATGTAGAGATATGTTTATGGCGGAATGTAGGGTAAAAAATGTATACCACAGTATATAGTGAAGGTTTTCTTTTCACCGTTATAACTCGAAAACGGCAGGACCGATTTTATCATCAAATGTGTCGATTTTAAAATACTTCTTTGTTGAATTACCATTACGTCCCTGGATTGTCTAGTAAGGCATCAATTAAGTACAGTAAAGGGCTGAATGTTTGAAACAGTTATGGTGCTATCCGTGGGTAGTATTTCAAACTCGATTCACTTAGTTTTTAACTTAAAATATGGGCGGGTAGTAATAGTTTAAGATCAACCACTGATTGCTGCATTTATTTTTCCGTGAAAAGCTGGGACACCGTCGAATTAGATGAAAAAGGAATTTGCCAAATTATTGTAACTGGCATGATCATAATTAAAAACATAAAGGCCGCCCTAAGGAAACAACTGTCGCTCCTGCTGCCTAAAAAGATGGTACCACATAATGAGCTTATAATTGAACGTATAAGGTACGAAACTAAACCAAATGTAACTTTTATATATAGTACGAATATATAGAACAAAATCACCAAAACAACTATAAAACCATGATAAAAGGAATCAAATTATAAATCAGTTGTAACAACGAATCCGTTTGTGAAGCTAATATGCTTGATTGAATAAAATTTGAAATTTAAACAAAAGATCATCCAATGCATTAACATGGGGCATTTTCAAAGCTTCAGCTTCACCAAAAACCTCTAAAAACCTCGAATTAAAAAAATCTGTTCTTGGTGAATGCCAACACTCTGTAAGGAACGTCCATGCAAATTTTCAAGGTTCTAGGTTAAGTAGTTTGGGCTGTACAATGATAGGGCAGTGGTATTTGGCAAAAATATAGTAGAAAAGATAGTATAATTATAACTTACAATCAGGGATTTGTATAATTTATAATTTTTTTACATAAATAGATCAAAGAATCATATCGTTTCAGCACATTCTGTTTGTGACTGAAAAACCACCGTACTTTTCTCTTTCCATCTTACCGGGATTTAGTCTCAAGACTCAGCCACAAAAGGCAGTGTGCTCTTCACGTTTAAAACTGTGCACGTCGAACACCAAACACCAATACGAAACACCAAATCATCGGACAGGCATAGATGTAATAAAAAATTATTAGGAACGCCTCCAGGAAAAACGATAACTTCCGCTACCGAAATATAGATGGTGCCACTTAACTAATTAATGGTGAATTCTATCTAAACTAAATGTAAATTTTATAAAGTACATAATTATGTCCTTGAAACAAATCATCAAAATCAATGAAGCCATGATCAAAGAAATCAATTTATTATCATCTGTATTAACGTATACATTTCCGAAGCTAACTACCAGCAGATTGTTTTATTAACATTAAAAATGTAAATATAATCGTTCAACACACTTTTATATGGGAAAATTTGAAAACTTCGGCCTCGCCAAAAACCCCTTTATACTATGAATTTTGTAAAATCTGTTCTTAGCGGATGACTACGCCCTAAGAGGAACGTCCACGCAAAGTTTCAAGCCTCTAGGTCATATAGTTTGGGCTGTGCGATGATTATACGTGAGTGGTATTTGAAATATAGTAGATGTTCTAGGTCACGTATTGTAGGAGGTACAATTATAGGTGAGCGGTATTTGACAAATACATAGTAGAAGATTATTTCGGGGTGATGGATCTGTTTTAACAGTTTGTAATGTTGAAGTTGGGTGAACATAAATTAACAACAAGCTCTCATACCTTGAGAATCAATTAAGATATGAAATGGATTGCTGAATTCTAATCAGTGAAGACATCCAGCTTGAAATTATGGTTCACTACACAAATCAGCACTACACATAAGCACTTTTAAATTTGAAAAAATAATTATCCAATATGACACCTCTAAGATGGCGGACGGAATGGTGGACCCACTCAGAATGTAGTACCCACAATGTCTTGAACATAGCTGAGTCAATTATTCTGTTCATGCTATCCAGGAATTAATCATGATTCCACACTTAGCGAGGAAAAATTGATTTAAAACTAATACAGGTTTTTTTTATATCAAGAGTAAACGTCTAGGAAAGACGAGCCCCCAGCATGATCCAGCAATCATTAATACAGCTACGTATAATCATTTTGTATAGTCACAGCCTTAACCGGTTGCAGACGTCACTATGCTGGGAGGAAGTTCACCAGGCGGTGCCGCTAATCCTGTATCACGACATAAACGTCAGTGACGTCATGAGTCAGTCCTGCCCCTGCACGCACCTGTAATTTCTCTGTGAAACTCGTGTCTTTTTAATTGGATGAAAATTCCAGCTGAGTAAGAGATTAGAATTAATAATTCGCATCATTTCAGAAAATCCTGTGTTCTCAGAAGGTTTGTCTGAGTGGGATTTTACCTGTTAGTGTAGAAGAGGCAACGTGATAAATCCATGGCTTTCAGTCGTCGTTAATGCTAATTAATTTTACGATTCGATAAGGTTTAATAGATCGCTAGTTTCTTCGCAAAGTTTTCGCTATTATTACGAAACTGAAACTGTTATCGGAAGATGGTACTTTAGTTACGCCTAGTTATAGTCGATTATTTTGATGCCCAAAATACTCTACCAAACTTAATTAAGGAACAAGCCAATATATGCAGTTACTGCATAGGTAATGAATGTAGAAAACCAATAAAAATAACTATGAAACAAAATAAATGGTTAGTTTCTAGGAGAAAATAAAAATAAATAATCCTTTGATTGTACATGTTGTATGATCAGCTGTAATGTCACTGTCAGTGGTTTATTATTGTTATTGTTTGGATAGAGTTTTTACCTAGAATTAAATAATGATGAATTTATAGGTATTTGTTTTAATTACTTACTAAAATATGGTGTCAGAAGTGAAAACCCATTTGTTTGTTAATGTTTATGAGTTTATTGGATTTTAACTATCTTTGAGTATAGTAAAAAAAGAATGGATAAGTTTGCAGCTTACAATATATCTGCACCAGAGCCTTTTGACTTTTCAAACCCAGGGGAATGGGAAAAATGGGAACGTAGATTTTGTCGTTTTCAGATGGCATCTCAATTGCATAGAAGCTCTGGAGAAGAGCAAGTAAATATGGGTGACAAAGCTGATGATATTTTTATTCAGTTCAAACTTTCATCAGAAGATTAGAGTAATTTTGAAACTGTAATGAAAAATTTTGATGATTTTTTCACCTAAACTTAATATTGTATTTGAGAGAGCAAAATTTAACAACAGAATACAGTTTGAGGGAGAGGCGGTCGCTGATTTTATGACTGATTTACACAATTTAGCAGACAAATGCTCTTTTGGTTCTTTGAGGGATGAACTTATAAGGGACAGGATTGTTGTGGGTATTTTAGATAAAAAAATTAAGCGAAAAATTGCAAATAGATTACAAGGTCACTTTAGAATCGGCAACATATCTAGTTATATAAACAGAAGAAATTAGGAAACAACAAGATTCAATGAGTCTTGTTCATAATTCAGTTGATCGCATTTCTGGTAGGGCTAAAATGCTCGATAGAAACCTTGAAGTATGTCAATATTGTAATTATTCCTCTCATGAGAGAAATACGTGTCCATCTAGCAATGTAATATGCCATCAGTGGGCACTTCGTGGGCACTACAAACGTGCTTGTAAACAGAACTTAGAATCGGGTAAAAATCTCTCAGCTAAAAAATTATTAGAGAAATGTAATAAAAAATCTTATCGAGTGAGGGAATTAGAGGAACAACTTCCACGGAAGCTTGACGAGTCCCGTAGTGGCTCTAGTAACGAGTCACTTGCTGAAATACATTCTGATAATAGTATTGATTGGTCAGTAAACATAATGTTCTGAGGCCGAATGCTAAAATTTAAAATAGACACTGGGAGCTATGTAACTGCTGCCCAGCTCAATATTTAGATTCAAATCGCATTGTTTATCGGTCTTGTAAGGTTCTAACTACTGAAGGCGGGTCTGAGTTAAGATGCGTCGGTGTTATTGATGAAACACTTCACTACAAATCACAATCTGTGGTACAACCTGTCTATTATGTGCAGAATCTTCAAAGGCCACTTTTAGGGGAAAAAATCGTTGAAGAACTACAGTTGTTGATTCGTGTTAATGAGATAGATGATAACAATATATCAAATCTCAATCCTAGCCCTTCTATTTTACCTGAGTTTCCTAACCTTTTTAAAGGAGTGGGAAAGCTTCCAGGAAAATGTAACATTCAATTGAAAGAAAATTCTGTACCAACAGTAGTAACTTCTCCAAGAAGGGTGCCTATTCCGCTAAGGGATCTAGTCAAAGAAAAGCTGGATCAGATAGAATCGAAGGGTATTATTTCTAAAGCTGCTGAACCAACTAACTGGTGCTCAGCAATGGTAGTTGTCCCAAAAAAGTGTAATAATAGGAAAAAGGACATTCGATAGCGTTTCGATTTAAGAAACCCCCCAATTCATGTGTATCAAAGAGTATCACCCGATTCCAGACGTTTCTTACACTCTGGGCCTTTTTGCAAATGCTAGATTTTTCTCTAAATTAGATGCTGAATCTGGATTTCACCAAATTGAGTTGGACGAAGACTCAAAATATTTCACAGCCTTTATCACACCATGTGGCCGGTACAGATTTAATCGCTTACCCTTTGGTAATTGTAGAGGAAGCTGAAGAGTGTATGGCAATAACTTTATCTGATGTTCAAAAGAATAATGAAAGGATATTTAACGCCCAACAGATGGATGGCGACTGCATCAAGGTTCGAAGGTTTGTGATGGGTGGTTGGCACAGTAAATCAGAAATACCGAATCATTTGCTTCCATTTTATGAAAAGAGGTCAAACTTATCAGTTTATCAATCAGTTATGCTTATGAATGATAGGCTTGTCATTCCTCAAGAGTTAAGGAAACAGTTTTACAGTCACTACATCGTGGACATTTGGGCATAACTAAATGCCGATCACGGGCAAAAGACACTGTTTGGTGGCCACATATATCTAAAGTTATTGCTAGAATGGTTGAAAAATGTCCTGAGTGTGCCAAGTGTCGGGTTTACAACAAAGAACCTTTGATTCAAATTGAAATGCCCAAAAAACCTTGGGAGAGTGCTTCTGCAGACTTATTCAAAGTTAATGGAAAGTGGTTCTTGTTGATGATCGATCGTTATTCTCGGTATCCTGAAGTAGAAGAACTGTGTAACTTAAGCATGTATAATATAAACCTTATAACCAAAATTTCAGAGATTATGGCTAGACATGGAGTACCTGAAATAATCATGACAGATTGTGGAACTCAGTTTGAACCTTTCTTTGGATCATATAAATTCCGACAATTTCAAAACAATTATGGTTTTCGTCTCATTACTCAAGTCCAAAACACCCTCGGGCTAATGGATTAGCGGAAGCAGGGGTCATGATCGTTAAAAACATAATGAAAAAAGAGACTGACTATCACATAGGTTTGCTGGCTTATAGGAATTCTCAACTTGAAAATTGTTTTACACCGGCTCAGTTATCGATGGGAAGAAGACTTCGTGACATAGTTCCAATTTTAGAAAAACAGTTGTTCCCAAACTCCCTTCTAGAACCAAAATATTTTATAATGAACAGCTCAGGAGGGAGAGGATTGAAAGAAACTGCAAAAAAGCACATAAAGCCAAAGATCTAAAGCTTCTTACGCCAGGAGAGAAAGTATGGATAAGAGATAAAAGGTAACAGGGGTTGTATCTCGTAAAAAAGACCAGCCTCGTTCCTGTATAGTGCGAACAAATTTGAATGACTTAAAACGAATTAGATCATGCCCGATTCCTTTTCACAGTAAGGCTGACGCTCCAACTCAGGATTAACAGCAATATAGTTATGGAAGACTTGAACCGAGTTCACCTGCAAGTTCGAGTCGGTCAGCCAAACAACCTCCAACTAAGGTACAAGACAGTAATCTTAGACATTTTCGTGTTCCCAAACCCGTAAAAAGAATGAACCTGTGAGGGAAGATGTTGTATGATCAGCTGTAATGTAACTGTCAGTGATTTATTATTGGATAGAGTTATTGTTTGGATAGAGTTGTTACATGTTGTGTGAGTTTACCTAGAATTCAATAAAGATGAATTTGTAAGTATTTGTTTTAATTACTTACTACAATAGTACAGTACCATGCATCATAAAAGTTTTAAAATACATAGCAAAGAAACTTTGTAAATTACTTAAGCAGGACATAATCTATTGTGTATCTGGCATGTTAGGATGACTATTACTGTAACATTAAAGGCATGCGAGGGGGGGGCAGCATGTTGTATCGAGTGGTGATGAGTTGAGTTAGAGTAATCTTAAATTTAATTCTAATTTTGCGAAACCGAAGCCACACTATGTTCCAATTTTAACTACCACTGGTGTGGCAAAATATTTCCAATGTTTCACTGGTAATGAAATATTAAATTACGCAACTGTATTATAGTTAGAATAAATTAGCTAGGCCTACACTGTCAGTAAGCTCAAATTATCATTAGTCTTACGGGCGGGGAGAGCCTAGTTATTTCAATCGTCCTATACATTACATGAAGTATTAACTTTAATAAGGCAAGCGTCAACTGTTTCTAATTGTCAACTCCATGAACGGCATTATTGTTTCACCTCAATAATATTTCTACTTGTGAAAGTCAAGGATTCAACGCCTACGTACACACTATCCAACTTTGCTTCAGGGTTGGACTTCTGTATGATTCACCTTACTGCGAATGGTCTGTAGTAAATAAGTTACAAGGTTCGAACTTTATATTTGGATACGCACCTAGTTGATAAACTTTATCTTAGAAGTCTGCAGTACCTGCCAACCCTCGGAAGTTTGTTCCATAAGAGCAATGTTAAGTTTAAACGGTTTTCAAACATTCATTTATTGCTAAAACATTTCAAAATTGATGATAATTTAAAGGTAATACATGTATAATAGTTGTTTCAATAACTAACATTTCACATGTCCAAAATTAACAATTCTTAATAATCAATTTTAGTTATAAAAGAATCAAATTTAGAAAAATTTTCTTTATTAAGAATTAAAAAAACACACATATTTATGAATCAGATTAAGGTAATCGTGTAATTTGTGGTCTTAACCATGCATGTTTAAAGGAAATCAGCATTCTTCACATGGGACTAAAATTCAAGATGGCGGAAGATAAATTCCGCGGGGTAGTCTTAAACCCGTATATGATATTACATATATCGTTGTATTTTATTGTATTTACAAGACTATTATCTAAATCCTATAAACTAAAAAACCCTTATTTTAAAAAAAGTGAAATTAATGAAATCAAAATAAACGCGACTATTCAAAATGTTATATTAATAGTACAAAAGTTCCCCTTGAAAAATTTAAAGTTTGCGTTTTAGAGCTGAGTTACAACACAATTATGGGACCTTCACAATTTAAAACCTTTTTTGGGGTGGGGGGCACTCTGAATCGTAAGACGCTTGTAGGTGATGAGTGCGTGGTATAAGACTAGTAAAGTTGGCATCTATGGCGAATATTCGATCGCCAGCACGTACACTCAGTTATAATAGCAACTAATCGTGGAAGAAATTATACTCTCTTAAATAGCTATGACAGACAAACAAAAGAAATATATTAAAGTAGGCACAAGTTGTCGTATCAAGTGTAAACAAATAGCTACGATAGGCATGCGAGGTAAATACTAAATTATAAACAAAGCATGAGGTAGATACCTACCTGAAATGATTGAGATGCGAATCATTCATCAGGCTCAGATTGGGGGCAGAAGCCAAAAGCTGAGTTGTTTTGACTAAAATTTTACCTTGCTTTCTTCCAAATTTAATAAAATGGGCTGATTATCCACCAACAAACTGAGAACATTTTAACAAATAAAATCTATTTTATTCATGGTATTTTGCCTCCTGAATTGATTTTATCAACTGAAAATAAGATTACATAACTTGTGAACTGTCATCCATTCCATATTCAATCAATGAATATTTCTACATTGAATTGATGACAGTTCACAAGGTATGTAACCTTGTTTTCAGTAAATAAAATCTGCTCGGAGAATGTTTCTTGGCAACAATATTGCAACAGTGTCTTATATTTCGGGGTTAAACTTAATAAAAAGGAAGAAAGATGAAATTGAAAGTGGAGATAAAAAAGTCAATTAAGTGAAGAAGTGAAGATGGAATTGATTGGTTGATTGACTTCGGTGGCCTTTCCGCCACCTGATAGGCTCTTGCCAATTTAACAGGGCGCGTCCTGTTAAACTTATTACTGGAGAAGGTTTCTGGACAGCTAAACAAATTTTATTGGCCAAATTTCAAGGTGGAGGAGGAATAATTAAGAAAATAATGAATTAAGTTTGTCCAAACCAGTAACTGATGGGTAAGTCAGGTTCACCGAACTTCTCCACTGACCGGACGTTCGTGACAACGCAGACCTTACTTTATACGATGTCTCAAATTTGTGGAAATCATTGCCAGGAAGAAACACCTGATTTTTGCAAAGTCTCCAAATATTACAAACCCAAACATAACAAATCTTAATGTTATTTTCAAGATGTAGTTTTTTTATCGTATTTTCAAGACCGATTGTAAAATCCCTTATGCCTACCTCTATGCGTGGTCAATAATTACTTCTTTTTTATAAGCAGTGTCCATGAAAATATTGAATGTTCTTTTGAAGACAATAAACCATTATAATTTTCGAGTTATGACGAGTGTTTTTTTATTAAGTAAAGTTTTCAGCAGAGCGATTCTGTTCACAAATGTGATATTTCCTCAACACACTATACGTAATGTTTTACAGTACATAACATAATACCATTATTGAGTAGATTCCTGTCGCAGGATACAACCTTATGCTGGAGCAGCCAAAATTTTTAATACCAAAACCAAATAAAATATATATACTTATTAATATTTGAGTACAGACTCATATTCATGCGTTGCATGTTCTTGTTTAGTAAAACTCATTTCATTGTGTACCTAGGTCTCGATATTACATGTTATTTTCATGATTGTTATTTACTATTTATTTTCTTCGCTGTATGCAATGTGGTAAATGTTTTTGTTCTAGTAATTTGCATCTTAATTAGTAAAAATACTAAAATTCAAAACATACTCATTATATGTTAGTATTTATAATAAGCGATTTGAGAATATTTGAATCTAATATTCATCCGCACAAAATAATAAACTATCATTTGAAATGCTTTTATAATTCTATATTCATAAATCAGGATGCTGGGTTGTATCATACACATATACTTATTTATAAAATGTATAAATATATAAATTTATTTTTAAGTTTATAGACTCGGACACCACTGGACTGTTTGCCAGAAATTTACATACCTCTAAAATTCCATAGAGGATTTAAGCAATCCATTTCGCCCAAACTCAGTTGAGTTCCTCCCCAGAGACCCTTTTGGGGAGGTCTTTAGGTCCCCATATTAAACTTATGAAAATATATAGTTTACATAAAAGCTAATGGCATGTTTACTTGAACAGTGATCTTTGGTCATTAGTCAGGCAAGTCAACGTCAGCAGGGTTCAGCTAGTATAGAAATATCGTGAAATTATTAAGTAATTTTACCCTAAACCCTGTTAATGCTGATGAATCGTTGTATCATCCTTCTTCATCTTCTGTATTCTTTAGACATTCATTTTCGATTGATTCCTCGAGTATTTAATAGTATCCCCTTAATGTTTTGATGTATTAGTATCGAATGGAATATTTCGAAGTGTTGATTCATTAATTACCATTTATTCGCTTTGTAAAACATTATTTAGCCTGATTCTTTCAATTTAATCTGCTCGACCTTCCGCTACGCATAACCGATCACAACCGGAGCGACCGGTCTTCATTCCACTGATCGTTCAGAACGCGCCCAGCGCCTAATCGCAGAAACAAACATTCGCAAGTTACATAAGCGTGTTTGTATACGTGCAGGCGCGATGGACACCTCGGGGTTTTCCGGTGTTGTTGTTGTTCCGGTCAGGGTGGGGGGAGGGGTTCCCGATCCCTGGGGTCTAAGGGGTCACCAGACTTTGCTATAAGCTACACACACGCTCACCACGCTTCATTCGCAGTACGGATTTGTCTGTGTGTGGTTCTGTGACGTGCCCATCCTGCAGAACGGCCTTCGGCTAGCCTTGAACTACGTACGACCCCGCAACAACATGAAGTATATGGTGAGTGTTAATTGACATTTTTATGTTAGTTTTATTGAGGCGACCTTCAAGTGAGTTTTCCAGAGTATGATTTTATCCCTTCATTTCCATATCATCTTTATTCAAAATCAAAGTCATCTTGAATTCATTTTTGGCATTACTTTTCACTTGTTGCCTGCTTAATTAGTTAATTTAAGAGTTTTTAACCTTTCTTGGGGATTGACACTTAACTTGGTTCACTTTTATTCAGGTACCGATTTATTTTTTTATACCGGTCTCCCCCAAAGAGAATAAATTGATGCATTTTTAATTATACATCTGACAGTTAACTACTGATGGAATACTTTATTTTTAAAATGGTACAGTAAAATTGGGGTTTTAGATCGGCAACTGATGTCCATTCACGAAAATTTGATCAGAGCTTCTTTTGAGCACTACAGGGTGTCCCATAAGTAAAGTGCCATCTGTATGCACCTGTGTCAAACAAAAAAAAAAAAGCTAAACAATAGACTCCGAGCGATTATATTACTCGCGATATAACGAGCGATTATTATTAGCGATTAGACTTTTGGTTATATTATGGCTCAAGTTAGCTGTCGCGATTATATTACGAGCGATTATTATTAGCGATTAGACTTTTGGTTATATTATGGCTCAAGTTAGCTGTTAACTAACTTTTCTCTCCTTATATATATATAGTTGGTTCCTTGAACTAACTGTTCAAGGTTAGTTTATGAAAAAATAATGAGCATGATTAAATAATAAATTTCAAAATGACGGCCGTTTAAAATTTTTAAGTTGAAATAACGAAAAAACGGTACGTTTTACAAAAAAATATAAAGGATAACAATTTTTAGAAAATTTGATCTCCAATCTAATGAAACCAAATTTATGAAAATCGGTTAGTAAACAACTGAGTTATGATTGTATTTAGCTAGTGAGGCAGCATTTTTTGAAGCAAAATAGTCCATTGTTGCGCTGAGCCATGCGCTAATTCAACCATAACTCAGTTGTTTGTGAATCGATTTTCATAATTTTGGTATCGTTGGAATGGAAATAAAATTTCCTAAATATTATTGTTCTCTATATTTTCTTGTAATATGTACAATTTTTTCGGTATTTCAATTTAAAGATTTTAAACGGCCGCCATTTTGAAATTTACAATTCAATCATGCTAATTATTTTTTCATAAACTAACTTTCACTAGATACAGGTGTATACTGAGTTTCAAAAAAATCGATCCAAAAACTTGGGAGATAAAAAATATTTGGTTAAAAATACAAAATAGCGGATATCTGGTAAACAAAGCGTTTTTGGAAAAAATTTTATTCTTCATTTTATCTTTATTTTGACCCATATAACATATTCATGAAGTTTGGCAATTTACTTATGGGACACTCTGTATAATTAAAGATCCGATGAGTCCCAAAAAAACAAAGTTGGTTTACACCTTTAAAATCACGTTTCAAAATGGCGATTTTTTATCATGGGATGAATTTTGAAAAAACTCTCCCTTTTCATTTTTACCTCCATTTATCAATATAATGTCTTGGGACCACCTCCGATACTTTTGGGTGGTAAATACTTCATTTTAACCATTATATTGATCATTAAAACAAGCAGTCTCCTTTAATTTCCAATAAATATCACAACAGGACTGATTTTGTAATCAATAACATTGTTTTTGTAAAATATTACAAAATATTGTAACAGTACATTTCAGAATCAGAATCAGAGTTTATTAGCCATTAAGTACAAATATACAATAGGCATCGTCAAAGCATATACAGGTTACAGCAGTCATATGGGTTACAACTACAAATTTAAAAAAAGTTACATTTCGCAACAAGGGCCGAAAATGAGGTCCCTATAATACTTTTGTTTGTTATTTTTCGTCACAATTAAACAAGGAAGCACATAGTGCCCGATAACAATGTATGCCGATATTTTTTTCCTATTTACTTTCATATTCATATTATTATCTAGTTATTAGATTAATTATTAAAAAAATAAAAGATTAGCACTAACGCAATAACACAATCCATTGGTATGTAGACTGAAGCGCTAAGTGTGTAGGCCTACAACATGCACACTCGCCTACACAACGGCTTTAAGAGGCCCCGCAACTCAGATCGGCCCAGGGCCCCGCAACGCCATGCCCGGCCCTGCGAATCAATTATAATAATCAATGTTTATTGACTCTACGGGTTATTTTAATAAAAATTAAATATTTGGTAGCATAAAAAAAGTTAAACTCTAGGTGTGATTTAAAACAATCGTGCCTCCATTTTCATGAAAGTAATCAAAAGTCATGCTCAACTTTTATTCTAACATGTAAGACTCTCGCTAAGAACACTTTACGTCTGCAAATAGGGCCCATCAAGTAATTTTTCCAAATTTTATTTGATTCAACCCAACTAAAATAGGCAGATCAGTTTTAAAGATATAATAATGTGAAATACACTAAAGTATTCCTGAGGAGAAGCCGATGAAATTATATGTTAAATTCTCTCCTACTTAATTACTGATGAAATTATATGTTAAATTCTCTCCTACTTAATTACTGATGAAATTATATGTTAAATTCTCTCCTACTTAATTACTGATTAATAACATTACGACTAACTAATTAATGAGTATCTATAGATTAAATGCCTGAAGTTTATGAGCGGTTGAAACAGTTTATAAGGCGATTAAATTATAAGTGTTCGATACTTCTTGGGCCTGCTTAACCCTCCAAAGTTTTACCCTGAAAGTAAACAAGAAAAGAACTTAGCTTGTCAGTCCTTAATTCCTAACTAAATGCTTCTGGTAAATTAAACCGAAAAAAATAATGCAATCTTTGGGGGATGGACGGGGAATTTCGATTAACAATACAGAATGTGCAATGTTTTTATACATAAAATATGCAAACATTTAATTTTATTCCATCTGATAAGGTATTTCATCTTAGTGGTAGTTATAAAAATTGAAATAACTTTTGACCATGCAGAATGTTTCCAAAATAATCAGATTAATTAACACGATTGTTCAGTCTTTATAAGTAAAACTGGACAATGAAATAACTATTTTGGGTAACATGGTATTTGTTATCAAGTTAGTTTACGAGACAATGAATTTTCTTTACTTAGTTTCCAGTTTAAATAGTAGGTTTTAAGGCATTAGGGCTTAGAATATTAGGAAAGCAGAACTAATATACATTCATTATTAAATAACGAATGAATTCATTTGTTTTGTTAACAATTAAAATACTAAGCATATCATCAACAACTTACTTTAATTCATTTGTGAAGGATTGTTCTTGAAAAGGATGAGAGTGGCTAATGTAATACTTTTGACAACAGAAATTCAAAGTACTATTAAAGTGCACTTATGGTTATATTATGGACTTCAGTTAAAAAAATTCAGATACTGTGAATCTTCTTAACATACTCCTGTGTTGTATCTTTAGAGAAACTATATATAGAAAAAAAGTTAATTTTGACTTTTTTTATTCCACTGATCGTGCAAAATTAGTTCAGGGGCAATACAAAAATATTTTAGCTAAAATTAATAAAATAATTTATTATTAAAAATTACACACAAAAGCTATTTTAACTCTCAGTTTGATTATTCCTTGTAACCTATGCGCTATATATCGATATTGAGAACGTCTAAGAGACAACAATGTATATTGTTTTTATATTTCTATGACATTTTAACCCGGTTGTCTACCAATGAAGTGAAACCCAAGTCAGTTTTCACCAACCGTGCTTGTTATTCGACCGGAAATTCCTCAAAACAATCATTCCTCATTCCGACAATTAGTGGCACTTGTTACACCGACATTCACAGGGATTTCCAAAGCTTTACTAACTGTTGACCTCTATTCGAAATTAGGCGAAATCTAAAGAGAGAATAAAAGAGTAGTCGAGGGTCAGATGGAGAAATGGGAGAATGTTTAATGTATTAAACATTAATTAAACATAAACATTAATGTTGAATGTATTAACCTTCTACGGGTTAATACACCCCTCCCCTTTTCCCAGGGCTCTTTAAAGAAAAAACGTTTTATTTATTTATTTTTTCTTTGATTCTACCTCTCTTGACTAGACTAAAATTTGCATTTTCTTCTCCTTCTAGATAGAAAACCTTTTTATTTTTAAAGTTTGAGTTTTCAATTTTAATCTTTGGTATATGTGAAAATTATTTAGTTTTGATTCATTTAGATCTCAACTAAAAGAAACCATAAGCCAAGTCCCGTGAATTTTTGTTCAGAAATAATGAAGATATACAATTTATTTATTTCCTATGATTAACTTAAGGGAAGAGAATGCAGGATAAATCGATGGTTCAAGGTCTTATTTATGAAGTAAATTAAAAAACACCATTTTTTTAAATTTGTGAGTTTCTAGAAATCTTGAAGTAAATAAGATTATAAACCCTACACTGAAAAATTGGTTTTAACTAAGATAATACAACGTACTTCGTTTAGAAATACACATTTTTCTCAGAACTCATACCACATAATATCAGGCCCTATTTACGCTAGTAAGGAAAAGCTCAAAATGTTTGTGTTGTTATTGCATGTAGATTGCTATACAACAGTTACACATTTTAGTACACATTTAATGCCTTTTCCATATAAAGATTTTTCTTTAATTAAAAAAAAATTAAAACGCTTTTGGAATTTTAATTTTTTTCAAACTTTTTTTATGGTTTGGTTTAACTTTTTACTAGCCAGCAAAACATTTTCCCAATATTTTACGTGTCTCATATAAGATATGTTATTCTTCCTTTATAAACAAGTTCAATCGAAATTTACAACCACATTCGTACTTTTAAACCTCTCTACTGATTAACCAGTAATACAAAATTTTAAAAAATCCGTCATTTACATCATATTGTAAAAAAACCATTGAAATCCATTGAAACAAAACTCATCGCACCTTTATTCTTGTTGCAGGTATCGTTTGCCACTGTCGCCGTAGTGATGTCTTTCGCCATCGCCGCGTCCCTACCGGCCTCTCCCGGCAGCGGGGGGAACGCCATCGTCCTGGAGGTGGCTCCCAAGGGAACCCCCAGCGACCGCAGAGAAGGCAAAACCGACCCAGAGGACCAGGACGAAGAGCCGTTCGAAATCGTCGTTCCAATCGCCAGAAACTTCTCCAGCCTCGAAGAACTTTTCCAAATCCTGAGGGAAGACGCAGACAAGGAACCCAGGGTGGCGACCGGGACTCCCGCGACGTATGTGAAGGGAACCGAAAGGAACGCTTCGGATTATTTAATTTTCTTCACGGACGGTTCGGGGAAAAGTGGGTAAACTTGAAGAAACGATTGGTCAAAGTTGCCATTGTCTAGTCAAATTCGGACTTGATTGATGGGTGCTATCTGATAGCTTCTTGAAGTTGACGTTCACGCTGATACTAAAGCACGCCAATACGTATGAAATTGTAAAAAGCTTTATTTATTTAGTAGATGTACTGAACTTTGTATCCAAGGATGCAATTTGTATTTAAATATATTAATCCGTTATAGGATATGTGTAAATAATAATAGTTTTTAGAATGCAAAATTTGATCATAGTATTTATATATTTATATAGAATAATTTATTCCTATGACTAAAAAATTGTATTTTTTATCAAGATATGAAACGTTTGAATTTACATTTATATACACAAACGCGGAATCCAAAAGAAACATTGTGATGACTATTACTTTGTGCAGTGTGGGTGATTAGTGTATAATTGCTTGAAAGCGTAGTGGTCTGAATTTAATTTTAATTTTACTTAATCTAATTAATAATTAGCAATAGATCAAAGAAGTAATTTCTTTTTAAAATTACATTTTCATGTATGAAGCAAATCAATTTTCTATTTAGAACCTACATTCTCTTCAAATTAAGTAACAAACGAGATTTATTAATTCACCCTACTGTGAGTAATCCAGACCATGCCTTTAAATGAAAGTTGACTTTAATAAAAATTCTTTAACTTTGTATTGTCCCACTAGGACTTCTACTTTTAACGTAGAGAAGCAGTCCATAGATGAGGGTAATGACAAATACTGTAAATAATGTAAATAAAAATTTCACAGGTATCATACGACTTACTCATTTATCGTAACCCGAAATTTCTTAATGTTCAATGGTAAGAATTTTTCATCTAAGAACTTATTATTATATTTTATCAGTTTTAAGTTGAATTTTATACCTTTCGGATGATACATGTTTTGATAAACATTTTTAATGCTTTCACTTTCATATAGAAAACTTTTAAGATGAAGATCCCAAAAAAATAATCATAGTTAAACAATTTTTCATCAATAATAAATTTCCATCTTACTTCAATTTCACATTATTTCCTATTTTTCAAAACAGTGTAGTGTAAATTAAACAGGAAGTACAACTATTGTAACAAATCAGTCTGTGATAATATATATTTTCCTATAATCCTATACCCTTTTCGAGCAATGTGTACTTGCCTGCTTGCATAGATATCTCAAAAACGGGTCCAGGAATTTCCTTAAATTGCCACAAATGACTTATTTTTTTTATAAAAAAACATATTCTATGCTAGTTTCACAACCAGACATTATCTATAGTAACGTAAAGAAATTATTTTAAATTCGAAACATCTAACTTTTTGTCTTGGTTAAGTTTTTATGTTATGAACGAAATAAAGAACAACTTTAACAAAGACAGCAGTATTCATAAGAGCCGTTTTTCATTTACAGCCTCTTGTAAAGAGAAATTATATTTCGGCGTGTGGGATGAAGTGTTAATACAATTTATGAAATTGTTAAAATAATTGGATGACTATAATTCCACTGAAGGTGTTTTATTATAATTTGATGATTTGATGAAATTGTAAAAATGAAACATTACCGAGCAAGGCTCGGTTACGTGGCATAGTCTTCCGTATACTCTACGTCAATTGCCATTGATATTTCGCATTTTCACCATATAAGTTTCTCGAAAACTGGAAGGCCTTCGCCATAAAATATACATATATACCACTTATACGCTCGAGATGCGTATTTTTCTTACCATTTTTCGCTTTCTGCTGGTCTTTCTCTGTAGTATTTATTACCAAAACTCCCAAGATTAAAGGCCAAAGGAACTGATACTTGACATGTACTAGTGTATCCCGTCTGGGATTCGAACATGAGAACATTTGCAACTAAAGAGTAGTCAAATGCCCTCATGATCAAACTCCACACGGGAGCTTAGTCATGAATCCCTCTTTTCATTCATACCAGTCAAACCAGCAAGATAACAAACTCGCAAGAAATAGTATATTTCACTACTAGTCACGAAAGTAGCCCATTTCGGGGCAAGGTAGTGTTTTACTTGCGAACCCCGATTTGGGACTTTAATGACTTTTCATCACGATGCAAATAAGTAACCAAACTTATAAAAAATCATCCAACATTTCATAATTTAATAATTTTTCTATAAGCAAACTCAGTACGGCTGAACTGTCTATTCAGTTTAAAGTCAGCTGGTTGAACTGTCAAAATAGGAAGTTCGTTTGTTTGGGTACGGCAAATTTTTTTTTGGATACGGAAAAAGTTGTTTGGGTATGGAAATGAAATGTTTGGGTACCGAAAAATCAGCTGATCATTATTTATTTTATTTTGATTTAAGGAAATCGAGGGTTTTCGTAGATCTCAGCTGAACGGTAACGGGCAATTTCCATTTACAGAGTGATGAAAAAAGTTACGCTTTATTAGAATATATGATTTAAATTTTCAGATTAAATATATATCTAACTTTTTTTTATAGACACCTACATTACAATAACCATACAGCAGGTGTTAACATTGAGTATTGTAGTTTTTCCACTATAATGACATATGAGGAATAAAAAATAGATGCATACTGGTTAGTAATAATTTGCTTCCATTTTATCGAGAGCGAAGCCACGGATATCATCCAACACCTAATGTCTATGAGCAAAGTTTGTATGCGTGCTTGCTTGCTTGTACACTAAATTACATTGTACACGTTAAAATGTAGGTCCCTTAGTTGCTATTAATTAATTGGCTGTTGGGCTATTAATTAACAGTCCTGTCTAAGGAATAGTCGGCCTTAGTCAGTAACAAGACTACAAGATCGCGCACAGTCATCTTTCATTCATCTGTCATTCATACTTGGCTTAAAATACCTACCTGGGTAGGTCGCCATTTCAACTAATGTATCTAAGGTATCTAATGTATTACCTCAAAAGCGTCTTTGAGGATTTCCTTTAAAGCCTAATTTAATAAACAAATATCTTGCTCAAAACGATTTTTTTAGCAGGTTATATTGTCAATAAGCATCTAATTTTATAAAAAAATGTTATTTTAAAACCAGTAAAATTTTAATAAAGGACCGTTTGGGTGATACATTAGTAACGAGGAAACAGCTGAAAATGTAAACATAAACAAAACTAATATTGCTGTATAGTCATATGTTTTATTACTACAAAAAAAGGAAAAAGGTAGGATAGTGTATTGAGTAAGGTTGGGTCCTTATACTTTTACTGTAATAAGTAAGAGCAAAAAGTAAAGGTTATGCTTATGCAATTTTTAAATGATTTTTATAGTTTTCTCATACCATAATATAACTAATAACATAATATAACTGTTGGTCATCTCATATCACAATATAACTGAATTGCATTAAATTAAAATAAGTAATTTTCGTAACTGTTTTCGCCTGATTTAAGCGGTAACTTTTAATTAATAGTGTGAATAGGCATTGGGTGGGTCTTTAATTACCCTAATAGAGATAAACATGACATTATTCTTTTCTCCATCACGTGTTATAACCAATGAACTACGGGGATTTTTGGACTTCCCTCAAATTTGGTAGAAACGAAAACACTCCTTAGGCACTTCCCCAAGGACGCGTGAACTGTCTGGCTAGTTTAAATGCGATGAATAATAACTTATGTAAGGAGCATAACTTAAGCTGCGATTTAACACATAGTTGTTTGTTAACTATTTATTGTTGTTTGAAGTATTTATTTATGGCGATCATAATGTGATAATGTATTATCTGTTTTGAACCGGACCTTACAATAATACTACAAAATGCAAGCCAAACAAGTTTAAATGCTTTTATACACTAGTTCATAATATTATTTGTGACGTCTATTTTTCTAATTTTCATTAATTATACTAGCTCATCATGATTAATGTACATGTACAATGGAATTTATAATTATAGAACATGATAAAAGGGGAAAAATTAAGAAAAATAAATTGTAATAGATTGTTTCAGACAGACACATGTCTAAAAGCAATAATCATTTAAAAAATCCGAATGAAACCCCAAATTTACAGAGACACAATTTGGCAACGATTAAAGTGGCAACGATAGAATGTGGCAGACGGCGACTTTAAAATATGGTTGCGGTTTACAGTCGTGATATCCCGGGCCTTATCTCGTGGTTTACCAAGAAGTTATCAAAGAGACGTAAAATTAAATCGTGATCGCTCAGTCAACAAACACACTGTGCGTCACCTTCTGCTGAGAAATACGAGCGGGATAATATGGTAATTTTTACTCCGACTCAATGAGAATTTGTGGAGATCACCATGACAAGCAATTCCGCAAATGAGCTTTCCCGCGTAAAATTCCGACTATTTTTCAATCGCGTTACGTTGATTCATTAATAATGTGATAACATTGGATCCGGGTTTAGTCATAGATATGCTAATCTAGTAAAATTGTTTTTGAATGGGAAAGTTGTGGATTGGTTTTGTTTTTCGCCTTCTTAATGTTTCTACTTTTGATATAGTCTTTTACAAATTAAAAATAAATACTGTACCGTCTAATGTTCTACTCTCTGTTGTGCTAGATTAATGGTCTGCAACCACACTTAATCTCTAAGTCAATACTGTGCGCTAGTTAGTAAAAGAATGTCGGGTTTGTGAACGAGCGCTACTGAAATAATTATCGACATAACCAAACAATTTAAATACCAATGTGAAGTTAATACAAGTAAGTAATGGTAATATACAACTTGAGACATCTGTGGGTGAGCAAATTTTAAAAGCTATTCCACTGTGTAGCTGCAGATGCTACAAAACAGAATACCACGCCTGCGAGGAATTGAAATACCATTTTGACGTTTACAAAACAACAAATGGAGTTTACGTCTAAACTTAACAAAGCTTAAAAAAACTTTGTGCTTCCCTCTTCAATTTGAAATTTTCATCATTAAAGTATCCAGCACTCGTTCAAATACCCAGCACTCCTTAACAAACACCCAGAATTAAATCGAACTCAAGAGCAAAAATTTGATTATCGCTTGATTGTTTTTTTTTTCATTTATTTCATGAGGATCTAAAAAGTGTATTAAAAAAAAAATGTAATGGTTTAGGCAAAAGTGTGGATAAAACATTACTTTTTTATAGCAGCAAGGGTTTGCTACCACTCTAAAAATAGAGTATTTTGGGGGACAGTCTCAAAGTCTGAAAGTAAACTCGATCCTATCGAGTGATTTTTCATTTGGAAGTGTTTTGTAATAAAAATACAATGGCACAAACTCAAGATCGATATATCGCACCCCAAAACAAAATGTAGCCAGTTATAAGTTTTAGATGGAAAAACTCTTAAGTGGACCCCCATATTACATTTTAAACGGTGTACAGTGGGAAAAATAAACTCAGAATAATACCATAATTTGGACCTTCTGTCAGAGGTATCCCAACCCAGAAAGTGGAACCTTTGATTATTTTTAAATAATGTAATTGCTCGTATGTGACCTCTTATACTGAAGAATCACCCAGATAATTACAATACTGCAAAGACGTAGTCTACATAACATCCGTTACCAAAATGGAAAAATTTTAAATTGGTAAATTGATACTCACTTACCATACATTTAAATTGTTTAAATGACTGTCATTTTGTTTGGGTATGTCATAATGACCTCGGATGTACACAATTAAATTTCTGTTGAAAACCCACTTAAATTGTGGGGCTTTTCCTCAGGGGCTTACACTTAACCTTTTAGGGCGAAAAAAACATTTTGCAAGTGGGAGCAGTCATGCCACTGATATAAAGTGCAGATTTCTATTTGTAAAAGTGAGCCGAGTTTGGATTTCTTGCTGTAATATATATACATATAATATGTGTTTTATTGAAATCACCGGTATGAATGAACATGACTCTTAAATGATTTTATTACTGTATATTTATGAACATTAATATATAGAAAGGGTTTGTTGAATTATCTATTTAGTACCAATAATTTGAATATAATGTAGGCTTAGGTAAGGCTTATGAAAATGGTAAACACAAACTTTTAACAAAGCTCTTTAATGCTCAGAGAATATACAAGTATTTACAAATAAAATACATATATCATACACGAATAAATTAAATTATATATGTACAGTTAAAGGATATAAATTACTGTATGGATTATAACTAGGCATGACTATAATCCTCTTATAACTAGCAAAGGTAAAATCAGTATTTTAAAGCGTGTTGGCACGGGGTGGGCTTACTATCCCTAGGAACTACAAGTGATATTGTTTATTTACATAACTAACTATAAGTGATATTGTTTATTTACATAACTAACATTAACAATTTTAGTAACGATTGAATTGAATTTTTTACCTGTCAACAGCTGAACGCAAATAAAGTATGAAGAAACGCTAAACAAATTAAACTTTAACAATTGTTTTTTAACATAAGAAACATTTTTCACCAGTTAAATGTAGCCTATAATTTTGTCACATAAGCGTGTGGTCATATTTTTTTTATGTGCAATGTGAGTCCTAACCAATTTACTCCATCGATAGAATTTTATTTTATGCTAAGAAAGTTTTTTCAAAATTGTTGGAGTGATATAAGCAAACTTTGTAACTAATAACAAAGATATTTAATTTGATTTAATAGCATTAAATTAAAACTTGACACAACCACCCATAGAGACCTGTGCATAAACATAAATGCTCTAGCTCCAAAAAATTCAAACTTTTAAATTGCATTTTCTATTAAAGAGGAACAAGTTAGTTTGTTTAAAATTGGAATGGAGGATAATTTACAGGATTTGATTTTCTAAAACGAGAATAGTTTCCGCGGAATAAATTTTAATGCTATTATAATAAATAACTGATAATATTTAAGATATTTCTTAAGTTAAATCCATATTGTAAGATTTATTTTGAGCTGCTTTTAACTATAGACTCCGCTTTCATTATCCATCGTAAAGTCCAATTCTCACAACAATCAAATTGCGGCAATCACCTAAATTGCCCAGCAATCACCTTGACGTTAAAACCTTGCTCTAGTTAAAGGTTAACAATCAATTAGACATGCCACGGTTAACAGTGTCATTCCCTCTACCTCGTCCCCTTTTTCCCAACATCAGACAGAAAAATCAAGTATTCCGAAGAGTTCCTTTCCGTTCCCTTCACGTAAGTCGGGGGAGTTCCTGTCACCGAACGGGGCTCCTTGGAGTCTTCCCTCAGGATCTGGAAGAGCTCTTCGAGGCTGGAGAAGTTTCTGGCGACTGGAACGACGATTTCGAAGTCATCTCCCTAGGGATGTGCCATATTAGATATTTTGTATATTAGTTACTTCCATATTAGTTACAAAGGAATATTAGTTTGAAAAGAAAAAACTAATATTTGCATTAGGTTTCATATTAGGTTTTGCATTTTCCTGTTTTGAGAAGCTTTGGCTAAAAATTGAGCGTTAAGCTGAAAAAAACCCTGTTAAAAATAGATTTATGTCGATTGAAAAAATATAAAATAAAAAATCACTAGGATTTAATGAATTTTACAAAATTAGTTGTTTAATTATTGCCATTGCAGTTGTTATATTACAAAAATAAATTTTAAGCAAAACTATTAGCCTACTAGTTTTTAAAACAATTACAATGATATCAAATAAACCTATTTTTAAAATTACTTACAACAGTTATTTTAGTTTTTTAAACATATGTTTTTTTAATTAAATAATATGTGTGTGATATTAAATTTTCTAAATCCATAATATCAGAATGTGATATCTCCTGCCCGGTGTCCGCCTATAATTAGCTCGAAACTATATTACAGGAGATAACTCTCACATATTAGTTTTAAATCACATTAGGAAAATTCACCTAATTTATTTTGTTAACGTAGGCGGCGAAAGAAATAGAAAGTCGAATTAATTATATCGGTGTAGAGTGTAGAATAAACAACGAAAAGATGTATCAGTATTAATCGGAATCACATATTAGTTACTTTGGACATCAGTTACTTTTGCATATCCAATACGAAAAACCTAATACTAATATATTCGGTCATCCTTACATCTCCCAGCTGGTCCTCCGGGAGGGTGTTGGCGTCCCTCAGGTCGCCCTGGGGGCCCGCGGACGCTGTGGGGATGTCAGGGGTGACGGGCAGGGAGGCGGCGGCGGCGATGGTTATCGCTAGAGTCGTGGCCAGCAGGCACGGCATCTGGAACAGATAAAAAACATGTTTCAAAGTTTTACTAAGCAAAAATACATCTACATACGTCATTAAATTGAACAGTTGTTTTTAGTTTCGCTATTAACTATGAAATAATACTCTTTTGTAAAAAATCACATGTAAAACTTATTTAGAACCGAACATGTATTTGAATGTAACATCGACGAAACTATAATTACAATAAATTAAAATGAGAAATAGCAAAAAAAATTTGAAATATACCACAAGAGGAACAAGTTGAAGCTTTGGATGTTTTCAAACAAAACCGGTTTGAGTTGTATCTAAAGGAATTCAAAAGTAAAATTCACATTTGTATAAAGGAGTTGAAGGGGATTTAAACATACAAACCTAATGTAACTTGTCACGTACCTTTTTACAGGATTTGATTGGAATTTAATATTATCTTATTTTGTTTAAGGCGTCTAAGCCATTTTACAGTTATTGAGTACAAACTATGTTATAATTGACCAATATATGCGACAATTTTCATAATGCATAAAATGTACATAATATGAATCTTAATAGTCAACTCTTAAGAGTGTGACTAGAAAATCCAGAAATTAAGCATGATTTTACTGAATTTGTACGGGAGAAAATCATATTAGCGTTTATTACATTTTGGTGTGCTGAAGCTAAATATTATTAATTAATATTTTAAAAAATCGTAAAACATTCATTGTTGAAAAAAATTGAACTTCTTTTTTGATGATCAAATAAGTAAATCACTCCACTTTAATACAAATAGCTACGCTTGATACGGAGGCATTTGGCCTCCAGGAATGTTGGCACATTCGTTTTAATCTTAAACTCCCGTGGAAGTTTTAAGAAATCACCAGTCATAAGACGCGATGCTCGTCATCAGCTCCACTTTAACGACGCGAAAGCATCAGCAAGTTCCACTGATATAAACGAGGTTTTGCTGGACAATGATGGCCATGGACTAGTTAATTATATCTCGTAGGATTATGAATCAGATCAGCCGATTGACGGATGTCCTTTTTTGGGAACCTGGAGGAGAAATTGGCTAGGGGAAGTAAAATACAATAAAGATTTTATAGAACTCCCCTGTTCAAGAACTCGAACTATAAAAAAATCTGCATGAACCTTTGTTTTGTTTTCTAGCCTCGGTTTATGAAATGCTTTCGCTGAAGTATTTAAATTACATGGAAATTATTTCATAAAAAATGTGGCGTGAAGTAAAACTGTGGTGAGGAGAGAGAATAATGTTATACCTTAACTAGAACTTCAATATTTTTTTATTTTTACAGAGGAAGGGGGAGAACGACTGTCCTCAATTCAAAAATATTAAAGTGTACTAATAAAGGTGTGTGTATTGTTTGGTGTTCTGTGTAATGTCGGTAATTAAATATTATTATAATTTTTAATTTTTAAATACAAGGTTTAGAATGTAAATTTTTGGAAAAATTCTCTGTTCCCTGAGAATAATTTAGACAAGGTGGTCTTGCTTTGCAGGCTTCTATTATTTAGAGGTGGTAAGAGGTTTAAATGATGTCTGCATTGGCCATTGTTTCACAAGTGTACTGCGTGAAATGTTAGTTATTTATTAACAATTAATGCAATAAAGCGCTTGTTTCTTTCTTCATAGGAGTAACAAATTAGGGTTGACATTTAATACACCTTTTATTTCAACGATTATCCTCTCGGAAATACACCTAAACGAGAGGCATGTGGCATAAAAGCTCTTTATTTTAATTTGATACTTTACATTATTTATTTAAAAAAAAATCACATTTAGTTCAGTTACAGCCAAAGCATTTTAAAATTATTAAAAGAAATTCTGGGATTTTGTACAGAGAATAATCTAGATTTTCTTTTTACATATTTGATATCAAATTATAGCTATTACTCTTTAGATGTCTCTTTTGCTGGTTTAGGATATCCCCCATTAAAAGTCTTCGCGCGGGAGGCTGTTGAAATTCCAGCAAAAGTGTCACTATCTGTTGTAAAACCTGTGAACCTTTGCCAACTGATATTTGTTTACAAAAAGATGGTCAAGATTTGAAATAGTTACATAGTTATACCACAGAATGCAGGGCTAGCAAAAGTCAATTAATATTAATAATGAGTTTGACTTCTTAAAATATAGACGTTTTCATAAAACAACAGAAAACAGTCTATTCTCACCATAATGAAGAGCACGTTCCCTATTGAAACCAACAGTCTAATTATCTTAATTTCCTGTACCTTCTTCATTTGTAAAAAAAAGGAAACTTGAAACACGTGAAACTTAGGAATTGCTCCGGAGGTGGGGTTTTATAACAGACTATTTATGTATATTCATGGTTGATAATTTTGAAATATCAATCTTACTTGAAGATTTACCTAAAAGGATTCAAATTTTCATTTTTAATTTTTAAACTGTATTTTGTACTTGTTTTGTACTTACGGTTTTTATGTGTTTACGGTTAAAATGCTTATTTTACTGGATTTATAAATGTACCAAGAACAATGGACCTACTCAATGTAGGCATTTCATAGAAACTTATGATATTTTATTGGGTATAGATTTTTCAAACATGTAGTTGAGGTAAGAAAAAATTCAAGATAACTTAAAATTTTGATTTCTCGACCATCATGACTGATGCAGTTCAGCTACTGAAAAATTTATTCCTATGACACAATTTGTCTTGAAAATTAAAAAAATCACATCAATACACGCACTTTTTTACAAAAAGAAAATTTTACGCTCCGAAACCCCATAAATAATGAATATGGAACTAAAGCCTATTTTACTTATCAAATCACGAAGTGACGCGTGCTGATAGTATAATTTAAAAATGCAAGAATATTTTTAAGAATGAAAGAAAACCTCACAAAATACCACATTTCTTAATTTTTATTCCGGCCCTAAATAAATAATAGTTTTTGTAATTTTTTATTCATAGTTTGTAACCAAATGAAAAGAAACCAATTTTCTCGATTACCTCTTGTTATCTTCTCTTATTTTGACATGTCAGCATGCCGGGTGTTCATATTTTATTACAAGAGTATTAATTTTACAATAAGTTATAGTTGTCAACAGCTAGCTATCATTCTTTTGTTTTATTTTGTTGCGAATGGGTATTTAAATGGGTCTTACTTTTGGGAATTTTCCCAAAGGGGTTTTGTGTCCATGAACTGATCCATCATCTTCACAACCCGTTAAGGACTTTCGAACAGCATGAATCATGAAGATTTTCCAAAATGGACAAAAATCACCTTAATCTTTTAATGTATTGATACTAGTAGCCCTTAGGGGCGAAATTTCCTAATCGTTAAATATTTACTTTTAAATGCATTTTCTTTAAGTTTGATCGTAAAAAATTTTGTTTCCTGAGAAAGCCGGGACAACATACAATATACAATTTATTTCTTGGCGAAGTTTATACCCTAATACTGTAATGATATATTTTCAAATTTTAGTTTATTTTGTATAAATTCTTCTATAAATGTAATCAAATCTACATAGCGAAAGGTATTTTAGGGTGAACAAATAAAGTTTTCCTTTTTCACTTTCCTTTCAAGGAACCAAGAATAATTTAGGCATCTTTTGCTTAAACATTATATACAATGGAGGTTTATAGCTTATTATTAAAGCGGGTGGTTGGGGAAATGTTTATGTTTTAATAGAGGTCAATAGGCGGGACAAATTACTTGAGATTATGTCAACAATATATAATTATGATTTTTCTACCAAGGTATTTTGCCCTTCCCTTGTTTGCACACACCAAACACTAAACGCACATTACCACAATATGTAGACCTTCTAATGCACTCCGATGTGAAAGAGATCTGCAGAAATATTAAGAAATATCTAAACAGACGTGTTAGAAAAACTAGTGATCTAATAAACGTTTACAACCGGCGACGAAAGAACATCAAATTGCCCTGCCAACAGCATGTAATTCATAATAATTAACTTGCATGTTTAACCAACCCTTGCGAAAAGAACATCACGAGGAAATAAGATAACTGTTTATAACATACAATAATAATGATTACAATCATAAAAGGCCTAATTAATCAAAGCTTCTCCACTTACCGACAATTTCATATTGGTACAACGAACACACCGAACCCAAGGCCACCTCTACGATGCGGAACGTCTACAAGCTGCGAGGGGACGGAAACACTGGGCATGAATGGAGAGGCGAAAGTGCGAGGATATAGCGAGGTGGCAGTGACCCCAGGCGCGTGGGGAACCCCCTGGCTGGCTCCAGACTCCCCGACACGGGAAACCCACCCCCGCCTGCGCGGGTTACGTAACGCGACACAAGACTTGCGTGGCAGCTGGGCGGTTATACGTGTGATTGGGGCTTGTTTCTGTAACTGATTGTTTACTGGATGAAGTAGGAGGTCAGGGAGATAGTCCAGGCAACAAAAAAGGATACAGGGAATTATTTGGAACACAATTTTTAACTTTGCAGCTTTGTTTGGACTAGTTAAGAGGTGAACATATCAAAAGTGTCCGTCCGTGGCCCTTGAGCGGTGGAGGGAGGAGGGTCTGAAGAAATTTTTTTTGTTTTTTTAAATATCTTGAAAACTATCAACTTTTAGTATTCCCTATTAATTTTTAAAATTAAAGAAAATTAAATTTCCTATAAGAAAAGTATATAATAAGTCTATTGTGGTCCAAAAAGTTACAAGTTAGGCACTAATTTTGTTAATATTTAAACAAATATCCCTTCGATAAGAAATACATGTAAATTTGTGGGTAGCATACATGCCCAATGGGCAACGCTTTTTCCACCTAAAGAAAAATGAACCGCATTCAGAAAATATTGACATTTCCAGTATTTTGACACTTTAATCATAAAAAAATTGTCTAAAATAAAGGTGTTGGTGACATCACAAAAAAGATATTTTTCAAGGAATTATTACAAATATGTATTTCCTGAATGCTAGCTTTAGGTGGAAAAAGCGTTGCTCCATTGGGCATGTATGTTACCCACAAATTTACATGTATTTGTTATGTATTTGTTTGTATTTGTTATTGCTTACCTTGTAAATGGTTGGACCAAAATAGACATATTTTATACTTGTCTTACAGAAAATTTAATTTCCTTTAATTCTCAAATTTAATAGGGAATATTTAAAGTTGGTCGATTTTAAGTTGTTTAGGATAAACCTAAAAATGGTACGTTCAGACCCCCTCCCTCCCCCGGCTCAAGTGCTACGGACGGGACTTTTGATACGTTCACCTCCTAACTAGCCCAAACAAAGCAGCAAAGTCAAAAATTGTGTTCCATGCAACTCCCTCTATATCTTTTTTTGAGCATTCGTTGCCTGGGCTAAGAGAGAAATTCATGAAGATGCGGCTATTCGTGTGATTGGAACTTGTTTCAGTAATTGATTGTTTATTGGATGTAGTAGGAGGTCGGGGACAGAGAAATTCATGAAGCTGTTGTATTTTTATAGCTATTCTCTTATTATAGTGATACATAATCATAACCTGAGGGTCTCCGGTTCGATTCCTGAAAGGAACGAAACTGGGTCCAGTTGCCATTTGTCATTGGACTATGAATTAATGATGCTATCTAACATAAGGTCGCCCTTAGATAGTAACGAGACCCGGGTTTGGACTATTCCCGATCAAAACGTTAAAAAATGCCACAGGCGTCTAAATACATAAAACATAAAATAAAATAAAATAGTGCAATACATTTTTTGAAATAACAGATGTAATTTCGGCTCACAGTAGATATTTTAATAAAAAACACATATAGGACAATTAAATGACAACTAGGACATAGTATTTTAAGGCCAGTATCATACTATCAACTATTTTATAAAAGATCAATAATAAAATATTTGATTTAAATTTGAATTCATTAAATAGATTGCTGTGGAGTAAAAAGAAAAAAAATTTCTCCGACAAACTTGGAAACAGCAAGAACCCAAGAGAATTCTGGTCTTCCTTAAAGCGGTGTGATGTTTTGGGAAAGAATGATGACATCGATTTGCCACTTGAAATCACCCCAAATGAAATAAACCGCTACTTTCAGAAAATGGGCTCTGATGTAAACGCCTCTAGAGAACACATAAATTATTTTACAAACAATAGATTTCATGAATCTGAACACGAATTTAATTTTAGAGCTGTCACTGAAAATGAGATAATAGAAATCATGAAAGAAATCAAATCTGGCGCTGTGGGTAGCGATTCAATTTCCATTGATATGATTAGATCAGTGAGCCCCTTTGCGATCTCGGCTATAACACACCTAGTAAATGAGTCACTGAGAGAAGGGAGATTTCCTGAAAACTGGAAAAATAGTATAGTGCATCCACTCCCTAAAACTGTGAATCCGAAAAGTGTGGAACAGCTAAGACCAATATCAATACTGCCTGCCTTTTCAAAAATATTAGAGAAAGCTGCCATTCGTCAAATGATTCCTTATTTAAATACTGAAAGTATTTTGCCAAAACTACAGTCTGGGTTTAGAAAAAACCACAGTACATGCACAGCCTTAGTGAATATGTTTGATGATTTGTTCAGAGCCAAAGATGAGGGCAAGTACAGTACAGTTGTCATGCTTGACTATTCGCAGGCTTTTGACTCTTTATATCATGAACTTTTATTAGCAAAGTTGCACTTTTACGGGTTTGGCAGAGAAGCAGTAAATTGGTTTAAGTCATACTTAAATCACAGAGCGCAGGTCACCAGAGTGGGTAATGAGACATCTGAGTTGCTCATAAAGGATCGAGGTGTACCTCAAGGCAGTTGTCTTGGGCCTATTTTGTTTAACCTGTATACATCTGATTTCCCAAGATGTTTACAGCATTGCACAGTCCACATGTACGCTGATGATTGTCAGCTTCAGTTATCTTACTGGCCTGAGACTGTTGACTATGCGATTGGCTGCATAAATGACGACCTAGAGAAAATCTCTTGTTGGTCAGTCAAAAATGGCCTTAAGTTGAATGTAAAGAAATGCAGTGCGATCTACTTAGCTCCACATAATCTTGTACAGTCCCTTAATGAGAGAGCCTTGGCCATTATGTTAAATGGTGAGGTACTTTTAATAAGTGACAGTCTAAAAACTCTCGGTGTCACATTGGACAGTGATCTCTCTTTTTCTGACCACATTAGTCAGACTATCAAGCGTGCCATTGGCAGGTTGAGGGGGCTGTACAGGTTCAGAAATTTGTTACCAGAGGCAGCGAAAGTTCAGCTAGTGCAGTCACTGAATCTATCAGTTTTTCAATACTGCTATCCTGCATACGGTAATAGCATCTCCAAAGAAAATATGGGGAGGATTCAAAAGGTTCAGAACAGTGCCATCAGGTTTGTGTTCTGCCTCAGCCGTTGTGACCACGTGTCACCTTTCAGGGAGGCCCTACATCTACTCCCCATGGATGCCGTATGCAGAGTGCTGACCTGCTGTTTGGTCCACAAAGCTCTTATTGTTGGAGAGCCTCAGTACCTCTGTGACAAACTCTCCCATCGGCGGGATGTCGCTTTGCATAGCACCCGGCAAGACAAGCTCCTCCACTTTCCGAGGATCAGTCGCGAGGTTGGCAGGAAGGGCTTTGCCTATTTCGGTCCGTCGTTGTACAATGGACTCTCGGCGAGCCTCAAAGAGCTCGCAGTCGGTACATTTAAAAGAAATATTAAATGTTTATTTGAAAATTAGTTTGACTGCTATTTTTTTACTATGTTAGATTTTAATTGTTTGTTGTTACTGTAAATATTGTTTCTTTTTTGTATGATTAGAATAAGATTGATTGACGAAAGTTATTTTGAAAAGCAGTTGTTACTGAAAATCGCTGGATAAATAAAGACATTTTTATTTATTTATTTAACCAATCAAAATGCAAGCATTGGTTTTAAGAATCGGCTGGGTTGAATTTTGATTGGTGAAATCTTTTATAAAATAATTGATAGTGTAATGCGGACCTTAGATATATTAAGATGTTAAATTACTTTGAATTATATACTATCAAAAGATATAGTCAAAAATTGTTAAAAAAACAAAACGGACAACTTGATTTATTTTTTGATATATTAAATCGATCCATACCATTCTATGAACAGTTAAAATCCCTAATTAATTCCATGTACAATCTCTCTAACATTAAAAATTACACTGAGGTTTTCTGGTTTCATTTTCTATAAATAAACAAATCTTTGGAACGTTCTTACGAATTGAGCAATTTATATAAAAGGTAATTTGAGAAGAATACGGTAGGAATTTCTCTTGATTCCTGAATCCCCGAAATATCATCCATCGCCATTGGTCCATGATATGATGTCACTGACGCTATCAATACGTAAATAATAATATACACCCATATCAGATCGAAAGTACCTAGGGGAAGCCTGGTAACCAAAGATGTTACTGCGACTAAGAAACTAGAACAAAAGAATCAGTCCGGAGACTCGACTGCCCTGCCGCCTGGAAGGATAGTTTGTCCCCCACGGTGGCCGCCAAGCATTAATAATTTGAACGTATTAAGTGTACATTCGTTATGTAAAAGCAAAAACGTTATGTAAATTCAAAATGTTTAACGCTGCCATTTATAGATCCTGGATTTCCCAATACGAATGGGTTTAGTATATTGCACCTCTAAAAAACTGAGTGATCGTTGCCTTGTAGAAATAACAGATTTACAACATCCTCCTTAGCACCTTATCATGCTCTCAACACATCCGGATACACTATGAGAATTTCCACCTACAACGATGTGACGCAGAGAGATGTGTAAACAAGCGTGAATACAATTAAGTCTTATCTGGAGGCGGCGCCATATTATATGAAGTCCTTCTAGGAGGCTCGCCTGGCAAGATCGTTGATTAACTTTGTTGACACACTAACGCAATACTACCTTGACAATTATGCTTCTGATTACTTCAATAATGCACATTATTGCACACCTGCATTATTGCATTACCTGTATTACCTAAAACACACATTCTGACAGTTGAATCACGTCATCAATGAAAACGGTTATTTATATTACTAGCCCATAACCCCAGCTTTGCCTGGGAGATAATTTTTTTCTTCTCGTAATCTTGTTTTTTTTCTTAGAGCTGCATTCTGTTAGTAACCATAGTAGCTATTTCCAATGGTAAACATAGCAACTACTGAAAGCACTCCCAAAATCGTTGACATAGTTCCCTATATAGGATGATCCAGGGCCTAAGCCCTTAAACATATCAAAACCAAACCACCATGGTGCACATCATGAGATTCCAAGCTTTAATTTGACACCAAAATCAAGTCTATGATATGTATTCTATGATGTAGCCCAATATAACTAACACACAACTCTTTATATATAAATATATATACTCGTGGCTTGTAGGGGCAAAAGCTTCTAAAAATAAAATGCAAATGCTGGATATTTGACGTTTACTTCACACTCACAACTTGGTATCAGTTTGAAGGAATTAAAGATTTAAAGTGTAAATGTTAAAGATATTTAGACAATTGCTAGTACGAATCAGAATTTTAAGAAGGGGCGTTACCTCAGTATAGTGAAGGGCTGAATCTTTTGGAACAGTGACGCTATCCGTCATTCTCCAAACAAACTCAGTCCACTATGTTTACAATTAACATATGGACATGGTTTGAAGAAATTCTTAAGGTTAACCACAGATTGCAGCACTTAATTTATTTCCCAAAGAAAGTCGTGACATTGAAAAAAAACTTTAGCAAATAAATGTCAGGTGTAGCCTCCACCTGGTTCAAAAGAACATATTGGACAGTTAAAGGGTACTTTATGGAAACCCCCGATTAAGGCTAAATGTTACCCAATAAGCAAATAAATAAGGATGAAATCAGGATATTGTCTTAAAATGATTAATGAAGTCTTCTCTGTACCTATGGCCTGCGCTAATTCGATTGTGTAAATGTTTAAAATCACTTGGCATTAAATCAGCATCGGCTACTACTACATGATACAATGTAAAAGTATCAGTCGTATTTAATTCCTCTTGCTTTTTAAGGTTAAGGTCCCGAAATTATAAGAACGGAAAACTTAAAAGAAAAAAACCGTCATGTGTTATAGTACGTTCAACCTATCTATTATGCTGGATTTTAAATAAACCATATATCAACATCTAGCTTGCGGTTTAAAATCAAGTATAAACAACATGGGATGTTTTAATGTAAATAAAGCATAGACGTTTTTATATTACAATGCTTTTTAAATGGCAGATATTTAACGTTATATCTTATTTTCTATGATAAACTTTAAGAAATTTCAGTATTTTTCCCGAGACCCTGGCATCAAGACCCTCTATTTGAGCCCTCTCCCATTATCCTGCGACTTGCCAAAAGCCCACAATTTCGGCGCAAGAATCCGCTTACATAATATATATATTTATATTAATCATTTGGCATTAAATCGGCAAAGTTATAACGTAATCGAAACAAACGCACTTAACTCTTTATAATTTGGAATTATAAATATATACTGAAACCCATAATTGTAAAATCTCAAAATATATAAGTTAAATTATATATTTGTTATAGTACACTGAACATTGTTAGTTGCCTTTTGAAAAAAAAAAAAACATATGTCAACATCTATCTTTGAACCAAGCATCAGCACCACATGTTTTAATGTAAACAAAGCAGACGTTTTTAGATCCCAATCTTTATATTAATAGGCAAGCATTTTTTCCATAAGGTTTTTGTACTCCTTTTTTCTCAGTCTGTGTGCAACGTAGCAAAAATCTAAGAACACCGATAAAATTTTATTTTTCTGTAGATGTGCAGAATCCCATTGAAATTTATATTAGTCTTTTAAAAATGTAGAAAATTGAATTTAAAATTTCAAAAAAATTAACATTAGCCTTATGAGTTGCTGTTTTGGTGATATTTAACAACCAAATGTAAACAAAGTTAGCATCATATGTAGCTGTTATCACGTGCTATTTTTCGTAGAGTAAAGATTTGATGTAGAAACATTAAGCCACAGTTAATGGGGCATGGAGTAAAAATATAGAATTTGATCGAAATCAGGACTCTAAGAGAAGATTAAGGATATCATTCTCAAATGTGTTCCACTTTACATATAAATGGAAACAAATAAAGTTTACTTGCTTAAATAAAATTAAGAGATACAAATTTGCTGATAAAAAGGGAAGAAAAAAGTACATTAAGTTAAGTTCCTACCATCCAATGTACTAACTGATCGACATGCAACCGGCAGGGCCAGCGATGACCAGGGGGGGGCAGGTGCACAGGGGCCTGGTCTCAAAGGGGGCCCGGATCCACACGAGATTAGTAAAAATGGGGCCCAGAATCGAGAAAAGTAAAAAAAGCGGGGTTCTCAATTGCACAGGGGCCCGAAAATCCTGTCACCGGGCCTTGCAACCGGAGTACAAATGATTATATTGAAATTTTGTTTTTATTAATGGATAATGGGTAAAATATAAATTAAATTTTAGTGATAATAATAGGAAGAGAGGGAAGGAGGGACAAAGTTCCAAATGGTAGGAAATAAGGGAGGAGAGATGGTAAGAAGATAATGAAGGAGAAAAGGAGGGAAAAGTGGAAAGAAGGTCGGAAGGAAGGGAAGTAGAGAGTGAGGGAAGGAATTAATGGAGGGAGGGAGAGAACTGTGGTAAGGGGTGTACAGGATAAACTGACTTGATGACTGAAGTTTTACTTTCCTCTGATTCGATAATCATTCTTAAAAAAATAAACATGGAATTTTAATAAAATAGTCATCATTTTATAGTAAAATACTAATTACTAAAAACCATGTCATAAGCCAGAAGTGAAGTAAATAATTAGTCAAGGATTGAGAATTTCTCTTTTGGTTTTGGCCCCCAGTTTGGTTATATTATGTGTTTACATACAAAAATGTACTATATGAAATGTATTTAGAAACGCATTTGTATATGCGGGGATCATTTAAAAAATTAGCTATCCCTTTGTCACTCTGAAAATCGGTCGATTTTCGACCACTGGCGATCTCTAGTGCAATTTAAATGGCAGATACTTTACGTTATTTCTCGTTTTCTGGTGGATTTCAAGCAATTCCAATATTTTTCCCGCCATCACGGAATAGAGACCTCTCCCACCTGTCTACGAATTGCTAGACGCCCACAATTTTGACGCAAAGAATCGCCTTACGAAATTAAATATATGACATATATATTTATATTTTATATATATAAAACATTGATTTGTCATAAATCTTAAAGGTTGCCATGGCAACTTCACAAGCTTCCCTGTAGCTTTAAATTGAAACTTCGAAGTATCATAGAGAGCGTAACCCTAAGAGAATTTGTTAACACCGTTCCTCAGTACTCATCTAAGGCCCAACGAGCAAATGCGAAATTTCAGCTCTGTATGTCTTATAGTTTTGGAAATTTGATGTCCGCTAGAAAACCTATTCTACTTTATATATAGAGTAATATATGTATATATTAGATGACTTTGCTTTATTTTAGTTAAAAACTATTGTAGGAATTTGTTATGGTATTATTAACAAATTCCTACAATAGTTTATAATTTTGTATTCCACCCCTGGCTAGTTGTTATTATGACTTCAAATGAGTTAATTTAAATTAATAGAGCATAGAGTCTACTAACACTCTAGGCTCTGCACAAAATTAACTGAAACCATCGACTTAACACCTCTACAAAGAGATGTAAAGTCAAACTTAGCCAATGGAGTGAGGTATAAATATTCTGACTTTTATATTGAAAAATGACAAAGAAATCAAAATAGACGCAGATTTTTTTCAATTTGAAAGACTTAAATTAACTTGAAAGTATATTCAAATTGACAAGTAAACATTATTCTACAGTAAATATTCTGATATTTATCAGTTATTGTTCAGTGGATTATTTAAATTTCTAAGATTTTTAAAGCAGTTTCCACCTTCTGACTATACATACATAACATGTGTTTCAGTAAGTTAGTATTTATTAATACTAATAAAATATAAACATTTGAAGAAAGTTCTTTCAGCAACTATCTTCCCTCCTAGTTATTTTTCTATCAATAGCACTCTCCTTATGAATTTCACTCTATGTTTGGATGGAAAAACTAAGAAAAAGAATCTCAAACCCCGTGTTCTTAAATACTTACTTTAAAACTGATAAACTAAACTGCTAAAGTTAGTCTTAAAACTAGAAATTTATGAAAAAAACGAAAAGAAGGTCAGGGAGAGGATTTACTCCAAGAGAAAGTGTTTTATTCGAAAAGGCAATTCAGAAAAGACAAGCAATTCTAAATATATACAAAAAATCCATTTTAAAAATATTAAAATTCTTCAGATAATATAAACTTAAATGCAATACAAATTGCACATTATAAAAATGGGATTAGACGCTGACAAACACAGATTCTTATTAAATAAATGTAGTTGCATTAATTTAGTAAGATAATGGAATTCTGGTTAAGTAATCAGATTTAATCATTCTTGTTGAGTCCTCTTAATATCGCTTTGTTCAGGGTAACAGCATATACGAAGAGTTATTTATAATCAGCGCTTTAGAGTTAGTTATGGTTCAATATTGACTTAATTGATGTTAAACTGAAACAATTTCTGGATCTATTTTCACTGATTTCACTAACAAACCTTCCACTCGCAATCATACTCGTAAATGAATGTAACTTTATGGAGCTCTAAACAATGATTGGGTTTAATGAAACGAAATTTGTACCATTTATTCGATAACATGATGTATAAAAGAAACAAAGACTAAGGAAGGCTTCGTTACATTCCAAACATGGCTCGTTCTTTGTTGGTAAGTAAAATACTATTTACTACTACTACTATTTATCATAAAACCATTACCTTTTCAGGCACATTTATGAGAACTATAAACAATATCTTTTTACCTGATATTTTTATGGATAAATTTAGTTTTTAAATTATTTCGTGACACTTTTTCAGGCTCTTGCCATAATATTAATTATTGTCAGAGCTTGTTTTTGAAATTTGGGAATATTGACAAATGCACTGCACTCTTTCCTACTCTCTATTTGTTTTTCCCTCATATGACGTGCAAAAAGTTTAATATATAAACTACAATACTATAGTTATATGATGAGATTTTTTATAGAGTTAATCACATCACCAAGCTAGACATTTCCTTGAAGACAAATCATTTCATCAAATTCAAATTCAAATTAAAATGTTGTTTATTCCAGAAAAATACAACATGTGATTGACAATATAAAGACATAATATACACATTTTACTTACAACTCCTTCACAAAACATCAAATAAAATACACCCATAGCAGCAAACCTGCGTATTCAGCGAATATCTGAAGAATTACTTTTTATACGGGATCTTATTTAATTTATGTAAGGGGAAATTTTTTGAACATTTTATACAAATAATGTAAAAAGTATATTACATGATAATTCAAGAGCTTTAGATAAAAGGGAAATGATCTTGGGAATCTCATTGGAATTCATCGCAGTAATACACTTTTTTATTCTTATAATTTATTAATCTAGTATTTTTTTATAGGTGCTTTCTTGTTACAGTACATAAATATAAGCAAACATAGGCTACAATCAATGATCTCAAATTATTTTAAATAAAAATAAATACAATTTTTCTTGAAAAAATTAAATCTATACATATAATTTATCTTACAATTTCAATAAATTGGTTGCAGTAAATCTGTATACATAGTTAATTTACAGTATTCAGTTATTGTATATGACTCATTTTTTATATGTGGGCATATTTTATATTTGTCAGGGAAGTTATTGTTTTGAATATTTTGTGTAAATATTGTTCTAAATAAAGTAAATTTTATCATTCATGAGCTTATTTTTCCACTATATTATTCATATTCTAATAATTTTAAATACATGTATACTTGTACATAAATGTCAGCAAACATATTATCAATCTACTCAGATCAAAGTAATAAAAAGAAATCAAACCATCATACGATCAAATTACATTCAGTCATGTGGTTTGTATTATAGTTTTGTTCCCTAAAAAATCCCATTATAGGGAAATTTAATGAAAATTTTGGGTATTTATGCAAGAATTTGGATGGTTTAGTAAAAACTATCAAACTATTATCTCCCTTCAGGGGGAAATAAATGACAATGTACTGCATTTAACTGTTCTAATATCTCAGTAACCACCAATTGATGTAGAATAATGTTTCAAGATACTATATTGTTTACTTTTTTAAGCTTCAATTCAATTTTGGCAGTAAAATTTGCATAAAACTAATAGAAATATATAACATTTTGAAAATAATTTCATTTATCCAAAAAAACGATTTAGAGTGTGCCGATGTTGCTGGTTTTTTAACTTATAACTTAGTCATAAATATCGCATAAATTTTGGTTCCGAATTTAATCGAATTCGGACTTTTTTATGAGAGTTATCATACTTATGAAAATGAACAAAAGGGGGTTTTGAGCTCTAGGGACCTCAAAACGAAAAAATAACATGGTCCCGCCCCTTAGTCTCATCATGTTGTATACGGTAATGATTACTTCCCTATAGAGGGAAATTCGCTAATATCAATTATTTTGATAATTGGTTTTTAAAAGTATATAAATCTGTTTCGGCCAAGATTATTTATAACATGTTATGTCAACGAAACCGCCTCTTTTAAAATTCCCTTACGGAAATAAAACATCCATTTTATTTCAGTTACATATTTTTATGAATTCAAATTGACGAAATTTTTAATGATAAATCATACCTAAGAGAAATTTCACAAAAATACTATTTTGAAATCAACATAGTAAAAGGTTTTAGAGGAAAATCTGGTTATTGCCTTTGAATGTTTAAAGGAGTTGCTTTAAGCTTATTAAATAATCGGTAACAGAAATCTCACACATACATTATTACTTTACTATACTTACTTCACGCTTTCATGACTTTAAAATTATGTGGGTGGTCAAAATACATAGTGTGCCAAAATGTTTGTAAGGTTCAAAATTTTAAAATAAATCATCAACAAAAGCTATTACCAAAGAGTTGATTTTTTTGTCTTTGGATTTTTGGGGAGTAGCTTTCTTAAATAATTTTCTAATAAAATATCTCCAATTCAGCACACTTGTAAACTAGGTAACAACTAACTAGGTAACTATGTAACTAGGTTCTGATAAGCATACAGTATTTTATTAGAACATAGAGATTTATTTCATCCTTAAAAATAACAATGGAAATTTTAAACAATAATTCAGCAAATAAAGAGAGAACAATTAACTAAACGTAATCGGTGTTAACACTTCCAGTACCTTATAATGCGGACGTAATTAAATTTCAGAATTTCATAGCGTATAACCTTGAAGCCGGACTTTCTAAGACCCGCAATAAATTTAGTTTTAATTACTAATATATCTAACTTAAAAGCGTTTTCATAACCTTTATTTAAAAATTGGAAAATACTAATATTCTCCTTAATTTACATCTTTGAATCACTAATTATTTAAAAACAAAACCAGAAATCCAAGAAGAAACACATTCAACAGAACACAATCAAACTAAGAAACTCCAGCAATTCATTGCTCAAGAGACTCAACATAATATTTTATCAATGCAAAATGTTACATACATCAAGAACACTGTATAACAGACTACAAGAACGCAAAAAGATAATGCAAAATATGAAAAAATTTAAAAGAAACTTGAAAAATTCTAAAAGAAAAATGTTATTAACTATTAATTAATTGATATAATACAAATTCTGAATTTTTGTTTTTTCATCAATAAGCATTGCCCGATGCAATATAAAATATTTTCAACGGAATAAATAAATACATTTCCCTTAAATAAATACATTTGATTAAATAGCCTAAATGGTTTTGTATACTATTTTAAGGAATTTCTGTTTTGAGGGATGAAAGTGTTACTGTAGGCGGCATGGTGAGATTTTAGCTCAGAACCATTTATTTCGTAATTTTTCGTTTTGTAGTCCCTAGAGCCACTTAAAAAAATATATATATATATTATCTATATACATATTGCAGTTATGTGTAAACACTTGTATACAAACACTTAGTTTTAAAATACATGTAAAATATAACTTTAATTAATTCAGGGTACTTAGATATGTTTTATTTCTAAGTGTACTACAATTGATTTTATATATACAGGGTGAGTTTTAACTGCCCCCCCTTACGTTGTTTAGATTTCTGAAAATAACTATCCCAGACCCCACCCAAACATAATTAGGTAGCAAGTACCTCGTTTTAAGAGGATATTAATTTTAGACCGCCATCTTGGAACCGCCATATTAGATCCAAAATAATTTTTTAAAATGTAAAAGTGTTGTTGTGACCCATCACTTCAAGCTAGATTTTTTCACTGATTACAATGCTGCAATCCGTTTTTTAATATCTCGATTTGTTCTTAAGATATGAGTACTTTTAATTTATTTATTTTCAATCAATTTAAACATTACAAATTGATAAAATAGGCCCATAACCACAAAATAATGCTATATAGTGATGAATAACCACCATTAGTCATTGTTGAGTTATTTCCACTTAACTTTCACCAGTGTAATTTTTTTGGCGGCCATCTTAGATCGGCAATTTTGAAATTAAGTAAGATATTTCAAATATGGAGATGGTATTGTGACACATCATTTCAAACTAACTTTTTGCGCCGAATTAAATACCACAGCCCGTTTTTAGCTATAAAACTTAGTTTTTCAAAATATTTTCTCAGATTTGTATTCGAAATTTGTCAATATCTTGATAACTAAAAATAACAATTAACAACGGGTTGCGGCATTGAATTCGGCGTAAAAAGCTAGTTTGAAATGATGGGTCACAATACCATCTTCTTATTTGAAATAATTTATCTAATTTCAAAATAGCGGATCCAAGATGGCCGCCAAAAATTTACATTGGTGAAAGTTAAGTGGAAATAACTCAACAATGACTGATGGTGGTTATTCATCACTACCTAGCATTATTTTGTGGTTATGGGCCTATTTATCAATTTGTAATGTTTAAATTGGTTGAAAATAGATAAATTAAAAGTTTTCATATCTTGAGAAAAAATTGAGATATTAAAAAGTGGATTGCGGCGTCGTAATCAGTGAAAAAATATAGCTTGAAATGATGGGTCACAACACCACTTTTACGTTTGAAAAATTTATTTTGGATTCAATATGGCGGATCCAAGATGGCGGCCGAAAATGAGTACCCTCTTAAAACGAGGTACTTGCTACCCAATGGTGTTTGGGTGGGGTGTGGGATAGTTATATTCAGAAATATAAAAAAAAGGTAAAGGGGGACAATAAAAACTCAATACAGGGTGTTTTTTCAAAAACGCAACCCATTTTTAAGATTGAATAATGCACATGTAAATATTTAATGGGTATTGTTTTACTGATCTTTACATTTTATATAACCTTTTATTTAAGTTTGATCACATTTAGTTTACATTATGTGCTTAAACAGTCCGCCTTTGGCATTTGTCAAAAGTTATGCTCTCTCCATCAAATTCCCGAACACATGTTGCAAGGCACCTCTTTTAATTCATCGCATTAAATTTGTTATGTTTGTTTTGAGGTGCTAAATATCCTTTGAATTGTTTTCGTAGGATAATTACTACACTACTTATCAGTGGCAAATTTCATTCAGATTTGACCGTTTTAAAGCGAGTTATCGTGCTTAAAGACACACACATTAAAAACGCAACCCAAAACTTGATTTTATTGGTGAAGGATTATTTCCCCCCAAGATCCCCGGATTTGACCGCACTATTTTATTTTATTTGGGGATACATAAAAAATAAGGCCCACAAAAATAATTCACAGGATATTCAGCACCTCAAAACAAACATAACAAATTCAATGCAGGAAATTCAAAGAGGCACCTTGCAACACGTGTTTAGGAATTTGATTGAAAGAGCAATACTTTATACAAATGCCAATTGCGGACTGTTTGAGCACATAATGTAAACTAAATGTGATCTAACTTAAATAATAGGTTGTATAAAATGTAAAGATCAATAAAACAATACTCATTTCATATTTATATGTGCATTATTCAATCTTAAAAATGGGTTGCGTTAAAAAAAAAAACACCCTGTATCTTGCCAAGTATATAAATAGTAATATATATTCGTCTCGTAAATCTGTAGGCACAATAACTGTCGTTAAAAGTCCGATCTTGATGAATTCGGAATAAATGTGTAAAGCGTTATTCATCATAGGAGGAAAAGCCGGTATACTCTACAATGTTTTTGACAAATAAAATTTATTTTCAAGATTTACTATCTTTTCGTTAGTTTTATGCAATTTATAGTTACAACTGAGTTTAGCTTGGACAAAGTCTACAGTTTAGCATCTTGATGTTATATTAGTATGTTACTCTACTACATACATCGGTTGCTGAGGTATTGGAAGTGCTAAATGCAGCCCAACGTCTGACATTATTTTGTTAAATATCCTCAGAGAAGTAGAACTACCCAAATGTGTGTGACGAAATCACCATATTCTTCATGAAAATTACTCCAAACCAATAACATATACCGACAAAATTGAATTACTTTACCATAATACAAATAATATGATTGAATTTAATTTTTTCATGTGCTGGTTATTGTTGTTTACTTGGATGGATTTGAGTTTATTAGTTTTACATACTACTAGTTGAACCCGGCAGACCTTGTCATGTCTCTGACTATTTACAAAAAACTACGTGTTCAAGTATACAATTGCTAAGTGAGTAAAACTTTCTACAATATGAAATATTGGAACACTTTTCGATCCCTGGAGAGGAGCCCAGTTGAGTTAGAGCAAAATGGATAGCTTAAAAACCATCTTCATGAAATTTTGCATGTTTATTCCAATTTTCATGGCAAACGGTCCATTTGTGCCCGAGTTCATTAAACATTAAAAAAATACATATATAAAAACCAGATCATGTTTTATAAATGTAGATATACTAACCACCATTCTCTTTTACATAAATATAAATTTACAAACCAACATCTCTTTTTATAAATACAGTGTGTAAAAAAAGTCCCGGCTGAACGGCTGAATATTTTTTGAACCGGTTGGGTTTGAGGAATCAAACTTTGCACATTCACTCCTATATAAAAATACTACTTTCTAAGGTGTTTACTGACTCTTGAGGCCCGATGGGGGACGGCCCACAAGGAGTCGGTACAAAATCTTAAATGTAAGCATAGGTCGATATGCACATCATTTTAAAGGGCTCTTCTAGTAGAGTTCAATGCCGCAAACCGCATTTCAAAAGGTCCATTCGTTACAAAATGGCGGCTGATCAAAAATCTAATAGAAGTACAAAGTTTTCGCCTAAATATCGTCTAAAAAATGATCACAGCCTATGTCTGGAGATTCATAACCCCGGGATTGAATGTCAGGCCTAAAAGCCTATTTTTTAGGGTGCCGAAGAGGATGTTAGCTCCAATGGAGGACGGCCCACGAGGAGTCGGTGCAAAATCTTAAAAGTAAGCATGGGTCCATATGCACATCATTTTAAAGGTCTAATCAAATAAAATCCAATGCCGCAAACCGCATTTAAAAAGGATTATTGGCTAAAAAATGGCGGGTGATTTAAGTTTTCAACGGAAATATGTAGGCTTAGGTTTGTTACGCAATTTGATTTATTAAAACTATTATTCCACCCCCCTCCTCCCAACAAACCTAAACCTTCGAACTTTTGTGGAAAATTTGAATCAGCCACCACTTTTTAAGAAATGAACCTTTTGAAGTGCGGTTTGCGGCATTGATCTCTACTTGATTAGCTCTTTCAAATGATGTGCATATTGACCTATGCTTGCATTTAAGATTTTGTACCTACTCCTTGTGGGTCATCCCCCCTTGGAAGTAATATCCTCTACGGCACCCTAAAATATAGGATTTTAGGTCTGACATACTACCCCGGAGTTTAGATCTTTCAGACATAGTCTGTTAACAATTTTTAAGCAATCTTTGAGCGAACACTGTGTATTTCCTTTAGATATTTGATCAGCCGCCATTTTGTAACGAATGGACCTTTTGAAGTGCAGTTTGCGGCATTGAACTCTACTTGATTAGACCTTTAAAATTATGTGCATATCGACCTATGCTTACGTTTAAGATTATGTGTCGACTCCTTGTGGGCCGCCCCCCAACGGAGGCCAAAAGTTGGTAAGTACCTCAGAAAGAAGTATTTTTACATAAGAGTGAATGTGTAAAGTTTTATTTCTCAAACCAATTCTGTTCAAAAAATATTTAGCCGTTCCGGGACTTTTTTTACACACTGTATAAATATATTACATAAGAGTACATTTTGAAAAAATATTGGAATAAGAATTATTAAGAAATATTAATACTGTAAATTACTGTAATGAGAACCAATGTGATTCCCTTTTTTGTTCCTTGTCTTGTTATTAATGAAAACGTCCTATAAAAATTTTCATTAAATCAACCGAAAAAGGTATAGCGCTAGAAAGGCATCAATGTCACCGTCAGCGGCCATTTTGGAAGTATGACGTCATAAACCAGCTAGGCCACACTTTCAGATAAAACACCCGGTAGTACACGATTATACATGTAATTACCTATCTTTCGCCACCGATCATACAATTGCTTTATTCAAAATCCCACAAAATTACATATGCCCCAGAACTATATCTGCTGCATACTACTTTGAGTATGCTTGGGTACAAAATGTATGCATTTTGCGAAGACATTCGCTGAGTATGTAGTTTGCTGCAAAGGGAGGTATTTGATTGTATGTTTACCTACTCTATAGGTAAAAATCACTACTTATATACACTTCTGTTTTGTCTCAGGTATGTATCGGGGTCGTGGCCCTCGCCTCTGCGGCACTCAGCAACGGGGGGTGGTACGGACACACCCATGAACGCCCGCACACAGGCGGAAGAGATTGCCGAGAGAACCAAGGTCGGAAAATTCCCCAAATTCCTATCATGATATATTATTTGCAAGGACCAAATTCCCCACCAACCACACAGAAACCAACCCCACAAACGGCACAAAATACAACCGGTGGAGCACCCGGAGGAACTAACGGTGTTGCAAACGTAGAAGAACCTGATGAAGAACAAGCTATTTTATTTAGGCAACGTCGTGAAAATAGGCATACGGAAAAGGCAACTCCTGTGGTTAAAGGACATACTTCTGCGGAAGGTGGGATGGGGTTGGTATGGAAAGGAAAACATGTATCATCGGGTAGTGAAACCGGAGGCGAAACATCAACTGATGGAAAATCAACGAGTGGGAAGAAGACTGGGTCAAGTGCAGCAGTAGTATTAGTGAAAGGTGACAAAGCAACCAGCTTTGGAAAAGAAAAAGAAAAATCGGAGGCTAAAGGACAATATTCTGCGTCAGGTGTGATGGGGTTGGCATGGAAAGGAAAACATGTATCATCGGGCAGTGAAACCGGAGGCAAAACATCAAATAATGGAAAATTAACGAGTGGGAAGGGCACTGGGTCAGGTGGAGCAGTAGCAGTGGAAGAAAAAGAAAAATCGGAGGCTAAAGGACAATATTCTGCTTCAAAAGGGATGGGGTTGGTTTGGAAAGGAAAACATGTATCATCGGGCAGTGAAACCGGAGGCAAAACATCAAATAATGGAAAATTAACGAGTGGGAAGGGCACTGGGTCAGGTGGAGCAGTAGCAGTGGAAGAAAAAGAAAAATCGGAGGCTAAAGGACAATATTCTGCGTCAGGTGTGATGGGGTTGGCATGGAAAGGAAAACATGTATCATCGGGCAGTGAAACCGGAGGCAAAACATCAAATAATGGAAAATTAACGAGTGGGAAGGGCACTGGGTCAGGTGGAGCAGTAGCAGTGGAAGAAAAAGAAAAATCGGAGGCTAAAGGACAATATTCTGCGTCAGGTGTGATGGGGTTGGCATGGAAAGGAAAACATGTATCATCGGGCAGTGAAACCGGAGGCAAAACATCAAATAATGGAAAATTAACGAGTGGGAAGGGCACTGGGTCAGGTGGAGCAGTAGCAGTGGAAGAAAAAGAAAAATCGGAGGCTAAAGGACAATATTCTGCGTCAAAAGGGATGGGGTTGGTATGGAAAGGAAAACATGTATCATCGGGCAGTGAAACCGGAGGCAAAACATCAAATAATGGAAAATTAACGAGTGGGAAGGGCACTGGGTCAGGTGGAGCAGTAGCAGTGGAAGAAAAAGAAAAATCGGAGGCTAAAGGACAATATTCTGCTTCAAAAGGGATGGGGTTGGTTTGGAAAGGAAAACATGTATCATCGGGCAGTGAAACCGGAGGCAAAACATCAAATAATGGAAAATTAACGAGTGGGAAGGGCACTGGGTCAGGTGGAGCAGTAGCAGTGGAAGAAAAAGAAAAATCGGAGGCTAAAGGACAATATTCTGCGTCAGGTGTGATGGGGTTGGCATGGAAAGGAAAACATGTATCATCGGGCAGTGAAACCGGAGGCAAAACATCAAATAATGGAAAATTAACGAGTGGGAAGGGCACTGGGTCAGGTGGAGCAGTAGCAGTGGAAGAAAAAGAAAAATCGGAGGCTAAAGGACAATATTCTGCGTCAGGTGTGATGGGGTTGGCATGGAAAGGAAAACATGTATCATCGGGCAGTGAAACCGGAGGCAAAACATCAAATAATGGAAAATTAACGAGTGGGAAGGGCACTGGGTCAGGTGGAGCAGTAGCAGTGGAAGAAAAAGAAAAATCGGAGGCTAAAGGACAATATTCTGCTTCAAAAGGGATGGGGTTGGTTTGGAAAGGAAAACATGTATCATCGGGCAGTGAAACCGGAGGCAAAACATCAAATAATGGAAAATTAACGAGTGGGAAGGGCACTGGGTCAGGTGGAGCAGTAGCAGTGGAAGAAAAAGAAAAATCGGAGGCTAAAGGACAATATTCTGCGTCAGGTGTGATGGGGTTGGCATGGAAAGGAAAACATGTATCATCGGGCAGTGAAACCGGAGGCAAAACATCAAATAATGGAAAATTAACGAGTGGGAAGGGCACTGGGTCAGGTGGAGCAGTAGCAGTGGAAGAAAAAGAAAAATCGGAGGCTAAAGGACAATATTCTGCGTCAGGTGTGATGGGGTTGGCATGGAAAGGAAAACATGTATCATCGGGCAGTGAAACCGGAGGCAAAACATCAAATAATGGAAAATTAACGAGTGGGAAGGGCACTGGGTCAGGTGGAGCAGTAGCAGTGGAAGAAAAAGAAAAATCGGAGGCTAAAGGACAATATTCTGCGTCAGGTGTGATGGGGTTGGCATGGAAAGGAAAACATGTATCATCGGGCAGTGAAACCGGAGGCAAAACATCAAATAATGGAAAATTAACGAGTGGGAAGGGCACTGGGTCAGGTGGAGCAGTAGCAGTGGAAGAAAAAGAAAAATCGGAGGCTAAAGGACAATATTCTGCGTCAAAAGGGATGGGGTTGGTATGGAAAGGAAAACATGTATCATCGGGCAGTGAAACCGGAGGCGAAGCATCAACTAATGGAAAATCATCGAGTGGGAAGAGCACTGTGTCAGGTGGAGCAGGAAAGAAAGTGGGAGGAATGACAACAATTTTTCATGACGCCAATGTAACTAAACAAAGAACACGACGTGATATAATAAACGGAAACTATAAATCAGAAGATAATTAACCTAAAGATGGTAAATTATAACGTAAAAATAAAGCAAATCATATGTCACTCGGCATAACAACATAATGGGAGGTGGTATAGCAACTGTTGCAAAGAAAACAGAGGGAAGCTCTTAGTACTAGCTTTAGTGCTTCATTATATACAATAAATACGTTTCAATTACGATACTTTTCAAAATAATTATTTTCCTTCGTGATCGTTACTCTGTCTTTTTAGCACTAGGATATTGTACTACAGGACTACAGGTGCAATCTCTCAAATCACTTTCGGATAAAAATTAACAATATTTTTCCGAATGTATTGCACCCTACATCAACATGCAAAATATAGTTTAAATTAATTACTTCTAAAATTTACACTTTAAACATAGCGGATTCAACTAGTGGCGGTAGAAAATCTATATAAATGAAATAAGGTTTTTGTCTGTAGATTTTTTAGAATGATTACATTATTGGTTATTTTTGCGTTTTGAAGGTCAGAAAATCCGAATCAACCCTAATCTCAATTTCTGTCTGTCTGTCTGTCTGTTGGTAACGCTAAACACCACACCTTAGACCGCTTAATATTTACGCATAAAAAACTAGAGTACTATTTTGGCTGAAACTTATTTTCTGTGTTGTATGCAAATGTGAGAAGGTTTTAGACGCATTAAAACTAGCGTATTTATATCTTTTTACAGCAAGCTCTTAAAAAATGAGTTTTATTTAATTTCATACTATGTTTGTTTTTATATATAAAGGAGAAAGGGTTTTCTTTCGGACAGAAAATCTCCAAAACTATACGACCTACAGACCTGAAATTGGTATTTGTACTCCAATTGGGTCATAGATGCGCACTAAGAAACGTATTTACAAAATTCCCAGAGGTTTCCACCCTAGAAGACTCCAAAGTTTCAATACGGTCTAAATACGTACCAGCGGACAATGGTAATGTTTTACCTGGTGAAATAGTTAGGCTTGCTGTACAATTCTAGCTGTCCCACGTGCATAGCTTCGCCCACCATTAAAATGATAAGGAGGTAATAACCAATATCTACTTTGGGGAAACCCAGAATAATAATTTATTGGAAACAGACCTGTTGATAATAATTATGCTATTTAAATAGAAAAATAACCCAGATTAGGATGGCTCCATAAAGTGAACAAGTTTAAACAAAGTGTATTGAGTGTCTAAAACAAGACGGATAGTGCAACAGTTCAGAACCTTCACCCCTTTACTGTACTTAAGTTAAAAATTATTAAAATTTTGATAGGTAACGGCAAATGTACTTAGAAATATTGTACCTTTAAGGACAACAAACGTATGTACGTACGGCTGTACGTATGTTTACAGCTCATACGTTAAAATATATCCTGCCGTGAACGAGTTATGAAAACAAAAGAAACTTTTTCACGTATCAATAAACAGATTTGTGGTTTTACTCTAAAGTACATATTGGTTACTATCATTTCAATCGTGGGCGAAGCCACGGAGAACAGCTAGTTTCCTCATATAATTCAAGTGGATCATGTTTTGTTTACACTTTCAGTGTTCCAAGATGGTAGTTACATTCACAGATGGATTCGTCGTTACAGATGCTTTCTGTTGAGTCTTGAAACTAAATCCCGGCAAGACTGACAGAGAGGGATACGAAAGTTTATTTAGTCACCGACAGACTGTGCTGTAATAATCTACTTATTTGATTATATATATAGAAAAATTATAAAAATCTTTAAATTTTAAGGGTCTGTTAGCTGAGTCATGTTTTAAAATGCCCCCATACAAGTGTAATGAATAATCTTTTGTTTACGCTAAATGGTTTACAAACAGATACGTTGTTTCAGATGGTTTATAATTTGATTCTTTGCATAATGGTTTTATAGTTGTTTTGTCTATTTATTTAGGGCATATGCACTATACAAAAGTTACATTTAGTTATGGTTTAATCCATCACCAGTTTCCGTACCTTATCTGTTTACTCATAAAATGTGGCGCAATTTTTATTTTGGCAGCGGGAGTTATAGTTTTTCCCTCAGGGCGTCCTTAACGTATTCATCTCCCAAAATTGATTGGCGAATTCCTTTTTAATCTAATTCGAGTGTGTCCTGGCTTTGCACGGGAAAAAATAAGTGCTGCAATCTGTAGTTGACTTTTCAAAATATATTAAAAATCGCCCATATATGTAATGTATGTTAAGCAGTAGACTAAGTGAATCGAGTTTGAAACACCATCAACGGATAGCGTCACTGTTCCAAACATTCAGCTCTTTATCCTATTACTTTAAATGAGCAATTCTTGTATATATATATATATATATATATGTTCACCCAACTATCATTGTGGCAACCGTACATAAGGAAAAGTGTATGCAAAGTGGCGACCGGTGCTTATGACGACCGTATATGGTCGTCATATGCACACTTGGGTTATTTCATCTCCTTTTGACCTGCAGATACGTATGGGGATGACTTAGAAATTTTATTTTGGTCGTCATATTGCGCCTAAAACGTATATTAATAGTTCATGTAATGACCGTGGGTGCGCTAGTGTCGCTGGGTGTATATTTCAATATACGGCATTTGGTGTAATACTGCGACCGGAAAACTTGGCAACACTGGTTCTCCCGGACGCGTATATCCCTCGGTTCTAGAAGCTGAGGGTTTTGAACATGCATGAGAGCATTACGCGGTATTTTTGCTGATTATTGTAAAGTGGACTGTGGTGATACTAAAGAAGTTGTTTCGCCTACTTTCCGGGTGGTCGAAAACGAAGGGAGGGGAACATAGCGGGGAGTGTTAAGCATTAAAATGCATAACTTTTGAAAGCAGTAAATTATTTGGTTAAAACGTCATTTTAATAACACAAATTTATAAAATATATAAAAGAAAGTTATAAAATAAATAACAGAAAGTTATAAAATATATAACAGAAAGTTATAAAATAAGTTGAAAAATAAATTGGTTTCAGTTGAAGTTATTGTGATTTAGATTTTTTCTACCGGGCAGTATTCAGTACGTACATGGAGGACGGTGATTGTTTTGGAAACTGCGACGTCAATATCATTCTCAGAGTCAACATATTGAGCTAAATGCTGATGAACAATATTCGTCTTTTTTTGGTTAGGGAAATACTAATTCCACCAATAGCTTAATATGTTATAGTAATATAGAAATAAGTAACTTTAATAATATGCTGGTTAATTTACATTCATTTAATACGCTTTTAAATATTATAGGTTTTCTTTCTGAGTGTTGGCTAAATGAGGTGAGAGGGGGATGGGTCTGACTTAAACGAGACTAAACCGATGGGGTTCTAGTCTTACAACGTTTCTTGCAATCTTAAACATGCTTAACTAATCCAAGAAAACACTACCTAAGAAATGCTAACAATAATTTATGTCAAGGTAAATCAAGTATAATTTACAATAATTATATAAATTCAACAAAAACATTAATAATACTTTTTAATTTGATATTTTTTCCAAACAGAACATTAACGAGGAATTATTACATTACAGAGTTTACTTATTCTTTTGCAACTGAACGGAAAGTCTTGACAGATGAACAAAAAATATCTAAATTATCAATTAATGAAAGTCTATTATACAATTTCAACACAGCTATCTGTGATCAAGTTTTACGTATTGAGAGAAGTTTTGACACCAACGTCAGTGCGAGAAAATTGGGGGATGAACAGCTTGTTGGACCGGGACCTGAGTTTTTGAACAGTTTCACTATTTTTAATTTGTTACTTACGATGGAAATACCATCACCGAAGCAGCCTCTAGCCTATATTGTATTACTGAAACATTAAAAGGTTTTATTGAATTTATATTTTTTACAAAATTTCCTGATCGCCTAATAAAAAACCAGAACGTTACTCTTACAGATGGAATCTATAATTACCTTGAACTTACATTTCAAATTGAAGACAATGCCCAGATCACGTATAAATGATTTAATATTGAGTGAAGTACCATATAAATTATAATTATAGCGATGAATGTTTTAATCCAAGAGCCATGACCGCCAGACCTTCGTTAAAATCGGATAATTTCTTTGGACAATGTTCCCTACAAAGGTAAGAAGAATCAGTGATTTTGATATTCGAATCTTCTTCAATTTGGCTGATATACAGAAATTCGTATAGTTGCAAGCTTCAACATATAACTTAAAGAGCTGGTATTTTTTTTTAATACAGGAAAGTGAACTGATGTTTAAGTAATTGAAGCTTGAAATGGTATGATGGCAAGTAAAATAATAAAGAAAATAGCTACATTTTTTTCTTGTCTTCGGAATAATGTTCGGAATGAATTACATCACTCATTTTCAGACACTTGGTACACTTTTAAGCCCATTAATAATGCGTGTTTAAACTTTAGTAAATTATAATTCGACTAACGCTCCTGTATAAAAACTGAATATACACAAGTTTTATTGGGAGCTATCAAGAGTGTTCCCTCAGTAACCAGATATTTTTTAAATTTTGCCAGATACACTGAAAATCTGCCGTGTATCATCTATTATTATTCTCATGGTTACCCTCGAGAGTAAGATGACCAGAATTTTGTAAGAGATTAGGAATATAACCTTAGCTGAACGTACTTTTGGTACATTTTTCATCCATTCTCTGTAAATCCATACCCTTGCAAGCTTCAACGCTACTTAAACGACTTTTTACTTTCCTAAATGGAAGTGGCCAGATGTTTGAGTAGTATCGAAGCTTGCAATTATATGTATTTGTGTAACCAGGGGTGGATTTGGAAATTTGCCGTCCGGACTCCCGTACAGACTTCCGGCAAGATCGAGATCGTGTGATACTAAAGACAAACAAAAATTTGAATAATATGTTAAAAGTAGCTGCGTAATAGGCTATGTAGAAATGAAATAAAGAGAAATTGTAAACCCTTCCTCAACACATTCCAGTTTTGTAACGCGTTCACAGATCGCCATCGTCGCCTAAATTGACAAAACGAAATACCATACATTATTTCTTTGTTGTATCTTGACTTAAGCCTAGCTTTTAAACATAAACTCTAGTCTAGTCAATCATAGAAAAATGGAATACGATGTAAAATAATACCGATTGAATAAATTTAAAAATATAATTTCTAGGCTACATAATATAAAGAATTACTGTATTACGATTACATCTAATCAAAAAATAGTTTATGATGAAATTCTAATAAAAAAATGTCTTATAAAGAATTTTTATTTGTATTATTGGACTTGGTTAATTCGTGCCTGCCGCCTTGGCCGGATCGAGTCGCGTCGTCCTCGGGACAGGACGGAGGACGGCGGGCGCGGTGCGATCAGTGATTACCGTTGCTGCCGTTCTACTTCAGGCATAAACACCATTTTAACAGCCCGTTCCCATTTTAACAGGAGGATGGCATTGTAAGCTAATCCTCCTGTACCACAAGTTTGTTTTCCAAGTGATTTTTTTTGTAACAATGTATTATGAATTAATTGTTGCTGTTAATTGTTTTTATCTGCCGCCTCTGAAAATTTGTTGATCTGGGCTGCAGCCCCTATAGCCCCCCCTCCTAAATCTGCCACTATGTTAGTTATAAACCAAATTTCATCGTTAGTTTCTGATCCATCTTGACCGTGTTGGGATCATGTGCCGAGAAACTCAGCTTTCATGAAATGACTCAAGCCTGACATACGAGGCCTCTCTATTAATTTCAAATTCCTTTAATTCTTAGAAGCATATGATATTTTCTTATTTAACCTTCTAGGACAGGCCTTTGCTGGGTACACTATTGAGGCGGGTGAAAAAAATTATGAGGGAGCCAGGCAATGAGAAATCTTAAATAATGGAATTTATTTTTAAACTGCAATTTATTTATACTTTTAATCAGTTTGTAATTTTAATGTAATCGTAGAATATCTCATATAGCCTAATCATTGAATCACCATGAAGCTCTGCAAGCTTGACTTTAGCTGGGCTGCGCACTTTGGGCCCCGTACTGTGGGGAGCGACCACAGAAATGGTACGAACTTACAAGAAAGTAAGGGAAATTTTATCTCTAGAACTTAATGCAGAATAAAACTTTCAAAGATGATCAATTCTAAATATTTTTATTTTTCAAATTTAATTTTTATCAATTTTTTTAAGTTTTTCTCCTAGAACAATGAGTTTATCTCGTAAAGTTTGCGGTCAACAGTTCGGAATTTTAGTTGGCTGCTTCTTACTCCTTAATAAGATTGCTTCACATAACCTCAAAACCTTTAATTGTAGCAAAGCTTCAGCTATTCCAGTTTGGCATTTGGTCTTTATTCGTCACCAAAGTCCCATTTCGGGCCTTGAGATTTACTGTTTCCATGTTAAACTCCGTCATTTTGCCCCAGAATAGGTCACTTGCATGACGCGTGATGAAATAAACAATTTAGTACTAAAGATTTCAAGGCTAACGTTTAATAGGAATTTGTGGAGGATAAGCAAAATAATCCTATTCCCTTTTACTGAATTAGAAAAAAAAACAGAATGCCTCAGTGATAGTGGAATGGCAGGTCGTCATTTTGCCTCAGTGAACAATTTATTCATGTATAAAGGCTAGAGTAAAACTGGCAACGCTGTATGTCGCCACAGTGATGGTAAATATTTTGAATGGGGTTCACAACGATAGTTGAATGTAATGTATATTACTGGATGCCATTTTGTTTGTTGCATGTAAAGTCGTCACAATGATGTCTCTGTGGTTTCCTTACAGGTAACAAAAAAACTTGAATTGTGAGTTGATAATGTTGTTTCTTGAGTGTAAGTTAGAGTATTTCTATATAACAATCTAAATATACATAACTCCTCGAGGCGGTTGTCATACTGTAGGTGTTGTGTAAAGTCGCCACAATGATAGTGCGATCTATATATATATATATATATATATATATATATATATTTATAAATCCTATCTCGAAAACAGCTCTAACGATTTTGATAAAATTTTGCATGTAGGTCTAGTTTTTATTTTTAAGTTCACCTACATAGTTGAATTTGGTGTAGAAACGCAAATCTTTTAGAAAAGTTAAATTTAAAATTTAAAATTTTTAACATTGGATCATATGAGTTGCCAATAACAACAAAAAAGTCAACAAAAGAATCATCCAGCTGTTCATGACAAAGCCGCATCTATATATTAATACGCAAGCGGTTTTCATTTCACAGTACAACCTCAATAACGGCTGGTCGGATTTTAATGATTGAGGTGTCAAATTAAAGGGATTTTCATGTAGATTTGTCAATATGTCTCAGAATTTTTAAAAAGGGCGTCTCTAAAGTACAGTAAAGGGCTTAAGTTTCGGAACAGTGACGTTCTTCATCGACATTTGGGCAAGCTCGGTTCACTTTGTTTACAACTGAACATATGGCTAAGCTCTAAAATAGTTCTACAGGTAAACCGCAGATTGCAGCATTTATAATTCTTTTCTTGGAAATAGAAGTTTTTTTACAACTGCTTTGGCTTTCAACAGAAAAATTTATTATGTAATTTAGGTTATGTTATGAAGTATTTTTAAAGGGTTTAAACATTGCAGTTCCCACTTTTACAACGTAGTTTACGATATCTCAATATATTTCAGCATTATATTTTTTGAAGTTTTATTAACTTGAGCCAATTTATTTTTGGATTTGGTGCAGTGGAGGGAACACGATCGCAGCAACCGCCTAGAATCACCCTCCCGATGTAACATTTCATGCTCCTTCCAACCTCAGACCAATAATGAACTTAAAATGTTTTCATCGCGGTGGGTTGTACTTCAAGAATAAAAAGACTGGTAGAGATAATGCGTCATTTACGCGTTGTTGCCACAAAGGAAAGTTTTTCTACAAAGACAGCCGTTCCCTATAATTCCTGTTTTGGTGACAACTATCGATAAGGTGCAGAGGCAGTCCCTAAACAAATGAGGTCTTTGCTCACGGCGCCAGTGTTTGCTCTCGGTCAGCTACATGTTGCTGTAAGCAGAGCTAGATATTTTGCAGGTATTAAAATATACATTTCAGATTAAAGATAACATGGAAAATGAAGGTGTTTTCCAAAAAATCGTTAACCGGAAACTTCTGTGGTAAATCAAATGAACTTAGTTTCAATGGTTTAGCCATAATATTGTTATTGAATTTAGCCCTTTGATTAAATTTAAAAGTATACAAGTAGGCTGTTTATTCTTTATCCTTTTACTATATGATATTTTGCTCGATTTCGAGCTACGTGTTATCTAGTAAAACTTTTATAGCAAGTTGCCAGTACAGTAGAATAGAACAGATAATACAATTGAGCACAGATTGCTCATGGAGTATTACCCCCATCTAAAAATCCCAAAAAAGGTAAACTGCTGTGTTTTAGGTTGATTATAATAATTAATATCAAAGCAACAACGTGTGTTTGTTTACATAAAGGTGATTTTATGATTTAGATTTACTAAATTTAAATCATCAGTTTAATGTTTCTTATAGTTTGCAAATACAATTTATGAAATAGAGATAAGCAAATTCTCAAAGATCTACAAAGAACAAGTTTATTTCATGAGGACAAGTTTCATATCAGAAAAAACGTGATATTATTCAACTCAATCCACCTCAAACTTCAGTTTGTACTTCAAAATTTAGATGCTCAGAAAACTTATCAAGGCCGTAGCCAATGAGGTGGGGGGCCAGGGGGTCAACCCCCCCCCCCCCCGAAAATGTTGAAATTGCGCTTAAATGAAAGGTTAGAAAGTTATTTTTTTCACTTCCTACAACCGCGGAGCCCAAACCCCCCCAAAAACCTTTTCTGGCTGCGGCTTTGAAATTTTTCATCATTTATGAAATTTATTATTACTAGAGGCTTGAAGGGGCTAATAGCCCCTAAGCATAAATAGGCTTTTGGATCCACAAAATTATGATTATTTCTAGCATTTGGTTTTAATTAAACAAAGCAGACCTTTTTATATCCTAATGGTTTTTAAATGACAGCTATTTTACGTTATTTCTCATTTTATAGTAAGCTTAAAGCAATCTCAGTATTTCCTCCGAGTCCCTGAGTTGGAGACCTTCAGTTTCAGCCTCCCCCCCCAAATCATCCTGCGACCTTCCAAACGCCACAATTTCTTCATGCAAAAATTTCGCTTACGAAATTATATATACAGTACATGTATAGACCATTTGATATTAAATCTGCACCGTTATAACATAAACTAAACAAACATACTTAACTTTTTATAATTTAAAATTATGAAAAACTCAAATCCTTAATTATTATAAAATCAGAAAATCTTAATTTTAAAATATTTTTTGTTATAGTACATTGAACGTGCATAGTTAGCTGCATTTTGAAACAAATCCCACATGTCAACATCTACCATATGGCTTTGAATCAAGCATTAGCACCACATGTTTAATGTAAACAAAGCAGACGTTTTTCAATCTTTCCAATCCCAATGCATTTTAAATGGAAGATATTTTTCGTTATTTCTCATTTTCTGGTATATTTGGACATAATCTGCTATTTTTCCCGACCCCCTGGGGCCGAGACCTTTCATTTGAGCCATCTACTGTCATCCTTTGAGCTGGCAAACTCTCACAATTTTAATTTTAAAAAATTGCTTACAGAATTAATAATACAGAAGAAGACAGATAGATAGATAGATAGATAGATAGATAGATAGATAGATAGATAGATAGAAGATATATTATTTGTGACATAATATATAATTTGCATTTTCTGTGAAATTTTAATCTGTTAACGAATGGCAGTGTCGAGCAATTCATGAAGGCACCGTTGGGATATACAACAATCGTCACAGCGCTTGGCCACTGGAACGAGCAATGAGAGCATCGATTAGAAAATAAAGATCGAATAAATTCAATGAACAAAACTTAAACCTCAGTAAATCAAATTACAGAGCTAATTGTCATTGTGGGGTGCAATATAAACATGTATATTTGAAAATGTCCTGCTTTCCCGCAAGCGAAGCTCGGTCCCCAGATATTAGTACTTTATTGATACCTTATTTGACAATTCTGAGGTGAATTGGAAAATATGCATAGAAATACCTTAAAATTGACACATTTAAGGTTAAAACCTGTCTTGCCGTTTTAGAGTTATGACTGTGAAAATAAAATCTACACTATCGACTGTAATACAATTACGTACAACGGTTTTTAAACCTATATAACGCCACATCACGTAAACAGACCTCTACATTACATATTCCTTAAAATAACATTTTTTCATTTAGTCCCTTCAGATTCGTCAAATCAAGGGCGAAGCCACGGGAACTGCTAGTATATATATATATATATATATATATATATATATATATATATATAATTATATCTGTTAAATGATAGTGGCCGTAAATATGGTCCGATCTTAATGAAATTTGGTACAGACGTGTAAAGTGGCAATCACTCAGACGAGTTCGTGAAGGGGGAGTAAAGGGGGATAAACTCCCCAAAAATGGTTCTTTTTGAGTTTTTTACATAGAAAAATAAAATCTATTGAATTTTTGTTGGCACCATTGAATTCAGCTAAAAAAACAAACAATTTAGCATCTTGATTCACTGCTCTATGTCCAATGGTTACCGAGATATTGAAAGTGGTAAACACAGTATTACTTTGTCCCAATGTTAACTTCATGGGAAATAAGTAAAATTCAATATCTCGATTATTTCTCAACATATCTAGATAAAACTTCGTTTGTGGCTTCATCTAGATGATATCTAATGTTTAATAGTCTAAAATCACCAATATTTCCATTTTCGTGGTAACAAACCTGCATAGGGCCTACTTATTCCCCATGTTATTCTTATGGAGCTTACAAAACATGTCAAATCTCGCTATGTTGGCTGGAACTATACGTTCTTTTGCATTAGGAATTCTCTGAGTTTGCAGGTCTGCTGCAAAGGGGGTATTTAACATCACTGACTGCCACAGTTTCTAATTTAAACTTGGCGCTCCATGTTTTTTATTAAATGCATAGAAATCAATGAGACTTTGAGATGGAGTGGTGCCTGGTGCCTTAGCCCATTTAAATGAAGTGCTTGTTTTACATCGTTGACATTGATTTGTGGAAAATCATGATCTCTTTTATTCCCAACTATAATATTACTACGCATGATTGTCCAAAAGTCTAATGGATCTTTACAATCACTTAAGGTCCTCGTGAAGTAAGATATCTTTGCTTTCCAGACAAGTAAATTCAGCTTGTTTCTTATATTTTTATATTCTAGCCAGTCATAGTTACCTTTGGATCTCCCATACTTTCTCCTCAATTTATTTTTATCTTCACTAAATTGTCTATCTCGTGTGTTCTCCACGATGCTTATATCTTTGTTATGCACTATATACAATAGGAGCATGCTTTTCATATTTGCGTCTAATGTTTGATGAAATAAATCGTTCAATATCATTAGCATCTGTAAGTCGTTATATTAAATTTAGAGTAATATCTGTGTGTTACCTTTTTAGCGAATTTCCCCCTATAGGGAAGTAGCTATTACCGTAGGCGGCACGGTGAGACTTAAGCGCGGGACCACCGTAACTTTTCATTTTGAGGTCCCTAGACCCCAAAAACACCGTTCGTTCATTTTCATATATATGTATATATATATATATATATATATATATATATATGTATATATACCTGTCCGTAGGCGCGATAACTTTTACAAAAAAGGTCCAATCTTGATTAAATTTGGAACAAACGTGTAAAGCGTCATTCATGACATCGAGTTCCAAAACCAGCAAGATTGGTTTACTCTAAGAAGGTTTTTTCACAAAATAAAATTTATTTTCAAGATTTAACACCTTTTTATTAATTTTATTTAAATTTCATTGAAAACAAACAATTTAACACTTTGAATTATTATTCTACGTCAATCCGTTGCTTAGAAATTGGATAGTATTGGATGTGCTAAACACAGTACGTTGTCCAATATTATCTTTAATTTTCCCTCCAAAAGTATAGCTTCCCTGATTTAAGAGATTTTAAAAATACAATTCTGAATATGATTATATTTTCAGGTGATGAATATTCCATTTGTGTTTATTTTGAATAGTTCATTGATCAAGATTTTGCAGAATGTACATACTATATTTAAAAAAATTCAGTTAATTTAAAAGTAAATGAAAAGAATAGGTGTAGATATGATATTATTTTATAGTTTAAAACCAGCTACAAAAAATTATAACAAGATTTTGCTTAGAAATACTTTGAATAAATTTTAAAAAATATTGGCAATTCACATGAACTTGAAATATATATATGTAACCTGAGCTTTGGATGTTGCATTTCGCCTTGATACTATACTTGACTTGCAGTGGCCCAGTCCAAGATTTAAATATAAGGAAAAAATGCCGGCTGGCTGTAAATGGCACAGATAACCCCATCCCTGCTGTTCTGTTAAACATCTTGGGATTTTATTTACAAACATATAACAATTAATATTCTTTTTTATTAAAAATAATATTTTGGTGAAAATGAACCTCAATTACACAATCAACTCTCACCAAATCGGTTCTTGAATTATTTTATGATCGGTTTAGGTTTATAGAGTAGAAGTATTAGAAGGAAGGCAAGTTAGTACACACAACAGTCAATTCTCCCAGAGTAAACAGATAAACAAGTCGAATGGTGCGCGATTTGACTGTTCTCAACAATTGGGAATCAGCTCGTCCTAACTCAGGAGCGGCCTGGCGTGGAAGTAGAACATGGGACTTCGGCTCCCGAGATCCGTGTTCAAAACCCGCCAATCACTAATGGCAATTTGCTATGTGATAATGCCGTAACCTCGAGGGGGCATAGCTATTTAAGCTGCAGTGCATGTCCATGAAAACTTCGAAGCCTGGCTCTCGTCTACAAAAAAAATCTTGACAACTCACATTGACTAGAGAGACAAACTGTTCACTGCTCACCTCATAGCCTGAAGGTTGCTGGTTCAAGCGTATGATGTAGTTGGGCTCGAGAAACTAGCGGATCTCGCGGTTTGACTGCAGAACTAAGACCATACAAAATATTTTGATTGAGTTGTATTAACTGGTTTGTTTTGTAATCATCCTAAGCGCTAGTAAGGAGCGCACCGAATCGCACCGAGCCCTAGTAATCGGCCGAACTAGGTGAGGCTTATACATCCATTTCTCTCAGGTAATAATTTATATCAAATAGGAATCTAAATTAATTTAATGAAAACTATTAAATTTAAATTTGTTTAATGTAATCCTAAATTATCATCCGATAATACATTATCTCAGAAACTTAACAACCCTAAAATTACCTCTATCACACGAGATCAGTTTATAGGCTAAATCGAATTAAATTTGTATTAGGCCCTACCTTCACATGTCAAAGTTTACCCAATGGACCTTTGCAATTCGATATCCAAAGCATACAGGTTACAATGTTTCGGTGAATCATTAGGTTTAGGCAAGGCCTCACTAAAAGAACAGGCCTTGCTGAAGGACACACTACAAATGCAGGCCATGCAGCATGATTTATTACGTCAAACAAGTAGGCGGTCTGAAAGTCTGGCTCAGGACTCACAGCTGTGCTGATCATCAATTACTTTGAAATCAAAACAAGAAAATGTAAACAAACGAGTAATTTTGACGTTTAGTGACGAAATGTAAACAGAAAAAACGTAAACAAACAAGGGATATTTGACATTTAGCAATAAAATGTAAACATAGGATGTTAGTTCCCTGCCTACTTGTGTGACGTGTTGCAGCGCTGGGATCGCTGCAGCATGGCCTGTATTTTTAGTGGGGCCTTGGATCGCTGCAGCATGGCCTGTCTTTTCAGTGGGGCCTTGCCTTGCTTCAGAATTCTTGATGTCAAAACAGGAGGCCAGCTGAGAGTCTTGCTCAGAAATCACAGCTGTGCAGCTCATCAGCTTCTCTCAAAACAAAACATGAAAATTTAAATAAACAAATAGTATTTGACAGTCAGTGATAAAATATATACAAAGGAAGTACGTTAATTAAACAAGGAATATTAATTTAACATTTAGTGATATGAATAAACATAGGTTGTTAGTTCCCAGCGTACTGATGTGAGATGTCGCAGCGCTGGGACTGCTGTAGCATGGACTGTTTTTTAGTGCAGCCTTGGGCTAGATCACTATTCTTTATCTATAGGCCTAAACGTTAACTCAAATATTTCAATTAAGTTATCGGTAGACTATATAGATATAGAACTATGATCTTGAATTTAGCACGAATCACCTCTGTTTGACGAATTAATTCAAGAATGTCCTAAATGACTTGAGCTGTTTTAGTTTTAATCAAACTACATGCAACTCGGAGAAAAATTGTAGTCTCCATGATTTTTAAGTTTGCAATAGTATACTGCATCTCCATTCGTTTAAAATGACAGTCATTTTTTTCATATTATCGCCAATGGATTATAGCATAACTGGGTTTATTAAAACCTATTCTACCTACTAGTTTCAACGACTAGACTAGCAGATGTTTTAGCGGTGACCAATCGACTTGTTCGAAGACAATACAAGTTGATGTTTAAACTGATCAGCTAGGCCTAAATTAGTCAATGTGGTATTTGTTGATGTATTCGTAGCCATCTCAAGTACAGTTCGCGCATTATATCTCTGGCTATGCCAGTACGCTACTAACCGTATCATATGATATTTTAAACATATGATTTTGGTAAACACTGCAGGGCTGTAGAACAATGTTTTCAGAAAAGTTCCCCCTCTCCCCCCACGCCTTGCAACCAGCTGACTCTGTCATAGCCGGAGATATAATGTGCGAACTGTAATAAGGCCACACTCATAAAACTGGGAAACTGTTTTAGGTAAATAAAGTCATCTGATTTAAAGTAAAGAAAATGCATAATGCAAAGAAAAAAAGTAAAGTGTGTGCATAGTTAGCTGGTATGACATAGTTGGGCTCACAAAATTAGCGGGCCTAACAGTATTACAACAGAAATAGCGCTGCCAGGCCTAATACAAGTCATCGGGACACCAGAGCTGTCAATTTAAGACTATTTGCAAATTAACGATGTGAGAGTTAGCTGAAATTTGTTTATACATTGTTTATTGCCCCATATTATTTACAATAAACAATACCTTACAGCTCCCCCAATAGAGTAGGCCTAGGCCATGGCTCAAGACATAATGCACCAAGTGCATAGGCCTGACGGAATAACAGTTGATTTCTATCCTTCCATGAAATGGAAGTGAGAATCTGGTTATTAGAACCAAAATAGCTTATTTATTTTTAAACATTATGTAAAAGATTCAACATTTTCCAATATCTAATTAGTTCTTTTGAAACATTGTGAGGCCTAAGCCATGCCCACTACATGAAATTACTATGTTGGCTTTATTACTATGTTGGCTAAGTTAAATATAGTAATATAAACCAACCTTCATGCGCATTATGTCACTGATGATACCAAAATACGATACTAAATAAATAAAAATTGCATTCTTCTACAAACAGACAGAATGTATTAACTTATACCACAAACATCCACCAATGCTAAATTATTACACTATTTAAAGTTTCGACAGAAATAGAACACAAATAATAACCAAAAATAGATAAAGATTTTTGTTAACATAGGCATTTATTTCGTTAACTAGTCATAATTAGTAGGTACTTAAGTACAGCTCACAAACTTTTTGCCTTTTTGCATTTTAGAGGTTAAGTTATGTTTTACAAATTGACAGACAGTGGGAATGCAGGCTGCCCCAAAGGGCAAGGGCAAGGAATAGGCTGAAAATATACCTTGTGAAACTTAAAAAAAACTAAATTCCCATCACTTAATGACAGCACAATTTATTAATATTAAAGTAATTCATCATACTTTAACAATATTTTACCAGACTTTAACTTTACAACTCGAAAGTCTTTTTTATCCTTTAATACGAAGAATGTTAGGATTTTACACTTTAAGCCATCCTAAAAATGGGTAGAAGCTTTGTACTGTAAGTCAAAAATGAATTAGCATATCGAAGGCTAAATATACTTTAAATATTACACATTATACATTTGCTTGAAATGGCGACCTACCCAGGTAGGTATTGCCAAGTATGAACGACAAGATGAATGAAGGATGATTTTGGCGCGATCTTTTAGTCTTGTTACTGACCAAGCCCGACATGTTCCTTATACAGGACTGTTAATTAATAGCCCAACAGGGCAACAGCCAATTTCAACTAAGGGGCCTCCATTTTAACGTGGGATTGGAGCCACAGTTTTGCGCCTGGTTTACAATTTATGAACTGGTCTAATTATGAGGACATTCCTATGACTTATTGTACGAGAACAATGCTGAAGTTTATAACTCGAACAATCGTTGCTATGCTTAAGGCATAATAATTAAATTTTGTTTTATGGGAATTCGCTGGAGATGCAGGTCTGCTGCAACGGGTGTATATTTTGTCCTTTTTCACCTTTATCCAATCAATTGAACCATATATTAGCTTATGGTTGGTAATTTTCACACCTCTATGATCTCTTATGCCAGAGGTACCAATCACTCCACACCTGTTCAACAAGTCGTTTTGTCAACAATGTGATCGATTAGAGTTTAGACTCGGCAGTGACTCTCTTAGGCCCATTTATAAGTTGGGTTGTGTTGGCAGAGTGCAAGAGTTGCTTAATGTACTTAGACACATATATTAGAAAGCAGGTCTGCGTTAGTGTCTCCTTAAACTATAACTTTGCCTACCTCCAATGCGAAATCAACAAAGACAGCTTGAAAAAATGACTCCAGACTTGTGTACGGTATATCAAGGGGTCTGTATGCTATGCATATACCCAGCCTTTTCCCGCAAGCTCCGCAAGCGTCGCGCGTGAACTATCATGCTCGCACGTAAACACCTACTTCCCGCACTAGTTGCGTAATATACTATTTTCCAACTGTATACCAAGAATACCAAGCCTATTAGCTACATTAAGTCCAGAACTGTTGTTAGCCCCACCTAAGGTATCAATGTGATACGCTTTCACCAAAGATTTATTTATGAATAATAGAGACCAGTGCGAGCCGGAGTTACCCGCTGAGGGTCCAGCGCTATTATTAATGCAAACAAATACAAAGTTACTGTTTAGAAAAGAGTTCGACTGTACAAAAATACTTAAGTAAGAATAACTTTTAAATGTATTTTTCAATACCTAGTTTAAAAACATATAGATTGATTTTTTGCCTATACGTTTGATTTAAATACATAACGTCTGATTCATATCATACTAAAAATCAATATCAATTACAACAACAGCTCATGCATTATAATGTAGGAATAGTTCAGAAATTGGAAAAACCTGTAGGTAATGCATGTTATTTAGTCTGACTAAAGTCTAAGCTTGTTTGGATTGATTATTTTTCTTTATAAAAAGGCTATAGAATATTGTGTTGTGTTGCAGGTTACATGTGTCATCAATCTGAAGATGTTTTAGCAGGGTACAATGAGTCACTTAAAAAAGGCTTGAAGAATTCACAAGTCCAATTTACATCACAACCGTCTAACATCACTACTTTTGCTTTTGAAAACCACCAAGTGACTACATTGATTGATGATGACAATAACCCTTGGTTTAAAGGTGATCACGTTTTCAATATCCTAGGTTGTAATAACACAAACGAGTCCATTTCAACCTATGTTAAATCTAAAAACTATAAAACTGGTGCGGATATATGGGACAATTATTTCCAAACCTCTTTGAATAGTGAATCTGGCTCTGTATTTATTAATGAACCTGGATTATATGGGTTTATTGTCCAAGAACCCTGTTCCGGAGAAGTTTCAAGACTGGGTGTATGATCAGGTTTTACCTGCAATTAAAAGGCAAAAAGAATATAAACTGTTACGATCAATAGTCACAGTATGCATTTTTATATAAAGGGCTTAGTATGTTATAGATGCAAAGCAATATATTTGACACAAGGAAAGTCTAACCAATCCCTCTGATTACTCAATACTTTCGGCATAGACTCATCCTGCCTCGAGCTATAAGATGTTTACCTTTAGTCACTTTCTCTCTCACCAACAGTTATGTGTTGACTTACTAGTTTTCCTTTTGGGAACCCTTCTCTCGGAATCAATCAACACTCTGCTGGTTGTTTCCCGAGTTGTAGGTAGTGTTCGCTCCGCATGTATTTTGATTTTTTTAATTTTAATTTTATTTTTTTTAATTTAATTATGTTAATGTCCAAGCGAGGAGGAGTTAGTGTCCTCGTCATACAGGCGTATGTCCGCGATTAATATATAGTGCGAGTGAATTGTGCGAGTGAGTGTAGGTAAGTACTGTTATCTCAGTAATAAATTTCCGGGTATGATATCATGAGCCACCTACCCTAAGTACTCTTCGTGGGTGGTCAGCTTCTTGGGTTTTTTCCGGGTATGACATCATGAGCCACCTACCTTAAGTACTCTTCCTGGGTGGTCGGCTTCTTGGGTTTTTCCGGGTATGACGTCATGAGCCACCTACCTTAAGTACTCTTCATGGGTGGTCGGCTGAGCCACCTACCTTAAGTACTCTTTGTGGGTGGTCGGCTTCTTGGGGTTTTCCGGTTATTACGTCATGAGCCACCTATCTTAAGCACTATGACGTCATGAGCCACCTACCTTAAGTGCGTATGACGTAATCAGCCACTTACCTTAGGTGCTCTTCGTGGGTGGTCGGCTTCTTGGGTTTTTTCTACAGGGGGGGGGAGGGGGGCGGGGGGGGGAGGGGGGGTCAGCTCCCTGTAACGTCACAGCTCCCCGCTTTTGGCTCCATTCACCTGGCCTAAGAACAACTATTTTCAACTACTCAAGGGATAGTATGATTTAATTAAAATTAGGAATCCTTTCAGCGGGCGAAGCTGCGGGTATATGTGCTAGTCGACTTATAAAAAACTAGGCTAGTAACCTTTACGTCGTCAATCCAAAATCTTTGCTAGACTACTAGTTCCAAGACTTTTGTCCCATTATAAGTCCTTTTTGTCAAATAAAATCACAATACACATATTGTGATTATTATATTATTATTGGCTGTTTTTATTTTCGTTAATAATTTTAAAAAAAGTTACTCATAAACACAGTAAAACCTTGCCTTATAAACAAAATCGCAACATGTATAACACGCGTGGCTGGCCAATTCCAGACATGAATTACAATTGTAGACAAGTGTAAAAGTATGAATTACCATATAAAGCTTATGTTGCATATACCTGGAAATGTTATCTGTGTCCACATTTTGTGCAGAGAATTTTATTTTGTTATAGGGGTCTAAAGAAGTGTTTTCCGCTTGGGTGTCAAGCACGCAAGTGGTATGTTCTCCGGCTATGACGTCATCAATATGGCGGATAAGCAATTTTAAAATGTGCGTATTTTGAATACTATTTGTCCGATCGGAATAATTTTTTTGTTTTGAAGATAATTTTTAATGCTAAACTGTTTTCATTTACACATTTCTCGTATTAACGATACTTTTTTGTAATTTTGAAAAAAAAAACCTTTTTTTAATATTCTTTTTACTGAAATTCTTCATATATAATTTTTTAAATCTAAAAACATCATCAAAACATGCCTATGGTAAACTTTGTACAGAATTATACGACCTTTTTAAAAATACCATAAATTGTATACTTTACCCGAATAATAAAGTGAATAAATTGGATTAATATTGTAAAAACACGGAATTTTCCGTGCGGCAGACCAATCTTAGCCGCTCCAGTATTCTTTGTGCAAGACAGATAAAGGGAATTTTTCTGATTTATTTCGTAGTAGATGACTAAAGAAGCGTTTTCTACTTGGGTTTTAAGAATGTACCTTAAACGTTTTCCGGCTATGACATCATCAATATGTGGAAATCCATAAACAAAAAAGGCTCTATTTCACATACCATTTGCCCGAATTGAATAAACCTTTTTTTGTTTGAAAGATATTATTTAATACTTCAATTTTTGTATTTGAATATTTATTATATTCCTAAGAAGTATTGTGTAATTTAAAAAACCGGTTTCCATACATTTTTACCAAATGTTTGCATATAACTTTTTTTAAGGAAAGAATATTCTAAAATGCCCGGTGTAAAATTTGCAGAGCGTTTGAAGAACTTTTTAAAAAATACCATGTTTTATATGGTTGACTCAAATAATAAAGGGAAGAAACTCAATAAAACTGAAAAAACACGAATTTCCCTTGTTTCCACTAATAAGGTTTCAATCTTAGCCGGACCAGTGTTCTGTGTGCAATTCGGATATAGAGAATTTCACTGATTTATCTTTCAGAGAAAGTCTAAGGAAGTATTTTCCACTTGGGTGTCAAGAATGCACCTAAGGTGTTTTCTGGTTATGACGTCATCAATATGGCGGAAATCCTTGAACCAAAAAAGGCTCTATTTTACATACCATTTGTCCGATTTGATTGAACCTTTTTTTGTTTGGAAGATATTATTTAAGATTACAATTTTTGGACATGAACATTTATTCTATTCCTAAGAAGTAATTTGTAATTTTCAAAAACCCGTTTTTCATAAATGTTTACTCAATTTTTACTTACAACTTTTTTAATGAAATAATTTTCTCAATATGCCTAGCGTAAAATTTGTAGAGCGTAAGGTGTTAAAATGCTCTACAAATTTTACACTAGGCATTTTTCAGACTACTCTTTTATTAAAAAATTTATATGCAAAAATTCCGTAAACATTTATGAAAAACGGGTTTTTTGAAAATTACAAAATACTTCTTAGGAATAGAATAAATGTTCAAATAAAAAAATTGTAGTCTAAAATAATATCTTTAAAAAAGGGTTAATCAAATTGGGGAAATAGTATGTGAAACAGAGAATTTTTTGTTCATGGATTTTCTTTGTTCATTAGAAAATTCTTTCATTAAAAAGTTATATGCAAAAATTTAGAACAAATTTATGAAAAATGGGTTTTTCGGAAATAACACAATACTTCTTAGGAATAGAATAAATGTTCAATTATAAAAATTGTAGTCTTAAATAATATCTTTCAAACAAAAAAGGTTTAATCGATTTGGACAAATGGTATGTGAAATAGAGCCATTTTTTGTTCATGGATTTTCCGCATATTGATGACGTTATAAGCGGAAAACGTTTAAGGTGCATTATTGACACCCAAAAAGAAAACGCTTCTTTAGACATCAAATTTAAACTTTAAATCAGAAAAAAATCCCTTTATCTGTCTGCACAAATAACACTCGTCCGGCTAAGATTGGTTTGGCTTACGGAAAATTCAATAATATTTACAATAATATTAATCAAATTTATTCACTTTATTATTCGGGTAAAGTATACAATTTATTGACCTTTTAAAAGGTCATATAACTCTGTAAAAAGTTTACCATAATGTTTTGATGATGGTTTTAGATGGAATTAAATGAAATGAAATGAAACGTTTATTTTTCCCATTAGATACAAAAAAACGTTTTTGGCAACTATACAATATTGAATTTTTATTAACATTAATTTAAGCTATCAAAACAAGGAAGGGCTTACATGGGCAGATGCCTGTGCGTAAGCCCGAGTTATTGCTATCAGTTAAGGTGGCTACATAAATGATAAAGGGTAATTGGAAAAAAAACTATTGTTGATTGGTATTAAAATAGGAGTGAACGTAAAGTTGATGAATTTTTTTTGTCCTCCCTTCACATCCCAGGACGCTAGGCCTAGCCCGGAACTGTTTTGCACATTACTTCAGGCTAGGTCTAGTGGGTCACGGCATTATCACATAGCGAAAATGCCAATGGAAAAATGGCATTTTCGCTATGTTAAATAAGAATTAAAAAAACATATTTCGCTATGTAAAATAATGTTAAGATTAAATGTTTTTATTAATCTTTTCAATACTCTTATGGCACTTTCTTTAAAACTGTTTTACCTTGCTTTATTTTAATTTTTTGGAAGTTTTATTAAGGGTTAATAAGTAAGAAATTAATATATTAAAGCATGAAAAAATGGGTTAATGTTAATGTTTATGGGTTATGTTCAGCGACAACATAGTACAAATAGTCGGAGCTCACGAGGCGTGACGTGAATCCTACATTTGCTTCTAGTCCCTATGCATGCAAAAAAGCAAAATACGTAAAATATTACAAGAATGGTACCCAGAATACTATAGTACCAAATAAAAATGGTTTACAGGCAGTATATACATCGTAAACACTGACAACCTAAAAGCTTGACCTAACATTTTTTGAGAGAAGCTACCACCACGGAATGCACTTGTAACGTTCCTATGGTGTGTGAACTGCCTCTAAACCATTTATAATTGGTACTAGAGTGATGGTGAGATTCAGACCTTTAATTTGATACCACATTTGTATTTTTGTAGTTGACTATAACTTTGTAAGGAACAGTTTAGAATTGACTTTGTTTTCATGCAGGGGCCGTACGGATAAACTCTCTACAAAAACTAAGTTATCAACCGAAGTATGGCAGATGATTTTTTTCCAAAATATGATTAAAATATTTTAACTTTTTAGCAACAATTACCATCATTTTTTCTTTTACCTGGCCAAAACACGGTAAAAAAGTAGCAGCCGACTACTTTTTCATGTCACGTTTTGAAGTTAAATAAAAACGTTTAAATTTTTTCCATTTTTAAATAGAACTTTTTTTAAATAGCATTGATACTATTACAATTTAAAACTAAAGGACTCATCATATGCAAAATTTCAACCTTAAGTCTCTTTGCTAAATGGTATAAACTATGAGTTATTTGAAACATGAGCACTGACAGATTTCGCGGTTCTAAACGCCGTTTTATGTTTCTATACCCAGAATATGGCGGCCCAGACTTAATTTGCTGTAATGCTAGTAAGATAGGCATACTCCGTATATTTGTACTATGTGGTTGCTGGTTATGTTACGTATAAATGTGTTAGCTAAAATGTTTCATGTCTTTTAGCGAATTTCCCCTATAGGGAAGTAGCTATTACCGTAGGCGGCACGGTGAGACTTAAGCCCGGGACCATGTTATTTTTTCATTTTGAGGTCCCCAGACCCCAAAAACACCGTTTGTTCATTTTCATATATATGTATATATATATATATATATATATATATATATATATATATATATATTTATATATATACCTGTCCGTAGGCGCGATAACTTTTGTAAAAAAGGTCCGATCTTGATGAAATTTGGAACAAACGTATAAAGCGTCATTCATGACTTCGAGTTCGAAAACCAGCAAGATTGATTTACTCTAAGAAGGTTTTTTTTCACAAAATAAAATTTATTTTCAAGATTTAACACCTTTTTACTAATTATTTTTAAACTTAATTGTCAAAATTGAAATCAGCTTAAAAAAACAAACAATTTAGCATTTTGAAATATTATTCTATGTCAATCCATTGCTTAGATTTTGGATAATATTGGATGTGCTAAACACAGTACGTTGTCCAATATTGTTTTTAATTTTTCCCTCCAAAAAGTATAGTCACCTTGATTTGAGATTTAAAAAAAATACAATTCTGAACATATGATTAAATTTGCAGGTGTTGAATATTTTATTTGTGTTTATTTTGAATAGTTAGAGTTCATTGATCAAGATTTTGCAGAAAATATATACTATATAAAAATATACAATTTATTTTTAAATTTAATAAAGAAAGTAAGAGCACTTGGAGGAGGGGATGTCTTGGTCTAAACTGCCTGAAAATGTAGCATAATATATGGTATGTTTACAATTATGAGGATTGATAATATGTTTTATTGAAATTGGCTGCAGATGTAGGTCTGTTGCAAGAGGGATGTTTTAATTACTATAAAACTGACCATATGATTGAATTGAATTTTTTCATGAGATTAAATTATTTGTTTGTTTTGAGTGTTTTGAGTTCATTGGTTATATGTTTGTTGACATTTATATTCTACTAACCCGTGGCTTCGCTCGCTGAAAGGATGACAAATGTTTGGTTCAATTATCCGTTTTTTGTAACGTGCATTTTTTTACAAATTTCCTAATAGACTAATAATTTCAATGATTTATCCTAACTATACGTTTTCAAGCGCTTCATTAGGTAGAAATAGTATATTTGTTTGAACTTTGCCTATAAATCGCTTTCGTCCAGCATGCAAACCCTCCTAAAAATTGAAATTCAGAAAATCCCCGATTCTATAAAAATAACTGTATGATATGTCCCAGCAGAGTTTTAAAATTCTAGTTAAGTTACTTGGGGTGATTCGTAAATTGCGAGTATGTGGAAACTGATGAATACATAACATAAGAAAACCGTAATAATTTTGTACAGTTTGTTCTTTTAGTAAATGGAATTTATATTTTTGCCTCTTTAAAATATTCTGGAGACCTTCTATTGATATTTTGAATTCATAGATCTTAAAAACTGAAAAGGCCGCCATTTTGAATTTTTGAATTTACCTTATTTTAGCCTTTCCAGGGGAAAACATTTTAAAATCCTTCATTATTATGCATATGGAGCCTATAAAGAATATTTGAGCCAAGATTCATCGCCCAAAGCCCTACATTGTTTTGGAAAATAAACTTTGAAAACTAAAAATGGCCGACATCTTGAATTTTATAATATACCCTATTTTAGCCTTTTGAGAGAATATATTTTAAAATTCGTTCTTAGTACGCATCTAGAGCCTATAATGATTCATTGTGTCAAGTTTCATTGCCCAAAGCCTTATAGTTTTTGAGAAACTGTGATCAGTGAGTCAGTCAGTCAGTCAGTCAGTCAGTCAGTCAACCGTTTTGGTTTTTATATATATAGATACAGTAGAGCGCCGATTATCCGAAAGTCGATCATCCGAACCGTCGGTTAACCGAACGCTGCAATAATTCATATTTTGAACATGATTCTCAAGCAATTCAAATTCGCGCGCCAACCGAAACTCCCGTTGCGCCGGGATATCAATGTATTCTGATAGATTTCATAATAAAATTAAGTGAATAACTTTTGTTTGATCATTTTTTAGCCTTTTAACTATTTAGAATTACGTTACATATATAATTTTAAAATGTTGTCTTTTCATGTTCGATTATCCGAATATTCAGTTATCCGAACACCGCTTGTCCCCAATTAGTTCGGATAATCGGCGCTCTACTGTAACAAGATTACAGTTATTAAAAATTAAAAGACTAAGAATTAATTATGTAAAAAACAAAGTGTATGTATTACTAATGAAAACCAATATGGTCTCTTTGTTAATTTTCCTCACGTTTAAAGCTAATGAATGATTAAATATGCGTTTTTAGTATATTATTTACTTAACATATTCAAATAATACTTCCTTCAAACAAGTTGAATGCTCACATATACAAAATAAATCCTATGGAAATTCGCTGAGTACGCAGGTCTGCTGCGACGGGGGTATTTATTTAATTAAAGCATGAAATTTAAGTGGACTAAATCATCCGGTTTATGTTTTTTGAGTAATTTTGGCTACACATCATTATTAATATTATTATTAGTATTATTTAAACAATAAAAAAATGTAAAACAGTTTGGTGTTCAAACAATAATAATAATAAAATATTATTGGTGGTATGTATCCAAAATTACTCAGAAAAAATTGAAGAAACCATAATGAAAAAATATATGGGCAAGAATTGTCTGGTTTAGTGCTAGACAATCTTAATCTTAATTTTTTACAAAATTCTTTACAAATATTGTTATTTTTTATAGTAAATATAATACAACAGATACTATCACAGAAAAAAGCAACGTAATCAGCAGTTTTACGTGTTTGCATCAAGTGTGCAGCATCTAAGCTCGACACATAGCGTAATAAATAGAATTAGAATTATTACAGCAAGTGCCCAATGAGCGTTGGGCACTTCATGAAGTGCCCAGTTTTCTCGGTCACGTACTGTCATTTTGAACGAAACCGTTCAATTACACTATGTGTCAGGCGAGCTGGGCACTTCATGAAGTGCCCGGTTAGCGCTGGACACTTCATGAAGTGCCCAATTACAGTGTGTGGCTACGACATATATAAAATATTATTACAAGTACTTGTCATTGTTAATTCTCAATAACAAACTAACCATACCGAACCAAAGCCTAAACCAAGCGATAAATTTGATATTAGGCAAGGAATCAATTTTTTCCCAAGGCAAGGAAAGGAAATTTAAATTAGCCAAAGATGGAGAGGGGTTACATTACTACTTTTATAATGTGTTATATATTATCCGGCACGCTATTAGGCAGTAAACCTTCTGCTGTTTCGCTTTTGGTACCAATTTGTTTAATATTACATTTCAAACGTTTTTGAATGGAAAATGTGCACTGTATGAAAGGTATTACATAAAACTCTGGTGTGTACAACAACTATGCTTATTTTGAAACAATATGGTAACCCATATTTCTGGTTTAAATATTTGTTTGGTCAAATTTTCGACCAATGACCAATCTTGTGTTGTTTCCTAAAGAGGTTTTATTTAGACTCTACACTTTCATTACAACACCTTATTTCAACCTATTAAAATAAATTGTAGGTTACAGTAAGACAGTTACTTGACTAGATAAAAGTTCTCTGATTTTGTTCGAGGTGTTAATATTCACACGTTACCAGACGAAAGCACATGAGTTGGATGTATGTAAGTAGAAAAATCAAATGTTTAATAAAGTATTAAACGAGTTTAATATTGTTTTAAATTCTTCAACTAAAGTACTCGTATAACCAAACTTTATTTTATCAATATTATACACCCATTGAAACTTGGTAGATAATTTATATTCAAAATGATGACTATACTATACTACTATACTATACTTTATAATACTATATTTTGATTTGGATTTTAGCGGACATTTGCCATTTGATTAGTAAAAAACAATCTTAATCTTAATTTTTTAACATTCCTGAAATATTTTAACTCTTTAGAGACAATTTCGACCATTTTTTCTTTTACCTGGCCAAAACATCACTAATCAGTGATGGCAAATGTCCGCAAAAATCAAAATCTAAATATAAAATCACCATCACCACAATGAATTTCAAACAAAGAATTTATAATACTAATGCCTACTGTAAATTCTACGCCCATAAAATTTGTATTCAATTGATTTGAGAATATTATAGTTCCAATTCTGTAATCATCCAGCGTGAATGAATCGACTAAACAAAATATATTTTAAAATGCTAAGTACAACTTAGCTTGATTAAAAAAAATATATATATAATAAATCTCAGATTGCTTTTAAAGCTGATTGTAAAGCTGATATATTTGCCAATCGGCAAATTAAATTTGGTTATTAGCGGTTGTTCAAAATTATACCATTTTTTAATGGTAGGATTTTAGCCCAATTTTTTTGGTGGCCGTTCTGGATTGGTTTAGGTATATCACAAAGTTAATATTAAGAATGTAAAACTTCAATAGACATGTCGAAAATTAACCTAGGATGTAAACCTAGAATTTTAGTTTGGAGCGATTTTTCAGGAATTTGGGTGATTCGGCCTAAAAATATCTACATAATACATAAAAATGCCCCCGTTGCAGCAGACCTGCATACTCAGCGAATTTCAAATGCAAAAGAACATATCTCAATACAACACAGCGAGATTTGACATGTTTTTGTAATCTCCATAAGAATAACATGGGGAATGAGTATGCAGGTTTGCTGCCACGAAAATGGGAATATCGGGGATTTAGACTATAAAACGTTAGATTTCATGTAGATGAAGCCACAAACCAAGTTTCATTAAGATATGTGGAGAAATAAGCGAGGTATAGAATTTTAATTATTCCCCATAAGGTTAACATTGGGACAACGTACTGTGTTTACGACTTTCAATATCTCGGTAACCAATAGACATAGCGCAATGATTCAAAATACTAAATTGTTTGTTTTTTCGAGCTGAATTCAATGGTGCAAACCAAAATCCAATTATTTCTATTTTTCTATTTGAAAAACCCAAAAAACCCATTTTTGGGAGGGTTTATCCCCCTTTACCCCCCCTTCCAGTGGTCCGATCCGGCTGGTTTTCGAACTCATCCGAACAATTACTACTTCACACACCTGTGCCAAATTTCATTCCGATCAGACCATTTTTGCGAGCGCTATCGTGCTTACAGACATATATATATATCTAGAAATTTGAACGAATGGTGTTTTTTGCCTCTGAGGGCCCCAAAACGAAAAGTATCATGGTCTTGGGCTTAGGTCTTACCATGAGACCTACCGTAATAGCTTCTTCCCTATAGGGGAAATTCGCTAAAAATACATCTACATCAAAATATCCTACAAAATACCGACTGGTCAAAAAGGATTAGATACACTTAGGTTATCTGAACTTAATTTGTCAAAATTATAACTTTTGTATACGTTCCGTTAGAAAACTCGAAATATTTTTGGTAGATCTTGACTAACCTGGACTTATTTGGTGGCCACTGCAACGGTCCTTATTTCCCAATTCACCGATCTCAAAATTTGAGGTATAGACTTTTTGAACATGTTTGCGTCGTGTTAATGCAGTAGAACACCGTCCTGCTAGAGGTAACTTGCCCTAACTCAACTTTAAATTTCTGTTTTGTGGTAATACAAACGGTTCTAACTTAATAAGGTTGTGCCATATAAAGAATCGCACATCAAGACACACAAAAAGTTAAAATTTGGAGTGTCGCATAAGTTATGCGCAATAAATTTGTGTGCTAACTAAGGCCCCCATAATTAATACAATTTCGGGGTCTAATTGCTTAAGAGCAGCAAATAAAAGCTGGTATGGAAAGAACTGATAAAAAATTATGCTAAAGTGCATTTGTCAGGAAGTGCAGTATATGTGTGTGATTGGGTAATATTCTTTTTATATTCTAATATACTGTGTGTCCCAAAAGTCCCGGAACGGTTTAATATCTTTTAAAGTAAGCCAGATATAAAAACAATATTTTGCATACCTTTTAGTAGTAAAAAAACCTACTTTTTGATGTATGTGTCATTTCTGCCCCTGCCCCCAAAATTGGATTTTGGGGGGGTAGCCCCAAAATTTTAAATGTATATCCCCATCGCGCGACTGTTTATTTTAAAGGGCTTGTTAAAAGAAACACAATGCCGCAAACCGGAGGTCGATATCATGCTCCAGTCCAAAATAGCACCCATTCAAAAATTAAAAAATGCTGTTCGTAAATAAAAATTTAGCATTTTGTGTGTTCGGCAATTCACATTTAAATCGAATAAGAACCACCAGAACACATTTTAACTACTTAAAAGATACAAAAATAATATCTTGTTGTCATCATCAAGGCTCAACCCTCCAAAATGGTTTTGGGGGGGTGGGGGTTTGTCCAACCAATTCCAATATCAACTCACATCGTAAGACCACTCATTTTAATTTGCTGAGTAAAAAAATAAGCCAAAGCTTTTAGTTAAATTTCAAAAAGTTACCTTACTTGTAATAAATAAACTAATTTTGTTAGTGTCAACTAACATACTAATAGATATCCGCCTTAATGCGTGCGACCTTTGGCTCAGCGGCAAAGGTCTATACCTGCGGAGGATCGTCTATGAGTTACCTTTAAGAAAAACCCCATACATGAAGTACCAAATATTTGACACAAAAATAACATTTTTTTTATTCCATTAAAACAAGCTTTGGCTTATTTTTTACTCATTCAGCATATTAAAACGAGTGATCATACGATGTGAGCTGATATTGGAATTGGTTGGAAAAACCCTCACCCCCCAAAAACAATTTTGGAGGGTTGTGCCTTGATGATGACAACAAGAAATTATTATTTTTGTATCTTTTAAGTAGTTAATATGTGTTCTGGTGGTTCTTATTCGATTGAAATGTGAATTGCCGAACACAGAAAATACTCAATTGACGGACAGCATTTTTTAATTTTTCAATGGCTGCCATTTTGGACTGGAGCATATCGACCTCCGGTTTGCGGCTTTGTGTTTCTTTTAACAAGCCCTTTAAAATGAACAGTCGCACGATGGGGGTTTACATTTAAAATTTTGGGGCTACCCGCCCCAAAATCCAATTTTGGGGGCAGGAGCAGAAATGACACATAAATCAAAAAGTAGTTTTTTCAATACTAAAAGGTATGCAAAATATTGTTTTGATATCTGGCTTACTTTAAAAGATATTAAACCGTTCCGGGACTTTTGGGACACACAGTATGTTTTTTAATCAAGTGTCAAGGACACATGTTTATGTTAAGACGTTTTTATACATCAAAAAGTAGTTTTTTTTAATACTAAAAGGTATGCAAAATATTGTTTTGATATCTGGCTTACTTTAAAAGATATTAAACCGTTCCGGGACTTTCGGGACACACAGTATGTTTTTTAATCAAGTGTCAAGGACACATGTTCATGTTAAGACGTTTTTAGATCCCAATGCTTTTTAAAAGGCAGATATTTTTTTTAGCCCTCTCCCATTATAATACAACGTGACTAAAATGCCCACATTTCTTTGCAAAGATTTGAAAAGATAAAAAATCCCCCAACAATGACAATTTATTCAGTAATTGAATAACCCAAGGTTTAAGTTTTATTCTGTAATTGAATTTATTCGGTCTTTGTCTTTGTAGGTTTTTTCGTAATACGTGAGCGAAATGTTTGAAAAAACTTTAAAGCGTTTGGAAAGGTGCAGGATGATGGGCGAAAGCTCAAATTGAATATATTAATCCCATAGACTTAAGAAAAATACTGGATTTTTCATTTATTATAAAATGATAAATTACGTAATATATCTGCATTTAAAGAGGTCTGGGATGCTAACACGTCTCCTTTGTTTTCACTAAAACATGTTGCTATTGCTTAATTCAAAACCATGGCCGAGATATTAACATATGGTGGATCTAAGAGTCAGTTTTCTATGAAGATACTGTAATAAAGGATTGTTTAAATTTCAAATTTTCTCTGTTATGAATTGGGGCTTTTAGCCACTTCTAGCCACTTAAATGTAGATATATTTACACAAAATATTCAAAACAATATTTTTCCTTTCGTATGTAGAATGTGCTCATACATTTAAAAAATAAATCCTTTGGAAATTCCCTGAGTACGCATGTCCGTTGCAACGGAGGTATTTTATTTGACCGCAAATTTAGCTTAAAAAGCAACTCTTCATAGTTTAAATTAAAATGTTAGACGAAGTAATATTTGTATTTAAGTGGGAGAAAAGAAAACGCTTGCAGTAATATTGGAGGAATAAAAGTATTAAAATTATTCTAAAAATGTTTTAAATTACCAGATTTGGTAATTCAGACGTTTTAATATCGAATTCAGCTATATATTGATTAAAATTATTGCAGCGATTAAAACATTTAAACCACTACAACCAATGCTACATGTATAGCAAGGCTAAATGTAAAGATAATAAATTTTACAGCCTTACGCCATGGTAAATTATTACGTAAGAAATATAACAAATGTTTATGCTTCTGAGCATTATTCCTTGTTATTCAAGCAACAAATTTGTTTATACTACTTATAAAGTACCATACATATCTGGGGACCGAGCTTCGCTCGGGGGCAAGCAGTAACATTTTCAAATATACATGTTCATATTGCTCCCCACAATGACAATTAGATTTGTAATTTGAATCACTGAGGTTTAAGTTTTGTTCAGTAATTGAATTTATTCGGTCTTTGTTTTCTAATGCTCTCATTGCTCGTTTCAGTGGCCAAGCGCTGTGACGCACGTTGTTGTATATCTCAACGGTGTCTTCATAAATTGCACGACACTGCCATTCGTTAACAGATTACAATATCACAGAAAACTCAAATCATATAATCTTATTTCAAAAATATTAATAATCACAAATGATAATAAACTTTCTGAGCATCTAAATTTTAAAGTACAATCGGAAGTTTGAGGTGGATTGAGTTGAATAATATCACTTTTTTTTGTAATATGAACCTTCTCCTCTAAAAATAAACGTGATCTTTGTAGATCTTTGAGAATTTGCTTATTTCTATTTCATAAACTGTATTTGCAAACTTTAAGAAACATTAAACTGATTATTTGAATTTAGTAAATCTAAAGTAATGTTGTTGCTTTGATATTAGCCTATTTATTTTTAATCAACCTAAAACACAGCTGTGTGCCTGTTTGGGATTTTTAGATGGGGATAATACTCAATCCCCATCAACCCCCCAATCTAGTTAGCAATCTGTACTCAATTGTATTAACTCTGTTTTATTCCACTCTACTGGCCACGTGATGAAAGGTTTTAAGTGGCTTGGTCATTAACAGCTGGATGATTATTTTGTTTACTTTTCGTTATTATTGGCAACTCATATGAACCCATGTTTAAAGAATCAACTTTAAATTTCATTTTTCTAAAAATTTGCGTTCCATCAGCAAATTCAACCACGTAGGTAAAAACTACACCTATGTCAAAATTTTATTAAAATCGTTAGAGCCGTTTTCGAGATAGGATTTGTATATACGAGGCATGTTCGGAAAGTATGTTCCGTTTGGAAGTAAAAAAGTTCTCGATTCATTCGCAACACTTTTATTATATGAATCTTAAAGAGCGTACCTTAAACTACTTTTCTACATAGTATCCACAATATTTAGTCACTTGTCATATCTAGGGAGAAGCTTTTCAATTTGTGCTGAAAAGAATTCTGCCGCCTATACACACAGCCGCTGACGCCATCTTTAAGTTCATCGTCATTCACAAACCGACAACGGTTACAATGGTGTACAGAAGAGTTCGTGAAATTTGTGGGAAACACTCAGAGAGATCAGTAATTTTGAATTTCCTTTTTTCCCGAACTGTAAAGATGGTCACACTAATGTCCACGATAAAGAGAGGAGTGGCCATAATCATCTGTAGTTACTGACGATCTCGTTGCCAAAATGAACGATACAGTTCGGGGAAAAAATCTCTCTGAGTGTTTCCCACAAATTTAAAGAACTCTTCTGTACACCATTGTAACCTTTACCGGTTTGTGAATGACGGTGAACTTAAAGATGGCGTCAGCGGGTGGCTGCGTGCACAGGCGGCAGAATTCTTTTCAGCCCAAATTGAAAAGATTCTCCCTAGATATGACAAGTGACTAAATATTGTGGAAACTATGTAGAAAAGTAGTTTAAGGTACGCTCTTTAAGATGCATATAATATACAAGAATTGCTCATTTAAAGTAATAGGATTAAATTGTTTCAGGTCAAAGTGATCTTAGTTCTCCTCATCGTCCATTGCGCTCTCTCGCACGACGGGGAGTATTCTAGGAGAGAAGAAGGGTATTCAAAGAAGGGATATGGAGATTTGGAGAGGGGATCCAGGTATACAAAGAAGGAGTGCGAAGAATCCGGGAATAAACATGGACACTTGAAAAAAAAAAGGGATCTGGGGACTCGGGGAGTGAACATGGAAACTCAAAGAAAGGATGCGGGGACTTAACGAATCAATCTGGAGGCTCAAAGAAAGGAAGTGGGAAATCGAGGAGTAAATACAAGGATTCAAAGAACCACAACGAAGAGGGATGGAACCAACCCGATGGCAAACAATATGCGAGAAAGGGGAAATCTTCGTGTTCCAAGGGGAAGGAAGGTCTTGCCAGTGGAGGGAATTACATGGGTAAAAGGGGAAAAAAGCCAAAATCTGGTACTACTGGAAAATCCCTCAACGTGGGCCAAAG